>CM061749.1:112828412-114134455 GCA_030979885.1 Lolium multiflorum | reverse complement strand
TCAATGATCATCAGCGGGACCTAGATGCCTATAATGACATGTGTGCATTCCATGAATATACATCTCGTTGAACCATAAACGTTGAGTCATATTCCCATTGTTACTTCGATACTAGACTTGTCAGAGATATGATCATCGGTATCATCATACCTAGTTCAATCTCGTTACCGACAAGGCTATTCAACTCGTCCCATGATATTCCATCCTTATGACCTAGTCATACGCTGCATCTTTGTGGATGTAATCTCACAGAGTGGGCCCAGAGTATCTATTCGTCGCGCGAATGAACAAATAACGATCTTGACACATATGCCTCATCCTACCCCTTTGGAATACATGTGAATACCTTTATGATCATCATGTTACGGTATGATGGTTGATGCACTCAAGGAAGCCTCTGATGGTAGCGATTAAATATGATCTCACGGTGTAAGGATTAGGTTACTACGCTTTCATAATTATCACAACGATGAACTTTTTGATTTGATCGTGTTACAATACTTATATATTGGGTATGTTCATCATATCATTGATGCAATGATATGATCCCATTATCAACTGACATAAATGTTATTTGCATGTTTTATATTGTTTTTTTGGGATTTTCTAAACAATGCCCTCTCATCCGGTTCTAACTTTGTCTGGCAGAAAACACCTCTTTTAGTGTTTTTGACTTTCCAGGAGCAACATGACTCGAAAAAGGGCAAAGTTAGGGGCCACACTTCAGAATTTTCGAGACGAACAAAATAAGCTAAAGTGAGACACCAGGAGATCAATGGGATTAAAATGGGCCCCCGTGGCGCCCCCACCCACCTAGGGCGTGCCACCTGGTCCCGTTTCATTGTCGTCCGTCCGATTCACCTCAATCTTTCGCGAACCAATATTTTTTTGAACTAAAAACACCTATATATACGACCCCCAAGATTTTCGTCGAGGCTACAGCGGCGGAGATCAAAAACACATAAACAAAGAGTCAGCAGGTCGCCACCGGCGGAGATTGGAGGGGGGAAACGCTGCCAGAATTGCCTCCGGTGGACTCCTCCCTCCTCCGGTGTGGTCATCAACACCATCATCTCCATCACCATCTACAAAAACTCTCTTGGAAAACATGATGTGTATTGCAATCTATCACTTCCCATGGTATTTTGTGTCTCCATGTCTTTGTTTGAGTAGTTATGGCATCTAAACAACATAGCACAAGAGAGATAGATTAATCTATTGCCATAAACCCATAGTCCAGAGGTGGATTACTCCCTCTTCATCATGGTGGTGGTGTTGATGATGTTGGAGAGGGTGGAGATGCAACCAGTGATGGCTCCGGCAGCGTTTCCCCCTCCAATCTTCGCAGGTTTAGCCTCAGTTTTGTGGTTTTCGTGTTTTCGCGCCGCATCCTCCGAGAACACATGGGGGGTCTATATATAGTGGTTTTAGGTCAAGCCCGTCAGCTTGAGATCAAAACGGACGGCTACGGGCGCTCGAGGAGGGAAGACATGGTGACACGGCCTAGGGTGGGACCCGCACCACCTGTGCTCGTTCAGGCCTCGTGGGCCCCCTCTGGTACTTATTCTTCTCATATTTTGTCTCTGGGAAAATACTGACTCCAGAAAAATCCTCACTCCATTTGAGTTCCGCAAGGTCTCTAAAACTTAAAAACACACAAAATAGGGGTTTTCTGTTCTGCAATGTTATAAACCAATGAAAGGTGATCAATGGAAAATCCCCATGAATCAATGCAAAATATGAATATAACATCTTATAAACAGGCAAATATGTTGGAATATATGACAATAAACTACAAAGTTCATATATGCATTTTACATGCATCTAATACCTCCAGGCTAGGATGTCCCTTGAGAAGTGAGGATGTAAGGCCTCACGAGAATCACCGCCTGCGAAGGATCAAGACGGAGGCCCAACCGGCTAGGAGGAGACCAAGACAAATCCATCTAGGACCCCAAAACGGATAACTTGGAGCATACGTCGCAGAATACGAGCCTCCTTACGACTCTAAGTCATAGTCAGTTATTACTCGGCGTGTAAACCCTTGGCCCGGCCTAGTATATAAGCCAACCCTTGGGTATAGCCTAAGGGCACGAACAATCTTACCATTGTAACCCTGCACATTGTTGTGTTACAGTGATTTATAGGAGTAGAGATCCTCCACCGTCATTGATCTTGAAGCTGGGTAAACTGTATGCATCATCGTCCCATACACCAGATCACACGCTCTCTTTCTCTCATCGCAGTGAGGTACCCTCTATTGCGTACTTGTAAACAATACCACGACATGTCTCTCCTTTGAAACTGGGGCTCTCGGTCTCAAAGCGCTAGCCGGATTTCTTACCTATCACGCTTTCGGCAACCTCCTTCGACTTGAGTTACAACTTATCTCTCCCGATGCTGAGGCTGCATGGTCACGAGCTAGTGTAAGCCGGATATTTTGGATTCTAGCATTAGGGCATCAACCTTTTGTCCTAACACACTTTTTGGGTGTAAGCCAAATATTTTGCGGACTAGCTTCAAGACAACAAGCTTTCGTCCAAACACTACTCAACAATCTTTGTAATATTTATATTTATCTCCATGTGAGTTTCACATGACAACTCTTTTAGCTTCATGTTAGACATGTCATTCTTATTTATCAAAACATGCTACAATCGCTCCCTTAAAGTTGTGGGTACAACTCCAAACAAGATAATGTTAGTCTATATTGGTTGTTGCAGTACAAGCTATTGTTGGACTTTAGGGATAATTTATTCTCCCTCATCTTTGTTATAGTCTTGAAAGGAAAACTCTTCTTATTATACAAGCTCCATCTCTCTCAAAATGTTGATGTATTTGCTTTCATCCATATTTTCCATCATTTATCTAGTCCATCAATCTATCTCTAGCTATGTGATTCACATCAATTGTACATACAAGATTAGGTCTAGTGGGTTCCCTATTTTTTTTTCAAAACTCGACATTGATTGATGCATAAAACCTTCCATTTCTTGTCATTTGCAAGCTGAAGAAATTTCTGATTCTTTTCATGCATAAAGTTGGCATCAACTAGGACCTAGTTTTTATTGATGGAGATCTACCTAAGACACATTACATACATTCACATGATCCTTGGATCTAACTTGTCTTTTCCATTTTTTGGTCATTCTACGTGGCATCATCATCTTATACCATTGGTTTTTATCTTGTTGATCATTCTGATCTTGTTTTTTTTCTTTCATGGGGATCCTTCTTGTTATCTTATTCAACGAAAATGACATGTTTAAGTCTCCCAACAACAATTCTAATATGGTAATGTTTTCCCTAAAGGAAAATATAACCTAGCAAGAGGAATCTTGTTGTGATCTCTACATGGAACCTTAACCTTGGCCACTTCATAGAAGCTCTAAAATGTAGCATGCCAATAAACACCCATTAATCAAAGAAAAACAAAGCAAACTGACAGAGCACATGCCACTCACATTAGTGATGTTCAAGTCCTCCGATGTGCACCCAAACCTACTAAATATCACCATAATATCATGAATTGCATTCCAAACAACTACATGAACAATTACCCTTTCCTAGGCAACCAAAGTATGGGTATCCATCCACTCTTGACCAACCATGATATGAGGTTGAATGTTGACTGAAAATGTCCACCCATCTAGTTGTCTAGTTTTCAAAGGCTAGTTAGTCTTTTAGATGATGGGGAAACCTTGATATCTCTTACTTAATACATATCATGTTTGAGCATAAACCACTCCATCATTATTGATGGATACCATCTCACTAGCTTGCCCAGGAAGATTATTGTGATAGAAAGGAAGGCCAGATTTTGCACTCCTAAGAAATTTGGATAATTTATGGGGGCTACTTTTTG
Source organism: Lolium multiflorum (assembly GCA_030979885.1). Taxonomy (NCBI): domain Eukaryota; kingdom Viridiplantae; phylum Streptophyta; class Magnoliopsida; order Poales; family Poaceae; genus Lolium; species Lolium multiflorum. The sequence goes on along the minus strand of CM061749.1, from coordinate 114,130,590 downwards.
ATGGGAAACTAAGTTACTCCATGATTTGCTTATTCCATGATTTGCTTGTAAATGAAACAAACCTTAGGCTAGGGACATGCTTGCTTATGGTGACATGGATCACCGCAGTTGTAAGTTTGCAACACACAACTTTAGTGTACTTACCCCCCCCCCCCCCTTCTCTTTTACTACCTGAGGAGTGGTAGGGACACTAGGTAAACCATCTTGTGAAGCATGAAAAATAGCTTGCATGGGATCTTACTTTTCTTTGCCTTGTTGCATGTGGTTATTGTTCTGCTGCTAATTGTGACATGGTGCTTGTTGAACATGTTCTTATGATGTTAGTTCATCCTGCTTCTAGTGTGAACTACCAGGCATAGCCACTAAAGATTTTCTAAGACCCTCTTTTGCAGCCACTATGGATGCTCATATGCATTTAAGCATGTCACTAGACTCATCTAACAACATCGTTCACCTATCGAGGTTGAGGCTCGAAAGGTAGGGCCAATGATCTATCAAAACCTTGGGGGTGAAAGGGAGGTTGAAGGTGGTGGTTGAGCGCCATGGTGGTGGCGTGGCAAGGATGTTTTTCACATGTATGTGTAGGAGTATTGTAAGCGCCAATTGTGAGAGTGGGCCCTCGTGACGGAAGGGACAATGTGAAAGTCGAGGCGGAGAAAAAGGGCAGGGAGGGGGTTGACAGGGTAAATAGCGTAAGAAAATCTGTGGGCTTGCGATCGGAACCGCCTGTCCAACCTATTATTTATTTCGGCTGGAGTAACGAGTAACGGACAATTTGAGAGATTTCGATTGCGTATCTTTATTAAAAATATATAATTAAATTAAAATATATTGTATTATTTCCTTTCCCAATATAATTGCAATCTATAACACAGAAATTTTCTGCCAAAAGTTTTTATAAATACACAAGCAATAGGGCAGGGAAAGGGGCAGAGACCAAAGAAACCTCGGGCCGTGCATTGCCAATCGGCGAACTGCATCCCGGCGCAGGACGACGATGGGGCCTCTCAAATCTCCCCCTTCTACAGCCCGGCCAACTTCCCCTCCAAGCACAAGGACACCGCCGCTTGGTCTTGGTCACCACCGTCTGCCGCCCCCGCCGCCACCACTTTCTCTGCCGCCGCCGCCGCCGCCACCCCCGGGGTTTTCCGGTCTACCCCTCCCGTCGCCTTCCCCGCCATTGCCGCCTCCATACGGTTCCCTCGGGTTGCCGCCGCCGCCACCACCACCTTCCCTACCGCCGCCGCCGCCGCTACCTCGCGACTGCTCCCATCTGTCCCGTATCTCGTCTCCCCCGCCGTTGCCGCCTTCAAGCCGCGCCCTCCCGATGACGACGCCGCGCCGTGGGCATCCGCCATGGTCGAGAGCCGCCTGGGAGGCCAGCTTACCCACCATCGTGCTCGGCCTCGCCTGTTCTCCCTCTACCCGGCTGAGCAGAGAGGGGCATTCTGTCGAACAACTGGTGCCCGCGCGTGGGTCTCCGCCGACGACGCCCTTCTGCGCCGACGCGCCCGGCGAGGACCTCGCCGGCGTCCCGCCGGAGCTGCTCCCGCCCAAGAAGAGGCCCGTGCGGTACCACCCCTACCACGCGTCCTCCACGATCCAGGAGATCGCCACCCACGGACGCGGCGGCGGGTTCGGCTTCGGCAACCGCCCGGTCCCTCTCACCGTGGAACGCGACGGCGACGGGTTCGGGGACCTGCCCGTCCCTCTCAACGTGGAAGGCGACGGCGACGGCGACGGCGAGGGTTTCGGGAACCGGCCCGTTCCTCTCACCGCGGAAGGCGACGGCGACGGCGAGGGTTTCAGGAACCGGCCCGTTCCTCTCACCGCGGAAGGCGACGGCGACGGGTTCGGGCACCGGCTCGTCCCTCCCACCGTGGAACGCGACGACGAGGGCCTGCGCGCGGTGCTCCGCCGCCTGCGCATCTCCCAGCCGGCGCTGGTGCTAACCAAGCGGCTGACCCTGTCGGACCGCAGCCGCGAGCATGCGCGCCTCATCCTCCCGGACGGCCTGGTCAGGGCCTCGCCGCTGCTCGGCACGATGACGGCGGGGGAGCGGCACCTGGTGCTAGGCGGCGGCGGGCTGCCGGTGCAGGCGTTCGACCGCCTGGGCCGGGTCTACCACATGATGCTGAAGCGCGACCGCGCCGCCAACACGTACCGGCTGGCGGGCGAGTGGACCCTGTTCCTGTCGCGGCACCGCGGCATGCGCGACGGGGACCACGTCGAGGTGTTCGCCTTCCGTCCGCCGGACTGGCAGGCGCGCCTGGTCAGGTGCGGCGAGGCCGGGCTCGGCTTGGCGCTGCTGCACTGCCCGAGCGCGGGGGCGGCGACGACGACGACGGCCAACGGCATGGACTGGGGCGGCCCGGAGGGGTACGAGGTGGGCGGCATCCCGCTTCTCGACGCCAACCCTGTGAGGCCGGGACGGTTGCCGCGGCGGCGCCGGCGGCGACATGGAAACCACAACGCCCCTGCTCGTTTTGCTTAGCTAGAAGGTTGCAACTCCCGGCGCAAAATTTCAGAATTGATCAGTCGCCTGTGCCAGAGAGAGTTAGAGGTAAGAAGAAACATCTAGACTAGAGTTTGTGCTGAAGCTGATGAGGATGAAGGTGTGAGGGCGATCTCTTGCAGTCATGTTCTTGGGATCAATGGAGTTCCGGCACCTTGATGCAAATGGTGACGGACTGGGTAGGAGCGGGGATGGTTTCGTTGCAGACTTACAGTACTCCAATCTATCTCAGTTGTAAGCGCACATTTTTTTGCTGGCATGCGTATGCGGATGAACATATGAAACCGTGGAATTAGAGGTGAACGAACCGCTCGTTTTGTTTTTCCTGTTTGTTGCAACCTGAAACTTGCATCACGGTGTTTCATGGTGCCCTCTTAAGCCTTGTTTGGTACTCGAGTTCTTGTAGAGATTAGTGCAGATAATAATCTAAAATATTGGGTGATCCCCTATTGTCATCCAATTCCCACAAAATCACGTCCCTAATTCACTAGATATGGATAGAGTATCATGGATTGAAAAAATATACTAAAATTTGGGAAATTTTGGAGATAAGAAGAAATTAAACTCGCTCGATACACTAGTACCAAACATATTTTTAAGAGCAAGTAAAAATTAAAATTTGGTAGGAATTATCCTCACAATTCTCATAAAAACTCTAGTACCAAACATAGCCTGACCTGGGCTGGTGCTGTACTCCGGCGGGATCTTCCTATCTCTGGCTTATTCTCCATTGTGCGTTTCCCTGCGCGTTGAATGTGTTTATGTTGGGTTTCATATCTAGTCTTTCCAACTTATTGGACAAAAGGTTATGTTGTTGTATGGACGTGTCATCATGGAACATCCAAGGTCTAGAGCTTGGACGAATCCCTTCTCAAGGTTGTTCAGGCGATGACCACCTTGAAGGCATCACTACCTCTAACTGTACCCCCTCTTTCTCGGACACACTAGGTTCTTTCTCCGACACACTAGGTTTATATCTGCTAGCGGAGGTGGTGGCACATTGTAGTGAATTTAGTCTTAGATCCACCTTGGAGAAGTTATCTTGGTTCCATCACTTAGGCACGTAGGAGCTGTGGTGAGTTTAGTTTCAGATCTACGAATTGGGAGAATGTCTCCAGTGTATCATCTCAGAATTAGAGGCTAGAAATAGAGGAAACAGATGTGTGAATTGCATTCATGTATAGAAAATCTAGAGAATTTCCGCGCTTAATAATAAAAAAATTAAAGTGATTGAACTTTCAGTTAAGTTGATGGAACTAAAGTATATCATCAAGTTGAGCGCTATAAATTTTAATGTGACCTTTGTGAAAATCATATTTTAGGTATTTGTTGGATCAAATGGAGCTACAACTAAAACAACAACTCATTATTTTTATCGGATGTCCCCGAAGGGACAACAACTCATTATTTAAGGATCAAATATCAGATCTAAGTGGTCATAACATGAGAGTGGACAAATGGAGGCCGAGCTACATGTAGCTCTTTATATTCAAAAATTCAGAAATCATATTTTTAAGTTTCAAAAAAAATTGAAAAAAATTCCTGGATGTAGCTAATGATGGAATCTAAACATGCAATATCTCAATTTGAAATTCTTAGTACTCTAGGGTACACAAAAATGACAAATGTGTGGATCTGAGAATAGTGAATAGTGTATATTTCAAAACTACAAAACCTGTCAGATTTTGTCATTTTTATGTAGTCTACAATATAAATAATTTGACATTGAGATTTTGCACGTTTGTAGATTTCATCGTTGTCTACATCTACGTTTTTTTCAGATTTTTTTTAAAACTTATAACTATGATTTCCAAAAAAATTAAAATAAAGGGCTACATGTAGCTCGGTCTCCGTTTGCAGTTTTCCGTCATAATATGGTATTCTTTGCAACAACTCATTACTACCAATCAATTTCTAAACAAATAAGAAGGCATAGAAGAAGCAGAACCTCATCCATATATTTTCCATGTCATTATTCAATATTATCTTACAATGGTCCTCATGGTATTTTGTAAACTCAATCCTTGAACTTATGACGAGGAAACAAAACAAGTTCAACTATCAAATCTTGATATATTCCATTCATGTCCATCCAAAATTACTTACACCAAACATTAGAAGGGAGAGATCTATACCCATTCAAGAGATATTATCAACAATTAAGTTAGAGCCCTAGGATATAATTCAAGTCATAAATACTAACCATAGCCATGCCTATATAAGCGAGTCCATGTTAAGTGTTACACTCTTGTTGCTTGAGAAAACACTTGCTATTGGAGGTGAGAGCCATACTTCATTAGTGATACCTTTGGGAAACCCAAAACCAAGATCTTCACAAATGGGTGATGATCGTAGAACTTTAAGAACAAGTATGAATGAAGTAAGTAAAACCTTAATGAAGTATGACCCATCAAGATTTTACTTGAGATTATAAATGAATGTCTAGAGTAGTAAATGAATATCCTTAATGAAAAATCTCTAAGAGTTAGAAGTGAATATAACAAGAATAAAGAAATAAAGAGAGACTAGGAAGAAGTAAGTTGATCATGCCAAATACATGATTATACTTTGGTGTATATATGTGAATAAGTCATATAAGAAATCTTAATATGATAAGCAAATATCATCCTAAATAAATGGAGAGGAGGCAAGGTGAAGTGAGCATATCTCAACTAGGAGAAAAGCATCCCTATGGAAGCTTGTTGGCAAACTTAACATTGCCCAAGATTTTCACTAGGAGATATCATCCAATAGAGAGGGGGAAAGGTTAAGTGAGCACATCTCAACTAGGAGAAAAGCATCCCTATGAAAGCATGTTGGCAACCTTAACCTTGTATAAGATTTTCACTAGGCCAAGTAATCAAGATAGTGGTAAAAATAAACCTACATTCTAAACTCTTGGTTAGCTTAGAAGTTAAAGCACACTAACCACATCTTAGGAGTTGTTAGTACTTCTTTGGCGTAAGAGAGCAAACCTTCACAGAATCTATAAATTTTCATCTGCCCTTTTAAACCTTGATCCATAGTATCCAGGGGCGGAGCTCCCAGTAGGGCAAGGTAGGGCAGCCGCCCTACCTTGATTTTTGATGAATACACTTAGATGCGTGTGTTTTTTCTGAAAATTTTGAGTGGTCATACATCGAAAACGGACTCCGTATGAAAAAGTTATGCGTGTTTCAGTAAAAACACTGCGCAAAATCGATTACAGTCCAAAAACATAAACTATTTTTACCTCCAAATATAAACTCGTATTCTAGATCCAATGTGAATAATATTTCTTGTATTACATAGATTTATCATTGAATGTACCCTAGTATATACAAGATAAGCTCGAATTATTTATTATACATACTTTTAGAATTGAAGATTTTTAGATATTTTAAAGACACGTAATATTTTTTCCGACCGCATTATTACTCCATTAAGATGACATAGGATTTACCCGTGACGACATCAACAATTGAAAGGAATTTTCTAGCAACAAAAATAATCAAAATCGAGTTCCGCATCGAACGAGGGATAACCACACGTCTTGATTATTTGAATTACATCATATTTTTTAAGAAGATGTAAAGCTTTCCCGTTGAGTTAGCATTATTGATATGATTTTTTAGGTTATACTTATAATCAAATATTTTTTATTTTTATTGTATTGAGATATTACTACTTTTTTAGGACTATTTGTTATTTGCATCATTCAAAGTTCGCCCTACCTTAGATTTTTTTCGTCCTTCGCCACTGATAGTATCAATTACAACGTATGCATCGTTTAATGATCCTAATAAAACCCTGGTGTCATGACCTATAATTAAATCCAAATCATGCGATTAATTGACCAACCTTAGAAGTAAATCTAAGCTTATGAATCAAGTGACTAAATTAACAAATTATAACCATAAGTGTTATCTTAATTCCCAATTCTAAGCCTCCACAAATAAATCTTTCTTATACAAGAAATAAGAACTCCCTTTAAGAGTCCAAAGTGAAGTGTTGAACACACAATTAACTATATGGGAGTACCACTAGAAAATTCCGTGCCATTAGGAAATGTTGGAGAACCAAATAATGCCCCTGGAACATATTACCAAATAAAAAGTCACATAATAATTTTAGTCCTAGTAAATTAATGTTAATATACTAATACAAAACAACGAAGTTATCCAAGCCATAAAATTTTGAACTCCAAAAGAGTGAGAATTGGAACTATCCCAATTAAGATACTACCTATTTGAAATTTAATCATATTTTAAATACAAGAATACATATGCAAATACCTATACTCTTAAAAGAACATAATAAATAATAAATATCTTCATTGAATTTGAAAGGAGTCATACACTTTTAAAATGACATATTCCTGGAAACTGCACCATCAACGTTGGCCTTGATCAGACCCGCTGAAGGCGGAATCCATCTCGGATTGGTTGCACGCCGAACAGTGGCCGAGACAGCTGATATGCGTTTCGGAATTAGACAGAGTTCATCAAAGGAACTTTCGAACAAAAGAATCGGTGTACAACCGACTTTGGTATTCACCTTCATGTCTCGCCTTTCGTCCCATAGTCGAAAACGCCAAATCGCCCACAAGGTCACCAAGATCTTCACAAAATCCTCAGCAGACAAGGACTCCATCATAGCAAAGATTTAGCTCTTAACATTTTGCTCCATTGTTTCACCCATATGTTCGATGATTTCTTCATCAGCCAAGGCCCATACACAGCGCGGCACTGGACACTCGATTAAAGAGTGGCGCCATGAATTAACTCTTCCGCATAACGAGCAAGAACTAGTCGTCTACATGTTACGGTGATGCAATAGTAGATCGGTTGTTAGAAGTGATTGTTTGGCTATGAGCCAGAGAAAAAGCACCTTTTTGAGAGCACATTAACCTTCCACATCCGAGTCCAATTCTTTGATTCGGCAGTGCAATACAAGCTTGAGGATCTGCTATCCGCCTTCACATAGATAGCTGCTCCACGCGCCTGCTGGCGTTCCGTTAGGCTTTGTCACCATGAAAATACACGTTGTAAAAATTTCGTATCTCTGGCTCTCTAAGAAATTCTGAGTACGTATGTGCTATTTTTCGTATTTAAATTCAAAAGTATATAGATTAGAAAAAATAAAAATGATAAGTTTTAAATGGACATTATAAAGGAAAGTCCCCACTCCCGTAATCTTTCTAACTTAATGCCAACTATATAACTTAGGATGTGGACGGAAATTTTTGGCATATGGATACTATGCATCCCATAAACCTCAATAATTGTACTATCCTCCGTCCCAAATTAGTTGTCTCAAGTCTGTTAAAATATGGATGCATCAAGACACTAAAACATGTCTAGATACATTCATATTTTAAAAAATTTGGGACAACTAATTTGGGACGGAGGGAGTAGTAATTTTAATTATTAAAAAAAATCCGAATCCTCCTGAAAACAAAAGATGATTAGGTATTGTACTCATGTAAAAAAATTGGCTCAAAATGGTTTCCATGGTATCATAGGCAAAAAAAAAAAAGACAAATTTATTATGAATATAGTGTGAATATAGCACGATAGGCTAGGGGTGGCACCGATGGACGAGAAGTTAGTCCAACACCGACTAAGCTAGTTTGGGTAAATCCAGCGGAGGCCTCTAGAAGCTCTAGTTAACAGTGAAATTCTAAGAAATATGGATGAGACTAGAATGGGTAGGGGACAATTAAAGCTGACTTAGGCAGAAGCGGTAAAAAGAGACTTCAGGGATTTGAATGTAAGTCTTGACTCTAGACTTTTTTGAACATTTTACTGAATTATTGTTGGGCACCCATGAGCATTGTTGTAGGCTAGTGTTATGTATGTGCTATTAGTCTATGTTACTACCTTAATAGTTACTCTCATCTAATTTTATGACATGTCATTAAAATACTTACGTTGCATGTGGATGCATATTCCATCCAATGAGAAGTACCCATGTTTTGATAATCGCTCACGAATCAAGCAACTAATTATCTACCCGTCGGCCATGATGGCAATAAGCTTTTTTTTTTTTTGTTGAGGAAACCACGCATTACCATTAATATAAGATTTGGGAATTACAGCAGACGTGGCACAACTCTGGAAGAGTCCAGACCACAACACACACAGGAATTTGCACAAAGGACCCCAGAAATAAGAAAATTACAACAAACGCCCTCGGCATCCCTGAGCACCACCACACGGCTTCCGTCCCCAACCTCCGTCGTCGCCGCCGGAGAGAAGGAAGATGGACAATACAAGATCCCAGCACAGAGGAGATACCATCGGAGACCTGCTCCTTTGTGGACCTCAATAGAAGCGTGCTGCGAACAGCACCGCCTATACCTTTGGGGCTTGTCGGCCGGGGAAACTCCCCGTCACTCCTCCGCGCATGGCCTCGCTGCCTCCCGTCGACGTCGTCGAGGAAGAACACCGTCGCCACATCCTTCACACCGCGCATCCCGCTCCTGTGAAGCAGCCGCCTGGACGAAGCCGACGCACGCCGCCGGCCATCTCCAAAACACTTCTCCCCCGATTCCCGAGCGGTGCTGGAGCCAAACCGCCGCGGGAGCAGCAGATCGGTGAGAACAAAATCCCAACGCGGCGATGCCACAGCTGCTTCGACACCGCCGCCAGGGCACAACGCCCGCACGTCAGGATTTCGGATCCCAAGGGCGGAGACTTTATTCGCCGCCACCGGAAGACCGGCGGCACGCACACCTATCCCACACCTATTGATGGCAATAAGCTGAGGCAGGGATATTCATGCAAAATACTCGTTATGAATGCTGACTAAGAATACGGTGCCATACGAAACGGCACTTCATTCATTCAGTAGTTTCTCGTTCTTCAGGTCAATAAGTTCGAGTTCCATCAATTGCTCAAAGTTGCTACTATCTACAAATCTTCCCTGCAGTCAGGAAAGAAAGCTATCCCACACCTTGTTTCCTATCTCTAATTACGGAGCCTGCAACTAAGCAGGCAAATTATCTCTACCTGCAATCGCAGCAGCCTTCGATTTATGTTTCTCAGGCTGCAGGCAGGTTCTTCTTGAGCTTCTCTTCGAGAAACTTCCTCGTGTCAGCGCCTTTCACGTTGAACTCCATCAGAAGATCTTCAAACAGCTTATTCAGGCTGTCACAGAACTGTGTGCGCCGAAGGAGAGGATCTACCCTACTAGGTTCTTGCTTTGGTGCACTGTTGCTGCTAGATGCTCCATTGCCCCCTTCTTCCTCTTCAGGGACTACCGATCCAACCATATTACCATCTAGGTAATGTTTGCATGCTGCAAGAATGGTGCGCCCATGTTCCCGGAAGTGACCAGCGACGAGGTCCGGAAAGTACTGCAAGGAGCCAAAAACAAAGAATGATTAGTACAGCAGTAGACAAATCAAGAATAGTTAGTATAGCATAGCAGTAGACAAATCAAGTTCTCAACTGAATGCTAATGGCAAATGAGAGCTGTTATGTTATGTTCCCTCCTTCAGAAATTATATTGCTTAAATTTTTTGGTCAAAGTCAAGCTTTACAAAGTTTGACCCAGTATATATAGAAGAATATACCAACATCTACAATATCAAATCCCTATTGTTATTAGAACTATCTTTCTTTTTAGAAAACGCAGAGGACATTTATGTTTCATTTCATTGAAAAGATACGAGTTGGTTTACATCCTCCTAAGAATCAGGTTACATCATAGTTTCATGCAATTCAGTGCACATCCCAGGTGGACCCGCTGGCGCCTGCTCTTGCCCATAGTCTAGCCTTACCGTTGATCATTGCAACCAGGGACTGAACCGATGGTCCTTCGCATTTTCTTTAAAAAAAAATGGTTCTAACAATAATGATTTGATATTATATAGATGTTGATATATTTTACATAGTCAAACTCCAGAGAATTTGACTTTGAAAAAAATTATATGCAACATAATTTGGGAAGGATGGAGTAACATTAAATTAGTGAGGACATCCTGCCATTACCATATAGGAAGCATGTTCCCATTGGTCAGGATGAGAATGCAAGTGTATTAGCCACAATCAAGATAATGGAATATTGAATATTCAGGTAATCTATAATAAATTTGGTCTGTTCGAAACAGAATCTACTGCATTTCGCATCCTTCTCCAATCTTCTGGTACATACCATTTTGTTCTGTAGATGGCAGTCCTTGCATACCAAACAATGTTCTAAAATTATGCTATTCCATTGAGTACTCATACTACACGTCTTAGTACCCTTGCCGATTACGATTGGAAAAAACAAGTTTTTTTCAGAAAGGACAAATATTTGACATAATTAACCAGAATAACTGGGTCTTAGGCTTCGTTTGGCATTGTGGTGGATTATGGTGATCCTGTAGGTCACACCCATTTTTGCCTATTTTAATGTTTGCTTGACTTGTTTTTATTCCCTCCAGCTCCATTTACTTGCCACAGACCATGAGGTTAATTGGTCTTGCTTTGCCTCTGCTCTGCATCAAGTAATTCAGGCCAGAGGTAGTACCTTTCTGTGGCTAATTTTCACCCAGATTATAAATAGACTTTTCAGATACCAGGCTGGCTGTTTATTTAGGCCGAAATTGAATCAAGCCTAAGGCCCACTAAAACTAGTGCACCAAAATAAGAGTAGCATGACTGTCAAGGAGCGCCATTCTCACACAAAGATCATGCAAGGGGAAAACCACGTTCAGGATTGTCTCCATCCGCTTTTGCAGCTGCATCACATCTCACCAGATTCTGCTGATGTTACCTCCTCTCCAGCAGCAGAACTACTATTGGATCTCCTATGCCCAGAGGTAGCTCCATCCCATCCAAGAAACGGTACAAATATAAATGGATATCTAGTTATGAGTTATGACAGAGTTCTTGAAAACTGAAACAACCTTTCTAGCATTCAAGTATATAACAGCAGTAAATGCAGTAAACTATGACAAGATCCAGAAATTTGACGAAATAAAACAGCTAATTAATAGCATGTCACAAGTAAATTTCTTATTAAGTGAAGCTTCCAGGGTTGATCTATGAATTAAAATAAAATGAGATATAACTTACTAATTTAGCGAAACATTACCTGCGGAGGTTTTCTAAGTGAATACAACATAGTCCTGCATGAGAGCAGAAATGTGTTCTTGTTATACTCTATAGAATGCTGTTCTCCACTTGGAGTATTCGCTTGGCCCGCCCATCCCGGCTCATTGAAATATGGCTTCTCGTTCAAAATGAGAGCCTGAATGGAGACAAGCACCTGCAGCATGGTTGACTGAGCTGGGTTCCACGTCTCGCAGCCTTTACCACTCCAGGTACCAAGGAGGCTAAGGCAGACTTTTCCACAATTGTACAAGTTCGGATTAAGTCGAAGTCCTCCGGAATGGTAATATACCAACTGCAGCACCAACAGTAGTAAGCATCTTAATAAAGAAAAGTTAAAATAAACATAAAGAGAAGTGTTGAAGCTTATGCATATACCGGAGGCTGAGAAGGATAAGTAGCAGTAAAATGTGCATCAAAGAAGAAGAGGCCATCATGGTAGGGCGTTCCCTTAGGGCCTATAATCGCAGCCCTAAGAAGATCCATTCTATCTTCAGCAACTCGGACAAAGATAGAAGCTACAAAAAGAGTATTTTCACAATTCAGACTTCCAATTTCAGAAAATATAAGAAAAGGTACCAAGAAATAAACCATACATTGTCCACTTTCATGATATCAATGCATTTGTTAGTGCTAAGTCGAATCAGAATTAACTAAATCTCAGTCAACTAAACTTAGCTGTTAATTGACCATAATATTTTTTTTATCTAGGTCAAAACTTCATTTACATATTTTTTATTTATTTTTCTCACTGCTGGATGAAGATCCTAGGGCTCAAAATGTGCTATTTAAGCCTCACTTGTTACTGAAGACGTATAAGTATGCAATTTAGCGACACTATATTAACGAAAAATACAAGTGCAGATCTCCTAGATTTACATAACACAACAAATTCTTGAGAAATTACGGAGATAGCATGCGAAGAGTAGCGTACATCCATTATGCAGCAAGCTCTAGCTGACAGTTCTATGAAGATATAACCCATAATGAAGGAATTGTGTATATATATCATAGGAACAATGTATACTCCCTCTGGTCTTCTTTATAAGGTGTAGTTCAACCATACACACAGATCAAGAAAGATACAAATTTGAGGAAGCTACAAATTAGAGAAAGTTACAAATTTGTCCCTTATAAGCATTCATTATGTGAGAGGGGATTATGGATATGCCCCCAGACCTAAATTTCAATTTACCACGGGCAGTACTAAGAACATGACAACAAGCAGACACATAAAGGCAGTAGAGCCAATGGTGTTGGCTAGAAAATCCAGCTTGCCAGAATGCCATGGAGATGCTATGTTAAACTTTAAGTAGGTATACTGTTTCACTATATTTTATTTGCCAAACTGAAGAAAGAAACCCATTGTGAACATCTAACCTGGTAGATCTTTCTCCAAAAGTTTCCACTCATGTTGAATTCTCTTTGCCCAATCTCTGCTTGGCTGAAACAATACGCACATGAAAAAAGACATAAGCATCACCCCGCTGCACAAAATAAAGAGAACTAACCCACAATGAGTATAACGCGAGAGCAAAAACTTCAACACAATACCTTTCCCACCGATTTGTCGGCATAGTGGTGGTCAGCGAAATTTTCAACAGTGTAGAACTGTGGGAACGCCTTATATTTCCTTGTAATTTCATCCTCAGTTATTTCGGGCTCCTCCTCTTCCTGGGCTGCACTTTTCTGCAGCCATGGTACAGTAGCCTCCACGCCTGGAGGCAGGTCTAAATCGTCAAACTTATCAGCGAGCTGCTGATTGAAGTCGGCTTCATCAAATTCATATTCAGATTCATCGTCGTTTTCGTCATCGCAGTCCTCATCGTCGTCCTCCATGTAGTAATCTTCTTCTTCGTTGTCTGCATAATCAGCATCTGGTACCTCTGGTTCAGACATCTGCACTGAGCCACTCGTGCTGGATCCGACTTGGTCACTGGAAGAACCCTGTTTGATAGTAATGCGTCAGTTGAAAACAGAGGTGATTATACTTGCCCTACGGTGAATCTTGGAAAGTGCTTCCTTCTGCAACTAAGGATATGCTACTGTATCTAATTAGCCTTTGTGTGTTGGTTGCTGATCACTAAGATTAAAATTGTGAATATGAATCATGGTTACAGGGTTCAGACTTCCATTGACTTGCATATAAGTGTATCTTTGGCATAAAAGTGTACCATAGTAATCAGTGTAAGCATTCTAGTTCACCTTATAAATTAATCAATTGGTGAAAGGAAAGACCGTTCTAATGGTTTCGAACGGGAAACAGTTAATCTGAAACTCATGATCCGTACCGAAAGATGAGATAAGAATTGACAGAAAAGCTGATTAGAAGAGCAAGAAAACCCCCCAGAACGAACAAAACACCGTAAAATCTCCAAGCAAGCCGAACTGATCGCAGACCCAAAGCCAATTGCGTCCGGCATTGCGCCAATCGACCTGACAAAGGATAGGCGCTGCAAGAACCCATCGTAAATCCCCTCGACAAAGAACCCCAAACCCCAAAAATCCGCCCCCAAAATCCAAACCCTAGCTCCAAGATCGCGGCTTCTCGCGACGAAAAACCCCGATTGATCGCGGCCGAGACAAAACCCTAGACACGCGACACCTCGGGCGCATCGCATCGCATCGGACCGCGCCAATCAATAATAGCACCAAGAAGATGAGCTCGGGAGCGGGTAAGCGAGGGGATAGGACGAATTACCTCGCACCGCTGGCGCTTCTGCTGCGAGGAGCCCCAGGCGGCGGCGCCCGTCGACCAGCAGGCCGAGCTCCCCTGCTGCAGCCCGCGGGACCTGCACGGAAGAAGAAGAAGAGACCGTGAGCCAGCCGATCGCCGAACCAATCGGATAATGGAAGAGATTTGGAGTTGGATGCGCCGTCCAATCGCGGCGCCGGCGGAGAAGGGTGGGGGGTGGCTTACTCTGTGTCCATGGACGCCGGCGCCGGACCGGCCAGGCGCGCCGGGACGAGGGGGAGGCGGCGGAGGGGACGGACCTCGGCGGCTCGGTGGGAGTGCGGCGAGTCGAGGCGAGGCTGCGAGAGAGGGGAACGGGAACGCGTGGCCGTACCGACTTATTTGGCCCCAGCCCACGGGTTGGCAGTATCCCGAGCTCCTACCACGTTGACTCTCGTACTTCACTGGAAAGTGGGGCCGGGATGCTGGGACGAGTTCTGGACCCACATGTCAGCGGGAGGGGCTGAAACTTTGACGCGTGAGGGGAGAGGGTTAGGTTGCGCTGCGGGAGGAGTCCGGGTTGGTGTGGATAGCGGACCCGCCATGTCAGCGGGTAGAGCTGGACCGGGCCGGCGGCTACCGGTTTCGGCTACGTTTATGGGGTCCCCGAAATAAAGCAAACAAAAAACCTAGGAACTTTTGTGGGGTGGTCCCGGCGCGCAGTGCTCGCTTCTGATCGACACGTGGTGGATGGATTTGATCATCAGACTTTGATTAGTGACAGGACTCACAATTTATAAGAGCATCTCCACTCGTCTCCCCGAGCGACGTTTTTTTCATCCGGACGGCGTAAATCGGCCCAGTCGCGGTCCCGGTTCCTCGTTTTCGTCCGAATTTGGCCCTTCATCCATCCGGCAAGCCACGCCATCCACGGTCCCCCAGGGCGCGCTCGGGGACTCCGGATGAAAGATTTTGGCGCGAAACGTCGTGTGGACCCGCGTAGTCGGCGACAGGAAAACCAAATCCTATCGATTTTCCCACCAATTTGCTTGCATATCCCCATTCTCTCCCGCCGAATTTGTCCATTCTCCTCGTCTTTCAGTTCGGCGACGTCTTCGTCCACCACGCTCTCCTCCTCGTCTTCGTCCACCACAATGCCGCCGAGCGACGACGAGGCCGCGGCGAAGAAGAGCGGCCGCCGCATGACGAACGCGAGCGGGCGGCGACGAAACAGCGCGAGGTGGAAACAAGCGGCAGCGCGGGAGAAGAAAGCCGCCGCCAAGAGGGCGGCGGCGGCCCAAGACGAACAAGCGAGGAAGATCAGCATGGCCATAAGCGGCGGCGGCGACGCCATGTTCCCGGCCAATGGCCGCGCAAGGTACAGCGTTCCCCGTCGTCCTTCTCCCCTTCGATGTACTCGCCGTCGCCGCCGCCATGTTCCAAGAGGGCGCCTACGTCCAACCGCCTAGGTTCACGCCGTCGCCGCCCGAGCTTGACGTCGCCGAGGGCACCTCGCCGGCCATGCGACGAGGGCCGCTCCCGTTCGGTGCGACGGCGGCGCCGAACGAAGAGGAGATCCACGAGATGATCACCTCCGGCTCCATGCCGCCGCGAGCCCGGGTTCTTGCCGCGGCCGCGAGCGGGGTTCTTCACGCAAGAGGAGGCGGTGCGACGGCAGGCGTGCGCAGCGAGCATTGGGAGGATGTTGCCGACGGCCAAGCCGTCGAAGAAGAAGAAGAGCCAACTCAAGCCAACCCGTCGAAGGGGAAGAAGAAGAGGAAGAAGGACTCTCGAACCGCGTATCAAATGGACGTCGAAGAAGAGGAGTGCCTCGCCGAAGCTTGGATGACCGTGTCCATGAACGGCATAAACGGGGCCAATCGCGTTCGACACATATTGGCTTCGAGTGAAGCAGGCGTACGAGGAACGCAAACTCGTCGATCCCTACTTCAACAAGACGAACATGAACGTGTACGGGGAGACAAGGCAATGGCCACCCATTGGGGGATCATGCGACGGCATGCAACAAATGGCACGGCATACGAGGAGGTCGAAACGGCCGATCACGGCCACGACTTGGAGCAAAAGGTATGCTCCGTCGACCCGCATCACCGAGGTACATCGTCGTGAGCTGACCCGTATCGCCGTGCTCTTTTTCCCCAGCTGCGCCGTGCTTTGCACATGTACACGGACGACACCGCCCGTCAAGTTCCTGAACGTCTACGCCCGCGAAGCGGAAGTGGAAGGAAACCCGCACGACCCTCTCGAAGAGCAAGACCGAGCGTACAACCCCGATGCTCCGCCGCGGGCGCGGCGGAAGGGCGCCCTGAACTCGGCCAAAGAAGCTCAAAGAGCTCAAAGACGGCAATCCCGCCGACAGGATGCAGGCGTCGATCGACAAGTGCTGGGCCGAGTTGAGGTCCGCACGCCGACGGGAGGAACGACAAGTTCGACGGCAGGTGGTGGGAGATGCTCGCCAACCAAGGCGTCCGGATCGCCCTGCTAAAGACGACGGCCGGCGGCGAAGAAGAGGAACACAGACTTGGCGTTCCCGATGGGCGGCGAAACATGGAACCGATGGACGAGAGACGGGAATTGGTACTGGGCCACCGCAGCAACATCCTCCGAGCCACTTCGCCAGTCCTTCGTCTCTCGCCGCCTCCTACCTCGGCTTCACCGTCTACCTCGTCGATCGCGCCGCTTCGACGTCCACCGCCGCTGCTTCATCGCCACGCCGCACCGCTGCCACGGCGTGTGAGGAAGTCCGTCGGACACCGCGTGCCGGCAGGACCGCCGATGAGCCTGTTTCGTGTAATTTCCTCCGATCGCCGATCTGTGGCCGATCCTTTTGCTCCTTGCCGATCAACTGGTCGTACTTGTAGCGCGGGACGACGCTTTGTTTGAATTAAACTATGTCCGCCGAACTCCGGTGGACGATCGAAATACGGTACTCCCCACGACTTAATTTCGTCCAATCCGGCGGTTGTTTCGTCCGGATTCCGCCGTGGGGAGCGCCAACGAGTGGAGATGCTCTAACACGTCACTTGTTTATGTCTTCTTATGTACTAGTCCTACTTGCACTACATCTTTTAGAGCATCTCCAACGGAGGCTATAAACTAGAGATGCGCTAAAATAACCGTCAATATACAGCGTCGAATCTGTTTGTGTTCTCCAGCAGACCTGCAAAATTGGTCGCGCTGTAAATATTTTAGCGCGCGCGGGGCAGATCGCGCGATCGAAAGCTGTATATGTGACGCACCGGTTAGCGCGCTGTAAACTGACACCGCGACTCTTTCCCACCGCGCGAAGAAAAAAACGGCTCCGAAATATCTTGGCCTCACCCGCCTCTCCCGCATCCTGCAGCTCCGCGCGCCCGTCGCCGCCTCCCTTCCTCGAGTATTCCTCCTTGATCATGTCTGTATCTCACGTGCTTCGGTTTTCGTCGCGTGCTTGCTGCTGCTTTTGATTTTGAGGCCGGTGGCCTCTTCGATCCTGACTCGTTTGCTGCTATTTTTGGTTTCAATCAAGTCGGTAGCGTGCTCATGGTGATTTAGCGTGCTCATGGTGATTTTCCTCGGAGGAGGATGGTGAAGAGCACCGAGGCGCAATGGTGTTTCTGCTCACCTTCGTCCATCTTGTCTGCGTATGCGAGATCATTTTTTGGTTCGACTTTTTGGTTCAAGAATGGGGATGCTCGGCAATTGGAAGTGGAGCAGCGTAGAGTTGTGAAGTTTAGTTGCTTTTTTTAGATTTATTTGTGCCATGTTTGATCTTGTTTGTTGTATGTATGTTAAAAAAAACTTGTTTGTGGAGCTCTATTTTATAGCTTCTAGTGAAGGGTTGTTTTTGGCTTCTTAGTTGCGCTGTAAAATAGAGCCTTCGGTGAAGCTCGCGTCGGCGCCGCGAGCTGTATCCGGATCGAGCGCGCTACAAACAACTTTTATAGCGCCAAATTTTAGATCCTCTGTTGGAGATGCTCTTAGTGTTCAGACGATGGATGCATCATTCGGTGTTGCATTTTCTAGAGAACATAGATGGATGCATATATGGCTACTGGCTTGACTGTATTTCTTTTTATTTTGCATCATTTCACTTCTTCTCATTTTATTGGCATGTTAAAAACATTTCTGCTAATTGCTTGAATGTTAAAAACACTTCAGCCCATTCTCTTGCAGATGTATAAGTGACATCTCTGTACTTGCTTCGCTCTGTTTTTCATATGTGACTTGTTGCTACTGTAACTTGTTTACTTTCAGTCTGTACTATTGTATATTGTATGAGAAATGTGGCCATCGTATTAGCCACTGGCCGTTCATGAAGTTCCACTACATTTCGAAAAAAAGTTGTTTGTGATTAGATTCAGCTTACTATAGAAGACCACGACCAACTTAGCTATTAATTAAACAATTTACTGAGGCAGGGTTACAATGTAGCTGATCTATAATGTGTTATACCAGCTATTGGACTACAACGACGGGATGCGCTATTGGACTACAGCTATTGAAAAAAAAAAACGGCTCTGAAACAATTTACTGAGGCTTGGAAATGCGACGTTGAACTACAACGCGATTTGGTTCAGAAGCTATTGGCATGGTAAGAAAAAGATGCAGGTATTTTACGGACAAGAGGAGAGGGTCTATCTAAATCCCAAAGTAAAGGCCAACCAAATAAAAATTCCAACTGCTCAGTGTCACTGACCTTTGGATATCCTTGCTAGAGAATTTCTGATTCGGAACATAACAAGGACATCCAATGTATATCATCCACACATGCTTATATTAGGATCGTTAGTGTGTGTATAATCGTGGGGACAAGAATTGGGTCAGGGCATATGTGCAGGCATAGCCGAGTAGGGTTATAGCATAAAGAAGTAGGTCACCAAGCCACAACGCTAATCGCATCGTATCTCTCTGTGATAAGGGATTAACTTATCAATGCCTACAGGTTGTAGACTAGGGTTTAGTTGGAAGTAGATGGCAAGTAGATCTCGAGGGTTTCAGCCGGAAAAGTACTCGACTGCTATGAAAACTAGGGTTCGTGAAAACAATGAGTCGATCCTTTCTTTGTCCCTCGACTCCCCCTTATATAGGAGGTGGATCCGAGGTTTCGTGATGTACAAGTTACAGAGTCCGGGAGGATTTCTGAGTCCCAAATAATTACAAGTCGATATTCCTAATACAATTCTATCTTTCCAAACTATCCCTCAATTGGGCTTTCGTGCTTTGTAAAACTTCGGGTCGTGGGCCTTCAGAAAACCCCGGGTACCTTCTTCGGCATGCCCATTGGGGATGCCTATGTCAGTAGCCCCCGATATTTTGCTTGAATCGAAGAATCAGGGAATATCTCCATCCTTACAATTGCCAAATGATTTCCTCGAGTTAACAAATAACCTTTATAAGCAATTCTATATTGTACAGGGATAATAGTAATTGGGGCTGGTTCATCTGACGGATCAGGTACCAGTTAACTGCTCTCGTGGCAATCCGCAAAACCTACTTCAAGATCACGTCCCTGGACATGATCTCGGGATACTGGCGTAATTCGACATGTGCCGCTTAAGGTCTTACCATATGCCGAATTCCAGTCATGTTTTATTGGGTACCTAACGCGTCCGTTAGGTTTTTTCTTCGCATCTGTTGATACGGAAAAAGTAGCAAGGCGCCGTCAGAGGCGGTGCCACGCCGCACAGGACGGATCCTGCGGACTTACCTTCGCAGAGTTCTGCGGCATTCAGAGATTAATTTGCGACTGAGGTGCTCTGAGAATATATTGTCGAGTGCCTTTTTCGGCTGCTGCAATAGCACATTTATTCGAGTCAACGGATGACTTATATTGTTTTAACTTATCTTCCCGATGGGAGTATATGAAGAGTTATTTCGATAACTCGAAATATGCTCACCAGGACTTATTAAATTTCATCGGGCACGCGAACAGCGTTCCCGATGGGAGTAGCCCCCGAGGCTACAACCAAGTGCTTGTACTTGGTTGTAGGCTCACCTTTCTAGCATCTTTGCCGCTATATTGTGATTTTTCATGCTCCTCTTCATGTTTATCGGGTGCGCGAACAGCGCTCCCGATGGGAGTAGCCCTCGAGGCTACAATGAGTATTTATACTTGGCTGTAGGCTCCAATTTTTCTCTGTCGCAATATTTTGAAACATCCCTTTCTAAATCATCTCCATCAAACTGCTCGAAACTTCTTTATAAAGTAGCCTCCGAGCATTTGAATAAAAACTTGTATTTGATCAAAGGCTCTCGAGATTATCAGTATTCCTTCACTGTCGCCAATTTTCATAACACCACAGCCGAGATTTTTCCATTGGTAAGGTGACATCAGTGCTGACGATAGCCACGACCACTGTATCGGGAAGACGCGAGTTATGTCCTTTCACTAACCTGCAGGCCCAAAATCCGCGACACGTTGACACGTTACGCAAGTGGGGGACACACGTCCTCCACTTTTTCTGGCACGTGCGCTATAGCGCCTGTCCAGTTCCATCACGGTAAAAATACCGTTTTACCCCTTGAGCCACGTGTAGATCATCAAGTCCATTCTTATACCATCCAACGGTGCGACGTTTTGGCTGAATCCGCTATAAATACCCATCTTCTTCCTCGTCAATCCCCTTCGTCGCACCATTGCTCATATCTCCTCTGCTACGATCCCCATTGCAACCACAAAGCTCCAGCGCTCACGCCCTGTCCTACTTCCTCAACGCCATTGTTGATGCCACCGCGGCCAAGACTCACGAGGCACAGCACTCCCGAAGCAACAATGGCGGCGCAAGAGATCCAAGATCTCCGCGCAGGACATCAACCTGCTGAAGAAGCTCGGCCTGAGCAAGAAAAGGACGCGCTGCGCTTCCCCAGCGAGGAGAGCTACCCGTCGCCTCCTATTGAATATCGGGTTAGCTTCGTTGACCACCTCATCCAAGGCCTCTCTGCCCCATCCATGAGTTTCTTCGTGGATTGCTTTTTGTGTGGGCTACAGCTTCATCACTGACGCCCAATTCCATCCTACACGTTTCTATTTTCATCACTCTTTGTGAATGCTTCCTTGAGTCCATCCCAATTGCGCATCTTCTTCCTCCGGCGTAATGGCTCCCACAACATTGCCTACAACATAGGCGGTGTTGTTATTTGCGTCCCCCCGATGTCGAGTATTTTGACGTCAAATTCCGACTCCGTCCAAGGGTGGCGCAAAAGATGGTTGTACGTCCGCGAGGAGTGCCCCGACTCGCTGGAATACAACATCGCCCCTTTTAACGGTGGCGAAAAAATCCTCCACCGCCGGTCCTGGGATGCAGAAGCTACCGACGAAGAAAAATCAGCGACAGAGGCGCTGATGAAACGCATCCATGAGCTCCAAAATACCCGCGGCCAAGAACTGTCCGGTATCCAGATAACGGCGTACTTCCTTAGGATTAGGGTGCAGCCTCTACAGGCTCGCAAAAACCCTCTTTGGATGTATGTTGGCGACAAAGCCGTGGATCGCGTGTCGAAGGATCTACCGGACAAGGACTTGGAAAAACTTGTCTGAAAGATCTCATCACTGAGCAAGAAAGACGCCATCCCAACATCTTGTCGCGTGGCGCCGTATAGCGGCACCAACGCCCTTCCCCAGGTAATCTATCTTTTATCGACTGCTTGTCTGTTGTTTAATTCTTCGACTGCTATTTTGTTGTTCATTGACATAATTTCTTGTCAATATATTCTTGTCTTATTCAGAACCATCAAACTACATCATCTCTTCCTCCCCTTCCCGAAGGTGGAGATGTCGAAGAACGAGCAGTCGTATCTGACGACGCCTAGGTCCCTTCTCGTCCTGAGAGCAAAGCCGCGGTTTCTCACAAATCCGCAGCTTCCTCTAAAAAAGAAGCTGAATCCGAGGCTTCAGAGTCGACCTAGTCTATCCCTTCCGCTGTTTCGCCGAGGAACAAACGGAAGAGGGGTGACGCAGAAGGCTCTCGCACCTCCAAGCTGAGCAGTTCTCCTGTCGAGGAAACTGCTGCAGAAGGAACTGCTCCCGAAGAGGAGGAGCACTTCAACGCCTATGACGCTGCCCTTATCAGCTCGTAAGTCATGTTACCGCCTTTTTCTCCTTAGCCATTGTATGTCGAGTGATTTCACTCTATTTTTTGCGCAGTGGCGATGAAGAAGAAGAACCCGCCGCCAATGTGACTGCTCCTATGAGCATGTCGCATACTTTTCCTTTGTCGGAAACACACCGCACGGTGGAGGAAACCTCGACTCCTCATCCAGATCTTGAGAGGTCAACTCCTGCCACCAGCTCCCGAGCCTCTTCGCCAAAGAGGGCGAGGATTGAACTAGGCGGAGAATCCAACATAGCCGGGAGTTCAACGACTCCGCCTTTGGACGATGTAAGTATGCTTCTACTTTGTTTTCTATCTGCCGAGTTTTTCACTGCTCTGAACATTTCTTTCCTTCTTCTTTTCTACAGCCTCTGATGCAGCCCTTCATTAACCTTGGCACCCAATTTATTGGGTATCGCAACACTGTTAATGGATTGAAAGGTACATTGTCGGATGATCTATCTTTTTCTGCTTCTCGAAAACTTCCTTTGTCCTTGTGCTATTTTTGACTTCTACCATATGTCTTTTCAACAGAGGCTCTCCTCGCGGCTGACAAACGGGCTGATGACCTCGCCGTCAAGCTTAAGGAGAGCGAAGAGGCTCGCGAGAAAGCTGAGAAGGATGCCTCTTCTATTGAAGATCTTCGAAAGAGGCTTCACAAGGCGGAAACTGCTTTGAGTGACAAGATCACTCAACAGATCGCTCGTGAAGAAAACATCATCTCCCGCCTGGAATCACTGAACCGACGTTTTGTCAGTAAGTTTACTGGTCACTCGTTATTTTCTCTGTACCAGTCCTTTCCCTGCCTCTTGCTGAAGGCTCGAGATTCGTTACAGCAGGGAAGATGTGTCAAGACTTTGAGCTGCAAAAGCCTGAAGATGACCGTCTCATTGACGCTCTTTCTTCTCGAAGTTCATGGGGATGAAGTGGCCGCAGATCTTTGATGCTCAGGCATTTTCACGCTTATTCCCTATTTCTTCCCGAAGACAGAGCAGCCCGGCAATCTCGCCGCTCTCCAAAAGCTTCGTCCAAAGAAGAAGATCTTGGACTTGCTCTTCGGCAAGAAAACCCGAAGATAGGCGTGGAGGGCACTATAGCGTTGGTTGCCGAGAGCGCAAAACATCGGGGCAAAAGGTTGGCGTACCCGAAGCTGAAGACGTATAAGTGGCAGGCCCCGATCGGGCTGCAAAACATCACTCAAGAAGATCTGCCTTCCTCGCAAGCCGGTGCCCTCTGCCGCCGCCAAACCGGAGGTCAAGTAGATCACCCGCCATCTTTTTTCTTTTTTCTTTCTTTTGACGCCTATCGCAATAGATGTAGCTTGCGACAACGTATTATTGGTTCACTAGGATCCAACCTTTTGTAAGGACCATGTAAATATCTTGAAAATCAATGGAAGTCTATTTTGCTTGATGATTGATGTCGAAATTTTCTTTCCAGTTGGTATTTGACAACTACACTTCAACTCCTCGTCCTTCCGATGCTTTACATGCTTCCTCCTATTCGAAGAAAACGTCAGTCGATGATGAATTCATTGAAGATTCGTCGAATGCGGGTTTAGCACATGAGTTGGAAGAACTCCAACAACAACTTCAATCAATGAAGAAGCAGACACTCGTAATAATGGAGCAGTCTTGAAAATTATCTGAGAGGGAAAAATTGCCCGACAGCAAGCCCAGGAAGCCATGGCTTTAAAAGAAGCTGCGGTCGCCGAAGCTACACATGCTACTTCTCGAAAGAATTTTATGCTTGAATTGATGACTGACGCAAGCCTGGAAATGGCGGGTATACTTCTCAAGCTTAAAATTCTTCTGCTGTTTGCTTGCTTTCTGTCTCTGACTGGTGTGCTGCCATCAAATAGGTTCCTTTTTGGACGCCGCTGCCGAAGATCAATGGGTTGACACAAGATCAAACTTCCTTATCAATCTTGCGCTGGATCATGGTTCCTTCTTTTGGGCTACACCTGAACGCACCCGACAAATCGTCAGGTTTCAGGATCGCGCGTGTCAAGTCCGTGAGTTCCTTGAATTTTGCACAAAAACGTTGTCCATGGTTTACAACGCTATGTTCCCTCGAAATATTCAACCTAAAACACTTCCTGAGCTGATGACCAAGTTTAAGGACTCTCAGAAGATCCATAATTTTGTGAGGGCTCAATTGGTGGCTGGCGCCAGATTTTCTCTTATTATGCTACAGATATGCCACTCAAAACTATAGATGACGAAGGTGGTTGAAACTGTCCATGCCAAATTGAAGAAACAACGAAGGTTCGTCGACAAGATTAATGACAGGTAGCCGAAGAAATGATTGATGATCTTCTTCGGATGGACGCTGACTTCTTCCTTGAAGGTCATTATGCTGATTTCATGGGTGCATCTGCCGATGAAGACAGGGTGAATATAGATGACTTGATAGGTCGCGACTGAATCTGTTTCTTCGACAAACTCTGTAGATTATCTTGATGGAGAAAACCCTGTAAAATTCAAGTGCTGTGTATATTGTAAGACAACTATACTTTCTTTTTTCATGAGCCCCCGAGTATCTCGGTGGATGGTGTCGTTATTTTCATTGTTTTTGTGAGGTATTTTAAACCAAGGCATAAACTCGTTGAATTTGTATATTGTAAGAATTTATATATTTGTCAAACTTTTATCGGGTAACAAGCCCCCGAGCATGTCAAAGAAGAAAGATGTATATCATCAATATCTTTATTATATTGGAGCACCGCGAGCCCGCCTCATTAAAAACCTTCCAGCCCCACTCGGTGCCCTGAAATGAAAAGAGTGCGTCTGAAAACTCGCGGGCGTTTCAAGACATTGTATGTTTACATATATATCTTGACTCAGGCGTAAAAACGCCTAAGTTGCGCCACGTTCCGTGGATTTGGCTCTGCAATCCATGTCTTCTTGTCTTTTATCTTGTCCTTCAATTACACTTCAGTGACGATATAGGGGCCTAGCCATGGCGACTCCTTTCTGGTATCTTGTGTGAGCCGAAGAACTAGATCGTCAACTTGAAAAGATCTTGGTCGCAATCGTCGGTGATAATTTTTCATATCTTCTGATATTTGGTTTGACAATACTTTAAGCCTCGTCGAGTGCGGCCCACGTCATCTTCCATCGCTTTCTCGAGGTTTCTTCGTCGAACTCCGCCACTCTCGAGAATTGTGTTCTATTTCTATCGGCAACACTGCCTCAGCCCCATGAACCAAAAACGGGGTTTCCTGTTTGCTGTTTGGGTGTTGGTCGTATGCTCCATAACACGCTGGGTAACTCCTCCGGCCAAGTGTGCCGAGCTTTTTTCCAATGGTCCTAACAGACGCTTCTTGATGCCGTTGCAGATGACGATGTTTGCTTTCGACTTGACCATTGGTTTGCGGGTGCGCAACTGATGCAAAATATAGCTTGATACCTACTTCTGCGCAATAAGCCTTGAATTCCTTTGAAGTGAAATTGCTACCATTGTCTGTGACGATGCTATGAGGAACTCCAAACCGGAAAACGATGCTCTTGATAAACTTGACCGCTGATGCTGCATCTGGTGAGTTTATTGGTTTTGCTTCAACCCACTTGGTGAACTTATCGATAGCCACAAGCATATACTCGTATCCTCCTAGCCACGCCTTGTGCAATTTGCCCACCATATCAAGACCCCATTGAGCAAAGGGCCACGACAATGGTATTGGCATCAATTCTGCTGCCGGAGAATGAGGTTTTGCGGCAAACCTTTGACACGCATCACATGTTCGCACTATTTCCTTTGCATCCTCGATGGCTGTTAGCCTAGTAAAACCCTGCTCGGAAAACCTTAGCCGCAATAACTCGACTGCTTGCGTGGTGTCCGCATACCCCTTTGTGCACATCCTTTAAAAGCACTCGACCTTCCTCAGCTGTGACGCACCGCTGCAGGACTGCCGATATACTTCTTTTATAAAGCTAACCCTTGACCACAGTAAAGGCTTTGGATCGTCGAATAATTCGCTTTGCTTCTATTGGGTCTTCGGGTATTTCCTTCCTTGAGATATACACAATATAAGCCTGCATCCAAGGGACTTGGACTACCATAACCTCGTGCAACTCCTCTTCATCTCCTGATGTACTTGTCTCAAGGACTGCCGGAGCCCCTGGTCCTTTCTCGACTTTTTCTTTCTTTTTTGGTTGTTTCCTCGCCTTGGTTGACCTTTCACTTATCTCTTCCCAAAATACTCCGGGTGGTATTGCTAGACATTGCGACCCGATATTTGCCAGAACATCGGCTTCGTGTTACTGAGCCTGCTAACATGATTCACTTCGCACCCGTCGAAAAGATTCTCGAGTTCATTGTATAACTCCTTGTATGCTATCATACTGTCATTAACTGCGTCACATTGGTTCATCACTTGTTGAGCCACCAATTGAGAGTCGCCGAATATTTTTAATCGGGTCGCACCACAAGCTTTCGCCATCCTCATCCCGTGTATGAGCGCTTCGTATTCTGCCTCGTTGTTAGATGTATTGGGGAACGTCATCCGCAATACATACTTCAACTTGTCTCCTTGAGGTGAGACTAGTATCACGCCTGCTCCAGCTCCTTCTAACCTCTTGGATCCGTCGAAGTTCATAGTCCAGGTTCTCGATAAATCAGAAGGTCCCGTATTTTGCAACTCCATCCACTCTCCGACAAAGTCTGTAGGATCTCAATTTTATCGCTTTCTTTTTCATATGTGATGTCCCGAGGGAAAGCTCTATTCCCAAAGGGAGACACGACCCGTAGCTTCCGGTTATTTAGTATATTTGACAATGGTGCCTCATTGACCACTATTATCGGGTGTGCCAAGAAATACTGTCGCAACTTTCTTGCTGTTGTAAAAACTCCGTATGCCAGCTTCTGATAATGCGGGTACCGCTGTTTTGAAGGAGATAAAACTTCGCTGATGAAGTATACTGGTCTTTGTATTCCATGTAGCTTCCCTTCTTCTTCACGCTCCACCACAAGTGTGACCACCCGAGGTGTGGCCGTAATATACAACAGAAGAGGTTCTTTTTCCTTTGGTGCTACCAAGATTGGTGGTGTCGAGATTGTGCGCTTGAGATCCTCGAAAGCTCTGCTTCTTCGTTCCACTCGAACTTTTCTCCCCGCTTAATCAAGGCGTTTTTCTCCTAGCCTCGGCGACGAATCCGCTTAAAGTTGCGATCGCCGCTAACCGTTGTTACTCTTTTAACTTTGTTGGCTTCCGCATCGTCACGATTGCCTGGATTTTCTCTGGGTTTGCCTCGATTCCTCTCACTGACACCAGGAACCCGAGAAGTTCCCCTGCAAGGACGCCAAAAGAACACTTCGTCGGATTTAGCTTGAGGCAGAACCTGTCAAGGTTGTCGAAGGTTTCTCTGAGATCATCAATTAACGTCGACCCTTCCTTTGTTGTTATGACAACATCATCAATGTACACTTGTACGTTCTTGCCAATCTGCGTGGCAAGGCATTTTTGCATCATCCGCTGATATGTTGCACCCGCTGTTTCAGCCCAAGGGCATTGTTCGATAGCGAAACACGCCATAAGATGTAATGAAAGCTGTTTTGACTTCATCCTCTTCCTTCAATCGAATCTGGTTGTAACCAGAATATGCGTCCAAGAAGGAAAGACGTTCGCAACCTGCCGTGGAGTCGATAATTTGATCGGTCCTTGGGAGGGGAAAGTGATCCTTTGGACAGTGTTTATTGAGACAAGTGAAGTCGACGCACATGCGAAGGACCTCTGTGTTTTTCTTCGGGACCAACACTGGGTTTGCTACCCACGTGGCTTCGGTGTGTCTCTTTGATGAACCCAGCTTCTTCGAGTCGATTAATATCTGATAACATAGCTTTGCGTTTGGTTCAAAAACGCCGCAAGGTTGTCTAATTGGCTTGGCCAATGGATCCAAGTTTAGGGGTGCTCGGCAAGTTCCCTGGTACTCACGGCATGTCAGCAGACACCATGCGAAGATTTCCCAACGCTCACGGAGGAACTCGACGAGCGCTTTCCTATGCGAGGTTCATGTTTGTGGCGATAGCGTCATCTTCTTGGGATCGTGTGTATCTGCACTTCCTTCGAGTTCTTGGTGGTATCAAAGGTTGGTTCCTTGAGAGGCCTCCCGACATATGGCAACACGTCATAGTCTGTTGTCGCCTTTGACGCCATATATTCTGCTGCATCCCAAAAGTTTCGATAGCCGATGAAAATCCTTGTCGCACTTGTCCGCTAGCGCTTCACCGTGATTGGTCCCTTGGGTCCAGGGAGCCTCCATAACAAGTACGTAGTGGGGTACTGCCATGAATCTAGCATACGCGGGTCGCCCCAGTAAAGCATGGTACTGTGATGGAAAATCCACGACTTCGAACTCCAGCCTTTCGATCATGTAATTCTCTCGGGTTCCAAACTGAACGTCGAGATTGATCTTCCCCAGTGGATAACTTGGCTTGTCTGGTGTAATACCATGGAAACGCGTATCCGTTGGTTTTAAGTTCGCCAAAGATATATTCATCTTCCTCAATGTATCTGCATAAGGTTTAAACTGCTGCCCCGTAGATAAACACTCGAGATACATCAAAGCCGCAATCACCGCCGGTAAGATTAAAGCTGATTGCCCCGGTCGAGGAACTTGCTGGTGGTCCTCTATGGTAAAGCCAATGTCCTGTTCAGATACTCAATTGTTGGTGGAGGCATCTTCTCTGCCATCAAAACTTGTAAATTACTTTCTCAGCTCTATTGGATGGCCTGGCTCAATCATCGACCGCACCGGGTGTCGATATAAGGAGGCGGGTGGTGCTGCCGCTATTCTTAGCTAATGCCGATTTTCCGTGATTGCGGGAGGAGGTGGAAGATGAACCTCGCCCTTGGCCCCCGAGGGTATCCGTTTGCTGTGGCGTTGGCATGCTCTCAAACATGTTCAACGCCTAAAAGTTTGGCAGCTCTTCTCGCAATTGTCCTGACTGCCTCTTTCCATTGTTGTCGAGATAAAAGTGCATTTGGCATGGTCCGTTCATCATATCTTCGAGAGATATATACGGCCTCTGGAACCTTGGACCATGATTTTGCCTATTTGGGCGAGGACCATCCCTGTAGTCACTACGTGCCACCGCTTTTGATAATCATCTCGATTGTTTCCTTCATTATTTCCTCGAAGCCGGCCGATATTTGGCCAGGACCGTTGTGATCTGAATCGCGATAAAAACGCCGTCTATTTTGGAAGTTTCATACGATCCTCCTCGTGACCTATGCCGCTTGTTATTGACAGCATCTTCTCCATCTGCCCAACGATTTCTATCTCCATGAGTGCTGCTATTGTCTTTGGATTGGTCCTTCCCAGATCCTCGATGAAGTCCTTCCTTCGGATCCCGCCAACAAAAGCATCTATCGTTCTCTCGTCAGATACATTTTCTGCCGAGTTTTTGATAATATTCCACCTCTCTATGTACGCCCTCATCGACTCGTCATACTTCGCATGTCCTCAACTCCTCTATTGACGCAGTTTCTTGCATGTAGACAACAAATTCTTCAAAGTCCTCGAAGGTTTCCCAACTGTCGATAGACCCAGGTGGTAACTTCTTGATCCATGATCGAGCCGCGCCACTTAGATACACCCGGATGCTTTGCATAGCCGTTGCCTTAGTTCCACCCGTCAATTTTACTGTCTCCAAGTAATCAACCAACCAATCTTCGGGATCTTGCAATCCGTCAAATTTCTTATAACTATCACCAACTTGAAATCTGACGGGACTCGCGCTTTGCGGACTCGTCGAGTGAAACAAAGGGAGTCCACACGTATTCGTCATCTACTTCGTGTGACCCGACGTTCTCCTCTCATGTCGCGCCCGTCGACCAATTTGCGCCGCTGTGTCTCTTGCCGACGTTCTTGGGGGTTCTTGCACTGCCACGTAGGTCGTGGACTATTTTGCCTTGCAGCACCTTCGGGAGGTGTGCTTGTACCTGCAAACGTTGTCCCCATAAATCCAACTCCTGCCAAGGCCATGTTATACAATGCCTCTCTTGGATCTCCTGCGGGTGGCCTGTTCGCCAGTATGAAGGCCTGTGTCGCCATATATCCTGCTTCCGAGGTTTTAGGGATAATATTCCCTCTTATGTCGATCGACATGAAAGACATGTCGAGGTTCTGGATCAGATGCTCCCTCTCTGCCTCCGGTATGTTCTGCACGAGATCTTCCCCTGTTACGACCATCTCTGTGGTTATCTCCTGACGTTCCTGAATGTCGGCTCAGCTCAGCCCTTCGCTTGCTTGACGCAGAAGCAGCGGCTGATGACCCACAAGTATAGGGGATCGCAACAGTCTTCGAGGGAAGTATTACCCAATTTATTGATTCGACACAAGGGGAGACAAAGAATACTTGTAAGCCTTAACAGCGGAGTTGTCAATTCAGCTGCACTGAAACAGACTTGCTCAAAAGAGTTTATCGAGTAACAGTTCTATGGTAGTGGAAATAGCGGAATAACAGCAGCAGTGAAATAAAGACAGCAGAGTGATTATAGTAAGCAGAGGATTAAAATACTGTAGGCACAAAGGACGGATTTAACGGGCGTTGCATGGATGAGAGAAACTCATGTAACAATCAAAGCATGGGCATTTGCAGATAATAATAAAACGGTATCCAAGTACTAATCAATCAATAGGCATGTGTTCCATATTTAGTCGTACGTGCTCGCAATGAGAAACTTGCACAACATCTTTTGTCCTACCAGCCGGTGGCAGCAGCGGCCTCTAGGGAAACTACTGGATATTAAGGTACTCCTTTTAATAGAGTACCGGAGCAAAGCATTAACACTCCGTGAACACATGTGATCCCTCACATCACTACCATCCCCTCCGGTTGTCCCGATTCTTGTCACTTCGGGGCCATTGGTTCCGGACGATATGTGTATACAACTTGCAGGTAAGACCATAAACAATGAATATCTTCATGAAACAATAACATGTTCAGATCTGAGATCATGGCACTCGGGCCCTAGTGACAAGCATTAAGCATAACAAGTTGCAACAATATCATAAAAGTGACATCTACGATACTAGGCACTATGCCCTAACAATCTTATGACTATTACATGACCAATCTCATCCAATCCCTACCATCCCCTTCAGCCTACAGCGGGGGAATTACTCACACATGGATGGGGGAAACATTGCTGGTTGATGGAGAGGCGTTGGCGTGATGATGGCGAAGATCTCCTCCATTCCCCGTCCGCGGAGTGCCGTAACGGAGACTTCTCTCTCCGGCGACGGAGTTTCGATGTGGCGGCGTTCTGGAGGGTTTCCCGCGATGTCGACTTCTCTCGTGCGTTTTTAGGTCGAGGCGAATAAGTAGTCCGAAGGGGCGGCCGGAGGCCGGCCGAGGGGCCACACCACATGGCCGCGCGCCCCCGGGCGCGCCGCCATGTGGTGTGGGGCCCTCGGCCTCCACCTCCTTCGCCCTTCTGGCTCCGTCAATATTTTGGTAAAATAGGGCCATCTCAAGAAATTCCGAGGATTTTCCCGAAAGTTGGATTTCTGCACAAAACGAGACACCGGAACAACAGCGTTAGTCCGTGTTAGTTGTATCCAAAATACACAAATTAGAGGCAAAACAATAGCAAAGTGTTCGGGAAAGTAGATACGTTTTGGACGTATCAACCCCCCAAGCTTAGCTTATTGCTTGTCCTCAAGCAATTCAGTTAACAACTGAGCGATAAAAGAACTTTCACGAACACATTTGCTCATATGATGTATATATTCTCATGCTATGGCTAATACTTAAGCAGTCCATAATGAGATACATGCAAATAAGATCATCCAACGGCTATGTCAATCATGGAGAAGTACCAACAATTAATAATAAGCATCATGAATCATGTATGTAAGCAAGATTGCAATGTTCATAAGAGAATATGGTAAAGTGGTATCTCGCTTGCCTGTATTTGATCGGCAAAACATAAATGCCGAGGCACCTCTTGAGTTCATAGAAAGACTAGAAGTAGTGATTGTCAAAGATAAAAGCATCAAAGTTATACCACAATCAATCATATTTTGAGACAAGCATATTATACTAAGAATGACAGTGTGCTCTCAAGGTAGTGCTCAAAGAAAGAATGGAGACACAACATAAAAGTAAAAGATTGACCCTTCGCAGAGGGGAAGCAGGGATTAACATGCGCTAGAGCTTTTCATTTGTAAAGCAGGAGTAAAATTATTTTGAGAGGTGTTTGTTGTTGTCAACGAATGGTAATGGGTACACTAACTCCCTCATCAACCGGACTCACAAGAGCGGCTCCCATTTATTTATTTTTGGGTGGCACTCCTTCCAGCCTTTTTTCACAAACCATGGCTAACCGACCCCTGCCAACAATCACATACCATGAAGGAGTGCCTTTTTATTTAAGTTTTATTATGATGATGACACTCCCAACCTTTGCTTACACAAGCCATGGCTAACCGAATCCTCGGGTGCCGTCCAACAATCACAAACCATGGAGGAGTGTCTATTTAATTAATTCGGGACTGGGAATCCCATTGCCAGCTCTTTTTGCAAAATTATTGGATAAGCGGATGTGCCACTAGTCCATATGAGAGTCCGTCAAAAGTAAATGACAAGGTCGAAAGCTAAACACCACATACTTCCTCATGAGCTATGAAACATTAACACAAATTGAGAAGCATTTTGAAGGTTTAAAAGGTAGCGCATGAGAATTTACTTGGAATGGTTTGAAATGCCATGCATAGGTATTTATGGTGGACACTTATGGAACAACTTGGTTTTCAGTGTGTTTGGAAGCACGAGCGGCGTTACCGCTCAGTACAAGTGAAGGCTAGCAAAAGACTAGGGAGCGACAAATCAAGAGAGCAATAACTGCTCATAATCATGCTTGCGGCAAAAATAAATTAACGAGGCATAAAAGTGATACAATAACTCTGAAGCAATATAAATCATCGAGGCTTAATTGACTTTTGTTCAGTCATATGCATGCGTGAGCATGTGCCAAGTCGATATAAATGAGTTATTCAGAGGAGGATACCACAATGCCATACTTACTTATGAATAAAACAATGCAAGCAAACATCCATGACATGCTACTCATATTAATAAATCGGAACCAAACATGAGAGATCATGAACTACTAGACTTTCTCAAATAACATATACCTCACATGAACCAACTAAGCAAGCTCATATGGATGAGTATATGTACAAAAATGAAAGCAAATAGAGTTCATACCAGCCTCTCACCACAATCAGATTGTCGTAGATCGTCATTATTGCCTTTTCACTTGTGTAGCTTGGATAATATGAAATGAAAACCACGCTCCAGCCACCGAAGACCATTGAACTCATGATGAACTTTACAAACCAAAGAAGAACAGCAAATATTTTTGGTGTTTTCGAATTAGAAATAAGAACGAAAGAAAACAAGCAAACAAAGCAAAATCTTTTTGGGTTTTCTCATAGCAAACTAACGATAGCAAATAAAGCAAACTAAGAGCAAGGTACCAAATAAATAAATGGTGAAGAGAAACAACAGAAATATATTTGGTCTTTTTGTGTTTTAGGAAAGAAACAAAGTGAAAACAAAAGAATGCAAACTAACAGAAACACAGAAAAGCAGGATGACAGAAATCTGCCAAATCCTGACAGCAGTACAGAAATCGAATTTAACAAAAATCTTCCATTGCTCAGACCAAAAAGTGTTCAACTAATGAAAGTTAGATAACAACCTGGGCACATGCTCAAAAATTGGCAACTCAAAATAACGTTCTGGCTGTGCGTACGAATTTTTTGGTAACAGCACAGAATCTGTTTTTGGACAGCACTTCCCCAAATATCATCTCCTCTCATTAGAAAACCACTCTAGAGACTAAACAAGTATGTACAAGTATCCAGCAACCATAATATGCAAAGAATGAGTGATGCCGGTATACCTCCCCCAAGCTTAGGCTTTTAGCCTAAGTGGAGTTCATTCCCACGGTCCCCATGAAGTGGTGTCTTCGTAGTATGACGAAGAACGACCCGGTTCCATGTATGTGCTGGAGGAAACGTCGGGTACGTGACGGTGTAGTCGTAGGAGGGCTCGGCGTTCTCGGAGTCATGTTGCTGGTGGAATTCTTGTATCTTCATATGCTCTTCCACCACCTCCTTTGTTAGCGACCATGATTGCCTCGTCAATATTAAACAAACCCCTGGGGAAGAGGGATTTCTTTCTCGTTCCCGTCAGCAACAACATTTTATAGACAATATTATCTATGGTGGAGTTAGTAGTAACAAAATGATGGCTCTTCATAGCAGCAATATCTAGCTTCCTAGGGGTTAATGGTACATCATTAGAATCAAGAGGAATATCTAGATGTGTTAGAATGCGTGATGCAATAGTTCCTCCAAAAATAGGCCCCCGCTAGACAAAGGCGAGCAATAAGAGAACCAAGATGATAAGGTGTCTCTCCAGTAAGTGCAACATTCAAGAAAGCAAGATGGTAGCTAGAAATGTTACTAGTATTTTCTCTACCCAAAATGCTAGTACCAATGTAATATGCGAAATACTTAATAGCGGGGAGTTGAATGTTTCTTATCTTCCCTCGCTGGATGGTGCGGCAATCATCCCGGTGATCCCTCGGTATAGCTCCAACAAGTCCCGGGGTTGTCATCAATCCTTCTTGCTGTACCTACAGGGGCAATACCCAATGCAAACAAAATTCCTCCAATTTCATGGTAACAGGAATATCATAAATCTTGAATGCGACTGTCGGCTCATATTTCGTGTTGTGGAACTTGAAGCTCTCAACGAAAATCTTGGTGAGCCTGTAATATTGTCCCCTCTCGTCTCCCACGTAGGTGGCTAGGCCTGCCCTGTTGACGAGGGTGAAGAAGTCATCCATTAACCCTGCATTGGTTAGAAACTCATAACAAGGGAAGGATGAAGCATTAGGGGCCCCTTGGTCCTCCTCGGGCGCGAAGCTAGGCGCGATGACATCCTCATTGTAGGATCGCCTAATTTGAGTGGACGCCCTTGAGGGCCTACCGGTGCTGGTTGTTGCTTTCTTGAACAACTCTCCAAACTTGAATTTCTTCATCTTCCCCTTCTGAAATTTTCAACAATCATTATAAAATTTGATTTCAAGGTATGTAATTGAGGGGAACTACTATAGGAACTTGCTAGAGTGCTAAACATGCATCAAAACTAATTTCTAC
Source organism: Lolium multiflorum (assembly GCA_030979885.1). Taxonomy (NCBI): domain Eukaryota; kingdom Viridiplantae; phylum Streptophyta; class Magnoliopsida; order Poales; family Poaceae; genus Lolium; species Lolium multiflorum. The sequence goes on along the minus strand of CM061749.1, from coordinate 114,095,044 downwards.
CACTTAGAACAAGCATGCAAGCTCACTAAACATGTTATCTACAGCAGCAAAATATTCAAGATATACTCAACCAAATGAAATTCTAATTGGACAATCAAAGGAGTCACATACCAAGGAGTAAATGTGCCAAATTTCAGACAGAAAACTGGGCTGAGCAAGGAGATCGAAAAATCGCGAGTTCTTGAGCAGAAACACGAGTGAGAGAAACTTGGTACGAGTTTTTTCGGGAGAGAGAAGGTGCTGGGAGGAAGAGATGGTGTAGTGGGGCAAGGGGTGCCCACACCACATGGTGGCGCGGCCCCCTTGCTGGCCGCCCTATGGTGTGGCGCCCCCGGTGCCCCACAGGTCATCCTCGGTGCTCCCAGGTGCCTCGTCGAAAAATAGGACCAACGGTGTAATTTTTGTAATTTTTAGAGAACTTTGAAAAATGCACATTTCTGGGTATTAAATTAATGATTACTGCGCGCGGAAAATGATTTCTAAAATCTTAAATGACTAAAGCATATTGCAAAATAAAAGTGCTACAGCAAGTAAAATAGGTGAAGGGAGAGAGAAAGAAAGAAGTGTTGTTTAACTCTCCTATGCAATAAAATATACTTGTTAACAAGGGTGATCAAGTCTTGCTACCAAATAAATTTTATATGACATAAGAAGAAATAAACCTCAAATCAATCATGTTACCTTATATTGAATTGATATGGATCCAATCACAAGAGTTTGATATTCTTCTTTAGGCTCATATATAGGACAATCAATGGATCCCACTTTGATAGTTTTCACATTAAAAATTGTATTGACTCCACATACTTTATCAAGCCTCTTGGGAAAATAGACAGTGTGTTCCTTATTATCAACATTAAAAGTAACCATGCCTTTATTGCAATCAATAACAGCCCCTGCAGTATTAAGAAAGGGTCTTCCAAGAATAATGGACATATTATCATCTTCAGGCATTTCCAACACAACGAAATCAGTTAATATCAAGCAATGCTGAGTAACTTGCACAAGAACATTTTCACATAAACCAACAGGAATAGCAGTAGATTTATCAGCCATTTGCAAAGATATATCAGTAGGTATCAATTTATCTAAATCAAGTCTCTTATAAAGAGAAAAAGGCATCACACTCACACCTGCTCCCAAATCACATAGAGCAGTTCTAACATAATTATTCTTGATGGAACAAGGAATAGTCGGTATACCTGGGTCGCCCAACTTCTTTGGAATCTTACCATTGAAGGAGTAATTAGCGAGCATAGTAGAAATTTCCTCATTGGGGACTTTCCTTTTGTTAGTAACAATATCTTTCATATACTTTGAATAAGGAGGCAATTTAATAGCATCAGTCAAAGGGATTTGCAAAATAAAGGTTTCATCCAATCACAAAATTTATTATAATGTTCCTCCTCCTTTGATTTTAGTTTCTTAGCAGGAAAAGGCATTTGCTTTTGAACCCAAGGTTCTCTTTCATTACCATGCTTCTCAGTAATAAAGTCTTCTTTAGTATACTTTTTATTTTTAGCAGTTTTTCAGGTTCTTTTTCAATTTCTTCTTTATCAGGAGTATCATTCTTATCATTATCTTCCTCATGTTCATTACCACTTTCAGTTTCAGATCAGAAATAGAAATACTATTAGGATCATTAACAGGTTCGGAGGATTCTACAACATTCTTATGTTTCTTTTTCTTTTTCTTAGATGGAGCACTAGTTTTAATTAGTTGAGAATCTTGTTCAATTCTTTTGGGATGCCCTTCAGGATATAGAGGATCCTGGGTAGAAACACCACCTCTAGTTGTTACCTCACAAGCATGTTTTTCTTTAGAATTATTTCCCAACAAGTCATTTTGCACTTTAGTAAGTTGATCAATTTGAGTTTGAACCATTTGAAAATGTTTAACAAGTATCTTAACATCATTGGAGGTTCTCTCCACAATACCATGCAATTCACTAATAGCTCGGGAATTTTCCATTAAATGATTCTCTACTCTCATATTAAAATTTTCTTGCTTAACAATATAATTATCAAATTCATCTAAACATTGAGCAGAGGAGATTTTGAATAAGGAATATCTTCCCTAGTAAAGTGTTGAAGCGAGTGTACCTCAATCATGGATGAAGGGGAATTGTCTCACATATATCTTCTATAGGAGGTAAATTCTTCACATCTTCAGGTTTAATACCCTTCTCCTTAAGAGACTTCTTGGCTTCCCTCATATCTTCATCATTCAATTTAATCATACCCCTCTTCTTCACTATCGGTGTCGGGGTTGGTTCAGGTGTAGACCAATCATCATGATTCCGGCCTATTTTAGCCAATAATTCTTCAGCGTCTTCTGGAGTTCTTTTCCTGAAAACACAACCAGACAACTATCCAGGTATGCCCTAGACTCAATGGTTAGTCCACTATAAAATATATCAAGTAAATCATTCTTTTCCAAATCATGGTCAGGCTGAGCTCTAATAAGAGAACAAAATCTAGCCCAAGCCTCAGGCAATTTCTCTCCATCTTCCTGGTCAAAATTATAAATTCTCTGCAAAGCAGCATGTTGAGCACTAGCAGAAAGTATTTACGGAAGAAAACATCAAGCAATTCTTTTGGACTTTTAATAGAACCAGGAGACAAATTATTATACCAAGTTTTAGCATCATCCTTTAATGAGAAAGGAAAAATTTTAGCGACAAAGTAAGTACGCATCTTAATATCATCGAAAAACAAGCCACTAAGAGTAGATAACTCAGTCATGTGTTCAACAACACTTTCTTTTTCAGTACCACAAAAGGGTGTTTTCTCAACAATAGCTATATGAGATAAATCAAGAGAAAATCATAATCTTTATCCCTAATGTTTATAGGAGATGTGGCAAATTTAGGATCAAGAGATGGTTTATATCTAACAGCATGTTCTGCAAGCAACTTTTTAATTTTTCTTGCATCAGTTAGCATTGCATTTTTCAATAAAATCATCATTAAGCTCTACATAATCTCATCAAGATCATCACTAGAATATTCAACAGACTCAGGTGAATTAACAGTGTAGCATTAGGAGTTTCAGGATTTTCAATTTGTCTAGACTTAGCAATTGTAGCATCTAGAAAAGATCCCAATGAACCACTATCATCAAGCACAGCAGAAACATTATCAATATTATGAGAATTTTCAGATTCAGCAGAAGTACCAACACGTGAAGCATGTGGCGGTGAAACAAGTTTATCAATCACGATGGTGAATCAAGAGCAGCAGAGGTACTCAGAGTTGTACCTTTTCTTGTAGTGGATGGTAATATGGCGATCTTAGTATCGCGAGGTTTACCCATAATGGAGAATTTGCAGCGAACAATATCAATCCAAGTGAACTTCCAAATAAAGCTATGCTCCCCGGCAACGGCGCCAGAAAAATAGTCTTGATGACCCACAAGTATAGGGGATCGCAACGTCTTCGAGGGAAGTATTACCCAATTTATTGATTCGACACAAGGGAGACAAAGAATACTTGTAAGCCTTAACAGCGGAGTTGTCAATTCAGCTGCACCTGGAAACAGACTTGCTCGCAAGAGTTTATCAATAGGTAACAGCCTATGGTAGTGAAATAGCGGAATAACAAAAGCAATAGTGAAATAAAGACAGAAGAGTGATTATAGGCAAGAGATTAAAATACTGTAGGCACAGGACGGATTTAACGGGCGTTGCATGGATGAGAGAAACTCATGTAACAATCAAAGCATGGGCATTTGCAGATAATAATAAAACGGTATCCAAGTACTAATCAATCAATAGGCATGTGTTCCATATTTAGTCGTACGTGCTCGCAATGAGAAACTTGCACAACATCTTTTGTCCTACCAGCCGGTGGCAGCCGGGCTCTAGGGAAACTACGGATATTAAGGTACTCCTTTTAATAGAGTACCGGAGCAAAGCATTAACACTCCGTGAACACATGTGATCCTCACATCACTACCATCCCCTCCGGTTGTCCCGATTTTGTCACTTCGGGGCCATTGGTTCCGGACAGTGTGTATACAACTTGCGGGTAAGACCATAAACAATGAATATCTTCATGAAACAATAACATGTTCAGATCTGAGATCATGGCACTCGGGCCCTAGTGACAAGCATTATAACAAGTTGCAACAATATCATAAAAGTGACATCTACGGATACTAGGCACTATGCCCTAACAATCTTATGACTATTACATGACCAATCTCATCCAATCCCTACCATCCCCTTCAGCCTACAGCGGGGAATTACTCACACATGGATGGGGGAAACATTGCTGGTTGATGGAGAGGCGTTGGCGGTGATGGCGGTGAAGATCTCCTCCAATTCCCCGTCCCGCCGAGAGTGCCGGAACGGAGACTTCTGGCTCCCGCGACGGAGTTTCGCGATGGCGGCGTTTTTCGGCGATGTCGACTTCTCTCCGTGCGTTTTTAGGTCGAGGCGAATAAGTAGTCCGAAGGGGGGCGCCGGAGGCCGGCCGAGGGGCCACACCACATGGCCGCGGGCCCCCCCGGGCCGCGCCGCCATGTGGTGTGGGGCCCTCGGGCCTCCACCTCCTTCGCCCTTCCGGCTCCGTCAATATTTTGGTAAAATAGGGCCATCCGAAGAAATTCCGAGGATTTTCCCGAAAGTTGGATTTCTGCACAAAAACGAGACACCGAGCAATTCGCTGAAAACAGCGTTAGTCCGTGTTAGTTGTATCCAAAATACACAAATTAGAGGCAAAACAATAGCAAAAGTGTTCGGGAAAGTAGATACGTTTTGGACGTATCAGCGGCTCTTCTCTTTTCGAGTTCAACTCTTTCTTTTTCGAGTTCCCTCCCTTTACGGGCTAGCCTATATTGGTACGCCTGTAGCTCTGCCACTGTTGCAGTGGTATTCATCGGCTCCGTGCCATTCATGGCTCTTGTCGCTCTATCCCAGGCTTCTTGCGGGAGTTGTACTTTGTCTCTTGGTTCGGGACCGAGGTATTTGGTGCCCAAACCTCGCATGCGATCAGCGGGATCGACGTATGGATTTCCCAAATCGTCGAAAGCCTCTGATGTCTCTGGCTCTGCTCGGCTTGCTTCACCAATGACATATACTTGGTGATGTGTTGAAGCTTGATTGTTGTCGATATTGGTGACACCGTCGTATAGATCGGCGAAGACCTCACGATTAGAAGCGGATTGGTTAATGAAGTCGAAAGTATCGACACTATCCGAGTCGCTGCTTATATTTGAGTCCGCAGACGACCCGACGGATATGTTGCTGAAGATCTTGATGAGTTTTCCACTTGAAGCCAACTTGGTGGAGATTGTCGACGAAATCTCTTCATCGCCAGTCTCGAAAGATGACACCGATCCCGAGGAATCGGAACCAACCGTGACTGATCTCGCCAAATCCGATATCGCGAGTCGATGAGATCCTTCCTTCCCGACGCGAAGTGGAACCTTCCGAACACCATGTCCATGGGCTCCTCGATCCATCGCTTGCTACCGAAGATGTTGATGATGTTGAACGTGCATCAAGATCATATACTTGTCGCCTCTAATCCCCACGCGCAATTGGATTAACTTATCAATGCCTACAAGTTGTAGACTAGGGTTTAGTTGGAAGTAGAGGGCAAGTAGATCTCGAGGGTTTCAGCCGGAAAAGTACTCGACTGCTATGAAAACTAGGGTTTGTGAAAACAATGAGTCGATCCTTTCTTTGTCCCTCGACTCCCCCTTATATAGGAGGTGGATCCGAGAGTTTCGTGATGTACAAGTTACAGAGTCCGGGAGGGTTTCTGAGCCGTCCCGAAATAATTACAAGTCGATATTCCTAATACAATTATATCTTTCCAAACTATCTCTCAATTGGGATTCCGTGCTTTGTAAAACTTTGGGTTGTGGGCCTTTAGAAAACCCTGGGTACCTTCTTCGGCAGGCCCATTGGGGATGCCTATGTCACTCTCCTAGTAACTCCAGAGTCTAGCCTTGCCACCGACGACGAGCACCTCAGGCCAGGTTGTGGAGCCACATCTTTGCATGCATAGTCGATGGCCTTTGTTGAAATATTGAGCACATATATGAAGTGACCGATATTAGATTTTAGATTTCTCTATAAATCTCAAATCTCACATATGGGATAGTATATGTGAGTTTAAGTTCTAGTTGATGGCAGCTCACAAATAAGTCATAAGAGGTGGGAAATTTAGTTCCACATGAAAAGTTGTGAGGAAGCTAGACCACCTTATAAGGTGGTTCTTCCACCACTACTAAGTAATTGAGAAGAGGAGTGGTACACGCACGCTCCTCCTCCTCCTGCTCCCTCGACACGACGCGACACGCTCGTGTTGACTGGATTGAGCCTCAAGCCGCGATTTTCCTTTCTTTTTGTAGTTCAAGAGAACGAATAGAGTCCTAGCCAGACACGTCACAGTTAGTCGGTTCGGGTCGCTCCCGGATCGTGGGCTATATGTAACCGAATCGAAACGTGCGACGCGGGTGTGGCCCGCATTGCCTAGGGTTTCCATTGCATGGCTGCCGCAGAAACACACATCTGATACACGATTTAGTGTGTTTGCCACCTCTCTCTGCTTGCGCCGCTATCATAGCATACTCTATCCCGCCAGCCGGCGTGCACCGGCGAACGGGAGAGCATGTCTTCGGAACCTCTCGCCTTTGCGATCCTGTACGGGAGAGGGTGAATTAGGTTTTTGGGAAGCGCTCTGCACGACTGCTCAAGCTCTTTATCACGGGTTGTCTTCTGTCTAAGTCGGGTGGTGCTGCCTACCGTCGCCTTCTACGCCGTCTACTTTGACCGTCGTCAACAACGCTCTCTGCAACGGCCCACACCTCCACTGAAAGGACACAGATGTCGCGGGGGGTGAATAGGCGGTTTAAAACTTTTACGAGATGGGCTTAACAAATGCGGAATAAAACTAGCATTTACTTTATCAAGCCCAAAGCCTATATACTATGGTTCACCTATGTGCACCAACAATTTATGCTAATCAATACAAGCAACAATGTGATATCAAGATATATAACTTCAAGCACGATGGATATCACAAAGTAAAGTGCATAACTAAAGAGCTCGGTTATAGAGACAACCGAGACATGCGGGAGATGATGATTTATCCCAAGTTCACACTCTTGCGAGTGCTAATCTCCGTTGGAGAGGTGCTTAGTGCTCCCGAACGCCACAAATGGCCTCACCTTGAGGTGTGGTTGCTCGATGCACACCAACGCTACAAAGGTCTCACCCCAAGATGTGGTAGTCACACCACACACCGAGCGCCACGAAGGCGCCTCACCTTATTCTCTGGTGACCCTCGCCACAAAGGCCTAGGTCACGGTTCCACTAAGGTATTTCCTTCGAGGCGGAAACCGGGCCTTACTCAAAGATTGGGGCACGCATCCACAACTTAATTGGAGGCTCCCAAGAAGTCGCCACAAAGGCCTCAAATCCGTCTAGGGTTCCAAGAACCCAAGAGTAACAAGCTCCTCACTTTCACTTCCACGAATCACCGTGAAAAGCTCAAACCGATGCAATGGCAAGAACACTACAAAGATGCTTCAATCCTTCACTCTTAAATTCCAACAGAGCTACTAAAGCTATTGGGGAATAAGAGAGGAAGAACAAATTAAATCCACAAAGAACTTCAAGATTCTCCAAGATCTAGATCTAGGTGGTTCCTCTCACAAAGAGAGAGATCTGATTGGTGAAGATATAGATCTAGATCTCCGCTATCTTTTCCTCAAATTTGAGCAAGAATCATGGAGGGATTAGAGGTAGAGGAAACTATCAAGATGCAACAATGGTGGAGAGTAAGAGGAGGAGGAAGAAGTGCCCAACGGAGAGAGAAGGGAAAGGCTTAAATAGTGGGGAGAGAATTCTGCCCGTTGGGAGCAGAATTCGCGACTTGGGCGGCAGTGTTGCCATTTTTGGGCGGCACTTCTGTCAACACCCGAATTTTTAAGTCTGGATGCCTATTATGTCATCCATCGCAATCCCAAGAATATTGTTGTTGCGAGACATAACAGTTGATATCATAAGTCATCATTCATTACAAACCATCATTGTCTTACAAAAGGGGATCACATGATCAATATTACACAAATAGTTGATCTATTGATCAACGAACAACACAAATAGCGGAAGCGTAATAGAAGTGGACTATCTAATCCACAGGCCAACGCTTGACGTTAGAAGAACTCCTAGTTGGTGTAGACGTCCTGCTGGCCGTCATCCTCAACTGCCTCTTCATAGTCTGGCCATTTGAATAGCCAGGGACACAGCCATGAGTACTTTTTAAAGTACTCGCAAACTAATACTATTGTAATTACTAGCAATTATATTAAGGGGATGCTAAGCTCTAGGTTTATTTGCATAAAGCCAATTTTGGTTCATAAGCATTTTTATAAAAGACTCTTCATATACTAACTAACTCAAGTTCGAACATTAGTGTCATTCCCACAACTCAGTTGTGGTTCAATTCAAGTTCAACATTCATGTCACCATTCATTTCACCGTTCAGTTCAGAAAACATCTGACAATGGAAACATATGGCCCTTCCAATGTCCGTAACCGTGGACACGGCTATTCGAATAGATTTACACACTGCAGGGGTTGCACACTTGTGCCACAACATTTGATTACATCCGTCAGGGGTAACCCTGAATAATCGTAACTCAGTACGCGGATCATCAACCCTAACCTTTCACTTGCATAGCCTAGTATAGGCACCTCTCCCCATGAGCTTGGCCTCCCGAAGACAAACCGTCACTGAACCGCATAGGCTTGGGCGGACATTCACCTCATTTCCGTCATTTCACATCAGTTCACTTTCAACGGAGGCAGCCTCGGCATAACCCCATGACACTTGTTTAGAGGGAACCCATACTAAGACACATAAACTTCCGGCTAAGCCCTACCCATAATCAGTATTGTGGGGGTACTAAGAATTGGAATGGTATCGCATACGACCACACCATCAGTTTTTATCAAATTCATCATGTCCTTCTAGTCATATTCACCTTCAAAACCTTTCAAAGTCATTTCACATATTCCCATCTAGAGTAGTGAATTTTAGTGGTTAGCACTAGCAACTAGTCATGAGGGGTGCTAACTAGCTTGTAATAAGTTTGATACTCTTGTAGTACTCCATACTTAGACCAAAGTTAACTACAAAAGTAAGCTTAAATAATCAAAGTGAAAAACTTGTAAAAATAAAACTTGGGATGGGATCATGAAGCATAAGAAAAGATGAGTGTGCCTTGCTCTAGTAGAGCTTTGCACTTTGCAAGAGTATTAGCTTGCCTTGGTTGGTGTATTGATCAAAGTGGTCTTCCTCTCCCTGTATGTAGACCTCCTCCTCCTCTTGGTACTCCTCGGTACTAGCATCTAAACACGAATATGATGTACATAATCACCAACAAAGCTTAATAACTAGACTAAGCACACACATGAGTCACACAAGCTATTCTAGCATTATAACTTTGCCATCATGTTGGTTGATATTGTTTTATTCTTAAGAAAAATAATTTCCTCTCATTACAAATATTGGTTAGTGTTCCTATTTAATTCTTGGAGAAATAATTTCCTCTCATTGAATCTAGTTAAGATTTAATTTCCTCAACTAATAAGGTATGAACCCTTGTTGACCAAGGTCAACCATTCATACCCATCATTTGAGAAATTGATTTAAATGAGGTAGAGTACCTCATGCAATTTTACACTACCATACTTATGATTTAACATCACCAAATAATTTAATATGAGATTGTATAGATCATGGTCACTACCTCATATTAAGTTACTTGAGACAAGATTTAAATGAGGGAAAACTTCTCATATGATTTATTTAATAGTTTTGGACAATATCAATTGACTAGAAATAGCCATAGAGTCCTTTATTTAAACTAGGCCATGATCACACAAAGTAACCATGTCATATTTTTGCAGAAACATGCAGTGTAAGTGAAATGTGATTTATGAGAGTTGGAATCAACTCAAAAGCATTTTTATTTGATTTTTAGTAATTGTTTGAAGTTGTAAAAGCCCCTGCCTTGTTATTTTTGTCACATTAAATCTACAAAGAATCTCTTGGTGAGACCAGTGGGGTTTGATAGGTCTTTTCTCTAGCTTTCCAAATATATAAAATTCATCAAATTTGGTTTAGCCAATTTAATTATATTCAATTTTGAAAAAGCACATGTGAGTAAATTTTGAATTAACCGAAATTCGGATTTGAATTAAACGGGCCGACGGGAAAGCTAACTGGGACTATTTCATTTAAACGGCGCAAAGGCCAGCCCACTACGCATCCACGACGAGCGGGCTGCCTGACGGGTGGGCTCCACCCGTTAGCCTCTGATCAAACGCGAAGCGGTACGGGGGTGTGTGAGGCGTCGGATTAGAGTGGGATCGGACGGCTCACGCACGTCGTCATCTCCAGCGAGACTAGCTACTGGCGCGGAGAGGTAGGTGGTCCGGCGAGCTCACCGTGGCTCCAGCGATGGTTGGCAGTGTGCTCGAGGAAGGTGTAGACGACGGCGAACTTCCGCGGCGGCTCACGGCAGTGATGAAGCTATTGATGTGCTCTGGTGGCTAATATCGATGGGTGAGTGGCTGAGGAGGTCGAGGGAGATGAGGGGAGTGCGATGGTGTGGAGAAATCGACGAGGAGAGGTCTCCTTTTATAGGCGCGGAAGGAGACCGAGGTGCTGCGGCGATGTCGAAACGGGCGCGGGCGTTCCGGCGAGCTATCGAGCTGGGCGTGGGCGGCATCCTGTTCCCCACGTCATGGCGGTCCTCCTGGCGTCAACGGCGCGACGAGGCGATGCTTAATTTTATCGGGCGCGTGCGTGTACTGGCGAGGCCATGGCGGACGGGCTCGTCCTCTCCGGCGACGGCGGGCGCGGGTTGGCGACCAAACAGTGTCTGGCGTGTCCGCCGTGCGGTGACGAGGCGTTGGGCGAAAGAGGGGGTCCGGGGGTGCAGCGGTGCGGCGAGGCGACGCATGCCCGTGGCGCGCGCGGCAGTGCACACGGCGATGTGGCCATGCCGTCCTTGTCGTGCAGGACGTCGTGGGCGCGCGCGTGTCTGGTGCGTGTCGTCGTTCTCTCGACCAACGGAGGGCACCGGCGTGCTCAGGGGATCAAGTGGGTACTGGGGGACAAGGTGGCTAGGGTTGGAGGTGAGTGGAGAGAGGGGAGCATGCCATGGGGAACATGGCCGGCATGGCTAGGGTTTGGCCATGCTTGCCCTCCTCCTAGGGTTGCTATGCATGGTTTAGGGTTAGAGGGGAGCAGGGGACAGGGTGAGATCAAGTGGTAGGCAAGGTTTGGTCAACACTATTGAGAAAAGGGATTTTGAGTTTAAATTTGAATTGGATCACCAAGTTTTTGTCCAATTGCCTTGTGCATGTAACTTTGAAAAATGGTGATAGGGATGGATTGGACTTGCTTCAGATGATCCACAAAACACATTGGTGGTGGTGGTTTTCAAAAATAAAAAGATTTGCACAAATTCAATTTGAATAGGATGTTGAATATATTAAAAAGTCTCAACTTTGCTTGAGCATAACTTTTGATCTAGGATGAATTTGTACTGATGGTCTTTACCAAAGTTGTTCACCTTGATGTGTACTTGGATGAGTTGCAAAGAGTTGGAATTGTTTGGTTTGAAAATCTCTAAATACAGAGGCTCAAAGTAGTGATCAGATTATAAATGGCAGATTTGACCATTAGTGCATGTGAGCACAATTTGATTTCAAATTTGATTTGATTTGAGTTTCTTTGATTCCAAAAGTGTTAATAAGTGTTTAATAACATAATACAACTAATGGTGCAAGCCAAAATGGTCTAGGTTGATGGTTTGCAAAAAATGACATAAACCATATGTGAGGGTTTGTGAATTTTCCCTTTTCTTTATTTTCTTATTTTTTGATTTGCTTGGTGATCTTCTTATGATCAAGTTAGGGTTTTAGATTGTAGCACATAAGCACACAAGTAATCATCATGGCAATCTCACACAATAATGCACAAACCCTATGCATGTCACTATATGCAAATAAAAGTTTTTGTGGGTTTTGAATTTTGAGTATTGGAAACTCTTCTTCTTTATTTATTGGAATTTTGGGATGTTACAACTTCCGCCCCCAACGGCGGCCGTGCTGCCATTTTGGGTGGCACTTCCGCCCCTGGAAATACCTAAAATATCTTATACGAAAACCGTAATAACTTTTGCGTTCGGATTCCGATTTCGATGATCTTGCGCTCGTTGAAATCACAGCAACGAGCTCTACAACAATTTGTCATAGTCCAGCAGGGGGGATAGAAATAATTGATGAAAGGTTTGACCTATCTAAAAATACAAACCGGTAAAACCTCCAACTTCGAAAATGCAACAAGTTTCCCATCCAAAAACCATTCTCGACAAACTAGAGCTTGTCATGAGAATAAGCACAAGCTATAAAACATCACATGGATAAGATCCAAATAACAACCAAGAAAGATGATGCAAAGATGCAAAGGTTTGAGCTCTCTGAAGGATACGATCGAGTTACTCACTCGAGAGCCCTCTTGATAGTATGGCAACAAAACTATAAACCGGTCTCCAACTACACCATGAGACCGGTAAGAATGAAACCCTATCAAGAGCAAAACTTAACCTTGCGCGTTCCTCTTGAGCTCAATGATGATGATCTTGACCGTGACAAGATGGAATGCCTTTCTTGATTGTGCTTGACGAAGTCTTGTGGATTGCTCCCCCATAATCCACCATGGGAGAGCTTCTTATTAGGGGCATCTTCACATATCCATGATCACCATATGGATGGCAAGCTTCAAGCATATGATCTCTTCGAGTTGGATCATCTTGAACTTGCACATCATTTCTTCATTCTTCATCATGTTGGTGTCTTGAAGTTAACTTTGAGGGCTCACTTCATCTTTATCTTCAAGACATACTTGACACTTGATATCCTTCATAAATTTCTTAATATTGCAACCTTGAAGCCAACATATGGTTCAAGCATTGCCTATGGACAACTCCTACAAATATAACTTAATGCAAACATTAGTCCAAATGGATTGTCATCAATTACCAAAACCACACATGGGGGGCTCCATGCACTTTCAATCTCCCCCATTTTGGTAATTGATGACAATAATTTTGAGGGAGTTTATATGAGGAATTTAAGTAACAACAAGCTGAATACATAGAGAAAACTCCCCCATATTATATGCATGTATGAATGAACTTGAATTTCATTGCATACCTTGGCATTCAAAGTCTAGTGGAGTTTCCTCTAAATATTCAACTATGCAAAGCAACAAGATGCAATGCAAGAAAGGCACATGCTTAACCACAAAGCAAAGACATAACTAAATTCCCTTAAACCCTAAAAACTTCTCCCTCATTGGCACCAATTGTCGAAATGGGTGAAAAATTTAGAAGGCCAATATAGTGAGATTTCCTCCATACCATGTGCATTTCTCATAATTTGAGTGGAATCAAATGAACGTATCCAATGAAGAATATTCAGAAGGAATCACACTATAGAGAGGATCAAAGATTGCAAAAATATAACAAAGTCAAGAAGCTTCAACAAATGAAGCAAGCAACCAAATGAACCACAAAGAAGATACCAACAGAAAGATAGATATTATGATAATATCAAGAAGATTTCTCTAAGTAATATGAAGGAGCTCCCCAAGGTTTGTGCACAAAACTAGACAATTTTCATTAGAGATTAAAGTGCACAAACATGGAATCATCACTCCCATAATATTATATAAAAAAGATACCAAGTGAATTAAACTCTAATGATCACCACAAAATAGTGTTTTAAATAAAATGAGGAACCTCCCCAAGGTATTGTAATAACCCAGAACATAGGAACAACGAAGGGTAGATTTAGGAATGAGATGTGCATTTCATCGCAAAACAAGGGAAACGCGCCTTATTGCAACTAAACCTAAGAGGGATCGGGGTTCTCTCTCTGCAATTAGGGTTAGGCAAGTTGAGTTATGAATTTTGACATGAACTCTTTTGTATCTTGTTGATTTTGGGATTTGATTTCATATAACGAGTTATATTGAATTTATAACTCAAAGAATAAATGATAAGCAATAGTGAATATGAAATATGAATTCATAATTTAAATACAACTCATAATTCAAATGACTTTGAATTTCAAATTGAAATATAAATACAACAAACATTTAGAAATAGAATAATACACATACGAATGAGCTCATAGATAAACCTTGAGCTTTATTGACAAACATACACACATACATTGTCTTTACAATATTCTTGATACAAGAATTTAATGAAAACAAACAGAAATAAAAAGAAGATTACATTATTTGATCCTAAACTAAAATCCTAAACTAATGACTTGGAAGAAATGCTTCTGAAGTCATATTCACCTTCAAAACCTGCAAGATCAAAGAGAAATGCTATGCAAGGGTTAAATAGTAAGTTAGTAACCAGTTTTGGAATGAACCAAGTGTCACAGACACTTGTCCTTGTCCAAAACCCTTGACATCACAAGGATAAGATGAAGCAGACCAAACCTGAGCACACACAGGGGCTCAAGTTTCACCATTTAAGCACACAGCTCATGGGTTGCTGTGCAAGCAACAGCAAGGCAAGGCAAAGCCTAGTCACTAGGCCATGCCAGGCTTGTGTGGCATGGCTAGAGAAGAAGTACCAGGGGTATAAATAGAGCACAAACCCTAGAAATGGTGCACAATCGACAAATAAACATTCACCAGGCAACCCGAGAAAGAAATAGGATAGAGTTCATCCTGTTCTTGCTCAAGAACAGCACCAACCATCACAGAACCCAACCATCCATCCAAAAACACCAAGCAATCAACCAGATAAGCATGGTGACCTAGGGAGGTGATCAACCAAGAGCTAGGAGGTGAAGGGCTGTGAACATAAACCAACCAGAAGCACTGCATCAACACAATATTTCTTTCTAGGAGCTGGAACAAGGTATAACAAGTTCCTGGAGAGGATCCAATGGATCCAATCCATTATTTATGCATGACACAGGTCATGGGATTGAGCAAATGCTCAAGGGGTGATCATCACTTGGTTTTTACCAAGGATCACAGGCAGAAGAGGAAACCACTAAAGCTAGAATCATCCGATACAATTTCTGTGCAAATAAACGAGAACACATGCACAGATGTGCACACAAGCAAGCACACATGCATAGATATCACCAGTAGATGATTTGCTAGGAATAACAGCTACCAAGAACCACCCGGAAAACCCTAATAAAATAACCATCAGGAAACCCTAGATTTTCTTCACTGGCTAGCATAATGGCTTTCATATTAATTATGATTCCCAATTATGCAAGCAAAGATGAGTAGCCAACAAGATCTAGCCAGCTGTGTGAGCAACGAGTCAGTAGCAATGCTACTGAGGTCACAACAAACACAAATCCATCCAATTGAAGCAAAACAATAAGTCATCACTATCCAGTGATGGATTCAAACTTCATTTATTTCCAAATTGATCATGGAAATATCAAATCATGCATAGAAAGTCATTTAATCAACACTGCATAAGTAGTTCATCAATAATTAATCCATCCATGCATGAATACATAACAAATTCATGCATAATTATACAGTAGCATCACTGTGAGGCAACAACAGCATGTACCATTGCATCCTAGCTACTGGATCAAGTCCAGGGAGCTATGGATGGCAGCAGCACACACACAGGGCATAGGCATGCATGAGTAGTAGCATCAGCAAGCAAACCATCCATTTAGCAAACGAATCCATCGGTAACCAGCCACTAGCATTTAATTGATCAAATGGATCAATTAGGTCAAGCACAAGGCATATCATAGCATCAGAGACAAGCAGGGATCCAAGAAATGGATCATATGAAGCCTACACAGGGCATGGGTGAGCATCACTGACACCACAAGTGTCAGTGAAGCAAACCTAGGCCAGATAGCAATCCAATAAGCATATGAATCAACCAGTAAGCCTAGAAACAAGCCAGTAAGCATATGAACAAGACCATTAGGCATATACACAAGGACCAGTGACCATTTGCACAGCATATAGGCATGAATCCATGGATTGAGCACAGCACAGAGAGCCAGTAGGCATAAGAATGGCATCAGTAAGCATAGGATAGGGCATAGCATGCGCAGCAGCACCACAACACAGCACAGGCAAGCAAGAACATCCTACTAGATTTTGTATATTAAAAGTAAAACTAAAAATAAATTTTGTATATTAAAACTAAAACTAAATTTTGTATTAATTAAAACTAAAATTAAAATTATAACTAATAAACTAAAACCATATAATTAACTTAAACTAAATTTGTATTAAAACTAAAACTAAATTTTGTATTAATTAGAACTAAAAGTAAATTTTGTATATTTAAAACTAAAACTAAAATTTGTATTAAAACTATAACTAAATTTTGTATTAAAACTAAAACTAAATTTTGTATTAAAATTAAAACTAAATTTGTATTATTGTTGTTAATTGTTACAGGAGTCGCCGGAGTCTTCCCCGGGCCCTCGCCGCAGCAGTCGTCGGCGCCTCGCCGTCATCTTCGTCCGCCGTCGTCGTCGCAGATTGAGCGCCGCCGCCCTTTCTCTTTTGCTCGCAGCAGAGCAGGTAATATGTGCCACCCTCGCCGCCCAGTCGTCGCCGCCCTCTCTGTATACGTGCCCTCCTCGCCGCCATTGATCAATTTCTTTACTTAATTAGTTTTTTACTACATGCATGTCTTTAGGAGTGACATATGGCGGATGATAGAGCTGACCCGATTATGAAAAACTATGACGAAGAAGCTGAGAGACATATAACTGCCATCATAAATGACGATATTCATTATGTGCCGGAAGAAGATGAAGAAGAGGACGTCTCTTCTTATCTAAACCTTGACAGTGCAGGTGTAGGTCGACAAGGTGATGATGAAGGAATGGACATTGTTGATGGAGGGAAAACGTCGACAAACGACGGTCCCGAATTGCAATTAGCAACCACCTCCGGTGAGGTATATATATACATTGAGCCTCTGGTGATACAAATTTACTGATGTGAATAAATATGTATTAACGCGACTCTCTTTCTTTTTTTAGCCCTCGGCTGGATCGTAGAAAAAATCGAGTACAAAGCCGCGTGGCAAAACCAAGACGATGAGACAAGGAGAAATAATGACCATCGATGTTGTCAATGAACACGGCATGCCGATGGAGCCCAAAAAGCACTATACAAAGTTTATCAACCAATACAAAATCTAGCCATCTGTGTGTGTTGCCTGCCAAAACCCACCGGCGAGCAGCGACGAGCAACACGGAGAGCCGGGAGGCTCGGAGACTGGTGGGCCCTGGTCCCTCGGGCGACGGCTGCAATGCTCGGCACATGTCTGGCGGTTGCAAGGCGTGCCACGACTATACTGGTCGGGAAGGTGTTGGATCGCCGATTAGTTTCTGCATGTGACACGTAAACATTAAATGAGCCTCGATCGGCTCTCAGGTTACTGTGCGAATCGGCTCAAAGAGCCGATTAACCCATGGTTCATAATGGATCCGTAATAACATGGGGGTTTTGCTTTATCAATTCTAAGCTAAATCAATCTACGACAATTTAGGGTTTTCACATATACTTAGGAACATCTACGTAGTTGAGCACAGCGGATACGAAAGATAAGAAAACTAACCCAAGACGAGGCCTAAAAACCAACACGGGTGATTCCCGGAACATCCCTTCTTGGATCGGCGGGCCTTTTACACTCTTGGATCGTTCAACCCGTTTGCAAGGCCTAACCATACGGATATCAAACTAATCCTTGAAGAACAAGGAGCAACTATAACGGATCGAATCTACTAAACGAAGATAAAGCAAGATCTGCCCTTACACCTAAAATAGGTATAAGGACAGCTAGATATTCAGGGGCAGCATAGCTAAGTAAATAGAAAAGCATCGATGCAAGCCTAAAACATCTACGATAAACAATGTTACTCGCCATCAAAAAGGCTTCAGTACGAGCAACACCAAACAACGACTAAACAGATATCTGCCTAGATCGCAAGATGCGATCTAGGCAGCATGATGCTTACCGGAAGAAACCCTCGAAACAAGGGGTGGCGATGCGCCTGGATTGTGTTTGTTGTGAACGTGATCGTCCTCCTTTCTCAATAACCCTAGGTACATATTTATAGTCCGTGGACTTTCTATCTTCGGAAATACACCTAACCATGTACGAGCTAAACTCTATCTCTTAATTCTAAACTAACATGCGATCTACCATAATGTACAGATACACGGGCAATTCAGCCCAAATTCACATACGAGGCCGATTCAGAAACACATTATGTGTATATCCTTCAAGCCCATCTCCATCGCGGCCCATCTCTGATTTGGCCAAAATCCGGTGATAACACATGCCCCCCTTTTTGGCAAGAGCAATTCCAAAACCAAAGTTTTTCGTAGCAGAGGTAGGTCGTTCATCATGATGCCTTCCTTTCAACTTCTGCATGACTTCACAGTTTTGGCACCACGTCCTCGGAAACCACCGCAACATTAAATCTCCACTATATCCCCTTTATTTAACCGCATCGAGCAGTTCGCTTCTTCATCCCCCACTCTGTACTAGCCATCGGAAAAACCCTCCTTCACACCATGGACTCCTCCTCCTCCTCTGCCTCCTCGGGACTTTCTTGCCTATCCTCTCCCCTCCAGAGCCGACGCAGTAGGACCGATGCGGCGTCGACATCCTCGCCCCAACGAAGTGGGACGAGGAGGATCCACGATTCCTCCGTCTGGTCCGGGATGACAAGTCCTTGACCGACGGAGAACGACTTCCAATTCCTCGTCGATGGGGAGGTGGAGGCGAAGCGAGGATGACTCCTTCTCCTGTGCGACTTCACCTCCTCAGACGAGGAGGAGGAGGAAGTGACACCTCCTCAGACGAGCCGCGTCGACCCGGGTCGGACGCGCGGCGGCGGCAGCCGAGGAAAAGGCCCCTGGGGCTACGACGGCGACCGAGGAGCTGCCGGAGCGCGCCGATGGCAGCCACGACAGCGACGCGAGGCAGCGACGACCCTTAGACTAGGACTACTAGCATAGGACTAGCAGTAGTAATCGGGTCTTCTTTTGTTCTTCTTTTCCTGAGCAATCGGCTCTTCTCTGTAAAAATCCTCTTTATTAATGAAGAAAATGTTTCTATGTCAATTTCGCTTTCATATCAATTTTGCCGATTGTCAAAGCAAGTCAACGCGGAAAGAGCCGATGGCAGCGCATCGGCCTTCACCACAAAATGCGAGTAAAGCCAAACCAGTCGCCTATTCAAACGGTAACCTGCAACCCTTGCCTGCAAGAGTAAACTCAGATCCCCAAACCGCCGCTCGAACAGACCCAACTTTCGGCCACGCAAATCTCAGATCTCAATCACGCAGACTCAACTCCGCAGCGAATCCAATGGCGGAATCATCCAACGCCAACACTACGGTCTCTGGCCTAAAGGTAATCCCCATCCGCTCCTCGTTATCCGAGCATAGTGTTGGAATTAACAGCAAACACCTGAATTAATGTCTCATTCCATCATTAATTTTTAGGTATCAGACATTCTGCTGTCGCGTCCTTCTCTTCCAAATTCTCTCTGTCTTGGCCCTCGTTCTACCGAGAGTCCTGATCATCTGATTTCATGCGAAGCCAATAGAATTCCCTTCGTGAACCAGAACTTAGATCCATCTTCTTGGGCCGACTGCTTACTATCCTGGCCTAATCCTCCTGAAGATTGGGTTTCATGGTATAATAGAATAGCTAAAACTCACCAAGCCACCTGGAAACCACGGGAATAGCCGATGCTTTAGCTTTATCATTGTCTCCCCTTGAGAAACATGAAAACCTTAGAAAACCATCGGCTACTTTTGGTCGATGCTTTGAATTGCTTCATGTTTGGCCATGGCTCCATGACACCAACCCTACTAGACGTGGTCATGATCACTGGTCTAGACATTGCATCCCCAAGCCCTTCTGCCTTTATGCTGCCATCCCTTTCACCCTCTCTTCCAAAACAGAGTGCACAAGCTAGGGTGCTTATCTTCGACGCCACATGAAAAACAAAGGCCCTTACAGAGAAAGAACACACGGCCTTCCTGAATTTCTGGTTGGAACACTTCATATTCTGTGGCCCTTCACTTGCTCCCACCAAAAATACCTTTCCTTGGCCTATGAACTTGCCGAGGCACAGCTTGGCATTGGCAAAGCGTTCCTTGGAGAGTCTATCGATATCTCTAACTAATGTCTGTCAAACTGTTTTCCCAAAAGACAGTCAAAACAGGAGGTCCCTGGTGGTTTATTCAATTATGGGCTCAGCTATACTTCCAGAACCACATCCCAAACTTCCCTTCTGGCCACTCGCACCTTTCCAGATGCCACCAGGAAGCAAATCCGATGCACTAGCTACGGCCAAGCTTTGTACAACCTTGGGCAGTAAACTGATTCTCAAGGAAGCATCAAAATGGTTCAGCATTTTCTTCCAAGGCCTGGACAATCCTCTCTTCTTTCCTTACATGGAATACGAGCATTTTGAGAATCCGGTCTCCTTCAGGCTAGACAGTTTGCCGATGACACAGCACCGGCAATTCTATTCCACCATGATTCGTCCACTGTTTCCTTAGGTGGGCATGAGCACCTCCAACGGGATCATCAAACCTGGTTATGAGTCCTATCAGCCGGTCGTAGCGGCCCGGTTTGGTCTTGGGCAGGTGTCTCCCATTTCTTCCTCCATCACTTAACGAGAGAGGCCGATATCCTCACCGGTCAGAGGTGCTACTCTTTCTTTGATGCTCTAGCCATCCGAATTCCTCACAACCTCTCTTTTACCTCATCAACCGATGGTTTTGAGACCTGGTGGTCAATGTGGAAGAGTCATGCCTTCAGGAGAGCTCTGGGACCAATGTTGAAACAACTTGATGCTGAATATGATATCCCTGCAGAACAAGTACCACTACTCACAAATTATCTTGAAGTGGTTTACAACGATTTCTTTCCTTTTATAACCCTGCTCTGTCTTCTTGCAGCAACAAGACGGTCCAGAACACGTACATGATGCGGCTCCCTTTCATTCCTCCTCCAGCTCCGGTGGTCCTCTTAAAACTCACCACCCTTGAAAAAGGTTGTGATGCAGAGCCAGCCGATTTCACCAAAATCGGCTTTCAAGAGCAGAGTATCTTCTAGACCGGCTGCCCCCCGAGCCTCAACCAATGCGAGAACAGCAGCGAGGAAAGTAGCTGCCAGGAAGACCTTGAAGCGCCAAAACCCTACTCCCGCTCAAGAAAATTTGCAAGTATGCTGATCCATGCCTTGGCCGATTTCATCTATCCTTCTAGGATTTTGCAACATGCTTGTATTTCTTTTACAGGCCTCCACTGAAGAAAACTCCAGTGAGGAGACACAGTCCAGTCGAAGGGACTCGAGCTCGGGCAACTCTGAGAAAAACACCACGCAGAGCCAGCCAGACTTGCCACCGTCGGCTTCTAAGAAAGGTCCTCTGAACCTGCTTCCCATGCTCCAAACAAGCAGGACAAGGCGGTCTACGCACGAAGAGCCGATGCATCAAGAGAGCTCGCAAGGAACCACAAACCTCTTCATTAAACCGGGAGATTTCGAATGTAATTACTCTCCATACTCTCCTTGGCTCATCATGCTAACTATTCTTTGTTCTCGTCTAACCACTTCCTTTGCGGGCCATGACACCTCTAGTGGGAATTCGAGGAGGTACGATGCCATCCACCACCCTGGACCTAGCAACCTGGCGTAGGCTGACAAGGCTGCCCCCTTGGCCAAGCCCACAGCAGAAACACAAGAGCCGATCGCCTCTTCATCGGCTGCTCCTATGGTCTTAGGAGAGGTATACTTCCTTTCCTTAGCTCTTCCTTTCTCTTTCGCTGTATACTAACGTTGTTCTTGTTGTTTTGTCAGGGTTATGACCTCTCAAGCTTGCTAACGTTCGACCTTGAATACAACGAACCAGCTGCGTCTAAAGCAAGTGAAGAGTCAGGACCCAGCGCTACACCTGGTCAACTCCAGCATCTCAAGGCCTTGATCTCCTCCTCCATCGAGACATTGGTTGAAGACCCCGAGGAAGTGAAGAGCATTCTTGAAGACATCCAGCCTCATCTCCCGATGACGTTGCAGGTGAAACTCTGGCCGGTTGTGACTGTCTGCCTACAGGTCAAGGGTGAAATTGGCTCGTGGGAGAATCGACTACGCCACGCCCAGCTTTCGTTGAAAGCCAATATTGCGGACAAATGTCAGCGGCTTAATGAGAAAAAGGCAGCTTTGGACGCCAAAACTGACTCCTCTGTCAGCACCGCTGAACTTGAGATCTTGCGAAAGGAGTTGGAGGACCTCGAAGAGAGGGTCCGAGTAACCAAACAGCTCATCCAAGATAAGGAAGCTCTTGTGCCCACTCACGAGGAAGCGAGAGGCCTCAAAGCTGGGCGAAGGCTGATCGCGAAATTCGTGCCACTGAACAAGCGGTGGTGACGAGCCGGGCGAGAGATGACGAGGCCGAGATCGCCGAGTGGATCGTGTTCGTGTTACCGCCCTCCATGCCCTTGAGGCATTCCTTCGATAGAGCTTCTCCATGTAACCCGATAACTGCTCGAGCTTGTACCTCTGCTTATAACAGTTTGTACCTCTTGAGTCGATGGCTGCGCATCGGCTTTTTTATTCTAAAGTCGATGTCTGAGCATCGGCTGTACTTAAATTTTTTATTTTTCTGGCCGATCGATTTCATGCATCGGCCCCCATATTTCCATGTCTATCCTCCCACATGCTTGGGAAATATTTCTTGAGATGCTGGCCATTGACAGCCATTGGGCACATACTTCGTAGCTTCGTATCTTATCCCTTTAAGTGCCCCCCGAGCCGAATCTTTCAAGGAATTGAAGATATCGGCTCTCTAGTCATCTTACTATGACTACGTGACATGCTTGAGGTAAGATCATTGCTTTTTATTTTTTGGGGCCGATCGCAGGGATCGGCCTTGCCACGTACGTCCGTCGACTTTTGCCTTGTTACTCTGTCAGGCCGGTGGATAAGACCAGCCTCACCCCATTTTTTGAAGCCTCGATGCGCTCACAGCCGTCAAACTGACTCCAGAGATCGGCTCTTGGTCGTTTGAGTCCCAAATATTCATGCCGATCGAGATCTCGATCGAGTCATCTGCATGAACGACCTCCACTTCATCTCCATCCTATTGTATCAAGCATTGGTGCATTGTGGATGGAATGCAGATTAGTGTGAATCCAATCCCTCCCTAGCAGGACAGCGTAGGTGCTTTTGTTATCGACAATGAAGAACGACGTAGGGATGGTTTTTCGGCCCACGGTCAGGTCCACGTTCAGGACGCCTTGCGCTTCTCATGCTTGGCCATTGAAATCGCTCAGTGTGACGTTGGTCTTGATCAGATCTTCGGTAGAGCGTCCCAAACGCCGTAGCATGGAGTATGTCATTATATTGACTGCCGCTCCCGTGTCGACCAACATCTTGCCGACAGGCTGCCCGTTGATATATCCTCTTAGGTACAGGGCCTTCAAATGTTTGTAGCTCCTCTCTCGTGGCTTTTCAAAGATGACTGGCCGTGGGCCGCAGTCAAACTGAGCTACTGGCACTTCTTCGATCCTTGGAGCACAAAACTCCGACGGAAGTATGAACACCATGTTTGTGCCAGCCGATGCCTTTGCATCGGCTTTTGCTGTTTGGGCGCCATTCCTTCTTACGTGGACGTGTATCCGCCTCCAAAGTTTGCTGAATTTTCACGGCCAGATCGGGACGCGCTTTCCTCAACGTGTACAGGTACTGCGCCTCGACTTCCTCCAAACTGCGTAGCCGTTGCACTCTGCGCTTCTGGGAGTGGATGAGTCCATCAGGGCACCACCTTGGCCGGTGGTATCTATCTTCTTCTTCATCTGACTCCTCGAAATCTTCCCCTTGAGATGACTCACTTTTCTGCTGGGATGGGAGAGGCCATTTTTGAACACAAATGTCTCCCTTGTCCTTCTTCTGCTGTCTGCACTCTGGGCAATTGTCGATTGTAGGCAATCGGCTCATTCCTGAGATCCCAGCAATGCAAGAAAGGACAATCCGATCAATACTGTCCATGTCTTCTTGTTCTCTTGACCTCCCATTAGCGCGGCGTTCATAACCTTCGTCGTCTCTATTATACCGACGAGATTTTACTTATGCATCGGACCGACGATATCTTTCGTCACCTGTATCGTATAGACGTCGGTCGTGCGATGCTCATATTTGTTAAGGAGGTGTGCGGAAAGTGGTCGTTGGTACCGCACGCTTCTCACTTGTTCCTCGGTGATGTATCGTTTATCATCATATCGGGGCCGGTCGCGCGGACCGGCCTCCTCCTTATCCTTGCCACGGGAGTGACTGTTTTCTTCTTTGTCGTTGCCATGGGGGTGGACAGGCCCTGCCATGTTAACCTCGAATGAGAAACCTGGCCGATGCCTCGTGGAGTGATTGAGTTCCACCATGTTGACGCTAGGGAATGGATGCGTGTCCACTTTCATGGCAAACTGACTAAAGATCAAACGGCCTTGTTCTATTGCCGATTGGATCTGCCGACGCAACTCTTTGCAGTCATTGGTGACATGGGTGAACGAGTGATGCCACTTGCAGTATGGTCTCCCATTCATCTCTTGCGTCGTAGGAATTTTATGGCCTTCGGGTAACTTCAGCTGTTTCTCCTTGAGCAATAAATCGAATATCTTCTCAGCTTTGCTTATATCGAAGTCAAACCCTTTTGCAGGCCCTTGTGGTTTCA
Source organism: Lolium multiflorum (assembly GCA_030979885.1). NCBI lineage: Eukaryota > Viridiplantae > Streptophyta > Magnoliopsida > Poales > Poaceae > Lolium > Lolium multiflorum. The sequence goes on along the minus strand of CM061749.1, from coordinate 114,070,223 downwards.
CCCATTTGCAGGACACAGGGACTGCCCCCGAGCCCATTCAGCCACGGCCACTTCCTGGTCTTCTGTCTCGACCAGGGTGATCGGGCGCTTGATGAACTTGTCTTGGTACAATTCTGGATGGCGCTGCTCATACAAAGTTAATTTAGGACCATGTGCGCCAGTGGTGTACTCCGCTTGTAAAGCCAGATCCTTGAGCGCTTGGCGAGCTAACGCTGCCCGGCTATTGCTTCTTTTTCATTCAAGCGAGCGAATAACATCGGTTCTGACAGATCTGACGCTGAATGTATTCGACCGTTTCTCGCTTTGCCGTACCTGCGTCGGATCGGCAATGCCGGCCTCGGTAGCCTCTGAGTGATATTGCACGTGAAACTGCTCTTCGAGTTGCTTCAGTCGGGAATCTGGTGGCAACGGGTGTACCACCCAAAGCTGGTCCGGTGAGAGGCGCGAAAAATCTCACACGTAACGTCTGAAATCATGCCCAGTTGTGCCAAATATCGGCTCACATGCTCGATTGAGCTGGACCCTTCAGATCCACTAAACTTTGAGAACTCGGGAGCCGATATTTAGGTGGTAGTGGAATCAAATCATATTCATTGGGGTACGGCTTGGAATAGCCGATTGTCCTCCTCTTTGGCAGGATGCCAAATTGGTCTCTCAAGATCGTACTGATCTGTTCCACGGTATGAGCTGCAGGAGCCAAACTTTCATGACTCGTTCCGGTGGCATATTTAGCTAGCCACGCTGTTTATCGGCATCTGCTCAGGAAATTCCTCCTGCGGAAATCCCTTCTGCTGCAATCTGGTTTGTGCGCGTGAAGTTGTTGCAGTCGCACGTATGTGCACACGTACCCATGTGAGATTTCTTTGGGCGGCTCATACAGGAATTGGCAATCGCCAGGATTGCCTCCAACCTTGTAGACGACGTATGCCGGTGAAGCCTGTGGCTCCGGAGCGGCAAGCGTGAATGGCAGTTGTGGTCTGGTATATAGCGGTATTTATCCCTGGTGAGTCCCTAGAACAGGTCCTGACGAGAGTACTGATGCTTCATGATTTCCTAAACCACGCGAACCGCAATACGCTCCAAAGAGTTCACCAGGCTCTCAGAATGGCGGTGTATAGAATGAGCCACCATGTAATTAACTTCTTGGCGCAGAGCTCTGGTGCGTTCCTCTGAAGGTAGAGATAGGTCTACCCCGTCGAGGACGCCTTCAGGCGAGAATCCCTTCCACCTGATGCCATGTGAACGGGTCCTCTCGAAAGAGCCGATGAGGTCGGCTTCGAACTGAGATTTTACCTCATCATAATTCTTCTTGTGATCCTCGGTGAGCTCTTCGTATGTGACTGGTGCGCTGCCATCTCGGTTGCGATGTTGGCCGTTGTTGTAGAGTCGGGCGTGCCGAAATGTGTTGCCTGCCAAAACCCACCGGCGAGCAGCGACGAGCAACACGGAGAGCGGGAGGCTCCCAGGACTGCTGGTGGGCCCTGGTCCCTCGGGCGACGGCCCGCAATGCTGGCACACGTCTGCGGTTGCAGGGCGTGCCACGACCTATACAGTCGGGAAGGTGTTGGATCGCTTCGATTAGTTTCTGCATGGCGGACACGTAAACATTAAATGAGCCTCGATCGGCTCTCAGGTTACCGTGCGAATCGGCTCAAAGAGCCGATTAACCCATGGTTCATAATGGATCTGTAATAACATGGGGGTTTTGCTTTATCAATGCTAAGATAAATCAATCTACGACAGTTTAGGGTTTTCACCGCATAACCGGAACATCCTACACGTAGCTGAGCCTGGCAGATACGAAAGATAACAGAAAACTAACCCAAGACGAGGCCTAAAAACCAACACGGAGTTGATTCCCGGAACATCCCTTCTTGGATCGGCAGACCGCACCTTACGCACTACTGGATCGTTCAACCCGTTTGCAAGGCCTAACCATACGGATATCAAACTAATCCTTGAAGAACAAGGAGCAACTATAACAGATCGAATCTACTAAACGAAGATAAAGCAAGATGCTGCCCTTACACCTAAAATAGGTATAAGGACAGCTAGATATTCAGGGCAGCATAGCTGAGTAAATATATCAGAAAAGCATCGATGCAAGCCCTAAAACATCTACGATAAACAGTGTTACTCGCCATCAAAAAGGCTTCGTACGAGCAACACCAAACAACGACTAAACAGTACTGCCTAGATCGATCTAGGCAGCATGATGCTAACGGAAGAAACCCTCGAAACAAGGGGTGGCGATGCGCCTGGATTGTGTTTGTTGTGAACATGATCGTCCTCCTTTCTCAATAACCCTAGGTACATATTTATAGTCCGTGGACTTTCTATCTTTGGAAATACACCTAACCGTGTACGAGCTAAACTCTATCTCTTAATTCTAAACTACCATAATGTACAGATACACGGGCAATTCAGCCCAAATTCACATACGAGGCCGATTCAGAAACACATTATGTGTATATCCTTCAAGCCCATCTCCATCGCGGCCCATCTCCTGATTTGGCCAAAATCCGGTGATAACAGTGTGAGCAACGAGTCAGTAGCAATGCTACTGAGGTCACAACAAACACAAATCCATCCAATTGAAGCAAAACAATAAGTCATCACTATCCAGTGATGGATTCAAACTTCATTTATTTCCAAATTGATCATGGAAATATCAAATCATGCATAGCAAGTCATTTAATCAACACTGCATAAGTAGTTCATCAATAATTAATCCATCCATGCATGAATACATAACAAATTCATGCATAATTATACAGTAGCATCACTGTGAGGCAACAACAACATGTACCATTGCATCCTAGCTACTGGATCAAGTCCAGGGAGCTATGGATGGCAGCAGCACACACACAGGGGCATATGCATGCATGAGTAGTAGCATCAGCAAGCAAACCATCCATTTAGCAAAGGAATCCATCAGTAACCAGCCACTAGTGATGGCGTGTAACTCACACGTTCGTTGGGAACCCCAAGAGGAAGGTATGATGCGCACAGTAGCAAGTTTTCCCTCAGAAAGAAACCAAGGTTTAATCGAACCAGTAGGAGCCAAGAAGCACGTTGAAGGTTGATGGTCGCGAAATGTGATGCGGCGCAACACCAGGGATTCCGGCGCCAACGTGGAACCTGCACAACACAACCAAAGTACTTTGCCCCAACGAAACAGTGAGGTTGTCAATCTCACCGGCTTGTTGTAACAAAGGATTAAACGTATCGAGTGGAAGATGTTTGCAAAGAAAACAGTAAACACAATTGCAGTAGATTGTATGCTATGTAAAGAATAGGACCGGGGTCCACAGTTCACTAGAGGTGTCTCTCCCATAAGATAAAGCATGTTGGGTGAACAAATTACAGTCGGGCAATTGACAAATAGAGAAAGGCATAACAATGCATATACATGATATGATAAATATAGTGAGATTTAATTGGGCATTACGACAAAGTACATAGACCGCCATCCAACTGCATCTATGCCTAAAAAGTCCACCTTCGGTTATCATCCGAACCCCATTCGGTATTAAGTTGCTAAGCAACAGACAATTGCATTAAGTATGGTGCGTAATGTAATCAACAACTACATCCTTAGACATAGAATCAATGTTTTATCCCTAGTGGCAACAGCACATCACAACCTTAGAACTTTCTGTCACTGTCCCAGTGTCAATGAAGGCATGAACCCACTATCGAGCATAAATACTCTCTCTTGGAGTTAAGAGTAAAAACTTGGCAGAGCCTCTACTAGTAACGGAGAGCATGCAAGATCATAAACAACACATAAACAATAGATTGATAATCACCATAATCATAGTACTCTCTATCCATCGGATCCCGACAAACACAACATATAGAATTACATATAGATGATCTTGATCATGTTAGGCAGCTCACAAGATCCAACAATGAAGCACAACAAGGAGAAGACGACCATCTAGCTACTGCTATGGACCCATGGTCCAGGGGTGAACTACTCACTCATCACTCCGGAGGCGACCATGGCGGTGTAGAGTCCTCCGGGAGATGAATCCCCTCTCGGCAGGGTGCGGGCGATCTCCTGAATCCCCCGAGATGGGATTCGCGGCGGCGTCTGGAAGGTTTTCCGTATCGTGGCTTGATGACCCACAAGTATAGGGGATCGCAACAGTCGAGGGAAGTATTACCCAATTTATTGATTCGACACAAGGGAGACAAAGAATACTTGTAAGCCTTAACAGCGGAGTTTTCAATTCAGCTGCACCTGGAAACAGACTTGCTCGCAAGAGTTTATCAGTAGTAACAGTTTATATGGCAGTAGGAATAGTGAAATAACAGCAGCGGTGAAATAAAGACAGCAGTAGTGATTATACAGGATTAAAATACTGTAGGCACAGGGACGGATTTAACGGGCGTTGCATGGATGAGAGAAACTCATGTAACAATCAAAGCAGGGGCATTTGCAGATAATAATAAAACGGTATCCAAGTACTAATCAATCAATAGGCATGTGTTCCATATATAGTCGTACGTGCTCGCAATGAGAAACTTGCACAACATCTTTTGTCCTACCAGCCGGTGGCGGCCTCTAGGGAAACTACTGGAAATTAAGGTACTCCTTTTAATAGAAGTACCGGAGCATTAACACTCCGTGAACACATGTGATCCTCACATCACGCCATCCCCTCCGGTTGTCCCGATTTCTGTCACTTCGGGGCCATTGGTTCGGACAGCGACATGTGTATACAACTTGCAGGTAAGATCATAAACAACGAATATCTTCATGAATCAATAACATGTTCAGATCTGAGATCATGGCACTCGGGCCCTAGTGACAAGCATTAAGCATAACAAGTTGCAACAATATCATAAAAGTGACATCTACGGATACTAGGCACTATGCCCTAACAATCTTATGACTATTACATGACCAATCTCATCCAATCCCTACCATCCCCTTCAGCCTACAGCGGGGGAATTACTCACACATGGATGGGGGAAACATTGCTGGTTGATGGAGAGGCGTTGGCGGTGATGGCGGTGAAGATCTCCTCCAATTCCCCGTCGGGCGGAGTGCCGAACGGAGACTTCGGCTCCCGCGACGGAGTTTCGCGATGTGGCGGCTCTCTGGAGGGTTTCTGGCGACTTCGACTTCTCTCCGTGCGTTTTCAGGTCGAAACCAATAAGTAGTCCGAAGGGGGGCGTCGGAGGCCGGCAGGGGGCCACACCACATGGCCGCGCGGGCCCCCCTGGGCCGCGCCGCCATGTGGTGTGGGGCCCTCGGGCCTCCTCCTTTGCCCTTCTGGCTCCGTCAATATTTTGGTAAAATAGGGCCTGCAAAATTCCGAGGATTTTCCCGAAAGTTGGATTTCTGCACAAAAACGAGACACCAGAGCATTCTGCTGAAAACAGCGTTAGTCGTGTTAGTTGTATCAAAATACACAAATTAGAGGCAAAACAATAGCAAAAGTGTTCGGGAAAGTAGATACGTTTTGGACGTATCAACTCCCCTCAAGCTTAGCTTATTGCTTGTCCTCAAGCAATTCAGTTAACAACTGAGCGATAAAAGAACTTTCACGAACACATTTGCTCTATGGCTAATACTTAAGCAGTTCATAATAAGATACATGCAAATAAGATCATCCAACAGCTATGTCAATCATGGAGAGGTATCAACAATTAATAATAAGCACCATGAATCATGTATATAAGCAGGATTGCAATGTTCATAAGAGAATATGATAAAGTGGTATCTCGCTTGCCTGTATTTGATCGGCAAAACATAAATGCCGAGGCACCTCTTGAGTTCATAGAAAGACTAGAAGTAGTGATTGTCAAAGATAAAAGCATCAAAGTTATACCACGATCAATCATATTTTGAGACAAGCATATTATACTAAGAATGACAGTTGTGCTCTCAAGACAGTGCTCAAAGAAAGAATGGAGACACAACATAAAAGTAAAAGATTGACCCTTCGCAGAGGGAAGCAGGGATTAACATGCGCTAGAGCTTTTCATTTGTAAAACAGGAGTAAAATTATTTTGAGAGGTGTTTGTTGTTGTCAACGAATGGTAATGGGTACACTAACTACCTCATCAACCGGACTCACAAGAGCGGCTCCCATTTTATTTTTGGTTGGCACTCCTTCCAACCTTTCTTTCACAAACCATGGCTAACCGAATCCTCGGGTGCCTGCCAACAATCACATACCATGAAGGAGTGCCTTTTTATTTAAGTTTTATTATGATGATGACACTCCCCCAACCTTTGCTTACACAAGCCATGGCTAACCGAATCCTTCGGGTGCCGTCCAACAATCACAAACCATGGAGGAGTGTCTATTTAAGTTAATTAATTTGGGACTGGGAATCCCATTGCCAGCTCTTTTTGCAAAATTATTGGATAAGCGGATGTGCCACTAGTCCATATGAGAGTCCGTCAAAAGTAAATGACAAGGTTGAAAGCTAAACACCACATACTTCCTCATGAGCTATGAAACATTAACACAAATTGAGAAGCATTTTGAAAGTTTTAAAGGTAGCGCATGAGAATTTACTTGGAATGGTTTGAAATGCCATGCATAGGTATTTATGGTGGACACTTTGGAACAACTTGGTTTTCAGGTGTTTGGAAGCACGAGCGGCGTTCCCGCTCAGTACAAGTGAAGGCTAGCAAAAGACTAGGGAGCGACAAATCAAGAGAGCAGTAACTGTCATAATCATGCTTGCGGCAAAATAAATTAACGGAGGCATAAAAGTGATACAATAACTCTGAAGCAATATAAATCATCGAGGCTTAATTGACTTTTTGTTCAGTCATATGCATGCGTGAGCATGTGCCAAGTCGATATAAATGAATTATTCAGAGGAGGATACCACAATGCCATACTTACTTATGAATAAAACAATGCAAGCAAACATCCATGACATGCTACTCATATTAATAAATTGGAACTAAACATGAGAGATCATGAGCTACTAAACTTTCTCAAATAACATATACCTCACATGAACCAACTAAGCATGCTCATATGGATGAGTATATGTACAAAAATGAAAGCAAATAGAGTTCATACCAGCCTCTCACCACAATCAGATTGTCGTAGATCGTCATTATTGCCTTTTCACTTGTGTAGCTTGGATAATATGAAATGAAAACCACGCTCCAGCCACCGAAGACCATTGAACTCATGATGAACTTTACAAACCAAAGAAGAACAGCAAATATTTTTGGTGTTTTCGAATTAGAAACAAGCACGAAAGAAAACAAGCAAACAAAGCAAAATCTTTTTGGGTTTTCTCATAGCAAACCAACGATAGCAAATAAAGCAAACTAAGAGCAAGGTACCAAATAAACAAATGGTGAAGAGAAACAACAGAAATATTTTTGGTCTTTTTGTGTTTTAGGAGAGAAACAAAGCGAAAACAAAAGAATGCAAACTAACAGAAACACAGAAAAGCAGGATGACAGAAATCTGCCAAATCCTGACAGCAGTACAGAAATCGAATTTAACAAAAATCTTCCATTGCTCAGACCAAAAAGTGTTCAACTAATGAAAGTTAGATAACAACCTGGGGAACATGCTCAAAAAATGGCAACTCAAAATAACGTTCTGGCTGTGCGTACGAATTTTTTTGGTAACAGCACAGAATCTGTTTTTGGACAGCACTTCCCCAAATATCATCTCCCTCTCATTAGAAAACCACTCTAGAGACTAAACAAGTATGTACAAGTATCCAGCAACCATAATATGCAAAGAATGAGTGATGCCGGTATACCTCCCCCAAGCTTAGGCTTTTGGCCTAAGTGGAGTTCATTCCCACGGTCCCCATGAAGTGGTGTCTTCGTAATATGACGAAGAACGACCCGGTTCCATGTATGTGCTGGAGGAAACGTCGGGGTACGTGACGGTGTAGTCGTAGGAGGGCTCGGCGTTCTCGGAGTCATGTTGCTGGTGGAATTCTTGTATCTTCATATGTTCCTCCACCACCTCTTTTGTTAGCGACCATGATTGCCTGTCAATATTAAACAAACCCTGCTGGGGAAGAGGGATTTCTTTCTCATTCCCATCAGCAAACAACATTCTATAGACCATATTATCTATAGTGGAGTCAGTAGTAACAAAACGATGGCTCTTCATAGCAGCAATATCTAGCTTCCTAGGGGTTAATGGTACATCATTAGAATCAAGAGGAATATCTAGATGTGTTAAAATGCGTAGTGCAATAGTTCCTCCAAAAATAGGCCCCCTGCTAGACAGGCGGCGAGCAATAAGAGAACCAAGATGATAAGGTGTCTCTCCAGTAAGTGCAACATTCAAGAAAGCAAGATGGTAGCTAGAGATGTTACTAGTATTTTCTCTACCCAAAATGCTAGTACCAATGTAATATGCGAAATACTTAATAGCGGGGAGTTGAATGTTTCTTATCTTCCCTCGCTGGATGGTGCGGCAATCATCCCCGGTGATCCCTCGGTAGAGCTCCAACAAGTCCCGGGGGTTGTCATCAATCCTCCTTGCTGTACCTACAGGGGCAATACCCAATGCACAACAAAATTCTTCCAATTTCATGGTAACAGGAATATCATAAATCTTGAATGCGACTGTCGGCTCATATTCCGCGTTGTGGAACTTGAAGCTCTCAACGAAAACTTTGGTGAGCCTGTAATATTGTCCCCTCTCGTCTCCCACGTAGGTGGCTAGGCCTGCCCTGTTGACAAGGGTGAAGAAGTCATCCAATATCCCTGCATTGGTCAGAAACTCATAACAAGGGAAGGATGAAGCATTAGGAGCCCCATGGTCCTCCTCGGGCGCGAAGCTAGGCGCGATGACATCCTCATTGTAGGATCGCCTAATTTGAGTAGACGCCCTTGAGGGCCTACCGGTGCTGGTTGTTGCTTTCTTGAACAACTCTCCAAATTTGAATTTCTTCATCTTCCCCTTCTGAAATTTTCAACAATCATTATAAAATTTGATTTCAAGGTATGTAATTGAAGGGAACTACTATAGGAACTTGCTAGAGTACTACACATGCATCAAAACTAATTTCTACCACTTAGAACAAGCATGCAAGCTCACTAAACATGTTATCTACAGCAGCAAAATATTCAAGATATACTCAACCAAATGAAATTTTAATTGGACAATCAAAGGAGTCACATACCAAGGAGTAAATGTGCCAAATTTCAGACAGAAATGGGCTGAGCAAGGAGATCGAAAAATCGCGAGTTCTTGAGCAGAAACACGAGTGAGAGAAACTTGGTACGAGCTTTTTCGGGAGAGAGAAGATGCTGGGAGGAAGAGATGATGAAGTGGGGCAAGGGGTGGCCCACACCACAAGGTGGCGCGGCCCCCTTGCTGGCCGCGCCGCCTATGGTGTGGCACCCCCTGGTGCCCCACAGTCATCTCTGGTGCTCCCAGGTGCCTCATCGAAAAATAGGACCAACGGTGTAATTTTTGTAATTTTTAGAGAACTTCGAAAAATGCACATTTCGGGTATTAAATTAATGATTACTGCGCAGGAAAATGATTTCTAAAATCTTAAATGACTAAAGCATATTGCAAAACAAAAGTGCTACAGCAAGTAAAATAGGGGAAGGGAGAAAGAAAGAAAGAAGTGTTGTTTAGCTCTTTTATGCAATAAAATATACTTGTTAACAAGGTTGATCAAGTCTTGCTATCAAATAAATTTTATATGACATAAGAAGAAATAAACCTCAAATCAATCATGTTACCTTATATTGAATTGATATGGATCCAATCACAAGAGTTTGATATTCTTCTTTAGGCTCATATATAGGACAATCAATGGATCCCACTTTGATAGTTTTCACATTAAAAATTGTATTGACTCCACATACTTTATCAATCCTCTTGGGAAAATAAACAGTGTGTTCCTTATCATCAACATTGAAAGTAACCATGCCTTTATTGCAATCAATAACAGCCCCTGCAGTATTAAGAAAGGGTCTTCCAAGAATAATGGACATATTATCATCTTCAGGCATTTCCAACACAACGAAATCAGTTAATATCAAGCAATGTTGAGTAACTTGAACAGGAACATTTTCACATAAACCAACAGGAATAGCAGTAGATTTATCAGCCATTTGCAAAGATATATCAGTTGGTATCAATTTATCTAAATCAAGTCTCTTATAAAGAGAAAAAGGCATCACACTCACACCTGCTCCCAAATCACATAGAGCAGTTCTAACATAATTATTCTTGATGGAACAAGGAATAGTCGGTATACCTGGGTCTCCAAGCTTCTTTGGAATCTTACCATTGAAGGAGTAATTAGCGAGCATAGTGGAAATTTCCTCATTGGGGATTTTCCTTTTGTTAGTAACAATATCTTTCATATACTTTGAATAAGGAGGCAATTTAATAGCATCAGTCAAAGGGATTTGCAAAAATAAAGGTTTCATCCAATCACAAAATTTATTATAATGTTCCTCCTCCTTTGATTTTAATTTCTTAGCAGGAAAATGCATTTGCTTTTGAACCCAAGGTTCTCTTTCATTACCATGTTTCTCAGTAATAAAATCTTCTTTAGTGTACTTTTTATTTTTAGCAGGCTTTTCAGGTTCTTTTTCAATTTCTTCTTTATCGGGAGTATCATTCTTATCATTATCTTCCTCATGTTCATTACCACTTTCAGTTTCAGCATCAGAAATAGAAATACTATTAGGATCATTAACAGGTTCAGAGGATTCTACAACATTCTTATGTTTCTTTTTCTTTTTCTTAGATGGAGCACTAATTTTAATTAGTTGAGAATCTTGTTCAACTCTTTTGGGATGCCCTTCAGGATATAGAGGATCCTGGGTAGAAGCACCACCTCTAGTTGTTACTTCACAAGCATGTTTTTCTTTAGAATTATTTCCCAATAAGTCATTTTGCACTTTAGTAAGTTGATCAATTTGAGTTTGAACCATTTGAAAATGTTTAACAAGTATCTTAACATCATTGGAGGTTCTCTCCACAATATCATGCAATTCACTAATAGCTCGGGAATTTTCCATTAAATGATTCTCTACCCTCATATTAAAGTTTTCTTGCTTAACAATATAATTATCAAATTCATCTAAGCATTGAGCAGGAGATTTTGAATACGGAATATCTTCCCTAGTAAAGTGTTGAAGCGAGTGTACCTCAATCATGGATGAAGGGGGAATTGTCTCACATATATCTTCTATAGGAGGTAAATTCTTCACATCTTCAGGTTTAATACCCTTCTCCTTAAGAGACTTCTTGGCTTCCCTCATATCTTCATCATTTAATTTAATCATACCCCTCTTCTTCACTATCGGTGTCGGGGTTGGTTCAGGTGTAGACCAATCATCATGATTCCGGCCTATTTTAGCCAATAATTCTTCAGCGTCGTCTGGAGTTCTTTTCCTGAAAACACAACCAGCACAACTATCCAGGTATGCCCTAGACTCAATAGTTAGTCCACTATAAAATATATCAAGTAAATCATGCTTTTCCAAATCATGGTCAGGCTGAGCTCTAATAAGAGAGCAAAATCTCGCCCAAGCCTCAGGCAATTTCTCTCCATCTTCCTGGTCAAAATTATAAATTCTCTGCAAAGCAGCATGTTGAGCACTAGCAGGAAAGTATTTTCGAAAGAAAACATCACGCAAGTCAGTTGGACTTTTAATAGAACCAGGAGGCAAATTATTATACCAAGTTTTAGCATCATCCTTTAATGAGAATGGAAAAATTTTAGCGACAAAATAAGTACGCATCTTGACATCATCAGAAAACACGCCACTAAGAGTAGATAACTCAGTCAAGTGTTCAACAGCACTTTCTTTTTCAGTACCACAAAAGGGTGTTTTCTCAACAATAGCTATATGAGATAGATCAAGAGAAAAATCATAATCTTTATCCCTAATGTTTATAGGAGATGTGGCAAATTTAGGATCAGGAGATGGTTTATATCTAACAGCATGTTCTGCAAGCAACTTTTTAATTTTTCTTGCATCAGTAGTAGCATTGCATTTTTCAATAAAATCATCATCAAGCTCTACATAATCTTCATCAGGATCATCACTAGAATAATCAAGTTCAGGTGATTTAACAGGTGTAGTAGCATTAGGAGTTTCAGTATTTTCAATTTGTCTAGACTTAGCAATTGTAGCATCTAGAAAAGATCCCAATGAACCACTATCATCAAGCACAGCAGAAACATTATCAATATTATGAGAATTTTCAGATTCAGCAGAAGTACCAGCATGTGAAGCATGTGGCGGTGAAACAAGTTTATCAATCACAGATGGTGAATCAAGAGCAGCAGAGGTAAGAGTTGTACCTTTTCTTGTAGTGGATGGTAATATGGCGATCTTAGTATCGCGAGGTTTACCCATGATGGAGAATTTGCAGCGAACAATATCAATCCAAGTGAACTTCCAAATAAAGCTATGCTCCCCGGCAACGGCGCCAGAAAATAGTCTTGATGACCCACAAGTATAGGGGATCGCAACAGTCTTCGAGGGAAGTATTACCCAATTTATTGATTCGACACAAGGGGAGACAAAGAATACTTGTAAGCCTTAACAGCGGAGTTGTCAATTCAGCTGCACCTGAAACAGACTTGCTCGCAAGAGTTTATCAGTAGTAACAGTTTTATGCGAGTAGGAATAGTGAAATAACGGCGGTGAAATAAAGACAGCGGTAGTGATTATAGTAAACAGCGGGATTAAAATACTGTAGGCACAGGGACGGATTTAACGGGCGTTGCATGGATGAGAGAAACTCATGTAACAATCAAAGCAGGGGCATTTGCAGATAATAATAAAACGGTATCCAAGTACTAATCAATCAATAGGCATGTGTTCCATATATAGTCGTACGTGCTCGCAATGAGAAACTTGCACAACATCTTTTGTCCTACCAGCCGGTGGCAGCCGGGCCTCTAGGGAAACTACTGGAAATTAAGGTACTCCTTTTAATAGAGTACCGGAGCAAAGCATTAACACTCCGTGAACACATGTGATCCTCACATCACTGCCATCCCCTCCGGTTGTCCCGATTGTCACTTCGGGGCCATTGGTTCCGGACAGCGACATGTGTATACAACTTGCAGGTAAGATCATAAACAACGAATATCTTCATGAATCAATAACATGTTCAGATCTGAGATCATGGCACTCGGGCCCTAGTGACAAGCATTAAGCATAACAAGTTGCAACAATATCATAAAAGTGACATCTACGGATACTAGGCACTATGCCCTAACAATCTTATGACTATTACATGACCAATCTCATCCAATCCCTACCATCCCCTTCAGCCTACAGCGGGGAATTACTCACACATGGATGGGGGAAACATTGCTGGTTGATGGAGAGGCGTTGGCGGTGATGGCGGTGAAGATCTCCTCCAATTCCCCGTCCGGCGGAGTGCCAAGGAGACTTCTGGCTCCCGCGACGGAGTTTCGCGATGTGGCGGCTCTCTGGAGGGTTTCTGGCGACTTCGACTTCTCTCCGTGCGTTTTCGGGTCGAAACCAATAAGTAGTCCGAAGGGCGTCGGAGGCCGGCCGAGGGGGCCACACCACATGGCCGCGCGGGCCCCCCCTGGGCCGCGTCACCATGTGGTGTGGGGCCCTCGGGCCTCCACCTCCTTTGCCCTTCTGGCTCCGTCAATATTTTGGTAAAATAGGGCCTTTTGCAAGAATTCCGAGGATTTTCCCGAAAGTTGGATTTCTGCACAAAAACGAGACACCAGAGCAGTACTGCTGAAAACAGCGTTAGTCCGTGTTAGTTGTATCCAAAATACACAAATTAGAGGCAAAACAATAGCAAAAGTGTTCGGGAAAGTAGATACGTTTTGGACGTATCATGGCTCTCGGTACTGGGGGTTTCGCGACGGAGGCTTTAAGTAGGCGAAAGGGCAACGCGAGGGGCCACACGAGGGGCCCAGGGGGCCGGCGCGGCCTGGGCCTGGGCCGCGCCGCCCTAGCCCCTGGCTGCCTCGTGGCCCCACTTCGTTATCTCTTCGGTCTTCTGGAAGCTTCGTGCAAAAATAGGACCCTGGGCGAAAGTTTCGTCCAATTCCGAGAATATTTCCTTACTAGGATTTCTGAAACCAAAAACAGCAGAAAACTGGCTCTTCGGCATCTTGTTAATAGGTTAGTTCCAGAAAATGCATAAATATGACATATAATGTGCATAAAACATGTAGGTATCATCAATAAAGTAGCATGGAACATAAGAAATTATCGATACGTTGGAGACGTATCAGCATCCCCAAGCTTAGTTCTGCTCGTCCCGAGCAGGTAAAACGATAACAAAGATAATTTCTAAAGTGACATGCCATCATAATCTTGATCATACTATTTGTAAACATATGTAATGAATGCAGCGATCAAAACAAAGGTAATGACATGAGTAAACAACTGAATCATAAAGCAATGACTTTTCATGAATAGTACTTCAAGACAAGCATCAATAAGTCTTGCATAAGAGTTAACTCATAAAGCAATAAATCAAAGTAAAGATGTTGAAGCAACACAAAGGAAGATTAAGTTTCAGCGGTTGCTTTCAACTTATAACATGTATATCTCATGGATATTGTCAACATAAAGTAATATAACAAGTGCAATATGCAAGTATGTAGGAATCAATGCACAGTTCACACAAGTGTTTGCTTCTTAAGGTGGAAGGAGATAGGTAAACTGACTCAACATAAAAGTAAAAGAATGGTCCTTCAAAGAGGAAAGCATCGATTGCTGTATTGGTGCTAGAGCTTTTATTTTGAAAACATGAAACAATTTTGTCAACGGTAGTAATAAAGCATATGAGTTATGTAAATTATATCTTACAAGTTGCAAGCCTCATGCATAGTATACTAATAGTGTCCGCACCTCGTCCTACTTAGCTTGGACTACCGGATCTTTGCATGCCATGTTTCAACCAAGTGTCACAAAGGGGTACCTCCATGCCGCCTGTACAAAGGTCTAAGGAGAATGCTCGCATTTTGGATTTCTCGCTTTTGATTATTCTCAACTTAGACATCCATACCGGGACAACATGGACAACAGATAATGGACTCCTCTTAAATGCATAAGCATGTAGCAATGATTATTATTCTCATATGAGATTGAGGATATATGTCCAAAACTGAAACTTCAACCATGATTCATGGCTTTAGTTAGCGGCCCAATGTTCTTCTCTAACAATTTTGCATGCTCCAACCACTAAAATGATAGATCCTTCAGACAAGACGGACATGCATAGCAACTCACATGATATTCAACAATAGTTGATGGCGTTCCCCAGAAGCATGGTTATCGCACAACAAGCAACTTAATAAAATATAAAGTGCATAAGTACATATTCAATACTACGATAGTTTTTAAGGCTATTTTGTCCCATGAGCTATATATTGCAAAGGTGAATGATGGAATTTTAAAGGTAGCACTCAAGCAATTTACTTTGGAATGGCGGAGAAATACCATGTAGTAGGTAGGTATGGTGGACACAAATGGCATAGTAGTTGGCTCAAGGATTTTGGATGCATGAGAAGTATTCCCTCTCGATACAAGGTTTAGGCTAGCAAGCTTATTTGAAGCAAACTCAAGGATGAACAGGTGCAGCAAAACTCACATAAAAGACATATTGTAAACATTATAAGACTCTACACTGTCTTCCTTGTTGTTCAAAACTCAATACTAGATATTATCTAGACCTTAGAGAGACCAAATATGCAAATCAAATTTTAGCAAGCTCTATGTATTTCTTCACTAATGGGTGCAAAGCATATGATGCAAGAGCTTAAACATGAGCACAACAATTGCCAAGTATCACATTATCCAAGACATTTTAGAATTACTACATGTAGCATTTTCCAATTCCAACCATATAACAATTTAACGAAGAAGAAACTTCGCCATGAACATTATGAGTAAAGCCTAAGGACACATGTGTCCATATGCAACAGCGGAGCGTGTCTCTCTCCCACAAAGTGAATGCTAGGATCCATCTTATTCAAACAAAAACAAAAACAAAAACAAACCGACGCTCCAAGTAAAGAACACAAGATGTGAGAATAAAAATATAGTTTCAGGGGAGGAACCTGATGATGTTGTCGATGAAGAAGGGGATGCCTTGGGCATCCCCAAGCTTAGAGCTTGAGTCTTCTTAAAATATGCAGGGGTGAACCACGGGGCATCCCCAAGCTTAGAGCTTTCACTCCTCTTGATCATAGTATATCATTCTCCTCTCTTGACCCTTGAAAACTCCCTTCACACCAAACTTCAAGCAAACTCATTAGAGGGTTAGTGCACAATTAATAATTCACACATTCAGAGGTGACACAATCATTCTTTACACTTCTGGACATTGCATAATGCTACTGGACATTAGTGTATCAAAGAAATAAATCCAACATAGCAAAAGAGGCAATGCGAAATAAAAGGCAGAATCTGTCAAAAACAGAACAGTCCGTAAAGACGAATTTAAAGCTGGCACCAGACTTGCTCAAATGGAAAAACTCAAAACTAATGAAAGTTGCGTACATATCTGAGGATCACGCTCGTAAATTGGCAGATTTTTTGAATTTTCTACAGAGGACTGTGCCCAGATTCGTGACAGACAGCAATGCTGTTTCTGCGCAGCGATCCTAAATATAACATCAACTTTGACATAGAAACTTTACTTGGCACAAAAACATGATAAGGAGAGGTTGCTACAGTAGTAAACAACTTCCAAGACTCAACAAAACAAAAAATTGCTGTAGTAAAAACATGGGTTGTCTCCCATAAGCGCTTTTCTTTAACGCCTTTCAGCTAGGCGCAGAAAGTGTAAATCAAGTAACATCAAGAGTAGAAGCATCAACATCATAACTTGTTCTAATAATAGAATCAAAAGGCAACTTCATTCTCTTTCTAGGGAAGTGTTCCATACCTTTCTTGAGAGGAAATTGATATTTAATATTACCTTCCCTCATATCAATAACAGCACCAACGGTTCGAAGAAAAGGTCTTCTCAACACAATAGGACAAGATGCATTGCATTCGATATCCAAGACAACAAAATCAACGGGGACAAGGTTATTGTTAACCGTAATGCGCACATTATCAATCCTCCCCAAAGGTTTCTTTTTAACATTATC
Organism: Lolium multiflorum; assembly: GCA_030979885.1. Classification (NCBI taxonomy): domain Eukaryota; kingdom Viridiplantae; phylum Streptophyta; class Magnoliopsida; order Poales; family Poaceae; genus Lolium; species Lolium multiflorum. The sequence continues at coordinate 114,053,117 of CM061749.1, read as the reverse complement.
GGCAAGATTAACATCCAAATAACAATTCTTCAATGGTGGCAAGTCAAGCATATCATAAATCTTTTTAGGCATAACAGAAATACTTGCACCAAGATCACATAAAGCATTACATTCAAAGTCATTGAATTTCATTTTAATGATGGGCTCCCAACCATCTTCTAACTTTCTAGGAATAGAAGTTTCAAGTTTTAGTTTCTCTTTTCTAGCTTTTATGAGAGCATTTGTAATATGTTTTATAAAGGCTAAATTTATAGCACTAGCACTAGGACTTTTAGCAAGTTTTTGTAAGAACTTTATAACTTCAGAGATGTGGCAATCATCAAAGTCTAAATCATTATGAGCTACAGCAATGGGATCATTGTCCCCAAGGTTGGAAAAAATTTCAGCAGTTTTATCACAAGCAGTTTCAGCAGTTTTAGCAATTTCAGGCAGTTTTGTACGCTTTGCACTAGGAGTAGAAACATTGCCAACACCAATTATTTTACCATTGATAGTAGGAGGTGCAGCAACATGTGAATCATTATCATTACTAATGGTGGTAATAGTCCAAACTTTAGCTATATTATTCTTTTTAGCTAGTTTTTCATTTTCTTCTCTATCCCACCTAGCACGTAATCTTATATTCTCATTAATTCTAACTTGGATGGCATTTGCTGTAGTAGTAATCTTATTATCAATATCATTATTAGGCATAACTTTCAATTTTAATAGATCAACATCGGAGGCAAGTCTATCAACTCTAGAAGCAATAATATCAATTTTATCAAGCTTTTCCTCAACAGATTTGTTAAAAGCCGTTTGTGTACTAATAAATTCTTTAAGCATGGCTTCAAGACCAGGGGTACACTCCTATTATTTTTGTAAGAATTACCATAAGAATTACCATAACCATTACCATTAGCAGAAGGATATGGCCTATAGTTATTACCAGAGTTGTTCCTATAAGCATTGTTGTTGAAATTATTGTTTTTAATGAAGTTCACATCAACATTTTCTTCTTGAGCAACCAATGAAGCTAAAGGAACATTATTTGGATCAACATTAGATCTACCATTCACAAGCATAGACATAATCACATCAATCTTATCACTCAAGGAAGAGGTTTCTTCAACAGAATTTACCTTCTTACCTTGTGAAGCTCTTTCCGTGTGCCATTCAGAGTAATTTATCATCATATCATCAAGAAGTTTTGTAGCCGCCCCAATGTGATGGACATAAAGGTACCTCCAGCAGCTGAATCCAATAAATTCCGCGAAGAAAAATTTAGTCCTGCATAGAAGGTTTGAATAATCATCCAAGTAGTCAGTCCATGGGTTGGGCAATTTTTTACCAAAGTTTTCATTCTCTCCCATGCTTGAGCAACATGTTCAGTATCTAATTGCTTAAAATTCATTATGCTACTTCTCAAAGATATAATTTTAGCGGGAGGATAATATCTACCAATAAAAGCATCCTTGCATTTAGTCCATGAATCAATACTATTCTTAGGCAAAGATAGCAACCAATCTTTAGCTCTTCCTCTTAATGAGAAAGGAAACACTTTCAATTTAATAATATCACCATCTACATCCTTATACTTTTGCATTTCACAAAGTTCAACAAAATTATTGAGATGGGCAGCAGCATCATCAGAACTAGCACCAGAAAATTGATCTCTCATGACAAGATTTAGTAAAGCAGGTTTAATTTCAAAGAATTCTGCTGTAGTAGCAGGTGGAGCAATAGGTGTGCATAGGAAATCATTATTATTTGCATTTGTGAAGTCACACAATTTAGTATTTTCAGGGGTATTCATTTTAGCAAGTAAATAAAACAAACTAGATAAAGTAAATGCAAGTAACTAATTTTTTTGTGTTTTTGATATAGAGAGCAAGACAGTAAATAAAGTAAAACTAGCAACTAATTTTTTTGTGTTTTGTTTAGGTGCAGCAAACAAAGTAGTAAATAAAATAAAGCAAGACAAAAACAATGTAAAGAGATTGAGAAGTGGAGACTCCCCTTGCAGCGTGTCTTGATCTCCCCGGCAGCGCCAGAAAAGAGCTTGATGGCGTGTAACTCACACGTTCGTTGGGAACCCCAAGAGGAAGGTATGATGCGCACAGTAGCAAGTTTTCCCTCGAAAGAAACCAAGGTTTAATCGAACCAGTAGGAGCCAAGAAGCACGTTGAAGGTTGATGGTCGCGAAATGTGATGCGGCGCAACACCAGGGATTCCGGCGCCAACGTGGAACCGCACAACACACCAAAGTACTTTGCCCCAACGAAACAGTGAGGTTGTCAATCTTGCTGTAACAAAGGATTAAACGTATCGAGTGGAAGATGTTTGCAAAGAAAACAGTAAACACAATTGCAGAGATTGTATGCTATGTAAAGAATAGGACCGGGGTCCACAGTTCACTAGAGGTGTCTCTCCCATAAGATAAAGCATGTTGGGTGAACAAATTACAGTCGGGCAATTGACAAATAGAGAAAGGCATAACAATGCATATACATGATATGATAAATATAGTGAGATTTAATTGGGCATTACGACAAAGTACATAGACCGCCATCCAACTGCATCTATGCCTAAAAAGTCCACCTTCAGGTTATCATCCGAACCCCATTCAGTATTAAGTTGCTAAGCAACAGACAATTGCATTAAGTATGGTGCGTAATGTAATCAACAACTACATCCTTAGACATAGAATCAATGTTTTATCCCTAGTGGCAACACACATCACAACCTTAGAACTTTCTGTCACTGTCCCAGGTCAATGAAGGCATGAACCCACTATCGAGCATAAATACTCTCTCTTGGAGTTAAGAGTAAAAACTTGGCCAGAGCCTCTACTAGTAACGGAGAGCATGCAAGATCATAAACAACACATAAACAATAGATTGATAATCACCATAATCATAGTACTCTCTATCCATCGGATCCCGACAAACACAACATATAGAATTACATATAGATGATCTTGATCATGTTAGGCAGCTCACAAGATCCAACAATGAAGCACAACAAGGAGAAGACGACCATCTAGCTACTGCTATGGACCCATGGTCCAGGGGTGAACTACTCACTCATCACTCGGAGGCGACCATGGCGGTGTAGAGTCCTCCGGGAGATGAATCCCCTCTCCGGGCCGGAGGCGATCTCCTGAATCCCGAGATGGGATTCGCGGCGGCGGCGTCTCGGAAGGTTTCCGTATCGTGGCTCTCGTGGGGGGTTTCGACGGCTTTAAGTAGGCGAAGGGGAACGCAGGGAGGGGCGGGGGCAGGCCGCCGCGGGGCCGGGCCGGCCGCCCTGCCTCAGGTTCTCTATCTCCGGACTTCGTGCTTCGTGCTAGGGAAAGTGGTCCAAAACGAGGATATTTCCTTACTAGGATTTCGAAACCAAAAACAGCAGAAAACAACAACTGGCTCTTCGGCATCTTGTTAATATGTTAGTTCCAGAAAATGCATAAATATGACATATAATGTGCATAAAACATGTAGGTATCATCAATAAAGTAGCATGGAACATAAGAAATTATCGATACGTTGGAGACGTATCAACTAGCATTTAATTGATCAAATGGATCAATTAGGTCAAGCACAAGGCATATCATAGCATCAGAGACAAGCAGGGATCCAAGAAATGGATCATATGAAGCCTACACAGGGCATGGGTGAGCATCACTGACACCACAAGTGTCAGTGAAGCAAACCTAGGCCAGATAGCAATCCAATACGCATATGAATCAACCAGTAAGCCTAGAAACAAGCCAGTAATCATACGAACAAGACCATTAGGCATATACACAAGGACCAGTGACCATTTTCACAGCATATAGGCATGAATCCATGGATTGAGCACATCACAGGATAGGGCATAGCATGCGCAGCAGCACCACAACACAGCACAGGCAAGCAAAAACATCCTACTGGATTTTGTATATTAAAACTAAAACTAAAAATAAATTTTGTATATTAAAACTAAAACTAAAACTAAATTTTGTATTAATTAAAACTAAAATTAAAATTATAACTAATAAACTAAAACCATATAATTCCCCGCAAAAAAAAACTAAAACCATATAATTAACTTAAACTAAATTTGTAAAACTAAATTTTGTATTAATTAGAACTAAAAGTAAATTTTGTATATTAAAACTAAAACTAAATTTTGTATTAAAACTAAAACTAAATTTTGTATTAAAACTAAAACTAAATTAAAATTAGAACTAAATCTGTATTATTGTTGTTAATTGTTACAGGAGTCGCCGGAGTCTTCCCCGGGCCCTCGCCGCAGCAGTCGTCGGCGCCTCGCCGTCATCTTCGTCCGCCGTCATCGTCGCAGATTGAGCGCCGCCGCCCTTTCTATTTTGCTCGCAGCAGAGCAGGTAATATGTGTCACCCTCGCCGCCCAGTCGTCGCCGCCCTCTCTGTATACGTGCCCTCCTCGCCGCCATTGATCAATTTCTTTACTTAATTAGTTTTTTACTACATGCATGTCTTTAGGAGTGACATATGGTGGATGATAGAGCTGACCCGATTATGGAAAACTATGACGAAGAAGCTGAGAGACATATAACCGCCATCATAAATGGCGATATTCATTATGTGCCGGAAGAAGATGAAGAAGAGGACGTCTCTTCTTATCTAAACCTTGACAGTGCAGGTGTAGGTCGACAAGGTGATGATGAAGGAATGGACATTGTTGATGGAGGGAAAACATCGACAAACGACGGTCCCGAATTGCAATTAGCAACCACCTCCGGTGAGGTATATATATACATTGAGCCTCTGGTGATACAAATTTACTGATGTGAATAAATATGTATTAACGCGACTCTCTTTCTTTTTTTAGCCCTCGGCTGGATCGTAGAAAAAATCGAGTACAAAGCCGCGTGTCAAAACCAAGACGATGAGACAAGGAGAAATAATGACCATCGATGTTGTCAATGAATATGGCAGGCCGATGGAGCCCAAAAAGCACTATACAAAGTTTATCAACCAATGCGGAGTCGTTGTTAGAGACAACGTCCCGATCACCCTCCAGGAATGGAATGAGCCAAAGAAGGCACGTGTTGGTTTCAGTTTTATCGACAAGAGAACGAAAAAGGATTGCTGGAGAAAGCTTATGGAACATTTCATTCTACCTCCGAAATTCAAAAAACGCGATGAAGAGGGTAACGAGATTCCGGGTGGACGTGAGAGGAGGAGACTAGTCAAAGAGTTCGCTCTTCAGAAGATGGCCGAAGCATTCCGGAACTTCAAGAAAACTTTAGCCCGTGATTATGTCTCCAAGAACAAGACTCCGGATTTCAAAGGACATTATGAGAAACTGAAAGATGATTGGCCCGAATTTGTGAAGCAAAAGCAATCGGAGCATTTCAAGGCCTTTTATCGGAAAAAATAAGGAAAATGCGGCTAAGAAAGCGTACAATCATATTATGGGGCCAGGAGGATACCGCCTTTCGGAGGCTAAGTAGGAGAAGATGGAGAACGACCTGAGGGAGCGAGGAATCCCTCTAGGTAAAGAGGGATGGGACCCAAGGGCCAAAAGCTGGTGGTACGGGCATGGGGGATCGCTAGACCCGGTGAGAGGGAGGTGTGTTCATCGGAAGAAAGTGTTTACTCCCACCCAAGCCCTTATTGACGCAATGGCCCAAGCTCAAGAGGGGAAGATCAAGTTCAACAGAGAGAACGACGCACTGACATTAGCCCTCGGGAATCGTGAACACCCAGGACGTGTATGAGGCAAAGGCGCCATTCCGTGGAAAGTAGGGTTTCCCAGGACAATGACCCGTACGATTCGAAGCCGTAATAGAAAGACAGACCAGGATGCAGATCGTGTGGGGAGGTTGGAATCAGAACTATTTGAGGTGAAGCAGATTGTGCATGAACTAGTAAAAGAAAGATCGACAGGGTCGCATGAAGATCGTGCAGCGGATGTCGGAAGCCAGCGGAGAAGCAGCGTGGCTTCCACGAGGGCTGGTGCTAATGCACCGACGATCGATATTACCGGAGCCTCGCTACCCCGTGGACGATGTACATGAGATGAAACAATGTGAGTGCATTATCCAATGGGGAACATTTCCATGAAGGTAGCGATCGGCTCCGCTTTACCTTGTACACTGGAGCACTCCACCACAACAACCCCATTCCAGATGGCTATGCTCGTGTCACGGTGGAAGACATATTCCAAGGGTGTGAGGACCTGGAGATTTACTATGCTACACCTGAAGGGGATGTGAGACTTTGAGATGTCAAGCGCCAATTCGTTTATGGAAAAAGAAGTACATCAAGTTTCCAGGCGAGGCGCCAAGGCCACCGACCCCGAGGAATCACCCAAGTCCACCCTCCGGTGGTGGTGGTCCACGTACACCTCCTTCACGTCAGCCGACGCCGCCCCCAATCCACCTCCGGCGGGTAAGCAGCCGCCGCCCCCCAGTCCACCTCCGGCGGGTACGCCGCCACCCAGTCCACCTCCGGCGAAGCAGAAGCAAGGGGTTACGGGGGACAGCAAGGCAACCCCCTCATGGACTATTAACCCGGAGCCTTATGTACCTAAGACCACAAGGGTACCACTTCAAAGAGTACTGTGTACAAGTTCATATGAGTGAATTGTTCTAGTTGTTCAATCCGCGCGAGATCGACAAATCTATCCTGAATTGCTACGTTCTGTAAGTGATTTATTTATATAATCAAATCTCTACATCATCTCATTCATTGCCTGCACTATATTGTCCTAACTATATTCTTGTGTACGCTATTATGCAGAATGAAGCTTGGGGAATGCGAAAAGAGGAACATCCTTGATGTTGGGTTCATTGACCCACATATCGTTAATGGATATGTGTTATAAAAACACCCCAAAGACGTGGAGAGAGACATGTACGAGTTTCTTACAAAGCAGGAACTCAAAAGTGAAATTCTATTTCCTTACCATTTTGGGTGAGTGTTTCTGTCTTGTGCACATTCTCTTTTGTTTACTCCATGTTATGTCTAATCGATGAGTTGTTATGCATGACTATGCATGTAACGTGTCCGCAGGTTCCACTGGATTCTGCTAATAATTCAGTTTGACAACTCCAGAGTTCTCGTCATGGACTCTCTGAATATGGAAGCAAAGCATTGGATCGGCATAAGATTAATGCTGCAAAAGTAATTATTTTCAATCATTTGCGCACTATATCGGCCTCTTTCGTTCATTTCCTGATATCAAGTAACTAATAACTTCCTTTGTTCATTTAATTTATTTGCCCTATAGGATTTGGAAACGGTTCAAAAATGACATAACCGGTGAATTTAAAGATGAGCTAACATTTAGAGTGTTAGCTAATGTGGATACTTAGCCATCAGGAACCAATCTATGTGGATACTATGTTTGTGAGTTCATCCGGGGACTCACCTCTGAGCGGAGGGCTCAAGATATCGACTTGCGGAGGAAGCTTAGTCCAGAAGCTCGCTTCCGGCCAATTCAAGAGGAATTGGCCGGATTTTTGATGAGGGATGTCGTCCATCCTAAAGGAGAACACTATTATTACGAGGACTAAGAACTTCTGCTGCCGTAAATTGTATATGAAAACTTGTTTGAAGTTGTATATGATCACCCGAGATGGAATATTATATATTTCTCTTGAATATTCTGTTTGAAATTTCAAACTTGTTTAAAATTGTACATTCATATGCATCAACGTGTAACGTGTATATAGTAGCATAGAATATGTGTACTGAAACTTCTTTGTAATTAAAATGAAACACAAAATAAAATATAAAAAAATGAAACACAAAAAAAAGAAACCAAGATTTAGGGGAGTTAAAACCCTAAACCTGTAGAGACCTTTAGTCCCGGTTGGTCTGGCCAACCGCGACTAAAGGTCCTCCGCCCCTACGAACGCCTGTCGCCTACGTGGATAGGCCTTTAGTCGTGGTTCGTAAGCAACCGCGACTAAGGAGAGGGGGCCTTTAGTCTCGCATAATTAATCCTAGTTGCGCAACCGGGATTAAAGCCAGTTACCAACCAGGATTAAAGCCCCTTTTTCTACCACTTCGTAGTGCATGTCTGCTTCTTCCTTATTATACTAATTAATCTTCTTGGCGTAATGAATTCTGAGAAATTGGATGAATCTCTTGCATGTAGTCATGGCGAAGCTTGAGATGTTGCATTGTACTTAATACATAATTTTACTAATTAAACATGCCAACATTCCGTAGTGTGTAATGTGTCAACCTAATTGCATACGGCGTGGCAAAGCGTGACCAAAAGAGTTACCAACATAGATTTCACCGGTGCAACAAAGCACGCATAATCTTCCATTTTGTTTACGGATGCATTAAAACAAAACAGAAAAGAAATTGAGCATGTTACGAAAGACATTGAGACAAATAGACACCATGCCTATCATAGCGTCGAAGCCCAATGCAGGCGGCGAGGCGTCATCTAGTGTATATCTATTTGTTGCAGAGCTAGGCTTGCTTGGCTTCTCCACGACTGCATTTCAGCCGGCTAATCTCCAAGAGGCGTGGCAAAAGGCCGTGCACGCTAAATAAGTTGCCGATTTGGCGCGTGCGGGAGCTCGGGCGAATCTCCAGCGGACGCGCGAAAACGCCGCGTGCTAAATGTTTTGTCCCGCGGGCGCTTTTGCGCCATCCTGCGCGCTAAAGTTGCCGCGTCGACTGCCGCGTGCGCTATAAGATGCCACGCGCGCGCACGCCAACCATCCGGAACTTTCACTTCATCAGCGTGTCACTCCACCGCCTTCGCCTCGCTCCGCCTCCCACGTCGCTCCGCGCCGCCGCTCCGCCTCCCACGACGAGATGCCGCCGCCTCCGGCCGTCATGCGTGAGCAGCAGCGGCGCCAGTGCGAGCTCGAGTAGCGGCTCGTCATCGCGGAGCGCGACGAGCGCCTCCGCCTCGAGTGGGCGCGGGAGTTCCCGGAGGACGCCCCGATGGAGGCCTTCTACCCGAAGATGGAGGAGGAGAAGGCGGCGGCGACGAAGAAGAAGAAGGCGGATCGCGACAAGCGGCGGGCGAAGTCCGCGGTGAGGAAGGCGGAGAGGGCGGAGAAGGCCGCGAGGAAGGCGAAAGAGAAGAAAAACGGCGCCGGCCCGTCGACGATCGTCCTCTCCTCCTCCTCCTCCTCCTCCTCCTCCTCCGAGTGGACATCCACTCCGGTGTCGGACACCACTCGCTCGCCGGATTTCGACTGGGACTCCGAATAGTTTAGAGTAGTTTCGAAATAAATGTTGTTGTAGCGTCGAAGTTTCAAATATATTTCCTACTTTCAGCTAATTTTTCGTGTTTTGCTTCGGTGAAGGAACCCCACCCGCCACCGACGGAGGCCCAAAACTCGACGTGAATGGCCCAAATACCTTAGTGGTATCGAACTAATCCGCCCGTTCGTGCTCCCCTGTTCGTCAGGAAGAGGCAGAGGAGGGGCGCCGCCGGCGACTCCAAGCCGGCCACGGCAATCATAGGAGGCGAATCCGATTTTCAAGTAATCCACTACTCTCCCTGACTTTCCTCATCCCCCCTCGATATTCTTCTCCAAAATCGCAAGGTTGCAATTAGTACCATGGTAGCACCGAGCATTGGATCAAGTTGAAATTTCTCTGGTTTCTTCAGCTCGTCAATTCTTCAGTGCCCGCGGCAGAACCAACAGGGGAGGCAAAAGGGAAAAGCTAGGATTGGGGTGCAGGCGGGCAAAAATCATGGAGAGCGAAATCGTGAGGGAAAATGAAAAAATGTGTCGCCTGGGTGCCGGATTTCTCCGACCTTGGTCGCCGGAGATGCCGCGCCGGCGCCACCCGCGTGTCTGGTGGGCAGAGGGGCCCTTGGTTCCGCGCGTGTCTGGCGGGTATTGAAGCCCTGGATCCCACGCGTCAATGGAGTATTCGGATCTCAGAGTGTGACCACGCGGCGGCGGGCAGAGGAGCTCGGGGAGACAGAAAAGCCGCATCCCGCAGCTGGGTGAAGGTGGAGTTGCTAATTTGCATTGTTGGAAAATAATTTGGTAGATTTTGTATGTTCGCAATGAATCACACATACCAAATTTATCTCCGGCAAATCAGGGATTTGTTTAGGTCGAGATCCCATAACTCTTTGATAGGATCACGACTCGGAGACTCGATCAGGAGAAGAGTAGGATCACGCCCGCGATGAAGCAACTCGAGCCGAGTCGGCCGAGAGAAGGGAGCTACTAGGAGCGCACAATACGGCAGCTGGCCCTTCGAACTCCCTTGATTTCTACTCTTAAAATTAGAGCCAAACTTCCGCCGCATAATCTTAGAACTATGTTGTCCGCCTAGAACTCTGGAGGATCACGACCCGAACACTGCATCTGGAGAAGAGTAGGATCACCCTTCGGACTCCCTTTGTTTCTACTCGTATAAAATTAGAATCAAAAACTTCCAACGACCACAGCCGTTTCCTGGCTATATCTCTGCAACCGAGAGCGTGATTTCGATCCCTGGATTTGCTCGCGTCGGAGGCTCGGACTGGAGCAGAGCAGTCGGCCGGCCCCAACTCCAATTCCTCTTATTACTAGACAAATCCTCTCGACTGAAACACCATTGTATGCCATTACAGGTTACTTGTTCTCCCTCGTCCCTCTCTCTCTACCCTATGGTTCATTGATCAAACGAGACACTTGTGCTTGTCTGTAATCTAAGTTCTGACCCTTGTGATCCGTTTGTTAATACCAAAATAAGAAACTCTTCCTTGTTAATTTCAGGTGCACAATGATCAACAATACAGTATGCAAAAGAACTTCCTCAAACCGTATCAGTGGGAAACCAATCTATAAGAAAGCGAGGCCAAATGTTAAACTGGAAGACCTTCCACAGGTATGCCAAATTTTCTTTTCTGCGTTAATTCTGTATAGATGGAACTGCTAATCTCGAGGGATATTGACGCAGGATCTGCTGTGCACCATTGTATCAAAGTTGCCTGCTAAAGACGTTTCAAGAGCTACTGTTTTATCAAGCTATTGGAGATATATCTGTGGTATTTGCTGCTACAAACTATGTTTCACTGGTGCTACTGGGTGTTGCCGTGATACTTTAGAAAGAAAAGAATACCTCCAGTGCATCCATAAATTCATCAATAATGTCAATACAGCCGTGCAAAAGTGCCATGCCAAGTTGGTTGAAGAGTTCAATGTCAGATTCGAGTTCGACGCAATGCTGGTTGATCATCTAAATAATTGGGTTAAATTTGCAGTATCATCACAGGCAAAGAGCATAGTTTTCTATTTACGGCCTATTAACATGAGACGCACGGATGTAGATCGCTACTTATTTCCATTTCACCTTTTGGATAGTGGAAGCAACATGTCTCATCTACAGTGTATACAGCTTAGCTTTGTATCTTTCAGACCACCATCTGAATTCAGAGGTTTCCCAAGCCTGAGAAAGCTTGCTTTGCAGTTTGTCGATATCACTATAAAGGATCTTGAAGTTATACTGTCCAATTGCTATAATCTTGGATGGCTCAGCTTAGTCAGATGCTTGCTGAATGGCGAACTAAAGTTGGATCGTTCGTTGTCCCACCTTCGACACCTAACAGTTGTATACTCTAAGGTGACCAGGATAGAACTTCATGTTACGAAGCTCGTTACCTTTGTATATGATGGTCCCATTGTTCCTATTGTTATGGCTCAACATTCGAAGCTGGAAAATGCACATATACGATTCTTCAAGGCAACTTATCAAGATGCTGTCAGTGCACTTCTGAATGGTATTCCGACCATGCAAAATCTGACTCTCCAGATTACTTGCCCACAACTAGAGGTTTGCTCCTCGAATGGCATTGAATTTACAATCAAATTTATGGTGGACATCATCAGTTCAATAATACAGTTCTTTTTGCCTTGCAGGTGCAATCATTGTTGAATAACACATGCAAGTTTTCCCATCTTAGGCGCTTACAGTTGTTAATGAGTATATTAGCTCAACATATTGATAAGCTTCCATATGTACTAGTTTCCATCCTGAGGGCAGCTCCATTTATTGAAAAGCTTGAGATCCATGTAAGTACCCTTCTTGGTTCTTATGTGCCAATAGGTATCTTTCTTCTTTGGCACCGCATTCGATTTGCTTTTAGCCCTTCTATACTTGTTTCTGTTCGTGGTAGGTGTTACAACTTGTTGTGTGCATGGATGCAGAATTTGTGTGATAGGCAGTTGAAGTGGACACTAAAATTCGAAGGGAGGCCCCTTCGTACGTATGTATTTCCATATACTGTGCTAATCATATATACTACCATGTTTGAATCTTGCAGTTTGCTACCTGTGGCCACCTTTGTTTTGCGAACAATGGTACTTTGGACAATCAGCCTCTTCAGCGGTGTGAATATACTTATCTGAAGAGTATGCATATGACGGGATATAAAGGGGCAAGAGGTCAACTTGAATTTCTTCTACATATTGTGGAAAATGCCCCTGCGCTGGAGGTATTAACTGTGGACACAACTGAACGGCTTAATGAATATGAAGATGTTTCTGTAAACTTGATTTGCAGAAAAAAATCATGCTCCGAGCGCGCTGCTCTGCATGCCGAATCTTGTCTCAGTGAAAAACTTCCACCAAAGGTGAAGCTTTGTGTTATGTAGGTAGGGCTCCTTTAGGGTGTGTTCGATTCGGGAGCGAAGTGGAATGGAATGTCATGGTTCCATTCCACTAGAATGGGTTGGTTCCATTCTTGTGTTCGGTTGGGATAAAAAAAGTGTAATGGAACGGTTCTGTTTTGTGTTCGGTTGAGGCCAAAAAACTGGAATGGAATGGCTAGTATTTGGTTCAGCTCACCTCTTTGCTATGCTAGGTGAGATTACCTCGTCTGTGAGTTGTTCTTATTTGCAACAACATATAATCAAAATTTTGGCAGCATTTCGTTTGTATTTTCAACAATTAGCAGTGCACATACATAATCACAATAGAACAATATATAACTACTATATTATAGGGTAACCAACATCTTTTTTCTCACAATTTTGGGTCCCTTTTTGAGTTCACCTCGTGCTGACACGTATGCCAATTTGTAGATCATTTACCTAGTGGTTCCCGTGTGTGCAGTTTTGGTGCCTTATAGGAATTTTCCAGGGCGCTTTTCTTCTATTCTGTGATCTACTTCTGTGTTCTTTGGGTGGATTTAGCTGTGATAGGTGGGTCCAGACCTGGTCGTGGTAGGTTTTAGTCGCCGACAACTGATTTATTGCTACGTGCAGTGTCGTGGAGATTGTTGATCGGTGCACGATACCCCAGGTTTTTGTCTCCTCTTTTCTCCCTTTCCTTAAAATTGGCTTCCAGATCAGAGGAGAGGAAGGAGCCGGGAGTGTCTTCGACGACACCAAGACATCAGCGCCGGCTCGGCCATCCACCACCCGTGGCGGATATGCACTTCCATCGGCCTTCCCCGCCCCCACATGACCTCCTCCCTCCTTGATGCTCCCTGCCCGAGCTCTCCTCGGCCGCGAGCTCGCCTTGCCGAGATCCTTCGCGTCCGGCGGCGATGCAGGATGCCCCTGCCCGCGTTCGAGTCGCCCACGGCTGCGGCGAGCAGCTTCCACACTTGCACGGAGAGAGCCTGGAGCCGCGTGCCTGCGTGGCGCGGCGGCCGGATATGCTGGGAGCGGCGCGGAGGCGATCGACATGGACGGCCTCAACTACGTAGTTCCGGCACACGAGGGCAGTGGCGAGGAGCGCGCTGAGGAGAGGCACGGGTCGACGGCACGAACTTGGCGTCCAGCGACAGGGCGTACCGGGGGGTGTTCGGGGGCAGAAGAGGGAGTGCCGGTCGTGGTAGGGCTCCCACGAGAGATCCCTTCGCTGGCGAGCATGGGAGGGCTGCGAGGAGGCATCCCCCACCGGCGATGACAGGGCGGAACAAAAGACGCGTAGCCTTGCCTGCTCGACGAACTCAGTGGTACATGGCTCATCCATCCAGCCAATCATCATGGACTAGATCAGGATCTGCCAGTTTGCAAATTTTTTGTGTTGTTTAATACCTGTTTTACAGAGCAGAGAATCATGGCCGGCAAGATCATGCCGTCGATGACCGCGAGATGGAGAAGGGGAATCGGAAGCTCAAGGCAGTATTGGACGCAATGAAAGAGAGATCGAACCATTATGTAATTGGAGGATCTGGGGAAGGTAGCTAAGCTTATCCCATTTCTTACTTGAACTCTTAGTACACATTTCTTATGAACTTTTACCTACTTTGCAAATCAGCCTATGATGAATCCTACAATGAAAACACTGTAGTGAATGGTGCTGAACTCGTAAGTGGATTTTCTCAAATATTGATAATTCAGTACTATATTTGAAAGACACAACTATAATCACACATTATATGCACCAGGAATAGTTACACACATAAAAAGATGGCATGAAAGTCTTGCAAGATGCTGTTGTTTATGAGTAAAGTATGTGGTGAAAATCATTTCAATTTTCAGAACATATGTTTCAGTTGTGGTGAATTGATCTGTACTTCCATGAAGTGACAGATTTTGTGTCCTTCTTTCTCTCAATTAAAGTTGTTAAATTCTACGAGGTTTCAGGTTCTCGAGCCATGGAACGATGATATGTTCCAAGGAGCACACACAAACAGGTTCAAGACGGCCGGGTGTGACATTTTTATGGCTCGGTCGAGGAAGGATCCATCAGAAAGCATGTGTCCATCAAGAACATTCACATCATTGTTATTACCGTGTCATAGGCAAGTCCAATTTCTGGCTTTCTTTGTAGCTAGCCATTTCTGCTACAGATTTTCTGTCTACATTAGCTTTATTGTCAAGACAAGTTACATATTTTCCATCGAACATAGGCTAATTGATATCACAGTGAAGGCTGGATAGAACACATCTAGATATATCATTTTTTAAAAAATATGATCTGAATTTTTCATTGGCCATTACTCAAGGTTAATTTTTTTCATAATTCCTGTACATCGTTTTGCCCTGCAGAAATAAATGTTGCACTGTTCATTCATCTCCTAGGCCACTGTTGATTCATGACATACTTTACTTGATTTACTTCTCGAAAAATGGCAATCTTGATTTTTAGTGGTTATCATCCATAATAGGTTACCTGAAGCATTGAGAAGGACCTACAGTGGCCGCAAGATTTCCATATTTTGTTTGGAAGTTTCTATAAATTTCATTCTTCCCCACCTTCCAAATCCATGTGGGGTCAAGTAACACAAGAAAAGTGTAGATTGCATTGCAGCATGTGAGTTTTGTGCAGATAGTTCTTCGCAAGGAAACCAGTGGTGGTGGCATGGTATAGCAGAGAGGTTAATTTTTTCATTTGAATTTACACACGCTCCTTCTGATCATGTTGTTTTTTCTAATTGCCTATGCTATGATGAAGGTATTATGTTGGAATTCCAAAGGCACCGCAAAGGAAGGGAAGAACAAAAAATATGGGAAAAAAATGTCAACGGTATTTTAATACATAAGTTACACACTCATGATGTATAGTCCAGGAATATTTTATTTTTTATCTTCCCTCAAATTTATTATGCTCTTTGTTATTTGTCTCATTTTGTCTGTAATTAAATGTTGTCAGCATAGTCTATAGAACTATGTTTACTTATCTTGCGAAAAAATGTAAGTTCTCTGAATTGTCAAGCACGCATGAAGAAAGCATATTATCTACAATGTTGTGGCAAGTGGATTTTTTGTTCTTAATTTGCCGATATTAAACTCTAGCTATGAACTCCACACAGAGAACACCTAGGCATAGAAATTTATCACTTGAGTTCTACTACTAAGAATCCAGTTCTTTTTTTAGATCTCTAAATTAGATATGTATTTATGTTGTCTTGTAGTAATTCAGTTTATAGTGTACTTGCGAAGTCATGATTAAAAAATATTTAATTATTTTTCAAACGGTTTGGACACCTAGCACAATTGCTCTTGCATTTGTTACTTCAGTTTGGCCGAGATAATCTCATATGGATGTGCATGTGTTCTGAAATAATTTAAACCGGTTGTTGGTATAAATGCATTGTGCCTTGTGTAAGAATTCTGCGCTATGATCATTAACTGGTTGATTACAACTGAAACTACTTTTTCCAGGGTTCTCTGGTGGCCTCTCATTTAGGCTGCACACATGTCGGTCTATATAGGTTAAGTATATATTTTTTATCATTGCCATCATCTGGCCATTCCGCTTCAGACTATTGTGGCAATAGGTACAATACCATTTCCAAAGTACATTATCTACAATGTTAACTCTTATCACTATGCATAGGTATGCAGTTTGTTGTCATCTTCTTATGCTTGCATGATGAGACATATAATCAGTTTGATGCATAGTAGTACTATCATAGATGAAACATGTACTATATGCATAAATTGAAATACACTTCGATTGTTATACATGTTAAGCAACATTATCTGTACCTGTACATACATAAGGTACAACTTTGATGTATCACGAAAGCACTCGGCTCAACTACTGCAAAGCAGGTAAACTTTCTGAACACTTCACCTTCTAAAATTTCCTCTTTCTTTACCTTTTCTACTCAGTCTTGATAACTGACCTAATTGCTTTCGGCGTTGTTGATGATCTGACGAGTGTGGGAGATATAAAAGTTGTTCTATAACATGATGATTAGATCCTTGCTGATTATACATGTATATTCTCAGAAATTTACTTCAAACATATAGTTATGAGCTAGGAATTAATTTGGTTTTGTAGCCTAACCAATAATTGATGAAACTGTGGCTTAATAATATTTTGCTCAAACATTTAGGACCATAGAGGCACCATGCCGAAATAAGTGTTCTAAATGATATATATTCTCAGAAATTTACTTCAAGCATGTAGTTACCAGGAATTTGATGTCCTAGCCTGACAGGTAGTAAATTGAAACTATGGCTCAACAATATCCACCCATTGGATCGAAGCGCCATATATTCTTGGGCAGATGCCTATTCACTACATCTCATGTGTTTTGCAGGCAATGATCAGTGAATTGAGTGTACCTAAGGATAACGACCAGAACCTATCGATAGTTCCGGTGGGTATATCTTAACTTTCTGCTTAGAATTATCTTTTCAGTGGGACTGCTCCATACAACATTAAGGAGCATGGCTGCCAGGTCAAACTTCAGTTATTATATATGCTTCAGAGAGTGGTTGAGGGTGAAGTTATCAGAGATACAGACCTGAGCTTCTTTTAATTCGGTCTTTAATTTTGTTCACTGCAAATTTGCTCTGCTGAATTTCGCTCTTACATTTGATAGAACATTCTCTCTGCAATATACAGACTATGTTTGTTCATTTATCTTAAGAGTAGAATTACTCCTTAATTCTGACCAATATTTTAGCATGTAATCCACTTGCATCAGGAATGCCTAATCGAATGCTCTTTTCCCTCTTAAATCCGCATACTGTATTACTGATTTACAAGTTCAGCTCTCCCAGTGTTACTGTGTCTCATATTTATGGGTACTCTCTCTACGTTTGGGTGCAACATAGAGTGGTATTACTCTTCGGTATTTCTGTGACGATAATGGCATATGTTCCCATAAATACATCACGTTGACACACCTGCTGTGTTCTTGCTTTCACTTAACTGTTCTGCATTGATGTCATTTTTTAATTCCCATAAGTGTTGGATTTTGTAAATGATGCCATTACCATTTGGGATAGTTAGCTGACGATTACCGATTAGTACTTTCCAGAGATAGTTTCCTGAAAAATAGTCGGTTATTTCCAGCAATCAATGAATGGGGTTCACATGTTAAAACATGGATAGGCATTTCGCCATTATCTTTCTCAGTTGACGCAGTTGGCCATCTACCAATATGATTATGTCATCTCACCTAAGGAGATTTGCCATTTGCTTCAGAATGTCTGCCAATGTTTTGGTTTAGAAATTTGTGTATTTCAAGACATCTTTAACTTGCCTCACTATGTTGCTGTCTCCTGGTAGGATGGCCGTTCACCTCTGAATGTTTGCAGAGAGAGGCTCATATGGATGCTGGCCAACTTATGTAAGAAAAACGATTTTCTCATTCATATGTATACTTTAATTCTTTATTCCCTTTGGTTATGTCACCTCTTAGAGGTGGAGTAATTTCTGTTGGGAGACCAAAGCTATAGTGGCTCATGGCTATTATGTTGGGTCCAGCACCATTTGCTTACATATGCTACATGTTCTTCTTGGAAAAGTGTTATTCGAATGGGTTATAGTTGCACCATTTCCTTACCTATGCTACCTCTTCTTCTAGGAAAAGTATTATTTGAATGGGTTATAGTTGTTCTGCCCAACGTATGCATGGTTATGATCTCACCATTGATTATTTTCTATTTATTATGTGCATACATGTATTTTCCTTAAAAAGACATTCTCATTGATATTATTCCACTGTGTATCATAGTTTTTTTCTAAGAGTGTTTTTTTTTCCAGAAGTTCAGATGATCAAGTGGTTTTCATGAACTGTTTCAAATGAGCTGTTCGGAAGGGTCCTCATAGAGATCAGGTGAAGCAAGAAATGGAAATCAGAAATTGCAACAGGCTATATGGAACGTCAGGGTTATGGGAATGACTCTTAAAAAGAGCCCGAGGGTTATCTCATATGGGAATGGCTCATAACATTCCAAGTGTTATTGAATTCTGGATGGACTAAATAAGGAACGATTTGCAACCTTTTATATCGAGTCCCGATGTATTTTTGCATAGTTGTGCATCTCATTTGGACTCTAGCTGCTGAATGTGCATTGCGTTATGTATTCGCAAAGTCTATTGCATGGTATCTTTATTTGCATCTGGTGACATGGTGAGATCAGCACTAGAAAAATCTAATATTTTTCATTGGACTAATTACACTGGCCAACGTGTATACACGTGAGCAGCATCTCCAAGGACGCCATATATACATCGAAAAGGAGGAGCCCCGGAATTGAAGGGGATAGTGTACGTCCATATCTTCTCAGGCCAACAACAGGCGTAGCAGAGTCGAGAGGAGCCATATGTGATGAACAAGGAGATCTTATTTAGCTAAAAGAGCAAGAACAAGCAGAACTTAGAGCATCCCCAAAGCGTCCCCCAAAGCGATTTGGGGCGCGCCGGACAAAAAAAGCGTTTCAGCCGCGTCAAAGCCCATTTTTCCGGCGCGGCCCGTCGGTGTCCGGCGTCGAGCCCGTCCCCCACCCGCAGGAACGCGGCCACAGCGAAGCCAACCGGCGGGCCCGACGCGTCGGCGGCACGGAAGGCTAAAACCCCGTCGCCTACCTTTGGTCAGCGACGTTAATGGCGTCCCTTTTCCCAGGCGACGCAGGGCGCGTCTCGTCGTGCATGGCCGCGTGGCCGTCCGCCGTTGTGCGTGCAACCACCCGCTGCCGCCGCTGTTTTAAGACGCCCTCCAGTTATCGCCGCTCATCATAATCCTTCTCGTCGCCGCCGCCTCCCCCTTCCCAGATCCTCTCCCCGCCGCTCAAAAAATGTCGAGCTCGTCCTCCCGCAAGATCGCCGCGGCGAATGGCTTCGGACGCGGCAGCCTCACCGTGGCGGAGGCATGGGTGCTGTACCACGCCCGGTATCCATTCCCGCCGGACATGCGGCTGCCAAGCAGCGGCGGCTGGAAGATGGCCGTGAACGGCATTGGCGTTCCGCCGCCGCCGAAGACGGACCAATGGAGGGACGCCATCAAGGCCCGTCGGGCTCAACGACCGCCGAGAGCGGCGGGATCCGACGTGGGCGGTCAACGACAACGACGCCGTGGACGACGTACTTCCGGGCGAAATACGACGTCGAGATGCACAGCACGACAACCTCGTCGGCGGCCCCAACAGCTGGAACAGGGAAGGCCGCGCCCGTGGGGCGTTCGGGCGCACCCTCGAGAACGTCATCCACGGCCTCCGCAACGGCGCTCCAAGGCTGGAGATGCCGTCGTCGCCGCCGCGTCTCCTCAATGGCAGCCGAGGAGGACGACGTACTCGTCCTCCTCGCACTCTTCTTCCTCGGGACCGGCGCGATCGACGCCGTCCTCGTCGTACCGGTCGACGCCCTACACCGTCCCCAAACGGGAGGTCAAGGAGGAGCCGGCGACGCCCGTCAACACGAGGCGTGGCGGTAGCGGCAGCAAGGGAGGCGCGGCGGCGCCCTCCTCATCCCGAAGCCGGAGGTGAAGGAGGAGCCGGAGGAAGCGTCGCGGCGGCGCTGGCGGCGGAGTACGGCGGCAGCGGCGCTCATCGCCGGCGGCGACCCCGAGGACTGCCCAGGCTGCGGGCGGCGTTCTTGGCGTCCATGGACGACAAGGACGCCTGGAGGGGCGACCTGGACGCGGCGATCGCCATGTCCATCCGCGACTCCGGCAAGCCGCTGGTGGACCTCACCGACGACGGCGAGGCGGGACCAAGCGGCTTGGTGAAGGACGAGCCCGTGGACGAGCCCGTCGACGAGCGCGTCAAGCAGGAGGTCGTCACCGACGAGATGTACAACTTCCAGCAGTACTACGACGCCTCCGGCCGCCGCAAGTGGTTCTAGATTAGGTTTAGTTTTAAATTTAGTCAAATTTCGTTCGAATCTATGTAAAGTTTGGACGAATCTAATCGAATCTAGTTAAGTTTAAAATTTGCGAAATTTTGTTTGGGGGACGCGACTGGGGAGCGACGTCCCCCAAACGCGGCACGAACGAAACACGTCCCCCAAACGCTCAATCCGGCGCGGTTTGGGGACGGTTTGGGGGACGCGGCTGGAGATGCTCTTACCCTACAGGAATACAGGGTCCATGCCACCAGCTCCTCCGCTAAACGCACTAACCACATAGTACAAGCCCACGTGTATCTACTAACCCACTTGATTCAGTTTATTATACATATTACCGTCTATATGATGTATTCATTTATTGCGCATACTTTCCATCAGGGCACCATACTGGCGCGGCGGCGCGCCGATCAATGCTAGTAGCATCAAAGATAGAACAAATTTTAATCATACAAGTTTACTAATAGTCACAGTACATGAAAATCATTCTAAATTGTCTAGAAATTGGCATAGAAGCTTGAAGTATCGCTGCCTGCTCGCCCGCCGCTGTCGCTGCTTGCCCACCCGCCGCGCCGCTGCCCGCCCGCCGCCGCTGCTGCCTGGCCACCCACCCGCCGTCGCTGCCTACCCGCCCGCCCACTGCTGCCGCTGCCTACCCATACGCCCACCCGCCGCCGCTGCCTGCCCGCCCGCCGCCACCTCTTGCCTGACTTCCGCCGCCGCCTAGGTCGCCCGTCGCCGGCCTCGCATCACTTCTTGTGCGCCGCCAGAAACAGATAGAGGAGGAGGGAGACGAGGGTATGATTGGCTCGGGTGGGGTTTTTTCGTGGGCGGTGAGAGAGATGGGGTGATGAGAAGAGGTGGAACCAGTGCGTTCCACCGATTCAGTGGAACAAGCATATTCCGCATCTAGCGCGAATATTCGCTTTTGAGGAACCGGTGCATTCCATTCCAGTAGTCCAACCAAACACAAGAATGAGCCTCAGGTGCAGAGCCATTCCATTACATTTTACTTGGTTCCTCCAACCGAACATACCCTTAGAGTCAACAAGGGTGTGTCTGCTTCTGTTGAAAAATTGTGCCACCTATATGCGGTGAGAGTATTTGTGAATGAAACAACTAAGATGGCTCTCTTTGGCTAGGTAAAGAAAGAAGGATAGTTTCCATCTGCGCTGCTAAGAGCATCTCTAACAGAGTCCGTAAACATGTAAATTGATAACACTTAGTTCACCGAACTCGTATCTATGGATCGAAAAATTGTTGGCGCAGAACAGACACCGTAAACAAAAACTGTAAAACAACATCTTCCTTAAATATGCCATTAAAGGTCCACCTGTCATTTTTCCCTTTTTCCCCTCATTTCTTTTCCTGGCCATCTTCTTCCCTATGACTTCTTCCTCCCGAGCTTGCCCCACCCGCCACCAGCGAGCTGCGCCCGCCCCCCTGCCGCATCGTGCTTCGCGCCCCTGCCCGCTGCGCCCTGCCCCTGCCGCGCCCCGCACTCGCCCCTGCTGTGACCCGCCTCACCCCACGTCGCCCCGACCCGCCCCTGCCGCGCCCCGACCTGCCTCACCCCACGCCGCCGCGCCTTGGCCTAGCCTGCTCCGCCCCGGCGAGCTCAACCCGGCCTGCCCCGCCCTGCCCCGCCCCGGCCTGCCCATGCCCATGCCCCTCCTCGCCCCGGCCTGCCCCGCTCCACTGAACTAGACCTCACCCCGCTCGCGCTCGACGAACTCGTGGCTGGCCGTCTACCCGCTCTCCCTTTCGCGAGCTCGCAACGCAGGTCCTCCGGCCGGATTTTTCTGAATTTTGGTCCTCCGGCGGAACTGCAGTGTTTGGAGCTGAAGTTTTAGCCTGCCAGAAGGCCACTAGGAATACAGGTTTGCCTTTAGTTCGACTTTCCAACCCCTACAAATAGGGGGCGAAGTTTGGTTTTAGGGCTCGGCCTGTAATTTTTTTTCGGTTTTGTCTCGTTTAAAGTAACTGATCTGCGTCAATTTTCGAACCGAACCGGTAAACAGGCGGTTATTTTTCGGTTTTGCCCAGTTTACGTGTTCCGCTAGAGATGCTCTAAGGTGACACGACACATGTTGCTTTGGATGCTGGTCTTCGACATGGTTAAGGATTTTTGGCACCATGGAGGTCTTAATTTTTGGCTACACGAAGATCTTGATTTTTGGATAATTTTTAGTATATGTTTTATTTTAAAAATACAAGAAACTATAAATTTGCTATGTACCATTGAAAAATATTTTCCAATCTTAATTAATCTACATAGAAAGGACAAAAATATTTTTTTAAGAAAGAGATTTCTTCTTGATTTCCCTTAATAGGACAATTGCCACTGTGTCCCCACCAACAGCAAACCCCGTGAGAAGTTTTACAGACCCATACAACACTGTCTCACGCGAAAGGAGGAGGCATCCAATATGGATGTTAAAAGGAAAACTGAAAAGATATATAAGAAGGCGGACAGGGAGGATAGAGTCGAGAACAAGGAAGACAATACGGTGAATGTGTGGAAGAAAAAAAGTGGAGATGGCATGGAGCTTGATGACCCAGCTATACATATAAGAAGGCACGTGACATTGAAAACTGAAAAAATATATAAGAAGGCGGACAGGGAGGATAGAGTCGAGAAGAAAGAAGACAATACAGTGAATGTGTGGAAGAAAAGAAGTGGAGATGGCATGGAGCTTTATGACCCAGCTTGATGACCGCCAAGCCCCGGATTGTCACCCTGGGCATCCTCGTGGTGCAGAGTCAAAGCCAAATCCTCCTCCACAAATCGCCACCACCGCCCGAGAAGAGCAAGGGGCCTATCGCCTCCTGCCGACCCACCGAACGACCGCGATCAGACGGAGGAGAACCCGCCGCCGTTCGTCTGCCCCCACCGCCAGCGGGATCCAGATCAAGCCGCCACCGCCATGGACCTCCGGTCGCTTGAGGAGAAGCCACCGCCGCCGTGCCGCCGGGCTTTGCCCGTGCATCGTCCTCGGCGGCGGCGGGGGAGAGGGCGGCTGGGGGCGCTCCGGTGCGGGCGCGGCAGCGCCGCACGGGGACGGGAGTTCAAGTCCCTTTTCGAAATAAAATTATTATTAGCCTACTTTTCCTTTAATTATGATGGAATAAAAATGAAGCAATGATCAAGAGTGAAAGGATCGTATGCCGCACCTAGAGGGGGGGGGGAGTGAATAGGTGCTAACCAATTTTTAGTTCTTTTTCAATTTAGGCTTGACACAAAGGTAAATTCTCTAGATATGCAACTATGTGAATTTACCTATATGACAAGGTCAACGATTAAGCAAGATATGGCTACGCAATATATAGAGGAGATAAAGGATAGAGATAACCGAGAGTGGAGCACACGGAGACACGGAGTTGATTCCCGTAGTTCCCTTCCTTTGCAAGAAGGTACGTCTACGTTTGAAGGAGTGTGGTCGCTACGAAAGCCAGACCAACAGCCACGGAGGCTTCACTCAGGTCTCCTGTGAGCAACGCCACGAAGGCCTAGCCCACTTCCACTAAGGGATTTCCTCGAGGCGGAAACCGGGTCTTTACAAGGTTCTTGGGGCACACATCCACAACTAAATTGGAGGCTCCCAAATCTGTAACAACACAACAATCAACAACAATACATCAACAACAAACAACTAGAGATTCCAAATAGGAACACTAGCAAGAGGGCCCTCAACAAAATGAGGGGGAAATGCAAATCGCTTAGGTGAAGATGTAGATTGGGGTCTTCTCCTTCGATTCTCCAAAGCACAAGGGATTTGGGTGGTTGAGGGAGGAGATCCGATGAATTTGGTGTTCTTGGTGGCTCGAGAATGGTGTCTCAGATGTTCGGGTAGAAGTGAGCTATAGAACCCTTGGAGAAGAAGAGTATTTATACTCCCTGCAGAAAGTGGCCGTTGGAGGGTTGACCGGTAGTACCGGCCAGGTTGGGCCGGTACTACCGGCCATGGTCGAGCAGCGCGGGCCAAGGAGGGGCGGCCACGTGGCCACGAGCGAGCCAGGCCGAAGGGGGGGTCGGAGCCGCCGGGGCTTCAACCCCCTGGTATCTTGACTGTGGCGCGGGGGGCGTTTCCGGTACCTTGGGCGGTACCAAGGCCGGAGCCTCCGGCCGTGGCCAGGCCGGCGGTACCGCCCAAGCCTCCGGCCTCCTTTTCTCTTCTCCCTTATTTCTTCTTCTCTTCTTTTCTTCTTCCATTTTCTTTTCCTTTTCTTATCTTTCTTTTCGCTTCCATCCTTTCTTCTAGTAAACAACCACAAACCAATACCATTTGATATCTTGCACGCTCTTCAACTTTTGGACATCCCGAGCGTGCAACAACCTACAAATCTTATATAACAAAATGCTCATATATAGTCATTGTCATCAATACCAAAACCACTTATAAAAGGAGATATGTTCTTTCAATCTCCCCCTTTTTGGTTTCTTGATGACAACATAAGATTTGCATAAGATTTGAGTATATGAGCAATAAAATTATAAGACGATGTAATAAGCTCCCCCTAGACATGTGCATCTAGTAGAATTAACATTTGAATAAGAAGCACATAATCTAGGATCAATATACTCAAGCAAGTAAGATTAACCAACAAGTGCAATGATAACGAGTAAGCAAAATCAGTTCAACACTTGCACTTGAGAAGAGACAAGCATATGTAAGTAAAGACAAGTGTTGAGTTTAGAGATCATACCACATGTAGTTCACTTAGTATTTACCATAGATAGGTAGATAGATAATGTCTCATACATAAATAGATAGCCCCTATGTCTCACACACATATATAAGGTTCATAAAGCATAATAAGTAGTTCTCAACAAGATAACCATAAGTCACAAGCATAAAGAGTCAAAGAAAACACAAGCTTGTGACCTCCCATGCAAAGCCCGAACCTAATAGAACTCTTCTCCCCTTTGACATCAAGAGGACAAAAAGGTTGAAGAGCGATACTATCGTCCCTAGATATCAAGGAATTCCCCGCCAATATCGGAGTCGACATCGTAGGAGGGTCCGTCCTCGCCATCAGACCACTGGCTATGAGCAGAAATCCACTGAGGCTTCAGAAGGATATTCTCTTCAGATCCTGGAGGAGACACTTCCACACCAAGCTTTCTCATGATGATCTTCTGACGGCGTCGAGCTTTCTTCTCGGCCACATAGGAGTCATACATATGCTCCTGAATATCTAGCTGCAGGCAGAAGGTCTTCTTTACCTTGATCTTGAGCTTGGTGTACCAAGATGGCTCGATCATGGGGTCATAAGCAGAGTGAGCTGGGGGCTCCCCAAGGGCCATATGAGCAATAAATCCATCAATCCGGCGAGCGGGAGAAGTGGAAGGATCTGAAGGACCTGCTGATGTCTACGGGTGCTTCTATTCTTGTAGACAGTGTTGGGCCTCCAATAGCAGAGGTTTGTAGAACAGCAGCAAGTTTCCCTTAAGTGGATCACCCAAGGTTTATCGAACTCAGGGAGGAAGAGGTCAAAGATATCCCTCTCAAGCAACCACTGCAACCACAAAGCAAGAAGTCTCTTGTGTCCCCAACACACCTAATACACTTGTCAGATGTATAGGTGCACTAGTTCGACGAAGAGATAGTGAAATACAAGTAGTATGGATGTATATGAGTGGTAATAGCAATCTGAATAAAATATGGCAGCAAGTAAACATGCAACAAAACAGTAAATAAGCGGTGTTTGCAGTATTGGAAACAAGGCCTAGGGATCATACTTTCACTAGTGGACACTCTCAACATTGATCGCATAATAAATAATAACTTCTCTCATATGTGCTACATACACTCTTGTTTGATAATGAACACCATTCGTTGCGTAGGATTACACGAACCCTCAATGCCGGAGTTAACAAGCTCCACAACATTCGATATTCATGTTTAAGTAACCTTAGAGCATAATAGATCTTTTCAAAATAAACCGAGTACTAACATAGCATACACCCTGTCACCTTTACACTATGAAGGGGGAATAAATCACATCAATACTATCATAGCGATAATCAACTCCATAACCTACAAGAGATTATGATCATAATCTACGACAAGAACTACACGATGCACACACTGTCACCATTACACCATGCAGGAGGAATAGACTACTTTAATAACATCACATGAGTAGCACATAGACTAGTAGCGATACAAATCACATTGCAATCATAAAGGGATATACATAAGCACTTCACTATGCCATTCATAACAGTGAATAAGTATTCTGTGAAATATAGCCTAAGAGACCCACACGGTGCACACACTGTCACCTTTACACACGTGGGACAAGGAGTCTCCGGAGATCACATAAGTAAAACCCACTTGACTAGCATAATGACATCTAGATTACAAGCATCATCATATGAATCTCAATCATGTAAGGCAGCTCATGAGATTATTGTATTGAAGTACATAGGAGAGAGATGAACCACATAGCTACCGGTACAGCCCCGAGCCTCGATGGAGAACTACTCCCTCCTCATGGGAGCGGCGGTGATGAAGATGGCGGTGGAGATGGCAGCGGTGTCGATGGAGAAGCCTTCCAGGGGCACTTCCCCGTCCGGCGGCATGCCGGAACGGAGACTCCTGTCCCCAGATCTTGGCTTCGCGATGGCGGTGGCTCGGAACTTTTCTCGTACCGTGGCTTATTCGTATCGAGGTTTTAGGTCAGGGACCTTTAAATAGGCGAAGAGGAGTCGGAGGGCGCGAGGCGATGACACACTAGGGGGCGCGGCCCGGGCCGGCCGCGCCACCTGTCATCTGGGCCAGGCCCTCCTCTGTGGCTCTCGGGTGTTAGAAGCTTCGTGTGAAAATAAGTCTTGGGCGTTGATTTCGTCCGATTCGAGAATATTTCCTTACTAGGATTTGAAACCAAAAACAGTAGAAAGGCCACTCGGCATCTCGTCAATAGGTTAGTTCCGGAAAATGCATCAAAACGATATAAAGTGTGAACAAAACATGTAGGTATTGTCATAAAACAAGCATGGAATATCAGAAATTATAGATACGTTGGAGACGTATCAGCTGCTGTGACTAAAGGAGCTGCTGTGACTGAAGGAGCTGCTGGGAGCCTATGATCTTTGATAAGGAGGTTCTTGCGAGGATGATTGGTGAGGGGAGAAATTGGTTCCAGAATGGCACCATCAAATGTCTCACGCCACACCTCAGAAATAAGCTTCATGATGTAGGGAGCAAAGGCAGGAGACCGCTTCTCCACCACACGCAGAAAAATCTGGTTCCACAGGCAATCCATGACATCCATCTTCACACCCTTGCCCTTCCGGAGGTGTGTTTGAAGCATCAAGTCAATGACAAAGGAATGAATCTCATCAACGTTACCTACTTTGACGGCAATGGTCTCGCGGTAGATGCGAAGCATGATATCATAGACGGGTTGAAGACCGGAAGTGAACCCAAGCTTGCATTTACCGGGCATATAGAGTGGCTCAAGAACATCCTTGATGCTTGCATTAGAGTCCCCATGAAACCTCCAACCACTATGACGGTCATCTTCACAATTTTCCGGAATAGGATAGCCAAGAATCTGTCCAAAGTTGCTCCAAGTGGTAGTGAGGACCTCATCCCGAGTCATCCAAGTAATGGAGTGAGCCTTATCTTCATGAAAATAGACTGTGGCAAAGAACTGATTCACAAGGTAAGGATCATAGTTGCACTTGAAAGACATAATGGGAAGCAAACCAAACTCCTCGCAAATCCCAAGTGCTTCATGAAAGTATGCATCCTTCTGCAAATGGTCAATGTTGATATACCGTTGATCAACCACCTTTACTTTGGGAGGATAGACTTCATTGAAAATGCTCTCTTGAACCTCGGTGTAGAAGTGGCGGTTGCGGGTGCGAGAAGACCGAGGCCCCAAATAGGGGTTAGAGGTGCGAATATCCATGTATGCATGAAGGCGGACATTGCCATAAGACTCAATAGCCTTCTTCCCTTTCTTTTTATTTGCCAAGGAAGCACCACGAGCAGTAGTGGCACGGGGTAACACTTCATCTTGTTCAACAACCTCATCATCAACGGTCGGAACCCCTCGCCTCTTCCGAGGTCTCACCGAACGAGAGCAACTAGCACCTGTGAAATAGATGAACAGAGTCGAGGGACATATGGGATAAGTGCACAAGCTCATCTCTATGAAAAACAAAAATGTCTTTGACCCAAAACACACATGTATGATAAAAAAATTTGGCCACACATTAGAGGTAAAAAGGTGGTACATACTAGAGGTTAATGGTGCTACATACTAGAGGACATAGATCAACGATAGATACAACCTCTTAGTGAAAGATTTAGCCAAAAATCTAAGCATGTAGAACCGAAAACCAACACAAGTGTGAGCCAAAAATACGGCCGAAATACGCGGGGAGAGGAGCCAACGGAGGCCATGGAGGAGGGGAGGTAGGGGAAGGCTCCCACGGAGCCGATCCGGCCGGAGGTGGCCAGAGGACGGTCGAAGAGCCGGCGGCGGCGCGAGAGCAGTGCGTGCTTCGTGTGTTTGGGCGCAGGGTTGGGGCGGGCGAGTGTGGCGTGCGTGCGGTTGGATCGACCCCGCCCCAGAGAAGAGGTACCGGCCGCAGGCCGGCGGTAGTACCGGCCAGGCCCCGGCGGTACTACCGGCCTGGCCAGGCCCGGGTCGGCCAGCCTCCCTTTGGTTTTTTTTAAAGACACTTGGGCTGTTTTGTTTTTAAAAAAATCCCCTTTTGATATGCAATTTTGGTTTTGATATGCAACTTTGGCCAGCCTCCCTTTGGTATGCAATTTTGATTTTGATATGCAATTTTTGAAACGAGCTTGTGCAAGAGATAGAATGTTTTTAGAGGTGTGAGAATGGCTTAGGATAGACACTAAGAGAGGTATGGTACTATGAACTCAAGTTTGCAAGGATCAAATCAAGAGAAAGCCAAACATTGAGCCAATTCCCATAAGAACATGAAAGACCAAAAAAGGAGCAACTCATTAAGATCCAATAAAGAACAATACTTCACAAGACGAGGTCGGTGGCCTAGGCCACCATATATATGAGTGATAAGGTATGGCACCGCGAAGATATATCTTGGGTCCAAAACCAATACTCATCATTGAAGCTCACATATCATTAATTGATATAAAGAGAATGATTTTTCTTAATGTTGGCATTATGGGGGGAGGGATAGCTCAATAATTTAAACCGCACTCCCCCTATTTCCATGCCCACATCTAAACCAAATAAAGTTTTGAGACAAAGGTGTGTTTGCAAGATGGTCAAGCTATACTCCTTGAATCAATGATATTTAGCTCATTCCTCAAAAAGCAAAACCTTGCTTCATCAAGAGGCTTCGTGAATATATCGGCAAGTTGATCTTTGGTAGGAACATAGATTAGCTCAATATCACCACGGGCAACATGATCCCTAGTAAAATGATTCCGGATCTCAATATGTTTCGTTCTTGAATGTTGCACCGGATTATAGGCAATCTTGATAGCACTTTCATTGTCACATAATAGAGGCACTTTGTCACAAGTGACACCGTATTCCTTTAAAGTTTGCCTCATCCATAACAATTGAGTGCATCCACTTGCGGCGGCAACATATTCGGCTTCGGCGGTGGAGAGAGATATACAATTTTGCTTCTTAGAAGACCAACACACCAAGGACCTACCAAGGAATTGGCAAGCCCCGGAGGTTGATTTCCTATCATCCTTGTCTCCCGCCCAATCCGCATCGGTGTAACCATTGAGAAAGAAACTTGAGCCTTTAGGATACCAAAGACCATATCTTGGGGTATCAACTAAATATCGAAAGATTCTTTTAAGAGCCATCATGTGACTCTCCTTAGGAGAAGCTTGATACCTTCCACACACACCAACACTCAACACTATGTCCGGTCTAGATGCACAAAGGTAAAGCAATGATCCAACCATGGAGCGATATACCTTTTGATCCACCTCTTTACCATTGGGATCAAGTGCAAGATGACATTTAGTAACCATAGGAGTGGCTACACCCTTCATCTCGGTCATCTTCAATCTCTTGAGCATGTCTTGGAGATATTTTGCTTGATTGATGAAGGTTCCTTCTCTCAATTGCTTGATCTCAAAACCAAGGAAGAACTTCATCTCTCCCATCATAGACATCTCAAACTTATCGGTCATAAGCTTTGAAAATTCATCATTGAAAGCTTTGTTAGTAGAGCCAAAGATAATATCATCAACATATAATTGGCAAACGAAAAGTTCCCCATTGACCCTCTTAGTAAAAAGAGTAGGATCGATTAGCCCAATATCAAACCCACGGTCTATCAACAATTCTTTAAGGTGCTCGTACCAAGCTCTAGGAGCTTGTTTGAGACCATAAAGTGCTTTATCAAGCTTATAGACATGGTTAGGAAAGTTGAGATCCTCAAACCCCGGGTTGCTTAACATAAACCTCTTCATGCAAAGGACCATTAAGAAATGCACTTTTCACATCCATTTGTTGTAACTTAAAGTTATGATGCGATGCATAAGAAAGAAGGATACGGATGGACTCAATGTGAGCCACGGGAGCATAAGTTTCTCCAAAGTCAATTCCTTCAACTTGAGAGAAACCTTGAGCAACTAATCTTGACTTGTTCCTCACAAAATTTCCAAGCTCATCTTGCTTGTTCTTGAATATCCATTTAGTGCATATAACATTGCGGCACTCCTTTGGCTTCTCTACTAAGGTCCAAACTTTGTTGCGCTTGAAGTTGTTGAGTTCCTCACCATAGCTTCCAACCAATCCGAATCTTCAAGAGCCTCAAATACTTTATTGGGTTCCACTAAGGAGATATAAGCATGATGATTGCTAAAGTTAGCCAATTGCCTTCTTGTGGTAACACTTGCCCTTAAGTCACCAAGAACCTTGTCATGAGTGTGTTCAAGACGTTCAAGTTGTCTTTCTCTTCTTGCAAGACGACGGGTCTCGATCTCCTCCTTGGTTCTTCTTGGCCTTGGAGGTGTCACTTGATCAACTTGATCATTTGGGTCCCCGTCTTGACCTTCAACTTGAGCTTCCTCAATTTCTTGAGAGTACTCAACATCATGTGCTTGATCTTGGACATCATTTGGTGAGGAGCAAATATCAAATGGATACTCATCGGAGCCATCATGAATTCTTGGTTGATCTTGTCCTTGATCTTGCCCTTGATCTTGCACACTAGAGGGAGAGTCTTGTTCTTGTTCTTGGGTTGGTGCATCATTAGCTTCAATAGATGGGGTTTGTTGATGTTGAAAAGATGAGGGCTCCACCGTGGTAGAGCATAGTCCTTCCCGAGACGCCACACCGTGTCCCTCAATGGGGCGGAAAAATCCCACACCCATTCTTACTATGGCATCTTGAGGTATTTCATCACCTGCACATACATCAACTTGCCCCACTTGGGAGCCATCATTTTCTTTGAACTTCACACTACAAGATTCGATGATAATCCCGGAGGATACATCAAAGACGCTATAAGTGTGAGATTCGGCACCGTAACCAACAAATATACCCTCCAAAGCTTTAGGAGCAAATTTAGATAAACGAACTCCTTTGATTTTGTAGAAACACTTACACCCGAACACCTTGAAGTATGAGATATTAGGCTTGTTCCCGGTGAGTATTTCATATGGAGTCTTGTTCAAGCCCTTGCGGAGATAGAGCCGGTTAGAGGAGTGGCAAGCGGTGGAGATGGCTTCGGCCCAAAAATTATAGCGGGATTTATACTCCACCATCATAGATCTTGCCATATCCATAAGAGTCCGGTTCTTCCTCTCCGCAACACCATTTTGTTGAGGGGTGTATGCAGCGGAATATTGATGTCGAATCCCCTCATCACTAAGAAAATCATTGAGTGTATAGTTCTTGAACTCGGAGCCATTGTCACTTCTTATTGCCATTATAAGGAGGTTGTGTTGGCGTTGCACCTCGGTGGCAAAGTCAATGAAGATTTGTTGAGTCTCATGTTTCCTTTTGAGAAAGTAGACCCAAGTGTATCTTGAGTAGGCATCAACAATCACCAAGCGATGTTTCTTCGCACCAAGACTTGCATGAGTGGTAGGACCAAAGAGATCCACATGAAGGAGCTCCAAGATCCTCTTGGAAGAGATAATAGTCTTGCTTGGATGCGGAGAGTCATGCATTTTGCCTTCAACAAGCCCTACAAACACGATCTTTGGCAAACGACACATTTTCCATTAGTCCCACAATATGGTTCCCCTTGTGAAGACTTTGCAAAGTTCTCATGTTGACATGGGCCAAGAGGCGATGCCACAACCAACCCATGTCCGCCTTTCCGAATAGGCACATCGCACTTGTCGTGGTGGTCCCCGAAAAGTCCACCACATACAAGTTATGTTCGCGATACCCAACGAAAGCGACTTTTGGAGTCTTGCTCCACAAGAGGACCACAATATCATTATCAATAAAGACGGCGAAACCCATCTTGCCAAGGGTGGAAACGGAAAGCAAATTGTAACCAAGGGTTTTGACAAGAATGACATCCACAAGAGTAATGTTGTGTGCAACCACAACCTTGCCAAAACCCAATACCTCGGATGTAGAATTATCGCCAAAGGAGACGGTGATATGATCTATGTTGGGCCTCAACTCCTTGACGAGGTTCTTGCCGCCGGTCATATGACTTGTACATCCACTATCAAGTACCCATTTTGACCTCCGGCGGCATAGTCCTACATGGGATCAATTCTTGGATTTAGGTACCCATTTTTCAATGGGTCCTCTTTTGTTAGCAACAAGGGTCTTTGGGACCCAAATAGACCAAGCAACATAACCATCATATGGATCAACATATTTTGCATAGACATCACCATAATAATCTTTAAATAAAACATAGTTAGGGTTAGCAATTCCCGCATCATCATCATTAATGACGTTGGCCTTAGGGGCTTCATCATTAGTGATAACCTTCTTTTGTGCGGGCTTGGTTTTCTTCTTGTTAGCCTTCTTTGCCTTGGCACCATAACCAAGGCCCTCCTTCCCATTGTTTGATCTTTGATTACTCAAAAGATCATCCAAGGACAATTTACTTTGGGGAGAGGAGGCCTTAGCAAGTTCATCCTTTAACCTAGCATTTTCCTCAATAATGTTTGCATGATCACAAGTAGGGGTGGAGGAGCTAGGCACATCATATTTAGCAAGCCTAAATTGAAGTTGCTCATTCGACTTGGAGATAAGTGAGTATTCACTCTTCAAGGCTTTGTGAGCCTTGTCTAGATCATCTAGATCCTTCACAAGTTTCTCATGATCAACACAAAATTTGGCTTTTTTCCTTTTTAAGCACTTTTGCTTTAGCCCTAGCAAGATCTCTTTCTTTCGTAAGCTCATTAATTTCATCTTGAGGCTCTTCAAGAATTTCTAGCTTCTCTTCAAGAGAAGCTATAGTTTCTTGTCCTTCCTCAAGGGCATTTTCAAGAGCATAAATTTCAAGAGAGTCTTCTCTCTCTATTTGACATTTTTTCTCAAGGGTATCATTTAGTTGTGCTAGACGAATCATGAGATTTGAAACATGCTTCTTAGTGTCACCTTTCAAGTTAAGAATGAACTCATCAAAATCAAGCATTTCTTGTTTCACTTTTAAACTAGCATGATCAACCCCTATGTAATTTGATATGATGGGCATAGATGGGTTAGGGGATGATACCTCGGAGATTTAGCCATGAGGCAACTTTCTTCCTTCAAGTGAATGTTTTCATTGGGGGATTCAATTGGTGATGAAGAGTTGGTTGAGAGAGAAGCAAGAGCAACCAATCCATTTCAAGTTTCATCTTCTTCATCATCATCATCACCGGAGGTATATTCTTCTTGAGTTGATAGCACAATAGATGTGTCCAAGGAGGACCTAGCCATGAAGCAATGTGCATTCTTGATGTGAGGGTTCTCATTGGGGATTGATGGCGTGTAACTCACACGTTCGTTGGGAACCCCAAGAGGAAGGTATGATGCGCACAGTAGCAAGTTTTCCCTCAGAAAGAAACCAAGGTTTAATCGAACCAGGAGGAGCCAAGAAGCACGTTGAAGGTTGATGGTCGCGAAATGTGATGCGGCGCAACACCGGGATTCCGCCAACGTGGAACCTGCACAACACAACCCAAGTACTTTGTCCCAACGAAGCAGTGAGGTTGTCAATCTCACCTTGCTGTAACAAAGGATTAAACGTATCGAGTGGAAGATGTTTGCAAAGAAAACGGTAAAACACAATTGCAGTAGATTGTATGCTATGTAAAGAATAGGACCGGGGTCCACAGTTCACTAGAGGTGTCTCTCCCATAAGATAAAAGCATGTTGGGTGAACAAATTACAGTGGGCAATTGACAAATAGAGAAGGGCATAACAATGCATATACATGATATGATAAATATAGTGAGATTTAATCCGGGCATTACGACAAAGTACATAGA
Organism: Lolium multiflorum; assembly: GCA_030979885.1. Taxonomy (NCBI): domain Eukaryota; kingdom Viridiplantae; phylum Streptophyta; class Magnoliopsida; order Poales; family Poaceae; genus Lolium; species Lolium multiflorum. The sequence continues at coordinate 114,018,218 of CM061749.1, read as the reverse complement.
CCGCCATCCAACTGCATCTATGCCTAAAAAGTCCACCTTCAGGTTATCATCCGAACCCCCTCCAGTATTAAGTTGCAAAGCAACAGACAATTGCATTAAGTATGGTGCGTAATGTAATCAACAACTACATCCTTAGACATAGCATCAATGTTTTATCCCTAGTGGCAACAGCACATCACAACCTTAGAACCTACTGTCGATCCCAGATTCAATGAAGGCATGAACCCACTATCGAGCATAAATACCCCTCTTGGAGTTAAGAGCAAAAACTTGGCCAGAGCCTCTACTAATAACGGAGAGCATGCAAGATCATAAACAACACATAAACAATAGATTGATAATCACCATAATCATAGTACTCTCTATCCATCGGATCCCGACAAACACAACATATAGTATTACAGATAGATGATCTTGATCATGTTAGGCAGCTCACAAGATCCAACAATGAAGCACAACAAGGAGAAGACGACCATCTAGCTACTGCTATGGACCCATGGTCCGGGGGTGAACTACTCACTCATCACTCGGAGGCGACCATGGCGGTGTAGAGTCCTCAGAGATGAATCCCCTCTCCGGCAGGGTGCGGAGGCGATCTCGAGAATCCCCGAGATGGGATTCGCGGCGGCGCGTCTCGTAAGGTTTTCCGTATCGTGGCTCTCGCCTGGGGTTTCGCGACGAAGCTTTAAGTAGGCGGAGGGTCAACGCGGGGGCCACACGAGGGCCCGGGGGTAGGTCGGCGCGGCCGGGCTTGGGCCGCGCGGCCACCCTCCCGCCTCGTGGCCCCACTTCGTTAGCTCTTCGGTCTTGGAAGCTTCGTGCAAAAATAGGACCCTGGGCGAAAGTTTCGTCCAATTCCAAGAATATTTCTTTACTAGGATTTCTGAAACCAAAAACAGCAGAAAACAGCAACTGGCTCTTCGGCATCTTGTTAATAGGTTAGTTCCAGAAAATGCATAAATATGACATATAATGTGCATAAAACATGTAGGTATCATCAATAAAGTAGCATGGAACATAAGAAATTATCGATACGTTGGAGACGTATCAGCATCCCCAAGCTTAGTTCTGCTCGTCCCGAGCAGGTAAAACGATAACAAAGATAATTTCTGAAGTGACATGCCATCATAATCTTGATCATACTATTTGTAAACATATGTAATGAATGCAGCGATCAAAACAAAAGTAATGACATGAGTAAACAACTGAATCATAAAGCAAAGACTTTTCATGAATAGTACTTCAAGACAAGCATCAATAAGTCTTGCATAAGAGTTAACTCATAAAGCAATAAATCAAAGTAAAGGTGTTGAAGCAACACATAGGAAGATTAAGTTTCAGCGGTTGCTTTCAACTTATAACATGTATATCTCATGGATATTGTCAACATAAAGTAATATAACAAGTGCAATATGCAAGTATGTAGGAGTCAATGCACAGTTCACACAAGTGTTTGCTTCTTAAGGTGGAAGGAGATAGGTAAACTGACTCAACAATAAAAGTAAAAGAATGGTCCTTCAAAGAGGAAAGCATCGATTGCTGTATTTGTGCTAGAGCTTTTATTTTGAAAACATGAAACAATTTTGTCAACGGTAGTAATAAAGCATATGAGTTATGTAAATTATATCTTACAAGTTGCAAGTCTCATGCATAGTATACTAATAGTGCCCGCACCTCGTCCTACTTAGCTTGGACTACCGGATCTTTGCATGCCATGTTTCAACCAAGTGTCACAAAGGGGTACCTCCATGCCGCCTGTACAAAGGTCTAAGGAGAATGCTCGCATTTCGGATTTCTCGCTTTTGATTATTCTCAACTTAGACATCCATACCGGGACAACATGGACAACAGATAATGGACTCCTCTTAAATGCATAAGCATGTAGCAATGATTATTATTCTCATATGAGATTGAGGATATATGTCCAAACTGAAACTTCCACCATGATTCATGGCTTTAGTTAGCGGCCCAATGTTCTTCTCTAACAATTTTGCATGCTCCAACCACTAAAATGATAGATCCTTCAGACAAGACGGACATGCATAGCAACTCACATGATATTCAACAATAGTTGATGGCGTTCCCCAGAAGCATGGTTATCGCACAACAAGCAACTTAATAAAATATAAAGTGCATAAGTACATATTCAATACTACGATAGTTTTAAGGCTATTTTGTCCCATGAGCTATATATTGCAAAGGTGAATGATGGAATTTTAAAGGTAGCACTCAAGCAATTTACTTTGGAATGGCGGAGAAATACCATGTAGTAGGTAGGTATGGTGGACACAAATGGCATAGTAGTTGGCTCAAGGATTTGGATGCATGAGAAGTATTCCCTCTCGATACAAGGTTTAGGCTAGCAAGGTTATTTGAAGCAAACTCAAGGATGAACAAGTGCAGCAAAACTCACATAAAAGACATATTGTAAACATTATAAGACTCTACACTGTCTTCCTTGTTGTTCAAAACTCAATACTAGATATTATCTAGACCTTAGAGAGACCAAATATGCAAATCAAATTTTAGCAAGCTCTATGTATTTCTTCATTAATGGGTGCAAAGCATATGATGCAAGAGCTTAAACATGAGCACAACAATTGCCAAGTATCACATTATCCAAGACATTTTAGAATTACTACATGTAGCATTTTCCAATTCCAACCATATAACAATTTAACGAAGAAGAAACTTCGCCTTGAACATCATGAGTAAAGCCTAAGGACACATGTGTCCATATGCAACAGCGGAGCGTGTCTCTCTCCACAAAGTGAATGCTAGGATCCATCTTATTCAAACAAAAACAAACAGACGCTCCAAGTAAAGAACACAAGATGTGATTGAATAAAAATATAGTTTCAGGGGAGGAACCTGATGATGTTGTCGATGAAGAAGGGATGCCTTGGGCATCCCCAAGCTTAGACGCTTGAGTCTTCTTAAAATATGCAGGGGTGAACCACGGGGGCATCCCCAAGCTTAGAGCTTTCACTCCTCTTGATCATAGTATATCATACTCCTCTCTTGACCCTTGAAAACTTCCTTCACACCAAACTTCAAGCAAACTCATTAGAGGGTTAGTGCATCATTAATAATTCACTCATTCAGAGGTGACACAATCATTATTTTCACTTCTGGACATTGCATAATGCTACTGGACATTAGTGGATCAAAGAAATAAATCCAACATAGCAAAAGAGGCAATGCGAAATAAAAGGCAGAATCTGTCAAAAACAGAACAGTCCGTAAAGACGAATTTAAAGTTGGCACCAGACTTGCTCAAATGGAAAAACTCAAAACTAATGAAAGTTGCGTACATATCTGAGGATCACGCTCGTAAATTGGCAGATTTTTTCGATTTTCTACAGAGAACTGTGCCCAGATTCGTGACAGACAGCAATGCTGTTTCTGCGCAGCGATTCCAAATATAACATCAACTTTGACATAGAAACTTTACTTGGCACAAAAACATGATAAGGAGAGGTTGCTACAGTAGTAAACAACTTCCAAGACTAAATAAAACAAAAAATTGCTGTAGGTAAAAACATGGGTTGTCTCCCATAAGCGCTTTTCTTTAACGCCTTTCAGCTAGGCGCAGAAAGTGCAAATCAAGTATTATCGGAGTAGAAGCATCAACATCATAGCTTGTTCTAATAATAGAATCAAAAGGCAACTTCATTCTCTTTCTAGGGAAGTGTTTCATACCTTTCTTGAGAGGAAATTGATATTTAATATTACCTTCCCTCATATCAATAACAGCACCAACAGTTCGAAGAAAAGGTCTTCCCAACACAATTGGACAAGATGCATTGCATTCGATATCCAAGACAACAAAATCAACGGGGACAAGGTTATTGTTAACCGTAATATGCACATTATCAATCCTCCCCAAAGGTTTCTTTTTAACATTATCGGGAAGATTAACATCCAAATAACAATTCTTCAATGGTGGCAAGTCAAGCATATCATAAATCTTTTTAGGCATAACAGAAATACTTGCACCAAGATCACATAAAGCATTACATTCAAAGTCATTGAATTTCATTTTAATGATGGGCTCCCAACCATCTTCTAACTTTCTAGGAATAGAAGTTTCAAGTTTTAGTTTCTCTTCTCTAGCTTTTATGAGAGCATTTGTAATATGTTTTGTAAAGGCTAAATTTATAGCACTAGCATTAGGACTTTTAGCAAGTTTTTGTAAGAACTTTATAACTTCAGAGATGTGGCAATCATCAAAATCTAAATCATTATGAGCTACAGCAATGGGATCATTGTTCCCAAGGTTGGAAAAAATTTCAGCAGTTTTATCACAAGCAGTTTCAGCAGTTGCAATTTCAGGCAGTTTTGTACGCTTTGCACTAGGAGTAGAAACATTGCCAACACCAATTATTTTACCATTGATAGTAGGAGGTGCAGCAACACGTGGAGAATTAGCATTACTAGTGGTGGTAATAGTCCAAACTTTAGCTATATTATTCTCTTTAGCTAATTTTTCATTTTCTTCTCTATCCCACCTAGCACGCAGTTCAGCCATTAATCTTATATTCTCATTAATTCTAACTTGGATGGCATTTGCTGTAGTAGTAATCTTATTATCAATATCATTATTAGGCATAACTTTCAATTTTAAAAGATTTACATCAGAGGCAAGTCTATCAACTCTAGAAGCAATAGTATCAATTTTATCAAGCTTTTCCTCAACAGATTTGTTAAAAGCAGTTTGTGTACTAATAAATTCTTTAAGCATGGCTTCAAGACCAGAGGGTACACTCCTATTATTATTGTAAGAATTCCCATAAGAATTACCATAACCATTACCATTAGCAGAAGGATATGGCCTATAGTTATTACCAGAGTTGTTCCTATAAGCATTGTTGTTGAAATTATTATTTTTAATGAAATTCACATCAACATTTTCTTCTTGAGCAACCAATGAAGCTAAAGGAACATTATTTGGATCAACATTAGATCTACCATTCACAAGCATAGACATAATCACATCAATCTTATCACTCAAGGAAGAGGTTTCTTCGAAGAATTTACCTTGTGGAGCTCTTTCAGTGTGCCATTCAGAGTAATTTATCATTATATCATCAAGAAGTTTTGTAGCCGCCCCCAATGTGATGGACATAAAGGTACCTCCAGCAGCTGAATCCAATAAATTCCGCGAAGAAAAATTTAGTCCTGCATAGAAGGTTTGGATGATCATCCAAGTAGTCAGTCCATGGGTTGGGCAATTCTTTACCAAAGTTTTCATTCTCTCCCATGCTTGAGCAACATGTTCAGTATCTAATTGTTTAAAATTCATTATGCTACTTCTCAAAGATATAATTTTAGCGGGAGGATAACATCTACCAATAAAAGCATCCTTGCATTTAGTCCATGAATCAATACTATTCTTAGGCAAAGATAGCAACCAATCTTTAGCTCTTCCTCTTAATGAGAAAGGAAACACTTTCAATTTAATAATATCACCATCTACATCTTTATACTTTTGCATTTCACAAAGTTCAACAAAATTATTGAGATGGGCAGCATCATCAGAACTAGCACCAGAAAATTGATCTCTCATGACAAGATTTAGTAAAGCAGGTTTAATTTCAAAGAATTCTGCTGTAGTAGCAGGTGGAGCAATAGGTGTGCATAGGAAATCATTATTATTTGCATTTGTGAAGTCACACAACTTAGTATTTTCAGGGGTATTCATTTTAGCAAAAGTAAATAAAACAAACTAGATAAAATAAATGCAAGTAACTAATTTTTTTGTGTTTTTGATATAGAGAGCAAGACAGTAAATAAAGTAAAACTAGCAACTAATTTTTTTGTATTTTGTTTAGGTGCAGCAAACAAAGTAGTAAATAAAATAAAGCAAGACAAAAACAAAGTAAAGAGATTGAGAAGTGGAGACTCCCCTTGCAGCGTGTCTTGATCTCCCGGCAACGGCGCCAGAAAAAGAGCTTGATGGCGTGTAACTCACACGTTCGTTGGGAACCCCAAGAGGAAGGTATGATGCGCACGGTAGCAAGTTTTCCCTCAGAAAGAAACCAAGGTTTAATCGAACCAGGAGGAGCCAAGAAGCACGTTGAAGGTTGATGGTCGCGAAATGTGATGCGGCGCAACACCAGGGATTCCTGCGCCAACGTGGAACCTGCACAACACAACCCAAGTACTTTGTCCCAACGAAACAGTGAGGTTGTCAATCTCACCGGCTTGCTGTAACAAAGGATTAAACGTATCGAGTGGAAGATGTTTGCAAAGAAAACAGTAAAACACAATTGCAGTAGATTGTATGCTATGTAAAGAATAGGACCGGGGTCCACAGTTCACTAGAGGTGTCTCTCCCATAAGATAAAAGCATGTTGGGTGAACAAATTACAGTCGGGCAATTGACAAATAGAGAAGGGCATAACAATGCATATACATGATATGATAAATATAGTGAGATTTAATCCGGGCATTACGACAAAGTACATAGACCGCCATCCAACTGCATCTATGCCTAAAAAGTCCACCTTCAGGTTATCATCCGAACCCCCTCCAGTATTAAGTTGCAAAGCAACAGACAATTGCATTAAGTATGGTGCGTAATGTAATCAACAACTACATCCTTAGACATAGCATCAATGTTTTATCCCTAGTGGCAACAGCACATCACAACCTTAGAACCTACTGTCACGATCCCAGATTCAATGAAGGCATGAACCCACTATCGAGCATAAATACCCCTCTTGGAGTTAAGAGCAAAAACTTGGCCAGAGCCTCTACTAATAACGGAGAGCATGCAAGATCATAAACAACACATAAACAATAGATTGATAATCACCATAATCATAGTACTCTCTATCCATCGGATCCCGACAAACACAACATATAGTATTACAGATAGATGATCTTGATCATGTTAGGCAGCTCACAAGATCCAACAATGAAGCACAACAAGGAGAAGACGACCATCTAGCTACTGCTATGGACCCATGGTCCAGGGGTGAACTACTCACTCATCACTCCGGAGGCGACCATGGCGGTGTAGAGTCCTCCGGAGATGAATCCCCTCTCGGCAGGGTGCGAGCGATCTCCGAATCCCCCGAGATGGGATTCGCGGCGGCGGCGTCTCGGAAGGTTTTCCGTATCGTGGCTCTCGGTACGGGGGTTTCGCGACGGAAGCTTTAAGTAGGCGGAGGGTCAACGCGGGGGCCACACGAGGGGCCCAGGGGTAGTCGGCGCGGCCGGGCTTGGGCCGCGCCGGCCACCGCCGCCTCGTGGCCCACTTCGTTAGCTCTTTGGTCTTCGGAAGCTTCGTGCAAAAATAGGACCCTGGGCGAAAGTTTCGTCCAATTCCGAGAATATTTCTTTACTAGGATTTCTGAAACCAAAAACAGCAGCAACTGGCTCTTCGGCATCTTGTTAATAGGTTAGTTCAGAAAATGCATAAATATGACATATAATGTGCATAAAACATGTAGGTATCATCAATAAAGTAGCATGGAACATAAGAAATTATCGATACGTTGGAGACGTATCAGGGATTCAAAGAGAGATGAAGAGGGAATATTGGTGGTGGCAATGGCGGCCACTTCCTTTGAGGTTTCTTCTTCATCACTACTACTCTCAACTTCATCGAAAGAATACTCTTCCTTGGTCATGAGCACAATCCTTGAAGGCCTCTTGTCCTTCTTACCCTTGTTGTAGAATTTCTTGTTGGGTGCCTTTGAGACTTTGCCCTTGTCCTTGGGAATGAGCCTTCGACCATGAGTTTCTCTATGCTCATAGGGACAATCGGCTATGAAATGGCGCTTGTCACCACAATTGTAGCACGATCTTGTTTTTGGTCTCGAGCTCTTGAATCCACTTGAGTTGTTTCTCTTGATGTTGTCTTCCTTGGCCTTGGATAGATCAACCCAGAAGGTTTTTGCATTGAATGCCATGTGGTCATTGTAGTGGTATTCCAAATCATCCGGATAGGACATACTCCAAGATGTCCTATATGGTTCTTGAGGGTTCAGATCTTCCACAGAATTGACCACCAAGGCAAGGTTGGTCCCTCTTGACATTCCAATAGCTCGATTGCGAGAATCATGAGAGTTTTGCTCGAGCACCTTGAGAGATTGCAACTCGTGCACCGCTTGTTGACAAGTGAGAGAGGCAAAGCATTCTCTCCCAACTAGAGTCTTGACATCAATGGGTTCAAATGGCATCACGCAGTCAATATACTTATCTTTGATCCAAGCGCCATCAATGTGTTTGGCACCCACATTCCGGAAAGAATCGGTAACGGTGATAAGTCTCCTATACATGACTTCATGATCTTCATTCGGAAACCTCATGAATCCTTCGGCTTGATTCCGAAGGGCATTATACTTGTTCCTTCTCATGCTTTCACTTCCAATGCAACTAGCGGCCAAACCATCCCAAGCTTCCTTGGCGGTGGAGAAATTCCGAACACGAGACAATTCCTTTGTCCCCACACTAGTTTGAATCATGTGCAAGGAAATGTCATTGAGTTGATTATCAACCTCTTCTCTTCTAGTCAACTTGTCGGGGTTGTAAGGCTTGAAGCTGATACGTCTCCGACGTATCGATAATTTCTTATGTTCCATGCTACATTATTGATGATATCTACATGTTTTATACACATTATATGTCGTATTTACGCATTTTCCGGCACTAACCTATTAACAAGATGCCGAAGAGCCAGTTTGTTTTTTTTTTTTTTCAGAAATCCTAGTAAGGAAATATTCTCGGAATTGGACGAAATCAACGCCCGGGTCCTATTTTTGCACGAAGCTTCCAGAAGACCGAAGGGAAAGGAAGTGGGGCCACGAGGCGCCGCCACACTAGGGCGGCGCGGCCTGCCTGGCCCGCGCCCCTGGTGTGTGGGGCCCTCGTGTGGCCCCCGCGTTGCCCTTCCGCCTTAAAGTCTTCGTCGCGAAACCCTCTGACGAGAGCCACGATACGGAAAACCTTCCGAGACGCCGCCGCCGCTCCCATCTCGGGGGATTCAGGAGATCGCCTCCGGCACCTGCCGGGAGGGGAATCATCTCCCGGAGGACTCTTCATCGCCATGATCGCCTCCGGAGTGATGAGTGAGTAGTTCACCCCTGGACTATGGGTCCATAGCAGTAGCTAGATGGTCGTCTTCTCCTTATGTGCTTCATTGTTGGATCTTGTGAGCTGCCTAACATGATCAAGATCATCTATCGTAATATTATGTTGTGTTTGTCGGGATCCGATGGATAGAGAATACTATGTTATGGTGATTATCAATCTATTACCTATGTGTTGTTTATGATCTTGCATGCTCTCCGTTATTAGTAGAGTCTCTGGCCAAGTTTTTGCTCTTAACTCCAAGAGGGAGTATTTATGCTCGATAGTGGGTTCATGCCTCCATTAAATCTGGACAGTGACAGAAAGTTCTAAGGTTGTGGATGTGCTGTTGCCACTAGGGATAAAACATTGATGCTATGTCTAAGGATGTAGTTGTTGATTACATTACGCACCATACTTAATGCAATTGTCTGTTGCTTGCAACTTAATACTGGAAGGGGTTCGGATGATAACCGAAGGTGGACTTTTTAGGCATAGATGCATGCTTGATAGCGGTCTATGTACTTTGTCGTAATGCCCAATTAAATCTCACTATATTTATCATATCATGTATATGCATTGTTATGCCCTTTTCTATTTGTCAATTGCCCGATAATTTGTTCACCCAACATGCTTTTATCTTATGGGAGAGACACCTCTAGTGAACTGTGGACCCGGTCCTATTCTTTACATCGCATACAATCTCTGCAATACTTGTTTTACTGTTTTCTTCGCAAACAATCATCTTCCACACAATACGGTTAATCCTTTGTTACAGCAAGCCGGTGAGATTGACAACCTCCTGTTTCGTTGGGGCAAAGTACTTTGGTTGTGTTGTGCAGGTTCCACGTTGGCGCCGGAATCCCTGGTGTTGCGCCGCATTACATTTCGCCGCCATCAACCTTCAACGTGCTTCTTGGCTCCTTGATACGTCTCCAACGTATCGATAATTTCTTATGTTCCATGCCACATTATTGATGATATCTACATGTTTTATGCACATTATATGTCATATTCGTGCATTTTCTGGAACTAACCTATTAACAAGATGCCGAAGTGCCAGTTCCTGTTTTCTGCTGTTTTTGGTTTCGAAATCCTAGTAACGAAATATTCTCGGAATTGGACGAAATCAACGCCCAGTTCCTATTTTTCCACGAAGCTTCCGAACACCCGGGACGGAGGGGGCCACAGCCCACGGGAGGGTGGCCGGCGCGGCCTAGGGTTGGCCCGCGCCGCCGCCCACCGGCCTTTCGCCCCTCCCGCTGCCCTTTCGCCTATATAAAGCCCCTGCGAAAACCCTTACGAGAGGAAGCCACGATACGAGAAAAGTTCCGAGCCGCCGTCATCGCGAAGCCAAGATCTGGGGGACAGGAGTCTCTGTTCCGGCACCTGCCGGACGGGGAAGTGCCCCGGAAGGCTTCTCCATCGACACCGCTGCCATCTCCACCGCCATCTTCATCCGCTGCTGCTCCCATGAGGAGGGAGTAGTTCTCCATCGAGGCTCGGGGCTGTACCGGTAGCTATGTGGTTCATCTCTCTCCTATGTGCTTCAATACAATAATCTCATGAGCTGCCTTACATGATTGAGATTCATATGAGTTTTGTATCACTATTCATCTATGTGCTACTCTAGTGATGTGTTATTAAAGTAGTTTTATTCCTCCTGCATGTGTGCAAAGGTGACAGTGCGTGCACCGTGTTAGTACTTGGTTTATGCTATGATCATGATCTCTTGTAGATTGCGAAGTTAACTATTGCTATGATAATATTGATGTGATCTATTCCTCCTACATATGCATGAAGGTGACAGTGTGCATGCTATGCTAGTACTTGGTTTAATCGTTTTGATCTATCTTACACTTAAGGTTACTTAAACATGAGCATTATTGTGGAGCTTGTTAACTCCGGCATTGAGGGTTCGTGTAATCCTACGCAATGTGTTCATCATCCAACAAAAGTGTAGAGTATGCATTTATCTATTCTGTTATGTGATCAATGTTGAGAGTGTCCACTAGTGAAAGTCTAATCCCTAGGCCTTGTTCCTAAATACTCTGAGTTACTACTGCTTGTTCTTGTTTTTTTGTTACCTACTGCTGCGTTACTACGCATGTTTACTTCCTACAATACTACCACCATCAACTACGCGCCAAGCACTTTTCTGGCGCCATACTACTGCTCATATATATTCATACCACCTGTATTTCACTATCTCTTCGCCGAACTAGTGCACCTATTTGGTGTGTTGGGGACACAAGAGACTTCTTGCTTTGTGGTTGCGGGTTGCATGAGAGGGATATCTTTGACCTCTTCCTCCCGAGTTCGATAAACCTTGGGTGATCCACTTAAGGGAAAACTTCTGCTGTTCTACAAACCTCTGCACTTGGAGGCCCAACACTGTCTACGGGAAAGGAGGGGGAACGTAGACATCAAGCTAATTTTCTGGCGCCGTTGCCGGGGAGGAAAGGTAAAAGGTACTCACACTCCGGATCTCGGCTACTAAGCTATTTTCCGGCGCCATTGTAAGTACTCGAAGCTATTTCCTTTAGACTCTGCCAATTGCGACATTTGGTTTCTTGTTTACACTAGTTAGGCATAATGGACAACAATGAGCTTCTTATTCTATTTCCTGATTTAAGACATGGATGGTTTGATGCGAAAATTAAAAAACCCATGGAACATATTAATATGAATGCTTTGAACACTATTGTTGCTAATGCTATGGAAAATTCTAAGCTTGGGGAAGCTGGCTTTGATGAGCATGATATTTTTAGTCCCCCAAGCATTGAGGAGAAAATTTACTTTGATGATACTTTGCCTCCTATTTATGATGATTATAATGATAGTAGTCTTTTGTTACCACCTGTTATGGAGGATAAATTTGATTATGATTACAATATACCTCCTATATTTGATAGCTACTTTGTTGAATTTGCTCCCACTACAACTAATAAAATTGATTATGCTTATGTTGGGAGTAGTAATTATTTTATGCATGAGACTCATGATAAGAATGCTTTATGTGATAGTTATATTGTTGAGTTTGCTCATGATGCTACTGAAAGTTATTATGAGAGAGGAAAATATGGTTGTAGAAATTTTCATGTTACTAAAACACCTCTCTATGTGCTGAAATTTTTGAAGCTACACTTGTTTTATCTTCCTATGCTTGTTACTTTGCTCTTCATGAACTTGTTTATTTACAAGATTCTTATGCATAGGAAGCATGTTAGGCTTAAATGTGTTTTGAAATTGCTTCTTGATGTTCTCTTTTGCTTCAAATACTATTTCTTGCGAGTGCATCATTAAAACTGCTGAGCCCATCTTAATGGCTATAAAGAAAAGAACTTCTTGGGAGATAACCCATGTGTTATTTTGCTACAATATTTTGTTTTATATTTGTGTTTTGGAAGTTGTTTACTACTGTAGCAACCTCTCCTTATCATGTTTTTGTGCCAAGTAAAGTTTCTATGTCAAAGTTGATGTTATATTTGGGATCGCTGCGCAGAAACAGCATTGCTGTCTGTCACGAATCTGGGCATAATTCTCTGTAGAAAATTCGAAAAAATCTGCCAATTTACGAGCGTGATCCTCAGATATGTACGCAACTTTCATTAGTTTTGAGTTTTTCCATTTGAGCAAGTCTGGTGCCATTTATAAATTCGTCTTTACGGACTGTTCTGTTTTTGACAGATTCTGCCTTTTATTTCGCATTGCCGCTTTTGTTAAGTTGAATGAGTTCCTTTGTTCCATTAACTTTCAGAAGTTATGTGCAATGTCCAGAAGTGTTGAGAATGATTGTGTCACCTCTGAACATGTGAATTTTGATTGTGCACTAACCCTCTAATGAGTTTGCTCGAAGTTTGGTGTGAAGGAAGTTTTCAAGGGTCAATAGAAGAGGGTGATATAATGTGATCGAGAAGAGTGAAAGGTCTAAGCTTGGGGATGCCCCGGTGGTTCATCCCTGCATATTTTAAGAAGACTCAAGCATCTAAGCTTGGGGATGCCCAAGGCATCCCCTTCTTCATCGACAACTTATCAGGTTTCTTCTAGTGAAACTATATTTTTATTCAGTCACATCTTATGTACTTTACTTGGAGCGTCTGTGTGCTTTTATTTTTGTTTTTGTTTTGCTATCTTAGTTCTCTGAATAAGTTCATCCTTGTGTGGGAGAGAGACACGCTCCGCTGGTTCGTATGAACACATGTGTTCTTAGCTCATAATATTCATGGCGAAGTTTCTTCTTCGTTAAATTGTTATATGGTTGGAATTGGAAAATGCTACATGTAGTAATTCTAAAATGTCTTGGGTAATGTGATACTTGGCAATTGTTGTGCTCATGTTTAAGCTCTTGCATCATATGCTTTGCACCCATTAATGAAGAAATACATAGAGCTTGCTAAAATTTGATTTGCATATTTGGTTTCTCTAAGGTCTAGATAATATCTAGTATTGAGTTTTGAACAACAAGGAAGACAGTGTAGAGTCTTATAATGTTTACAATATGTCTTTTATGTGAGTTTTGCTGCACTTGTTCATCCTTGAGTTTGCTTCAAATAACCTTGCTAGCCTAAACCTTGTATCGAGAGGGAATACTTCTCATGCATCCAAATCCTTGAGCCAACCACTATGCCATTTGTGTCCACCATACCTACCTACTACATGGTATTTCTCCGCCATTCCAAAGTAAATTGCTTGAGTGCTACCTTTAAACAATTCAAAATTTATCACCTCTTATTTGTGTCAATGTTTTATAGCTCATGAGGAAGTATGTGGTGTTTTATCTTTCGATCTTGTCATTTACTTTTGACAGACTTTCACAATGGACTAGTGGCTTCATCCGCTTATCCAATAATTTTGCAAAAAGAGCTGGCAATGAGGTTCCCAGCCTCAATTAATTAACTTGCATTAATAATTTTCTTCACATGTTTTGCTCTGATTCATCAGTAAGCAACTTAATTTTGCAAATAGACACTCCTCCATGGTATGTGAATGTTGGAAGGCACCCGAGGATTCGGTTAGCCATGGCTTGTGTAAGCAAAAGGTTGGGAGGAGTGTCATCCATAAATAAAGAAAAACTAAACTAAAGTACATGTGTAAACAAAAGAGAAGAGGGATCTACCTTGCTGGTAGAGATAACGTCCTTCATGGGAGCCGCTCTTGAAAGTCTGGTTGATGAGGTAGTTAGAGTACCCGCTACCATTCGTTGACAACAACAAACACCTCTCAAAACTTTACTTTTATGCTCTCTTTATGTTTTCAAAACCAAAGCTCTAGCACAAATATAGCAATCGATGCTTTCCTCTTTGAAGGACCTTTCTTTTACTTTTATGTTGAGTCAGTACCTATTTCTCTCTACCTCAAGAAGCAAACACTTGTGTGAACTGTGCATTGATTCCTACATACTTGCATATTGCACTTGTTATATCACTCTATGTTGACAATATCCATGAGATATACATGTTATAAGTTGAAAGCAACCGCTGAAACTTAATCTTCCTTTGTGTTGCTTCAACACCTTTACTTTGATTTATTGCTTTATGAGTTAACTCTTATGCAAGACTTATTGATGCTTGTCTTTAAGTACTATTCATGAAAAGTCTTTGCTTTATGATTCAGTTGTTTACTCATGTCATTACCATTGTTTTGATCGCTGCATTCATTACATATGTTTACAATATGATCAAGTTTATGATGGCATGTCACTTAAGAAATTATCTTTGTTATCGTTTTACCTGCTCGGGACGAGCAGAACTAAGCTTGGGGATGCTGATAACGTATCGATAATTTCTTATGTTCCATGCCACATTATTGATGATATCTACATGTTTTATGCACATTATATGTCATATTCGTGCATTTTCGGAACTAACCTATTAACAAGATGCCGAAGTGCCAGTTCCTGTTTTCTGCTGTTTTTGGTTTCAGAAATCCTAGTAACGAAATATTCTCGGAATTGGACGAAATCAACGCCCAGGTTCCTATTTTCCACGAAGCTTCCCACCCGGGAAGGACCAGGAGGGGGCCACAGGCCCACCAGGAGGGTGGCCGGCGCGGCCTAGGGTTGGCCCGCGCCGCCTTACCCCCTGGCCGCCCCTTCGCCCTCCGACGCTGCCCTTTCGCCTATATAAAGCCCCTGCATGAAAACCCTTACGGAGGAAGCCACGATACGAGAAAAGTTCCAGAGCCGCCGTCATCGCGAAGCCAAGATCGGGGACAGGAGTCTCGTTCCGGCACCCTGCCGGAGCGGGGAAGTGCCCCCGGAAGGCTTCTCCATCGACACCGCTGCCATCTCCACCGCCATCTTCATCACCGCTGCTGCTCCCATGAGGAGGGAGTAGTTCTCCATCGAGGCTCGGGGCTGTACCGGTAGCTATGTGGTTCATCTCTCTCCTATGTGCTTCAATACAATAATCTCATGAGCTGCCTTACATGATTGAGATTCATATGAGTTTTGTATCACTATTCATCTATGTGCTACTCTAGTGATGTGTTATTAAAGTAGTTTTATTCCTCCTGCATGTGTGCAAAGGTGACAGTGCGTGCACCGTGTTAGTACTTGGTTTATGCTATGATCATGATCTCTTGTAGATTGCGAAGTTAACTATTGCTATGATAATATTGATGTGATCTATTCCTCCTACATATGCATGAAGGTGACAGTGTGCATGCTATGCTAGTACTTGGTTTAATCGTTTTGATCTATCTTACACTTAAGGTTACTTAAACATGAGCATTATTGTGGAGCTTGTTAACTCCGGCATTGAGGGTTCGTGTAATCCTACGCAATGTGTTCATCATCCAACAAAAGTGTAGAGTATGCATTTATCTATTCTGTTATGTGATCAATGTTGAGAGTGTCCACTAGTGAAAGTCTAATCCCTAGGCCTTGTTCCTAAATACTGCTGAGTTACTACGCTTGTTTACTGTTTTACGTTACTCTGCTG
This sequence comes from Lolium multiflorum, assembly GCA_030979885.1. Taxonomy (NCBI): domain Eukaryota; kingdom Viridiplantae; phylum Streptophyta; class Magnoliopsida; order Poales; family Poaceae; genus Lolium; species Lolium multiflorum. Next base: position 114,002,193 of record CM061749.1, on the reverse strand, counting down.
CGTTACTACTGCATGTTTACTTCCTACAATACTACCACCATCAACTACGCGCCAAGCACTTTTCTGGCGCCATACTACTGCTCATATATATTCATACCACCTGTATTTCACTATCTCTTCGCCGAACTAGTGCACCTATTTGGTGTGTTGGGGACACAAGAGACTTCTTGCTTTGTGGTTGCGGGTTGCATGAGAGGGATATCTTTGACCTCTTCCTCCCTGAGTTCGATAAACCTTGGGTGATCCACTTAGGGAAAACTTGCTGCTGTTCTACAAACCTCTGCACTTGGAGGCCCAACACTGTCTACAGGAAAGGAGGGGGAACGTAGACATCACTCCTCCTGGTTCGATAAACCTTGGTTTCTTTCTGAGGGAAAACTTGCTGCTGTGCGCATCATACCTTCCTCTTGGGGTTCCCAACGAACGTGTGAGTTACACGCCATCAAGCTCTTTTTCGGCGCCGTTGCCGGGGAGATCAAGACACGCTGCAAGGGGAGTCTCCACTTCCCAATCTCTTTACTTTGTTTTTGTCTTGCTTTATTTTATTTACTACTTTGTTTGCTGCACCTAAACAAAACACAAAAAAATTAGTTGCTAGTTTTACTTTATTTACTGTCTTGTTCTCTATATCAAAAACACAAAAAAATTAGTTACTTGCATTTACTTTATCTAGTTTGCTTTATTTACTGTTGCTAAAATGAATACCCCTGAAAATACTAAGTTGTGTGACTTCACAAACACAAATAATAATGATTTCCTATGCACACCTATTGCTCCACCTGCTACTACAGCAGAATTCTTTGAAATTAAACCTGCTTTACTGAACCTTGTTATGAGAGAGCAATTTTCTGGTGTTAGTTCTGATGATGCTGCTGCCCATCTTAATAATTTTGTTGAACTTTGTGAAATGCAAAAGTATAAGGATGTAGATGGTGATATTATTAAATTGAAATTGTTTCCTTTCTCATTAAGAGGAAGAGCTAAAGATTGGTTGCTATCTTTGCCTAAGAATAGTATTGATTCATGGACTAAATGTAAGGATGCTTTTATTGGTAGATATTATCCTCCCGCTAAAATTATATCTTTGAGAAGTAGCATAATGAATTTTAAGCAATTAGATACTGAACATGTTGCTCAAGCATGGGAGAGAATGAAATCTTTGGTAAAGAATTGCCCAACCCATGGACTGACTACTTGGATGATCATCCAAACCTTCTATGCAGGACTAAATTTTTCTTCGCGAATTTATTGGATTCAGCTGCTGGAGGTACCTTTATGTCCATCACTTTGGGGGCGGCTACAAAGCTTCTTGATGATATGATGATAAATTACTCTGAATGGCACACGGAAAGAGCTCCACAAGGTAAGAAGGTAAATTCTGTTGAAGAAACCTCTTCCTTGAGTGATAAGATTGATGTGATTATGTCTATGCTTGTGAATGGTAGATCTAATGTTGATCCAAATAATGTTCCTTTAGCTTCATTGGTTGCTCAAGAAGAAAATGTTGATGTGAATTTCATTAAAAATAATAATTTCAACAACAATGCTTATAGGAACAACTCTGGTAATAACTATAGGCCATATCCTTCTGCTAATGGTAATGGTTATGGTATTCTTATGGGAATTCTTACAACAATAATAGGAGTGTACCCCCTGGTCTTGAAGCCATGCTTAAAGAATTTATTAGTACACAAACTGCTTTTAACAAATCTGTTGAGAAAAAGCTTGATAAAATTGATATTATTGCTTCTAGAGTTGATAGACTTGCCTCTGATGTTGATCTATTAAAATTGAAAGTTATGCCTAATAAGGATATTGATAATAAGATTACTACTACAGCAAATGCCATCCAAGTTAGAATTAATGAGAATATAAGATTAATGGCTGAATTGCATGCTAGGTGGGATAGAGAAGAAAATGAAAAACTAGCTAAAGAGAATAATGTAGCTAAAGTTTGGACTATTACCACCATTAGTAATGATAATGATTCACATGTTGCTGCACTTCCTACTATCAATGGTAAAATAATTGGTGTTGGCAATGTTTCTACTCCTAGTGCAAAGCGTACAAAACTGCCTGAAATTGCTAAAACTGCTGAAACTGCTTGTGATAAAACTGCTGAAATTTTTTCCAACCTTGGGGACAATGATCCCATTGCTGTAGCTCATAATGATTTAGATTTTGATGATTGCCACATCTCTGAAGTTATAAAGTTCTTACAAAAACTTGCTAAAAGTCCTAATGCTAGTGCTATAAATTTGGCCTTTACAAAACATATTACAAATGCTCTCATAAAAGCTAGAGAAGAGAAACTAAAACTTGAAACTTCTATTCCTAGAAAGTTAGAAGATGGTTGGGAGCCCATCATTAAAATTAAATTAAATGACTTTGAATGTAATGCTTTATGTGATCTTGGTGCAAGTATTTCTGTTATGCCTAAAAAGATTTATGATATGCTTGACTTGCCACCATTGACGAATTGTTATTTGGATGTTAATCTTGCCGATAATGTTAAAAAGAAACCTTTGGGGAGGATTGATAATGTGCGCATTACGGTTAACAATAACCTTGTCCCCGTTGATTTTGTTGTCTTGGATATCGAATGCAATGCATCTTGTCCTATTGTGTTGGGAAGACCTTTTCTTTGAACCGTTGGTGCTGTTATTGATATGAGGGAAGGTAATATTAAATATCAATTTCCTCTCAAGAAAGGTATGGAACACTTCCCTAGAAAGAGAATGAAGTTGCCTTTTGATTCTATTATTAGAACAAGTTATGATGTTGATGCTTCTACTCTTGATGTTACTTGATTTGCACTTTCTGCGCCTAGCTAAAGAAAAGCGCTTATGGGAGACAACCCATGTTTTTACTACAGTACTTTGTTTTATATTTGAGTCTTGGAAGTTGTTTACTACTGTAGCAACCTCTCCTTATCATGTTTTTGTGTCAAGTAAAGTTTCTATGTTAAAGTTGATGTTATATTTGGGATCGCTGCGCAGAAACAGCATTGCTGTCTGTCACGAATTCTGGCATAAGTCTCTGTAAAAGTTCGAAAAATCTGCAAAATTACGAGCGTGATCCTCAGATATGTACGCAACTTTCATTAGTTTTGAGTTTTTCCATTTGAGCAAGTCTAGTGCCCCTTTCAGGTTCGTCTTTACGGACTGTTCTGTTTTTGACAGATTCTGCCTTTTATTTCGCATTGCCATATTTGCTATGTTGGATGAATTTCTTTGATCCATTAATGTCCAGTAGCTTTGTGCAATGTCCATAAGTGTTAAGAATGATTGTGTCACCTCTGAATATGTGAATTTTAATTGTGCACTAACCCTCTAATGAGTTTGCTTGAAGTTTGGTGTGAAGGAAGTTTTCAAGGGTCAAGAGAGGAGTATGATATACTATGATCAAGAGGAGTGAAAGCTCTGGGGATGCCCCCGTGGTTCATCCCTGCATATTTTAAGAAGACTCAAGCGTCTAAGCTTGGGGATTCCCAAGGCATCCCCTTCTTCATCGACAACATCATTAGGTTCCTCTCCTGGTACTATATTTTTATTCAGTCACATCTTATGTTCTTTACTTGGAGCATCGGTTTGTTTTGTTTTTGTTTTTGTTTGAATAAAATGGATCCTAGCATTCACTGTATGGGAGAGAGACACGCTCCGCTGTTGCATATGGACAAATATGTCCTTTGGCTTTACTCATAATGTTCAAGGCGAAGGTTGAAACTTCTTCGTTAAATTGTTATATGGTTGGAATCGGGACACGCTACATGTAGTAATTCTAAAATGTCTTGGATAATGTGATACTTGGCAATTGTTGTGCTCATGTTTAAGCTCTTGCATCATATACTTTGCACCCATTAATGAAGAAATACATAGAGCTTGCTAAAATTTGGTTTGCATATTTGGTCTCTCTAAGGTCTAGATAATTTCTAGTATTGAGTTTTGAACAACAAGGAAGACGGTGTAGAGTCTTATAATGTTTACAATATGTCTTTTATGTGAGTTTTCCTGCACCGGTTCATCCTTGAGTTTGCTTCAAATAACCTTGCTAGCCTAAACCTTGTATCGAGAGGGAATACTTCTCATGCATCCAAAATCCTTGAGCCAACCACTATGCCCATTTGTGTCCACCATACCTACCTACTACATGGTATTTCTCCGCCATTCCAAAGTAAATTGCTTGAGTGCTACCTTTAAAATTCCATCATTCGCCTTTGCAATATATAGCTCATGGGACAAAATAGCCTTAAAAACTATTGTGGTATTGAATATGTACTTATGCACTTTATCTCTTATTAAGTTGCTTGTTGTGCGATAACCATGCTGGGGACGCCATCAACTATTCTTTGTTGAATATCATGTGAGTTGCTATGCATGTCCGTCTTGTCTGAAGTAAGAGAGATCTACCACCTTAATGGTTGGAGCATGCATATTGTTAGAGAAGAACATTGGGCCGCTAACTAAAGCCATGAATCATGGTGGAAGTTTCAGTTTTGGACATATATCCTCAATCTCATATGAGAACACAATTGTTGCCACATGCTTATGCATTAAAGAGGAGTCCATTATCTGTTGTCTATGTTGTCCCGGTATGGATGTCTAAGTTGAGAATAATCAAAAGCGAGAAATCCAAAATGCGAGCTTTCTCCTTAGACCTTTGTACAGGCGGCATGGAGGTACCCCTTTGTGACACTTGGTTGAAACATGTGTATTGCGATGATCCGGTAGTCCAAGCTGATTAGGACAAGGTGCGGGCACTATTAGTATACTATGCATGAGGCTTGCAACTTGTAAGATATAATTTACATAACTCATATGCTTTATTACTACCGTTGACAAAATTGTCACGTTTTCAAAATAAAAGCTCTAGCACAAATATAGCAATCGATGCTTTCCTCTTTGAAGGACCTTTCTTTTACTTTTATTGTTGAGTCAGTTTACCTATCTCTCTCCACCTTAAGAAGCAAACACTTGTGTGAACTGTGCATTGATTCCTACATACTTGCATATTGCACTTGTTATATTACTTTACATTGACACTATCCATGAGATATACATGTTATAAGTTGAAAGCAACCGCTGAAACTTAATCTTCCTTTGTGTTGCTTCAATACCTTTACTTTGATTTATTGCTTTATGAGTTAACTCTTATGCAAGACTTATTGATGCTTGTCTTGAAGTACTATTCATGAAAAGTCTTTGCTTTATGATTCATTTGTTTACTCATGTCATTACCATTGTTTTGATCGCTGCATTCATTACATATGTTTACAATAGTATGATCAAGGTTATGATGCCATGTCACTCCAGAAATTATCCTTGTTATCGTTTACCTGCTCGGGACGAGAACTAAGCTTGGGGCTGATACGTCTCCGACGTATCGATAATTTCTTATGTTCCATGCTACATTATTGATGATATCTACATGTTTTATACACATTATATGTCGTATTTACGCATTTTCCGGCACTAACCTATTAACAAGATGCCGAATAGCCAGTTGCTGTTTTCTGCTGTTTTTGGTTTCATAAATCCTAGTAAGGAAATATTCTCGGAATAGGACGAAATCAACGCCCAGGGTCCTATTTTTGCACGAAGCTTCCAGAAGACCGAAGGGGAAGGAAGTGGGGCCACGAGGCGCCGCCACACTAGGGCGGCGCGGCCTGGCCTTGGCCGCGCGGCCCTGGTGTTGGGGCCCTGTGGCCCCCGCGTTGCCCTTCCGCCTACTTAAAGTCTTCGTCGCGAAACCCTCTCACCGAGAGCCACGATACGGAAAACCTTCCGGAGACGCCGCAATCCCATCTCGGGGGATTCAGGAGATCGCCTCCGGCACCCTGCCGGAGAGGGGAATCATCTCCCGGAGGACTCTTCATCGCCATGATCGCCTCCGGAGTGATGAGTGAGTAGTTCACCCCTGGACTATGGGTCCATAGCGGTAGCTAGATGGTCGTCTTCTCCTTATGTGCTTCATTGTTGGATCTTGTGAGCTGCCTAACATGATCAAGATCATCTATCTGTAATACTATATGTTGTGTTTGTCGAGATCCGATGGATAGAGAATACTATGTTATGGTGATTATCAATCTATTACCTATGTGTTGTTTATGATCTTGCATGCTCTCCGTTATTAGTAGAGGCTCTGGCCAAGTTTTTGCTCTTAACTCCAAGAGGGAGTATTTATGCTCGATAGTGGGTTCATGTCTCCATTAAATCTGGGACAGTGACAGAAAGTTCTAAGGTTGTGGATGTGCTGTTGCCACTAGGGATAAAACATTGATGCTATGTCTAAGGATGTAGTTGTTGATTACATTACGCACCATACTTAATGCAATTGTCTGTTGCTTGCAACTTAATACTGGAAGGGGTTCGGATGATAACCTGAAGGTGGACTTTTTAGGCATAGATGCATGCTGGATAGCGGTCTATGTACTTTGTCGTAATGCCCAATTAAATCTCACTATATTTATCATATCATGTATATGCATTGTTATGCCCTTTTCTATTTGTCAATTGCCCGACTGTAATTTGTTCACCCAACATGCTTTTATCTTATGGGAGAGACACCTCTAGTGAACTGTGGACCCCGGTCCTATTCTTTACATCGCATACAATCTACTGCAATACTTGTTTCTGTTTTCTTGCAAACGATCATCTTCCACACAATACGGTTAATCCTTTGTTACAGCAAGCCGGTGAGATTGACAACCTCACTGTTTCATTGGGGCAAAGTACTTTGGTTGTGTTGTGCAGGTTCCACGTTGGAGCCGGAATCCCTGGTGTTGCGCCGCATTACATTTCGCCGCCATCAACCTTCAACGTGCTTCTTGGCTCCTCCTGGTTCGATAAACCTTGGTTTCTTTCTGAGGGAAAACTTGCTGCTGTGCGTATCATACCTTCCTCTTGGGGTTCCCAACGAACGTGTGAGTTACACGCCATCAAAGCCTTCAACGATGATTCTCCAAAGTTCATTGGAGGCACGGCAAACATGAGAGCGAAACTCAAATTGCCATGTATCGAAATCTTTCTCATTAAACTTAGGTAGGTCACCCCGAGTGTTTATATGAGGATGGGGAACCCGGATATCGGGAGATAGGAAAGGCGAAGCCACTTGATTGTAGCTAACACCTCCACTAGTTCCCCTAGGAGAAGCAACAGGGGTTTTAATAGTGTTTAAGTTATCACCATTCAAGGGAGTGGTAGATGAGGGTAATGCCAAAGCATCTCCCTCTTCTAACCCACCATTGTCCTTTACCTCTAAGGTGGGGATGACGGGAGGAGCCGCGGGAAAACGGTCGGAAAACATTTTCATAAAAGTTTCCATTTGGGTTTCCATGGCGGATCTCAAGGATGTTTCCATCGACTTGAGATCATCCATGGAGACCGACTTTGCGGCCCCATCCGAAGGTGCGTCATCCGGCATACTCTTAGGCGGTTAAGCCCGAAATAAGAGCCGAGGCTTTGATACCAATTGAAAGGATCATATGCCGCACCTAGACGGGGGAGGTGAATAGGTGCTAACCAATTTTTAGTTCTTTTTCAATTTAGGCTTGACACAAAGGTAAATTATCTAGATATGCAACTATGTGAATTTACCTATATGACAAGGTCAACGATTAAGCAAGATATGGCTACGCAATATATAGAGGAGATAAAGGATAGAGGTAACCGAGAGTGGAGCACCCGGAGACACGGAGTTGATTCCCATAGTCCCCTTCCTTTGCAAGAAGGTACGTCTACGTTTGGAGGAGTGTGGTCGCTACGAAACCAACAGCCACGAAGGCTTCACTCAGGTCTCCTGTGAGCAACGCCACGAAGGCCTAGCCCACTTCCACTAAGGGATTTCCTCGAGGCGGAAACCGGGCCTTTACAAGGTTCTTGGGGCACACATCCACAACCAAATTGGAGGCTCCCAAATCTGTAACAACACAACAATCAACAAAAATACATCAACAACAAACAACTAGAGATTCCAAATAGGAACACTAGCAAGAGGGCCCTCAACAAAATGAGGGGGAAATGCAAATCGCTTCGGTGAAGATGTAGATCGGGGTCTTCTCCTTCGATTCTCCAAAGCACAAGGGATTTGGGTGGTTGAGGAAGGAGATCCGATGAATTTGGTGTTCTTGGTGGGTCAAGAATGGTGTCTCAGATTTTGGGGAAGAAATGAGCTATAGAACCCTTGGAGAAGAAGAGTATTTATACCCCCTGAGTGGCCGTTGGAGGACTGACCGGTAGTACCGGCCATGGTCGAGCAGCGCAGGCCAAGGAGGGGCGGCCACGTGGCCACGAGCGAGCCGGGCCGAGGGGGGGGGGGGGCAGAGCCTCCAGCCGTGGTACCACCGGGGCTCCAACCCCCTGGTATCTTGACTGTGGCGCGGGGGGCGTTTCCGGTACCTTGGGCGGTACCAAGGCCGGAGCCTCCGGCCGTGGCCAGGCCGGCGGTACCGCCCAAGCCTCCGGCCTCCTTTTCTCTTCTCCTTTATTTCTTCTTCTCTTCTTTTCTTCTTCCATTTTCTTTTCCTTTTCTTCTCTTTCTTTTCTCTTCCATCCTTTCTTCTAGTAAACAACCACAAACCAATACCATTTGATATCTTGTACGCTCTTCAACTTTTGGACATCCCGAGCATGCAACAACCTACAAATCTTATATAACGAAATGCTCATATATAGTCATTGTCATCAATACCAAAACCACTTATAAACGGAGATATGTTCTTTCAAAGAGTTCATCCATTGCTGTAAAGTGAATAGGATAAAGAAATTCTCTATCGCCATATTGTCTAGCATATCATAGATCAATGTCTATTTCGATGTGTGCTTCTCTTAAGGGTGGAAGGCCAGCCATTTTGTACTCAGATGATTTAGGGGTAACCACTTCTGTACTTCTGTAAAGCATGTCCCCTCATGCACATTCATATCAATCGCTTTCAGTTAGATGATATGAATGGCTTAATTTTATTGCAGTTTGTCTAGTTTTTTGCTTCATGAGGTTGCCTTCAAGCAAACAGTTAGCACTTAGCACCATCGATAAATATAAGCATCAATAGAGATCTACACGAGTGGACCCACAAGATGGAACTATAGCACTTAAAAGAGGTGCATTTATGCTACTTTCCAAGTTCGTGCTATTTGTTTTCTTTAAGAAAAAACAAAGAAGATAGATGGAGATCCAACAACTGTACTCTTGGTCCCTAAATTACTGACTGTGCAACTCGAGAAGAATCTTGCACTGAATCATGCTTGGTTCTTTTCCTCTTCATAATTTATATTAGCGGTGAAACTATGGTATCTCTCTTTCGGCGGTAAACGGGACTGTATTCTAACCGTCTATGATTTGCTGGATGTCATAATTATATTCTTAAATCACATTCAAGTAGACTATCTGTATTTACTCATTTCCTATTAATTTGTTATTACTCAGTGACCTCCTCAAAGTTCTCTTTTGTTCTGCTTTCTACCTTAGTCCTTAGGCACATGTAAGTGAAGTTTTGCAGCTTTTGAATGTTCTTTGATGCCCCCACATCGGCCATCTTTATGGCAATATAAACACAAACACCTCAATTTATATGAACATATTTTTGTTATTTTTCATTCCTATAACATCCGACTTCATACAAATATTATTAATTTTTCACTATTCATGCATTTTTTTTTCTGATTGCAAGCCTGTGCTGATGCACGAGATGATGACTAAGATCTAACACACATAAGTCTATCTAAACAATTGTGTCACAAATATAGGTCGACAATAATCTTACATAGGAGCATAGAAATTAGCATGTCTCGAAATCTCTGTCATTCAAATGTTTTTAGGATTTCTAGCCTGTGCAGCATGTTTTTTCTTACATCATTTGCTAGGGTAAAGATTCAAATATGATTAGTGTTGGCATTATGCGTACTTGTTTCATATTTATAACCCTACTTTAATTTTTGATTCATTTGTAACACTTTATCATCTACTGTTGTCCCATATAAAGCAGATACCATATTCATCTGCTTTGTGGAGAAATCAAGAATTGATCCAGCAAGGCTTTGGGTTGATCAGTTTAGTAGTAGGCTAGGAATTTTCGAAACATAGTAGCAGAATAGTCTTTGCTCTATCTGGATTTTTTTTGATTTTAATTTGCTGATGCAATTGTCACAACAGTTGATGAACACTTGACAATTTATTTGACTAGCTGTGTGTTTCAACTCAATTTGGCACAAATACTGAGTCTGCCATGGTCTCAAAAACACAAATATAGACATCGTACTCGGTCTTACTTGACATGAATGTTCCTATTGTTTGTGTTGTTGATCAAGTATGCATTCTTATGCCCCTTTTGGCGGTCCGTTCATCAAATGCTTACATTTATCACCCTTGGTGTACTTTGTAGTGCATCTTCTTCCTCATTGTACTAATTAATCTTCTTGGCATCATGAATTCTGAGAAATTGGATGAATCTCTTGCATGTAGTCATGGCGAAGCTTGAGATGTTGCATTGTACTTAATACATAACTTTACTAGCTAAACATGCCAACATTCCGTAGCGTGTAATGTGTCAACCAAATTTCATATGGTGTGGCAAAGCGTGACCAAAAGAGTTCGACCAACATAAATTTGACCGGTGCAACAAAGCACGCCTAATCTTCCATTTTGTTTACGGAGGCATTAAAACAAAACAGAAAAGAAATTGAACATGTTACAAAGGACATTGAGACAAATAGACACCATGCCTATCATAGCGTCGAAGAGCAATGCAGGCGGCGAGGTGAAGATCGATCGCATGTTCATCTAGTGTATATCTATTTGTTGTAGAGCTGGGCTTGCTCGGCTTCTCCACGGCTGCACTCCGGCCGGCTAATCTCCAACAGGCGCGGCAAAAGGCGCGCGCTAAATATACTGCCGATTTGGCGCGTGCGGGAGCCTGCGTGAACCTCCAGCGAGCGCGCGAAAATGCCACGCGCGCTAAAAGTTTTGGCCTGCACGCGCTTTTGCGCCATCCTGCGCGCCAAAGTTGCGCTATAAGACGCCACGCGTGTGCGGACGCCAATTGTCCAGAACTTTCACTTCGCCCGCGTGTCACTCCACCGCCTCCGCCTCGCTCCACCTCCCACGTTGCTCCGTGCCGCCGCTCCGCCTCCCACGACGAGATGTCACCGCCTCCGGCCGTCATGCGCGAGCAGCAGCGGCGCCAGTGCGAGCTCGAGCAGCGGCTCGTCATCGCGCAGCGCGACGAGCGCCTCCGCCTCGAGTGGGCGGGCAGTTCCCGGAGGACGTCGCGGCGATGGAGGCCTTCTACGTGAAGGAGGAGGAGAAGGCGGCGACGGCGAAGAAGAAGGCGGATCGCGACGAGCGGTGGGCGAAGTCGGCGGCGAGGAAGGCGGAGAGGGCGGAGAAGGCCGCAAGGAAGGCGGAGGAGAAGAAAAACGACGCCGCCCCTTCGACGATCGTCCTCTCCTCCTCCTCCTCCTCCTCCTCCTTCGAGTGGACATCCACTCCGGTGTCGGACACCACTCGCTCGTCGGATTTCGACTGGAACTCCGAGTAGTTTAGTTTAGGGTAGTTTCGAAATAAATACCGTTGTAGCATCGAAGTTTCAAATATATTTCGTATTTTCAGTTAATTTTTCATGTTTTGTTTGATCTATTCCATAGTAAAAATGATTAAAAAAAGTTATTTGCACCACGCTGGGCACTGCACAATTGAGAGTTCGGTGAAGGAAAGGTTTTAGCCCCCACCCGCCACCGACGGAGGCCCAAAACCCGACGTGAATGCCCCAAATACCTTAGTGGCAAACTTGTTATTTTATATTTAAATTAAAAATCTTACTATTATATCTCGAGGTACTGGAGTGCTGGATCGAACTAATCCGCCCGTTCATGCTCCCCTGTTCGTCGGACGATCAGGGTCACCGTGTGACATGCGGCCTAAATCCAAATTTAAATATTGCGAAAAAATTTGAAAAAAATCATGCATGTTCACAACACATATTAAGATATGTACACTATTCACATCCGAGTTTCTCTGTACACTATTCACATCCGAGTTTTTCTTTTCTGTTTCTCGATGTATGTTTCGAATTTTGATCTGAAATTTTTAGGGGTTATCTTAATATGTGCTGTGAACATGCATGATTTTTTTCAAATTTTTTCGCAGTGTTTAAATTTGGATTTAGGCCGCATGTCACACGGTGACCTGCAAACGGTGCATGTCGATCTCTGTCCCACCCTGAGGGCCATAAGGTCCGTTTTAACCACACACACACACGCCTATTACAGCTGGGCCAACTGGTTCACAGCACACGCTCACAGAACCAACACACCCACTCATTCAGCCACTTTCTTCGGTCTTCGCCAGGTTGGTCCCAGGAGCGCTTGTTGATCCATGGTTCGCGTGGACCAACAACTCGTTGTCCACCGGATCTTCTTCAGATAGAGAAGGTGTGACATCACCACCGGCGTCGCCTCGTCGGCGTGCGCGAGGGAAAGCTGCCGCCTGCTCCCGCATGCTGGAAGGTCAGCTTTTTTTTGCTTCTCAAATGAAACCTACTCCTCCTCCCGTGGTTTCATCCTCCGCTCGCCGGTATTCCCTGGGCCGACGCGTCGCTGTTCTCCTATCCTACTACACAAAGTCGTTAGCCTGAGACCGGCAACAAATGGGCATTGGTGCACTGGTGCCACGTCAATGCGTGAGGATAATGAGCATCTGGGGACAAGGGTTGGATCTCGTCTCAACCATAAACTACAAAATTAAATTGGGCCATGTATGCATGTCGTGCCATGGAGAATCATTCAATGAAGAATACAGTTCTCAGTCCATTCCGGCGTCTCGCACCCCGTCTAGCCGCCACTTCCCGCCTCGGCCTTGCTGTGCTGGATCGCGACAGACAAACCAACGCTATAAACATCGTGCCTCCCCGCTGCCGCTGCCGCTGCCACACTCTACCGATCCAGCCCAACATGGCACATTCCTCCCATCTCGTCGCTTCCACGGCCATCGCTCTGCTCCTCCTCCTGCTGTCGACGTGCTCCTGCCGCGCGGCGAGCAGCAGCGGCAAGAACCCGCGCGCCGTGGTGCTGCCGGTGCGCAAGGACAGCGCGTGTAAGCTATACCTGCTACAACGCTCAAGATCACAGCTATTGTGGTGAGGTTTTTGGTCTGGGGAAGAAGATGAACACAGAGACGATATTTTGTGCAGTGCTCAACTTACTGCTTTTCGCGTTTCTTTCTTCCTCTAATTCAACAAGGAAAACAAAATCTCCGTGGCGATCGCCACGATCCCTACTAAGCCGTGCCATCCCACGACTTGGATCGAGCGCACGGCTCTCCTACAGACTCGGACGTCCACGCACAACTCGCCGCTGTCCTGATTTGTTCAAGGAAAATATAACTGATGAAACTGAATACTGTCGACACCTAAAACCCTAACTGAAAGATTCAGACTAAAACTTATTCATAAAATCTCCTCCTAAGTTTTAGAAGTTGGTGATGTTGATGATGCCGATCCACGCGTGCAGGTCCTGGAACTGAACTCGCCCAAATGACTTGGTGAGAATAACGGCTAACTGGTTTGCGGTGCCGATGTGCTCGACGACGACCTTGCCGTCCTCAACGCACTCGCCGATGTAGTGGAAACGGGTGTCGATGTGCTTGGTGCGTTCATGGAACACATGGTTCTTGACTAGCTGGATTGCGCTCTGGTTGTTGACGTAGAGCTTCACCGTCTCCTCCTCCTGGTTCAGCAGCTCACCGAGGAGACGCTGGAGCCAAACAGCTTCGCACGCCATCGACGTGGCGGCCATGTACTCGGCCTCGCAAGATGATAGAGCAACGGCCTGTTGCTTGACAGATTGCCAGGTCACCGGACAACCATTGATGAGGAAGAGGCTGCCTGGGGTGCTCTTGCGCCCATCCAGATCATCGGCGTGATCGGCGTCGTTGTAGCCCACAAGTTCAAGCCTGCTTGTGCTGCTACGGAAGACGCACCCGAGGTTCTTAGTACCTGCGATGTAGCGGAGAAGGAGCGGGAGTTGAATTCCCCTCCTCTGTCAGTGCGTAGCGTGCGTAGGATGCAGCCGCTTTGCACCTCCGCCGCGGCCTTGATGCGCATGATTGCCATCTCGGCCTCGTCCTTGGTGGTGAGAAACGCAATCCACATGAAGCGACTGTAGTCATCCGCCAGGAGGAGGAAGTACCTTTTGCCGCCCGGCATCGGCGGTGAGATCGGCCCGTAGAGATCTGCGTGGATCAGCTCGATGCGTGCCGCCGCACGGAACTTGGCCACTTGAGGAAACGACGCCCACTTCTTCTTCCCTGCCAGGCACGTGTCGCAGAGTTGGTCAACATGCTCGATGGCTGGGAGCCCGCGGACCATGCCACTGCTGGACATAGTGCGGAGGGCGCCAAAGTTCTGGTGGCCGAGGCACTCGTGCCATGTCCACGCCGTGTCGCCACAACGCACTGACAGGCACACCGGCTGTACGATCTGCAACCGAACCTTGTAGAGGCGATTGGTGGAGCGAGGCACCTTGGCGAGGAGATGGTTCCTCCGATCCCATACTGACATGTAGCCGTCACGGATCGAGGAGGCGATTTCACCCACGAGTTGATTGTTGCCTTTCTGTATGCTTTGGTCAATATGGCAATGCAGGTGATTGAAAAGACACAATAGTTGAAAATGTTTGTGGATAAGTGGAGACACAAAGAGGCATTCATGGAAAACCATATGAAACTGAAACTGAAACTCGCGAAGCTTCAGGAAACTGGAAGCCCTGATCGTCATGAAGAACTGGGATGGTCTTAATTTAAAACATTGCAACCAATCATGTCCTTCGTGGCTTAATTTGATCACCCATGTTTCTGTGAGAACTTAAATCCTTTTTGGAAGCTGTAGCAAGCCAAAAACATCAAAGATGAACAAACATGGCGATGTGTGATCATAATACGTTCGCAATTGAGGTTAGGGAAGCTGACACACTTGTCTTCTCTTATTTTGCTTCCAGGTATAGTTGTTTTAGTTCAGAGAGCATTTACTTTACTGGCTGACTTGACTTTGTACTAGTTTTGTAACTAGCTTGTTCTAACCTCCAGACCCACTTAAGATTCTTAAATTAGTGAACAATAAGTTTCCCCTCATGTCACTAAATTATAATAAGTTTTCCTGAAATGCTTCTCATGGAATGCATAATCTGTTGCTGTGAACCGGTGATAAACAATATGATATTTACTGATAATTTCCTGTTCATTTTATCCATTAAGCTATCATTTAATGTTTTCACTCTCTACTTACTGTCAAATGCAAAATAGTTATCGAGCCTCCGCCTAAATTAATTCTTACAGAACATATGACTGTACTGCAACGAAGAACTGGGTGTGCCCTTAGGGCCTGCTTGGAGTGGTGGTAATATTTGTGTCTCCACCAGTAATTAGTTCTAGATACCGATGGATGATGGATACATAGGTACTACAACCAATCCAAATAGCCCCTTACTGTGGACAAGTGAATACCAAAAACCGGAATTAGTAAAAACAACTGGCTATTAGAACCGGACAAAGCACGACGGGATGTCCGTTCTAATATTGGAGTCACGGTGATACTGGAAATATGTGAAGTGCATAAGGGTCGAAAGTAGGACTTGTTTTGAGATTTCAGATTTCTCTGTTAGCCATCTACCAGGGAAAAATGTTTGCTAACTTTGTGTGTAAAGGGTTTTCAAAACCCTAATACGGCATTGTGTAGTCAAATTAACAAAACTGTGGTTTAAAAATAGCACGCATCAAATAAAAAGGAAATGCAGGTTATAGTATAGCATCCATAGTGTCACTAAATTCACAAGAAAATCCAACAGTATGGTTACAGGGCAGTCGATAACACAGCAATAACATGACATAGGTCTGGTTCCTAAACCATTATTACAGGTTCCCATTATAGGCTGAAAATTGCAAATAGTAAAGGAAACATAACATAGTTCGGGTTGTTAAACCATTATTACAAGTTCTCGTTGGAAGCTGAAAGTTGCAAATAGTAAAAGAAATGTAATTATATATTGTAGTAACACTAGGAGAAATACAGTTGATCTAAACTGACAATGTATTCGACGCTGATTTACGTCCTTCCACTATCATTGTGCCTCCCTTTCCCTCTGGGCAATCAACAAGCCGTCATCACCAGATTACTAAGCATAGGTTAGTATTAGTGCATTTTTAACATGAAGAATATTACCTGGTACGTTGTACATGAGATTGGCTGTTGATCAAGGACGTTTTGATAGTCGCAATGTTCTCAGACATGAGATCGATGGTCGCAGCCACAGACTTAGGACATAAGCCATTGCCACGTCCGAGCTTCAGCAGAATCTGGAACCCCACGGTTACAAGAGTTTCTCCATCCTCGCCTAGGGCAATGCCACCCTGGGCAGACTCACTGACGGGGAGGAGGGAGAAGCCGGTGGGGTAAATGGATACATTGCTCTCCCCCATGTCCCCTGGGCTCAGGATCTTGTTCATCAGTTGGGTATCGATGGGTGCGTAAACAATGAACGAGCCCGACACGTCATAGCAGCTGTTCTGGAGGATCATGATGTTTTCCTTTTTTTCTGCGGCATTCTGGTCAATCACACAAATATACTTGAGTTAGTGGAGTGAGATATCTGATTACCTGAGAAAACGATGGCTCTTGTAGGTACTGAAGCTAGATGTGTTTGGTACCTTAACATGCAGTGTGGAGACGGTATCATCAGCTTCTATGCTGCCAGAGACACAGACTTCCTCCCTCACGACACCACCTTTCACCAGCACATCCCACTGTGTAAGGTACACATGACATGAGTACATAGCTAGCTTGCAGAGAGAAGTGAAATGCCCGTACCACGTGTGTGATTGGAGATCGAGGTAGATCAGGGTATTTTCATTGGTGTACCTGTGCACGCAGCGTGTTGTTCCTGAGCAGATCAAACATGACCCTAAGTGGTATTGGAAGCCGGAATGATGCGCTCACAGACACAACAGCTGTGTTCGGGCGGTCATGGTTCCTCCTATGCGCGATCTTGATATCTTGTTCCGTACCAGCGCCGCACACGATGGTCCATGCGTCCTCAGGGATGGCGGCGATGCTGTTGCTGTAGCTGACAAGCATGCCATCGGCTAGCTTCATTAGGGACTTCCTCCCCTTTGAGTTGGCTGAAACAAACCAAAGAGGAAAAGCTTGTTTCTGTAAAGAAATGCCTTCCAGGATTTGCTCAGTTCAGAGTTTTAGACAATGAAGATTTGTAGGTTCGACTTACCTCTTAAAGCATTTCTGGTAATAACGTGGAAGGTGTCTCTTAAACGCAAGCACTGCCGTGCGATGCTGGTTGCCCAGCGCCTAGCTCCAAACATGAGTCCACTCAGACATGGCTGGTAGAGGCCTTGAACTCCGGTATCATCTACTAGAACATGCTCTATGACGATGATCTGCCAACAAGATTTCCGAGCAAATAAAGCATGGGCTAATTCGCCTTCATATATACCAGTATCACCACATGGTAGTTATTTATCAATTTTCAGTCTTTCTTTACCATACCTTGCAGCTGTTATGTTCTAGGGGCTGAATTAGCACTCCTGAAGGCATCTTGCGGCATTGGAAGAAGGTGCCATCACTGCTATCCAAGGACACGTCAACAATGAGTGTTGTCCCGTTTTGTAGCTCCCTGCAGGACCTCACGAATGTGTATTTCCTCGATGGTACCAGGGGGGACGGGAACACTGTCTCAATTGTCATCTGTTGTTTTCAAGCAAACAAAAGATGTCAATTAGTGAAGAAAACTAATTTTACCTTAGTATAGTGTGCGTGTTTTGTCGGTAATGAAGATTTGTCTTGCTTTGGACAAGATCTTTGCACTAAAGACAAAACTTATAAGCCATACATACCAAATGCATAGCGCCATCGTAGCCTACATTAGTAGGCCACTTATAAGCCTTAATGGTTTTTGCACTTGACAGAATTCCGGGGCAGAGAGATGCATAGCACTCCTGCATTTATTTAACATTAGGATCAGATCGCGACTTGAAATAACATCAACTGCATTAGCATTGAAATTATGTAGTTTTTTGGTTGACAAAGAATAACTAGCCTTTTTATACAATTTGTATATAACTTACAGAATCCATGAGATAATCCATAATATTTTTGGTGCCCATCATGACCACAACATTAGCACGAGTGGCCTCGGTCTTGAGTCCTATTTTATCTGCACTATTTTTTCCACCAAATTGTGTAGCATAAGCCACCTTGTTCAGTATTTCAAATGAACCACCAGTGACAGGCAGCCATAGAGGGCCATGTGAGTTGGACAAAATGGTAAACTCGTCCATTGCATTATTAGTTAGTTCAGCAATAATTTGTATGTCATTTTGTCTCGTAACAACATTTTCTGCAGACGAGTCATGTTGGAAAGGTTGTCTGGAATTTTGAAGTGTTTCAGCTTGCAATTGGGATTGCAATTGGGAAATCTGTCAAATGAAAGGCAAGACATTAGTAAGTGAAAGTAATACAACATTGGTGCAACCTTCATAATACTCTGTAGTTTAGTGTTATATTACCGAACTTGAAGCATATTCGTCCAAATGTTTCTAGCTTACTGAAACTTGATTGAAAATGCCTGAGAGGCTTGATTATATGTGTACCTCTAGCTCCAGCCAGTTATTTTGGTCTTTGAGCCTTTGCATATCTGGAGAGAGCTGGTTATGTGGCAGTGGATCACAAGTGGGGCAAAACATAGTCCTCTGAGCTTCCTTAAGCTTCTTATTTTCTTCGCTCAACCTTACATTCTCCACTTTCAATCTATAGTTCTCTTCTTTTTCATTCAGATTCTGCAGTTTATGTCACAGTGAATGTATAGAAAATGGTAACTAATTTCAAGATAGAGTTTTTTCTACGATACATCCTGATAAGGGCTAAGGCTACATACAGTAAGTGTAACTTAAGAAGTGAAGCTATGACAGTGGAATAATAGCTGATAATGCATACTTAATGGCGAGGTAGATGATCTGGTACAAACTGTATAATTGAGATTCTGCGAATGTTTAAGACCATACCTTGACTTGTGTTATCTTGTTCTGAAACCAAAACTTCACTTGTTGTTCTGTAAGACCAGTTATCTCACTCAGCTCCCTCCTTCGATATTCATCCGGGTGAGCACAAAAGCTAAAATGTCTGTTCATTCAAGTGAGAAAAAAAAAATGACAATTGGCAAGTCGTTAAATTCTTATAACAAACTCAAGAAGTGTGCAGGTGTGTAAACTGTTATCCTTCTCACATTTTCTTAAAGAGGCCTTTTTACATTTTATAGGTAGATCAATATATTAGAAGAAGGATCAAACATGGGATATGTATTTACATGATCATGTGGACAAACCATCACTGCTACAAATACGATGCAATTCATTTCAACCAAATTTATTGGGTTAAAAATTACTAAAGATCAAAATATTGTCATGAATATTTGCACTTCTAAAAGAAGAAGATAACTATCAACTTGAAATCAATCATAGTATCCTTAGTAGTATCCATACCCTTGAAGTATCTGGTTCTGCCGGAAAGTGAGCCTCTGTAGGCGCTTCTTCCTTGGTTTTGGGCCAATGTCATCTTGATCATTAGTGGGGTTCCCCCGACTTATGTTTCTGTTGCTAAGCGATATGTCAAAGTCAACATTATCACCATACATCCCATCTAATTCTTCAGAGTAATTGTCAAAGGTTTGCTGCTCCTCGGCGTGTGCTTGACCACTTTGTGCCCGTGGCATGCCATTCTGATATTAAAAATAGTACTTACACTTTTAGATTCATACTCCATACTAAAGTAAGTAACTTACACTAGTAAGTTGAATTTATTTTTATTAAATAATAGAAGAGTTAAAAGGACCCTCTATATGGACTCCATGAGGTTACAAGTTCGCATATTAGTCCGAAACAAATAAGAACTTAGAAAATACATTTTCATGCTTCAAACATATGTTATACATTTAGTATCCACCCACACATTTGTTTTCCTTCCCTAGTGGGAGAATAAAGAATAGTGTAAGTCGGATAATTCAATTGGCTCTCGGGAAAATATGCTCCCTCCACTGAAAAAACATATTTTTAATTTTTAAAAATTTCAACAAAAAATTTCGCATGTACATCTCAATAATCTATGTGCATTCGTACAGTTTCACGAAAAACTGACGTTTTTCTATGGCCGATGAAGAAAGACAAAACATGTCCCACAAAAACATTGTTTTTAGCATACAACTTTGTATATTTACACAGCCCAAACGACAGTTCAAATTTTTAGGAAAGATATTATGCGCACGTAGTATGCGAAGATATACACGTGAATTTTTGTTTATAATTTTTTGACATTTTGAAATGTATCTAAGATGCATATCAAAATAAAGGAAGCATATGCACCCAAGAGACAAAAGGTCAGGTAGGTAGGCTTCGGCTTGTTGTGAAAACCTTGAATAGAGTAAGAGAAACAGATCTAGAATACGTAGCCATTCTCATTCCAATATGAACAAGCCTAATCCCGAAAAAGACGGATTCCCATTTTTTCTAGGATAAGTTTTACAATTTAGTTTATATTTACACTATACCAGTATGATTTATTTTGAAATCAGATAGTGCATACAGTTTATTATTTTGTCTGACTTTGTGTTGGTCCCAGAAATCTAAGCTCAGGTTGAAATAATCAGGGGTGGAATATATATACCTCTGGCATAGTAACTTCGATGATTGGATAACACCTCTACAAAATTAGTTGGTGGATTTACGGAGAATCGCGCAGGTAACAAATGGAAGTAGCCAAATAAACAAAATCAGCAAAAGACAAGTATCACGATTTAACATTTGTGGATGCTCACAGAGGAAACAAAATCAACATGCATGTGCTTATGTGTTCATATTTTTTTATCCCTTTCTACTAAGAATAACACATACTACCACGTGATCTACGTGATAAGCAACCAAAAAAAAGAACAACACATGCTGAAGAACTCTTCGGAGCATCAAGAGAGCAAACAGCAAAACTTCCAACTAGGTGTTGTTAGAGATGGGAAAGCAAATATACCGACTGTCTCCCATGCCCACCATGAGCAGAGCCATGCATCTTCGCCAAGAACGATTGGAAGCCCTGACCAGGTAGATCAATTCCTAGTTGGAAACTAACACATACGGCGTGTGTCTCCAGCACTCATGTATTGTGTGCAGTTGTGCTATGTGCCTCTTTCCTCTGCCTTTATTTATAGCCGTCCTCTCGGCCTTTCCCTTGCCTAGTGGATGCTGCACTTTAATTATTTTTGTTGGCTTCAGAAGATTTACTTTTAATGGTCATTAGATAATATATAGAGAAATTAACTTATAATTTGTTTTTTGTGAAACAATGTACAATCATAGATGCTCACACATGTGCACATTCACTCACCCCTATAAACATACGCTATCCCTATGAGCACTTCTAATAAACTGCGCCCAAGAAACTAATCCGATGGGTTTTGAGATTGACGAAGTTACCACAGACGTCTCGTTGTCGACGGGAATGTCGCCCCCCACTGAAGAATAATCCGCCTTTATGAGACGCCAAAGTGTCAAATCTGTGATTTAAACTCTAGTGTGTTGGGGTGCCACTTCCCTGATAACCATTCAAGCACAAGTTGAATCTCTTAACTTATAATTTCCTTGTCCTAATTACTTGTCACTAAATAAATGTGCCCAAAATTAGCTGGTCGGGCATGACGGCATGAGGGAGAAACCATATGGATTACCATTAATTACCACCAAATATACCATACCTCGTGCAAATTAAAGAAGAATAAAAATAGGTTAGATGGTAAGATTCATGGGCGTAGAGGATACTGAGTATATTACTCAAAATCAAGTCACATATGTTTAATTAATTCACGAGCATACATTTGACCTTCAATGTTGTGCACATAAATGTATGAACGCCCTAGATGAATGATTAACGAAATTATACTCCATATTATTGATATGAGCAATAGAAAATCTTATCATACCATGAGTAGGTTTGGACATTAAGCTTGAAGTTCGGCGAGCTTATTGAGCCTTCGTTTATTCAACTCATTTAGCTTTGCTCGTTTAAGTAACAAATTGAGTTGAGCAACATAATTTTTGTTTGTTAACGCTAACGAGTAAAGCGAGCAAGCTCGCTTACCTAGATAATTTTGAGTTCATCTTGTTGAGTCGGAGAAAACAACCCAATCTGGCCCAAACCCAGCCGAGACTCTATCCTGAATATTATGTATAGGAGGATCGAGCGAACTGATACCACCGAATTCCACCATCACTCCTCATCTCGTCAACCCCACGTCCTAATGTGCTTAATGAGCAGCTCACAAGCATATAACGAGCCCATCTTCATTTTTAACTTGTTAAGGATAATGAGCCGGGGGACTTAACGATCATGAGTCTTAGTGGGCCGAGCATTCATGAACTGAGAAGCTCGTTATTCCAATTCTACTCACGCAATGAGCCTAGGATTTACCATAATAGTTTTTAAGGTTGTGGTAGCACGGCGATGGTAGAGTTGGGTTTGGGCCGCTAGAGAGGCCGACTAACTGACATAAACTTGTAGTAGACTAGTACGACGGTATCAGGTGGTAACTGGGTCGGGCCGGTGTAGCGTGCAGTCGGTAGGATTGGGGATCCGATATGACCTCCGGTGGGGTCGAAGTGGGCTCAAAGGGGGACATGGATGGTGAGCTAAAAAGAGCAAAGATAGCGAACAAAGCGAACGATGCTCGTCTTTTTTTTTCTGGACTACAACCACCATACTATATTTTCATTTATCTGGGCAAACTATTGAGCAGGCAATGCAAACCAACCTCGTACTATATATCTAGGATACAATGTAAGACACAATGACAAGCATCAAATATAAAAGTATAGTAGGAATCGCAAATGTTTCTCACGGACTTTCTAGGCTAGTAAGGAAAATGGTGGTAAATATTTTTGAATGGGCCGCAAGAGTGGCCATAAACCAAAAGATAACCAACTATACTAGTTTTACTATGCCAAAAAAGCAACCATGTCGTCTTTGATATGTTGGGTATGTCATATCTAGTTGTGTAAACGCACATATGTTTATTTTATTACTATATGGAGTAATATATATCGACGTGCCTAATGTTGGTCTCATACGATGTAGTATTCCTTAATAGTAAACTTGCAGATTTAGACAATTTGCGGGAAAGTATGAGCACATTGCAACAATGATCATTAATGTTTTCAACGAATTGATAAAAAAAATTAGTATTTCTTCTCATTGTCAACGGTTTAAAATGAAGAAGTGACAAGAAATAGTAGATCACATTGATCAATTGTAACACTTGGGCCACACTTTATATGTTAATTTGAGATGAGACTAGCTTAATTGAAATCAAATTGGAGAACTTGTTAGTGCATACCACAGAGCTTGTTTAGTTAACTGATTTCATCAGTGTGCGCTAAGTATAAAACAATTCATGTCTATCTTCGTCGGTTGCTGCTATGGCAAATAGGGACAAATCAGGCATGGTAAATGAACCAAAAGTGTGACATGCGTGTATATATATTAAGAGATATGTATCAGCCAAGGCGATCCGGCATCATTCTATCTTGCCAATGTCATTCTATCTCCAAGATCTCAATTAATGGAGCGTGGATGTGCTTCGTGGAACCCCACCTCACCTGCCACCAGACCAAGGACGCAACCATGTCATTCTATCTCCAAGATCTCAACTAATGAACCATTGATCACAAACTTTCGGGGGTGTATATATGTTATTAATGAGAGCACATCTAAATCTGAAATGGTAATGAATGTGTATGGAACAACTGTGAGAAAAGGAAAAACACAGGAACACCCAACCACCGATTAATGATGCATATCTTCACTAGCTAGCCACCGATTATACGCGTGGATACATGATGCAATTCCATCCCCACTTTGGCTCATTGCAGACGGTCCAACAAGGAAATAACACGTAGAGGGGTTATTGATGATACATGATGCAATTCTATCTTCACTTTGGCTCCTTGCAGACGCTCCAATAAGAAAATAATATATGTATACTGATGATGCATTGTTGTATATTACGACGGGAGCATTCTATCTATAGTTATAAATGTGCATATCTTTTTTTTAGAAGTATAAATATGTATATCTAAGATAGTAGTATAGTATACTCCGCAGATTAGTGCATATCTTTTTTTAGAAGTATAAATGTGCATATCTGAGATAGTAGTATAGTATACTCCGCAGATACGTGCATATCTTTTTTTTAGAAGTATAAATGTGCATATCTGAGATACTAGTATAGTATAGTCCGCATATACACAACTCGACACCACTCTGATGGGCTGCATGAACCGAATTATTAATTCCTTGCAAGTTTTAGATCCAGCCCACACGACATAACTTGTACCAAAACTAAAGATGACAGACTTGGTGCATATATAGAGTAGAGAAAAAAATGTTTTGTATTCCTCAGAATCCAATTTATTTGTTCAAATAAACTAGGCATATTTTTTCACCGAAAGACACGAGTACAACACGCAAGGAACGGAAACAACGAATTCATATTAACTTCCTTGTTAACTATAGCTACATGGTACTTCAAAAAAAACTATAGCTACATGGTGTCACAACACATATCGGTACTTGATTTCTCAGCTTAATCATATGCAACCCATCTAATTTCAGTTGCACATACACTACTCAACTCTACTGTACACTATGTGCGTGTTCGGTAGCCCACATGACCTCTGACCGGACCATGGAGAGACAAATTAGGCCCGATTGATTGCATAGGCTTCATTCGTATTGTGACCTGCACTGGTTTTAAAGCACCTACGGGTCAGGCTCTAGGGGACAACCGAATCGGTAGCCTTCGTAAAGCGGCAGATCTAGTCTTGGCTCCCTGCTGCTCGTCCTCTCCGCGGTTATAGTCATCAATCATGGCGATGCTAGATGTTGAGATCCACTCAAAAATAACCTCCACGTGATTGATTCTGATCAGTCTCCTCTTCCTCCATTTTAATGTTGGAGTTTGAACATCCGATTTTGGACAGCTGCCGCTAGCTTTTTTTCCGCTTCCAATAAATTCATGTTTCTTTCTTCTTTCCACGCAGCATTTGTTTCCCCAAATCCAACATATCTGGCGTTCTGGTTTCTTGACTCTCTATCATGGAGTCCTGGGCGGATCGGTTCTTGTTTCGACGATTTTTTCATTGTTGTCCCTTGCGCTAGGATGAGTCTGGTTTACACTAGGGCCACATTGTCTCCTTGCTCATTCCCTTTCCCTCCAGTTCGGAGGCCTTCTCTGTGGTCCTTGGAAGGGAAAGTTTACAAACTGAGGGATAAAGGGAAGCATGGATCCCACATACGTGCAATAATCAGGAGGCACCAAAGACCAACGACTTGGTCTCTGTCCCGTCTCTTTAGCACCTAATCATATAAGGGAATGGCTCCTACGTGTGATGATTAACGACACACAAAAAACCACTCCAGAACAAAACTACAGATCCTATTGAGGTGCGAAGGGAGCCGAAGACTAACGATCACCGCCATCCACCATGAGGATAGTGTTGGCGGCGTCCTTGCACTATCAAAGCCATGGGCTTCAACATGTTTGCATCTGGCGGGCACAGGAACTCTTCTTCATCTACTAGTAAGTTAATCTCGTAATATCTCTATTAACATGCTCTAATGGATGATCAGTTTATGTTTAAGTTACTCCTAACTCTGCAATTACAGTTAACAATGGTATCAGAGCAAGATCTGATCATCTTAGAGTCTTAATTTTTATTAGGGGATCATGTTTAGCTTTGGATAAATTAAATGATCACGTTTTATTCTACTTGACTTTGAACCAGTACTATGAACATGTTCACAATGTTAATTACTTCGACCATGTATTAGTACCGTTTCCTTTTAAATTAAGAATGAAGGAGAAGGGGAATCAATAAGTAAAAAATGAAAAGAATAGGAAATCTCCCGGTTTCTCCAATGTTCCCGGAAACCCTAGCCCGAGATTGAATTCCCCCAAAGGAAATTCTACGGACTCACTTGATGACGTGGCATCGATATTGTTCCTCCGATATCTCGTTCGACAGTGGGTTTGTGAGGGCATCAACATCAAGGCATTTTGTCCTCCCAACAGAGAGGATGATCGGAATGATGCGCTGGTCATGACACGAATGAAGGCGAGCTAGGCCTCTGATCCATGGCTGCTTTCGCCCTTGACGGCCGCTGGTGGTTTTCTACGAGCACCACTGCCTCCTTACAACCATATACACAACACGTCAGCCACCATATGACGGAGGAGTTCGCGCCCTCAAGTCAAAGATGTCGGGTTCCCTAGCTATCGTGGACGAACGTGCCATCTCGCTATCATGTAGGCCAGTGCTCAGGTTGGTCAGTACCGCCACCCACCCTTTGTGCAGGAAATAGGGAGGAATGATAGAAAATGTCCTAGTGTTTCACCGGGCACGATTTTGATCTGACCGCAATGGTCTATGGCTGTCGGATTCAATCCAAAGACCCAGAGTCCCGTGGGTAAGATGCTGGGCTTCTAGAGCTTATTGGACCAAATGAAAGGAAAGGCTCCGATCTATGTTATCTTGTCCCATCAACAAACATTTTTTTATTGAATTAAGCTGCGATAGAATCTGAATCTTAACAGGCTTCCACGGACTTAATGCAAATGTAGTTTAAGAATTTTTTTTCTAATTTTCACTATTTTATCTGATGTTTACACTATTATGATAATGGTAATACTCTCTCTATCCCATGAAACATGTTGGAATTTTTTTCTAAATTTGAATGTATGCAGCCACTAAATGGTCTCGTCTAAATTTGAATGAACTTCCGAAAACATCGGTGGGTTCGAGGGAGTACATTGTTTAAATCACAAATGGGCCGGAAATGGAGAGAAAGATAATGTTCAATTTTTTCCTAAATTGAAAAAATATGTGAATAGATTGTTTAGTTGTGCTATAGAATTCCTAGGTGGGACTCTACATGTTTTACTAAGTATGAATAACTATGTTTTGGAAATACTGAAAACAACTAAGTTAATGAACCATCTGAGTGAAAAGTGGCATTGATTGGTTTACGTTGAGTGGTTACAATGAAGTCATGTATATGGCTGTCATGTGTATCACACTTGTGGACAGCCACTCAGGTATCAAAGAGATTGGAGACGATAGAGTTAAGAAGATTCGAGTGCAAGCATGTGTCATATGGGCTCTGTCTTGACTAATTAAGTTGCGAGAGCCCAACCCAACGTACAGAGGGTGGTAGTTGTTGGTAGGACGAAGCTTTTCCGTTGTGGTTTGGGGATTGCTTCTGAAAGGTCCCTCTTAGTCTTCTACTTACCATTCAAGAAAAATGAGCATCGTGGTCAAAAGGGTTTACTAACTTATGTGGGTAAATTGTACAACCTCTACAGAGTGTCAAACTAAGTACTTAGCCGTATCTCCAGTTATAGACAATTCCGAGCGTCAAGACTTTGAAGCAGTTCAAAAATCTCCACATCCCAATTTCTTAAGTTAAAACTTAGTGGGTGAACAAGGGAAGAAATATTCATTGGGGAATTACCGGTTGTTTCCAGTTTCATTGATTTCTATCAATGTTACTGCTTAACTTATAATGAAAAATGTGTTTCGAAAATGATAGGTAAAGGAAAACTTGTTTTGCGCAAATCAGCTAAGCTCCACTTAGCCAAATGAGCATGGAGTTGTAGGTGGATATTCCTTTCCTTGTGACATTTGCCAATACAATTCAAATATATTGACCATTTGTAGCTATAACTTTACATGCTGCAGATATTTTGGAACACAAGTGAGTTGCGATGATTAGGGTTATGAGTCTATCCTCAACATGCTTGCCTGTGGCTCATGAAGACGAAGGACCCCATGCTATCTATGTTGTTCGTTGTATATACTCTAATGTTACGCTAGCCTTGCGCTATGCAATTTTTAATCTTTTATGTAAATGTTGGATCATACGATGTAATAAACACCTTTTTTTGGTATTACATCATGTACTGTGTGTGCTAGCGATTGATCTAGAGACTAGCACATATACGCACATAGATCGACACCTTAAAAGGTAAGGTCGCTACAGAAGGACTGAAGAGAGAACAAAAAAGTCAATGAAAGCAAAACAAATCAAGTAATGAAAAACTAAAGCAATATACTTAGGAATTCTGATAAATACAAATAATTCAAGTCAAAATAAATGCAAAATGAAGTAATGAAAAAGTGAAATACTGAAAATCATATAAAATAGACTTAAGATGGGAGTGAAGAAAGAAGAACAATGGCCGAAGAAAATGAATGGTTGAGGAATTAGTGACCACACCATTTAGAAACTGAGAAGCTTGATAGTAAAAGGATATAGAAATGGGACTAAAGTGAAATACTGAAGAATCAATGATGTTTCTACCTTGGTGGTCATTGGAGAAATGTCCCATCTGATTGTAATAAAACACGTGGGCGTAAAAAGACGAACCAGGAGTAAGAAGAATAATGCCAAATGACCATAGAAAAGTCAGTGTGCATATACTTACTAAATTAATGAAGTTTGAGGACAAAACTAGGAATTTCATGACTTAAAGAGTGACTGATAAAGACCGAAGAAATAAATATTGAGTGACTGAAACCAGAATGACAAAGTCCTCTTTCGGTCAAGATAATACTACTCAGATATGAGGATGGCACTGGGTAGGGTATGAGCAGGGTAGAGCAATACCATAACACTACTCATATAGTCAATAGGTACAAATTTCTACCCATACCCGTACCCATGGGTACCCATACCCATACCCGATGGGTACCCATACCCATTGGGTACCCGGTGGGTAGGTTAAAACCCATACCCATTGGGTACCCGGTGGGTAGGTTAAATTGTACATAAGTCACTCGCAATTTTATATTTACTAGGTAACGAATTTGATTAAAAATGAATTATATCAACTTAATAACATGTACTTGAGTACATAAAAATTAACAAAATATGAAAACCACATTCTCATATTCTACTCATAATTCAACAAATTAGACGTGTCACATAAGAAATTAACAATTAACGGGCAGGATATGGGTATACCCGTGGGTACGAGGCTACACCCGTGCCCTACCCATGACTTAGTGGGTAGGGTATGGGTACTATCCATGAGCATAAAAGTGTACCCATACCCTACCCATGCGTGTACGGTACCCGCGGGTACCCGTACTCATGGGTAAAATTGCCACCCTTACTCAGATAAGCTAACTTGATTTTTGGAAAATGAGACAGTGTCCTTGTACTCAAAGACAAAGGGAGCAATTTTATATGCGAGTAGCACTCAAACAACTTATCATACTATTCAGATATGAAAACGAATCTACGATGTTCCATCGACAAAAACAAAACATGTTTAATAAATGAACCAAAACTTTGTAAAATGGTAAATTTTAATAGTATACCAAAAACATAAAATTTAGGCCATTCTAAGAGAGGCAAGAAAACAAACATCACCATCACACAGCGCAAAAATGCATATCATGCGGTCAGTGCCAGTTGATATTCACCTTGGCAAGATTGACAAATGAGAGAAAAATACAACGACATTGAGCGAACAAAGGTAGTGCAGAAAGGCAAGTAGTTCACACCCAATGAATATGCATAGTACGTGCAGCCATCGCATTGCACCTCCTAAAAAGGATGTTATGAATTTTTTAATTGTCATCTATTGAAAAAAACTAGATGTTAGCTACTTGTCCATCTTCATTCTTTGACGCTACAAGAAAACTGAAGGGAACTCGGTAGTACAGTGTAGACTGCAATGAGGTTTAAGTGTTGTTGTTTATTATTGTAAAGAGCAATATTTAAGAATAAAAGTAGTACTGAACTACTGAATCACTACATGCCCTAGCACTGGAGGTTGCTATTGATTTCTATTATGTTTATAGAAACCCAATTTCATGACTGAAACTCACTTGGCAAACTGTGCATGGTTCCTAATCTATAGGAAAACAAACCTCAAATATTATTTCATTTCACTACTGCAAAAATCCAAATAGCTACAACCTGATTTTCTCTATCCATACGCCAACGTAGACTATTAGAGACTTCGCCAATCCCTCCATATGGTCAATGTATTCAGACTAGCCATATGTCCTTAGCCATCAAAATAGCTGGTTAAAAGAAGAAATACAACTAGTGAGGAAGCACAATAACAAATTGCTACAGATCGAACAAAAAAATCCCTCACATCTGTCACTATGCGGATGACATTTCACTGACATTGAAATCACGGAAATTTTGGAAAACCACTAACACAAATCACTTAAAAATAGATACAGATGTAGCCAAAGATGGATAAAAATCTCAGGCACTGCCTTGGTTGCGGTTTCTGTATAGCCTATCCTTCATTCTCTCCATTGAATTGATGCGAATGTTGCCTCTCACTCTCTTGTCTTACCCTCTTGTTTCACCTATCATCATTTTCACTCATGGGACTATCTGAAGAGAAGCATGTGCAACAATAAAAAACAAAGGGATGATGCGTATTCTTTAAAAAAAACAAGGGAAAGGCCCAGGAGTGCCTCGCTGCTCCATTAATATTGACGGTGGGGGTACAAGATGTAAAGGACAACAACAGGTACAGAGTAGTCCTTAGAATATCCAAAATGACCCTACAAAAATGACAGAAAACGCGATCAAATCCTTTTGCTCCACCGCCGCGCCATAGATTCCATCGCTGGCCATCCTCATCGCCACCGGGGATAAGACCACTTGGAGAGACGAGAACGAAGATTGTCGGCGCAGATCAACTGAAGGGCCTCCAACTTGGATGTTGAGACGACGCCATCGTCGGCGTCTGGAGAGGCCGTCCGCTCGGCCAAAGATCACGGTGGCCAACCATGGCCCTGGCATGGAAATCTCCAAGTAGCAGCATCGATCTTCCCCGCGGCCAGCCGGAGTCGACGGCAGCAACATCGGGGGCCTTCTCCTCTTTGCCGGCACCACGCCGACGAGGAAGAAGAAGAGCACCAAAGTCTCCGCGCCAACGGAAGCCACTGCCACGAGTAGGAGCCTTATTGAAGGAGTCCACGTTGGAGTTCTGATACTTTGCAAACGCATCTACAATTTTTGATGCTCCATGCTTGTTTTACACCATTTCTATATGATTTGCTTACACTTAGTTGCACTTGTATACATTTTCTGGCACTAACCTATTAACAAGATGCCACAGTGTCAGTCCCTGTTTTCTCCTGTTTTGTATTTCAGAATAGTTGTACAGGAAATATTCTCAGAATTGGATGAAACAAAAGCCGGAGTCAATATTACCGTAACGAAGATGGAATTCAGAGGGGGGACGAAGAGGCGCCACAGGGCAGCCAAACCACCCCATGGCGCGGGCCCAGGCATGGTCGCGCCTGTTGGAGATATGCCCAAGAGGCAATACTAAATTGGTTATTATATATCTTTGTGTTTATGATAAATGTTTATATACCATGCTATAATTGTATTAACCGAAACATTGATACATGTGTGTTATGTAAACAACAAGAAGTCCCTAGTAAGCCTCTTGTATAACTAGCTTGTTGATTAATAGATGATCATCGTTTCATGATCATGAACATTGGATGTTATTAATAACAAGGTTATGTCATTATGAGAATGATGTAATGGATACATCCAATTAAGCGTAGCATAAGATCATGTCATTAAGTTCATTTGCTATAAGCTTTCGATACATAGTTACCTAGTCCTTTCGACCATGAGATCATATAAATCACTTATGCCGGAAGGGTACTTTGATTACATCAAACGCCACTGCGTAGATGGGTGGTTATAAAAGTGGGATTAGGTATCCGGAAAGTATAAGCTTGAGGCATATGGATCAACAGTGGGATTTGTCCATCCCGATGACGGATAGATATACTCTGGGCCCTCTCGGTGGAATGTCGTCTAAATGGTTTGCAAGCATATGAATGGTTCATAAGAGACCACATACCACGGTAAGAGTACTTGTCAGAGACGAGGTTGAACAAGGTATCGAGATACCGATGATCAAACCTCGGACAAGTAATATATCGCGTGACAAAGGGAATCGGTATCGTATGTAAATGGTTCAACCGATCACTAAGTCATCGTTGAATATTTGGGAGCCATTATGGATCTCCATATCCCACTATTGGTTATTGGTCGGAGAGAAGTCTCAACCATGTTCGCGAACCGTAGGGTGACACACTTAAGGTTTGATGTAGTTTGAGTAGATATGAAATATGGAATGGAGTTCGAAGTTTTGTTCGGAGTTTCGGATGCGATCCAGGACATCACGAGGAGTTCCGGAATGGTCCGGAGAATAAGATTCATATATAGGAAGCCATATTCCAAGTTTGGAAATGAACCGGTGCATTTATGGAAGGTTCTAGAAGGTTCTAGAGAAGTCCGGAAGAAAGGCACTATGGAAGGTGGAGTCCCGGAGGGACTCCACATGCTAGGCCAACCCTAAGGGGTGGAGTCCTAGGTGGACTCCACCAAAGGTGGCCGGCCACCCCCTCAAGGAAAGGTGGGAGTCCCACCTTGAGTAGGACTCCCCCCTTTAGTAGGTTTCCCACTTTTGGGAGGTTTTGGCTCAAAGAAGGATGGAGCTGACTCCCCTTCACTAGGATCGGCGGGCTCCCTGGAGGAGTCTGCCCGGTCGCAATGAAAATCTTATCTCTGAACTGTCAGGGTCTAGGGAATGACCCGACAGTTCGTTCGCTTTCGGACCTTCGAAGGCGTTATAATCCTGACATTATTTTTCTTTCTGAGACACACTTGGATGATTACCCTGCTGAATGCTTAAGACGCCGTTTACAGATGGACTCTAAGATTGTTAATCCTAGCTCCTCGAGAAGTGGTGGAGTCTTGCTGTTTTGGAAGAGGGAAATCACAGTACAACAAATTTTTTCTGACCCCAAATATATTGATGTTAAAATCATTGAATCCCCACAGAGAGTTTGGAGACTGACAGGTATATATGGTGAGCCTCGATGGGATGATAAGTACAAGACTTGGGATAGGTTGAGAGGTCTTAATGGCAATAACAATCTACCGTGGGTTGTAATTGGTGACTTCAACGAAAATGCTTTCTCTCATGAAAAATATGGTGGAAACCCAAGACCGGCTGCTTTTATGCAAGCATTTCGGGATGCTCTTGATGACTGTAATCTCCATGATCTGGGGTTCGTGGGAGATAATTACACCTGGAAACGGGGGCGTATCCGTGAAAGACTGGACCGAGCTGTAGCAAATAATGCCTGGGATTTGCTACACCCTGGAGCTTTGGTGCAACACCTGGGTTATATCCGATCTGATCACCGCCCAATATTATTAGATACTGATGCTCACCAGGTTCAGTTGAATAACCACAATGGACCTCGTCGGTTTGAGGCAAAATGGCTTCGGGAGCCACAATTCCGTGAAGTTGTTGAGCGTGCATGGGGAGAGGTTGAACACCAATCTGGTGGGGTTTTAGGAAAATTAAATAAAGTGCATGAGATTTTGCATCAATGGAATGACTCTGTTTTGAAACAACCAAATAAGAATATACGCCAAGCTCAACGTGAACTGGAGAAAGCCATGACTGGGCAGATTACAGATGAGAGCGAGGCAAAAGCGAAGGAAATGGTGGATCTGATTGAACTCCTACTCGAGCAGGAAGAAATGTATTGGTCGCGGCGATCAAGAGCCAATTGGATTCAGTATGGGGACAGAAATACTTCATTCTTTCACAATTTTGCATCTGCCAGACGTAAGAAAAATTTCATTCACAAACTCAAGGATGACAATGATCAATGGGTAGAAGGTATGGATAACCTAAAACCGTTTGTCCTTAATTACTTTGCTAATATGTTTTCATCTGAAGTACATGAAACAGACCCGGCTGTCCTGGACAAAATTCAGCCATGAGTTACAGAGATTATGAATGAGAAGCTATGCTCGCCTTTCAATGCCGAAGATGTAAAGAAGGCGGTGTTTAGTATTGGAGATTATAAAGCTCCTGGCCCTGATGGCCTCCATGCGGTTTTTTACAAAAAAAAATTGGGCTCTTTTTGGTGATGATATTACTGATGAAATTTTGCATGCTCTGAATACTGGACAGATTCCTGAAGGATGGAATGATACCACGGTGGTCCTCATCCCCAAGTTGGATCACCCGGAACTTATTACTCAATTCCGCCCAATTAGCCTCTGCAATGTCATATATAAAATCATCTCTAAAATGCTGGCTCTGCGTTTGAAAGAGATTCTTCCTGATATTATATCTCCTATGCAAAGTGCTTTTGTTCCAGGTCGCCTTATTACTGATAATGTCCTAGTGGCATACGAGAGTATTCAAACTATCAAAAATAAGAGGTCAGGTACTAATGGAGTTTGTGCGGTTAAACTTGATATGCATAAAGCTTATGATAGAGTGGAGTGGATTTTTCTGGAGAATATGATGAGAAAACTAGGCTTTTCTGAAAGATGGATATCGCTTATGATGGCTTGTATCAGATCGGTAAGATACCAAATAAGGTTCAATTCTGAGGAAACAGACATGTTTGTCCCTACAAGAGGGCTACGCCAAGGGGATCCCCTTTCTCCTTATTTGTTCCTGCTATGTGCGGAGGGTTTATCCAGTCTCCTGTTGTATGAAGAAGAAGTTGGTGGCATCGATGGGGTAAGAGTGTGCAGAAATGCACCATCAGTTTTACACCTTTTATTTGCTGATGATTCTCTAATCCTCATGAAGGCAGACATGAACAATGCAACTTCCTTGCAACAAGTTTTGGATACTTACTGTGCAAAATCAGGTCAATTGGTGAGTTTGGCTAAATCAAGTATATTCTTCTCTCCAAATACTAATGCCCTCTTGAGAGCAGAAATATTTGAAGCTCTTCATATTGATACGGAGGCCTTATCGGATAAATATTTGGGACTGCCGGCTTTGGTAGGAGCGGAAAGAAGTGACTGTTTTGAGCACCTTATTGAGAGAATTATTCAGAGGATCAATGGATGGAAGGAGAAGCTTCTCTCCATAGGGGGGAAAGAGATTTTACTGAAAGCAGTGGCTCAGGCAATTTCTGTCTATTCTATGTCTGTGTTCTTGAAACCAAAGGGTGTATGCAAAAAAATGATGGATGCAATAGCAAAATTCTGGTGGAGAGATGATGAGAACACTAACAAGATGCACTGGTATGCCTGGTGGAAATTATGCTATCCCAAGAATGAAGGTGGCATGGGTTTTAGGGATTTCCACTCCTTCAACCTTGCTATGTTGGCGAAACAAGTGTGGAGATTGATAACTGCTCCTGACTCTTTGTGTGCTCAAGTCTTACAAGCCAAATACTACCCTGATGGCAATATTCTAAAAGCTGGGCCGAAGGCCGGTTCATCCTTTACTTGGCAGAGTATTCTGGCTGAGATTACAACTTTTAAAAGAGGATATATTTGGAGGGTTGGCAATGGTGACAAAATTAATATTTGGACCGATCCATGGATCAGCTGCAGTCCTAATAGAATGATCACTTCTCGTCGGGGGAATTCTATCTATACAAGTGTGTGAGCTTATAGATCCTATTACAGGACAATGGGACTTGGACATTCTCAATAGTCTGTTCAATTCCCTGGATGTAGCACGCATAATGAGCATCCCTATTAACACACAAGGATTTGATGACTTCATTGCTTGGAAAGCTACCAAAAAAGGGAAATATTCAGTCTGGTCTGGCTAATATTTACAATGGCGCCACCAGTTTGGGCCGACGGCGTCACAGTTTGCACGTCCGGGTTCTTCAGCAGTAAACCCAATTTGGAAGCTTCTTTGGCAAATGAAAATCCCGAGTAAAGTTAAAAAAATATCTGGAGGGCGCTGCATGGCATTGTTCCCTTAAAATGCATTCTTGCAAATAGACATATTGGTACGTCAGCAAGTTGTCTGGTATGCAATTTGGGTCCAGAGGATCTGCGGCACTTATTCTTCCAATGCCCAGTTGCCAAGAATTTGTGGGAACCGATTGGAATTAGCGGGTTAATTGATGATTCAATTCTGGAGGATAGAGCAGGATCGGCTGTTCTCGGGCATTTGCTGAAAAGAGAAGATAATAATCTGGTTGGTATGCCTAATACTGGGCTGAAAGAAACAATTGCAGTAGCTTGCTGGTATCTATGGTGGCTCAGAAGGCGGATCACAAATAACGAATCTACCCCATCCATATATAACTGTAAAATGTCTATTTTTTCTATAGTGGCAAATGCATCAAAGGCAACTGTGGCGGGAGGTATGAATCAGACTGTGAAATGGACAAGGCCTCAGGTCAGATACATAAAACTGAATGTTGATGCATCATTCTATGTCGATCTCAAGAAAGGGGCCACGGCTGCTGTGCTTCGGGATTACTAGGGGCGCTTTGTCGCTGCAGCAGGTAGGTTCATACCGCATGTGAATTCAGCTGCAATGGCTGAGGTGATGGCGATGAAGGATGGACTCAATCTTGCTAATCAACTTGGGTGCTCCCGGATTGAAGCGGAATCGGATTCCCTGGAAACTATTGAAGGCTGCATTGGTGGTGACACCTGGTGGAGTGAGAATTCTGCGATCTTTGCTGATTGCCTGGACATAAGAGCGGGATTTGATGATGTGAAGTTTAAGCACTGCTCGAGAGAAGCAAATAAAGTGGCGGATGAGATAGCTAGGTTTTGTTTTCAGAGTGGCAATGCTTGTAATTGGGTCGATGAACCCCCTAGCTTTATTCTGCAAACTCTGATAGATGATGTAACTATTATATGACTCGCGGCAGCAGGTTCCAGACGCACTCTTTTCCTTCCAGGGTACCGAAGGGGGCTGGAAGGTTTTTAATGAGGCGGCCTGTTGTTTGCTTAATAGATTGGTCAAAGTTTCCAAAAAAAAAAGACGTTGTAGTAGGGGGTGCTATACACCGACCTGATCGGTGGGTGGAAGGCACCGCAAACCCCCACGACCCAGGTAATTCAGTGGGCTGCGGCCCTTCCCATCAGGTGAGTTTCTTTTTCCTTTTTCTTCCTTCTTTTCCTTTTTTCTTTTCTGTTTATATTTTTGTTTTCTCTCAAAATTTGAACAATTTTCTGAAACTAAAACAGTTTTTAAACATTTTTCGGATTTGAACATTTTAAAAATTCGAAATTTAAACAATTTTTTAATTTGAATAATTTTCAAAATTGAACTTTTTTAATATGAACAGATTTCGAATTTAAAAGATTTTTTGATTTGAACATTTTTCAAATTTGAACAATTTTCAGATTTGAACTATTTTCAAATTGTACGATTTTTAGATTTGAACATTTATCAAACTTTAACAATTTTTAGATTTAAACTATTTTCAAATTTGAACTTTTTAAATTTGAACAAAAAGAAAAATAATCAAAAACAAAAGAAAAAGAAACAAGAAATAAAAAGAAACAGAAAAGGAAAAAACAAAAGGAAAGGAAAAAACAAAAAAAAGAAACATAAAACAGAAATAAATGGCAAACTAGGCCGACCAGGTCAGCCCATACCACGCGCAGGGTGTGTGCGGCGCGCAGTAGCGGCCGACCTGGTCGGGTGTATAGGAATTTCCATTGTAGTATAACGAAGGCTGGCGGGATGTACCGTCGGCCCGGGCCGCCCGGCCCAGTAAGACCAGACGGCTCGTGTATTCGACTACGGCCCAAGCGGTACATTATTACGACCTGGTCGGTGTATAGGATCCGCCGCACACGCAAGGCTCGAGCAGGGTCAACATGAGCGAGCACAGCAGCGCGATGGGAGCTGCGTGCAAGCGGCGGCCCAATGCAGCGGGAGGCATCGGCGGGCGGCGGCCTGGTAAGGCAGCAGCCCACGCGGAGCGGGCCTGGTGCAGGGGGAATCCTATTCTCCGCTCATAGCAGAGCGGACTAATTCTGGGCTGGCCCATTAGCGAGGAAATGTCTGCTTTTTCCAGTTTTCTTCAGTTTATTCTTTGATTTTCATAGCTTTTTGGCAATTTTTTCGATTTTGCCGCTTAGTTTTTTTTTCAACCTTGAAATTCTAAAGTTTTCCTAAAGTTTTCAAAATCCGAAATTTTTCGGTTTTGAACATTTTTTTAATTCGAACATTTTTCAGATCCACTATTTTTAGATTTGTAATTTTAAAAAAATTCAGATTCGTACATTTTTTAATCCAAACATTTTTCAGATTCGAACAATTTTTAGATTTAAACATTTTTCAGTTCGGACATTTTTTTAATTCAAACATTTTGCAGATATGAACAATTTTTAGATCTAAACACTTTTTGAATTCGAACATTTTCCAGATTGAAATATTTGTGAAGTTCGAACATTTTTCAGATTCAACAATTTTTAAATTTGAATATTTTTAAAATCTATTTTTTTATGACCATAAGTTCTTGAGCCTTATTCTATTGCGCGCACGAGAAAACACTGAAAGACTGAAAGACTATTATCTAGTGTACGTGGGAAATTACAACGAAGTAGGTACGGGCACAAATGAAGAAACGGGAAAACATCTGTCCAGCTGAAATGGGCCGAGCCCATCGTAGACGGGGCTGTGTGTCCAGCTGAAATGGGCCGAGCCCATCGTAGACAGGGTTGTGTGGAGGCAATCGTTTGGTCCGCTTAATTGATCTTGAAGCAGCGGGCCACGGGATCGATCTTCAAGCAGCTACGCACGAAGTACAGTCACTTACTCACTTGCATCAAGATTAGAAAGTGCAGCTATCTCATTCATCCCAATGTGAATCTTAACAGTTGGTTTAAATATATCATTCAGCTTAGTCATTCTAGGTTAATTAAATATATTGCATGTTATGTCTCTTTTTCTATGGCTACATTGCAACTATTGTATTAATGAACATGATCCTACAAGGTAGAAATATAACCAATTTTACTTGATTAGTGTTAGTAGCCTTACATATCACAAAAATATATTTTTGAAACTAGCGGTCTTTTATATAATAAAAACGGAGGGACTACTATCGTTCGTACTTCAAGTGCAATTACTTAATAAATCCACGAGCTTCAGAAACTAACATCATAGACCTATGACGCCATTCCTACAGAAACAAGAAGAGAAGAAACGCGAACGCAAACACTACCGTGGGGCCTGCGAAACGCAATGCATAAAGCTTCAATTTGTGGCTGGATCGATATTGTTTCTCACGAATAGCGGGATTAATAGGTGTTGTTGGCTTCATAGGTGTTGTTGGCTGTGTTTCTGCCATCTCCGGCGCACACAACTTATGCGGTGGTGGACAAGGGTGATGCCGCAAGGATGGCGAGGAGGAGGCGCGAGAGATATTTCATAGCGGCGCACACGGCGGTAGATGACTACAGGAGAATGCAGCAGGGTAAGGTTGTAAACTAATAGGATGATTTTCGCACCGAAATCAACATCAAATTCGCTTTAAGGTATTCATATTCGATTTTAAAGAATCTGGTGGATAAGGATATCTAATTTTGAAGTGGTGCTCTGGATACGGTATAGGATATATGGTATAGCAAATGCATATATGGATTATCCAAAGTTTAATTAGCATAATTTGAAGGTTTTAAACCGAATAATCTGATTTTCGAGTCAAAAGAAAATTTATATCAATGCTCGAGTTTTAGCACATTGTGTCTATTTTTCCTTAACTACACAAGTGAAAATTTAAATCTCTCTTAAAATTTGCAAGAAGTTTATATTTCTACCGATAAGAGCGTACATCCGACTATTTTTTTCTTCGATCCGAGTCCACCTCATTTCCGATTCGAACCCGTAGTCTGGTATATCCGCATTCGAATCCGAAATCGATCAATATCCGTCTAAATCCGAATCTAAGAAAATATATGATAAAGAATATGATATAAGCAAAATCCAATCCGATCCAATCCCTTTACACTCGCATGGTGCATCTAGTGGAGGAGCCGAGGAGGATAGCCTGGGCGACGACTTGGAACGACTTTGACTGCAACTCTGGTCGTTGTTGCTGGCCGGCCTGGGATGTTTTACATGTGGTCCGTTCTCCCACTTAGGCTTTGTTCTTGCTAAGCTTACTAGAGAGTATTATGGGAATTTTCTCAAAATAAGCTTCATTCCGCTTTGTAAATAAAACCACTAAACCAGATGTTTATTATTGTACATTTCGTACCATTCCATCCGTAATTTAGATAAGCAAGACGTAGGGCTATTATTGCCTCACAAGAGAGATCAAAATCTCTACCAAAAATCTGAACTAGCGGAAAAGGCTATGCAATGTATTTTAACACACATTTTTGTACCATTGGTCTGGTACCACCTACTTTACCTTCGTTAGATCAAAGTAAATAGACGGTTTCTAAAACTGCAACTGCGGTAAAACTTGTAATTTCCGTGCCCAATAAATCACCACAATTTGAGTGAAAAGGGAACCTAGGAGCATATATAGACAACATAATCACTAACCACAAACATAATAAGCGAAGTGGATATTCCAAATTGTTTGTATCTTTGGGGAGACAAAAGGAGGATCGTGAAACTTCTCAAGCTTTACGGAAAGCATCCATATTTTATTCAAGTATACACGTTATATTCCTGTCGGTGCTGAAATTGTACCAACTTTATCAATTATTTATCTGCTGATGGAAGAGGACTGAAACGCCTGCACCATATAAGAGGAACTGAATCAAACGTGTATGCATTCATACCACTGGACGTAATATATGTGGTGGAAACTTGGGAGCAAGTGCTTAGCCATGGTTTAAGCAGGAGATAGGGTTCAAATGTTCTTTATGTCTACTAAAGGTGCGTAAATTTTAAGAATAGCATAGTTAGAGAAAAAAAAAGCCCTGCATTTTACCTTGCCCAATTGTATTCAAGTAGGCACAAGAAGCCTGTTTTTGGAAAAAATTATATACCCTAATTAAGCAGGACTCCAAGATACTACACCTTAATAAAATCGTTATCAAATGAGGAAAGTGCAAGTGAAACTGGTGTAGCTTCAAGTTCGTTCATTTATCCAATGGCGCATTACTATTTTCTTGAGATAGATATATATGGAGTATAATTTTAAACAAATGAATTAATAACATTGAACTTTCGCTTTTCATACTATTATTCGTATAATTCAAGTGCAATTGAATCTAGTGTTAGCGTATGTAATATGGTACGTGTATAGTCGGAGTGCCTGTCACGGTTTCTCTCTATGATGCTTCACAGGATATTGTTGCTACTGGTGAAACTCCTGCTCCAAATGATGCACCCGCGCCATCGCAGTCTCTCTCTGATGATTCTGTTGATGGCGGCTCACATACGGACTCTGGCGCTGCCTCTGCCGACCCCTCTGTCGGCATGGATCCCGAGGATGATCCCCCTGCGTCGCCAACGCTGGGTTCCCGCGCCGCGTCGTCAGCTCCCGAGGAAGATCCGGTGGCGTCGGCGCGCTCCAGTCCCGCCACGTCGCTGTCCCATGCGCGTGGCGCCTCGCCTTCCCCGCCTCGGACGCCCGCGCCTGCTGCTACTAGCACTCCTGATGGAGCCTCGGCTGTGCAGCCGCCTGCTCCTGCTGCACCTCTGCCTCGCCCTCGTACACGACTTCAACAAGGTATTCGACAACCGAAAAAATACACTGACGGTACTGTTCGCTATGGCATGCTTGCCTCTACAGGCGAACCTCGGAATCTCCCTGCAGCTCTCAATGATCCTAGCTGGCGTGATGCGATGCAAGAAGAATATAATGCGCTTCTGGAAAATAAGACATGGACTCTTGTTCCCTCCAGCCCCAATAAAAATCTCATCGACTGCAAGTGGGTTTATCGTATCAAGCGTCGTGCTGATGGTACAATTGATCGTTATAAAGCCCGTCTTGTTGCCAAAGGTTTCAAACAACGGTATGGCATTGATTATGAAGACACGTTCAGCCCAGTTGTTAAAATTGCTACTATCAGAATTGTTCTTTCTATTGCTGTCTCTCGTGGCTGGAGTCTTCGGCAGCTAGATGTCAAGAACGCGTTTCTTCACGGTGTTCTGGAAGAGGAAGTCTATATGAAGCAACCACCTGGTTTTGAACATCCTGATACTCCACATCATGTTTGCAGACTTGATAAAGCTCTCTATGGACTCAAGCAGGCTCCTCGAGTATGGTATTCTCGGCTGAGTGCAAAACTGCAAGATTTTGGATTTATTCCCTCCAAGGCAGATACCTCGTTATTTCTCTACAACAAGTCTGGTGTTACTATCTTTGTTCTGATCTATGTGGATGATATTATTGTGACAAGCTCCTCTGATCGTGCTATCACAGCTTTGCTTCAGGATCTCAATGCTCACTTTGCTATTAAAGATTTGGGTGCCCTTCACTTCTTTCTTGGTATTGAAGTCCAACGGACCGCTGATGGTCTTCTTCTCACACAAGCAAAATATGCACATGATCTCCTTGCCAAAGTTGGAATGGTTGACTGCAAGCCGGCCCCTACACCCTTGTCCCCATCTGAGCCACTCTCCTTACATGAAGGTACTCTTCTTGGTCCCGAGGACAGTTCTCAGTATCGAAGCATTGTTGGTGCTCTCCAGTACCTCACTCTTACTCGTCCAGACCTGTCTTTTTCGGTAAACAAGGTCTGTCAATACCTTCATGCTCCTACTACAGCTCATTGGACTGCAGTTAAACGCGTCCTTCGCTATGTCAAAAATACACATCAGCTTGGTATTACCTTCCGAAATTCTTCTTCTACACTTCTCAGTGCCTTTTCCGATGCCGATTGGGCCGGCTGTATTGAGGATCGCCGCTCCACTGGAGGTTTTGCTATTTTCATTGGTCCAAATTTGGTATCCTGGATTGCTCGGAAACAAGATTCTGTGTCTCGTTCTAGCACTGAAGCTGAATATAAAGCGCTGGCAAATGCTACTACAGAACTCATATGGGTCGAAGCTCTTCTTCGTGAACTTGGGGTGCGTCTTCGCGAGAAGCCCTGTTTATGGTGTGACAATCTGGGCGCTACATATCTCTCGGCAAATCCTGTTTTTCATGCCCGCACAAAGCACATTGAGATCGATTATCATTTTGTTCGCGAACGTGTTGCACACAACCGTCTTGCTATCAAGTTCATCTCCACCAAGGATCAAGTAGCTGACGGGTTTACTAAGGCTCTTCCTGTCAAAAGCCTAGATGAGTTTAAGCGTAATCTAAATCTCTCCCGCGCTTTAGATTAAGGGGGGATGTTAGCGTATGTAATATGGTATGTGTATATGTACGGAGTAGTACTCCGACTATACACGTACGTCTCATGTATTGCCACGTAGGGGGCTTTTCCCTACTATATATAACACGCAACCGATGGCCCGAAATGGTACGCATCGTTACACCAAAACCAACATCTAGAAGCTTCAGAAACTTACATCATCGGACCTATGACGCCATTCCTGCAGAAACAAGAAGAGAAGAAATGCAAACGCTACTGCTTGGAGCGCCACTACCACAGCCACGCTTTCGGTCAGAGTGGGGCCTGCGAAACGCAATGCATAAAAACTTCAATTTATTTCAGAATCGAAGGTTATCTTCCGAAGAATGATGCTAGGACAGGACAGGACTCACGGAAGAAGCGCTCGAAAGCACGGAAGTCGACGACATGGAGCTGGCAGTCGCCACCGGAGAAGAAGAACTCCTTGCTGTAGGGGCACTCTCCCTCCGATTCCTGGAAGCCGGCGGCGATGCACGCGGAGCAAGAGGACGAGCTGCCGCCGAAGCATGTCCAGGTGGCTCGCAGCCGGTTAGGCCAGTACCCGAGAGCGTGGAGGCCTTGGGATTGGGGCGAGGAGGAGATCTCGGCCGGGAGGATGGATGCGAGGCGGCGGAGGTTGGCTTCATATGTGCTGTTGGCCGTGTATGTACCAACTCCGATGCATAGGACGTTTGCGGTGGTGGACAAGGGCGACGCCGCAAGGACGACGACGAGGACGAGCGAGAAGTACTTCATGGCGGCGCACGGTGGTAGAAGACTACTGCACAGACTGAAGCAGATGCAGGGGCCAGCGTGCACCTACCTAGTGGAGGATCCGAGGAGGATTGCGTAGCGATAGACTGGGCGACGACTTTGACTGCATCTCTGGTCGTTTTTGCTGGCCGGCCAGGGGTGCCTTGCACGTGGTCTTGTCCCTTTCCGGCCATTTCATATACTACCTCCGGTGGAAAAAAGTTGTCTTAGATTTGTCAAAAATTAGATAAATTTAATGAGATCTTA
The DNA here is from genome assembly GCA_030979885.1 of Lolium multiflorum. NCBI lineage: Eukaryota > Viridiplantae > Streptophyta > Magnoliopsida > Poales > Poaceae > Lolium > Lolium multiflorum. Next base: position 113,957,960 of record CM061749.1, on the reverse strand, counting down.
GAGCATCTCCAGTCGCGTCCCCCAAACACTACTAGGAATAACGTTACCGCCGGCACACAGATTTAGGTTATCCCCGGCGTTTTTGTACTCGCCGGCGGTAACCTCGCCGGTGGTAATGTGCTACCCCCGGCGTTTTTATATTCGCCAGCGTTAAGATGATAATACCCCCGGCGCTTTGCCCCGATTTGCCCTACTTGTCGGCGGTATCAATTTTTGGAAATAAAAAAAAAGCAGGCCTGGCAGCGCATCTGCAGCGCCAGGTTGTGTACAAATTACAAAAAAGTCTAGAAGTAAAAATAATACAAACAGGAGCTACAAGTTTACATCAAGGACCTTGAAAAGAAAAGCAAAAGCGATCAAGCCCACCGCCGCCGCACGCCACCATCCCGCTCGACGACGACGACGACGGCCATCTCCTGGGCGAGTCGTCCATGCGGAGCACGGAGGCCCCGACCTCGATGCCGTCGATGTGTCGCTGGCGCGGCGCCCTGGCGAGCCCCCGGGGCTGGTGGTGGTCGTGGCCTCCGCCGAGGTCGGCAGCATCGCGGCGGGGGATGGGGAAGGAGGAGGAGGGCGCGGCCCTGGGCGAGTCGTCCATGCGGAGCACGGAGGCCCCGACCTCGATGTCGTCGATGTGGCGCAGGCGCGGCGCCCTGGCGAGCCCCCGAGGCTGGCGGTGGTCGTGGCCTCCGCCGAGGTCGGCAGCATCGCGGTGGGGGATGGGGAAGTGATGACCCACAAGTATAGGGGATCGCAACAGTCTTCGAGGGAAGTATTACCCAATTTATTGATTCGACACAAGGGGAGACAAAGAATACTTGTAAGCCTTAACAGCGAGTTGTCAATTCAGCTGCACCTGAAACAGACTCGCTCGCAAGAGTTTATCGTAGTAACAGTTTATGGCGAGTAGAAATAGTGAAATAACACAGCGGTGAAATAAAGACGGCAGTAGTGATTATAGTAAACAGCAGGATTAAAATACTGTAGGCACGGGGACGGATTTAACGGGCGTTGCATGGATGAGAGAAACTCATGTAACAATCAAAGCAGGGCATTTGCAGATAATAATAAAACGGTATCCAAGTACTAATCAATCAATAGGCATGTGTTCCATATTTAGTCGTACGTGCTCGCAATGAGAAACTTGCACAACATTTTTTGTCCTACCAGCCGGTGGCAGCCGGGCCTAGGGAAACTACTGGATATTAAGGTACTCCTTTTAATAGAGTACCGGAGCAAAGCATTAACACTCCGTGAACACATGTGATCCTCACATCACTACCATCCCCTCCGGTTGTCCCGATTCTTGTCACTTCGGGGCCATTGGTTCCGGACAGCGACATGTGTATACAACTTGCAGGTAAGATCATAAACAACGAATATCTTCATGAATCAATAACATGTTCAGATCTGAGATCATGGCACTCGGGCCCTAGTGACAAGCATTAAGCATAACAAGTTGCAACAATATCATAAAAGTGACATCTACGGATACTAGGCACTATGCCCTAACAATCTTGTCTAACCCTAGGGATTCCTATGACGCCATTCCTGCAGAAACAAGAAGAGAAGAAATGCAAACGCTACTGCTTGGAGCGCCACTACCACAGCCACGCTTTCGGTCAGAGTGGGGCCTGCGAAACGCAATGCATAAAAACTTCAATTTATTTCAGAATCGAAGGTTATCTTCCGAAGAATGATGCTAGGACAGGACAGGACTCACGGAAGAAGCGCTCGAAAGCACGGAAGTCGACGACATGGAGCTGGCAGTCGTCCCCACCGGAGAAGAAGAACTCCTTGCTGTAGGGGCACTCTTCCTCCGATTCCTGGAAGCCGGCGGCGATGCACGCGGAGCAAGAGGACGAGCTGCCGCCGAAGCATGTCCAGGTGGCTCGCAGCCGGTTAGGCCAGTACCCGAGAGCGTGGAGGCCTTGGGATTGGGGCGAGGAGGAGATCTCGGCCGGGAGGATGGATGCGAGGCGGCGGAGGTTGGCTTCATATGTGATGTTGGCCGTGTATGTACCAACTCCGATGCATAGGACGTTTGCGGTGGTGGACAAGGGCGACGCCGCAAGGACGACGACGAGGACGAGCGAGAAGTACTTCATGGCGGCGCACGGTGGTAGAAGACTACTGCACAGACTGAAGCAGATGCAGGGGCCAGCGTGCACCTACCTAGTGGAGGATCCGAGGAGGAGGATTGCGTAGTGATAGACTGGGCGACGACTTTGACTGCATCTCTGGTCGTTTTTGCTAGCCGGCCAGGGGTGCCTTGCACCTGGTCTTTGTCCCTTTCCGGCCATGTCATATACTCCCTCCGTCCATAAATAGATGTCTTAGAGTTATCTAAATTTAGATGTATCTATACACTAAATAATACACTATATAAAAGCTGGCTGTTTTTAAGCGCTGTGAGCAGCTCCACTTCACATGGCACTGTTCATGTGTTATTTTTTGCCAACCAGAGCGTGACACGCGCACAATCTGCTACAGAAACAGTACTAAACAGTGCCCTGCGATGAACAGTACCGATGAACAGTTCCGGTCGATGTACAGTGTTCCATGTACAGTGCAGGTCACCATAAACTCGCTAGGACGCTACAGTAACAGGTGGTGAATAGTGTCGCGTGATGAACAGTAGCGATTACTGTGGAACAACACATATGGATCAACAATGCCTGTGAACGGTGCCGACTTTTTTCCTCCTCTTAGCGGTAATTCTTCGATGCAACTTCCCGCAAAAAGAATCTTGGAAAATTTAATATATTAATACACTATATAAAAGCTGGCTGTTTTTAAGCGCTGTGAGCAGCTCCACTTCACATGGCACTGTTCATGTGTTATTTTTTGCCAACCAGAGCGTGACACGCGCACAATCTGCTACAGAAACAGTACTAAACAGTGCCCTGCGATGAACAGTACCGATGAACAGTTCCGGTCGATGTACAGTGTTCCATGTACAGTGCAGGTCACCATAAACTCGCTAGGACGCTACAGTAACAGGTGGTGAATAGTGTCGCGTGATGAACAGTAGCGATTACTGTGGAACAACACATATGGATCAACAATGCCTGTGAACGGTGCCGACTTTTTTCCTCCTCTTAGCGGTAATTCTTCGATGCAACTTCCCGCAAAAAGAATCTTGGAAAATTTAATATATTTACCAAATATTCTAGCCATTTATAGAAAAGGGCCAAGCGACGAATATTAAATAAAATTTCAGAAAAAACAAATAAACTGCCGCCACGGGCGTCTCGTGCCGCCACGCTTTTTCCTCCTCTCGCGGTAATTCTTCGACGCAACTTCCCGCAAAAAAACTTGGACAATTTAATATATTTACCGAATATTTTAGCCATTTAGAGCAAACGGCCAACGACGAATATTTAATGAATTTTCAAAAAAAAACTGCCGCCACGGGCTTGCCATGCCGCCGTGCTTTTTTTCTGCTCTTGCGGTAATTCTTCAACGCAACTTTCCGTAAAAAAAAACTTGGACAATTTAATATATTCACCGAATATTCGAGGCATTTAGAGCAAACGGCCAAATGGTGAATATTTAGTGAATTTTCAAATAAGAGAATAAAATGCAGCCACGGGCGTGGCGTGCCGCCGCACTTTTTTCATCCTCTCGCGGTAATTCTTCGATGCAACTTCCCGCAAAAAAAACTTGGAAAATTTAATATATTTACCGAATGTTCGGGCCATTTACAACAAATGGCCAAACGACGAATATTTAGTAATTTCCAAAAGAAATTAATAAAATGCCTCCACGGGCGCGGCGTGCCGCCGCGCCAAAGCCTACTAGTAGTGTCTACATACATTCAAATTTTGACAAATCTAAGGCATCTATTTATGGACAGAGGTAGTACTACTTCCGGTGGAAAAAAAATTATCTTAGATTTGTCAAAAATTACATAAGTTTAATGAGATCTTAGAGCATCTCCAGCCGCGTTTCCCAAACCGTCCCCCAAACCGCGCCGGATTGAGCGTTTGGGGGACGTGTTTTGTTCGTGTCGCGTTCGGGGCCGCCCGCGTCCCCCAAACGCCGCCCGCAAACATTTAAAATAATTTTTCTTGGCATTTTTATTTCAATTTCCACAAACTAATACATAATTGAAACGTGGTTTATACGAAGACATAGTTAGGAACATGGTTTTCCACAAACTAATACATAGTTTGAACCATGGTGGACACAAATATAAAATATTGCAAAAAAACTAAACCTAACTAGGCCGTGCATCGAAGGTTTCCTGTGTTCGCTGCTAAGAAAGAACTCGAGGGCACACCCAGTCACCTAAACTGGAAAATCCAGCGGGAGGATGGTGCCCTTGTTGGTTCTACCGATGAGGCGAACAGGCAGAAACCTCCGTGCACGTATTCGCTGCGAAGAAACAACACTCGGTCGTCCTCCTCGTCGGTGTTGTCGTCGTGGGAGTCGCCGTGGTAGTCCCGGCGGCGGCGCCTCGTCGAACACCTTGACGCTCATGTCCCTGTTGCCGAAGTAGGAGAACACGAGGATTAAGCCGGCTTCGAGGCTGTGGTGGCGCGCGAACTTCTCCCAGCCGATGTTGAGGTACATCTTGCCGCGCGCGTCGTAGATCGCGTCGACGATCCACCGATAGTAGCCGCACGAATGGTCCCGCAGATGCATCTTGCGCGGGCGTACGCCGCCAACGTACTCGGCGAAGGAGTCCGGCAGCCTCTGGATGCCGCGCGGTCGCCCTTGAGGACGTGGACGAACTCGAACAGCACGTCCGGCTCCACGTCCATCTCCGACGATGAAGACGACGGCGTGGGAGGCGACGGCGAGCGTTCAGCTATGCGCCACGACCACGACCACGACCACGGCCGCGGCCGCGAGGTCGGCCTCCGCCTCTACCGGACATAGCGTCGAGTCTTGTTGAGAGATGGTGGCGGCTAGAGTTTGGGAGAGAGGCGCTAGGGTTTGTGTGAGGGACGATGAGAGGCGCCCCTTTTATAGGCCGGAGGGGGCGGATGAGCGGTGGCGCTCATTAACGCCGGCACGCAGAGCTAGGCACGACGGGACGCGTCGCTGCGCCCTCTGCGGGAACTGCACCTTCGCTGCGGGAACTGCACCATCGCTGCGCGCCAATAACTTCCGTCGCGAGGTAGGAGACGGTTAGGTTAAAATTAATTGTGCCGCTGACGGCCCCGCCACTCCCGCCTCGCTTTTCGTTGTGTCCGGCGTCCCCGGTCGTCCGGGACGGGACGGGCCGGACACCGTATAGGGGCGCGGACAAAAATGGGCTTTGGGGGACGCGGCTGGAACGCATTTTTGGTCCGGCGCGCCCCAAATCCCTTTGGGGGACGCTTTGGGGGACGCGACTGGAGATGCTCTTAGAGCATCTCCACTCGTTGGCGCTCCCCACGCCCAAATCCGGCGAAAGTTTCGTCCGGATTGGAGGAAAATTAGGCCAGGAGCGCCGATGTTCCAGCCGTCCCCGGCAGGACACCCCCAACTTGGGGCATTTGACATATTTCAATCAAATTCGACATAAAATTGAACAAGTTCGGCGAACAAGATTCAGAAAAATGTTGAAACAAATTGGGCGAAAATCAGTACAATGTTTAACAAGTGCTGAAACAAATGAAGCACACAATTTCACAAGTTTTGAAACAAATAAATAAAGACACACTAGTGGAGAAGGAGTAGGCCAAAGCCGCAAAACAGGCCGGCGGAGGAGCAGCCAGGTACGCCTTCGTCGAAAGACGGTGGAATATAGGCAGGTGGAGAAGGAGGGACGGCGGAATCTGGGCAACAAGCCGGCGGGGTGGTGCCGGCGGCGAGAGATACGAGGGGTGGGGAGATTTTGAGCGAGGTGGCGGTGGGGTTCGTGTGTCGAGTCGCCGACAGATCGGGCCCTTCCCCTCGTCCGGTCCCGATAGATCCCGGGGGACCGGGGATGGCGTGGGCTCGCCGGATGGATTAAGGGCCAAATCCGGACAACGAGGAACCGGGCGCGGCTGGGCCGAATTACGCCGTCCGGATGGAAAAAACGTCGCTCGGGGGCCTCGTCGGGGAGACGAGTGGAGATGCTCTTAGACTTTGACTGCATCTCTGGTCGTTTTTTGCGAATGAAATCTTAGACAAGTTTAATGAGACAGACTGACAGAGGGAGTATTGCGAGATTTACAGTTGGTGAAGTTTAAAAATGTTTGATTGTAATAAAAGTAAACATGAAACATCTTAATAAAGGAAATTTCCATGTCTAAAATTTTAGGTGCATCTTGGTCGAGCCATCTTTCATAGACAAAAAAAGGCAATCTGAACTAGTGATCAAATTCGAGAAGAACAAACTGGTCAAGGTTTTACAGATGTTGCCAGGTGCCTCGCTCGTGGTTACCGTGCCGTGGTCTGTTGTGACCCCTTCAAGTGCTCTCGATGCCTCGAAGACAGTTATTGGACACGTGACTGCCGTAACACTTGGCGTTCTCTCAGCTTGTTGGAAAGCCCTATCGTGTCGCCGCCTCGCCATGCGAAGGCTCCTCGTCGGGCCCAGGTTGAGGTCTCGCTCTCGTCCGATGTGCCTCGTCGTCGGTCTTGGGCGTCAGTTATTTCTACTCCTATTGGTTCTTTGGCCCCAAAGGACATGCAATGCGCTTTGGACATTTCCTCTGATTTTTCCATGTTGTATAATTGTTTTAAAATGTAATGAAGTACTTTAATTAGGTTGATGTATGTTGTGAGCTTTTGCTACAACGTTACAACTTTTCTCTATACAATTTCAAAACAGCTATTGGGTGAAATTCAAGGAAGCCTGTTTTCTGAAAAATCATATACCCTAATTAAGCGGAAGTCCAAGATACTACACCTTAAGAAAATCGTTATCAAATGAGAAAAGTGCAAGTGAAACTGGTGTAGCTTTGATTTGTTCATTTATCCAATGGCTGCATTACTGTTTTCTTGATATAGATAAATATAGAGTATACATTTAAAACAAATGAATTAGTAACATCGAACTTTCACCTTTCATACTATTATTCGTATACTTCAAATGCAATTGCGTACTACCGGTACGTAGGGGAACTTTTCTTTCCTTAGTTTATTTTTTATTTTTTAGCTGTGTGTATCCGTACTACAAGTAGAACATTGTGTTGTTGCATAGGCTGGGTGTACTTGGTATCTTTCGATATTAATATATTTCCATTATGAAAAAAAAAGTGCAATTGAATCTAGAAACATCGGAAACTTACATCAAGACCTATGACGCCATTCCTGCATAAACGAAGAGAAGATATGCAAACGCTACTGCTTGGAGCGCCATTACAAAAGCCATGCTTCCTGTCAGAGTGGAGCCTGCGCAACGCAATGCATAAAAACTTCAATTCATTTCAGAATCGAAGGTTATCTTGTGAAGAAGGCGAATGATGCCAGGACAGGACTCACGGAAGAAGCGCTCGAAAGCAAAGAAGTTGGCGACTTGGAGCTGGCAGTCGTCACCGTCGTCGAAGAAGAACTCCTTGATGTAGGGACACTCTGCCTCCGATTCCTGGAAGCCGGCGGCGATGCACGCGGAGCAAGAGGACGAGCTGCCACCGAAGCATGTCCAGGTGGCTTGCAGCCGGTTAGGCCAGTACCCGAGAGCGAGAGCACCTTGACCTTGGGGCGTGGAGGAGATCTCGGCCGGCAGTGCTGATGCGAGGCGCCGGAGGTTGGCTTCGTAGGTGCTGTTGGCCGTGTATGTGCCATCTCCGTCGCACATGACGTTTGCGGTGGTGGACAAGGGCGACGCCGCAAGGACGACGAGGAGGACGAGCGAGAAATACTTCATGGCGGCGCACGGTGGTACTACAAGAGAAGACTACTACACAGAATGAAGCAGATGCAGAACGAGGAGGATTGCGTAGTGATACTGGGCGACGACTTTGACTGCATCTCTGGTCGTTTATGCTGGCCGGTCTGGGGTGCCTTGTACGTTGTACCCGCCTTTTTTTTTAGCTCGTTGATCATCAGACCTTGCAAAACGTGAGGTCTGGTCCCTTTTCTGGCATATCATATATTGCTGAGATTTACAGTTGGTGAAGTTTAAAACAGTTTGATTGCAATAACAGTAAACATGAAATACAGTATCTTAATCAAAAGATTTACATGTCTAAATTTTTAGGTGCATCTCGGTCGAGCAATCTTTCATAGACAAAAAAAAATGGCAATCTGAACTAGCCATAAAATTCGAGAAGAGCAAACTGATCAAGGTTTTACATAAATGACAACTGGGATCTACAGACTGATTTGTATCCAGAACCGGAATGCCTGAAGAGCTCACTGCCCTTCACGAAACAAAAATGATAAGTATTCTTGTAATATTTGACCTTTCTTCAATTAACAAACTTTACAACTCCCACCTAAAGAACAAAAATGTACTTGTAAAGTAACAAAAGAAAAATAGAATCCCGTCGCATATTGCAATATACAGTGTCTGACTCTTTAAGAACAAGAAACAAAGAAAAAAATACAAATTATTTAAACTTAAAACCAGCCTTCATCTAAATACATAATACAGTACAACACAATATCCCGTCTGTGAACCTTCTGCAGGAATCTTCAATCGTTTGCTGAAGCATTGCCAAGTAAAACCAGCCGTGTGACTCGTACATCTAATTGGTGAGGCCTTGAAGAGATGTACGCTGATTCCATGAAGCCTAACAGTTCTGTTCTGCCAAAATCATGAACATGTCATTCCTTTTAGGGTCTACTTCTTCGAGCCACGTGCTGCTGCAAGGTGATCCTGAAAAAGAAAAAGAAAACATCGAACTTATTGTTAAAAACAACAACAGCAGATGGAGTGTCAGAACAGCAGCGAGTAATCATTTGAAAATTATATGAGCATATTTATCTCGGAAGATAACTGCATAGTATTGTCTCGATTCTATAAACATGCTATCCACATCTATATCTCCCAATATAAAAACCGCAAGTTCATTGGGATACTTTCGATCTAAGCCTCTGATACAAATTCATCATTTTCTATCCAACGGTTGTTTGACAGATGTTCTGCACATGTCCATGTCCAAAACTTCGCTTATAGTACTTACTGCACACAACTAATTTCTGTATGAAATGAAACATGACAGACCAGAATGAAAATGCGTACCGAGACAAAGTCAAAAGCTTTAGTTTCTTCTTTCTTGGAATTGCTCATCACAGCCACATGATGTTGAGGTTGATTGCTTGAATTGAAAATATCTGGCATCCCAGCTGCATTTGCACCGTTCATTGAATTGAAAGACAAATGCCCAAGTCCAGCATTGAAATTTCCCATGTTTTGTAGTAACTGCTGCTGCTGAGCAAGAAGAGCTTCCATGGCACCATAATTTAATTGCTGCCCAGGAAATGATTGACCAAACATTTGTGGTGACATGTTGTACTGCACGGGAACCTGCTGATAAAAGGAGCTTTGGCCAAGGATACCATTCAGTGCTGCAGCACTCGCCACATGGCTAGTCTGGCTGTTCATGTCAAAGAACTGTGAACCACTGAGATTACTATGAGTTTCTGCTTTTACTCCAGGCTGAGCTTGGGCAGTGCCATTAAGGTTCAAACCAGCCATCAAATCGTCGACAGTTCCTTTGTCATCAACTCTTTCTTGGAACAACGGCTCAGGGCTGCTGCCGAATATATCTGGCATTGCATTTCCGTCCATCACAGAGTTATCATGCACGAACGCTGAGGATTTTTCCTCTACTGTCATCCCTGAGAATAGGTCATTTGTCTCCTTAATCTCTTCCTCATGGAATGATACATCCGCAAATGGATCACTTCCGTTACCATTGCTAGTAGCACTGATATTGCCAATAGGTTCACCACCAAGCAAATCATCAACTGAAGAAACATGTGTGCTATTCCCCATCATCTGCTCACTGATTTCTTGAGCTGAACTCGGAGTTCCAAGATCATCATGATCCCCCGTATCAATCAAATCGGGCATCTGAACAGTGGGTAGTGTAGTTTTTGATTCTGAAAGATGTTTGTTTCCGGTAGGTTGTTCCCCAACCAGAAGATTTAATACCTGAGAAAAGTGCAATAACTTATTACTTCTTTGACACTGGCTGGTAGAAAAAAGTTTGGTCATTAAGTTTAGAGAAGGAAAAAAATACTGCAGATAGTGGTTAACAGAAAACAGAACGTGTGTACTTCACGATACTCTTAGGGTGTGTTCGGTTTGGGGATGGGGTGGAACGGAATGGAACCGTTCCGCACCCAGAGCCCGTTCCTGCGTTCGGTTGCAAACTGGAATGGAATGAAGTGGTTCCTCCAAATGGAATATTCCCTCTAGATCCGGAATGGAGTGGTTCCTCCGATTCGGCCGGACGAGGTGGAACGGGTGACTGTCACACGCTGATTAATTAAATTTAGCAATAATTAACCAAGTTTAGCAATAATTAATCAAGTTTAGCACTACTTAATCATGTTTAGCCAATAATTAATCGAGTTTAGAATAATTAATCGGGTGATTATCTCACCCATTCCATTCCATTCTCGTCCCATTCCAAAACCGAACACAAGGATGGAACCGTTCCGTGACAATTTTTTTGTCCAAACCGAACACAGGGATGGAACGGTTCCGTGCCAGTAGAATGGAATGGTTCCATTCCATTCCACTCCATCCCCAAACCGAACACACCCTTATATCAATGAAACACAAGTTTTGATTTTAAGAGACTCAGCTTTGCATGTTGACTCACTTTTGAGGCCTTTTCTCTGAGAGAAACTTGAGGCAGTTCACAACATCTGACAACAGAAGCACTGTTCTCACTGAAATATGAAGCAATGATGGAATAAGGATCAGTATCCTGTTTCCTTACAACAGCTTCCAGCACACAGATAGCCTTCATGCGAACCTGAGTAGTGACCAAACATATTCAATATTTATGTAAATATAATATACTAGACGGAATCACGGAATGCATCAAACTGTTACGGTCAGTGAAGCTAAAACAACAGTCATATGACCAAACAAATTGAACTAATGACGTGAACAAATACTGCACAAAATATCAAACAAGGTCAACAAACATCAGTAGATATCACTAAGCCCTGCCAGAAATAGATCTGTTTTGATTCAACAAAAGTCAGTGCATCTTGGCAAAGAACGCTAAACATAATTAATCCAGAGATTTAAAAGATTGCTGCTACCTGCTAGTTGCTTAGCTGCTAGCCTGCTGGGTAAATATGCTCAAACATATCATGGACTGCAATAGCACAGGTGCTCGTGTGAGGCCCTTGAACTAAGCCTTTTTTCCAAGACATTGTGCACAGTTTATACGCATTTTTAATACAATATATTGTTCAATATGTTATACTCCCTCCAATCCATAATAAATGTCGTGGTTTTAGTTCAAACTGAACTACAACCACAATAATTTGAACTAAAACCACAACACTAATTATGGACCGGAGGGAGTAGTAAGTACAATTGGAAAATTGCATGGTTAAAAGATGCGTGCCTAGGCGTCCGCTTAAGTGCACCTAGGGCACTAGGCGACAGCAAAACGCCTAGCTTTAGTCGTGCTATGCGTGCACTTAAGTGCGCCTAGCTGTGGGCTTAGGCGAGATAGGCGCTATGCAGAGGCAAAACCAGGAATTACAGCCTAGAGCTTTTTTGACGCTCGGAAAATTCTAATTACATCTATCTATTTTAAGCACAGTGCTTTTATATAACAAACCTCCACTGCATACAGTTAAACTTCTAAATACCTACGAGATGTGCATGATCTAGTGATGGTGATAATGCAAATGTGGCAAGAATGTAATCAGTACACCTCGCTGCCAAAAGAAGAAACGAAATTGTTTTCTTATACAAATGATATTCTTGATTTTGACCTATACACAATTTTCAGATTTGCCTATGCGTAACCTTGAATAAACAAGACCAAATAAAAGGATCTGTCCATAAAATATGCACCCGTCACTTGTCACTTGCCAGAGGAGCTAAGAAACATAATTCAGACTAATACATTAGCTATTTTATCCACAATTAGAAATGAGTGTTGAAGTCCGAAAAGTTTAAGATAGACCGAAAAAAGGATTATCCTACACTCACCTGCCACAATGGAGAATTGAGTTTGTTCTCAAGAGCACGGCTCAAAGCAACTGCATCCAATTTGGAGGCTTCTGTTAGAAATATCTGCAGAGCATCTCGAGTAGGTTGCAACCGAACACCGCTTGCAGTAACTATTGTCTCCAAAAGTCTCTCCTCGCGTGTCTTAACACCTGATTGACTTGAGCCAGTATCACCAGCCGATACTGAACTTGACGGACTTGGACCCCAAGAACCAGAACTCGCATTCTTTGAAGCACCAGATGTGGCACGGCTCTCTCCTTGAATTTCACTTGGATCATACCTACCATATCTATCAGTTTCTGTGGTCAGAGACCTACGAATTGGGCTCTTGTACATACTACCATTCTCATTTGTTATTGAATGTGTGGCTGCAAAGTTGCTCAAACCCTGTTTGATGGAAGCACCACCAATGCCCACTACATCACTTAGTTCACTGAGGAAAGACTTCTTGTCATCCCTCGATGGCTCATAATTAGTATTTCCAAAGCCCTGTATGCGCTTGCCTAGACCTTCTGTCACAACAACAGCTTTAGGGTCCTCGGTGGAGAAAATAGCAGCAATAGCCTCGTTCGCAGTTTCACGGACAGCCTTATTAAGGGCGTCCCCTTTTAAGGGGTCAGGGAGTCCTTTGTAGTGAACAAGCTGACGCATAGCTGCTGAATGCCGTTGCATTTCCCGCTTGAAGTCGGTGCCGGATTTTCCAACCGCATATTTAATCAACCGCAAAGCCTGGAAAGAAGGTATGGAGAAAAAAAGATTATAAACTACTGAACTAGAAAATCTCGAGACTAGGGCTCCAAAATATTAAACAAACCAATGTACTTAAATTTAGACGTAAAGTAGTGCAGCTGCCAAATTACAGTATTACACTGCAAGTGCAAAGCACTTTCTCTGAGAGTATACAGCATGCCACTGTGTCATGACTGAAAGATGACAGGATTACATAAGACCTAATTTCATACAATCTAGTAAATCCATTCTAGAGCATTCAGTACAAATGCTTAGCAAAGCAGTACTGTGTCCTTGAGCAGTATTTTGTTCACCTGGAGAGGAGTTACCCACAAGTTCAGAATATTTTAGATATCTTGATACATATTTTTTCTGTTTATCACTGAGATTGGAGCCAGAGCACTACTCAATGACCAAAAAATACTATTAAATGCCACTAGCGACCACAGTTCTAGCGTAAACTATCATAGTCACATCATACTTCACTAAATGACCTAAAAGGTAAATTCAGGGTTAAAGACACCTTCTATTCGATCTGGACAGTGATATCCATAACTGGGAGCAACAGATTTGTATAAGCCCAGTCAAAGATAAGCTGCGCAGAACGTAACAGTTCATCTGGTTTATGGGCGGGTAGAGTTAGTAGGTATGTGGGTTGGCAGTAAATCTTTGCTTCCGATCTGAATGCGAAATGAAGGTACTCTACTAGCAAAGTTGGTCACAACTAGCAGCAAAGAAAATCGACATTTGCGGTTTTGCCTTCACCTCGGCATTTTTTGTTTACCAGCACACTTGGCCAAGATTTCGCTAGGCAGGTTTGAATTTTAGTGGCGGGTGTTTGGCTCTTTGCCACAGCTTTTGGCGAACCACGGATTCTCAAGCCCGCCTGCCATGAACACATCTTCGTCAAGAAGCACCTCGCCGTGGTGTACGGCACCGTGTGGTAACCATTATCTGCAGACTTCAAATTGTGTGCTTACGTGCAACCCACACCGATAACTGAAAACAATGCCCAACGCTTAGAAGTCCGTGTAACTACTACACCATTCAGATCGGAATGCTCCACGCATCAGAGTTTCATCATCAGGACCACGAAATTGATCAACAAGAAGACTACATCAGCAACCTCTGCGACTACTATACTAACCACGTTGTCTGAAAAAAACCCAACTGAACCATGAATACTCGAGCGATCATCGTTTCGTTGGCCCCCGGCCCCCCGCCCACCCAACCCTCATCGCCCCGAGCAGGTCAACACGATCCCAAATCAACGATAAACGAGGAAGGAGGCGAGGACGCACCTTCTGCTTGACGAGGGGGCTCTTGTTGTCGAGTCGCTTGAGGACGAAGTCGGCGAGCTCCCTGACGACGCCGGCGTCGGAGGCGCGCAGCAGCTCGCAGATCTCCTCGAGCTTGTAGACGGGCGCGACCTTGTCGTCCTCGGCCGTGACGCCGTCCACCATCCGCGACCGCCAGTAGGACTCCACCGCCCGGCGGCTCTGATCCATGGCGCCGCCCGATCGGAACCCTAGGGGGAGGAGAGGAGGGGCTACCGCCGCGGCAGCGCGCCACCTGACCACCGGGGAGGTCGAGATCTGAGAGATGGGGTAGTGGCCCTGGCTGGACCTGGCTTACGATGGGGGTTGAGCCTTGAGCGGCACGTGCGGCCGGAGGCGTGGACGGAAGCTTCGAGTGCGAGTCAGGTCGGGAACGGGAGTTTAAGGCTTTAACCGTTTTGCTTTCTTCTTCTTTTCTTCTTTTCACGGGAAGAAGAAAGGGCAGCCAAGAGCTCTAGTGTCAGCAAAAGCTTTTCTATCTCTGTGGCTGACGTGCTACGCCACTAGTTCTTCACGATCGATAGGGCCATTAGGGGGCGTTGATATTCCGAGTAGGATACGCTTTACATGTTCCTAGACTAATTCTACAGCATAATCATAGTTGTATCTACTACCTCTGTCCAAATACAAGTGTCTTAGAGCATCTCTACCGGCGTCCTCCAAATAGTCGTCGGCAGGGTCATCGGCACTGCTGTATGGGGCCACCGGTAGTGCATCCTCTATTTGGGGACGCTATTCCCACACCGGCGCCTCCCCAACGACGGCCCCAAAACTCTTTTTATTTTTTCAATATTTTGAAACAACATATCAATCACATTTTATTCGTACTATATTCAATAATTTATACAATCACACAAATAGTACTTAAATTATTCATAGAGTCAATCAATCAAAAAATGGGAATTAAATTATTCATATAATCAAACAAATAGAAATAAAATCATGCATTGTTGGCGGCTCCTCTCCTCGCCCACAAATGCGCACCTAGATCTGCCTTAAGTTATGCATGGACATGTGCATCCTAAATTTCATTGTGCATATGAAGAAAAGCGGCAAATTTTTGAGCTACATGCTCTACCTCAGCAAGTGGCCCTTGATAATCAAATGGTTGATCATTCTGCACAGGTTCGTTGCGCTCGCTCTCAATGATCATGTTGTGCATGATCACACAAGCGCTCATAACCTCCCACATCTGGGACTCAGACCAAGTGAGAGTAGTGTACCTGACAATGACGAAACGCTGCTGAAGCACCCCAAAAGCACGCTCAACAGCCTTGCGTGCTGCTGCTTCCTGGCATGTTGCAAAATAAGTTTCCATCTCGTTTGATGGAGAGGGAAATGTCTTCACAAATGTAGCATACGTCAGGTAGATACCATCAGCTAGATAGTACCCCTTGTTGTATGCGTGGCCGTTTATCTCAAAGTTCACCACAGGAGCTTGTCCCTCAGCTAGCCTGGCAAACACCGGAGAGCGCTGCAAAACGTTGACATCATTGTTTGTTCCTACCATGCCAAAAAATGCATAACAAATCCAAAGGTCATGGTCTGCCACCGCCTCAAGAATGACACTGCACTCACCAGTATGCCCCTTGTAGATCCCCTGCCAAGCAAAAGGGCGATTCTTCCAGCCCCAATGCTTCCGAGCATCCCAGGAAACCCTCTTGTTGCATTTTTTTGCAGGATCCGAGCTGTATCATTTGCTCTTGGTGCTCTCAAATGGTATTTAGCAAACACCGCTATGACGGCTCGGCAAAACTTGTAGAGAGTCTCTGTACATGTCGACTCTGCAATCCGTAGGTAGTCATTGGTTGTATCTGGAGGAGCTCCGTATGAAAGATCGCATTGCAGCAGTACATTTCTGAATTGAGGTGAAGCCTCACAAACCTGTGCAATCTTGCTTGGCCATGAAGTAGTTGTCGTACTCCCTGACGCCGTAGACAGTCTTCAAGAACATCGCCTTGTTCATCCTAAACCGGCGTCGAAATTCCTTGGGCGAATGAGTTGCGTCGTCGTTGAAGTAGTCGGCGTGAAGCAGAATTGCGTCGGGTTGACGATGCTGGTTAATGTTCCTCCTCTTGCCTGGCTTTGAGCCGCCGCGCCGAGGCACGACGAAGAGAGGCTAGCGAACGCGCAACATGCTCGTCAGAATCAGTTGCTGATGTTGCCGCCGGACAGCCTCAGTGTTCTGCTCCTCCGTGAACAGCTGCACCATCATCTCGTCGTCGCTGTCCGGCAATCAGACGAACACCTTGCGGGCAGGGCGGTTGTGCCGGTGGCGGCGAGCTCTGTTCCGGGCGAAACACCGGCCGCCGGTCGAGAAGGTGGTGGCCGTGTCGATGGACGGCGGTTCCTAGACAGGCGGCGGTGTCTATTGCAAGCAGGGGGCACGGCGGCGACGGCGACGGTGGCGATCTAGAGGGGTGGGGGTCGGCTCGGGCGTGGGTAGAAGGTGGGGAAATTGGTGTGTCTGGCTGCCAGGCGAAGCCCACGCTCGTTTTCTGACGTGCCGCGAGGCGTCGACGCGCCCAATTCACGCCCTACGCGAAGGGGCCGACACGGGGATGATGGCAGTTCTATTGGGCTCGAAAACTAGCCAGCGCCGTTTAGGACGCACCGGTGCGAGTCTAAAAACCACGCCGGCCCCCAAATCGCTATCGTGACGCTATGAGACGCGTCAATGGAGATGCTCTTAGTTTTGTCTAGATACAGATGTATTTAGGCACACATTAGTTATAAATTCCGTTACAAGGACGGAAATAACTGAGAAATAATGTATCTGCCGCAGGAGTACGTTTTCTTACGTTGTATATGCAGAAAATCAATGTGGCATGGCAAGTGAGCGAATTTATTTTATCACAGGTTCAAAGCATATTTTCAGCTGACAATATATCTCGCACAAGGCAATGCCAAAATTTACAGCATGCCTGCGAAAACCAACTACACTCTACCAGACCTCGCCGTTGTGGGCTTATCAGTAATAATCTACTATCAGGTATGCAATTGAATCCTCAGGTCAAAAACCATGCCAGATAAAAAAAGAAGTACAGTATTGTGTCTATCTCACTACACGACGGCCTCCAAGACCTCATCAGACTCTTCAACCACCATCTCGTCCTTGAAGAGGAGCTTCAGGTGCGGCAGAACCTTCGGCAGCACCGGCAGATCGGCGAGGTTTACACTCATCAGGTCAAACGCGATGCTAGTCTTGTCCATGTCGTCCTCGTCAAAGACTGGGATTTTAGGATATCGCTGGCTGAAGTGGGTCAGGATTATGCGGTAAGCTCCGGCTGATGTGCCGACTGCTATGGCCTCCTTCGTTGTGCTGTGGTTCCTCGCGATCGCTTCGTCCTTCATGCTGTCCTCAAACGTCGCCTGAAGCAGCAAGAATCAAGACAGTTTAGAGTTTAGACAGGCCACATCGTCACATAACAACACCTTTTGGCATGCTTAATTTATCGGGAGATTACACAGCTAACAGTATTGCTCAATAATTGGAAGATTACGCTAGACAGCCAACAGTATTATACAACATCTGCAAGGTTACTTTAGTGCTGTCGCGTGCTGGAACGTGAAGTACGCCCAATAGTGAGGACAGAGGCCAGGAGAAATATGAGAAAATTGGTAATTGTTGTATGTATGCAATTGAATAAATTAATGTATTATTTATGCTGAATAAATTAACGTATTATTTATGCTTACCTCATGTATCAGCACTGTGGCATCTCTGGACGCGTCTACAAGAGCCGGGCAGGGCCGCGTGTCACCTGAATATACAACCTTCCACCCTGGAATCGCCTTTCCAGCACTGCTCACCTTCTCCTTGGCTCTCAAGACAACTCCAAACGCCTGTGGACAGTGTACAACGGGGACACTGTACAGAATCTCCAAACCTGATTCCTGTAGAACCTCTTTCAAGTCAGCGAGAGCTGTAGTGTCCCTCGGACTTGCAGGCTTCTTGTTGTAGTTCTCCATTCTGCTTCCAGGAGCAAACATGGTGTTCTCAACTTGATTTGTGGGAGATCCCGTAACATTGTCAGTAAGAATACCCTCGACACTAGCCTTCAAAGTTCGTCTGCAGTCGAGGAACTGCATATCAAGATCTTCAAGTGTTGAATATGCATTTAGAAATCTCAGGAGTGGTCCTGGTCCAATCACGAGCAAGGGTTTGTGAGGAACACCGTTTAGTAATTTTGACCTCAAGGCAAGAACTCTGGCGAGACCGGTGTGGTGATCAGCGTGAATATGGGAAATCCAGATGCACCTTAAATTCTTTACAAGTTCATCAGCACCGCTTACACCAAACCTGTTACACACAAAAAAAAAGGTATTATGAATATAACTAGCATGAAGGTTTTTGCAGCATCTTCTAATTAGTCTTGTTGGAACAAACCTCCTTTTCAGCTGTCCTAAAGTTCCTTCACCGCAATCAAGAAGCATACCTCCTTGTGCAAACAGGTTAACATATATGGCACTAACATTTCGATACTTTGAAGGCTGGGATGAACCCGTACCCAAAAATGTAATTTCTAGATCTTCTCTTGTTGCGTTCTCCACACAGCAGGGGATCTCTGAATTGCCCTTTGGGCGCTTTCTCCAGCCACTTTCTCTCAAACTACTTTCATCTTGAGACTTGGTTGAATTCCCCTGTTCATCTAAAACATCAGGAAGACAGGAGTCTTTATTAATCCATGGCTCTTCAACCATCAGCATATGCTTGCCATCAGGTGGCAGTGCACTTCTTTGGTCTACACTACTTTGCCAGAACTTGCTAATTTGTTCAGGAACTTCTTTAATCTCAGGAATCTCAGAAATAAGCTCATCTACAATATCTTCATGACTACACAAGCTTGGAATAGAAGCTCTATCCAACCCCAGTTGAGCATATGGACGCAGACGAAACTGAAAGAGAAAAAAAGACAAACATTGATACTCCTATTTTGGACTAAACGGAAATAAGTTGAGCATATGGAGTGGCGCTTGTTTGGAAAGGAAAACTTGTTACTGCAGATTTTGGGTGTAATCACAATGAATATTGTCGTATCCGATTACATGGTAACTGATTACATGCCTATTAAAACCAAACAGCTGTAACGTTTTTGGATCACAGTGTAATCCGATTACAGGATAAAATCAACAAACCAGATGCCTTCTAATGGATATAACCTAATTGTCTAATAAGTTTTATTTTCTTCTCTAGAGGATGTAGAGGGTACAGCCTTATCTAGCATTGGAGATGCAATTAGAATACATAAATGCACAAATACCAAGTAACTACTAACTAGCACAGTAATATAGTGTAGACCAGACTTGAACGTACCTTCAGCAGATTTTCTGCAGTCACACTTTCACAGGCTTGGGATGAAGTACTCTGCAAGGAGAATTAGATGGTTTGTGTTTACAATCAGCAAGTATTTCAACATTCAACATCTGGTGTTTGAGTCTTTCTTATATCATGGGAGTTTACCTTATTCTTCTCTAATTCGATGCCATTTGAAGGTTCCACAGGCCAAAAACCAGAGGATGGGAAGAGCTGAGGGCATACAAAATTAAGGCGTGAAGATATCCTTGCACTACCTTTTAAGATAGGAATTTCCATGTTTTTACTGCAGGTATCCAAAAGGAGGGAAACCGTCATCACAAAGTATAGCACTAGCACTGATTTATATCTCTAGCTACTAGTTTTAAAATTTTAAAAAATATATATATTTCAAGATCAAACATATCCGTATAAGAATATTACTCAGGCATTAAGATGCAGTAAATGCTGAGTTAACAGTACTAAAAACAATTTTCAAATAAAATGAAATCAAAAAATAAGTACATAAAGAAATAAGTGGATAGCATGAGGTAAAAATCCTATACGGTCCAAGGAATTTGGTAATAAAGGGTCACTGGACGCATACAAAATTATAAGATAATGATATCAAAGAAATAAACAAGAGGGTAGGATGAGTGAATAAACATTCATAGGATGCAGTCATTAACAAGTTTTGCAGAAACTGTAACACATCTATACCAACCAAATCCAACATTTCAACCATGTGATATTCATTGATTCTATATTTAAGAAGTATAACTAAATTTCCGATTGTCTACTGGCATCAATGAAGTTCAAAGCTAAATAGTGAAAATCCAATTTCAATATTTAAAATTCATGACAACAAATTAGACCATTGGTTAAAAAGGTAAATGAAACTGAAACTTACTTTTCATGCCCTGCCATGATATGCTGTGTGGTGCCAAAAGATTTCATCCAGTTCTGATATTCAATGGTGTTCGTCACAGAAGATGGACCTAAGTGAATTATGCAATTAACTTTCTTGGCATTCTCCGTTTGGCAGGAAGAATCTTCATAAAATTGGCTAAGAGATTGCAGCAAAAACAGTTCACACATGTGATATTGTGTAGGGCAATCCACTAGAAGCACGATTGGTCCAGGAATTGACGGGCCGAGAACATCACTTGGATGAACCTATTAATGAAATTCCAACAAAAGGAACTTTAAACAGGAAATACATCTAATTATCTACCCCGTGCCAAAGCCAACTTCGAATTCATAGCACAGAATATATGATAAAAAATGAAAATATTTTTTACGACCACGGCTAGGAGGGTCAGTGGACAAGAGACAGCTTTAAGTAATGTACTCCCTCTGTTCTGATTTAGTCTACATTCTAGAGAAAATAAGACAACCTAGTATTGCATTTATTAGTACTACTTAGATATGTAAACAACCAATCCAAGCTACATGGAAAATAACAACATCCAATAAAGAGAGCAAAACCACTTCGTTTTCACTGTTGTTGTTGACTACAAGCTAGAATGTAGAGTATTTCAGAACAAATTTTAGGGCTAGAATGTAGACTATTTCAGAACGGAGGGAGTATGTGCTAGTGCAAAAAGGCCATCAGCTTGTGAAAGATCATGTTGACAAAAATCAGGTTAAGAGCTTAGAAATCAGCACTAACCATTGTATCAATTTTATCAGACTGCACAGAGTTCCCAAGTTGAAGTTCACGATACTTTGGTCCAGGCTTAAGACCAAGAGCAGCAGCTTTAGAAGGGTCAAATTTTCCTTTAATTTCTGCCAATTCACATGAGTAGACTATAGCAGTATCACCAGGCTTTGAGTTGATATTTGTTGAACTCTTGGCTTCGTTATTGTACCTTGGTTTGACAAACATTGCTGATATACGAACTACTTCATCATCAATAATAACAGTAGGTTGTGAAGATGCACTGTGATCCACACCAAAGCTGTGCGTGTGAAGCATTGCCCTATTTGGGATAAAAGATTTCATTGCGCCCGCCAGAAAATCAAGTTCTGAAGGGCCCCATATGTTCACCTGTATTACAGTTAAAGGGGGAAAAAATATTGTCATCAATGTGAACAAATAGATTAACTGTACACATGAGTATTGACCACTAGACATTAATAAAAAGAATGCAACCAAGAAATTATTTCATCTCACCGACAT
The DNA here is from genome assembly GCA_030979885.1 of Lolium multiflorum. NCBI lineage: Eukaryota > Viridiplantae > Streptophyta > Magnoliopsida > Poales > Poaceae > Lolium > Lolium multiflorum. The sequence goes on along the minus strand of CM061749.1, from coordinate 113,936,334 downwards.
GCCCTCATCTCCCATCCCAGCCAGGGTTAGCACCAAGCCTACATTAAGGAAAAATGAAAATGACACAAATAACTATGTCAGGGAGATGTAGCATCAGAGCATCGAATAAACTATGGACAAACGCACAGAAGTAATAAATTTTAGTACCTGGAAGGCCCCCTGCAGTTTCTGAGCACACACGAGTGAAAAAGATGTGGTCAATCTGGGAAAGTACAGAATTAATATAGCATGTTACTACTTATATTGCCCAAACCAGGACATAGGAAATGAGAGTGAGTGCAGGTGGAGTTGCAGAATCGATATGAGGCATCAGATACCTTTGACAACTTTATCTTGTGTTCAGTGCAGAAACGCTGAAGACCCTGTTAGATTGCAAGAAATTAGTAGATTATTACAATTAAAACAAGTTAAGTATTGTATTTGCCAAAATGATATCATATTAATAAACTAATCAATGGCAAGATAAAAGCTAAGAAGAATAAGCTCAACTTTAGTCACATACATATTCAGTCCTAAGTGGGAAAATCATAGTTCAGGTGTTTAAGGATTTAAGCATCCCAATCAACCACTTAGCATGCTAGCCACAAATGATTATACCAATGATGCATCTAACATATTGCGCAGAGCTTATGCATGTAGCAACACTAACGCTACAACGTTACCTGTTAGGGATTAAAATTGCATAAGATATTCTAAGAGTTTGATGATGCAACATGCCTCCAAGGCTCCGACGGATGGAGAGATTAGTAAACATACACATTTGTTAAAATGCCTCAGAAAAGAGAAAAGAAGCAGAAGTTAATTTCCAGTTTATTTTTTCAGCTGTTTAGTATGTTAAGATAAACACAAGAGTCATCTTGTCCCAGCCGATCATACCTCGCCAGCATTAAACATATATCTTTGCTTGTCGAAGAACAGAAAAACTGAAGGCGCAGTATCCTGAGTGTCCATTCCTGTACCGAGTATCTGCATAGCAAGAATGAACAAAGGTCAGACCAGTAGGAAGATAATACAACCATGTTGCTGCTTTTACTGCTCCATCAGAAGTTGTAATGGTTTATTGGTTGAAAACATTGACAATTTGTCCTTGTGGAATTGACACATTCAACACAGCAACTGAAAGACTGAGATCAAGAACACTTTGTTCCTAAATATTACAGAGATAGATCAGGTGAGTGATCCAACTAAGGGGTTGCAAAAGGGAAAAAATAGCATGATATATTGATACATATTTCATGCATCAAACAGACAAAATGCTTGGTTTGCTCCAAAAATAGCATCACAATTCTCGACATCATCACTAGTATCCACTACAACTTAGTTGGGAACAACTACAAAAGATGTATATCACAATCTCCAAACAGCACATTCTCTGATACTACAGTAGTAATATGAGGACAGTATAAACCCCGCGAAAATTCGTGATCTCGCTGGGCACTAAATGCTCCCTGACACTGGCATTATGTTCTCCGGACAGTAGTACCCGACAGGCAATTGATGTACACAGAGAAGTATATACCACATGGTGTACGGAATGGATTGCACCCTGCTAAAACAATGTTAGCGTCTTAGGTGAAATGCCGAAGGACCACCGGGGAATAAAATGTCTACCTAAACAGAGCTAAAATCGAGGCGAAATAAACCAGCATATGTAGTGAATCCGTCGGAGTATGAGACAATATAAGTTTGCGGACCTGCACGTAGGAGGTTGTGCTGATGGGGTTGGCCCTGCGGTTCTTGAGCTCCATGCTCCTGTCCTTCCTGCCGTCCTTCCCCTCGGCCCGCGTCTTGTTGAACGCCACCGCGGCGTCCTTGCCGCCGCCGCTAGCCATCCCCTCGGGCTCCTTTTTGGTCGTGCTGCTCCCGCGGCGGAGGTGGTGGCGGCCGGACTGGCCGCGGTACGCGAGGGGGCGGATGCCGGCGGCGCGGAGGAAGGGGGGGCGGGGAGCGGAGACGGAGGAGGAGAAGAGGCGGGTGGAGAGGTAGAGGAGAGGGGCCGGGGCTAGGGTTTGGGAGAGGGGGAGGAGGCGGCGGAGAGGTGGCGGCGGCATGACGGAGGGGACTTTGTAGGGCCGGGTTTTTATCCAGGTCTCGGGGGTTTTAGAGCGGAGGGCCGACCGCCGGAGCCGGGGCTCATCGGACACGCCGACAGCGATGGATCAGATTTTTTTTTTGTTTTCCTGATCCTTTTTTCTCAAGGAACCATCATTTTCAGAAAAAGTAAAGAAACTGAATTTTTGCGGAGAAAAAGTTTTTTAATAAGACTGCGCCAATAACTCATCAAATCTTATTACAAGAATGAGAGAACGATTTTTTTGTCAAAAAGGCCACCTGCCCCACTGAAATGCCAAAAAGGACCACCCCTAAATGGCAAAAGTGTCGCGGCGGCACGCTAGCCAGACGACACGTGGAGGGTGCCGCTGCCGGCTGTGGCGGCAAGGCCTGCCGCCGTGGCGTGTGGCGGCACGTCCGCACGCCATGGTCGTTGTCCGTCGTTCGTTAGCGCCGTCGACCCTGGTGGGCCCTGCCGCCACAGAGGGGGGCGGCACGCTGACGTGGTGCCTGCCTCCACCGGCAGTGGCGGCAAGTCGACCTGGGGGACAAAGGCAGCAGGCCTAGCACTGATACCCACGCTTAGCAGCACTCATTCCCACGCTTCGCTTTTCAGATGATTGCTTCGTTTTTTTTTCCTAAGAGGCGCACGCTTACCGGTCGGCGATGGTTGCAGCAGCGGTGGCGGCGGCGAGTACATCTAGGCTACCTCCTGGTGCAGCACATCTTCACCTCCGGCCATGACTGTAAGTCATCCTTCATCCCCGTAGCACGGCAATGTTTAGATCTATGCTAGGAGTAGTCAGATCTTGTCTAGGGTTTGGAAAAAACTTGAGATTGGATGGGTTAAATGCAATGTTGATGACAACTTTCAAATAGAGGAGAATAGAGGATCTTGGGGAGCTGTTCCTAGATACAACAAACCATGCCATATGGCGCGTTTGGTAGCCTGCATCCCCATTGGCTCGCATAGGGGAGCAATTTTTGGTCCGTTTGGATGCATGGGCCAGGCCGCGTTGTCGCATGAACCAGTTATCAAAGCCGTGTTGGGCCAGACCCTTGAGGAACGTCCGGTTCGGCAGTTTCCAGCGGTGCAGGCAAATATCCACGCTCGCTGATGTGAAAGGGAATCTTCGGCGTACGGACGGAGACGAGAATGGAGATGGCAGGAGCTGCGGCGCACATTGGCAAAAAGTGAAATGGGGGGCGGGAAGGATTCCGTCACCTGCCGCAGCGCCCCATGGCCTATTTCTACCCCCTCCTCCACTGTCCCCCCCCCCCAAATTTCGAGTTCCTCCTCCCGTCGGCAAGCAGGTAAGAGGCGCACGCATCTCTGGTTGGCGGCGGTTGCAGCGAGTACATCTGGGTTACCTCCTGGTGCAGCACATCTTCACCTCTGTCCATGACTGTAAGTCATCCTTCATCCCCGTAGCACAGCAATGTTTAGATCTATGTTAGGAGTAGTCAGATCTTGTCTAGGGTTTGGCAATGTTTAGATTTATCTTAGCCAGGCGCTTGTCTGCGTTGGGGATTCACAGATCCCTTCCCAAGTTCCCGATTCGCAGCCCACGTACGAGTCCAAGGTCACCCCTCTGCCCGTGTCTGACCTGGTGGCTCAGATAGTGATGTCTACTCACGCTTCTTTTCCTGTAGACAGTGTTGGGCCTCCAAGAGCAGAGGTTCGTAGAACAGCCAAGTTTCCTTAAGTGAATCACCCAAGGTTTATCGAACTCGGGGGGTGATACGTCCAAACGTATCTACTTTCCCGAACACTTTTGCTATTGTTTTGCCTCTAATTTGTGTATTTTGGATACAACTAACACGGACTAACGCTGTTTTCAGAGCCACTCTGTGTCTCGTTTTTGTGCGAAATCCAACTTTCAGGAAAATCCTCGGAATTTATGCGAGAAGGCCTATTTTACGAATATTGGCGGAGCCAGAAGGGCAAGAGAGGTGGAGGCCCGGCCCACACCATAGACGGCGCGACCCGGGGGGGCCCGCGCGGCCATGTGGTGTGGCCCCTCGGCCTCCGGCGCCCCCTCGGACTACGGGTTCGACCTAAAACGCACGAGAGAGAAGTCGAAGTTGCCGAAACCCTCCGAGCCGCCACATCGCGAAACTCCGTCGCGGGAGCAGAAGTCCCGTTCGGCACTCCGTAGACGGGGAATTGGAGGAGATCTTCACGCCATCACCGCCAACGCCTCTCCATCGACCACCATGTTTCCCCATCCATGTGTGAGTAATTCCCCCGCTGTAGGCTGAAGGGGATGGTAGGGATTGGATGAGATTGGTCATGTAATAGTCATAAGATTGTTAGGGCATAGTGCCTAGTATCCGTAGATGTCACTTTTATGATATTGTTGCAACTTGTTATGCTTAATGCTTGTCACTAGGGCCCGAGTGCCATGATCTCAGATCTGAACATGTTATTGTTTCATGAAGATATTCGTTGTTTATGATCTTACCTGCAAGTTGTATACACATGTCGCTGTCCGGAACCAATGGCCCCGATGGAAATCGGGACAACCGGAGGGATGGTAGTGATGTGAGGATCACATGTGTTCACGGAGTGTTAATGCTTTGCTCCGGTACTCTATTAAAAGGAGTACCTTAATATCCAGTAGTTTCCCTAGAGGCTGGCTGCCACCGGCTGGTAGGACAGAAGATGTTGTGCAAGTTTCTCATTGCGAGCACGTACGACTAAATATGGAACACATGCCTATTGATTGATTAGTACTTGGATACCGTTTTATTATTATCAAATGCCCTACTTTGATTGTTACATGAGTTTCTCTCATCCATGCAACGCCCGTTAAATCCGTCCTGTGCCTACGTATTTTAATCTGCTGTTTACTATAATCACTACTTGTCTTTATTTCACATGTTGTTATTTCACTATTTCCTTGCCATAAAACGTTACTTGATAAACTCTTGCGAGCAAGTCATTTCCAGTGCAGCTGAATTGACAACTCCGCTGTTAAGGCTTACAAGTATTCTTTGTCTCCCCTTGTGTCGAATCAATAAATTGGGTAATACTTCCCTCGAAACTGTTGCGATCCCCTATACTTGTGGGTCATCAAGACTATTTTCTGGCGCCGTTGCCGGGGAGCATAGCTTTATTTGGAAGTTCACTTGGATTGATATTGTTCGCTGCCATTCTTCATCATGGGTAAACCTCGCGATACTAAGATCGCCATATTACCATCCACTACAAGAAAAGGTACAACTCTTAGTACCTCTGCTGCTCTTGATTCACCATCTGTGATAAGTAAACTTGTTTCACCACCACAAGCTTCAAATGCTGGTACTTCTGCTGAATCTGAAAATTCCTCTCATAATTGTGATGATGCTTCTGCTGTGCTTGATAATGATGGTTCGTTAGGATCTTTTCTAGATGCTACAATTGCTAAGTCTAGACAAATTGAAAATATGAAACTCCTAATGAAAATGCTGCTACACCTGTTAATTCACCTGAGTCTGTTGAATATTCTAGTGATGATCTTGATGAAGATTATGTAGAGCTTGATGATGATTTTATTGAAAAATGCAATGCTACTACTGATGCAAGAAAAATTAAAAAGTTGCTTGCAGAACATGTTGTTAGATATAAACTATCTCCTGATCCTAAATTTGCCACATCTCCTATAAATATTAGGGATAAAGATTATGATTTTTCTCTTGATTTATCTCATATAGCTATTGTTGAGAAAACACCCTTTTGTGGTACTGAAAAAGAAAGTGTTGTTGAACACATGACTGAGCTATCTACTCTTAGTGGCTTGTTTTCTGATGATATTAAGATGCGTACTTATTTTGTCGCTAAATTTTTTCCTTTCTCATTAAAGGATGATGCTAAAACTTGGTATAATAATTTGCCTCCTGGTTCTATTAAAAGTCCAAAAGAATTGCTTGATGTTTTCTTCCGTAAATACTTTCCTGCTAGTGCTCAACATGCTGCTTTGCAGAGAATTTATAATTTTGACCAGGAAGATGGAGAGAAATTGCCTGAGGCTTGGGCGAGATTTTGCTCTCTTATTAGAGCTCAGCCTGACCATGATGTGGAAAAGCATGATTTACTTGATATATTTTATAGTGGACTAACTATTGAGTCTAGGGCATACCTGGATAGTTGTGCTGGTTGTGTTTTCAGGAAAAGAACTCCAGACGAAGCTGAAGAACTATTGGCTAAAATAGGCCGGAATCATGATGATTGGTCTACACCTGAACCAACCCCGACACCGATAGTGAAGAAGAGGGGTATGATTAAATTAAATGATGAAGATATGAGGGAAGCCAAGAAGTCTCTTAAAGAGAAGGGTATTAAACCTGAAGATGTGAAGAATTTACCTCCTATAGAAGATTTATGTGAGATAACTCCCCCTTCATCCATGATTGAGGTACACTCTCTTCAACGCTTTACTAGGGAAGATATTCCATATTCAAAACCTCCTGCTCAATGCTTAGATGAGTTTGATAATTATATTGTTAAGCAACAAAACTTTAATATGAGAGTAGAGAATCATTTAATGGAAAATTCTCGAGCTATTAGTGAATTGCATGGTATTGTGGAGAGAACCTCCAATGATGTTAAGATACTTGTTAAACATTTTCAAATGGTTCAAACTCAAATTGATCAACTTACTAAAGTGCAAAATGACTTGTTGGGAAATAATTCTAAAGAAAAACATGCTTATGAAGTAACAACTAGAGGTGGTGTTTCTACCCAGGATCCTCTATATCCTGAAGGGCATCCCAAAAGAATTGAACAAGATTCTCAACTAACTAAAACTAGTGCTCCATCTAAGAAAAAGAAAAAGAAACATAAGAATGTTGTAGAATCCTCTGAACCTGTTAATGATCCTAATAGTATTTCTATTTCTGATGCTGAAACTGAAAGTGGTAATGAACATGAGGAAGATAATGATAAGAATGATACTCCTGATAAAGAAGAAATTGAAAAAGAACCTGAAAAGCATGCTAAAAATAAAAAGTACACTAAAGAAGATTTTATTGCTGAGAAACATGGTAATGAAAGAGAACCTTGGGTTCAAAAGCAAATGCCTTTTCCTGCTAAGAAACTAAAATCAAAGGAGGAGGAACATTATAATAAATTTTGTGATTGGATGAAACCTTTATTTTTGCAAATCCCTTTGACTGATGCTATTAAATTGCCTCCTTATTCAAAGTATATGAAAGATATTGTTACTAACAAAAGGAAAATCCCCAATGAGGAAATTTCTACTATGCTCGCTAATTACTCCTTCAATGGTAAGATTCCAAAGAAGTTGGGCGACCCAGGTATACCGACTATTCCTTGTTCCATCAAGAATAATTATGTTAGAACTGCTCTATGTGATTTGGGAGCAGGTGTTAGTGTAATGCCTTTTTCTCTTTATAAGAGACTTGATCTAGATAAGTTGATACCAACTGATATATCTTTGCAAATGGCTGATAAATCTACTGCTATTCCTGTTGGTTTATGTGAAAATGTTCCTGTTCAAGTTACTCAGCATTGCTTGATATTAACTGATTTTGTTGTGTTGGAAATGCCTGAAGATGATAATATGTCCATTATTCTTGGAAGACCCTTTCTTAATACTGCAGGGGCTGTTATTGATTGCAATAAAGGCATGGTTACTTTCAATGTTGATGATAAGGAACACACTGTCTATTTTCCCAAGAGGATTGATAAAGTATGTGGAGTCAATACAATTTTTAATGTGAAAACTATCAAAGTGGGATCCATTGATTGTCCTATATATGAGCCTAAAGAAGAATATCAAACTCTTGTGATTGGATCCATATCAATTCAATATAAGGTAACATGATTGATTTGAGGTTTATTTCTTCTTATGTCATATAAAATTTATTTGGTAGCAAGACTTGATCAACCTTGTTAACAAGTATATTTTAATGCATAGGAGAGCTAAACAACATTTCTTTCTTTCTTTCTCCCTCCATTTGTTTTACTACTGTAGCAACCTCTCCTTATCTTTATTTTATTGCATTGTTGTGCCAAGTAAAGTCTCTAGTAGAAGGTTGATGCTAGATTTGGATTTCTGCGCAGAAACAGATTTCTATCTGTCACGAATCTGGGCATATTTCTCTGTAGGTAACTCAGAAAAATCTGCCAATTTATGTGCGTGATCCTCAGATATGTACACAACTTTCATTAGTTTTGAGTTTTCTGATTTGAGCAACGGAAGTACCATTTTAAAATTCGTGTTTACTGGCTGTTCTGTTTTGGCAGATTCTGTCTCTGTTTTTTGCATTGTCTCTTGTGGACTTTAAGTGAGGCTTTCTAGACGTGGAGAGCTGTAGCTAATGTTTTATTGAGTTCTTGCAATGTGTCACTACAGGGCCAAGGTGGATTAAAGTTTTTTGAGTACTAACCCCTCTAATGAAGTTTATGAGAAGTTTGGTGTGAAGGAAGTTTCCAAGGGTCAAGAGAGGAGGATGATATATGATCAAGAAGAGTCAAAAGCCTAAGCTTGGGGGGAGGTATACCGGCATCACTCATTCTTTGCATATTATGATTGCTGGATACTTGTACATACTTGTTTAGTTTCTTAGAGTGGTTTTCTAATGAGAGGGAGATGATATTTGGGGAAGTGCTGTCCAAAAACAGATTCTGGGCTGTTACCAAAAAATTCGTACGCACAGCCAGAACGTTATTTTGAGTTGCCAATTTTTGAGCATGTTCCCCAGGTTGTTATCTAACTTTCATTAGTTGAACACTTTTTGGTCTGAGCAATGGAAGATTTTTGTTAATTTCGATTTCTGTACTGCTGTCAGGATTTGGCAGATTTCTGTCATCCTGCTTTTCTGTGTTTCTGTTAGTTTGCATTCTTTTGTTTTCGCTTTGTTTCTTTCCTAAAACACAAAAAGACCAAAAATATTTCTGTTGTTTCTCTTCACCATTTGTTTATTTGGTTCCTTGCTCTTAGTTTACTTTATTTGCTATCGTTGGTTTGCTATGAGAAAACCCAAAAAGATTTTGCTTTGTTTGCTTGTTTTCTTTTGTTCTTGTTTCTAATTCGAAAACACCAAAAATATTTGCTGTTCTTCTTTGGTTTGTAAAGTTCATCATGAGTTCAATGGTCTTCGGTGGCTGGAGCGTGGTTTTCATTTCATATTATCCAAGCTACACAAGTGAAAAGGCAATAATGACGATCTACGACAATCTGATTGTGGTGAGAGGCTGGTATGAACTCTATTTGCTTTCATTTTTGTACATATACTCATCCATATGAGCATGCTTAGTTGGTTCATGTGAGGTATATGTTATTTGAGAAAGTCTAGTAGTTCATGATCTCTCATGTTTAGCTCCAATTTATTAATATGAGTAGCATGTCATGGATGTTCGCTTGCATTGTTTTATTCATAAGTAAGTATGGCATTGTGGTATCCTCCTCTGAATAATTCATTTATATCGACTTGGCACATGCTCACGCATGCATATGACTGAACAAAAAGTCAATTAAGCCTCGATGATTTATATTGCTTCAGAGTTATTGTATCACTTTTATGCCTCCGTTAATTTATTTTGCCGCAAGCATGATTATGACAGTTACTGCTCTCTTGATTTGTCGCTCCCTAGTCTTTTGCTAGCCTTCACTTGTACTGAGCGGGAACGCCGCTCGTGCTTCCAAACACCTGAAAACCAAGTTGTTCCAAAGTGTCCACCATAAATACCTATGCATGGCATTTCAAACCATTCCAAGTAAATTCTCATGTGCTACCTTTAAAACTTTCAAAATGCTTCTCAATTTGTGTTAATGTTTCATAGCTCATGAGGAAGTATGTGGTGTTTAGCTTTCAATCTTGTCATTTACTTTTGACGGACTCTCATATGGACTAGTGGCACATCCGCTTATCCAATAATTTTGCAAAAAGAGCTGGCAATGGGATTCCCAGTCCCGAATTAATTAACTTAAATAGACACTCCTCCATGGTTTGTGATTGTTGGACGGCACCCGAAGGATTCGGTTAGCCATGGCTTGTGTAAGCAAAGGTTGGGGGAGTGTCATCATCATAATAAAACTTAAATAAAAAGGCACTCCTTCATGGTATGTGATTGTTGGCAGGCACCCGAGGATTCGGTTAGCCATGGTTTGTGAAAGAAAGGTTGGAAGGAGTGCCACCCAAAAATAAATAAAATGGGAGCCGCTCTTGTGAGTCCGGTTGATGAGGTAGTTAGTGTACCCATTACCATTCGTTGACAACAACAAACACCTCTCAAAATAATTTTACTCCTGCTTTACAAATGAAAAGCTCTAGCGCATGTTAATCCCTGCTTCCCTCTGCGAAGGGTCAATCTTTTACTTTTATGTTGTGTCTCCATTCTTTCTTTGAGCACTATCTTGAGAGCACAACTGTCATTCTTAGTATAATATGCTTGTCTCAAAATATGATTGATTGTGGTATAACTTTGATGCTTTTATCTTTGACAATCACTACTTCTAGTCTTTCTATGAACTCCAGAGGTGCCTCGGCATTTATGTTTTGCCGATCAAATACGGGCAAGCGAGATACCACTTTATCATATTCTCTTATGAACATTGCAATCCTGCTTATATACATGATTCATGGTGCTTATTATTAATTGTTGGTACCTCTCCATGATTGACATAGCTGTTGGATGATCTTATTTGCATGTATCTCATTATGAACTGCTTAAGTATTAGCCATAGCATGAGAATATATACATCATATGAGCAAATGTGTTCGTGAAAGTTCTTTTATCGCTCAGTTGTTAACTGAATTGCTTGAGGACAAGCAATAAGCTAAGCTTGGGGGAGTTGATACGTCCAAAACGTATCTACTTTCCCGAACACTTTTGCTATTGTTTTGCCTCTAATTTGTGTATTTTGGATACAACTAACACGGACTAACGCTGTTTTCAGCAGAACTGCTCTAGTGTCTCGTTTTTGTGCAGAAATCCAACTTTCAGGAAAATCCTCGGAATTTATGCAGAAGGCCCTATTTTACCAGAATATTGACGGAGCCAGAAGGGCAAGAGAGGTGGAGGCCCGAGGGCCCCACACCATAGGGCGGTGATACGTCTCCAACGTATCGATAATTTCTTATGTTCCATGCTACTTTATTGATGATACCTACATGTTTTATGCACATTGTATGTCATATTTATGCATTTTCTGGAACTAACCTATTAACAAGATGCCGAAGTGCCAGTTCATTTCTGCTGTTTTTGGTTTCAAATCCTAGTAACGAAATATTCTCGGAATTGGACGAAATCAACGCCCGGGTTCCTATTTTTCCACGAAGCTTCCAGAACACCGGGAAGGACCGGAGGGGGCCACAGGCCCACGGGAGGGTGGCCGCGCGGCCTAGGGTTGGCCCGCGCCGCCTTACCCTGCCGCCTTCGCCCTCCGACGCGCCCTTTCGCCTATATAAAGCCCCGCGAAAAACCCGGAGAAAACCACGATACGAGAAAGTTCCAGAGCCGCCGTCATCGCGAAGCCAAGATCTGGGGACAGGAGTCTCTGTTCCGGCACCTGCCGGACGGGGAAGTGCCCCCGGAAGGCTTCTCCATCGACACCGCTGCCATCTCCACCGCCATCTTCATCACCGCTGCTGCTCCCATGAGGAGGGAGTAGTTCTCCATCGAGGCTCGGGGCTGTACCGGTAGCTATGTGGTTAATCTCTCTCCTATGTACCTCAATACAATGATCTCATGAGCTGCTTTACATGATTGAGATTCATATGAGTTTTGTATCACTACTATCTATGTGCTACTCTAGTGATGTGTTATTAAAGTAGTTTTATTCCTCCTGCATGTGTGCAAAGGTGACAGTGCGTGCACCGTGTTAGTACTTGGTTTATGCTATGATCATGATCTCTTGTAGATTGCGAAGTTAACTATTGCTATGATAATATTGATGTGATCTATTCCTCCTACATATGCATGAAGGTGACAGTGTGCATGCTATGCTAGTACTTGGTTTAGTCGTTTTGATCTATCTTACACTTAAGGTTACTTAAACATGAGCATTATTGTGGAGCTTGTTAACTCCGGCATTGAGGGTTCGTGTAATCCTACGCAATGTGTTCATCATCCAACAAAAGTGTAGAGTATGCATTTATCTATTCTGTTATGTGATCAATGTTGAGAGTGTCCACTAGTGAAAGTGTAATCCCTAGGCCTTGTTCCTAAATACTGAGTTACTGCTTGTTTACTGTTTTCTGTGTTACTACTGCTGCAATACTACCACCATCAACTACACGCCAGCAAGCTATTTTCTGGCACCGTTGCTACTGCTCATACATATTCATACCACCTGTATTTCACTATCTCTTCGCCGAACTAGTGCACCTATTAGGTGTGTTGGGGACACAAGAGACTTCTTGCTTTGTGGTTGCAGGGTTGCATGAGAGGGATATCTTTGACCTCTTCCTCCCTGAGTTCGATAAACCTTGGGTGATCCACTTAAGGGAAAACTTGCTGCTGTTCTACAAACCTCTGCACTTGGAGGCCCAACACTGTCTACAGGAAAGGAGGGGGAACGTAGACATCAAGCTATTTTCTGGCGCCGTTGCCGGGGAGGAAAGGTAAAAGGTACTCACACTCCGGATCTCGGCTACTAAGCTATTTTCCGGCGCCATTGTAAGTACTCGAAGCTATTTCCTTTAGACTCTGCAATTGCGACATTTGGTTTCTTGTTTACACTAGTTAGGCATAATGGAAAACAACAAAAATATGAGAGATCTTTATGAACTTTATCTTGAATTAGGACATGATGTGTTTGAAGAAAGAATTAAAAAACCCATGGAACTTTATATGCATGATAATGGGAATGTTATTAGTATGAATGCTTTGAACACCATTGTTGCTAATGCTATGGAAAATTCTAAGCTTGGGGAAGCTGGTTTTGATGAGCATGATATTTTTAGTCCCCCAAGCATTGAGGAGAAAATTTACTTTGATGATACTTTGCCTCCTATTTATGATGATTATAATGATAGTAGTCTTTTGTTACCACCTGTTATGGAGGATAAATTTGATTATGATTACAATATACCTCCTATATTTGATAGCTACTTTGTTGAATTTGCTCCCACTACAATTAATAAGAATGACTATGCTTATGTTGGGAGTAGTAATTATTTTATGCATGAGACTCATGATAAGAATGCTTTATGTGATAGTTATATTGTTGAGTTTGCTCATGATGCTACTGAAAGTTATTATGAGAGAGGAAAATATGGTTGTAGAAATTTTCATGTTACTAAAACACCTCTCTATGTGCTGAAATTTTTGAAGCTACACTTGTTTTATCTTCCTATGCTTGTTACTTTGCTCTTCATGAACTTGTTTATTTACAAGATTCCTATGCATAGGAAGCATGTTAGACTTAAATGTGTTTTGAATTTGCCTCTTGATGCTCTCTTTTGCTTCAACTTCTATTTCTTGCGAGTGCATCATTAAAACTGCTGAGCCCATCTTAATGGCTATAAAGAAAGAACTTCTTGGGAGATAACCCATGTGTTATTTTGCTACAGTACTTTGTTTTATATTTGTGTCTTGGAAGTTGTTTACTACTGTAGCAACCTCTCCTTATCTTAGTTTTGTGTTTTGTTGTGCCAAGTAAAGTTTCTATGTTAAAGTTGATGTTATATTTGGGATTGCTGCGCAGAAACAGCATTGCTGTCTGTCACGAATCTGGGCATAATTCTCTGTAGAAAATTCGAAAAAATCTGCCAATTTACGAGCGTGATCCTCAGATATGTACGCAACTTTCATTAGTTTTGAGTTTTTCCATTTGAGCAAGTCTGGTGCCATTTATAAATTCGTCTTTACGGACTGTTCTGTTTTTGACAGATTCTGCCTTTTATTTCGCATTGCCTCTTTTGCTATGTTGGATTTATTTCTTTGATCCATTAATGTCCAGTAGCATTATGCAATGTCCAGAAGTGAAAAGAATGATTGTGTCACCTCTGAATGTGTGAATTATTAATGATGCACTAACCCTCTAATGAGTTTGCTTGAAGTTTGGTGTGAAGGAAGTTTTCAAGGGTCAAGAGAGGAGAATGATATACTAAGATCAAGAGGAGTGAAAGCTCTAAGCTTGGGGATGCCCCGTGGTTCATCCCTGCATATTTTAAGAAGACTCAAGCATCTAAGCTTGGGGATGCCCAAGGCATCCCCTTCTTCATCGACAACTTATCAGGTTTCTTCTAGTGAAACTATATTTTTATTCATCACATCTTATGTACTTTACTTGGAGCGTCTGTGTGTGCTTTTATTTTTGTTTTTGTTTTGTTATTTTCATTCTCTGAATAAGTTCATCCTTGTGTGGGAGAGAGACACGCTCCGCTGGTTCGTATGAACACATGTGTTCTTAGCTCATAATATTCATGGCGAAGTTTCTTCTTCGTTAAATTGTTATATGGTTGGAATTGGAAAATGCTACATGTAGTAATTCTAAAATGTCTTGGGTAATGTGATACTTGGCAATTGTTGTGCTCATGTTTAAGCTCTTGCATCATATACTTTGCACCTATTAGTGAAGAAATACATAGAGCATGCTAAAATTTGGTTTGCATAATTGGTCTCTCTAAGGTCTAGATAATTTCTAGTATTGTGTTTGAACAACAAGGAAGACGGTGTAGAGTCTTATAATGTTTACAATATGTCTTTTATGTGAGTTTTGCTGCACGGTTCATCCTTGAGTTTGCTTCAAATAACCTTGCTAGCCTAAACCTTGTATCGAGAGGGAATACTTCTCATGCATCCAAAATCCTTGAGCCAACTACTATGCCATTTGTGTCCACCATACCTACCTACTACATGGTATTTACCCGCCATTCCAAAGTAAATTGCTTGAGTGCTACCTTTAAAATTCCATCATTCACCTTTGCAATATATAGCTCATGGGACAAAATAGCCTTAAAAACTATCGTAGTATTGAATATGTACTTATGCACTTTATATTTTATTAAGTTGCTTGTTGTGCGATAACCATGTTTCTGGGGAACGCCATCAACTATTGTTGAATATCATGTGAGTTGCTATGCATGTCCGTCTTGTCTGAAGGTCTATCATTTTAGTGGTTGGAGCATGCAAAATTGTTAGAGAAGAACATTGGGCCGCTAACTAAAGCCATGAATCATGGTGGAAGTTTCAGTTTTGGACATATATCCTCAATCTCATATGAGAATAATAACTTTGCTACATGCTTATGCATTAAAGAGGAGTCCATTATCTGTTGTCCATGTTGTCCCGGTATGGATGTCTAAGTTGAGAATAATCAAAAGCGAGAAATCCGAAATGCGAGCATTCTCCTTGGACCTTTGTACAGGCGGCATGGAGGTACCCCTTTGTGACACTTGGTTGAAACATGGCATGCAAAGATCCGGTAGTCCAAGTTAAGTAGGACGAGGTGCGGGCACTATTAGTATACTATGCGTGAGGCTTGCAACTTGTAAGATATAATTTTCATAACTCATATGCTTTATTACTACCGTTGACAAAATTGTTTCATGTTTTCAAAATAAAAGCTCTAGCACAAATACAGCAATCGATGCTTTCCTCTGCGAAGGACCATTCTTTTACTTTTATTGTTGAGTCAGTTTACCTATCTCCTTCCACCTTAAGAAGCAAACACTTGTGTGAACTGTGCATTGATTCCTACATACTTGCATATTGCATTTGTTATATTACTCTATGTTGACAATATCCATGAGATATACATGTTATAAGTTGAAAGCAACCGCTGAAACTTAATCTTCCATTGTGTTGCTTCAATGTCTATACTTTAAATTATTGCTTTACGAGTTAACTCTTATGCAAGACTTATTGATGCTTGTCTTGAAGTACTATTCATGAAAAGTCTTTGCTATATGATTCAGTTGTTTACTCATGTCATTACCTTTGCTTTGATCGCTGCATTCATTACATATGTTTACAAATAGTATGATCAAGATTATGATGGCATGTCACTTCAGAAATTATCTTTGTTATCGTTTTACCTGCTCGGGACGAGCAGAACTAAGCTTGGGGATGCTGATACGTCTCCAACGTATCGATAATTTCTTATGTTCCATGCTACTTTATTGATGATACCTACATGTTTTATGCACATTGTATGTCATATTTATGCATTTTCTGGAACTAACCTATTAACAAGATGCCGAAGTGCCAGTTCCTGTTTTCTGCTGTTTTTGGTTTCGAAATCCTAGTAACGAAATATTCTCGGAATTGGACGAAATCAACGCCCAGGTTCCTATTTTTCCACGAAGCTTCCGAACACCCGGGAAGGACCGGAGGGGGGCCACAGGCCCACCAGGAGGGTGGCCGGCGCGGCCTAGGGTTGGCCCGCGCCGCCTTACCCCCTGGCCGCCCCTTCGCCCCTCCGACGCTGCCCTTTCGCCTATATAAAGCCCCTGCATCGAAAACCCTTACAGAAAACCACGATACGAGAAAAGTTCCGAGCCGCCGTCATCGAAGCCAAGATCTGGGGACAGAGTCTCTGTTCCGGCACCCTGCCGGACGGGGAAGTGCCCCCGGAAGGCTTCTCCATCGACACCGCTGCCATCTCCACCGCCATCTTCATCACCGCTGCTCCCATGAGGAGGGAGTAGTTCTCCATCGAGGCTCGGGGCTGTACCGGTAGCTATGTGGTTAATCTCTCTCCTATGTACCTCAATACAATGATCTCATGAGCTGCTTTACATGATTGAGATTCATATGAGTTTTGTATCACTACTATCTATGTGCTACTCTAGTGATGTGTTATTAAAGTAGTTTTATTCCTCCTGCATGTGTGCAAAGGTGACAGTGCGTGCACCGTGTTAGTACTTGGTTTATGCTATGATCATGATCTCTTGTAGATTGCGAAGTTAACTATTGCTATGATAATATTGATGTGATCTATTCCTCCTACATATGCATGAAGGTGACAGTGTGCATGCTATGCTAGTACTTGGTTTAGTCGTTTTGATCTATCTTACACTTAAGGTTACTTAAACATGAGCATTATTGTGGAGCTTGTTAACTCCGGCATTGAGGGTTCGTGTAATCCTACGCAATGTGTTCATCATCCAACAAAAGTGTAGAGTATGCATTTATCTATTCTGTTATGTGATCAATGTTGAGAGTGTCCACTAGTGAAAGTGTAATCCCTAGGCCTTGTTCCTAAATACTGCTGAGTTACTACTGCTTGTTTACTGTTTCTGTGTTACTACTGCTGCAATACTACCACCATCAACTACACGCCAGCAAGCTATTTTCTGGCACCGTTGCTACTGCTCATACATATTCATACCACCTGTATTTCACTATCTCTTCGCCGAACTAGTGCACCTATTAGGTGTGTTGGGGACACAAGAGACTTCTTGCTTTGTGGTTGCAGGGTTGCATGAGAGGGATATCTTTGACCTCTTCCTCCTGAGTTCGATAAACCTTGGGTGATCCACTTAAGGGAAAACTTGCTGTTCTACAAACCTCTGCACTTGGAGGCCCAACACGTACAGGAAAAGGAGGGGAACGTAGACATCGGGCGGCGCGGCCCGGGGGGGCGCGGCCATGTGGTGTGGCCCCCTCGGCTGGCCTCGCCCCTTCGGACTACTTATCGGGTTCGACCTAAAAACGCACGGAGAGAAGTCGAAGTCGCCAGAAACCCTCCAGAGAGCCGCCACATCGCGAAACTCCGTCGCGGGAGCCAGAAGTCTCCGTTCTGGCACTCCGCCGGGACGGGGAATTGGAGGAGATCTTCACCGCCATCACCGCCAACGCCTCTCCATCGACCAGCCATGTTTCCCCCATCCATGTGTGAGTAATTCCCCCGTGTAGGCTGAAGGGGATGGTAGGGATTGGATGAGATTGGTCATGTAATAGTCATAAGATTGTTAGGGCATAGTGCCTAGTATCCGTAGATGTCACTTTTATGATATTGTTGCAACTTGTTATGCTTAATGCTTGTCACTAGGGCCCGAGTGCCATGATCTCAGATCTGAACATGTTATTGTTTCATGAAGATATTCGTTGTTTATGATCTTACCTGCAAGTTGTATACACATGTCGCTGTCCGGAACCAATGGCCCCGAAGTGACAGAAATCGGGACAACCGGAGGGGATGGTAGTGATGTGAGGATCACATGTGTTCACGGAGTGTTAATGCTTTGCTCCGGTACTCTATTAAAAGGAGTACCTTAATATCCAGTAGTTTCCCTAGAGGCCCGGCTGCCACCGGCTGGTAGGACAGAAGATGTTGTGCAAGTTTCTCATTGCGAGCACGTACGACTAAATATGGAACACATGCCTATTGATTGATTAGTACTTGGATACCGTTTTATTATTATCTGCAAATGCCCCTGCTTTGATTGTTACATGAGTTTCTCTCATCCATGCAACGCCCGTTAAATCCGTCCCTGTGCCTACAGTATTTTAATCCTGCTGTTTACTATAATCACTACTGCTGTCTTTATTTCACCGTGCTTTATTTCACTATTTCCACTGCCATAAAACTGTTATTACTGATAAACTCTTGCGAGCAAGTCTGTTTCCAGGTGCAGCTGAATTGACAACTCATTGTTAAGGCTTACAAGTATTCTTTGTCTCCCCTTGTGTCGAATCAATAAATTGGGTAATACTTCCCTCGAAGACTGTTGCGATCCCCTATACTTGTGGGTCATCAGGAGGAAGAGGTCAAAGATATCCCTCTCAAGCAACCCAGCAATCACGATACAAGAAGTCTCTTGTGTCCCCAACACACCTAATACACTTGTCAGATGTATAGGTGCACTAGTTCGAAGAGATAGTGAAATACAAGTAGTATGGATGTATATGAGTGGTAATAGCAATCTGAATAAAATATGGCAGCGAGTAAACATGCAACAGAAACAGTAAGTAAGCGGTGTTTGCAGTATTGGAAACAAGGCCTAGGGATCATACTTTCACTAGTGGACACTCTCAACATTGATCGCATAATAAATAATAACTTCTCTCATTTGTGCTACATACACTCTTTTGTTGGATGACAAACACCATTCGTTGTGTAGGGCTACAAGAGCTCCCTCAAGCCGGAGTTAACAAGCGCCACAACATTCGGCATTCATATTTAAGTAACCTTAGAGCATAATAGATCTTTGCAAAATAAACCGAGAACTAACATAGCATACACACTGTCCACATTACACTATGAAAGGAGGAATAGATCACATCAATACTATCATAATGATAATTAACTCCACAACCTACAAGAGATCATGATCATAGCCTACGACAAGAACCACATGATGCACACACTGGCACCTTTACACCATGCAGGAGGAATAGACTACTTTAATAACATCACATGAGTAGCTGATGCGCGTAAATGTACACGTCCGTTGGGAACCCCAAGAGGAAGGTATGATGCGCACAGCAGCAAGTTTTCCCTCAGAAAGAAACCAAGGTTATCGAACCGGTAGGAGCCAAGAAGCACGTGAAGGTTGTTGGTGGAGGAATGTAGTGCGGCGCAACACCAGTGAAACCGGCGCCAACGTGGAACCTGCACAACACAATCAAAGTACTTTGCCCCAACGTAACAGTGAGGTTGTCAATCTCACCGGCTTGCTGAAAACAAAGGATTAAGCGTATCGAGTGGAAGATGGTATTTGTTTGCAAAGAACAGTAAAAGCAGTAGAATGTATTCAGATGTAAAAGAATGGACCGGGGTCCATGATACGTCTCCAACGTATCGATAATTTCTTATGTTCCATGCTACTTTATTGATGATACCTACATGTTTTATGCACACTTTATGTCATATTTGTGCATTTTCTGGAACTAACCTATTAACAAGATGCCGAAGTGCCAGTTCCTGTTTTCTGCTTTTTGGTTTCAGAAATCCTAGTAACGAAATATTCTCGGAATTGGACGAAATCAACGCCCGGGTTCCTATTTTGCCGGAAGCATCCGAACACCCGAGCCGCCAGTGGAGGGCCCTGTGGGCCCCAGATGATAGGGTGGCGCGGCCTGGGCCCTGGCCGCGCCAGCCTATGGTGTCGTCGCCCCTTCGACCTTCTAACGCTACCCTTTCGCCTATATAAAGCCCCTGCATCGAAAACCCTTACGGAAGAAGCCACGATACGGAAAACCTTCCAGAGACGCCGCCATCGCGAGCAAGATCATCCTGTTCCGGCACCATGCCGGACGGGGAAGTGCCCGGAAGGCTTCTCCATCGACACCGCTGCCATCTCCACCGCCATCTTCATCACCGCTGCGCCCATGAAGAGGGAGTAGTTCTCCATCGAGGCTCGGGGCTGTACCGGTAGCTATGTGGTTCATCTCTCTCCTATGTACTTCAATACAATAATCTCATGAGCTGCCTTACATGATTGAGATTCATATGATGATGCTTGTAATCTAGATGTCATTGTGCTAGTCAAGTGAGTTTTACTTATGTGATCTCCGGAGACTCCTTGTCCCACGTGTGTAAAGGTGACAGTGTGTGCACCGTGTGGGTCTCTTAGGCTATATTTCACAGAATACTTATTCACTGTTATGAATGGCATAGTGAAGTGCTTATTTATATCTCTTTATGATTGCAATGTGTTTTGTATCACAATTTATCTATGTGCTACTCTAGTGATGTTATTAAAGTAGTTTTATTCCTCCTACACGGTGTAATGTGTGTGCACTCGTGTTAGTACTTGGTTTATGCTATGATCATGATCTCTTGTAGATTGCGAAGTTAACTATTGCTATGATAGTATTGATGTGTATTATTCCTCCTACATAAGCGTGAAGGTGACAGTGTGCATGCTATGTTAGTACTTGGTTTAGTCGTTTCGATCTTTCATGCACTCTAAGGTTATTTAAATATGAACATTGAATTGTGGAGCTTGTTAACTCCGGCATTGAGGGTTCGTGTAATCCTACGCAATGTGTTCATCATCCAACAAGAGAGTGTAGAGTATGCATTTATCTATTCTGTTATGTGATCAATGTTGAGAGTGTCCACTAGTGAAAGTCTAATCCCTAGGCCTTGTTCCTAAATACGCTATCGCTGCTTGTTCTTGTTTCTGCGTTACTACTGCTGCGTTACTACTGCTTGTTTACTTCCTACAATATTACTACCATCAACTGCACGCCCTATTTTCTGGCGCCGTACTACTGCTCATATTCATTCATACCACTTGTATTTCACCATCTCTTCGCCGAACTAGTGCACCTATTAGGTGTGTTGGGGACACAAGAGACTTCTTGCTTTGTGGTTGCAGGGTTGCATGAGAGGGATATCTTTGACCTCTTCCTCCTGAGTTCGATAAACCTTGGGTAATCCACTTAAGGAAACTTGCTCTGTTCTACAAACCTCTGCTCTTGGAGGCCCAACACTGTCTACAATAAAAGGGTCCACAGTTCACTAGAGGTGTCTCTCCAATAAGATAACTAGCATGTGGGTGAACAAATTACAGGCGAGCAATTGACAAATAAAGATTCAATACATATCAACGATGATTACTGATGACCCACAAGTATAGGGGATCGCAACAGTCTTCGAGGGAAGTAAAACCCAATTTATTGATTCGACACAAGGGGAGACAAAGAATACTTGTAAGCCTTAACAGCGGAGTTGTCAATTCAGCTGCACCTGAAACAGACTTGCTCGCAAGAGTTTATCAGTAGTAACATTTTATAGCAGTAGCAGTACGAAATAACAAGCAGAGTAACAAAGACAGCAGTGATTATAGTAGACAGCAGGATTAAAATACTGTAGGCACATGGACGGATTAACGGGCGTTGCATGGATGAGAGAAACTCATATAACAATCAAAGCAGGGGCATTTGCAGATAATAATAAAATGGTATCCAAGTACTAATCAATCAATAGGCATGTGTTCCATATTTAGTCGTACGTGCTCGCAATGAGAAACTTGCACAACATCTTTTGTCCTACCAGCCGGTGGCAGCCGGGCCTCTAGGGAAACTACTGGATATTAAGGTACTCCTTTTAATAGAGTACCGGAGCAAAGCATTAACACTCCGTGAACACATGTGATCCTCACATCACTACCATTCCCTCCGGTTGTCCCGATTTCTGTCACTTCGGGGCCATTGGTTCCGGACAGCGACGTGTGTATACAACTTGCAGGTAAGATCATAAACAACGAATATCTTCATGAATCAATAACATGTTCAGATCTGAGATCATGGCACTCGGGCCTAGTGACAAGCATTAAGCATAACAAGTTGCAACAATATCATAAAAGTGACATCTACGGATACTAGGCACTATGCCCTAACAATCTTATGACTATTACATGACCAATCTCATCCAATCCCTACCATCCCCTTCAGCCTACAGCGGGGGAATTACTCACACATGGATGGGGGAAACATGGCTGGTCGATGGAGAGATGTCGGTGGTGATGGCGGTGAAGATCTCCTCCTATTCCCCGTCCCGGCGGAGTGCCGAACGGAGACTTCTGGCTCCCGAGACGGAGTTTCGCGATGTGGCGGCTCTCTGGTGGGTTTCTGGCGACTTCGACTTCTCCCCGTGCGTTTTTAGGTCGAGGGCGATAAGTAGTCCGAAGGAGGGCGTCGGGGGCCAGCCGAGGGGCCACACACTAGGGCCGCGCGGGCCCCTCTGGGCCGCGCCGGCCTAGTGTGTGGGGCCCTCGTGCCCCCACCTGGCTTGCCCTTCTGGCTCCGCCAATATTCTGGAAAATAGGGCCTTCTGTATAAATTCGAGGTTTTCTGAAAGTTGGATTTCTGCACAAAAACGAGACACCAGTGCAATTCTGCTGAAAACAGCGTTAGTCCGTGTTAGTTGTATCCAAAATACACAAATTAGAGGCAAAACAATAGCAAAAGTGTTCGGGAAAGTAGATACGTTTTGGACGTATCAACTCCCCCAAGCTTAGCTTATTGCTTGTCCTCAAGCAATTCAGTTAACAACTGAGCGATAAAAGAACTTTCACGAACACATTTGCTCATATGATGTATATATTCTCATGCTATGGCTAATACTTAAGCAGTTCATAATGAGATACATGCAAATAAGATCATCCAACAGCTATGTCAATCATGGAGAGGTACCAACAATTAATAATAAGCATCATGAATTATGTATATAAGAAGGATTGCAATGTTCATAAGAGAGTATGATAAAGTGGTATCTCGCTTGCCCATATTTGATCAGCAAAACATAAATGCCCAGGCACCTCTGAAGTTCATAGAAAGACTAGAAGTAGTGATTGTCAAAGATAAAAGCATCAAAGTTATACCACAATCAATCATATTTTGAGACAAGCATATTATACTAAGAATGACAGTTGTGCTCTCAAGATAGTGCTCAAAGAAAGAATGGAGACACAACATAAAAGTAAAAGATTGCCCTTCGCAGAGGGAAGCAGGGATTAACATGCGCTACAGCTTTTTTTTTTTAAACAGGAGTAAAATTATTTTGAGAGGTGTTTGTTGTTGTCAATGAATGGTAATGGGTACACTAACTACCTCGTCAACCGGACTCCCAAGAGCGGCTCCCATGAATTATTTGTATGTTTATGTGGCACTCCTTCCAACCTTTCTTACACAAACCATGGCTAACCGAATCCTCGGGTGCCTGCCAACAATCACATACCATGAAGGAGTGCCTTTTTATTTAAGTTTTATTATGATGATGACACTCCCCCAACCTTTGCTTACACAAGCCATGGCTAACCGAATCCTTCGGGTGCCGTCCAACAATCACAAACCATGGAGGAGTGTCTATTTAAGTTAATTAATTTGGGACTGGGAATCCCATTGCCAGCTCTTTTTGCAAAATTATTGGATAAGCGGATGTGCCACTAGTCCATATGAGAGTCCGTCAAAAGTAAATGACAAGGTTGAAAGCTAAACACCACATACTTCCTCATGAGCTATGAAACATTAACACAAATTGAGAAGCATTTTGAAAGTTTTAAAGGTAGCGCATGAGAATTTACTTGGAATGGTTTGAAATGCCATGCATAGGTATTTATGGTGGACACTTTGGAACAACTTGGTTTTCAGGTGTTTGGAAGCACGAGCGGCGTTCCCGCTCAGTACAAGTGAAGGCTAGCAAAAGACTAGGGAGCGACAAATCAAGAGAGCAGAACTGTCATAATCATGCTTGCGGCAAAATAAATTAACGGAGGCATAAAAGTGATACAAGAACTCTGAAGCAATATAAATCATCGAGGCTTAATTGACTTTTTGTTCAGTCATATGCATGCGTGAGCATGTGCCAAGTCGATATAAATGAATTATTCAGAGGAGGATACCACAATGCCATACTTACTTATGAATAAAACAATGCAAGCGAACATCCATGACATGCTACTCATATTAATAAATTGGAGCTAAACATGAGAGATCATGAACTACTAGACTTTCTCACATAACATATACCTCACATGAACCAAATAAGCATGCTCACATGGATGAGTATATGTACAAAAATGAAAACAAATAGAGTTCATACCAGCCTCTCACCACAATCCAATTGTTGTAGATCGTCATTATTGCCTTTCACTTGTGTAGCTTGGATAATATGAAATGAAAACCACGCTCCAGCCACCGAAGACCATTGAACTCATGATGAACTTTACAAACCAAAGAAGAACAGCAAATATTTTTGGTGTTTTTGAATTGGAAACAAGAACAAAAGAAACAAGAAAACAAAGCAAAATCTTTTTGGGTTTTCTCATAGCAAACCAACGATAGCAAATAAAGTAAACTAAGAGCAAAGAACCAAATAAACAAATGGTGAAGAGAAACAACAGAAATATTTTTGGTCTTTTTGTGTTTTAGGAAAGAAACAAAGTGAAAACAAAAGAATGCAAACTAACAGAAACACAGAAAAGCAGGATGACAGAAATCTGCCAAATCCTGACAGCAGTACAGAAATCGAAATTAACAAAAATCTTCCATTGCTCAGCTCAAAAAGTGTTCAACTAATGAAAGTTAGATAACAACCTGGGGCACATGCTCAAAAATTGGCAACTCAAAATAACGTTCTGGCTGTGCGTACGAATTTTTTTGGTAACAGCCCAGAATCTGTTTTTGGACAGCACTTCCCCAAATATCATCTCCCTCTCATTAGAAAACCACTCTAAGAAACTAAACAAGTATGTACAAGTATCCAGCAACCATAATATGCAAAGAATGAGTGATGCCGGTATACCTCCCCCAAGCTTAGGCTTTTGGCCTAAGTGGAGTTCAATCCCATCGAGGCCATGAGGTAGTATCTCCGTAGTACGACGAAGATGGATCATATTCCGGGTATGTGCTAGAAGAAGCACCCGGATACGTGACGGTGTAGTCGTAGGAGGGCTCGGCGTCCTCGGAGTCATGTTGCTGGTGGAAGCCTTGTATCTTCAGTTGCTCATCCACCTCCTCCTTGGAGCGCGACCATGGTTTCCTGTCAATACTGAACAAATCTGTTTGGGGCAAGAGGACTTCCCTCTCATCCCCGTCAGCAAATAACATTCTATAAACAATATTATCCATACTAGAGTCAACTGTAACAAATTGGTGACTCTTCATAGCAGCAATATCTAACTTAACAGGTGGTATTTCTACATCATTAGGGTCAAGAGGGAGATCTAGGCGCTCCAAAATACGCGATGCAATTATTCCCCCATAAATAGGCCCCTTGTTGGACAAACGGCGAGCAATCACATAACCAAGATGATAAGGTGTCTCCCCAGGTGCCTCTTCGAAAAATAAGACTACCAGTATAATTTTTGTAAATTTTTGAGAACTTCGAAAAATGCACATTTCTGGGTGTTAAATTAATTATTACTGCGCAGGAAAATGATTTCCAAAATCTTAAACAACTAAAGCATATTGCAAAACAAAAAGTGCTACAGCAAGTAAAACAAATGGAGGGAGAAAGAAAGAAAGAAATGTTGTTTAGCTCTCTTATGCATTAAAATATACTTGTTAACAAGGTTGATCAAGTCTTGCTACCAAATAAATTTTATATGACATAAGAAGAAATAAACCTCAAATCAATCATGTTACCTTATATTGAATTGATATGGATCCAATCACAAGAGTTTGATATTCTTCTTTAGGCTCATATATAGGACAATCAATGGATCCCACTTTGATAGTTTTCACATTAAAAATTGTATTAACTCCATATACTTTATCAATCCTCTTGGGAAAATAGACGGTATGTTCCTTGTCATCAACATTGAAAGTAACCTTGCCTTTATTGCAATCAATAACAGCCCCTGCAGTATTAAGAAAGGGTCTTCCAAGAATAATAGACATATTATCATCTTCAGGCATTTCCAACACAACAAAATCAGTTAATATCAAGCAATGTTGAGTAACTTGAACAGGAACATTTTCACATACACCAACAGGAATAGCAGTAGATTTATCAGCCATTTGCAAAGATATATCAGTTGGTATCAACTTATCTAAATCAAGTCTCTTATAAAGAGAAAAGGGCATTACACTAACTCCTGCTCCCAAATCACATAGAGCAGTTCTAACATAATTATTCTTGATGGAACAAGGAATAGTCGGTATACCTGGGTCTCCAAGCTTCTTTGGAACCTTACCATTGAAGGAGTAATTAGCGAGCATAGTGGAAATCTCCTCATTGGGAATTTTCCTTTTGTTAGAGACAATATCTTTCATATACTTTGAATAAGGAGGCAATTTAATAGCATCAGTCAAAGGGATTTGCAAAAATAAAGGTTTCATCCAATCACAAAATTTATTATAATGTTCCTCCTCCTTTGATTTCAGTTTCTTAGCAGGAAAAGGCATTGGCTTTTGAACCCAAGGTTCTCTTTCATTACCATGTTTCTCAGCAATAAAATCTTCTTTAGTGTACTTTTTATTTTTAGCATGCTTTTCAGGTTCTTTTTCAATTTCTTCTTTATCAGGAGTATCATCCTTATCATTATCTTTATCATGTTCATTACCACTTTCAGTTTCAGCATCAGAAATAGAAATACTATTAGGATCATTAACAGGTTCAGAGGATTCTACAACATTCTTATGTTT
Organism: Lolium multiflorum; assembly: GCA_030979885.1. Lineage (NCBI taxonomy): Eukaryota > Viridiplantae > Streptophyta > Magnoliopsida > Poales > Poaceae > Lolium > Lolium multiflorum. Next base: position 113,909,282 of record CM061749.1, on the reverse strand, counting down.
CTTTTTCTTTTTCTTAGATGGAGCACTAGTTTTAGTTAGTTGAGAATCTTGTTCAACTCTTTTGGGATGCCCTTCAGGATATAGAGGATCCTGGGTAGAAACACCACCTCTAGTTGTTACTTCATAAGCATGTTTTTCTTTAGAATTATTTCCCAACAAGTCATTTTGCACTTTAGTGAGTTGATCAATTTGAGTTTGAACCATATGAAAATGTTTAACAAGTATCTTAACATCATTGGAGGTTCTCTCCACAATATCATGCAATTCACTAATAGCTCGAGAATTTTCCATTAAATGATTCTCTACTCTCATATTAAAGTTTTCTTGCTTAACAATATAATTATCAAACTCATCTAAGCATTGAGCAGGAGGTTTTGAATACGGAATATCTTCCCTAGTAAAGCGTTGAAGAGAGTGTACCTCAATCATGGATGAAGGGGGAGTTATCTTACATAAATCTTCTATAGGAGGTAAATTCTTCACATCTTCAGGTTTAATACCCTTCTCTTTAAGAGACTTCTTGGCTTCCCTCATATCTTCATCATTTAATTTAATCATACCCCTCTTCTTCAATATCGGTGTCGGGGTTGGTTCAGGTGTAGACCAATCATCATGATTCCGGCCTATTTTAGCCAATAATTCTTCAGCGTCGTCTGGAGTTCTTTTCCTGAAAACACAACCAGCACAACTATCCAGGTATGCCCTAGACTCAATGGTTAGTCCACTATAAAATATATCAAGTAAATCATGCTTTTCCAAATCATGATCAGGCCGAGCTCTAATAAGAGAGCAAAATCTCGCCCAAGCCTCAGGCAATTTCTCTCCATCTTCCTGGTCAAAATTATAAATTCTCTGCAAAGCAATATGTTGAGCGCTAGCAGGAAAGTATTTTCGAAAGAAAACATCACGCAAGTCAATTGGACTTCTAATAGAACCAGGAGGCAAATTATTATACCAAGTTTTAGCATCATCCTTTAATGAGAAAGGAAAAAAATTAGCGACAAAATAAGTACGCATCTTGACATCATCAGAAAACAAGCTACTCAGAGTAGATAACTCAATCATGTGTTCAACAGCACTTTCTTTTTCAGTACCACAAAAGGGTGTTTTCTCAACAATAGCTATATGAGATAGATCAAGAGAAAAATCATAATCTTTATCCTTAATGTTTATAGGAGATGTGGCAAATTTAGGATCAGGAGACAGTTTATATCTAACAACATGTTCTGCAAGCAACTTTTTAATTTTTCTTGCATCAGTAGTAGCATTGCATTTTTCAATAAAATCATCATCAAGTTCCACATAATCTTCATCAAGATCATCACTAGAATATTCAACAGACTCAGGTGAATTAACAGGTGTAGCAGCATTTTCATTAGGAGTTTCAGTATTTTCAATTTGCCTAGACCTAGCAATTGTAGCATCTAGAAAAGATCCTAACGAACCATCATTATCAAGCACAGCAGAAGCATCATCACAATTATAAGAGGAATTTTCAGATTCAGCAGAAGTACCAGCATTTGAAGCTTGTGGTGGTGAAACAAGTTTACTTATCACAGATGGTGAATCAAGAGCAGCAGAGGTACTAAGAGTTGTACCTTTTCTTGTAGTGGATGGTAATATGGCGATCTTAGTATCGCGAGGTTTACCCATGATGGAGACTTTGCAGCGAACAATATCAATCCAAGTGAACTTCCAAATAAAGCTATGCTCCCCGGCGGCGCCAGAAAATAGTCTTGATGACCCACAAGTATAGGGGATCGCAACAGTCTTCGCGGGAAGTAAAGCCCAATTTATTGATTCGACACAAGGGGAGACAAAGAATACTTGTAAGCCTTAACAGCGGAGTTGTCAATTCAGCTGCACCTGGAAACAGACTTGCTCGCAAGAGTTTATCAGTAGTAACAGTTTTATAGCAGTAACGGTAGCGAAATAACAGCAGCAGAGTAACAAAGACAGCAGCAGTGATTATAGTAGACAGCAGGATTAAAATACTGTAGGCACAGGGATGGATTAACGGGCGTTGCATGGATGAGAGAAACTCATATAACAATCAAAGCAGGGGCATTTGCAGATAATAATAAAACGGTATCCAAGTACTAATCAATCAATAGACATGTGTTTCATATTTAGTCGTACGTGCTCGCAATGAGAAACTTGCACAACATCTTTTGTCCTACCAGCCGGTGGCAGCCGGGCCTCTAGGGAAACTACTGGATATTAAGGTACTCCTTTTAATAGAGTACCGGAGCAAAGCATTAACACTCCGTGAACACATGTGATCCTCACATCACTACCATTCCCTCCGGTTGTCCCGATTTCTGTCACTTCGGGGCCATTGGTTCCGGACAGCGACGTGTGTATACAACTTGCAGGTAAGATCATAAACAACGAATATCTTCATGAATCAATAACATGTTCAGATCTGAGATCATGGCACTCGGGCCCTAGTGACAAGCATTAAGCATAACAAGTTGCAACAATATCATAAAAGTGACATCTACGGATACTAGGCACTATGCCCTAACAATCTTATGACTATTACATGACCAATCTCATCCAATCCCTACCATCCCCTTCAGCCTACAGCGGGGGAATTACTCACACATGGATGGGGGAAACATGGCTGGTCGATGGAGAGGCGTCGGTGGTGATGGCGGTGAAGATCTCCTCCAATTCCCCGTCCCGGCGAGTGCCAGAACGGAGACTTCTGGCTCCCGAGACGGAGTTTCGCGATGTGGCGGCTCTCTGGAGGGTTTCTGGCGACTTCGACTTCTCCTCGTGCGTTTTTAGGTCGAGGGCGATAAGTAGTCCGAAGGAGGGCGTCGGGGGCCAGCCGGGGGCCACACACTAGGGCCGCGCGAGCCCCTCCTGGGCCGCGCCGGCCTGGTGTGGGGCCCTCGTGCCCCCTGGCTTGCCCTTCTGGCTCCGCCAATATTCTGGGAAAATAGGGCCTTCGTATAAATTCCGAGGTTTTCCTGAAAGTTGGATTTCTGCACAAAGACACCAGTGCAATGCTGCTGAAAACAGCGTTAGTCCGTGTTAGTTGTATCCAAAATACACAAATTAGAGGCAAAACAATAGCAAAAGTGTTCGGGAAAGTAGATACGTTTTGGACGTATCAATTACTATGTGATTTAATCAGGGCATTACGACAAAGTACATAGACCGCTATCCAGCATGCATCTATGCCTAAATAATCCACCTTCAGGTTATCATCCGAACCCCTTCCAGTATTAAGTTGCGAACAACAGATAATTGCATTAAGTATGGCGCGTAATGTAATCAACACAAATATCCTTAGACAAAGCATCAATGTTTTATCCCTAGTAGCAACAGCACATCCACAACCTTAGAACCTACTGTCACGATCCCAGATTCAATGGAGGCATGAACCCACTATCGAGCATAATTACTCCCTCTTGGAGTTACAAGTATCAACTTGGCCAGAGCCTCTACTAGCAACGAAGAGCATGCAAGAACATAAACAACACATATATGATAGATTGATAATCAACTTAACATAGTATTCTCTATTCATCGGATCTCACCAAACACAACATGTAGCATTACAAATAGATGATCTTGATCATGTTAGGCAGCTCACAAGATCTAATACAATGAAAGCACAAGCGGAGAAGACAACCATCTAGCTACTGCTATGGACCCATAGTCCAAGGATGAACTACTCACGCATCAATCCGGAGGCGGGCATGATGATGTAGAGCCCCTCCGGTGATGATTCCCCTCTCCGGCAGGGTGCCGGAGGCGATCTCTTGAATCCCCGAGATGGGATTGGCGGCGGCGGCCTCTCAGTAATGTTTTCCGTATCGTGGCTCTCGGTACAGGGGGTTTCGCGACGGAGGCTTTAAGTAGGCGGAAGGGCAGGTCAGGGGGGCTCATGAGGGGCCCACACCATAGGGCCGCGCGGCCAGGGCCGCGCCGCCCGTGGTCGGCCACCTCGTGGCCCCACTTCGTTATCTCTTCGGTCTTCGGAAGCTTCGTGGAAAAATAGGACCCAGGCGTTGATTTCGTCCAATTCCGAGAATATTTCCTTACTAGGATTTCTGAAACCAAAAACAGCAGAAAACAACTGGCTTTGGCATCTTGTTAATAGGTTAGTGCGGAAAATGTATAATAATGATGTAAAGTATGCATAAAACATTCAAGTATTGTCATAAAAGTAGCATGGAACATAAGAAATTATAGATACGTTTGAGACGTATCAAGCATCCCCAAGCTTAGTTCCTACTCGTCTCGAGTAGGTAAACGATAACACAAATAATTTCTGAAGTGACATGCTACCAACATAATCTTGATCAACATTATTGTAAAGCATATGAGATGAATGGAGTGATCTGAACAAAAGATTGCTAACAAAGATAATGAGTAAACAAATGAATCATATAGCAAAACTTTTCATGAATAGTACTTTCAAGACAAGCATCAACAAGACTTGCATAAGAGCTAACTCATAAGCAATAAATTCAAAGTAGAATGCATTGAAGCAACACAAAGGATGATTAAGTTTCAGCAATTGCTTTCAACTTGTAACATGTATATCTCATGGATATTTGTCAACATAGAGTAATATAACAGGTGCAATAAGTAAACATGTAAGAATCAATGCACACAGTTAACACAAGTGTTTGCTTCTAAGATAGAAAGAAGTAGGTAAACTGACTCAACATAAAGTAAAAGAATGGCCCTTCGCAGAGGGAAGCATGGATTACTATTTTTGTGCTAGAGCTTTTGTTTTGAAAACATAGAAACAATTTTGTCAACGGTAGTAATAATTCATATGTGCTATGCATAATACTTCCTACAAGTTGCATGTCTCATGCATAGAGTACTAATAGTGCTCGCACCTTGTCCTAATCAGCTCGGAAACACGGATTCTCATCGCATAACATATGCTTCAACCAAGTGTCACAAAGGGGTACCTCTATGCCGCCTGTACAAGTGTCTAAGGAGAAAGCACGCATTGGATTTCTCGCTTTTGATTATTCTCAACTTAGACATCCATACCGGGACAACATAGACAACAGATAATGGACTCCTCTTTTTAATGCTTAAGCATTCAACAATAGTTAATATTCTCATAAGATATTGAGGTTGTATGTCCAAACTGAAACTTCCACCATGATACATGGCTTTAGTTAGCGGCCCAATGTTCTTCTAGAAAAATGGCCTTTGGTCACGGTTGGCAACTGCCATTAGTCGCGGTTGCGCAACCGCGACCAATTAGGCGCGACTAAAGGCCCCCCTTTAGTCGCGGTTCCTTACGAACCGCGACTAAAGGCCCGTCCACGTGGGCGCAGGCGAGCGCCAGGGCGGAGGACCTTTAGTCGCGGTTCTTCTGGCCAACCGCGACTAAAGGCCTCCGCAGGGTTTAGGGTTTAGCCCCCCTCCCCTAAATCTGGTTTCTTTTTAATTTGTATTGTTTTATTTCTTTTGGGTTTTAATTTTGAAGGAGTTTCACATATTCTACGGTACTACATACATGCATATGAATGTACAATTTCAAACAAATTTGAAATTAGAACCAAAAAGAATTCAAGAGGAATATACAATATATATTCAATATCGGATGACCATATACAATTTTGAACAAGTTTCCATACATATTTAGTGCATATAAAGTTCTACGTCCTCTACATAGTGTTCTCCTCTAGGATCGATGACTTCTCTGCGAACCATCCAGCTAGTTCCTCTTGAAGTGGTCGGAAGCGAGCTTCTGGAGTAAGCGTCGTCCGGAGGTTATTCCTCTTGATGTTGTTTTCAGACGGCTGCCGCTCAGTGGTGTATCTCCGGATCCTCTCACAGACATAGTATCCACATAGATTTGTCCCCGGTGGCTGAATATCCCCGGTCGCAGCCTTTGCCCTTTTAAAATGTAGCTCTTTTTTGAATTCACCGACCTTTTGATCTACGAACCGTCTCCAAACCCTACGAGGCAAGGAAAATTAAATGAACAAGAGAGTTATTAATTAGTTACTTGATATTAGGAAATGATGAACGAAAAAGGCCGATCGATATAGAGCGCAAACGAATGAAAGTAGTTACTTTTGCATCATTTTTCTCATGTCGGCCCAAAGCTTCGTATCCATATTCAGAGAGTCGTGGACGAGAACTGTGGAGTTCTGAATTTGAATTACTAGCAGAATCCAGTGGAACCTGCGGACACGATACATGCACAGTCATGCATAACTCATCGATTAGCCACATACCATGCATGGAGTAAACAAAAGAGAATGTGCTCAAGACAGAAACACTCACCCAAAATGGTAAGGAAATAGAATATCACTTTTGAGTTCCTGTTTTATAAGAAACCGCCACAGGTCATCCTCCACGTCTTTGGGGTGGTGTTCTAACACATATGAATTAACGATTTGTGGGTCAATGAACCCAACATCATGGATGCGCCTTATTCGCATTTCCCGCTTCTTCAATCTGCATAATAGCGTACACAACAAGATAGTTAGGACAATATATATATTTATAGTGCAGGCAATGAACGAGATGGGGTAGAAATTAATAAATCACTTACAGAACATAGCAACTGATGATAGATTTGTCGAGCTCGCGCAGATTGAACAGCTGGAACAATTCACTCCGATGAATTGTTATATAGTAATGTTTGAAGTGATGCTCAGGTCTAACTTCCGCATAAATATAGTCTTTGGCATTTTTAAGTTCTATGTAAGCCTTGTACCAATTTAGCAGACTTTTCATTTGTCGAGGTAGATCCTCTTCCTGCGCAGGCTCGACGAGAGGACCATCCTTCACATATGTAAATACTACGTCCTTCATTGCCACGTCATCAAGGCCTAACGCTGCACGAAGAGTCAGACCTAAGTCTGCCGCTTGTTCTTTGGCTCTCGCTACAGTCAATCCCTGTGCTGCCGCAGCTGCTATGACATCAGGGGCATCGTCCTCCGGACCTGCGGCTTTCACTATGAGCGGGGCGATCGACTGTTTACTTTGTTCCCCGAGCTGGGCAACTTGTTTCCCCCCGACCGCGAGTGCTTGACTACGAAGTTCACGTTCATAGTCGTCAGGCAGATTCTTCGCGGCCTGGGACGGTGTGTTCAAAAATGACTTAGCCCAGCTCTTTTCCTTCTCAGAAAATGCTTGTTTGGGCTCGGGCTCTCTTTTCTTCTTGCAGTCCGCCTGCCATTTCTCATGCTGAGCAGCCACGACCGCTGCATTTTGCTCCACACTAAGTTCCCAAGGCCTCGGGGTGAGAGGCTTTAGTGATGGCTCTGGTATCTTTGTGGTTGCAGGTACATAAGGCTCCGGGTTAATAACCCAAGACTGCTTCTGCTGGAGGTGGGGGGCGGCGTCTGATCACCCGCCGGACGAGGACTGGGGGGCGGCGCTGCTTACCCGCCGGAGGTGAATTGGGGGGCGGCGTCGGCTTACCCGCCGGAGGTGTAGGTGACCACCACCACCACCGCCGCCGCCGCCACCACCACCGGAGGGGGTGGACTTGTTTGCCTTGGCGCCTCGCCTGGAAACTTGATAAACTTCTTCTGCCATAGAATGAACTGCTTGACATCTCCAAGTCTTGTCGCCCCTTCAGGTGTAGCAATGTCAATGTCCAGGTCCTCAAACCCTTGGACTATGTCCTCCACCGTGACACGAGCATAGCCATCTGGAATGGGGTTGTTGTGGTGGAGTGCTCCAGGTGGTAAAGCACTGCCGATGGCTACCTTCATGGACATGTTCCCGATAGGATAATACAGATGACATGCTTTCATCTCCTTTATATCGTCCACGGGGTAGCGAGGAGGCTCCGGTGCAGTAATTTCGACCACCAGAGGCTCCGGTGCAGTAATTTCGATCGGGTGCACCAGCCGGTGGGGCCTCCGTGGAAGCCACGCTGCTTTCTCCGCTGCTGGCTTCCGAGATCCATTGGATGATCTTCATGCTGCGCCCGAGCTGCATCTCTTTCGGCTACTAGTACACTCACGGTTTTCTTCATCACATCCATTTCCGATGCCAACCGCGCCACAACATCTGCATCCCGATCCATCTTTCTCTTACGGCTTCTGTAACCGTACGGGTCATCGTTCTGGGGGAACCCTATTTTCCACGGAATGTGCCCCATGCCTCGTACACGTCCTCCGTGTTCAGGATTCCCGAGGGCTTTCGTCAGCGCGTCGTTCTCTCTGTTGAACTTGATCTTCCCCTCTTGAGCATCCCTCATTGCCTCAATAAGCTTTTCGGTGGGTTTAATTATTTTGCCCTGGTAAACACACTCTCCTGTCTCCGGGTTCAGCGATCCCCCATGCCCGTACCACCAGCTTTTGGCCCTTGGGTCCCATCCCTCCGTACCTGGACGGATTCCTCGCGCCCTCAGCTCGTTCTCCATCTTCTCCCACCTAGGCTCCCAAAGGCGATACCCTCCTGGCCCCATAATATGATTGTACTCCTTCTTAGCCGCATTTTCCTTATTTTTTTCGATAGTTCAAGGAACTGCTCCGATTTCTTTTGCTTCACAAATTCTGGCCAATCATGTTTCAGTTTCTCATATTGTCCTTTGAAATCCGGAGTCTTGTTCTGGTTGACATAGTCACGGGCTAGATTTTGCTTGAATTTCCGGAATGCACTGGCCATCTTTCCAAGAGCGAACTGTTTGAGTAGCTTCCTCCTCTTCTTGTTTTCCGCAATCTTGTTACCCTCCTCATCCAATTTGTGGTATTCCGGAGGTAGGACGACATGTTGCAGAAGCTTTTGCAAGCAATCTTTTTTTGTTCTCTTGTCGACAAAAGTGAAACCAAGACGTGCCTTCTTTGGCTCATTCCACTCCTGGACGGTGATCGAGACGTTGTCTCTAACAACGGCTCCGCATTGGTTGATAAACTTGGTGGCGTTCTTCTCGGGCTCCAGCGGCTTGCCGGTTGCACTGTCGATAACCTCGATGGTATATATTTCTCCTTGTTTCAGCGTCTTGGTTGCGCCACGCTTTGACGACGTACTCGATTGTTTCGATGATCCGGCCGAGGGCTAAAATAAGAAAGAGAGTCGCGCGCGTTAGTACACACATATTTATTCAAATCAGTTAGTTTGTATCACCAGAGGCTCAATGTATATATATACCTCGGCGCCGGAGGTGGTTGCTACTTCCAATTGAAGATCGTCGTTTATCGACGTTTCTTCGGCATCATCTTGCTGACGGCGCCCTTCATCTTCACCGTCAAGGTTCAGATAAGAAGAGATATCATCTTCTTCTTGTCCGGTCGGCACATATGGAATATCGCCTTTTATGATGCCGAATATATGGTCTTCAACGTCCAGATCATAGTTGTCCAGAATCGGGTCAGCTCTATCGTCCGCCATATGTCAGTCCTGAAAACATGTAGTAAAAACAAATTAATTGTGTATATGCCAGCATTAATTATCACATCTACATATAAAGAGAGAGGGTGACGAGGGAGGCGAGAGGGGGGACGCATGTATTAGATGTGTATATGCGGGCGAGAGGGGGACCGACCGGTGGTGGCGAAAGGACGGTGGCGGTGCCGATCCTCTCTCTCGTAAAAAAACAAAAAAACCCGCGCGGATATGGAGGGGGAGGCGAGCCTCGCCTCCCCTCCGTATATACACGCGGGGTCGAAGCCGATATTCCAACAAATTCCAAACTTTGTAATTATTTTTGTACAATTTTTAAATGAAAGTTACTTAATTAGCACTATTTTAAGTTTTCAAAATTTGAAGTTTACAAAATTTTAAGTTTTCAAATTTTTAAGTTCACAAAATTCTAAGTCAATTTTAATTAACAAAATGTGAGTTCATGAAAAAACAATAAAAAAACAAAAAAAAACCCCGCGCGGATATGGAGGGGGAGGCGAGGCCTCGCCTCCCCCTCCGTATATACACGCGGGGTCGAAGCCGATATTCCAACAAATTCCAAACTTTGTAATTATTTTTGTACTATTTTTAAATGAAAGTTACTTAATTAGCACTATTTTAAGTTTTCAAAATTTGAAGTTTACAAAATTTTAAGTTTTCAAATTTTTAAGTTCACAAAATTCTAAGTCAATTTTAATTAACAAAATGTGAGTTCATGAAAAAACAATAAAAAAAAAAAAAAAAGGCGGGCGCCTTTCTCTCCCTCCCTCTCTAAAGCCGCTGCACTGTAGTGCGCAACTAAGCGGCCGGCGTGCATGCGTACGCGAGAGCGAGGCGCGCGGCGCGCGCGGCGATCGAGGCGCGGCCACGCGCGCGCCGATGTCCAGGCGGACAGCTAGGCGGCGCGCGCAGTGCGGTGCGGCGGGCAAGCGGCGCTGCGTCGGCGACGAGCGCGGGCGGCAGCGATGGAGGGGCGGCGAGCGACGAGCGCGGCGCAGCAGCGACGGCGAGGGCGGCAGCAACGGCCGGACAGGGCGAGCGATCGGAGCGAAGACGAACGTAGCGGGCGAGGAAGAAGAAGTGAATCGCCGCGCGCCGCGCGTATTTATAGGGGGCCTTGGTCGCGGTTGGTGTGGCAACGCGACTAAAGGTTTTAGTCATGATTGGCCACACCAACCGAAGCTCAATCCTTTGTTTTTGCGGTTCCGCGGAAATGAGCTTTAGTCGCTTGGGCCAACGCGACTAAAGGCCTTTTGAAATTATTTCTATTTGTAAATGTTATAAATACAAAATAATATATCAACAAATTCAGAAAAATAAAACTAATTCATTTCTAAATGTGAAAAATACAAATAATATATCAAAAAATTCAGAAAAATAAAACTAATTCATTTCAAAATCTTAAAAATACAAATAATATATCAAAAAATAAAAAAATAAAACTAATTCAATTCAAAATCTTAAAAATACAAATAATATATCAATAAATTCAGAAAAATAAAACTAATTCAACTCAAAATCTTAAAAATACAAATAATATATCAATAAATTCAGAAAAATAAAACTAATTCATTTCAAAATCTTAAAAATACAAATAATATATCAAAAAATAAAGAAAAATAAAACTAATTCAATTCAAAATCTTAAAAATACAAATAATATATCAATAAATTCAGAAAAATAAAACTAATTCAATCAAAATCTTTAAAATACAAATAATATATCAATAAATTCAGAAAAATAAAACTAATTCATTTACAAATCTTAAAAATACAAATAATATATCAAAAAATCATAAAAATAAAACTAATTCATTTAAAGTTCTTCCCGCCATTTCTCACTACATATATTTTGCCCGGCGACGTGTAGCCACCGCTTCCTCTTCCCGCCACTTTCTTCCCGCCTCTTTCTTCCCGCCACTTTCTTCCCGCCTCTGTCTTCCCGCCTCTTTCTTCCCGCCTCTTTCCCACTTCTTCCCGCCTCTGTCTTCCCGCTCCCATTTTCCCGCCAATTTTTTCCCGCCACTTTCTTCCCGCCTCCTGTCTTCCCGCCATTTTCACTACATATATATAGCCCGGCTTGGCCAGCATTATCACATCTCTACAATCTCTCATCACTCTCTCATGGCTTCCACCGCACCCACTCTAACCTACCAGCAGGTGGAGGAGCTTTGCGCCTCGAACTACCCTTGCCCACCGGGCTACCGCGTCCCCGCCGGCTGGAGCCTAAGCGCCGGCGGCGTGCCGGTCCCTCCCCTCCCTCAGGGTACTGCGCGCCGGGCAGCCATCACGAACCACTACTACCTCGACCTCACGCCGGAGCAGCGGATGAATCCCCGCTGGCATCCCGATAACCAGCATACTTGGGACGCCTTCTTCATCAATCGGCGTGAGAGGGCGCTCGCCAGGTATGAGGAGGACGGTCTGCCTCCTGGGAACTTCCACGAGGCCGGCCGTCGGCTATGGTGGTACGGCCGGACTCTGCAGAGCGTCATGGACTACATCACGGCCGGCGATATCCCCCGCCTGCGCTACCCTCAGTTCGAGCCACGAGCGCCGCCCGACGACAGCGACGACAGCAGCGGACGACGGCGCAACTTAGAAGGCGACGACTACCAGTACAACGGCGGCGGCTATGAAGACTACGAGTATGCATATTATACGCCTAGGCAGGAGTATGACTAAATCACTCCAAATTTCATGTATCATCAGTGCTATCTCGAATCAATCGAATCATTCGAAAATGGACACGAAAACACATCACGGATAATATAATTCACGTGATCCATTCAACAAAGTTTGGTACAATAAATTATTACACATCATTTCTTCCCTTGTGTCCCTGCTTGCTTACGATTGGGCCGTATCCATGGAGCATCCTCATCATTTAACTTAATGCTTGGGTCGGTGTTCACTTTGAAGGGCGGAATTTCAGCAAACATATTATAATCTTCTGACATGTCTGTCTTGTCCTCCACTCCCACGATGTTTCTTTTCCCTGAAAGAACAATGTGGCGCTTTGGATCATCGCATGATGTACTGATCGTTTTCTTATCTTTCCGTTTCCTCGGTTTGCTACTCATGTCCTTCACATAGAAAACCTGAGCGACATCTTTCGCTAGGACGAATGGTTCGTCAAGGTAACCAAGATTGTTGAAATCCACCATTGTCATTCCGTATTGCTGGTCCACCTTTACCCCACCTCCTGTTAGCTTGAACCATTTGCACCGGAACAAAGGGACCTTAAAGGAGGGTCCATAGTCAAGTTCCCATATCTCCTCTATGTAACCATAATATGTGACCTTTTGCCCATTCTCGGTTGCTGCATCAAAGCGGACACCACTGTTTTGGTTGGTGCTCTTTTTATCTTGGGCGATCGTGTAAAATGTATTCCCATTTATCTCGTACCCTTGGAAAGTCGTTATAGTCGAAGATGGTGTCTTGGCCAACATGTACAGCTGATCTACAACAGCATTGTCACTCATTAAATGTTTTCTCAACCAACTGCCGAAAGTCTCCATGTGGGCCTTCCTAATCCAGGATTCAGGCTTCCCCGGGTTGTCCGAGCGTAAAATATTCTTGTGTTTCTCAAAGTACGGAGCCACCAAGCTGGAATTGGTCAGAACTGTGTGGTGTGCTTCAGTCAGAGAATGGCCGTCCATACATATCGTTGATTTCCTTCCGATCGTGCCTTTTCCACTTAGTCTCCCCTCGTGCCGCGATCGAGGAAGACCAATCGGCTTAAGGTCAGGAACAAAGTCAACACAAAACTCAATTACCTCCTCATTTCCATAGCCCTTGGCGATGCTTCCTTCTGGCCTAGCACGGTTACGAACATATTTCTTTAATATTCCCATGAACCTCTCGAAGGGGAACATATTGTGTAGAAATACAGGACCGAGAATGGAAATCTCTTCGACTAGGTGAACCAGGAGGTGCGTCATAATGTTGAAGAAGGATGGCGGGAACACCAACTCGAAACTGACAAGACATTGGACCACATCGTTCTGTAACCGTGGTAGAACTTCTGGATTGATTACCTTCTGAGAGATTGCATTGAGGAATGCACATAGCTTCACAATGGCTACTCGAACATTTTCCGGCAGGAGCCCCCTCAAAGCAATCGGAAGCAATTGCGTCATAATCACGTGGCAGTCGTGAGACTTCAGGTTTTGGAACTTTTTCTCCGCCATGTTTATTATTCCCTTTATATTGGACGAGAATCCAGACGGGACCTTCATACTGCTCAGGCATTCAAAAAAGATGACCTTCTCTTCTTTGGTCAGAGCGTAGCTGGCACGACCTTGAAACCATTCCGGATGCCGGTTATCAGGGTCTTTCAAACGTTGCTGGTCCTGCCGTGCTTCCTTTGTATCATTTGTCTTCCCATACACGCCCAAGAAGCTTAGGAGGTTCACGCAAATATTCTTCGTAACGTGCATCACGTCGATTGCAGAGCGGACTTCTAGGACTTTCCAATATTCTAGCTCCCAGAATATAGATTTCTTCTTCCACATGGGTGCGTGCCCGTCAGCTCCCTTCGGAATTGATTGTCCGCCAGGACCCTTTCCAAAGATGACTTTCAAATCCTTGACCATATCAAATACCTCAGCACCAGTGCGTTCCGCAGGCTTCGGCCGGTGATCTGCCTTGCCGTTGTAATGCTTGCCTTTCTTTCTTACTGGATGATTTTTCGGAAGAAATCGACGATGCCCAAGGTACACGTTCTTCTTACAATTTGGCAAATGTACACTTTCAGTCTCATGTAAGCAGTGCGTGCATGCATTGTATCCCTTATTTGACTGTCCTGAAAGGTTACTAAGAGCAGGCCAATCGTTGATGGTTACGAAAAGCAACGCTCGTAGGTCAAATTCCTCTTCTTTGTGCTCATCCCACACACGGACACCAGGTCTTCCCCACAGCTGTAAAAGTTCATCAACTAATGGCCTTAGGTACACATCGATGTCGTTGCCGGGTTGCTTCGGACCTTGGATGAGCACTGGCATCATAATGAACTTCCGCTTCATGCACAACCAAGGAGGAAGGTTGTAGATGCATAGAGTCACGGGCCAGGTGCTATGGCTGGAGCTCTGCTCGCCAAAAGGATTCATGCCATCTGTACTTAGACCAAATCTTATGTTCCTTGCGTCAGCTGCAAAATCTTTAAACTCTCTGTCGATCTTTCTCCATTGCGTTCCATCTGCGGGGTGTCTCAACTCCCCGTCCGACTTACGGTCCTCTTTGTGCCATCGCAACAACTTGGCATGCTCTTTGTTCCTGAACAGACGTTTCAACCGTGGTATTATAGGAGCATACCACATCACCTTGGCGGGAACCTTCTTCCTGGGTTTCTGGCCCTCAACATCGTCACCAGGGTCATCGCCTCTGATCTTATAACGCAATGCAGTGCATACCGGGCATTCATTCAAATTCTCGTATTCACCGCGGTAGAGGATGCAGTCGTTGATGCATGCATGTATCTTCAGAACCTCTAAACCTAGAGGGCAGACAACCTTCTTTGCTTCGTACGTACTGGCGGGCAACTCGTTATTCTTTGGAAACATATTCTTCAACATTTTCAGCAAGTTTTCAAATGCCGAGTCAGCTACACCTGCCTGTGCCTTCCATTTCAGCAAATCCAGTGTGCAGCCCAGCTTTTTCAGACCATCATCGCATCCGGGGTACAGCGCCTTTCTGTGATCCTCTAACATGCGATCCAAATTCTCCCTCTCCTTTTCAGTTTCGCAGCGACTCCGTGCATCAGCAATGGTCCGACCAAGATCATCAACGGGCTCATCACGTGCCTCTTCTTGATCACCTTCCCCTTCACCTTCCCCACCTTCAGCATCATCCATGAAAGTATCACCGAAATGATCAAGATAGCTCTCATCGATGTCATCCCCTTCTTCATCTTCTTCCATTATAACCCCTCTTTCTCCATGCTTGGTCCAACAATTATAGCTTGGCATGAAACCATGCCGAATCAGGTGCAGGTGAACTTCCCTTGAGGAAGAGTAACCCTTCTGATTCTTACAGTCAACACATGGACAGATAACAAAACCCCCCTGCTTGTTCGCATTAGCCACTACGAGGAAATCTTTCAAACCCGTAGTGAATTCGCCGGAGAGTCGGCTAGCGTACATCCATTGCCGATTCATCTGCATTATTATAATACAAAATATATAATTAACCATCATGCATTTGTTAAACTAAATACAAATTAAACAATGAACTACACACATATGCATATTTTATCAATGACACATATATATGAAAGGTTCAAGTTGTTGCTAACCGCGATCGAGGAGGAAAAAATAAATGAGGAAGCTCGATCAAGTGTGGCTCCGACACTTCATATCATGTTTGTTTCATGCTCTTGGGACATTTCATCAAACACCTTGTGTGCATAAGAGGAGCCAAAAGCAAACCCTACACCCCCTTGTGAAGTTTGTGAAGAGAAGTGGCACCAAATGGCTAAGTGCTGTGGGCTGGTGGTATATATAGGGGAGGGGCTTTAGTCGCGGTTGGCCAGGCCAACCGCGACTAAAGGCCTTTGGGCCAGGCCTGAGGACATTTAGTCGCGGTTGGCCTGGCCAACCGCGACTAAAGCCCCTCCCGTCCACCAGCTGGCCACCGAGCACCCTGGGCCCAGGCCTTTGGTCGCGGTTCGCCACAAGGGCCGCGACTAAAGGTCCCATTGGTCGCGGTTCTTGCATATCCGCGACTATGAAGGCCTTTAGTTAGCGGCCCAATGTTCTTCTCTAACATATGCATACTCAAACCATTTGATCGTGAAGTCCACTTACTTCAGACAAGACGAACATGCATAGCATCTCACATGATATCCAACAAAGGTAAAGTTGATGGCGTCCCCAGAAAACATGGTTACCGCTCAACAAGCAACTTATAAGAATTAAGACACATAACTACATATTCATCACCACAATAGTTTTTAAGCTATTTGTACCATGAGCTATATATTGTAGAGGTAGAGGAATGAAATTTTAAAGGTAGCACTCAAGTAATTTACTTTGGAATGGCAGAAAAATACCACATAGTAGGTAGATATGGTGGACACAAATGGCATGGAGTTTGGCTCAAGGTGTTTGGATGCACGAGAAGCATTTCCTCTCAGTACAAGGTTTGGGCTAGCAAGGTTGTTTGAAGCAAACACAAGTATGAACAGGTACAGCAAAACTCACACAAGAATATATTGCAAGCATTATAAGACTCTACACTGTCTTCCTTGTTGTTCAAACACTTTACCCGAAAATATCTAGACTTAGAGAGATCAATCATGCAAACCAAATTAAACAAGCTCTACAGTAGTTCTTCATTAATAGATTAAACTACATGATGCAAGAGCTTAAACATGATCTATGAGAGCTCAAACAATTGCCAAATTGCCAAACCATATGCAGCACTTTCCAATTCCAACCAAATAGCAATTTAACGAAGCAATAAGCTTTCGCCATGAACATTAAAGCACAATTAAGAACACAAGTGTTCCATAAGAAAAAGCGGAGCGTAATATCTCCAATATAAGAATGGCGAGATCCAACTTTATTCAAAACAAAACAAAAATAAAAACAAACCGACGCTCCAAGTAAAGAACATAAGAATGTGACGGAATAAAAATATAGTTTCACTAGAAGTGACCTGATAATGTTGTCGATGAAGAAGGGGATGCCTTGGGCATCCCCAAGCTTAGATGCTTGAGTCTTCTTAAAATATGCAGGGATGAACCACCGGGGCATCCCCAAGCTTAGACCTTTCACTCTTCTTGATCATAGTATATCATCCTCTTCTCTTGACCCTTGAAAACTTCCTTCACACAAACTTCAAGCAAACTCATGAGAGGGTTAGTGCATAACCACAAATTCATATATTCAGAGGTGACACAATCATTTTTAACACTTCTGGACATTGCACAAAGCTTCTGAAAGTTAATGGAACAAAGAAACTCATTCAACATAGCAAAAGCGGCAATGCGAAATAAAAGACAGAATCTGTCAAAAACAGAACAGTCCGTAAAGATGCATCTGGACTGGGCACTTAACTTGCTCAAATGGAAAAACTCAAAACTAATGAAAGTTGCGTACATATCTGAGGATCACGCTCGTAAATTTGCAGATTTTTTCGAATTTTTTACAGAGACTTATGCCAGAATTCGTGACAGACAGCAATGCTGTTTCTGCGCAGCGATCCCAAATATAACATCAACTTTAACATAGAAACTTTACTTGGCACAAAAACATGATAAGGAGAGGTTGCTACAGTAGTAAACAACTTCCAAGACTCAACAAAAACAAAAATTGCTGTAGTAAAATAAACACATGGGTTATCTCCCAAGAAGTGCTTTTCTTTAACGCCTTTCAGCTAGGCGAAAGTGCAAATCAAGTAACATCAAAAGATGGAGCATCAACATTATTATTTTTCTTGCAAACACAACTTGTTGCAGAGGGTACTTTAGGTGCTCCATTATCTAAATTTTCTATGGTGGTGCTAGGGGTTTTAGCAATTTTAGGCCTATAATAATTCTTTTGTTTAGGCACTTTAGAGGCATACATGAATTTTTGCTCTTTACCCACATAAGCTTTCTCCTTATACTTGAGAGAAGAAAAGGTTGAACCCAAGGTTCCCATAGCTTTTTCAAGTTCATCAATCCTATTGGTTTGATTATCCTGGACAACACAAGTTCCTAGGACACTAATTCTTTCATCAATTCCTCCTAAGGATTTATCAAGTTCATTAGTTTTATCAAGTAGCATTCCCAATTTAGTTTCAACACTTGGAAAATTTTTCTCTATGGTTTCCAATTTTTTCATAACATCCTCAAGAGAGATTTCAATTTTAACTTCATTAACAGGTGGTATTCCAACTAGACTCTCAATGATGCAGCTAGCTTCTAAAGCAGGGTACCTAGGAAATTACCTCCCGAAAGAGTATCAAGAACATACCTATTCCAACTAGATAAGCCAACATAAAAGTTCCTAAGAAGGATAGTAGTGGAGTGTTTCTTAATGCACCTATGATGAGCATTACTAATTCTGTACCAAGCATCTTTAAAACTTTCTCCACCTTGTTGCTTAAAAGAACGAACTTCAACTTCAGGATTACTCATTATAACAGTAGTAAAGTAAACTAGGCAAATAAAGTAAAGACAAGTAACTAATTTTTTTGTGTTTTTGATATAGAGAACAAGACAGTAAATAAAGTAAAACTAGCAACTAATTTTTTTGTGTTTTGTTTAAGTGCAGCAAACAAAGTAGAAAATAAAATAAAGCAAGACAAAAACAAAGTAAAGAGATTGGAAGTGGAGACTCCCCTTGCAGCGTGTCTTGATCTCCCCGGCAACGGCGCCAGAAAAAATAGCTTGATGCGCGTAAATGTACACGTCCGTTGGGAACCCCAAGAGGAAGGTATGATGCGCACAGCAGCAAGTTTTCCCTCAGAAAGAAACCAAGGTTATCGAACCAGTAGTAGCCAGTGAGGTTGTCAATCTCACCGGCGCAACACTAGTGAAACCGGCGCCAACGTGGAACCTGCACAACACAATCAAAGTACTTTGCCCCAACGTAACAGTGAGGTTGTCAATCTCACCGGCTTGCTGAAAACAAAGGATTAAGCGTATCGAGTGGAAGATGGTGTTTGTTTGCAAAGAACAGTAAAAGCAGTAGAATGTATTCAGATGTAAAAGAATGGACCGGGGTCCACAGTTCACTAGAGGTGTCTCTCCAATAAGATAACTAGCATGTTGGGTGAACAAATTACAGGCGAGCAATTGACAAATAAAGATTCAATACATATCAACGATGATTACTATGTGATTTAATCAGGGCATTACGACAAAGTACATAGACCGCTATCCAGCATGCATCTATGCCTAAATAATCCACCTTCAGGTTATCATCCGAACCCCTTCCAGTATTAAGTTGCGAACAACAGATAATTGCATTAAGTATGGCGCGTAATGTAATCAACACAAATATCCTTAGACAAAGCATCAATGTTTTATCCCTAGTAGCAACAGCACATCCACAACCTTAGAACCTACTGTCACGATCCCAGATTCAATGGAGGCATGAACCCACTATCGAGCATAATTACTCCCTCTTGGAGTTACAAGTATCAACTTGGCCAGAGCCTCTACTAGCAACGGAGAGCATGCAAGAACATAAACAACACATATATGATAGATTGATAATCAACTTAACATAGTATTCTCTATTCATCGGATCTCACCAAACACAACATGTAGCATTACAAATAGATGATCTTGATCATGTTAGGCAGCTCACAAGATCTAATACAATGAAAGCACAAGCGGAGAAGACAACCATCTAGCTACTGCTATGGACCCATAGTCCAAGGATGAACTACTCACGCATCAATCCGGAGGCGGGCATGATGATGTAGAGCCCCTCCTGATGATTCCCTCTCGGCAGGTGCCGGAGGCGATCTCCTGAATCCCCGAGATGGGATTGGCGGGCGGCCTCTCAGAATGTTTTCCATATCGTGGCTCTCGGTACAGGGGTTCCGCGACGAGGCTTTAAGTAGGCGGAAGGGCAGGTCAGGGGGGCTCACGAGGGGCCCACACCATAGGGCCGCGCGGCCAGGGCCCAGGCCGCGCCGCCCTGTGGTATGGTGATACGTCTCCAACGTATCTATAATTTCTTATGTTCCATGCTACTTTATTGATGATATCTACATGTTTTATACACATTATATGTCATTATTATGCATTTTCCGGAACTAACCTATTGACGAGATGTCGAAGGGCCAGTTGTTGTTTTCTGCTGTTTTTGGTTTCAGAAATCCTAGTAAGCAAATATTCTCGGAATCGGACGAAATCAACGCCCGGATAATAGGATCACGCGAAGTTTCCAACACCGAGAGGGACCGGAGGGGGCCACTGGGCCACCGACACCACCCGGCGCCCGGGGGGCGCCCCCTAGTGTGTCGTCGCCTCGTTGACCTTCGACGCCGCCTCTTCGCCTATATAAAGGTCCCGACCTAAAACACGATACGAAGAAGCCACGGCGAGAAAAGTTCCAGAGCGCCGCCATCGCGAAGCCAAGATCCGGGGGACAGAGTCTCTGTTCCGCACGCCGCCGGACGGGGAAGTGCCCCGGAAGGCTTCTCCATCGACACCGCTGCCATCTCCACCGCCATCTTCATCACCGCTGCTGCTCCCATGAGGAGGGTAGTTCTCCATCGAGGCTCGGGGCTGTACCGGTAGCTATGTGGTTAATCTCTCTCCTATGTACTTCAATACAATGATCTCATGAGCTGCTTACATGATTGAGATCCATATGATGAGCTTTGTATCGCTACTAGTTATGTGCTACTCATGTGATGTTATTAAAGTAGTCTATTCCTCCTGCATGGTGTAAAGGTGACTAGTGTGTGCACCGTGTGGTTCTTGTCGTAGGCTATGATCATGATCTCTTGTAGGTTGTGGAGTTAATTATCATTATGATAGTATTGATGTGATCTATTCCTCCTTCATAGTGTAATGTGGACAGTGTGTGCGCTATGTTAGTTCTTGGTTTATTTTGCAATGATCTATTATGCTCTAAGGTTACTTAAACATGAATATCGAATGTTGTGGAGCTTGTTAACTCCGGCATTGAGGGTTCGTGTAATCCTACGCAACGAATGGTGTTCATTATCAAACAAGAGTATATGTAGCACATATGAGAAAGAGTTATTTATTATGCGATCAATGTTGAGAGTGTCCACTAGTGAAAGTATGATCCCTAGGCCTTGTTTCCACCACAAAGAATTGCTTCCCACGCCAGCAAGCTATTTTCTGGCGCCGCTTGTTTACTGTTTTACTGCATCTTTACTTTCTGCAATATTACCACCATCTATACCACCTGTGTTTTACTATCTCTTCGCCGAACTAGTGCACCTATACATCTGACAAGTGTATTAGGTGTGTTGGGGACACAAGAGACTTCTTGCTTTGTGGTTGCAGGGTTGCTTGAGAGGGATATCTTTGACCTCTTCCTCCCTGAGTTCGATAAACCTTGGGTGATCCACTTAAGGGAAAACTTGCTGCTGTTCTACAAACCTCTGCTCTTGGAGGCCCAACACTGTCTACAAGAATAGAAGCACCCGTAGACATCAAGCTATTTTTTGGCGCCGTTGCCGGGGAGGAAAGGTAAAAGGTACTCACACTCCGGATCTCGGCTACTAAGCTATTTTCCGGCGCCGTTGTAAGTACTCGAAGCTATTTCCTTTAGACTCTGCAATTGCGACATTTGGTTTCTTGTTTACACTAGTTAGGTATAATGGAAAGTAACAATGAGCTTCTTATTCTATTTCCTGAGTTAAGACATGGATTGTTTGCTGCGAAAATTAAAAAACCTATGGAATCTTATTTGCATGCTAGTAGCAATGATATTAGTATGAACGCTTTGAACACCATTGTTGTTAATGATATGGAAAATTCTAAGCTTGGGGAAGCTGGTTTTGATGAGCATGATATTTTTAGTCCCCCAAGCATTGAGGAGAAAATTTTCTTTGATGATACTTTGCCTCCTATTTATGATGATTATAATGATAGTGGTCTTTTGGTGCCGCCTACTATGGAGAGTAAATTTTATTATGATTATACTATGCCTCCTACACTTGATAAGAATAATAATGATAGCTACTTTGTTGAATTTGCTCCTACTACAACTAATAAAATTGATTATGCTTATGTGGAGAGTAATAATTTTATGCATGAGACTCATGATAAGAATGCTTTATGTGATAGTTATATTGTTGAGTTTTCTCATGATGCTACTGAAAGTTATTATGAGAGAGGAAAATATGGTTGTAGAAATTTTCATGTTACTAAAACACCTCTCTATGTGCTGAAATTTTTGAAGCTACACTTGTTTTGTCTTCCTATGCTTGCCACTATACTCTTCATGAACTTGTTTATTTACAAGATTCCTATGCATAGGAAGCATGTTAGACTTAAATGTGTTTTGAATTTGCTTCTTGATGTTCTCTTTTGCTTCATTGTCTATTTTCATGAGAGCATCATTAAAACTGCTGAGCCCATCTTAATGGCTATAAAGAAAGAACTTCTTGGGAGATAACCCATGTGTTTATTTTACTACAGCAATTTTTGTTTTGTTTAGTCTTGGAAGTTGTTTACTACTGTAGCAACCTCTCCTTATCATGTTTTTGTGCCAAGTAAAGTCTCTATGGTAAAGTTGATGCTAGATTTGGATTGCTGCGCAGAAACAGATTTGCTGTCTGTCACGAATTTGAGAAGAAGTCTCTGTAAAAAAATCAAAAAAATCTGCAAATTTACGTGTGTGATCCTCAGATATGTACGCAACTTTCATTAGTTTTTAGTTTTTTTGTTTGAGCAAGTTAAGTGCCCCTTTCAGATTCATCTTTACAGACTGTTCTGTTTTTGACAGATTCTGCCTTTTATTTCGCATTGCCGCTTTTGCTTTGTTGAATGGGTTTCTTTGTTCCATTAACTTTCAGAAGCTTTGTGCAATGTCTAGAAGTGTAAAGAATGATTGTGTCACCTCTGAACATGTGAATTTTGATTATGCACTAACCCTCTAATGAGTTTGCTTGAAGTTTGGTGTGGCAGAAGTTTTCAAGGGTCAATAGAAGAGGGTGATATACTATGATCAAGAAGAGTGAAAGGTCTAAGCTTGGGGATGCCCCGGTGGTTCATCCCTGCATATTTTAAGAAGACTCAAGCATCTAAGCTTGGGGATGCCCAAGGCATCCCCTTCTTCATCGACAACTTATCAGGTTTCTTCTAGTGAAACTATATTTTTATTCCGTCACATCTTATGTACTTTACTTGGAGCGTCTGTTTGTTTTTATTTTTGTTTTGTTTGAATAAGTTCATCCTTGTGTGGGAGAGAGACACGCTCCGCTGGTTCATATGAACACATGTGTTCTTAGCTTTTAATGTTCATGGCGAAGGTTGAAACTGCTTCGTTAATTGTTATATGGTTGGAATTAGAAAATGTTACATGTAGTAATTGGTAAAATGTCTTGGATAATGTGATACTTGGCAATTGTTGTGCTCATGTTTAAGCTCTTGCATCATATACTTTGCACCCATTAATGAAGAAATACATAGAGCTTGCTAAAATTTGGTTTGCATAATTGGTCTCTCTAAGGTCTAGATAATTTCTAGTAAAGAGTTTGAACAACAAGGAAGACGGTGTAGAGTCTTATAATGTTTACAATATGTCTTTTATGTGAGTTTTGTTGCACCGGTTCATCCTTGTGTTTGCTTCAAATAACCTTGCTAGCCTAAGCCTTGTATCGAGAGGGAATACTTCTCATGCATCCAAAATCCTTGAGCCAACCACTATGCCATTTGTGTCCACCATACCTACCTACTACATGGTATTTCTCCGCCATTCCAAAGTAAATTGCTTGAGTGCTATCTTTAAACAATTCAAAAGTTATTACCTCTTATTTGTGTCAATGTTTTATAGCTCATGAGGAAGTATGTGGTGTTTATCTTTCAATCTTGTTGGGCAACTTTCACCAATGGACTAGTGGCTTCATCCGCTTATCCAATAATTTTGCAAAAAGAGCTGGCAATGGGATTCCCAGTCCCAAATTAATTAACAAAAATAGACACTCCTCCATGGTATGTGATTGTTGGACGGCACCCGAAGGATTCGGTTAGCCATGGCTTGAGAAAGCAAAGGTGGGGAGGAGTGTCATCATAATAAAACTAAAATAAAAAGGCACTCCTTCATGGTATGAGATTGTTGGCAGGCACCCGAGGATTCGGTTAGCCATGGTTTGTGAAAGAAAGGTTGGAAGGAGTGCCACCCAAAAATAAAATAAAATGGGAGCCGCTCTTTGAAGGTTTGTCTGGCAAGGGGGTTAGAGTACCCGCTACCATTCGTTGACAACAACAAACATCTCTCAAAACTTTATTTTTATGCTCTCTTTATGTTTTCAAAATAAAAGCTCTAGCACAAATATAGCAATCGATGCTTCCCTCGTCGAAGGGCCATTCTTCTACTTTTATGTTGAGTCAGTCTACCTATTTCCTCCCATCTCAAGAAGCAAACACTTGTGTGAACTGTGCATTGATTCCTACATACTTGCATATTGCACTTGTTATATTACTTTACATTGACAATATCCATGAGATATACATGTTATAAGTTGAAAGCAACCGCTGAAACTTAATCTTCCTTTGTGTTGCTTCAATACCTCTACTTTGAATTATTGCTTTATGAGCTAACTCTTATGCAAGACTTATTGATGCTTGTCTTGAAAGTACTATTCATGAAAAGTATTTGCTTTATGATTCATTTGTTTACTCATGTCATTACCATTGTTTTGATCGCTGCATTCATTACATATGCTTACAATATTATGATCAAGGTTATGATGGCATGTCACTTAAGAAATTATCATTGTTATCGTTTACCTACTCGAGGACGAGTAGGAACTAAGCTTGGGGATGCTGATACGTCTCCAACGTATCTATAATTTCTTATGTTCCATGCTACTTTATTGATGATATCTACATGTTTTATACACATTATATGTCATTATTATGCGTTTTCCGGAACTAACCTATTGACGAGATGCCGAAGGGCCAGTTGCTGTTTTCTGCTGTTTTTGGTTTCAGAAATCTAGTAAGGAAATATTCTCGGAATCGGACGAAATCAACGCCCAGCATCTTAGGATCACGCGAAGCTTCCGAACACCCGAGAGGGACAGGGGGGCCACTGGGCCACCGACACCACCCGGCGCGGCCCAGGGGGGCGCCCCCTGTGTGTCGTCGCCTCGTTGACCTTCCGACGCCGCCTCTTCGCCTATATAAAGGTCCCCGACCTAAAACACGATATGAAGATGCCACGGTACGAGAAAGTTCCAGAGCCGCCGCCATCGCGAAGCCAAGATCTGGGGACAGGAGTCTCTGTTCGGCACGCCGCCGGGACGGGGAAGTGCCCCAAGGCTTCTCCATCGACACCGCTGCCATCTCCACCGCCATCTTCATCACCGCCCTGATGAGGAGGAGTAGTTCTCCATCGAGGCTCGGGGCTGTACCGGTAGCTATGTGGTTAATCTCTCTCCTATGTACTTCAATACAATGATCTCATGAGCTTTACATGATTGAGATCCATATGATGAGCTTTGTATCGCTACTAGTTATGTGCTACTCATGTGATGTTATTAAAGTAGTCTATTCCTCCTGCATGGTGTAAAGGTGACTAGTGTGTGCACCGTGTGGTTCTTGTCGTAGGCTATGATCATGATCTCTTGTAGGTTGTGGAGTTAATTATCATTATGATAGTATTGATGTGATCTATTCCTCCTTCATAGTGTAATGTGGACAGTGTGTGCGCTATGTTAGTTCTTGGTTTATTTTGCAATGATCTATTATGCTCTAAGGTTACTTAAACATGAATATCGAATGTTGTGGAGCTTGTTAACTCCGGCATTGAGGGTTCGTGTAATCCTACGCAACGAATGGTGTTCATTATCAAACAAGAGTATATGTAGCACATATGAGAAAGAGTTATTTATTATGCGATCAATGTTGAGAGTGTCCACTAGTGAAAGTATGATCCCTAGGCCTTGTTTCCACCACAAAGAATTGCTTCCCACGCCAGCAAGCTATTTTCTGGCGCCGCTTGTTTACTGTTTTACTGCATCTTTACTTTCTGCAATATTACCACCATCTATACCACCTGTGTTTTACTATCTCTTCACCGAACTAGTGCACCTATACATCTGACAAGTGTATTAGGTGTGTTGGGGACACAAGAGACTTCTTGCTTTGTGGTTGCAGGGTTGCTTGAGAGGGATATCTTTGACCTCTTCCTCCCTGAGTTCGATAAACCTTGGGTGATCCACTTAAGGGAAAACTTGCTGCTGTTCTACAAACCTCTGCTCTTGGAGGCCCAACACTGTCTACAAGAATAGAAGCACCCGTAGACATCATCCGCCACCTCGTGGCCCCACTTCGTTATCTCTTCGGTCTTCTGGAAGCTTCGTGGAAAAATAGGACCCTGGGCGTTGATTTCGTCCAATTCCGAGAATATTTCCTTACTAGGATTTCTGAAACCAAAAACAGCAGAAACAGGCGCTTCGGCATCTTGTTAATAGGTTAGTGCCAGAAAATGTATAATAATGCTGTAAAGTATGCATAAAACATTCAAGTATTGTCATAAAAGTAGCATGGAACATAAGAAATTATAGATATGTTTGAGACGTATCAGTAGCACATAGACTAGTAGCGATACAAAGCTCATCATATGGATCTCAATCATGCAAGGAAATTCATGAGATCATTGTATTGGAGTACAGAGAGAGAGATTAACCACATAGCTACCGGTACAGCCCTTAGCCTCGAGGGAGAACTACTCCCTCCTCATCATGGGAGACAGCGATGGCGGTGAAGATGGCGGTGGTGTCGATGGAGAAGCCTTCCGGGGGCACTTCCCCGTCCCGGTGGCGTGCCGGAACAGAGACTCATGTCCCCCAGATCTTGGCTTCGCGATGGCGGCGGCTCTAGAAGGTTTCTCGTACCGTGTACCACCCGATTTTGGCCAAATCAGGAGATGGGCCGTAAGTGGAGATGGGCTTGAAGGACGTACACGTGGAGCATCTTCGAAGCGGCCTTGCGCTAAGAGTTTGGGCTAAATTGCCCGTGTATCTGTAATATAGTAGATCGTATCGTATTTAGATTAAAAAGATAGAGTCTGGCCCGTGCACGGTTAGGTGCACGCCTCAATTAGAAAGTCCCTTGGACTATAAATATGTATCTAGGGTTATCGGAAAAGGAGGACAATCATCGTTCAACCAACACAAATCAGGCGCATCGCCACCCCTTTCTTCGAGGGTTTCTCCCGGGTAAGCACCATGCTGCCTAGATCGCATCTAGCGATCTAGGCAGTATACGTTTATTCGTTACCTTGTACTGCTCGTGCTGAAGCCTTGTTGATGGCGAGCAGTACTATTTATCCTTAGGTGTCTAGGGGCTTGCATTGATGCTTTCGCGTGCATATCTGCGTGGCAATGCCGTCCCTCGACACCTAGCTGCCCTTACACCTATCCAGGTGTAAGGGCAGCATCTTGCTTGTTCGTTACTTAGTAGATCCGATCCGTTATAGTTGCTCCTTGCTCCGCAGGGATTAGTTTAATATCTGCATAGTTAGGCCTTATGCTGGGGTCGGAGGATCCGGTAGTGCGTTAGATGTTGTTTACCGTCCCTGCAAGGGATGTTCCGGGAATCAACGTTATGTTGGTTTTTAGGCCTCTCGTAGGGGTGGTTTGCATCATCTTCCGTAGCTGCTAGGCCCGATCGCACGTAGGACGTTCCGGTTATGCGGTGAAAACCCTAAACTGTCGTGGATCGCTTTAGCTTTGTTCTGATCAAGCAGGATCCCCATGCCATTGTAAATCCAACGTGAAACATGGGGCGATCGGCTCCTTGAGCCGATCCACAGGGAAACCTGAGAGCCGATAGGGCTCGTATTTAATGTTTACGTGTCTACCATGCAGGAACAATCGAAGCACTCTAACACCTTCCTGATCGGGTCTAGGTCAGGTGGCACGCCCTAGCAACCGCCAGGACGTGGCTGGAAGATTTGCGGGACGACGCGAGGTGCCAGGGTCCACTAAGCGGCCCTGGGAGCTTCCCGGCTCTTCGTGTTGCTTAGCCATTGCCCGTCGGTGGGTTTTGGAGGGTAACACATTCTGGCACGCCCGGTGGGACCATCTTCTGCAACATCCACGTCAACACCGACATCCGAGATGGCAGAGGAACAGATCACATACGAGGATCTTCCTCCTGATCATAAGAAGAAGTACGATGAGCTGAAGGCCATCGTTGAAGCCGAACTCATCGGCTCCTTTGAGAAGACCCGTTCGCACGGCATCAGGTTCAAAGGATTCACGCCACAAGGTGTCCTCGATGGGTTGGATTTATCCCTCCCTTCAGATGAACGTACCAGAGCCCTGCGACAGGAAATCAACTACGTGGTGGCCCATTCACTGCATCGGCATTCTGAGAGCCTGGTGAATTCTTTGGAGCGCGTTGCGTTCCGGGTGGTCCAAGAGATCATGGAGCGTCGGTACTCCCCTTCAGGACCTGCTCTAGGGACTCACCAAGGAGAGGTGCAACTCCACACCAGGCCACCATTGCCGTACGCGATGGCAGCTCCACAGCAACAAGGTTCACCGGCATACGTTGTCTACAAGGTTGGAGGTGATCCGGGCGACTACCAGTTCTTATATGAGCCGCCCAAGGAGATCCCACACGGATACGTGTGCACGTTTGTGCCGGACTGCAACAACTGGACGCAGGCGATCCAGGCTCCAACAGGAGGGATTGCCGGAGCAGGAGCCATTGTTCCGGCAGGAGGAACGACTGCAGCAGCGGGGAGTTTGGGAGCGGAAGCTGAGAAACAGGCGTGGCTAGCCAAGTATACCACTGCACCAGTCCAGGAAAGCTCAGCTGCCACTACCTCCACCGCAGATCAGATCAGCGCAGTCCTGAGAGATCAGTTCGGCATCTTGCCGAAGAAGAAGGTAATCGGCTATTCCAAGCCGTACCCCAATGAGTTTGACCTGATCCCACTACCACCTAAGTACCGGCTTCCGGACTTCAACAAATTCAGTGGGTCAGAAGGATCTAGCTCCATCGAGCACGTGAGCCGA
The DNA here is from genome assembly GCA_030979885.1 of Lolium multiflorum. Lineage (NCBI taxonomy): Eukaryota > Viridiplantae > Streptophyta > Magnoliopsida > Poales > Poaceae > Lolium > Lolium multiflorum. The sequence goes on along the minus strand of CM061749.1, from coordinate 113,880,246 downwards.
TACTTGGCCCAGCTGGGCATGGCTTCGGCATCGGATCAGCTACGGGTGAGGTGCTTCTCGCAATCCCTCACCGGTCCAGCTTTTGGATGGTACACCTCGCTGCAGCCAAATTCAGTACGATCATGGAAGCAGCTGGAGGAACAGTTTCACACCCAATATCATTCAGAAGCTACTGAAGCTGGTATTGCCGAACTAGCACAGGTTCGGCAGAGGCGAGGAGAGACAGTGTCTGAGTACATTCAGCGTTTCAGAACTGTCAAGAACCGATGCTATTCGGTTCATTTAACTGAGAAAGAAGCAGTCGAGCTGGCCGTGGCAGGCCTTGCAGCGTCATTCAAGGATCTGACGTTCCAAGTGGAGTACAACTCGTTGACGCACCTGGTCAGAGACTGACCTTATATGAACAGCGCCATCCAGAACTGTACCAGGACAAGTTCAAGCGCGCGATAACCCTGGTCAATGCTGATGAGGATGAAGATTCTGCGGAAGATCAGGAAGTCGCAGTAGCCGAGTGGACTCGGACGCCAGTACCTGTGTCCTGCAAATGGGTGAACCCGCCAGGGCCTCCAAGAGGGTTGGACTTTGATGTGAGCAAAACTGAACAGATCTTCGATCTGCTACTGAAAGAGAAACAGTTGAAGCTCCCGAAGGCCACAAGATCCCTACGGCACAAGAGATGAACAAAAGGCCATACTGCAAATGGCATCATACGTTCACGCACGCCACCAACGACTGCAAAGTATTACGCGCACAAATTCAGATGGCGATAGAATCAGGCCGATTAACTTTCGGACAGTTTGCCATGAAGGTAGACATGCGTCCGTTTCCGGACGTCAACATGGTGGACCTAAGCCACTCCATAAGGGAGCCAGGGTTCTCTTTTGATGTCAATATGGCAGGGTTTGTGATCCGCCATGGCAAAGATAAAGCAGAGAGCAGCCACTCTCGTGGCAAAGATAAAGAGGAGGCCGTTCCACGCGACCGGCCCCAAGATGATGATAGACGGTACCTAACCGAGGAGGAGGTGAGAAGCATACGGTATCAGCGCCCACTCTCCGTGCATCTCCTCAACAAATATGAGCAGCAGTACGACCGACGTCGGCGCTACGACGAAGACGATGAAAGATATCGTCGGTCTGATGCAAAACAGGAGGTATCGTCAGCATGGCAGGAACAACGACGGGTACGAACGTCGCGCTAGAGGAAGGTCAAGGGAGCAAGACAACGTGGATAAGCACTGGAACTGTCCCTTCTTCAAACATTGCTGGGACTCAGGAATGAGCCGATTGCCAACAATCGAGAATTGCCCAGAATGCAAACAGCAAAGGAGAAGGACAAACGAAGTTTCAGTGTTCGAGCGTCTAGGACCTCTCCCACCTCATAACAAACGAGCTGAGTCCTCTCAAGAAGAAGACTTCGAGGAGTCAGATGGAGAAGAAGATAGGTATCACCGACCAAGGTGGTGCCCTGATGGACTCAGCCATTCTCGAAGCGAGAGTGCAGCGGCTGCGAAACCTGAAGAAGCCGAGGCACGCTTGATGTCTACGAGTGCTTCTATTCTTGTAGATGTTGGGCCTCCAAGAGCAGAGGTTTGTAGAACAGCAGCAAGTTTCCCTTAAGTGGATTACCCAAGGTTTATCGAACTCAGGGAGGAAGAGGTCAAAGATATCCCTCTCATGCAACCCTGCAATCACAAAGCAAGAAGTCTCTTGTGTCCCCAACACACCAAATACACTTGTCAGATGTATTGGTGCACTAGTTCGGCGAAGAGATAGTAAAACACAGGTGGTATAGATGGTGGTAATATTGCAGAAAGTAAAGATGCAGTAAAACAGTAAACAAGCGGCGCCAGAAAATAGCTTGCTGGCGTGGGAAGCAATTCTTTGTGGTGGAAACAAGGCCTAGGGATCATACTTTCACTAGTGGACACTCTCAACATTGATCACATAATAAATAAGTTCTCTTTCCTTTGTGCTACATATACTCTTGTTAGATGATGAACACCACTAATTGTGTAGGATTACACGAACCCTCAATGCCGGAGTTAACAAGCGCCACAACATTCGATATTCATGTTTAAGTAACCTTAGAGTATAATAGATCTTTGCAAAATAAACCAAGTACTAACATAGCATGCACACTGTCACCTTCATGCTTATGTAGGAGGAATAATACACATCAATACTATCATAGCAATAGTTAACTTCGCAATCTACAAGAGATCATGATCATAGCATAAACCAAGTACTAACACGGATGCACACACTGTCACCATTACATCGTGCAGGAGGAATAAAACTACTTTAATAACATCACTAGAGTAGCACATAGATAAATTGTGATACAAAACATATTGCAATCATAAAGAGATATAAATAAGCACTTCACTACGCCATTCATAACAGTGAATAAGTATTCTGTGAAATATAGCCTAAGAGACCCACACGGTGCACACACTGTCACCTTTACACACGTGGGACAAGGAGTCTCCGGAGATCACATAAGTAAAACTCACTTGACTAGCATAATGACATCTAGATTACAAGCATCATCATATGAATCTCAATCATGTAAGGCAGCTCATGAGATTATTGTATTGAAGTACATAGGAGAGAGATGAACCACATAGCTACCGATACAGCCCCGAGCCTCGATGGAGAACTACTCCCTCCTCATGGGAGCAGCGGTGATGAAGATGGCGGTGGAGATGGCAGCGGTGTCGATGGAGGAGCCTTCCGGGGCACTTCCCCGTCCGGCATGCGGAACAGAGACTCCTGTCCCCCAGATCTTGGCTTCGCGATGGCGGCGGCTCTGGAACTTTTCTCGTACCGTGGCTTCCTCTCTCGGGGTTTTTAGGTCAGGGAGACTTTATAGGCGAAAGGGCAGCCTCGGAGGGGCACCAGGGTGCCCTCACCACCAGGTGGCGCGGCCAGGCCTGGGCCCGCGCCTGTGTGTGGTGTGGCCCCCCTGGCCCATCTCCGGCCCTCTTCGATCTGGAAGCTTCCGGGAAAAATAGGAACCGGGCGTTGATTTCGTCCAATTCCGAGAATATTTCGTTACTAGGATTTCTGAAACCAAAAACAGCGAAAACAGAACCGGCACTTCGGCATCTTGTTAATAGGTTAGTTCCAGAAAATGCGTAAATACGACATATAATGTGCATAAAACATGTAGGTATCATCAATAAAGTAGCATGGAACATAAGAAATTATCGATACGTTGGAGACGTATCAGCATCCCCAAGCTTAGTTCTGCTCGAGCAGGTAAAACGATAACAAAGATAATTTCTTAAGTGACATGCCATCATAACCTTGATCATACTATTTGTAAACATATGTAATGAATGCAGCGATCAAAACAATGGTAATGACATGAGTAAACAACTGAATCATAAAGCAAAGACTTTTCATGAATAGTACTTTCAAGACAAGCATCAATAAGTCTTGCATAAAAGTTAACTCATAAAGCAATAAATCAAAGTAAAGGTATTGAAGCAACACATAGGAAGATTAAGTTTCAGCGGTTGCTTTCAACTTATAACATGTATATCTCATGGATATTGTCAACATAGAGTAGTATAACAAGTGCAATATGCAAGTATGTAGGAATCAATGCATAGTTCACACAAGTGTTTGCTTCTTAAGGTGGAGAGAGATAGGTAAACTGACTCAACAATAAAAGTAAAAGAATGGTCCTTCAAAGAGGAAAGCATCGATTGCTATATTTGTGCTAGAGCTTTGATTTTGAAAACATCAAGAGAGTATAAAAGTAAAGTTTTGAGAGGTGTTTGTTGTTGTCAACGAATGGTAGTGGGCACTCTAACCCCCTTGCCAGACAAACCTTCAAAGAGCGGCTCCCATTTTATTTTATTTTTGGGTGGCACTCCTTCCAACCTTTCTTTCACAAACCATGGCTAACCGAATCCTCGGGTGCCTGCCAACAATCTCATACCATGAAGGAGTGCCTTTTTATTTTAGTTTTATTATGATGACACTCCTCCCCACCTTTGCTTTCTCAAGCCATGGCTAACCGAATCCTCGGGTGCCAACCAACAATCACATACCATGGAGGAGTGTCTATTTTTGTTAATTAATTTGGGACTGGGAATCCCATTGCCAGCTCTTTTTGCAAAATTATTGGATAAGCGGATGAAGCCACTAGTCCATTGGTGAAAGTTGCCCAACAAGATTGAAAGATAAACACCACATACTTCCTCATGAGCTATAAAACATTGACACAAATAAGAGGTAATAACTTTTGAATTGTTTAAAGGTAGCACTCAAGCAATTTACTTTGGAATGGCGGAGAAATACCATGTAGTAGGTAGGTATGGTGGACACAAATGGCATAGTGGTTGGCTCAAGGATTTTGGATGCATGAGAAGTATTCCCTCTCGATACAAGGTTTAGGCTAGCAAGGTTATTTGAAGCAAACTCAAGGATGAAACGGTGCAGCAAAACTCACATAAAAGACATATTGTAAACATTATAAGACTTTACACCGTCCTCCTTGTTGTTCAAAACTCAATACTAGAAATTATCTAGACCTTAGAGAGACCAAATATGCAAACCAAATTTTAGCAAGCTCTATGTATTTCTTCATTAATGGGTGCAAAGTATATGATGCAAGAGCTTAAACATGAGCACAACAATTGCCAAGTATCACATTATCCAAGACATTTTACCAATTACTACATGTAGCATTTTCCAATTCCAACCATATAACAATTTAACGAAGAGGAAACTTCGCCATGAATATTATGAGCTAAGAACACATGTGTTCATACGAACCAGCGGAGCGTGTCTCTCTCCCACACAAGCATTTATTCAAACAAAAACAAAAACAAAAACATACAGACGCTCCAAGTAAAGTACATAAGATGTGACCGAATAAAAATATAGTTTCACTAGAAGAAACCTGATAAGTTGTCGATGAAGAAGGGGATGCCTTGGGCATCCCCAAGCTTAGATGCTTGAGTCTTCTTAAAATATGCAGGGATGAACCACCGGGGCATCCCCAAGCTTAGACCTTTCACTCTTCTCGATCACATTATATCACCCTCTTCTATTGACCCTTGAAAACTTCCTTCACACCAAACTTCAAGCAAACTCATTAGAGGGTTAGTGCACAATAAAAATTTACATGTTCAGAGGTGACACAATCATTCTTTACACTTCTGGACATTGCACAAAACTTCTGAAAGTTAATGGAACAAAGAAACCCATTCAACAAAGCAAAAGCGGCAATGCGAAATAAAAGGCAGAATCTGTCAAAAACAGAACAGTCCGTAAAGACGAATTTTAAAATGGCACCAGACTTGCTCAAATGGAAAAACTCAAAACTAATGAAAGTTGCGTACATATCTGAGGATCACGCTCGTAAATTGGCAGATTTTTTAGAATTTTCTACAGAGACTTGTGCCCAGATTCGTGACAGACAGCAATGCTGTTTCTGCGCAGCGATCCCAAATATAACATCAACTATAGCATAGAAACTTTACTTGGCACAAAAACATGATAAGGAGAGGTTGCTACAGTAGTAAACAACTTCCAAGACACAAATATAAAACAAAGTACTGTAGTAAAAAAACATGGGTTATCTCCCAAGAAGTTCTTTCTTTATAGCCATTAAGATGGGCTCAGCAGTTTTAATGATGCACTCGCAAGAAATAGAAGTTGAAGCAAAAGAGAGCATCAAGAGGCAAATTCAAAACACATTTAAGTCTAACATGCTTCCTATGCATAGGAATCTTGTAAATAAACAAGTTCATGAAGAGCAAAGTAACAAGCATAGGAAGATAAAACAAGTGTAGCTTCAAAAATTTCAGCACATAGAGAGGCATTTTAGTAACATGAAAATTTCTACAACCATATTTTCCTCTCTCATAATAACTTTCAGTAGCATCATGAGCAAACTCAACAATATAACTATCACATAAAGCATTCTTATCATGAGTCTCATGCATAAAATAATTACTACTCCCAACATAAGCATAGTCATTCTTATTAATTGTAGTGGGAGCAAATTCAACAAAGTAGCTATCAAATATAGGAGGTATATTGTAATCATAATCAAATTTATCCTCCATAACAGGTGGTAACAAAAGACTACTATCATTATAATCATCATAAATGGGAGGCAAAGTATCATCAAAGTAAATTTTCTCCTCAATGCTTGGGGGACTAAAAATATCATGCTCATCAAAACCAGCTTCCCCAAGCTTAGAATTTTCCATATCATTAACAACAATAGTGTTCAAAGCATTCATATTAATATGTTCCATGGGTTTTTTAATTTTCGCATCAAACCATCCATGTCTTAAATCAGGAAATAGAATAAGAAGGTCATTGTTGTCCATTATGCCTAACTAGTGTAAACAAGAAACCAAATGTCGCAATTGCAGAGTCTAAAGGAAATAGCTTCGAGCACACACACAATGGCGCCAGAAAAGTACTGTTACCTGGAACCGAAGTATGAGTGCCTTTTACCTTTCCTCCCCGGCAACGGCGCCAGAAAAGTGCTTGATGTCTACGAGTGCTTCTATTCTTGTAGACAGTGTTGGGCCTCCAAGAGCAGAGGTTTGTAGAACAGCAGCAAGTTTCCCTTAAGTGGATTACCCAAGGTTTATCGAACTCAGGGAGGAAGAGGTCAAAGATATCCCTCTCATGCAACCCTGCAATCACAAAGCAAGAAGTCTCTTGTGTCCCCAACACACCAAATACACTTGTCAGATGTATAGGTGCACTAGTTCGGCGAAGAGATAGTAAAACACAGGTGGTATAGATGGTGGTAATATTGCAGAAAGTAAAGATGCAGTAAAACAGTAAACAAGCGGCGCCAGAAAATAGCTTGCTGGCGTGGGAAGCAATTCTTTGTGGTGGAAACAAGGCCTAGGGATCATACTTTCACTAGTGGACACTCTCAACATTGATCACATAATAAATAAGTTCTCTTTCCTTTGTGCTACATATACTCTTGTTAGATGATGAACACCACTAATTGTGTAGGATTACACGAACCCTCAATGCCGGAGTTAACAAGCGCCACAACATTCGATATTCATGTTTAAGTAACCTTAGAGTATAATAGATCTTTGCAAAATAAACCAAGTACTAACATAGCATGCACACTGTCACCTTCATGCTTATGTAGGAGGAATAATACACATCAATACTATCATAGCAATAGTTAACTTCGCAATCTACAAGAGATCATGATCATAGCATAAACCAAGTACTAACACGGATGCACACACTGTCACCATTACATCGTGCAGGAGGAATAAAACTACTTTAATAACATCACTAGAGTAGCACATAGATAAATTGTGATACAAAACATATTGCAATCATAAAGAGATATAAATAAGCACTTCACTACGCCATTCATAACAGTGAATAAGTATTCTGTGAAATATAGCCTAAGAGACCCACACGGTGCACACACTGTCACCTTTACACACGTGGGACAAGGAGTCTCCGGAGATCACATAAGTAAAACTCACTTGACTAGCATAATGACATCTAGATTACAAGCATCATCATATGAATCTCAATCATGTAAGGCAGCTCATGAGATTATTGTATTGAAGTACATAGGAGAGAGATGAACCACATAGCTACCGATACAGCCCCGAGCCTCGATGGAGAACTACTCCCTCCTCATGGGAGCAGCAGCGGTGATGAAGATGGCGGTGGAGATGGCGCGGTGTCGATGGAGGAGCCTTCCGGGGCACTTCCCCGCTCCGGCAGGTGCCGAACGAGACTCTGTCCCCCGATCTTGGCGCGATGGCGGCGGCTCTGGAACTTTTCTCGTACCGTGGCTTCCTCTCTCGGGGTTTTTAGGTCAGGGAGACTTTATAGGCGAAAGGGCAGCCTCGGAGGGGCACCAGGGTGCCCTCACCACCAGGTGGCGCGCCGGCTGGGCCCGCGCCCGTGTGTGGTGCCCCCCTGGCCCATCTCTGGCCCCTCTTCGGTGATCTGGAAGCTTCCGGGAAAGGGAACGGCGTTGATTTCGTCCAATTCCGAGAATATTTCTTACTAGGATTTCTGAAACCAAAAACAGCAGAAAACTGGCACTTCGGCATCTTGTTAATAGGTTAGTTCCAGAAAATGCGTAAATACGACATATAATGTGCATAAAACATGTAGGTATCATCAATAAAGTGGCATGGAACATAAGAAATTATCGATACGTTGGAGACGTATCAACAGTACCTGTACACGTTGAGAAGAGCACGGCCCGATCTGGCCGTGAAAATTCAGCAAACATTGGAGACGAAGGCGCGCCCGCCAAAGAAAGTATGGCGCCCAAAACAGGCGAAAGCCGATGCACAGGCATCGGCTGATGCCGATGCAGAGGCATCGGCTGATACAAACATGGTATCCGTGATCCGGACAGAGTAGCAGGTCCAAGACATTGGACATACGTGGCAAGGCCGATCCCTGAGATCGGCCCTCAAAAAATGAAAAGCAAAGGATCTCATCTCCAGCATGCCACGTAGCTACAATGGAAATCCAAGAAGTTGCAAACCATCGTCAAGCAGTGCAACGGAAAAGGAGGCCGATTCCCGCAATCGGCCAAAATTATCCTCAACATACTTTGTCTGTGTTCAGCATTGATCCAACAGATGCCTGAAGAGCCGATACCATCAATTACTTGACAGAATCGGCTCGGGGGGCACATAGATGGATGAGACACGAGGATATGAAGCCTGAAGTGTATGTCAAATGCCCAGCAGAACAGCTCAAATATGGGGGCCGATACGTAAACAAGTCGGCCGTAAAAAATCGAAAATACAGAAATTTTTGGGCACAGCCGATGCGTAGACATCGACTTAAGAATTCAAAGCCGATGCACGGCCATCGACTCAAGGGATGCAACTGTTACAAGCGGAAGCCTAATGGAGCAGTCACCAAGTCACGTGGCGAGGCTCTACTGGAGGAACCCCTCATTGGGATTGCTTGGTGACTCAGGCCCTCTCTTCAAGGACTTCCAACTCCTTCTGCAAGACTTCAAGCTCGGCAGCACCAGCAGAAGCATCAGTTCGGGCGTCCAAGACGGCCCTGTTTCTCATTTACGCTGTTGGAATTTGCCGGCAAGTTTGAGGATCGCAGCCCTGGCCAACAGCAAAAACAGTATGAGCGTGCAGATCAGGCCAGGATCATGAGAACAACCGACGATCGTTCAGTTGGACTGAACTGCATTCTCACCAAAGATTGGGTCATTGGACTGAAGAAGCTCGGGGGGCAGCTCACCTTGGAGGTTCTCTGCTTTTGAAAGCCGATTTGGTTAGAATCGGCTGATGCTGCACCACAGTTGAGAAGCTGATAGTGGCCCAATGCGGCTGGTGCACTTTCATTCTCGCCTTGACCGAGGCTCGGGGGGCAGCTAGCCCTGAAGATTCTTCGCTCTGAAAAGCCGATGGTGTTGAAATCGGCTGTCTCTGCATCATAACCATGTTGAAGGGTGGAGGACTCTTGCAGAGGAAAATTACCAGGTTGGCAGGAGGAGTTTGAAGAAGGAGCCATCATAATTGATAGGCTTTGGGCCAGTTTGTTGCTGCAAAGAGACAAAGCATCGCGGCGAAAGTTGTAGGCGATCAAGATGTTCAGCAATGGTCCTAGAGTTCTCCTGAAGGCATCAATTCTGGAGTCTGGCCGAGTAAAGCTGACATTAAGCTCACGGGACTCGGATTTCCAAGATTTAAGGTGTGCGCGATTCCGGTTTGGTCCTGTTCGACTGAAATTTGAGGATCTGAACTGATCTATCTCGAAATTTATCATAAGAGACCGATGCGTTGCCATCGGTTCATCGAGCGTTGATCAGGCCAACAATCGGCAAAATCCATATAAGGGAGAATCGGCTAAATCACTGGGCAAGAAATCGGCAAAATCAAGTTGGGGAAATTCTTCATTGATAAATAAGATTTCTTACATAAAGAGCTGATTGCTCTCAAAAGGAAGAGTTGGGGGTGCATGGCCCTATCTACTACTGCTGGTTCTAAGCTAAGCTCCTATCTAGGGCCATGGCTTCCCTCATCGTCGTCGTCGTCACCATCATCGTCGTCGGCGCTGCTCCCGACCGGCTCGTCGTCGCTGCAGCGGCCGCGGCAGACCTCGTTGTCCTCATCCTCCTCGTCAGCATCGTCGTCCTCGCTGTCGAAGTCGCTGAGGTGCCCGGGCCAGGGGCAATGGCGTTTGGCCGGCGGCTCGTCGGAGGAGCCGTCGTCCTCCTCCTCCTCCTTCACCTCCTCGGAAGAGGGGACCCCGTCCCAGGAAAAGCGGTCGTCGTCGCTGCCTCCACCGCTTCCTCATTGGCGAGGAAGCGGAGGTCACTCTCCCCGTCAGTTGAGGACCGTCATCCTCGGACCAGACGGAGGAGTCATGGTCCTCCTTGTCCCACGCTGTTGGGGCAAGGATGCCGTACGCCGCCTGCGTACCCCATTCTGGTGTTGACTCCCGGATGGGGGAGGACACGTAGGAAAGGCCCGATGAAGTGGAGGAGGAAGAAGAGGAAGACATGGCGGCGGAGGAGGGTTTTTGGAAGTGCTGATGCGAAGAAGAGGAGAACTGTTCGATGCGGCCAAATAAAAGGGGGATATATGGATTTAATGCCTAAGCAGTTCCCAAGGACGTGGTGCCAGAACCGTCAAGTCGTGCAGAGAAGTTGAGAAGGCAAGACGTCATCATGAAGAAAACTGCGACGGTTCTGCCACGACATGACCCTTCGAAGGAGACAGATGGTTTTGCAATTATCATTATCAAAACCAGGGGGGCATGTGTTACCACCCGATTTTGGCCAAATCAGGAGATGGGCCGTAAGTGAAGATGGGCTTGAAGGACGTACACGTGGAGCATCTTCGAAGCGGCCTTGCGCTAAGAGTTTGGGCTAAGTTGCCCGTGTATCTGTAATATAGTAGATCGTATCGTATTTAGATTAAAAGATAGAGTCTGGCCCGTGCACGGTTAGGTGCACGCCTCAATTAGAAAGTCCCTTGGACTATAAATATGTATCTAGGGTTATCGGAAAAGGAGGACAATCATCGTTCAACCAACACAAATCAGGCGCATCGCCACCCCTTTCTTCGAGGGTTTCTCCCGGGTAAGCACCATGCTAGCGATCTAGGCAGTATACGTTTATTCGTTACCTTGTACTGCTCGTGCTGAAGCCTTGTTGATGGCGAGCAGTACTATTTATCCTTAGGTGTTTAGGGGCTTGCATTGATGCTTTCGCGTGCATATCTGCGTGGCAATGCCGTCCCTCGACACCTAGCTGCCCTTACACCTATCCAGGTGTAAGGGCAGCATCTTGCTTGTTCGTTACTTAGTAGATCCGATCCGTTATAGTTGCTCCTTGCTCCGCAGGGATTAGTTTAATATCTGCATAGTTAGGCCTTATGCTGGGGTCGGAGGATCCGGTAGTGCGTTAGATGTTGTTTACCGTCCCTGCAAGGGATGTTCCGGGAATCAACGTTATGTTGGTTTTTAGGCCTCTCGTAGGGGTGGTTTGCATCATCTTCCGTAGCTGCTAGGCCCGATCGCACGTAGGACGTTCCGGTTATGCGGTGAAAACCCTAAACTGTCGTGGATCGCTTTAGCTTTGTTCTGATCAAGCAGGATCCCCATGCCATTGTAAATCCAACGTGAAACATGGGGCGATCGGCTCCTTGAGCCGATCCACAGGGAAACCTGAGAGCCGATAGGGCTCGTATTTAATGTTTACGTGTCTACCATGCAGGAACAATCGAAGCACTCTAACACCTTCCTGATCGGGTCTAGGTCAGGTGGCACGCCCTAGCAACCGCCAGGACGTGGCTGGAAGATTTGCGGGACGACGCGAGGTGCCAGGGTCCACTAAGCGGCCCTGGGAGCTTCCCGGCTCTTCGTGTTGCTTAGCCATTGCCCGTCGGTGGGTTTTGGAGGGTAACACATTCTGGTTTTTCCGGTGGGACATTTCTCAACAGGAGGTCAAGAGGCGACAGGCGAGAGGAGAGGAACAGGGCACACACGAGGGCGTCCCTGCTGGCCGCGGCCTACGTGTGGCCCCCGGCTCCCCTTTGGTGCCTCTCGGTGTTCTGGAAGCTTCGTGGAATCCTAAGATGCTGGGCGTTGATTTCGTCCAATTCCGAGAATATTTCTTACTAGGATTTCTGAAACCAAAAACAACAAAAACAGGAACTGGCACTTCGGCATCTCGTCAATAGGTTAGTTCGGAAAATGCATCAAAACGATATAAAGTGTGAACAAAACATGTAGGTATTATCATAAAACAAGCATGGAACATCAGAAATTATAGATACGTTGGAGACGTATCAGCATCCCCAAGCTTAGTTCCTACTCACCCTCGAGTAGGTAAACGATAACAAGAATAATTTCTGAGGTGAGATGCTACCAACATAATCTTGATCAACATTATTGTAAAGCATATGACATGAATGGAGTGATCTGAAGCAATAGATTGCTAACAAAGAGATAATGACTAAACAAATGAATCATATAGCAAAACTTTTCATGAATAGTACTTTCAAGACAAGCATCCATAAGTCTTGCATCAGAGCTAACTCATAAAGCAATAAATTCTTACACTACAAGAAAAGTTGCCATGGCCGACGAAGTTGAAGTCGCGCCGTGGTTGCTGGTGTACCATGGCCGACGATTTTTGGTCCCTCCGTGGTGCATGTCAAAACTTTTTTTTCTCGTTTTTGAGGCCACCTAGCCCGACGAAAGCGGCCAAAACGTCGCGTATGGTGGCCCGGGACGTGGTGCATCTCGAAATCTCGGGTTCGCCGGCCGAGTCAACGCAAATCCGCACCGCCGAGGGATGTAGGGCCCAGATGGCAGCCTCTCTGGCATTGTTTTTTTCTAGATCGCGCCATCTCGTTCAACGTTCTCCGATCGAGCCGTTTACGATGCAGGATCATGGGTCCCGCATGTCATCCTCTATGAACCAAAATTCTTTCTATTCTTGGATTTTTTTGACCCCCTGATTTCTGGCTACTTCCTTTTTCTTTTGATCCCTTGCCGCCTTGGAAACGTTGAGACCGCTGCTGCTAAATGGGACCCGCATGTCATCCTCTATGTGCAATCAACTTTCTTTTCTTGGAGTTTTTTTGGCACCTCAAATTTGGTCACTTGCCTTTTTCTTTCGATCCCCTGCCGCCTCTCAAACGGTGATACCGCTGCTGCTAAGGACCCGCATGTCATCCTCTATGTACTATAAAACTTTCTTTTCTTGAATTATTTTTGGCACCTCATATTTGGTCACTTACCTTTTTCTTTCGATCCCCTGCCGCCTCTCAAACGGTGATACCGCTGCTGCTAAATGGGACCCGCATGTCATCCTCTATGTACTATAAAACTTTCTTTTCTTGGATTTTTTTGGCACCTCATATTTGGTCACTTGACTTTTTCTTTCGATCCCCTGCTGCCTCTCAAACGGTGATACCGCTGCTGCTAAATGGGACCCGCATGTCATCCTCTATGTACTATAAAACTTTCTTTTCTTGGATTTTTTTGGCACCTCATATTTGGTCACTTGACTTTTTCTTTCGATCCCCTGCTGCCTCTCAAACGGTGATACCGCTGCTGCTAAATGGGACCCGCATGTCATCCTCTATGTACTATAAAACTTTCTTTTCTTGAATTATTTTTGGCTCCTCATATTTTTTCACTTGCCTTTTTCTTTCGATCCCTGCCGCCTCTCAAACGGTGATACCGCTGCTGCTAAATGGGACCCGCATGTCATCCTCTATGTACTATAAAACTTTATTTTCTTGAATTATTTTTGGCTCCTGATATTTTTTCACTTGCCTTTTTCTTTCGATCTCATGCCACGTTTGAAACGTTGAGGAACCTGCTGGCTCATGGGACCCGCATGTCATCCTCTATGTACTATAAAAGTTCATTTTCTTGGTTTTTTTTCACCATCTGATTTTTGGCAATTTCTTTTTTCTTTTGATCCCCTGCCGCCTCTCAAACGCTGATACCGCTGCTGCTAAATGGGACCCGCATGTCATCCTCTATGTACTATAAAACTTTCTTTTCTTGAATTATTTTTGGCTCCTCATATTTGGTCACTTGCCTTTTTCTTTCGATCTCATGCCAAGTTTGAAACGTTGAGGAACCTGCTGGCTCATGGGACCCGCATGTCATCCTCTATGTACTATAAAAGTTTATTTTCTTTATTTTTTTTCACCCTCTGATTTTTGGCTATTTCCTTTTTCTTTTGATCCCCTGCCGCCTTGGAAACGTATGGTAAGCTGCTGACTCATGGGACCCCCATGTCATCCTCTATGTACAATCAACTTTCTTTTTCTTTTGATCTCAAGCCGCATTTGAAACGTTGAGACCGCTGCTGCTAAATGGGACCCGCATGTCATCCTCTACGTACAATAAAGTTTCTTTTCTTGGATTATCTTTGGCTCCTGATATTTTGTCACTTGCCTTTTTCTTTCGATCTCATGCCGCCTTTGAAACGTTGAGTAAGCTGCTGGCTCATGGGTCCCGCATGTCATCCTCTACGAACAATAAAAGTTTCCTTTCTTGGAGTTATTTTTTACCCCTAATTTCTGGCTATTTGCCTTTTTCTTTTGATCTCCTGCCCCCTCTGAAACGATGAGGACGCTGTTGGCAGGTCGGTCCCACATGTCATCCTCTATGAACCCCTCATTAATTTCTGGATATTTCCCCTGCCGCCTTGGAATCGTTGAGGATGCTGCTGCCTCATGGGTCCCGCATGTCATCCTCTCAGAACGGTAAATGTTTATTTTCTTGGATTTTGTTGACCAAACGATTTTTGGCTTATTTTTTCTTTCGATCACCTGCAGCCTTTAAAACGTTGAGGACGCCGCTGGCTCACGGGTCCCACATGTCAACCTCTATGAACAATAAACGCTGAGGATGCTGCTGCCTCATGGGTCCCGCATGTCATCCTCTCAGAACGAAAATGTTTCTTTTCTTGGATTTTTTACCAACAGATTTTTGGTTTATTTTTTCTTTCCATCCCCTGCCGCCTTTAAAACGTTGACGACGCTGTTGGCTCATGGGTCCCCGATGTCAGCCTCCCCGTACAAGAAACATATGATATCTTGATTATTTTGCAGACAATAAACAATGTATTGCGCTCTGAGCTATTTCAAACGGATAATTAAATCTTTATTTTTACATAAACAAACTTATATGTTGAATCTCCTTGTTTTTTTGTCTTTGCGAAGCATAGGACTTTCCTGTTTTTTTAGAAAATTCGGAACTTTCCTGTTTTGGAGTGGGCTGAAATTGTACGAGTCAAAAGGCCAAGCAGGATAGTTCGAAAGCCCAGATGTCCAGATGCAGCCCAATTGAAATCTTTCTTCTTGGATTTTTTTCACCCCCTGATTTCTGGCTACTTCATTTTTCTTTTGGTCCTGTGCCGCCTTGGAAACGTTGAGACCGCTGCTGCAAAATGGGACCCGCATGTCATCCTCTACGTACAATAAAATTTCTTTTCTTGGATTATTTTGGCTCCTGATATTTGGTCACTTGCCTTTTTCTTTCGATCCCGTGCAGCCTCTCAAACGGTGATACCGCTGCTGCAAAATGGGACCCGCATGTCATCCTCTACGTACAATAAACTTTCTTTTCTTGGATTATTTTTGGCTCCTGATATTTGGTCACTTGCCTTTTTTTCTTTCGATCTCATGCCACGTTTGAAACTTTGAGGAACCTGCTGGCTCGTGGGACCCGCATGTCATCCTCTATGTGCTATAAAAGTTTATTTTCTATGGTTTTTTTCACTCTCTGATTTTTGTCTATTTCCTTTTTCTTTTGATGCCCTGCCGCCTTGGAAACGTTGAGTAAGCTGCTTACACATGGGACCCGCATGTCATCCTCTATGTACAATCAAGTTTCTTTTCTTGAATTATTTTTGGCTCCTGATATTTCGTCACTTGCCTTTTTCTTTCGATCTCATGCCACGTTTGAAACGTTGAGGAACCTGCTGGCTCATGGGACCCGCATGTCATCCTCTATGTGCTATAAAAGTTTGTTTTCTTGGATTTTTTTTCACCCTCTGATTTTTGGCTCCTGATATTTCGTCACTTGCCTTTTACTTTTGATCCCCTGGCCCCTTTGAAACGTTGAGTAAGCTGCTGGCACATGGGACCCGCATGTCAACCTCTATGTCCATCAACTTTCTTTTCTTGGATTTTTTTTGACCCCCTACTTTCTAGCTACTTTCTTTTTCTTTTGATCTCAAGCCGCATTTCAAACATTGAGACCGCTGCTGCAAAATGGGACCCGCATGTCATCCTCTATGTACAATAAATCTTTGATTATTTTTGGCACCTCATATTTGGTCACTTGCGTTTTTTTCTTTCGATCTCATGCCACCTTTGAAACGTTGAGTAAGCTGCTGGCTCATGGGTCCCCCATGTCATCCTCTACGAACAATAAAAGTTTCCTTTCTTGGAGTTATTTTTGCCCCTAATTTCTGGCTACTTCCTTTTTCTTTTGATCCCCTGCCGCCTTTGAAACGTTGAAAACTTTCTTTTCTTTGATTATTTTTGGCACCTCATATTTGGTCACTTGCCTTTTTCTTTCGATCCCCTGCCGCCTCCCAAACGGTGATACCGCTGATGCTAAATGGGACCCGCATGTCATCCTCTATGTACTATAAAACTTTCTTTTCTTGGATTTTTTGGCTCCTGATATTTGGTCACTTGCCTTTTTTCTTTCGAGACCTCCTGCCGCATCTCAAACGGTGATACCGCTGCTGCTAAATGGGACCCGCATGTCATCCTCTATGTACAATAAAGTTTCTTTTCTTGGATTATTTTTGGCTCCTGATATTTGGTCACTTGCCTTTTTCTTTCGATCCCATGCCGCCTTTGAAACGTTGAGGAAGCTGCTGGCTCATGGGTCCCGCATGTCATCCTCTATGAACAATAAAAGTTTCCATTGTTGGAGTTATTTTTTACCCCTAATTTCTGGCTACTTCCTTTTTCTTTTGATCCCCTGCCGCCTTTGAACGTTGAAGAATCTGCTCGCTAATGGGTCCCACATGTCAGACTCTATGGACGATAAACCTTTCTTTTCTTGGAGTTATTTTGACCCCTAATTTCTGGCTATTTTGCCTTTTTTTGGATCCCGTGCTGCCTTGGAAACGTTGAGGATGCTGCTGCCACATGGGTCCCGCATGTCATCCTCTCAGAACGATAAATGTTTCTTTTCTTCGATTTTTTTACCAACTGATTTTTGATTTATTTTTTCTTTCGATCCCCTGCCGCCTTTAAAACTTTGACGACGCTGCTGGCTCATGGGTCCCGATGTCAGCCTCCCCGTACAAGAAACATGTGATATCTTGATTATTTTACAGACAATAAAAAGTGTATTTCGCTCTGAGCTATTGCAAACGGATAAATTAAATCTTTATTTTTACATAAACGAACTAATATGAATCTCCTTGTTTTTGTTTTGTTTTTGCGAAGCATAGGACTTTCTTGTTTTGGAGTGGGCTGAAATTGTACGAGTCAAAAGACGTCCAGCAGGTTAGAAGGCCCAGATGGCCAGGCAGCCCCAATTTATATCTCCTTTCCTGTAGACAGTGTTGGGCCTCCAAGTGCAGAGGTTTGTAGAACAGCAGCAAGTTTTCCCTTAAGTGGATCACCCAAGGTTTATCGAACTCAGGGAGGAAGAGGTCAAAGATATCCCTCTCATGCAACCCTGCAACCACAAAGCAAGAAGTCTCTTGTGTCCCCAACACACCAAATAGGTGCACTAGTTCGGCGAAGAGATAGTGAAATACAGGTGGTATGAATATATATGAACAGTAGCAATGGTGCCAGAAAATAGCTTGCTGGCGTGTAGTTGATGGTGGTAGTATTGCAGCAGTAGTAACACAGTAAAACAGTAAACAAGCAGTAGTAACGCAGCAGTATTAGGAACAAGGCCTAGGGATTACACTTTCACTAGTGGACACTCTCAACATTGATCACATAACAGAATAGATAAATGCATACTCTACACTTTTGTTGGATGATGAACACATTGCGTAGGATTACATGAACCCTCAATGCCGGAGTTAACAAGCTCCACAATAATGCTCATGTTTAAGTAACCTTAAGTGTAAGATAGATCAAAACGACTAAACCAAGTACTAGCATAGCATGCACACTGTCACCTTCATGCATATGTAGGAGGAATAGATCACATCAATATTATCATAGCAATAGTTAACTTCGCAATCTACAAGAGATCATGATCATAGCATAAACCAAGTACTAACACGGTGCACACACTGTCACCTTTACACACGTGCAGGAGGAATAAAACTACTTTAATAACACATCACTAGAGTAGCACATAGATAAATTGTGATACAAAACACATTGCAATCATCAAGAGATATAAATAAGCACTTCACTACGCTCTTCAACAATGAATAAGTACTTCGTGAAATATAGCCTAAGAGACCCACACGGTGCACACACTGTCACCTTTACACACGTGGGACAAGGAGTCTCCGGAGATCACATAAGTAAAACCCACTTGACTAGCATAATGACATCTAGATTACAAGCATCATCATATGAATCTCAATCATGTAAGGCAGCTCATGAGATTATTGTATTGAAGTACATAGAGAGAGATGAACCACATAGCTACCGGTACAGCCCCGAGCCTCGATGGAGAACTACTCCCTCCTCATGGGAGCAGCAGCGGTGATGAAGATGGCGGTGGAGATGGCAGCGGTGTCGATGGAGAAGCCTTCCGGGGCACTTCCCTCGGCAGGGTGCCGGAACAGAGACTCCTGTCCCCCAGATCTTGGCTTCGCGATGACGGCGGCTCTCGAACTTTTCTCGTATCGTGGCTTCCTCCGTAAGGGTTTTCGATGCAGGGCTTTATATAGGCGAAGAGGCGGCGCAGGAGGGTCAACGAGGCGATGACACCATAGGGTGGCGCGGCCAGGGCCCAGGCCGCGCCACCATGTCATCTGGGGCCCACAGGGCCCATCTCTGGCAGCTCTCGAGTGTCTGGATGGTTCCGGGAAAAATAGGAACCTGGGCGTTGATTTCGTCCGATTCCGAGAATATTTCGTTACTAGGATTTCTGAAACCAAAAACAGCAGAAAACAGGAACTGGCACTTCGGCATCTTGTTAATAGGTTAGTTCCAGAAAATGCATAAATATGACATGTAATGTGTATAAAACATGTAGATATCATCAATAAAGTAGCATGGAACATAAGAAATTATCGATACGTTGGAGACGTATCAGCTTAGTTCTGCTCGTCCCGAGCAGGTAAAACGATAACAAAGATAATTTCTTAAGTGACATGCCATCATAAACTTGATCATATTGTAAACATATGTAATGAATGCAGCGATCAAAACAAAGGTAATGTCATGAGTAAACAACTGAATCATAAAGCAAAGACTTTTCATGAATAGTACTTCAAGACAAGCATCAATAAGTCTTGCATAAAAGTTAACTCATAAAGCAATAATTTAAAGTATAGACATTGAAGCAACACAATGGAAGATTAAGTTTCAGCGGTTGCTTTCAACTTGTAACATGTATATCTCATGGATAATTGTCAATGCAAAGCAATATAACAAATGCAATATGCAAGTATGTAAGAATCAATGCACAGTTCACACAAGTGTTTGCTTCTTGAGGTGGAGAGAAATAGGTGAACTGACTCAACAATAAAAGTAAAAGAATGGTCCTTCGCAGAGGAAAGCATCGATTGCTGTATTTGTGCTAGAGCTTTTATTTTGAAAACATGAAACAATTTTGTCAACGGTAGTAATAAAGCATATGAGTTATGAAAATTATATCTTACAAGTTGCAAGCCTCACGCATAGTATACTAATAGTGCCCGCACCTCGTCCTACTTAACTTGGACTACCGGATCTTTGCATGCCATGTTTCAACCAAGTGTCACAAAGGGGTACCTCCATGCCGCCTGTACAAAGGTCCAAGGAGAATGCTCGCATTTCGGATTTCTCGCTTTTGATTATTCTCAACTTAGACATCCATACCGGGACAACATGGACAACAGATAATGGACTCCTCTTAAATGCATAAGCATGTAGCAAAGTTATTATTCTCATATGAGATTGAGGATATATGTCCAAAACTGAAACTTCCACCATGGTTCATGGCTTTAGTTAGCGGCCCAATGTTCTTCTCTAACAATTTTGCATGCTCCAACCACTAAAATGATAGACCTTCAGACAAGACGGACATGCATAGCAACTCACATGATATTCAACAATAGTTGATGGCGTTCCCCAGAAACATGGTTATCGCACAACAAGCAACTTAATAAAATATAAAGTGCATAAGTACATATTCAATACTACGATAGTTTTTAAGGCT
The DNA here is from genome assembly GCA_030979885.1 of Lolium multiflorum. NCBI lineage: Eukaryota > Viridiplantae > Streptophyta > Magnoliopsida > Poales > Poaceae > Lolium > Lolium multiflorum. Next base: position 113,859,886 of record CM061749.1, on the reverse strand, counting down.
ATTTTGTCCCATGAGCTATATATTGCAAAGGTGAATGATGGAATTTTAAAGGTAGCACTCAAGCAATTTACTTTGGAATGGCGGGTAAATACCATGTAGTAGGTAGGTATGGTGGACACAAATGGCATAGTAGTTGGCTCAAGGATTTTGGATGCATGAGAAGTATTCCCTCTCGATACAAGGTTTAGGCTAGCAAGGTTATTTGAAGCAAACTCAAGGATGAACAAGTGCAGCAAGACTCACATAAAAGACATATTGTAAACATTATAAGACTCTACACTGTCTTCCTTGTTGTTCAAAACTCAATACTAGATATTATCTAGACCTTAGAGAGACCAAATATGCAAACCAAATTTTAGCAAGCTCTATGTATTTCTTCATTAATAGGTGCAAAGTATATGATGCAAGAGCTTAAACATGAGCACAACAATTGCCAAGTATCACATTATCCAAGACATTTTACCAATTACTACATGTAGCATTTTCCAATTCCAACCATATAACAATTTAACGAAGAAGAAACTTCGCCATGAATATTATGAGCTAAGAACACATGTGTTCATACGAACCAGCGGAGCGTGTCTCTCTCCCACACAAGGATGAACTTATTCAGAGAACTAAGATAAAAAAAAAGCACACAGACGCTCCAAGTAAAGTACATAAGATGTGACCGAATAAAAATATAGTTTCACTAGAAGAAACCTGATAAGTTGTCGATGAAGAAGGGGATGCCTTGGGCATCCCCAAGCTTAGATGCTTGAGTCTTCTTAAAATATGCAGGGATGAACCACCGGGGCATCCCCAAGCTTAGACCTTTCACTCTTCTCGATCACATTATATCACCCTCTTCTATTGACCCTTGAAAACTTCCTTCACACCAAACTTCAAGCAAACTCATTAGAGGGTTAGTGCATAATCAAAAATTCACATGTTCAGAGGTGACACAATCATTCTTAACACTTCTGGACATTGCACAAAACTTCTGAAAGTTAATGGAACAAAGAAACTCATTCAACTTAACAAAAGCGGCAATGCGAAATAAAAGGCAGAATCTGTCAAAAACAGAACAGTCCGTAAAGACGAATTTTGAAATGGCACCAGACTTGCTCAAACGGAAAAACTCAAAACTAATGAAAGTTGCGTACATATCTGAGGATCACGCTCGTAAATTGGCAGATTTTTTCGAATTTTCTACAGAGAAATAGGCCCAGATTCGTGACAGACAGCAATGCTGTTTCTGCGCAGCAATCCCAAATATAACATCAACTTTAACATAGAAACTTTACTTGGCACAAAAACACAAAACTAAGATAAGGAGAGGTTGCTACAGTAGTAAACAACTTCCAAGACACAAATATAAAACAAAGTACTGTAGCAAAATAACACATGGGTTATCTCCCAAGAAGTTCTTTCTTTATAGCCATTAAGATGGGCTCAGCAGTTTTAATGATGCACTCGTAAGAAATAGAAGTTGAAGCAAAAGAGAGCATCAAGAGGCAAATTCAAAACACATTTAAGTCTAACATGCTTCCTATGCATAGGAATCTTGTAAATAAACAAGTTCATGAAGAGCAAAGTAACAAGCATAGGAAGATAAAACAAGTGTAGCTTCAAAAATTTCAGCACATAGAGAGGTGTTTTAGTAACATGAAAATTTCTACAACCATATTTTCCTCTCTCATAATAACTTTCAGTAGCATCATGAGCAAACTCAACAATATAACTATCACATAAAGCATTCTTATCATGAGTCTCATGCATAAAATAATTACTACTCCCAACATAAGCATAATCAATTTTATTAGTTGTAGTGGGAGCAAATTCAACAAAGTAGCTATCAAATATAGGAGGTATATTGTAATCATAATCAAATTTATCCTCCATAACAGGTGGTAACAAAAGACTACTATCATTATAATCATCATAAATAGGAGGCAAAGTATCATCAAAGTAAATTTTCTCCTCAATGCTTGGGGTACTAAAAATATCATGCTCATCAAAGCCAGCTTCCCCAAGCTTAGAATTTTCCATAGCATTAGCAACAATGGTGTTCAAAGCATTCATAGTAATAACATTCCCATTAGCATGCATATAAAGTTCCATGGGTTTCTTAATTCTTTCTTCAAACACATCATGTCCTAATTCAAGATAAAGTTCATAAAGATCTCTCATATTTTTGTTGTTTTCCATTATGCCTAACTAGTGTAAACAAGAAACCAAATGTCGCAATTGCAGAGTCTAAAGGAAATAGCTTCGAGTACTTACAACAGCGGAAAATAGCTTGGTAGCCGAGGTCCGGAGTGTGAGTACCTTTTACCTTTCCTCCCCGGCAACGGCGCCAGAAAAGTGCTTGATGTCTACGTTCCCCCTCCTTTCCTGTAGACAGTGTTGGGCCTCCAAGTGCAGAGGTTTGTAGAACAGCAGCAAGTTTTCCCTTAAGTGGATCACCCAAGGTTTATCGAACTCAGGGAGGAAGAGGTCAAAGATATCCCTCTCATGCAACCCTGCAACCACAAAGCAAGAAGTCTCTTGTGTCCCCAACACACCAAATAGGTGCACTAGTTCGGCGAAGAGATAGTGAAATACAGGTGGTATGAATATATATGAACAGTAGTAGAAAATAGCTCTGGCGTGTAGTTGATGGTGGTAGTATTGCAGCAGTAGTAACGCAGTAAAACAGTAAACAAGCAGTAGTAACTCAGCAGTATTTAGGAACAAGGCCTAGGGATTACACTTTCACTAGTGGACACTCTCAACATTGATCACATAACAGAATAGATAAATGCATACTCTACACTTTTGTTGGATGATGAACACATTGCGTAGGATTACACGAACCCTCAATGCCGGAGTTAACAAGCTCCACAATAATGCTCATGTTTAAGTAACCTTAAGTGTAAGATAGATCAAAACGACTAAACCAAGTACTAGCATAGCATGCACACTGTCACCTTCATGCATATGTAGGAGGAATAGATCACATCAATATTATCATAGCAATAGTTAACTTCGCAATCTACAAGAGATCATGATCATAGCATAAACCAAGTACTAACACGGTGCACACACTGTCACCTTTACACACGTGCAGGAGGAATAAAACTACTTTAATAACACATCACTAGAGTAGCACATAGATAAATTGTGATACAAAACACATTGCAATCATCAAGAGATATAAATAAGCACTTCACTACGCTCTTCAACAATGAATAAGTACTTCGTGAAATATAGCCTAAGAGACCCACACGGTGCACACACTGTCACCTTTACACACGTGGGACAAGGAGTCTCCGGAGATCACATAAGTAAAACCCACTTGACTAGCATAATGACATCTAGATTACAAGCATCATCATATGAATCTCAATCATGTAAGGCAGCTCATGAGATTATTGTATTGAAGTACATAGGAGAGAGATGAACCACATAGCTACCGGTACAGCCCCGAGCCTCGATGGAGAACTACTCCCTCCTCATGGGAGCAGCAGCGGTGATGAAGATGGCGGTGGAGATGGCAGGTGTCGATGGAGAAGCCTTCCGGGGCACTTCCCCGCTCCGGCAGGTGCCGGAACAGAGACTCCTGTCCCCGATCTTGGCTTCGCGATGACGGCGGCTCTGGAACTTTTCTCGTATCGTGGCTTCCTCCGTAAGGGTTTTCGATGCAGGGGCTTTATATAGGCGAAGAGGCGCGCAGGAGGGTCAACGAGGCGATGACACCATAGGTGGCGCGGCCAGGGCCCAGCCGCGCCACCATGTCATCTGGGGCCCACAGGCCCATCTCTGGCAGCTCTCGAGTGTTCTGGATGGTTCCGGAAAAATAGGAACCTGGGCGTTGATTTCGTCCATTCCGAGAATATTTCAACTAGGATTTCTGAAACCAAAAACAGAAACAGAACGGCACTTCGGCATCTTGTTAATAGGTTAGTTCCGAAAATGCATAAATATGACATGTAATGTGTATAAAACATGTAGATATCATCAATAAAGTAGCATGGAACATAAGAAATTATCGATACGTTGGAGATGGCCAGGCAGCCCCAATTTATATCTTCCTTATCTTGGATTATTTTTTGATCAAAAGGCCCAGCAGGGGTACATCCTTTTTCTTTTGGTCCTGTGTGCCGCCTTGGAAACGTTGTGGACGCTGCTGCCTCATGGGACCCGCATGTCATCCTCTATGAACTATGAACTCTAAAAGTTTCTTTTTTCTTGGATTTTTTTTCACCCCTCTGATTTTTGGCTATTTCCTTTTTCTTTTGTTCCCCTGCCGCCTTGGGACCCGTATGTCATCCTCTATGTACAAAAAACTTTCTTTTCTTGGAGTTTTATTCCCCCTAATTTCGGGCTACTTTCGTTTTCTTTTGATCTCAAGCCGCATATGAAACATTGAGACCGCTGCTGCAAAATGGGACCCACATGTCATCCTCTATGTAAAATAAAAGTTTCTTTTCTTGGATTATTTTTCACGCTCTGATTTTTGGCTATTTCCTTTTTCTTTCGATCCCCTGCTGCTTGGAAACGTTGAGGATGCTGCTGCCTCATGGGTCCCACATGTCATCCACTATGAACAATAAAAGTTTCTTTTCTTCGATTTTTTTCACCCTCTGCTTTTTGGCTATTTCCTTTTCATTTGATCCCCTGCCGCCTTGGAAACGTTGAGGATGCTGCAGCGTCATGGGACCCGCATGTCATACTCTATGTACAATAAAAGTTTCTTTTCTAGGTTTTTGGCTCCTGATATTTGGTCACTTGCCTTTTTCTTTCAATCTCATGCCGACTCTCAAAGGTACAATAAAAGTTTCTTTTCTTGGATTATTTTTGGCTCCTGATATTTGGTCACTTGCCTTTTTCTTTCGATCTCATGCCGTCCTTGAAACGTTCAGACCGCTGCTACAACATGGGACCCTATGTCATCCTCTATGTACAATGAAAGTTTCTTTTCATGGATTATTTTTTGCTCCTGATATTTGGTCACTTTCCTTTTTCTTTCGATCTCATGCCGCCTCGGCCCTCTGAAACGACGAGTAAGTTGTTGGCTCATGGGACCCGCATGTCATCCTCTATGTACAATAAAGTTTTTTTCTTGGATTTTTTACCCCCTGATTTTTGGTCACTTGCCTTTTTCTTTCGATCCTGTGCCGCCTTTGAAATTGTGGACGCTGCTGGCTCATGGGTCCCACATGCCAGCCTCTATGAACAATAATATTTCTTTTCTTGGATTTTTTTTACCCCTGATTTCTGGCTATTTGCCTTTTTCTTTGGATCCCCGACCGCCTTTGAAACGATGAGGACGCTGCTGGCGCATAGCTCCCACATGTCAGCCTCTAAGAACAATAAACATTTCTTTTCTTGGATTTATAGTTGACCCCTAATTAATGGCTACTTCGCTTTTTTTTCGATCCCCAGCCGCCTTAGAAACGTTGAGGACGCTGCTGGCTCATGGGTCCCATATGACAGCCTCTATGAAAAGTAAAACATTTACTTTCTTGGATTTATTTTTGACACCTAATTAATGACTACTTGGTTCTTTTCTTTTGATCCCGTGACGCCTTTGAAACGTTGAGGGCCCTGCTGGCTCATGGGTCCAACATGTCAGCCTCTATGAACAATAAGAGTTTCTATTGTTGCATTTATTTTTGACCCCTAATTTCTGGCTATTTGCCTTTTTTCCATTGCCTGCCACCTTAGAAACGTTGAGGACGCTGCTGGCTGGGTCCCACATGTCAGCCTCTTTGTACGATAAAAGTTTCCTTTGCTGGATTTATTTTTGACCCCTAATTTCTGGCTATTTGCCTTTTTCTTTCGAACTCCACCGCCTTTGAAACGTTGATGACGCTGCTGCAAACTGGGTACAATATGTCAGCCTCTTTGTGCGATAAACCTTTCCTTTCTTGGATTTTTTGGACACCTGATTTCGAGCTACTTGCCTTTTTCTTTCGATCTCCTGCCCCCTTTGAGAAACGCCGAGAACGATACTGGTTCGTGGGTCCCACATGTCATCCTCTCTGAATGATAAATGTTGGGGCCGCGGCTGCAAGATACGTCCCACATGTCAGCCTGACTGTTGAATAAACGTTTCCTTTCTCGAATTTATATTTGACCCCTGATTTCTGGCTACTTTGCCGTTTCTTTCGATCCCCTGCATGTCTGCTACTCCACCGAAAAACAGACCGGCATGTATTCATCACAATACTGGTAGCTAATTTAGGAAAAATGTGTTCATCACGGGATTCAAACAAAGATCTTCATCTCTGCTAAATTTTGATTTCACCAAAAACCGAACAGCGTGTGTTCATGACTTTAACTTCACAAACACTATGGTTTCTCTATAAAATAAGGTCACCATCCGTTCCTTTATTGTAGGCATTTGCGAAAAGTGTCTTTGGCTAATGGGCACCAGTGCTCTGCTGTTTAAAAAAAATCAAATAGCATACATATTTGTTTCAAAAAAATCTGAAAATGAATGTAGACATAATAAATAAAGTAACCTACAAGCGTGTAAAATTTTAATATGATATTCTTTATATTGTAGACTACACAAAAAAGACAAAATCTGTTGAAATTTGGAGATTTGAAATATGCATACCCAGATCCACACGTTTGTTACTTTTGTGTAGCCCAGAATTTTTTGTATTTGAAACTGAAATTTTGCACGTTTATGGGACAATTCATTAGCTACTCCATGATTTGTTTTCTAATTTTTTGAACAAATAAATATATTTTTTATTTTTTTCTAAAATAGCAGGAGCAATGGTGCCCAAGAGCACCAAATCTCTTAATAGGCATTTGCGCCTAATAGCGTGAGCTTAGCTAATTTTTGAAGAAAAAAAAGATGTCCATTGTGGTATTCAGGACAAAGATCTTCATGTCTGCTACTGCACCAAACAACAAACCAGCATGTATTCATCACAATACGGGTAGCTAATTTGTGAAAAATATGTTCAGCACGGGATTCAAACAAAGATCTTCATCTCTGCAAAATTTTGATTTCAGCAAAAACCGAACAGCGAATGTTCATGAGGTTAAGTTCACGAACACTATGTTTTCTCTATAAAATAAGGTCACCATCTGTCTCTTATTTCTCAAGGAAAAACAGGTGGAAGTGTTGGGACGAACCACATGGGTGCTTCGGCTCTATGTTCAGTCTTCTCTTTTTTGTACTGCAATCTTGAGCCTATGGCAGGACCTCCATTGACGTGCATTCTGCACCAATTTGGCCTTGGACGTATCCATGTATCACGGGCGCGATTGTGGGTAGCAAAGACACAGTCAGGTTTGAACAATTGGAAATCTGGTTCTGCAGCCTCTGCGTCGACTGGCGGGGGTAGCATGAAAATTGGGTGATTGAGTCCAAGAAATAAAGAACGCCCCTTCAAATTGTTCAATCTTTCCCACCTTGCCTCTTCTACAGGGTCCAAGGTATGGGCAGATCTCAAGAAAACGTAGCACCGTACCAAAGGATAAGACCTCAGCTTGTTACCCATATGTAATATTGGAGGACCGAGGATGGGCCGATAACCTTTAACCTGAATCCACGCGAGATCAGATTCACCAGTAATGGACTCTGCTCTCATTGGTGCCAGGAACCAAGTGCGCTGGTCAGAAAATCCAAGAAATACATCTTCATCTTCATAATTATGATTATCACCATCATCATCTAATTCTTCATCATCTAATTCTTCATCATCTAATTCGTCTTCTTCTAATTCTTCTTCTTCTAATTCTTCTTCATCAGCATCATTATCTTCATCGGCACCTCCATCGCCTTGAGCCACATTTGCTTCATCATCTTCCATGACAGCATCTCCCTCGATTTGAGCGAAAATTGCAGCCACTTCTGCTTCTTCATCTTCAATGACAGGGGCGTCAATGAGACGCGGGGCTGCATGTGTCCCTGCAATGCACAAAGATCAACCACAATGCAGCAAGTAGGAACTACACTGAAAATTATCTCTTCTCTTCTATCTTCTATTTTCTACTACTATAAGGCACCAGTTTTTAACAAGACATGTAGCAGCAATTCCAACTGTTGGTGTCCAAAATCTAACGGTTGGGATTAGAGGTATTCGCGTGAAAAAAATACCACACCAGTGTCCACGTGTTTCTAGAACCGTCATGTTTCCATTATGAAGAAAAATCAGAGCAGTCTCACACCGATATCACACGTCCCACTTGATAGTGATTAAGAAAGGTTCCAAATTTTTGTTCATATTTATAAACTGTATGCTCACACTTATTTTGATGGTATAACCAAATTATTAGTTGTATTGAAAGTTTGAACAACATTTAGAACGCAACTTTTATACATCAGTATTGCGAATCGTAATTGGTCCAACATGTGCAGCATGCCATTTACTAGTTAAGACATAAAACAAAGACTCACCACAGGTATATGGTTCCCAAACCAGAACATCTCCATACGGATATGTAACTGCGTATACACGATGTAGGTGTGAACTTGTACCATATCCAGGAATGCCCATGGCATCGACATAGCTGTTTCTATCAAAGAATTCAGGGTTTCTCAGGATATTCCACTCCTTTTCTAGGGGCGCTTGTAGGATAGCGATCAATTCGTCAAATACAACGATTACCTCGTAATGCCATGGCCCTGCTAGATCATCTTTGTACGGCCTCTTGACGATCCGTACTTTGAGCAGTTCCAAACTTTTATCTATTTTGTATTTGAACAGGAATGGTGGGCTGCCATGCCACCATTCACTAGTAGGGCCCAAAGAAATTCCTGCATCTTGCAGAGATGGAAGAGGTATAATAGTATCTGATATGTATATGTTGCGGATCGTCAAGTGCCCGTCCTGCTGGACAAATGCCACCCAGTCGCCGTTACAACCCACCCAGTGCATGGGTCCATGTCCATCCAGTTCCTCCTTGGTATGGATAAATGCTGGAACTGTCGGCTTGTCTAATGGCATCAGCAACGCGTGAATGCCCTGCAAATAGGATTTGTTTCAAAATTGTCTATGCATGCAAGGTATTCGACAGAATGAAGAGCGGATTGTGCAGAACTGAAGCACAGATGTAATGGATAAATAAAGCAATTCCGAAGAGTACATGTGCATAGTGAAGGCAGCAAACCTTACAGTACTCCCAAATCAGGTGATTATGTTGAGTCTAAATTCATGCATGATGTTTGGCAATAAGAAAAGTTGATTGAAAAAACACAAGCTGAAACGAGATGAGTAAATAAATAAATACTCTTACAGTATTGTCGCGGTCGTCTGGCCATGTCTCGGGGTCGCAGTGGAGCAGGCTCGGTAAACCGAACGGAACCTTATGCGCTCCGCGGATGGCATGCCGCATGCCGATCATGCCTCGAGCGAGGCGACCAGTGCTGAGGATATCCGCCCGCTCGGCTATGTTCTCCACCAGTGGGTAGTGGAGGTTGCCCCACCCCATGGACTGGTGGTAGCAATCAGGAATCTCCTCAATCTTACGCTTCTGCTTCATTGGAGTCGGTAATCCAATGCAAGGGAGAGAGGGGTGAACGGGAGAAAGAGACAGAAGAGGGTTTTTTTTGGAGAAGATGCAGTAGTAGTACTACGATACTAGGAGGTGGAGATGCGGGGCATGTTTCCGGGGGAGAGGAACCACTATTTCCCTTAAAAAAAATAACAGCACTTGCGCATTAGAACTTGGGGCGGGGATATAGCGGTAAGAGGTATTGACCAACTTTCCCTCACCTTGACCCCACGTGGTTGTGAACCCGAGATAATTCTTTTTGATGAACCCGATATACTTATTATAGTACTAAAATAGTACAAGTATATACCTTGTACTCCTATATACTAACATTACTATTTTAAGGACTTATGTTCCATGAGCAACAACTTCCCCCACTCCGCTCATCCGAAATCCTAGCCCCTCCAACTTCAAGGACCAATCAACATAGCTATGGCCTTCTAATTTGGCTCAAGTCGCCGCACACATAGTCCTCCCGCCGACAAGGAATAGGAGCATCAGCCCTTTCGTCGCTTGTTGTTACACATAATCATATACAGTACCATATATATTTCAAATTTCCATATCAAAAAATAGTTCAAATCTGAATTTTAACATCTCAAGCTAAACCCTCGCTTGCTCTTAAACATAAGCATACCATAGTTCTACTTTTGTCTTCACCGAACAACAGAACACAATTTCATCACAACATAGCCAACCGGAGTACCTAGTAATGTAACTAGAGAAGTGAACCTATAGTTGATCAAGCCTTCAACTTTAACACAATAATACCCCCACATTATGTGTTGAGGAGCCACACCCATATATTTAAGAGTACCATCATGTAGACCACAAATGCATCAATGAAGAGAGGGGTATACTTATAGACCACCTCTTTACAAAACAGTTGTAACTAGTAGACCACAATTGCCTCGTTCATTAGCTATGAAATTACATACTATCAGTAGCTACAATGGCTGCAGGCCCTGTTTCAGAATTAAACATCACACTTGTTCCAATCCGGGGCGTTGGCGAAGTTTGGGATGAACCAAAGCGGTGTCTTTACCAGGTACCTATCTTTTTTTGTTTTGCATGTTTTCTCCAAGGCGTTGGTTTGGAAACCAACGGCGCAATCTTCACGATTCAGACTGAATCGGCATATTTCAGGCAGCTGCGAATTGCGAAGCCATGCTTCATTCGGCAAGGTGTACACACAATTTCTTCTCGTCAGACATCCTGGGACAACATCTGCACCGCCTAATGGCAGCATAATCGGATAGTTCACTCCAAGGAAAAGAGAATATTCTCCAAGGTCATCAATCTTTTCCCATGGAATACCTTCATTTAACTTACTAGTGTCCTTCGTGAACACCAGGCAACCAAACCCAGAAGCATAGTTGCCAACAGTGCGACCATGATGAACACGACGATCAGAAGCAGTATGGCAAACTTTACAGGAATATTCCCTTTCATCAGCAATGCCCAGTGTATGGATCAGAAGAAGTCTAGAACCATCTATAGATCTTGCTAACCACCACATGCCATAATCGACCTCGTGATCATGGCCAAGAGCATCATCAAGTGCACACCGCCATTCAAACACAATGGGCGGTGGCTCTACGATCAGCGGAGGACCTGCTTGAAAACGAAATTACTGTTAAGAAGGGTATGTTTGGTTTGCACAAATCTGAAAACGTAAGAATTGGGAAAACGCATTAGGATTCAGATGGGATGATATAATGGCATTTCCATTCAATAATACAGCATATTGGTGTATTTCAGTACATCACATGGGAAACCAAAGGATTCATTTCAAGAAGTTCAAGTAGAGGTCAAAATCCAACATAATTCAATCTGAGAATAAAACTCCTAATTATACAATCCTCAAATTTTTCTATGGTAATCATCTCGAATAAAAAGTCTAAATACCAATGAAATTTCATCCGAAGCAAATATGCCCCAAGCCTCCAAGTCAGATCAGTCAGGTTCGAAAATTAATAAGTTTGTGCATTAAAATTATCTTTACAGCCATGAATAATGAAGCTCATCATACACTACTTACGTCCGGAGGAAAATTACCAGCTTGCTGAGGATTCCATGCGTGAACAGTGCCAGTATGAGTTGTGGCAAACACAAGCCCATTGTGGAGAATTGCATCGCTGTAATTGTAAAAGATGTGGGACTTGGGCTCTGTAAGAACTGTCCATCCAGAATCTTCGCCGCAAAGGAGGGCAACTCTGATGTCAAAAACAGCAACAAGAGAGAAATTTTTGTACCCCCCAGCAGCTGTGGGAACTTGGCAAATATATATCTTGTGAAATATAATAGCACGAAGGTTGTGGTGGTATATATTTGGAATGTGGGTGGTTTCAAACGGCACAGGGAGAGGAATTTCACGGCGAGTGTAGACGTTGACAAGTTTCCATTTGCAAGCAGGAAAGCCAGTGTCAACCATGGCAACCCAATCTCCATTGGCACCTACCCACTGCTTACCCGTACCGTCTGGCATCACAGCGTCGGAGGAGAACCTGTCCAGCGGCGTCAGCTTGCAATCCCGTGCTACCTTCGTCGGGTGAGAATGAAGAACACATGGGAGGCCAAACGGGAGAGAAAAAGATAGAGTTGCACTATCATTTGCAGAGTCGAAAAATAGTTTGGACGAACCGACGAGGCTCGCGGCGGTGATGACGTCGCATCTTGTTACGAGTTCTTCAAGGGGACCTTCGGAAAAGACCTTCTGAAACAGTTCAGAGTCATCATTTTCCTTGTTCGATGCCGCCATCGCAGGGCAGGGGGTGGGTCTATGAGGTTTGGGTTCAACTGATTGGAGTTTAATTTGGGTTCGATGGCGGCAGGTGGCGGGGAAGATGAAGAACGGAGGCTCTCAAACTGGGCGGTGGAATTGATTCTAAAGCTGCATGGCGGCGGCACTGGCGCGTGCTATGGAAGGTGGTCGATTGGTGCGGGCGGGGGCGGAGGTAGACGATGGAGGTGAACAGAAATAGGGCAGGTGGGGGCGGGGCGCTTGACTTCGCTCCTCTACACTCTACAGCATCTCCTCCTGTTTCTTGGAAAGTGTATAGACCCATAATAAAAAGTCACTGTTCCCTCTGAAAAGGTGAAGAACAAGTCACTGGTCTAACGTGCAAATTTGGACATCCCAAGCTATGTGTTGTCATGTCAATTCAATGTCCATGGCAGTATTTTGAATTTTGCGTGACCAAAAGAAGTACGCCTTGGCCTTTCACAATCGGGGTTTCTTTAGAGCAAGAACAATAGAAGAGCCAACAGCTGGCAAAAGTACCACGTAGGCGGGCTATAAGCGCCCACTATTGTCCTACTTCCTCTTGGCGTGATACTCCCTCCGTCCACAAATAAGTGGACGTGCAGGATTTTCAAGGTAAATTAGTAAAAGGAAAGAAAAAATGCATTGGAGCACTCGTATCTTAAGAAACACATGTACTCAACCACGGTTGTAGATTTTCTCGGCGCAAGACTTTTCCCCAGCAGTTGTGGCTTTCAGTTATTCGTGGGTGTGGGGAGGAGCTCCGCCGCATCGGTAAAAAGCAAAGAGGGACGGCGGCTCTCGATCGTGCGGTGTACTCGTAAATCACGTGTGACCCATGCCCTAATAATTCACAATGCATTGATGAGGGCTATCACTTCATCATCCAATAAAATGTACTTAGTAACTATGGTAATAATATTGTCTTCTCGCAAAAAAATGGTAAAAATATTGTCTCTTAAGCCATGTACTAGTACAGTGCAAGATGCTTTAGAGAAATAAACCTATATTTTATTGCTACTCCGTAATACACATGGTTATTTATTCTAGGCAAATGCCTACCGAAAGATGTAGGAATAGGGAAATGTAGGATTGCAATGTCATGTCCACTCCAATCCTATAGGAATTCATAGAATCCAAACTTTGTTTGATTCCACCATAGGAAAAGTAAAGCATTCTTAAAAAGAGGTATGAGTAGATGTTTAATTTTCTATGGAATCTGTGCAAAGAAATCCTTAGGAAAAATTCCTATCGGAAACAATCCTACAAATCAAACAGCCAAGGATTCAATTGTACCAATTCCCTATGCAAATCCTTGGTGTTCACCCAATCCTCTCGAATACTCATCCAAAAAATGCACTAATACTTTGATGGGGAGTTTTTGTATTCTAGGCAAGAATAGAGGGTTTGCGGGGATCACTTGAGAAGTGTATTAACCAAAGAAGGCATAAGTAATACACCAACACACACTAACATGCCCTTAATGGATGTATCTCCATAAACTCCCTCTGTTCTTTATTACTACTACTAGTTTATGTACTTCTTAACTAATATGGGATAATCATGAAATATATTTTCTAACATTCAGCCAAAATATAGTGTTTCGACTTTTTAAAATACTGAAAAACTAGTAATTAAAAATATTTGAGCTATCAAATCTAGGAAGTTTGAAAATATTTTGTATTCCGTCTGAAAGTTGTGTTACTTGGTGTAAGATTCACACAAAAATGATGAAAATATCAAACCTTCAAAAAAATTGTAGTAATTCAAACGTTATGTGCGTTTCATAATTTTGCAAAATCTATTCTATTTGCAATTAAAACTATAGTAGTTGGTGGTCCCCGATCATCTGATTTGCTCTTAAACAGCTCAATCCTAAATTTGAAATTCCCTGCAACAGAACACGATAGTTGGTGGTTTGTGCGGAAAAAAATTACAGTTTTAAAAAGTGTTTTAAGCAACGAAGGCAGCAATAAGCGGTAGTTTGTGCAATTTCCTCGTGTAAACAACATGTAGCGTCGAAGTAATAGTACTAGCAGTACAGAAATCTTGTGTAATTTCTAGTTCTACATATTACTAGTGTCCACTGTTTGAGAGTTGATGGTGAATGGGTCTGATTTTCAATCGAATGAGAATTAGCAAATTGATTTTTATGACAAAAGCATACAAAGGGAGTAAAACAACATACCCGCATTCGCCGCTGCTACCAGCATGCGATGCCTCCACGAGTGCATTGACGGCTGCTGCAAATCCTCGGAAGGCATCTAGGTTTTGCAGATCGTCGATTGCCGCTGTCCGGCTAAGCTTAACCAGCATAGCTGCCGCCAAGATATCTCGGATTTGGACCACAGGCAGAAGCTGATTGGGGTCGAAGGATTGCCTGATTCGGAATTTGAAGTACCAAGCCCTCGGCTCCGATGATGGAAGTTTGGAACTCGGCCCGGCCAGAACCTCCCAAATCTGTGTGTGGCAGTGGATGCCCATCGGCATCCCCAATGCTGCCGACGCCGTGATGTGGTCGGTCGCACTTTGGTCCCCACTAAAGGCTGGGGCTGCAGCACGTCGCCGCCGCCCCCGACGTCCCCACGACGGCAACGCCATGGACCGAGGCGCTGAGTTTGTTGGCGAACCCGAAGCCCTGGATGGCAAGTGCTTCTTCACAATGGAAGCATCCTCACCCGGCGAGGTTCGCCCCCGGCGCATGCCTATGCTCCGACCAGCCCACTTTGCCGCTGCTGCCTGGGCTGCCGCCGATACCTGGGCCACCGCCGCTTCATGGGACCCCCTCCCTCCTCTCCCTCTCCTAGATCAAAGGGCGCCAGGAGTCTAGCCACAGCAAGACACAGAGCCGCCTGCTTCATCGCACACCAATGGCACACAGACATTTGCGAGCTTTTAGCGCACACCCCTCCGAGGCTGAGTCGTGGAGCCTGGGTGCACGGGGCTATGGCTGGAGGAGTCGCCATGGGACGAGGGGTGTCGAGTGCTCGGGCAAATACGGGAAAGGCGAAGTTTTGGATAACCTTATATGATCACATCAATGCTTCTCAAGGAGCCAAATACTGTATGAGAAACCGGAAAAGTTTGAACGTTTGAAAACTTTGCCGGCATAATGCATCCTTCCAATGCACGCCTACTAAGGTAGAAAGCCAACTCAATTGCTACTTTGTTGGCAAAATGTACCATGGCTCAATCTTGGGTCACACACATCTATCAATTGGTATATTTTGGTCATATTCAAAATTTTACTTGAAACTTGTTGGTCATGCCATTCTACTACTCGCCTAACACTTTTTCTACGCGGGAAGGAGGGGGGTATGATGCTACCCTGAATTTTTATGCCCATTTGTATCTTGGACAAATCCTAGGTTTGACCAAAATTTAAAACATGAAGATGAAAAATTAAGCCTGGATCCACTACAAGAAAAGTTGCCAAACTTTTCTTGTAGTGATCCTTCTTAATTAGTAACTTCAAAATGAAGCTTTTGGAAGGTTTTTGAAATTTCCATGTCTGAAACCCAAAACACCTCTTCATGATTGACTTCATAAGACAAATCGAGTTTAGGGTTAGGGGTAGATACATGATTTTTCTAGTTTGAATATGTCTAGACCTGGCTTATCAACTTGAATGCTTAGTATATGACATAAGAAGATGTACTATGTGCATTGGTTTTTTATTTATTTGATTTGTTTTGAATTTTCATGCCGAATCAAATTTTGGTCAAATCATAGGTTTAACCAAGATTTAAACAAGTTTAAAACATTAAAATGAAAAATTAAGCATGGATCCTTCTCAATCACTCCAAAATGAAGCTTTTGGGAGGCTTTTGAAATGTCTATGTTTGAAACCCAAAACCACTTCTCTTCATGCTTGACTTCATAAGACAGATGAGTTTAGGGTTAGGGGTAGATACATGATTTTTCTGGTTTGAATAGGTCTAGACCTTGTTATCAAGTTGAATGGCTTACTATGTGACATAAGAAGACTATGTGCTTTGGTTTTTCATTTTTGATTTTTTCGATTGTTTTTATGCCCATTTGAATCTTGGCCAAATCCTAGGTTTGAACAAGAATTTAAACAAGTTTAAAACATGAAAATGAAAAGGTAAGCATGGATCCTTCTTAGTCAGTCCGAAATGAAGCTTTTGGGCGGTTTTCGAAATTTCCATGTTTGAAAACCCAAACCACTTCTCTTCATGCTTGACTTCATAAGACAAATTTAGGGTTAGGGGTATAGATACATGATTTTTCTTGTTTGATATGTCTAGATATTGTTTATCAACACTTGAATGCTTACAATATATGTGACGCAAGAAGACTATGTGTTATGGTTTTTCATTTTTGGGGGTTTTTTCGAATTTTTTATGCGCACTTGAATCTTGGTCAAATCCAAGCTAGCTAGGTTTGACCAAGCTTTAAACAAGTTTAAAACATGAAAATGAAAAAGTAAGCATGTATCCTTCTTAGTCACTCCAAAATTAAGCTTTTCGGAGGTTTTTGAAATTTCCATTTTGTAAACCCAAAACCACGTATCTTCATGTTTGACTTCAAAAGACAGAGTTTAGGGTTAGGGGGTAGATACATGATTCTTCTTTTAATATGTTTAGATCTTGTTTTATCAAGTTGAATGTTGACTGTATGACATAAGAAGACTATGTTTTTGAATTTTTTATGAATCTTGGTCAAATCCAAGGGTTGACCAAGATTTAAACAAGTTTAAAACATGAAAATGAAAACGTTTCAAGTTCACCTTTGGTTCGATCTTTCAGTAACCAGGCGCATATATATATGGATGCAAATTGAGATAATTAATTCGTGAAACATTGGAAATGTCCATCGTGTGTCATGTTTCCCCCTCACATGAAAATTGGATTGGTGGCAGACAAGTAAAAGCACATTTATGTGCGACAACCCAAAATGCACATATTTTGCTGAGTTTTCATGCATGCATTAAAAGTTGTGAATATATACATAAAATGCATGTGGGTCATGATTGAAAAGTTTGACATGTATATGGTTCTTGTGTAGTAGTAGTACTATAGTAGATTAGTAGGTACGCAAACTCCCATCCATCTTCTTTGTCAAGAGAAGACGCGCACCAGGATGCGTAGTGGAAGTCGTCTCTGGATCCTTCTGTTGTCCCTCTCACGGAAAAGAAAAAGAAAAAAACATCTCTCTCATTCTCGGCCTCGCTCGACTCGCTCGCTCGCAGCCTCGCACCTCCTGCGCACTGACAAACGCTGCACAACAGTCAACATCACCAGAAAAAAGATATACACCATAAATAATAAGAGGGGCCCCGTGACTGCTATCCCTTCTTCTCCTTCCGTGTGATCCCTCTTCCTCCGAGTTTCACTGGACGGGCAAACACACATGTGCTGCATAGTAAAAATAAAAAAGTAAAAAATCGACCTATGAATCTATGATTAAATAGGTAAAATCCTGGGTTTTATCAAGGTTTAAAAAGTTTAAAACATGAAAATGAATAGGTAAGCATGGATCCTTTAGTCACTCTTGAATGAAACAAAAACCTTTGAATCTTGAAAAAACAAAATTTCTTCTGGAGCTTAGGTTAGAAGATTCATGCTTTGGTTTTCAATATGAATTTTTTCTAATGACATAAGAAGGCTATGTTATTTGGTTTTTCATTTTTTCTGTTTTTTTCTGATTTTTTATGCCCATTTAAATCTTGGTCAAATCCTAGGTTTGACCAAGAGTTAAACAAGTTTAAAACATGAAAATGAAAAGGTAAGCCTGGATCCTTCTTAGTCACTGTAAAATGAAGCTTTTGGGAGGTTTGTGAAATTTCCATGTTTGAAACCCAAAAGCACTTCTCTTCATGCTTGACTTCATAAGACAGAGTTTAGGGTTAGGGGGTGTAGATACATGATTTGTCTGGTTTGAATATGTCCAAATCTTATTTATCAACTTTTGAATGCATGCTACTCTCTCAAAGAAAACCTTTTGAATGCTTACTATATGACATAAGAAGACTATATGCTTTTAAAATTCAAACATATGGTAAGCATTCTTATGTCATATAGTAAGCATTCAAGTTGATAAACAAGCAAGGTTTGGACATATTCAAACCAGACAAATCATGTATCTACCCCTAACCCCTAATTAAATTGTCTTATGAAGTCTAGCATGAAGAGAAGTGGTTTTGGGTTTCAAACATGGAAATTTCAAAAACCTCCCAAAAACTTCATTTTAGAGTGACTAAGAAGGATATACAAGCTTCCCTTTTCATTTTCATGTTTTAAACTTGTTTAAATCTTGGTCAAACCTCTAGGATTTGACCAAAAGATTCAAATGGGCATGGAAATTCATAAAAAAACAAAAGAATGAAAAACCAAAGGACATAACATTATTATGTCATATATATATAGTAAGCATTCAAGTTGATAAACAAGGTCTAGACATATTCAAACCAGAAAATCATGTATATATCTACCCCTAACCCTAAACTCTGTCTTATGAAGTCAAGCATGCATGAAGAGAAGTGGTTTTGGTTTCAAACATGGAAATTTCGAAAAACCCTCCCAAGAGCTACATTTTGGAGTGAGTAAGAAGGATATATAGATGCTTAATTTTTCATATTCATGATTTAAACTTGTTTAAACCATGTTCAAACCTAGGATTTGACCAAGATTAAAATGGGCATAAAATTTTAAAAAAATCAAAAAATAAAAAACAAGTCACATAGTATTCTTATGTCATATAGTAAGCATTCAATTAAGTTGATAAACAAGGTCTAGACATATTCAAACCAGGAAAATCATGCATATATCCCCTAACCCTAGCTAAACTCTGTCTTATGAAGTCAAGCATGCATGAAGAGAAGTGGTTTTTGGTTTCAAACGTTTAAGCCAAAAGCCCCTTTTCAAATATTTCAAACTTATTCAAATTTGGTTCAAATATGAAAGACATACAAGTTATAGCACACATAGTGCATACATTTTCACACATACTGCACTAGATGCTAACCCTATAGTTTGAGGCCATTTGGGTGACCTAGGTCGAAAAAATTCTTGGATTAGAATCGTGTTGTTCGAACCCCGTAGTTTGATTTTTTTGAACCCTTGATCTGTAGAACTGGGCAAAACCCTAGTTTAACCTATTTAATTACAGATTCGTATATCGATTTTTCTACGAGTACTACCTTTTTATTATTACTATGCAGCACATGGGTGTTTGCCCGTCGAGTGAAACTCGGAGGAAGAGGGATCACTCGGAAGGAGAGAAGAAGGGAGAGAATTATGGTGTCTCCCCTTTTTCGGGTGATGATGTTGACTTTTGTGCAGGGTTTGTCAGTGAGCAGGAGGTGCGAGCGAGCGAGCGAGTCGAGCGAGGCCGAGAATGAGAGAGATTTGTTTTTTTTGTGAGAGGGACGACCGAAGGAACCAGAAGGACCCACAGACTTCCAATACGCATCCTGATGCGTCTACCTATTGCACGTGACTTGTGCTCACTGAAGTGTGGGACCTCAAGCGTGGGCACCACACGTAAGTGACAGACCTGTTGGTGTAAAAACTCGGTTGATTATAATAGTGCATTAGAACAAAGTTTCCTATGGATTCAAGGGTAGGAAATCCAAGTTAACTCATTTACGTGTTAAACTTGTCTATATCTTGGTCAAACCTAGGATTTGACCAAGATTCAAATGGGCAGAAAAATAAAAACAGAAAAATGAAAAACCAAATCACATAGTTTTCTTATGTCATATAGTAAGCATTAAAGTTGATAAACAAGGTGTAGACATATTCAAACCAGACAAATCATGTAGCTATACCCCCTAACCCCTAAACTCTGTCTTATGAAGTCAAGCATGCATGTGAAGAGAAGTGGTTTTGGGTTTCAAACATGGAAATTTCAAAAACCTCCCAAAAGCTTCATTTTAGAGTGACTAAGAAGGATCCATGCTTCCCTTTTCATTTTCATGTTTTAAACTTGTTTAAATTATCTTGGTCAAACCTAGGATTTGACAAGATTCAAATGGGCATCAAAATTGAAAAAAAAATTGAAAAAAGAAAAACCAAAGCAAATAGTTTTCTTATGTCATATAGTAAGCATTAAAGTTGTTGATAAATAAGGTCCATACATATTCAAACCACACAAATCATGTATCTATACCCCCTAATTAACCCCTAAATTAATTAACTCTGTCTTATGAAGTCAAGCATGTGAAGAGAAGTGGTTTTGGGTTTCAAACATTGAAATTTTAAAAACCTCCCAAAAGCTTCATTTTAGAGTGACTAAGAAGGATACAGACTTCCCTTTTCATTTTTATGTTTTAAACTTGTTTAAATCTTGGTCAAACCAAGGATTTGACCAAGATTCAAATGGCCCTAAAAATTCAGAAAAAAATCAAAAGAATGAAAAACCAAAGCACATAGCATTCTTATGTCATATGTATAGTAAGCATTCAAGTTGATAAACAAAGGTCTAGAGACATATATATTCAAACCAGAAAAATCATGTATATATCTACCCCTAAAACTCTAATTAAACTATGTTTTATGAAGTAAATCATGAAGAGAAGTGGTTTTGGGTTTCAAACATGGAAATTTCAAGAACCTCCCAAAAGCTTCATTTTAGAGTGACTAAGAAGGATCCAGAAGGACCCACAGACTTCCAATACGCATCCTGATGCGTCTTCTCTTGACAAAGAAGATGGCTGGGAGTTTGCGTACCTATTGCACGTGACTTGTGCTCACTGAAGTGTGGGACCTCACGCGTGGGCACCACACGTAAGTGACAGACATGTTGGTGTAAAAACTCGATTGATTATTATACTGCATTAGAACAAAGTTTCCTATGGATTCAAGGGTAGGAAATCCAAGTTAACTCATTTACATGACATTATTATTTCCATGAAGCAAAGTTAACACATCTATCGATTGGTACATTTTTGAGTGACTAAGAAGGATCCATGCTTACTTATTCGTTTTCACGTGTTAAACTTGTCTAAATCTTGGTCAAACCTAGGATTTGACCAAGATTCAAATGGGCAGAAAAATAAAATAAAAAACAGAAAAATGAAAAACCAAATCACATAGTCATCTTATGTCATATAGTAAGCATTAAAGTTGATAAACAAGGTCTAGAAATATCAAACCATACAAATCATGTATCTACCCCTAACCCCTAAACTATGTCTTATAAATTAAGTCAAGCATGAAGAGATGTGGTTTTGGGTTTCAAACATGGAAATATCAAAAACCTCCCAAAAACTTCATTTTAGTGTGACTAAGAAGGATACACGCTTCCCTTTTCATATTCATGTTCTAAGCTTGTTTAAATTATCTTGGTCAAACCTAGGATTTGACAAGATTCAAATGGGCATCAATATTGAAAAAAATCAAAAAAAAAGAAAAAACAAAGGAAATAGTTTTCTTATGTCTTATAGTAAGCATTAAAGTTGATAAACAAGGTCTAGACATATTCAAACTAGACAAATCATGTATCTATATATACCCCCTAACCCCTAAACTCTGTCTTATGAAGTCAAGCATGTGAAGAGGAAGTTGTTTTGGGTTGCAAACATGGAAATTTCAAAAACCTCCGAAAAACTTCATTTTAGAGTTTCTAAGAAGGATCCATGCTTAACTTTGCATATTCATATTTTAAACTTGTTTAAATCATTATCAAGCCTAGCATTTGACCAATATACAAATGGGTGGGCACAAAATTCAAAAAAATCAGAAAAATGAAAACAAATTAAAGCACATAGTCTTCATATGTCATATCGTATGAATTCAAGTTGATAAACGAGGTCTAGGTATATCCAAACCAGACAAATCATGTATCTATACCCCCTGTCGATCTTATGAAGTCTAGCATGAAGAGAGAAGTCGTTTTTGGTTTCAAAAATGGAAATTTCAAGAACATCCCAAAAGCTTCATTTTAGAGTGACTAAGAAGGATACATGCTTCCCTTTTCATTTTTATGTTTAAACTTGTTTAAATCTTGGTCAAACCTAGGATTTGACCAAGATTCAAATATATGGGCATAAAATTCAAAAAAAAAACAGAAAAATTTAAAACCAAGGCACATAGTCTTCTTATGTCATATAGTAAACAATCAATTAATTAAGTTGATAAACCAGTTCTAGACATATTCAAACCAGGAAAATCATGTATCTACCCCCTAACGCCCTAGCTAAACTCTGTCTTATGAAGTCAAGCATGCATGAAGAGAAGTGGTTTTTGGTTTCAAACGTTTAAGCCAAAAGGTAAGCATGGAGTCACTGTAAAATGAAGCTTTTGGGAGGTTTGTGAAATTTCCATGTTTGAAACCTAAAAGCACTTCTCTTCATGCTTGACTTCATAAGACAGAGTTTAGGGTTAGGGGGTGTAGATACATGATTTGTCTGGTTTGAATATGTCCAAATCTTATTTATCAACTTTTGAATGCATGCTACTCTCTCAAAGAAAAACTTTTGAATGCTTACTATATATATGACATAAGAAGACTATATGCTTTTAAAATTCAAACATATGGTAAGCATTCTTATGTCATATAGTAAGCATTCAAGTTGATACACAAGCAAGGTTTGGACATATTCAAACCAGACAAATCATGTATCTACCCCCTAACCCCTAATTAAATTGTCTTATGAAGCAGTCTAGCATGAAGAGAAGTGGTTTTGGGTTTCAAACATGGAAATTTCAAAAACCTCCCAAAAACTTCATTTTAGAGTGACTAAGAAGGATATACAAGCTTCCCTTTTCATTTTCATGTTTTAAACTTGTTTAAATCTTGGTCAAACCTCTAGGATTTGACCAAAAGATTCAAATGGGCATAGAAATTCATAAAAAATCAAAAGAATGAAAAACCAAAGGACATAACATTCTTATGTCATATATATATAGTAATTAAGCATTCAAGTTGATAAACAAGGTCTAGACATATTCAAACCAGAAAATAATGTATATATCTACCCCTAACCCTAAACTCTGTCTTATGAAGTCAAGCATGCATGAAGAGAAGTGGTTTTTGGTTTCAAACATGGAAATTTCGAAAACCCTCCCAAGACCGAGCTACATTTTGGAGTGACTAAGAAGGATATATAGATGCTTAATTTTTCATATTCATGATTTAAACTTGTTTAAACCATGTTCAAACCTAGGATTTGACCAAGATTCAAATGGGCATAAAATTTTAAAAAAATAAAAAAATAAGCTTGGGGGGAGTTGATACGTCCAATTTGCATCACTATTTTGTATCATAATTTGCTGTTATTCATTGATATATTTCATATTGGGACACAATACTTATGTTATTTCATCTATTTTGCATGTTTCATCATTATTGGAGGATCAAGCACCGGAGCCAGGATTCTGCTGGAAAAAGCACCGTCAGAACGCAATATTTCGGAAGATCAACTGTGGAAGGGAATTTCACGTAAATTCCTATTTTTCCAGATGACGGAGGGAGCCAAAAGGGGGAGCAGAGAGGAGCCACTGTGGGCCCAGACCACAGGGCGGCGCGGCCCAAGGCCTGGCCGCGCCACCCTGTGCTCTGGGGGCCCCACAGCCCCTTTCGCCTCCTTTTCTTCGCGTACTCCTTCGTCCCGAAAACCTAAGCCACAGAGAGGACCTCACGAAGGGTTACAGCCGCCTCTGCGGGGCGGAGAACACCAGAGAGAAAAGAGCTCTCCGGCGGGCAGGAATCCGCCGGGGAAATTCCCTCCCGGAGGGGGAAATCGACGCCATCGCCATCGTCATCGAGCGGGACATCATCTCCATCATCATCATCATCATCATCTCCACCGTCTACACCGCCATCACCACCGCTGCACCTCGTCACCGCTGTAGCAATTCGGGTTAAATCTTGATTGTTTGATAGGGGAAACTCTCCCGGTGTTATTCTATACTTGTTGTAGATGCTATTGAGTGAAACCATTGAACCAAGGTTTATGTTCAGATTGTTATTCATCATCATATCACCTCTGATTGTATTCCATATGATGTCTCGTGAGTAGTTCGTTTAGTTCTTGAGGACATGGGTGAAGTCTAAATGCTAGTAGTGAATTATGGTTGAGTAATATTCAATGTTATGATATTTAAGTTGTGGTGTCATTCTTCTAGTGGTGTCATGTGAACGTCGACTACACGACACTTCACCATTTATGGGCCTAGGGGAGTGCATCTTGTATTCGGTTGCTAATTGCGGGGTTGCCGGAGTGACAGAAACCTGTTAGTATATCGATGCAGGAGGGATCGCAGGATCTCAGAGTTTAAGGCTGTGGTTAGATTTATCTTAATTACTTTCTTGTAGTTGCGGATGCTTGCAAGGGGTATAATCACAAGTATGTATTAGTCCTAGAAAGGGCGGTGCATTAGCATAGGTTCACCCACACAACACTTATCAAAACAATGAAGATTATTAAACCACATGAAGCGAAAGCACTAGACTAAAATCCCCGTGTGTCCTCAGGAACGTTTGGTCATTATAAGTAAACAAACCGGCTTGTCCTTTGTGCTAAAAAGGATTGGGCCACTCGCTGCAATTATTTCTCTCGCATTTTATTTACTTGTACTTTATTTATCTGCAATATCAAAACCCCCTGAATACTTGTCTGTGAGCATTTACAGTGAATCCTTCATCGAAACTGCTGCCAACACCTTCTGCTCCTCGTTGGGATCGACATTCTTACTTATCAAAGATACTACGATACACCCCCTATACTTGTGGGTCATCAAGACTATTTTCTGGCGCCGTTGCCGGGGAGTGAAGCGCTATTGGTAAGTGGAATTGGTAAGGAAACTTTTACTGTTTGTGCTGATTTTATTTCTGCCTGCTGCTATAAATCATTATGGAGAGATCTTCTCTTCAATTTCTATTTGGGAAATCTACTACTACTGCAACGGTAGTGGATGAAGCGCCAGGTGAGGAAGTAGTACCATATAAAATACCTATGAAAATTATTGAACGTGTTATGGATAACCGCTATGAAGGGGATGGAACTGTCCATCCTGGTGATCATTTATTGTTTTTGCATGAATTATGCGGTTTATTCAAATGTGCAGGTATTTCTATGAATGAAGTTAGGAAGAAACTATTCACTATATCGCTGTCTGGTAAAGCGGCGCACTGGTATAAATTGCTGAAGAATGGTGATTCTATTGATTGGGAGGACATTGTGCCTTTATTTTATTCCAAATTTTATCCTCCAAGTGAAATTCACAAAGATCGGAACCGCATATATAATTTTTGGCCTCATGATGGAGAGAGTATTGCCCAAGCTTGGGGGAGATTGAAGTCTTTAATGCTCAAATGTCCCATTCATGAGCTTCCTGGTAATGTTATTATTGATAATTTCTATGCAAGACTTTCTTTTCAAGACAAGACCTTGCTGGATACTTCTTGTTCTGGATCATTTACACGCAAGAATGAAGAGTTTAAAAGGGACCTTCTTGATCGGATCCAAGAAAATACTGAAGGATGGGAGAACGACAAAGATAGAGAATCAGGTATAATTTATGATTATAAATGCATTGAAGCTTTTATGGATACTGATAAATTTCGTAATATGAGTGCTACATATGGTCTTGATTCCCAAGTTGTTGCAAATCTTTATAAAGCTTTTGCCTCTCATTATGAACTGCCTAAGAAGAATTTTGATAAGTATCATGAACCGTATAAAGATAAAATTGATTCATCTGTAAACAAATGTGTAGTGGTTGAAACTGTTGATAATGTTATTCCTGAAGCTTATATTGAAAAAACTCCTTTCCCTGCTAAAATGAAGGAGTACTCTGTCATATCTAGTGCGGTTAATAAAAGTGAAAAGAAACCTAAAGAACCTGAAGAACAAATTAAAATTGAACCTGCTGTTGCAATAGTTAAAGATCTTGTGACTGAAAATGTGGAGGATGGTCATATTATTTTCTGTGAAGATGCTTCTAATATTGTTTCACATCCTAATAAATCCAAACAAGTTAGTGTTCCTATGCTATCTGTTAGAATTGGTGATCATTGCTATTATGGTTTATGTGATATTGGTGCAAGTGTTAGTGCTATTCCTTATGAGCTTTACACGGAGATTATGCATGAAATTGGTTCTTGTGAACTTGAAGATATTGATGTGGTTATTCATTTGGCTAATAGAGAAACTATTTCTCCAATTGGTATTGTTCGAGATGTGGAAGTTCTATGTGGTAAGATTAAATATCCTGCTGACTTTTTGGTACTTGGTTCTGCTGCTAGTGATCATTGTCCTATCATTTTTGGTAGACCTTTTCTAAATACTTGTGGAGCTATTATAGATTGTAAGAAAGAGAAAATTTTGACTAGATTTGCTGGTGAACCTTATGAATTTAACTTTTCTAAATTTACCAAAACTCCTTATAAAGCTGACTTGCCTAGTAATGATTTTAAAATGGAGCAGTGTGCATCTATTGTTCTTGTTCCTAATAATCCTTTGCAGCAACATTTGGAGAATAGTGAAAGTGAAGCTTTTAGGAAAGAAAGAGATGAGCTTGAGGAAATTTTTCTTCGCCAACCTATTCTCAAGCATGATTTACCGGTGGAAGATTTGGGTACAACACCGCCACCAAAGGAAGATCCTGTTTTTGATCTAAAGCCTTTACCTGATAATCTTAAATATGCTCATATTGATGATAAGAAAATATATCCTGTTATTATTAGTTCTAAGCTTTCAGAGATTGAGGAAGAAAGGTTATTGGAAATATTGAAGAAACACCGAGGAGCTATTGGCTATACTCTTGATGATTTGAAAGGGATTTCTCCTTCTATTTGCCAACATGCTATTAATATGGAAGAAGATGCAAAGCCTGTTGTTGAACATCAACGTCGTCTAATTCCGAAGATGAAGGAAGTGGTAAGGAACGAGGTATTAAAACTTCTTGAAGCTGGTATTATATATCCTATTGCTGATAGTAGATGGGTTAGTCCTGTGCATTGTGTTCCTAAGAAAGGAGGAATGACTGTTGTGCCTAATGATAATGATGAGCTTATCCCTCAAAGAATAGTTGTAGGTTATAGAATGTGCATTGATTTTCGAAAAGTTAATAAAGTTACTAAGAAAGATCATTACCCTTTACCCTTTATTGATCAAATGCTAGAAAGGTTGTCTAAAAATACTCATTTTTGCTTTCTTGATGGTTATTCTGGGTTTTCACAAATTGCTGTTAAAGCTAAAGATCAAGAGAAAACCACGTTTACTTGTCCTTATGGAACTTATGCTTATAGGCGTATGCCTTTTGGTTTGTGTAATGCTCCTGCTACTTTTCAAAGATGCATGTCTGCTATTTTTCATGGTTTTTGCGAAAGTATTGTAGAGGTGTTCATGGATGATTTTTCTGTCTATGGGAATTCTTTTGATAATTGCTTGCGAAACCTCGATAAAGTTTTGCAGAGATGTGAAGAAACTAACCTTGTTCTTAATTGGGAGAAATGCCACTTTATGGTTAATGAAGGAATTGTATTGGGACATAAAATTTCCGAGAGAGGTATTGAAGTTGATAGAGCTAAAGTTGAAGCAATTGAGAAGATGCCCTATCCGAGGGATGTTAAAGGTATTCGTAGTGTTCTTGGTCATGCTGGGTTTTATAGGAGATTTATTAAAGATTTCTCTAAAATTTCAAAGCCTCTTACTAATCTTCTTCAAAAAGATGTACCTTTTGTTTTTGATGATGATTGTAAGGAAGCTTTTGAAACTCTAAAGAAAGCCTTAACAACTGCTCCTGTAGTTGAACCTCCTGATTGGAATTTGCCTTTTGAAATTATGTGTGATGCTAGTGATTTTGCTGTAGGCGCTGTTCTTGGACAGCGGGTAGATAAAAAATTAAATGTTATTCATTATGCTAGTAAGACTCTTGATGCTGCTCAAAGAAATTATGCTACAACTGAAAAGGAATTGTTAGCTGTAGTCTTTGCTTGTGATAAGTTTAGACCCTATATTGTTGATTCGAAAGTTACAATTCATACTGATCATGCTGCAATTAGATACCTTATGACAAAGAAAGATGCTAAGCCAAGGCTTATTAGATGGGTACTTCTGTTGCAAGAATTTGATTTACATATTATAGATAGGAAAGGTGCTGATAATCCTGTTGCTGATAATTTGTCTAGATTGGAAAATATTGCTTATGATCCTGTTCCTGTTAATGATAGTTTTCCAAATGAACAATTGGCTGTAATAAAGGTGAGCTCGCGAGAGAGCCCTTGGTATGCAGATTATGCTAACTTTATTGTTTCGAAGTATTTGCCTCCAACCTTTTCAGCTCAGCAAAGGAGGAAATTCTTTTATGACTTGAGGCATTATTTTTGGGATGACCCACACTTATATAAAGAAGGAGTGGATGGTATTATGCGAAGATGTGTTCCTGAATATGAACAACAGGAGATATTGAATAAATGTCATGGAAGTGTTTATGGAGGACATCACGCTGGAGATAGAACCGCGCAAAAGGTTCTACAATCAGGTTTTTATTGGCCAACACTCTTCAAAGATGCAAGGAAATTTATTTTATCTTGTGATGAATGTCAAAGAGTTGGTAATATCTCCAGACGCAATGAAATGCCTATGAATTATACTCTTGTTATTGAACCATTCGATTGTTGGGGATTCGACTTCATGGGTCCTTTCCCTTCTTCAGACGGTAACACTCATATACTTGTCGCTGTTGATTATGTTACTAAATGGGTAGAAGCTATACCTACAAAAAGTGCTGATGGTGAGACCTCTATAAAAATGCTTGTAGATATTATATTTCCTAGATTTGGAGTACCTAGATATATTATGACTGATGGAGGTTCTCATTTTATTCATGGAGGTTTTAGAAAAACTCTTGCTAAGTATGGTATTAATCATAGAATTGCTTCTGCTTATCATCCTCAAACTAGTGGTCAAGTAGAATTATCAAATAGAGAGATTAAAGCTATCTTAGGAAAGACTGTTAATAAATCTAGGAGGAATTGGGCTAGTGATACGTCTCCAACGTATCGATAATTTCTTATGTTCCATGCTACTTTATTGATGATACCTACATGTTTTATGCACATTATATGTCATATTTATGCATTTTCTGGAACTAACCTATTAACGAGATGCCGAAGAGCCAGTTGCTTTCTGCTGTTTTTGGTTTCAGAAATCCTAGTAAAGAAATATTCTCGGAATTGGACGAAACTTTCGCCCAGGGTCCTATTTTTGCACGAAGCTTCCAGAAGACCGAAGAGATAACGAAGTGGGGCCACGAGGCAGCCAGAGGCTAGGGCGGCGCGCCCAGGCCCTGGCCGCGCCGACCTACCCCCTGGGCCCCTCGTGTGGCCCCCCGCGTTGACCCTCCGCCTAATTAAAGCCTCCGTCGCGAAACCCCCAGTACCGAGAGCCACGGTACGCGAAACCTTCCAGAGCCACCGCCATCGCGAAGCCAAGATCTGGGGGACAGAAGTCTCTGTTCCGGCACCCTGCCAGAGCGGGGAAGTGCCCCCGAAGGCTTCTCCATCGACACCGCTGCCATCTCCACCGCCATCTTCATCACCGCTGCTGCTCCCATGAGGAGGGAGTAGTTCTCCATCGAGGCTCGGGGCTGTACCGGTAGCTATGTGGTTCATCTCTCTCCTATGTAGTTCAATACAATAATCTCATGAGCTGCCTTACATGATTGAGATTCATATGATGATGCTTGTAATCTAGATGTCATTATGCTAGTCAAGTGGGTTTTACTTATGTGATCTCCGGAGACTCCTTGTCCCACGTGTGTAAAGGTGACAGTGTGTGCACCGTGTGGGTCTCTTAGGCTATATTTCACGAAGTACTTATTCACTGTTATGAAGAGCGTAGTGAAGTGCTTATTTATATCTCTTTATGATTGCAATGTGCATTGTATCACAATTTATCTATGTGCTACTCTAGCAAAGTTATTAAAGTAGTTTTATTCCTCCTGCATGTGTGCAAAGGTGACAGTGTGCACCGTGTTAGTACTTGGTTTATGCTATGATCATGATCTCTTGTAGATTGCGAAGTTAACTATTGCTATGATAATATTGATGTGATCTATTCCTCCTACATATGCATGAAGGTGACAGTGTGCATGCTATGCTAGTACTTGGTTTAGTCTTTTGATCTATCTTACACTAAAGGTTACTAAAATATGAGCATTATTGTGGAGCTTGTTAACTCCGGCATTGAGGGTTCGTGTAATCCTACGCAATATGTTCATCATCCAACAAAAGTGTAGAGTATGCATTTATCTATTCTGTTATGTGATCAATGTTGAGAGTGTCCACTAGTGAAAGTGTAATCCCTAGGCCTTGTTCCTAAATACTGCTATCGCTGCTTGTTTACTGTTTTACTGTGTTACTACTGCTGCAATACTACCACCATCAACTACACGCCAGCAAGCTATTTTCTGGCACCGTTGCTACTGCTCATATTCATTCATACCACTTGTATTTCACTATCTCTTCGCCGAACTAGTGCACCTATTTGGTGTGTTGGGGACACAAGAGACTTCTTGCTTTGTGGTTGCAGGGTTGCATGAGAGGGATATCTTTGACCTCTTCCTCCCTGAGTTCGATAAACCTTGGGTGATCCACTTAAGGGAAAACTTGCTGTTCTACAAACCTCTGCTCTTGGAGGCCCAACACTGTCTACAGGAAAGGAGGGGGAACGTAGACATCAAGCTATTTTCTGGCGCCGTTGCCGGGGAGGAAAGGTAAAAGGTACTCACACTCCGGATCTCGGCTACCAAGCTATTTTCCGCCATTGTAAGTACTCGAAGCTATTTCCTTTAGATCCTGCAATTGCAACTTTTTGTTTCTTGTTTACACTAGTTTGGCATAATGGACAACAATGAGCTTCTTATTCTATTTCCTGATTTAAAACATGGATTGTTTGATGCGAAAATTAAAAAACCTATGGAATCTTATTTGCATGCTGGTAGTAATATTAGTATGAACGCTTTGAACACCATTGTTGATAATAATATAGAAAGTTCTAAGCTTGGGGAAGCTGGTTTTCATGATCTTTTTAGTCCCCCAAGAATTGAGGAGAAAATTTTCTTTGATGATACTTTGCCTCCTATTTATGATGATTATAATGATAGTAGTCTTTTGTTACCACCTGTTATGGAGGAGAAATTTGATTATGATTACAATATGCCTCCTATATTTGATAGCTACTTTGTTGAATTTGCTCCCACTACAACTAATAAAATTGATTATGCTTATGTTGGGAGTAGTAATAATTTTATGCATGAGACTCATGATAAGAATGTTTCATTTGATAGTTATATTGTTGAGTTTGCTCATGTTGCTACTGAAAGTTATTATGAGAGAGGAAAATATGGTTGTAGAAATTTTCATGTTACTAAAATGCCTCTCTATGTGCTGAAATTTTTCAAGCTACACTTGTTTTATCTTCCTATGCTTGTTACTTTGCTCTTCATGAACTTGTTTATTTACAAGATTCCTTTGCATAGGAAGCATGTTAGACTTAAATGTGTTTTGAATTTGCCTCTTGATGCTCTCTTTTGCTTCAACTACTATTTCTTGCGAGTGCATCATTAAAACTGCTGAGCCCATCTTAATGGCTATAAAGAAAGAACTTCTTGGGAGATAACCCATGTGTTTTTTTTACTACAGTACTTTGTTTTATATTTGTGTCTTGGAAGTTGTTTACTACTGTAGCAACCTCTCCTTATCTTAGTTTTGTTGCATTGTTGTGCCAAGTAAAGTCTCTATGGTAAAGTTGATGCTAGATTTGGATTGCTGCGCAGAAACAGCATTGCTGTCTGTCACGAATCTGGGCACAGGGCTCTGTAGAAAATTCGAAAAAATCTGCCAATTTACGAGCGTGATCCTCAGATATGTACGCAACTTTCATTAGTTTTGAGTTTTTCCATTTGAGCAAGTCTGGTGCCATCTTTAAATTCGTCTTTACGGACTGTTCTGTTTTTGACAGATTCTGCCTTTTATTTCGCATTGCCGCTTTTGTTAAGTTGAATGAGTTTCTTTGTTTCATTAACTTTCAGAAGTTTTGTGCAATGTCCAGAAGTGTTAAGAATGATTGTGTCACCTCTGAACATGTGAATTTTTGATTATGCACTAACCCTCTAATGAGTTTGCTTGAAGTTTGGTGTGAAGGAAGTTTTCAAGGGTCAAGAGAGGAGTATGATATACTATGATCAAGAGGAGTGAAAGCTCTAAGCTTGGGGATGCCCCCGTGGTTCATCCCTGCATATTTCAAGAAGACTCAAGCGTCTAAGCTTGGGGATGCCCAAGGCATCCCCTTCTTCATCGACAAAGTATCAGGTTCCTTCTCTTGAAACTATATTTTTATTCGGTCACATCTTATGTACTTTACTTGGAGCGTCTGTGTGCTTTTATTTTTGTTTTGTTATTTTCATTCTCTGAATAAGTTCATCCTTGTGTGGGAGAGAGACACGCTCCGCTGGTTCGTATGAACACATGTGTTCTTAGCTCATAATATTCATGGCGAAGTTTCCTCTTCGTTAATTGTTATATGGTTGGAATTGGAAAATGCTACATGTAGTAATTCTAAAATGTCTTGGATAATGTGATACTTGGCAATTGTTGTGCTCATGTTTAAACTCTTGCATCATATACTTTGCACCTATTAGTGAAGAAATACATAGAGCATGCTAAAATTTGGTTTGCATAATTGGTCTCTCTAAGGTCTAGATAATTTCTAGTATTGAGTTTGAACAACAAGGAAGACGGTGTAGAGTCTTATAATGTTTACAATATGTCTTTTATGTGAGTTTTGCTGCACCGGTTCATCCTTGAGTTTGCTTCAAATAACCTTGCTAGCCTAAACCTTGTATCGAGAGGGAATACTTCTCATGCATCCAAAATTCTTGAGCCAACCACTATGCCATTTGTGTCCACCATACCTACCTACTACATGGTATTTCTCCGCCATTCCAAAGTAAATTGCTTGAGTGCTACCTTTAAACAATTCAAAATTTATCACCTCTGATTTGTGTCAATGTTTTATAGCTCATGAGGAAGTATGTGGTGTTTATCTTTCAATCTTGTTGGGCAACTTTCACCAATGGACTAGTGGCTTCATCCGCTTATCCAATAACTTTGCAAAAAGAGCTGGCAATGGGATTCCCAGTCCCAAATTAATTAACAAAAATAGACACTCCTCCATGGTATGTGATTGTTGGACGGCACCCGAAGGATTCGGTTAGCCATGGCTTGAGAAAGCAAAGGTGGGGAGGAGTGTCATCATAATAAAACTAAAATAAAAAGGCACTCCTTCATGGTATGAGATTGTTGGCAGGCACCCGATGGAATCGGTTAGCCATGGTTTGTGAAAGAAAGGTTGGAAGGAGTGCCACACAAAAATAAAATAAAATGGGAGCCGCTCTTTGAAGGTTTGTCTGGCAAGGGGGTTAGAGTACCCATTACCATTCGTTGACAACAACAAACACCTCTCAAAATTTTACTTTTATGCTCTCTTTATGTTTTCAAAACCAAAGCTCTAGCACAAATATAGCAATCGATGCTTTCCTCTTTGAAGGACCTTTCTTTTACTTTTATGTTGAGTCAGTTCACCTATCTCTCTCCACCTTAAGAAGCAAACACTTGTGTGAACTGTGCATTGATTCCTACATACTTGCATATTGCATTTGTTATATTGCTCTATGTTGACAATTATCCATGAGATATACATGTTACAAGTTGAAAGCAACCGCTGAAACTTAATCTTCCATTGTGTTGCTTCAATGTCTATACTTTAAATTATTGCTTTATGAGTTAACTCTTATGCAAGACTTATTGATGCCTGTCTTGAAGTGCTATTCATGAAAAGTCTTTGTCATATGATTCATTTGTTTACTCATGTCATTACCATTGTTTTGATCGCTGCATTCATTACATATGTTTACAAATAGTATGATCAAGGTTATGATGGCATGTCACTTCAGAAATTATCTTTGTTATCGTTTTACCTGCTCGGGACGAGCAGAACTAAGCTTGGGGATGCTGATACGTCTCCAACGTATCGATAATTTCTTATGTTCCATGCTACTTTATTGATGATACCTACATGTTTTATGCACATTATATGTCATATTTATGCATTTTCTGGAACTAACCTATTAACGAGATGCCGAAGAGCCAGTTGTTTTTCTGCTTTTGGTTTCAGAAATCCTAGTAAAGAAAATATTCTCGGAATTGGACGAAACTTTCGCCCAGGGTCCTATTTTGAAGCTTCCAAGACCGAAGAGATAACGAAGTGGGGCCACGAGGCAGCCAGAGGCTAGGGCGGCGCGGCCCAGGCCCTGGCCGCGCCGACCTACCCCCTGGGCCCCTCGTGTGGCCCCCCGCGTTGACCCTCCGCCTACTTAAAGCCTCCGTCGCGAAACCCCCACCGAGAGCCACGACGCGAAACCTTCCAGCCGCCGCCATCGCGAAGCCAAGATCTGGGGGACAGGAGTCTCTGTTCCGCACCGCCGAGCGGGGAAGTGCCCCGGAAGGCTTCTCCATCGACACCGCTGCCATCTCCACCGCCATCTTCATCACCGCTGCTGCTCCCATGAGGAGGGAGTAGTTCTCCATCGAGGCTCGGGGCTGTACCGGTAGCTATGTGGTTCATCTCTCTCCTATGTAGTTCAATACAATAATCTCATGAGCTGCCTTACATGATTGAGATTCATATGATGATGCTTGTAATCTAGATGTCATTATGCTAGTCAAGTGGGTTTTACTTATGTGATCTCCGGAGACTCCTTGTCCCACGTGTGTAAAGGTGACAGTGTGTGCACCGTGTGGGTCTCTTAGGCTATATTTCACGAAGTACTTATTCACTGTTATGAAGAGCGTAGTGAAGTGCTTATTTATATCTCTTTATGATTGCAATGTGCATTGTATCACAATTTATCTATGTGCTACTCTAGCAAAGTTATTAAAGTAGTTTTATTCCTCCTGCATGTGTGCAAAGGTGACAGTGTGTGCACCGTGTTAGTACTTGGTTTATGCTATGATCATGATCTCTTGTAGATTGCGAAGTTAACTATTGCTATGATAATATTGATGTGATCTATTCCTCCTACATATGCATGAAGGTGACAGTGTGCATGCTATGCTAGTACTTGGTTTAGTCTTTTGATCTATCTTACACTAAAGGTTACTAAAATATGAGCATTATTGTGGAGCTTGTTAACTCCGGCATTGAGGGTTCGTGTAATCCTACGCAATATGTTCATCATCCAACAAAAGTGTAGAGTATGCATTTATCTATTCTGTTATGTGATCAATGTTGAGAGTGTCCACTAGTGAAAGTGTAATCCCTAGGCCTTGTTCCTAAATACTGCTATCGCTGCTTGTTTACTGTTTTACTGTGTTACTACTGCTGCAATACTACCACCATCAACTACAGCAAGCTATTTTCTGGCACCGTACTACTGCTCATATTCATTCATACCACTTGTATTTCACTATCTCTTCGCCGAACTAGTGCACCTATTTGGTGTGTTGGGGACACAAGAGACTTCTTGCTTTGTGGTTGCAGGGTTGCATGAGAGGGATATCTTTGACCTCTTCCTCCCTGAGTTCGATAAACCTTGGGTGATCCACTTAAGGGAAAACTTGCTGCTGTTCTACAAACCTCTGCTCTTGGAGGCCCAAGACTGTTAATAAATCTAGAAAGAATTGGGCTAGCAAATTGAAAGAAGCACTATGGGCTTATAGAACTGCTTATAAAAATCCTATGGGAATGTCACCTTATAAAATGGTTTATGGAAAAGCTTGTCATTTACCTTTAGAACTAGAGCACAAAGCTTATTGGGCTGTTAGAGAACTAAATAAAGATCCTAAATTAGCCGGTAATAAGAGGTTGTTGCAATTAAGTTCTCTAGATGAATGGAGAAATGAAGCTTATGAAAATGCTAAACTCTTTAAAGAAAAAGTTAAGAAGTGGCATGATAGAAGGATCATTAAAAGAGAATTTAATGTTGGAGATCAAGTTCTATTGTATCGGTCTCGTCTCAGATTCTTTGCAGGGAAATTACTCTCGAAGTGGGAAGGACCATATGTTGTTGAGGAGGTGTATCGTTCAGGAGCAATTAAAATTAGCTCTCTCCAAGGCAATGCTACACAAGTGGTGAATGGACAAAGACTCAAGCATTATATCTCGGGTGATTCTTATAATGTTGATGTTGATATTATTCAAGTGGAAACACCGGAGGCTTTCATCAAAGGACAAATTGACAGTCCGCCAGAACTCGACTTTGAATAGGTAACAGTACAGGTAATAAAAAGTCCGCGTTTACCTTTCCGAACATTATTTCTGCTGTTTTTAGAAAATATGAAAAATTACGGAATCGAAACGGAGTGGAAAAGACGCACGAGGGCGTGCCACCATAGGCCGGCGCGGGCCCCACCCTGGCCGCGCCGACCTATGGTCTGGCCGCCTCGGCGTCCCGTTTCCACTCGTTTTCGGCCTGGAACCTTCCTTTTGTCGTAAAAATATTTGCTATATAATCCCCCGGACCCCTGGAGGTCCGTATATCGTTTTCTCGTCGTGTTTTGTTTCGAGCTGTTTTCTGCCAGATTTGTTTTGATCTAGAAGCACCATGGTCTCCAACAACAAAGACAAGGGGCCTTGGAGGGAAGAGATGGATGAGAGGATCAATAAGGAGAAGGAGAAGATAGCATCAGCAAAAGGAGAGTGGGAAACTACGAGGAGTAAGCCAATTTTGGTGGGATCGGTTAATACTGGGCGTTCTTTTTCTCATAACTTGCAGGGAGCTCTTCCGCCTGCTCTGGACCTCGATTCTTTCCCTTGTGTGGAGGAAGCAATACGGGTTGCTGATGAGTTTTGTGATCAATATCGTGCTCTAAGGAGGGAAGTGGAGATACTTCAGGAGGAGAACCAGCGACTTCGCAGAATGCTGGAATATTACTCAAATCCCAGCACAAGGCCGTCACCGCCACACTCGGGTAACAATGAGTCTCTTCAGGTTTTGGTGCAGAATTGCAAAATTGAGAAGCTGAAGCTGAAGGAGATCCTTATGAAGCGCGAGAAGAATCCATCACCATCATCACCGAAGGAGTAATTCATCATCGGTATTGGCATCCCCTTGGTTTGTTCCAAGCTTGGGGGAGTGCCGCGGTATCACATCATCATTACCTTTATCTTTTACTATCAAGTAGTGTCATATCATGAGTAGGGAAGTTATCATATGGAATAGTATGCAATGTGGAAGTATCTCTCTTAGTTAGTTATCTATGTATCCGTTGGTGTGAGTTATCGTTATGAAATATTAATGAGAAGTCTTATCATTTACTTTTTGCACATCTTATTTTAGTTTGCAATCTCTATTATATGATTACTCTTGACATGAGTATTGATATCACTTTGGGAGCATCAAGTAAATCTATTTGGTTTTGGCAAACTTAGCATTGGTCAATAGCAACAACATCTTGATGTTTAATAGAAGAGAGAAATACACTTAGATATATTACTATTATCTCTATGCTTAGTATTCTAAAGTTAAAATTGCTTGTGCTTATGAGAAAGATGCATGATTGTTTCTATCATATGTATATTTGTTTGTTTCCCTCAACCTTTATGCTTGCTATCAAACCTTGCTAGCCAAAGACCTGTATCGAGAGGGAATGCTTCTCATACATCCATAACCTTAGACCAAACCTATGCCATTTGTGTCCACCATACCTACCTACTACATGGTATTTTCTGCCATTCCAAGTAAATACTTCATGTGCTACCTTTAAATAATTCAAACTATACTACTCCTTATTTGTGTCAATGTTCTATAGCTCATGAGGAAGTATGTGGTGTTTTATCTTTCAATCTTGTTGGGCGGACTTTCACCAATGGACTAGCGGCACATCCGCTTATCCAATAATTTTGCAATAAGAGCTGGCAATGAGGTTCCCAGCCTCAATTAATAACCTTCATTAATAATTCTCTTCACATGTTTTGCTCTGATTCATCAGTAAGCAACTTAATTTTGCAATAGACACTCCTCCATGGTATGTGAATGTTGGAAGGCACCCGAGGATTCGGTTAGCCATGGATTGAGAAAGCCAAGGTTGGGGGGAGTGTCATCCTTAATAAAACTAAAATGCATGTGTAAACAAAAGAGAAGGGGGATGATCTACCTTGCTGGTAGAGATGCCGTCCCTCATGGGAGCCGCTCTTTGAAGGTTCGTTTGGCAAGGGGGTTAGAGTACCCGCTACCATTCGTTGACAACAACAAACACCGCTCAAAATCTTACTTTTATGCTCTTTATATGATTTCAAAACTTGAAAAGCTCTAGCACATGATTTAATCCCTGCTTCCCTCTGCGAAGGGCCTATCTTTTACTTTTATGTTGAGTCAGTAAACCTATTTCCCTCTATCTCAAGCAAGCAATTGAGTTGTTGTGAACCAATCATTTATGCTATGATTCAGTTAATCATGTCTTTTATACTTTCTTGTTTAGTACCAATTTTATCTGAATGAATATGACTTTGAAGTTATCAATGATTATGAAGAGATTGTCATGCTTAAATATGAAGGCTCAGCTATAAATTCTAATATGAAAGCTTTGCTTAGAAGTACAATCCGTTAGCAGTTCTCTGACCAAGAACAAAGTTTGCCATCACCAATTATGATTTCTTATGCACCTTTACTTGTGATTTCTCTTTACCTATTTCAAGATGAGTTATATGAGGAAGTTGTTTACTAGAATGTCTTGTGTGAATGAATATGATGCTTCTTGTCCGTATTTTATTTATCGACTCTTCACTCCATAAACATGTGGTCTTGTTTATCGAGCTCAGTTTCGCTTGGGGACAAGCGAGGTCTAAGCTTGGGGGAGTTGATACGTCCAATTTGCATCACTATTTTGTATCATAATTTGCTGTTATTCATTGATATATTTCATATTGGGACACAATACTTATGTTATTTCATCTATTTTGCATGTTTCATCATTATTGGAGGATCAAGCACCGGAGCCAGGATTCTGCTGGAAAAAGCACCGTCAGAACGCAATATTTCGGAAGATCAACTGTGGAAGGGAATTTCACGTAAATTCCTATTTTTCCAGATGACGGAGGGAGCCAAAAGGGGGAGCAGAGAGGAGCCACTGTGGGCCCAGACCACAGGGCGGCGCGGCCCAAGGCCTGGCCGCGCCACCCTGTGCTCTGGGGGCCCCACAGCCCCTTTCGCCTCCTTTTCTTCGCGTACTCCTTCGTCCCGAAAACCTAAGCCACAGAGAGGACCTCACGAAGGGTTACAGCCGCCTCTGCGGGGCGGAGAACACCAGAGAGAAAAGAGCTCTCCGGCGGGCAGGAATCCGCCGGGGAAATTCCCTCCCGGAGGGGGAAATCGACGCCATCGCCATCGTCATCGAGCGGGACATCATCTCCATCATCATCATCATCATCTCCACCATCTACACCGCCATCACCACCGCTGCACCTCGTCACCGCTGTAGCAATTCGGGTTAAATCTTGATTGTTTGATAGGGGAAACTCTCCCGGTGTTATTCTATACTTGTTGTAGATGCTATTGAGTGAAACCATTGAACCAAGGTTTATGTTCAGATTGTTATTCATCATCATATCACCTCTGATTGTATTCCATATGATGTCTCGTGAGTAGTTCGTTTAGTTCTTGAGGACATGGGTGAAGTCTAAATGCTAGTAGTGAATTATGGTTGAGTAATATTCAATGTTATGATATTTAAGTTGTGGTGTCATTCTTCTAGTGGTGTCGTGTGAACATCGACTACACGACACTTCACCATTTATGGGCCTAGGGGAGTGCATCTTGTATTCGGTTGCTAATTGCGGGGTTGCCGGAGTGACAGAAACCTGAGCCCCCGTTAGTATATCGATGCAGGAGGGATCGCAGGATCTCAGAGTTTAAGGCTGTGGTTAGATTTATCTTAATTACTTTCTTGTAGTTGCGGATGCTTGCAAGGGGTATAATCACAAGTATGTATTAGTCCTAGAAAGGGCGGTGCATTAGCATAGGTTCACCCACACAACACTTATCAAAACAATGAAGATTATTAAACCACATGAAGCGAAAGCACTAGACTAAAATCCCCGTGTGTCCTCAAGAACGTTTGGTCATTATAAGTAAACAAACCGGCTTGTCCTTTGTGCTAAAAAGGATTGGGCCACTCGCTGCAATTATTTCTCTCGCATTTTATTTACTTGTACTTTATTTATCTGCAATATCAAAACCCCCTGAATACTTGTCTGTGAGCATTTACAGTGAATCCTTCATCGAAACTGCTGCCAACACCTTCTGCTCCTCGTTGGGATCGACATTCTTACTTATCGAAGATACTACGATACACCCCTATACTTGTGGGTCATCAGCACATAGTATTCTTATGTCATATAGTAAGCATTCAATTAAGTTGATAAACAAGGTCTAGACATAATCAAACCAGGAAAATCATGCATCTACCCCCTAACCCTAGCTAAACTCTGTCTTATGAAGTCAAGCATGCACGAAGAGAAGTGGTTTTTGGTTTCAAACGTTTAAGCCAAAAGCCCATTTTCAAATATTTCAAACTTATTCAAATTTGGTTCAAATTTGAAAGACATACAAGTTATAGCACACATAGTGCATACATTTTCACACATACTGCACTAGATGCTAACCCTATAGTTTGAGGCCATTTGGGTGACCTAGGTCGAAAAAATTCTTGGATTAGAATCGTGTTGTTCGAACCCCGTAGTTTGATTTTTTTGAACCCTTGATCTGTAGAACTGGGCAAAACCCTAGTTTAACCTATTTAATTACAGATTCGTATATCGATTTTTCTACGAGTACTACCTTTTTATTATTACTATGCAGCACATGGGTGTTTGCCCGTCGAGTGAAACTCGGAGGAAGAGGGATCACTCGGAAGGAGAGAAGAAGGGAGAGAATTATGGTGTCTCCCCTTTTTCGGGTGATGATGTTGACTTTTGTGCAGGGTTTGTCAGTGAGCAGGAGGTGCGAGCGAGCGAGCGAGCAAGCGAGTCGAGCGAGGCCGAGAATGAGAGAGATTTGTTTTTTTTTGAGAGGGACGACCGAAGGAACCAGAAGGACCCACAGACTTCCAATACGCATCCTGATGCGTCTTCTCTTGACAAAGAAAATGGCTGGGAGTTTGCGTACCTATTGCACGTGACTTGTGCTCACTGAAGTGTGGGACCTCAAGCGTGGGCACCACACGTAAGTGACAGACCTGTTGGTGTAAAAACTCGGTTGATTATAATAGTGCATTAGAACAAAGTTTCCTATGGATTCAAGGGTAGGAAATCCAAGTTAACTCATTTACGTGTTAAACTTGTCTATATCTTGGTCAAACCTAGGATTTGACCAAGATTCAAATGGGCAGAAAAATAAAAACAGAAAAATGAAAAACCAAATCACATAGTTTTCTTATGTCATATAGTAAGCATTAAAGTTGATAAACAAGGTGTAGACATATTCAAACCAGACAAATCATGTAGCTATACCCCCTAACCCCTAAACTCTGTCTTATGAAGTCAAGCATGCATGTGAAGAGAAGTGGTTTTGGGTTTCAAACATGGAAATTTCAAAAACCTCCCAAAAGCTTCATTTTAGAGTGACTAAGAAGGATCCATGCTTCCCTTTTCATTTTCATGTTTTAAACTTGTTTAAATTATCTTGGTCAAACCTAGGATTTGACAAGATTCAAATGGGCATCAAAATTGAAAAAAAAATTGAAAAAAGAAAAACCAAAGCAAATAGTTTTCTTATGTCATATAGTAAGCATTAAAGTTGTTGATAAATAAGGTCCATACATATTCAAACCACACAAATCATGTATCTATACCCCCTAATTAACCCCTAAATTAATTAACTCTGTCTTATGAAGTCAAGCATGTGAAGAGAAGTGGTTTTGGGTTTCAAACATTGAAATTTTAAAAACCTCCCAAAAGCTTCATTTTAGAGTGACTAAGAAGGATACAGACTTCCCTTTTCATTTTTATGTTTTAAACTTGTTTAAATCTTGGTCAAACCAAGGATTTGACCAAGATTCAAATGGCCCTAAAAATTCAGAAAAAATCAAAAGAATGAAAAACCAAAGCACATAGCATTCTTATGTCATATGTATAGTAAGCATTCAAGTTGATAAACAAAGGTCTAGAGACATATATATTCAAACCAGAAAAATCATGTATATATCTACCCCTAAAACTCTAATTAAACTATGTTTTATGAAGTAAATCATGAAGAGAAGTGGTTTTGGGTTTCAAACATGGAAATTTCAAGAACCTCCCAAAAGCTTCATTTTAGAGTGACTAAGAAGGATCCAGAAGGACCCACAGACTTCCAATACGCATCCTGATGCGTCTTCTCTTGACAAAGAAGATGGCTGGGAGTTTGCGTACCTATTGCACGTGACTTGTGCTCACTAAAGTGTGGGACCTCACGCGTGGGCACCACACGTAAGTGACAGACATGTTGGTGTAAAAACTCGATTGATTATTATACTGCATTAGAACAAAGTTTCCTATGGATTCAAGGGTAGGAAATCCAAGTTAACTCATTTACATGACATTATTATTTCCATGAAGCAAAGTTAACACATCTATCGATTGGTACATTTTTGAGTGACTAAGAAGGATCCATGCTTACTTATTCGTTTTCACGTGTTAAACTTGTCTAAATCTTGGTCAAACCTAGGATTTGACCAAGATTCAAATGGGCAGAAAAATAAAATAAAAAACAGAAAAATGAAAAACCAAATCACATAGTCATCTTATGTCATATAGTAAGCATTAAAGTTGATAAACAAGGTCTAGAAATATCAAACCATACAAATCATGTATCTACCCCTAACCCCTAAACTATGTCTTATAAATTAAGTCAAGCATGAAGAGATGTGGTTTTGGGTTTCAAACATGGAAATATCAAAAACCTCCCAAAAACTTCATTTTAGTGTGACTAAGAAGGATACACGCTTCCCTTTTCATATTCATGTTCTAAGCTTGTTTAAATTATCTTGGTCAAACCTAGGATTTGACAAGATTCAAATGGGCATCAATATTGAAAAAAATCAAAAAAAAAGAAAAAACAAAGGAAATAGTTTTCTTATGTCTTATAGTAAGCATTAAAGTTGATAAACAAGGTCTAGACATATTCAAACTAGACAAATCATGTATCTATATATACCCCCTAACCCCTAAACTCTGTCTTATGAAGTCAAGCATGTGAAGAGGAAGTTGTTTTGGGTTGCAAACATGGAAATTTCAAAAACCTCCGAAAAACTTCATTTTAGAGTTTCTAAGAAGGATCCATGCTTAACTTTGCATATTCATATTTTAAACTTGTTTAAATCATTATCAAGCCTAGCATTTGACCAATATACAAATGGGTGGGCACAAAATTCAAAAAAATCAGAAAAATGAAAACAAATTAAAGCACATAGTCTTCATATGTCATATCGTATGAATTCAAGTTGATAAACGAGGTCTAGGTATATCCAAACCAGACAAATCATGTATCTATACCCCCTGTCGATCTTATGAAGTCTAGCATGAAGAGAGAAGTCGTTTTTGGTTTCAAAAATGGAAATTTCAAGAACATCCCAAAAGCTTCATTTTAGAGTGACTAAGAAGGATACATGCTTCCCTTTTCATTTTTATGTTTAAACTTGTTTAAATCTTGGTCAAACCTAGGATTTGACCAAGATTCAAATATATGGGCATAAAATTCAAAAAAAAACAGAAAAATTTAAAACCAAGGCACATAGTCTTCTTATGTCATATAGTAAACAATCAATTAATTAAGTTGATAAACCAGTTCTAGACATATTCAAACCAGGAAAATCATGTATCTACCCCCTAACGCCCTAGCTAAACTCTGTCTTATGAAGTCAAGCATGCATGAAGAGAAGTGGTTTTTGGTTTCAAACGTTTAAGCCAAAAGGTAAGCATGGATCCTCCTTAATTAGTCACTGTAAAATGAAGCTTTTGGGAGGTTTGTGAAATTTCCATGTTTGAAACCTAAAAGCACTTCTCTTCATGCTTGACTTCATAAGACAGAGTTTAGGGTTAGGGGGTGTAGATCGATACATGATTTGTCTGGTTTGAATATGTCCAAATCTTATTTATCAACTTTTGAATGCATGCTACTCTCTCAAAGAAAAACTTTTGAATGCTTACTATATATATGACATAAGAAGACTATATGCTTTTAAAATTCAAACATATGGTAAGCATTCTTATGTCATATAGTAAGCATTCAAGTTGATACACAAGCAAGGTTTGGACATATTCAAACCAGACAAATCATGTATCTACCCCCTAACCCCTAATTAAATTGTCTTATGAAGCAGTCTAGCATGAAGAGAAGTGGTTTTGGGTTTCAAACATGGAAATTTCAAAAACCTCCCAAAAACTTCATTTTAGAGTGACTAAGAAGGATATACAAGCTTCCCTTTTCATTTTCATGTTTTAAACTTGTTTAAATCTTGGTCAAACCTCTAGGATTTGACCAAAAGATTCAAATGGGCATAGAAATTCATAAAAAATCAAAAGAATGAAAAACCAAAGGACATAACATTCTTATGTCATATATATATAGTAATTAAGCATTCAAGTTGATAAACAAGGTCTAGACATATTCAAACCAGAAAATAATGTATAT
This sequence comes from Lolium multiflorum, assembly GCA_030979885.1. Taxonomy (NCBI): domain Eukaryota; kingdom Viridiplantae; phylum Streptophyta; class Magnoliopsida; order Poales; family Poaceae; genus Lolium; species Lolium multiflorum. The sequence goes on along the minus strand of CM061749.1, from coordinate 113,814,997 downwards.
ATCTACCCCTAACCCTAAACTCCGTCTTATGAAGTCAAGCATGCATGAAGAGAAGTGGTTTTTGGTTTCAAACATGGAAATTTCGAAAACCCTCCCAAGACCGAGCTACATTTTGGAGTGACTAAGAAGGATATATAGATGCTTAATTTTTCATATTCATGATTTAAACTTGTTTAAACCATGTTCAAACCTAGGATTTGACCAAGATTCAAATGGGCATAAAATTTTAAAAAAATAAAAAAATAAAAAAACAAGGCACATAGTATTCTTATGTCATATAGTAAGCATTCAATTAAGTTGATAAACAAGGTCTAGACATAATCAAACCAGGAAAATCATGCATCTACCCCCTAACCCTAGCTAAACTCTGTCTTATGAAGTCAAGCATGCACGAAGAGAAGTGGTTTTTGGTTTCAAACGTTTAAGCCAAAAGCCCATTTTCAAATATTTCAAACTTATTCAAATTTGGTTCAAATTTGAAAGACATACAAGTTATAGCACACATAGTGCATACATTTTCACACATACTGCACTAGATGCTAACCCTATAGTTTGAGGCCATTTGGGTGACCTAGGTCGAAAAAATTCTTGGATTAGAATCGTGTTGTTCGAACCCCGTAGTTGGATTTTTTTGAACCCTTGATCTGTAGAACTGGGCAAAACCCTAGTTTAACCTATTTAATTACAGATTCGTATATCGATTTTTCTACGAGTACTACCTTTTTATTATTACTATGCAGCACATGGGTGTTTGCCCGTCGAGTGAAACTCGGAGGAAGAGGGATCACTCGGAAGGAGAGAAGAAGGGAGAGAATTATGGTGTCTCCCCTTTTTCGGGTGATGATGTTGACTTTTGTGCAGGGTTTGTCAGTGAGCAGGAGGTGCGAGCGAGCGAGCGAGCGAGCGAGTCGAGCGAGGCCGAGAATGAGAGAGATTTGTTTTTTTTTGTGAGAGGGACAACCGAAGGATCTAGAAGGACCCACAGACTTCCAAAACGCATCCTGATGCGTCTTCTCTTGACAAAGAAGATGGCTGGGAGTTTGCGTACCTATTGCACGTGACTTGTGCTCACTGAAGTGTGGGACCTCAAGCGTGGGCACCACACGTAAGTGACAGACCTGTTGGTGTAAAAACTCGGTTGATTATAATAGTGCATTAGAACAAAGTTTCCTATGGATTCAAGGGTAGGAAATCCAAGTTAACTCATTTACATGACATTATTATTTCCATGAAGCAAAGTTAACACATCTATCGATTGGTACATTTTTGAGTGACTAAGAAGGATCCAGGCTTACTTATTCGTTTTCACGTGTTAAACTTGTCTAAATCTTGGTCAAACCTAGGATTTGACCAAGATTCAAATGGGCAGAAAAATAAAATAAAAAACAGAAAAATGAAAAACCAAATCACATAGTCATCTTATGTCATATAGTAAGCATTAAAGTTGATAAACAAGGACTAGAAATATCAAACCATACAAATCATGTATCTACCCCTAACCCCTAAACTATGTCTTATAAATTAAGTCAAGCATGAAGAGATGTGGTTTTGGGTTTCAAACATGGAAATTTCAAAAACCTCCCAAAAACTACATTTTAGAGTGACTAAGAAGGATGCATGCTTCCCTTTTCATATTCATGTTTTAAGCTTGTTTAAATTATCTCAGTCAAACCTAGGATTTGACAAAGATTCAAATGGGCATCGAAAAAATCAGGAAAAAGAAAAACCAAAGCAAATAGTTTTCTTATGTCATATAGTAAGCCAATTAATTAAGTTGATAAACAAGGTCTAGACATATTCAAACTAGACAAATCATGTATCTATACCCCCTAACCCCTGAACTCTGTCTTATGAAGTCAAGCATATGAAGAGAAGTGGTTTTGGGTTTTCAAACATGGAAATTTGAAAAACCTCCCAAAAACTTCATTTTAGAGTGACAAAGAAGGATACATGCTTCCCTTTTCATATTCAGGTTTTAAGCTTGTTTAAATTATCTCAGTCAAACCTAGGATTTGACAAGATTCAAATGGGCATCAAAATTGAAAAAAATCAGGAAAAAGAAAAACCAAAGCAAATAGTTTTCTTATGTCATATAGTAAGCCAATTAAGTTGATAAACAAGGTCTAGACATATTCAAACTAGACAAATCATGCATGCATCTATACCCCCTAACCCCTAAACTCCGTCTTATGAAGTCAAGCATATGAAGAGAAGTGGTTTTGCTCCCAAAAGCTTCATTTTAGAGTGACTAAGAAGGATCCATGCTTACCTTTGCATTTTCATATTTTAATCTTGTTAAATCATTATCAAGCCTAGGATTTGACCAAGATACAAATGGGTGGGCACAAAATTCAAAAAAATCAGAATAATGAAAAACAAAAGCATGTAGTCTTTTTATGTCATATCGTATGCATTCAAGTTAAACGAGGTCTAGGTATATCCAAACCAGACAAATCATGTATCTACCCCATGTTGATCTTATGAAGTCTAGCATGAAGAGAAGTCGTTTTGGGTTTCAAACATGGAAATTTCAAGAACATCCCAAAAGCTTCATTTTAGAGTGACTAAGAAGGATACATGCTTCCCTTTTCATTTTCATGTTTTAAACTTGTTTAAATCTTGGTCAAACCTAGGATTTGACCAAGATTCAAATATATGAGCATAAAATTCAAAAAAAAACCAAAAATGAAAACCAAGGCACGTAGTCGTCTTATGTCATATAGTAAGCAATCAATTAAGTTGATAAACAAGGTCTAGACATATTCAAACCAGGAAATCATGTATCTACACCCCCTAACGTACCCTAGCTAAACTCTGTCTTATGAAGTCAAGCATGCATGAAGAGAAGTGGTTTTTGGTTTCAAACGTTTAAGCCAAAAGGTAAGCATGGATCCTCCTTATATAGTCACTGTAAAATGAAGCTTTTGGGAGGTTTGTGAAATTTCCATGTTTGAAACCCAAAACCACTTAAGACAGAGTTTATGGTTAGGTGTGTAGATACATGATTTTTCTTGTTTGAATATGTCTAGACCTTGTTTATCAACTTGAATTTTTTACTATATGATATAAGAAGGCTATATATATGTGCTTTGGTTTTTCAATTTTTGATTTCTTTCGATTTTTTTATGCCTATTTAAATCTTGGTCAAATCCTAGGTTTAAACAAGTTTAAAACATGAAAATGAAACGGTAAGCATGAATCCTTCCTTACTCACTCTAAAATGAAGGTACTTGAAAATTTTATGTTTGAAACCCAAAACCCCAGTTCTCTTCATATGTTTGACTTCATAAGACAGAGTTTAGCTAGGGTTAGGGGTAGATATGATACATGATATTTCTGCTTTGAATATGTCTAGAGATCGACCTTGTTTATCAACTTGAATGCTTACTATATGACATAAGATCAAGGCTATATATATATGTGCTTTGGTTTTTCATTTTTTTTGAATTTTTCTGAATTTTTACTCCCATTTGAATCTTGGTCAAATCCTAGGTTTGACCAAGGTTAAAACAAGTTTAAAACATGGCAATGAAAAGGTAAGCATATGGATCATTCTTAGTCTCTCTAAAATGAAGCTTTTGGGAGGTTTTTGAAGTTTCCATGTTTGAAACCCAAAATCACTTCTCTTCATATGCTTGGCTTCATAAGACAAAGATTAGGGTTTAGGGGTAGATATATACATGTTTTGGGAGGTTTTTGAAATTTCCATGTTTGAAACCCAAATCCACTTCTCTTCATCCTTGACGTCTTCATAAGACAAAAGTATAGGGTTATATATATATGCATATGGGTAGATACATGATTTGTCTGGTTTGAATATGTACAAATCTTATTTATCAACTTTTGAATGCATGCTACTCTCTCAAAGAAAAACTTTTGAATGCTTACTATATGACATAAGAAGACTATATGCTTTTAAAATTCAAACATATGGTAAGCATTCTTATGTCATATAGTAAGCATTCAAGTTGATAAACAAGCAAGGTTTGGACATATCCAAACCAGACAAATCATGTATCTGCCCCCTGTCGATCTTATGAAGTCTAGCATGAAGAGAGAAGTCGTTTTTGGTTTCAAAAATGGAAATTTCAAGAACATCCAAAAAGCTTCATTTTAGAGTGACTAAGAAGGATACATGCTTCCCTTTTTATTTTTATGTTTAAACTTGTTTAAATCTTGGTCAAACCTAGGATTTGTCCAAGATTCAAATATATGGGCGTAAAATTCAAAAAAAAAAGAAAAAATTTAAAACCAAGGCACATAGTCTTCTTATGTCATATAGTAAACAATCAATTAATTAAGTTGATAAACCAGGTCTAGACATATTCAAACCAGGAAAATCATGTATCTACCCCCTAACGCCCTAGCTAAACTCTGTCTTATGAAGTCAAGCATGCATGAAGAGAAGTGGTTTTGGTTTCAAACATGGAAATTTCGAAAAAACCTCCCAAGAGCTACATTTTGGAGTGACTAAGAAGGATATATAGATGCTTAATTTTTCATATTCATGATTTAAACTTGTTTAAACCATGTTCAAACCTAGGATTTGACCAAGATTCAAATGGGCATACAATTTTAAAAAAATCAAAAAAATAAAAAACAATGCACATAGTATTATTATGTCATATAGTAAGCATTCAATTAAGTTGATAAAGTAGGTCTAGACATATTCAAACCAGGAAAATCATGCATCTATCCCCTAACCCTAGCTAAACTCTGTCTTATGAAGTCAAGCATGCATGAAGAGAAGTGGTTTTTGGTTTCAAACGTTTAAGCCAAAAGCCCCTTTTCAAATATTTCAAACTTATTCAAATTTGGTTCAAATATGAAAGACATACAAGTTATAGCACACATAGTGCATACATTTTCACACATACTGCACTAGATGCTAACCCTATAGTTTGAGGCCATTTGGGTGACCTAGGTCGAAAAAATTCTTGGATTAGAATCGTGTTGTTCGAACCCCGTAGTTTGATTTTTTTGAACCCTTGATCTGTAGAACTGGGCAAAACCCTAGTTTAACCTATTTAATTACAGATTCGTATATCGATTTTTCTACGAGTACTACCTTTTTATTATTACTATGCAGCACATGGGTGTTTGCCCGTCGAGTGAAACTCGGAGGAAGAGGGATCACTCGGAAGGAGAGAAGAAGGGAGAGAATTATGGTGTCTCCCTTTTTCGGGTGATGATGTTGACTTTTGTGCAGGGTTTGTCAGTGAGCAGGAGGTGCGAGCGAGCGAACGAGCGAGCGAGCGAGTCGAGCGAGGCCGAGAATGAGAGAGATTTTTTTTTTGTGAGAGGGACGACCGAAGGAACCAGAAGGACCCACAGACTTCCAATACGCATCCTGATGCGTCTTCTCTTGACAAAGAAAATGGCTGGGAGTTTGCGTACCTATTGCACGTGACTTGTGCTCACTGAAGTGTGGGACCTCAAGCGTGGGCACCACACGTAAGTGACAGACCTGTTGGTGTAAAAACTCGGTTGATTATAATAGTGCATTAGAACAAAGTTTCCTATGGATTCAAGGGTAGGAAATCCAAGTTAACTCATTTACGTGTTAAACTTGTCTATATCTTGGTCAAACCTAGGATTTGACCAAGATTCAAATGGGCAGAAAAATAAAAACAGAAAAATGAAAAACCAAATCACATAGTCTTCTTATGTCATATAGTAAGCATTAAAGTTGATAAACAAGGTCTAGACATATTAAACCAGACAAATCATGTATCTATACCCCTAACCCCTAAACTCTGTCTTATGAAGTCAAGCATGTGAAGAGAAGTGGTTTTGGGTTTCAAACATGGAAATTTCAAAAAACTCCCAAAAACTACATTTTAGAGTGACTAAGAAGGATACATGCTCCCCTTTTCATATTCATGTTTTAAGCTTGTTTAAATTATCTTGGTCAAACCTAGGATTTGACAAGATTCAAATGGGCATCGAAATTGAAAAAAAAAGTCAGAAAAAAGAAAACCAAAGCAAATAGTTTTCTTATGTCATATAGTAAGCATTAAAGTTGATAAACAAGGTCTAGAAATATTCAAACTAGACAAATCATGTATCTATACCCCCTAACCCCTGAACTCTGTCTTATGAAGTCAAGCATATGAAGAGAAGTGGTTTTGGGTTTCAAACATGGAAATTTGAAAAACCTCCCAAAAACTTCATTTTAGAGTGACAAAGAAGGATACATGCTTCCCTTTTCATATTCATGTTTTAAGCTTGTTTAAATTATCTCGGTCAAACCTAGGATTTGACAAGATTCAAATGGGCATCAAAATTGAAAAAAATCAGGAAAAAGAAAAACCAAAGCAAATAGTTTTCTTATGTCATATAGTAAGCCAATTAAGTTGATAAACAAGGTCTAGACATATTCAAACTAGACAAATCGTGTATCTATACCCCCTAACCCCTAAACTCCGTCTTATGAAGTCAAGCATATGAAGAGAAGTGGTTTTGCTCCCAAAAGCTTCATTTTAGAGTGACTAAGAAGGATCCATGCTTACCTTTGCATTTTCATATTTTAATCTTGTTAAATCATTATCAAGCCTAGGATTTGACCAAGATACAAATGGGTGGGCACAAAATTCAAAAAAATCAGAATAATGAAAAACAAAAGCACGTAGTCTTCTTATGTCATATCGTATGCATTCAAGTTAAACGAGGTCTAGGTATATCCAAACCAGACAAATCATGTATCTACCCCATGTTGATCTTATGAAGTCTAGCATGAAGAGAAGTCGTTTTGGGTTTCAAACATGGAAATTTCAAGAACATCCCAAAAGCTTCATTTTAGAGTGACTAAGAAGGATACATGCTTCCCTTTTCATTTTCATGTTTAAACTTGTTTAAATCTTGGTCAAACCTAGGATTTGACCAAGATTCAAATATATGAGCATAAAATTCAAAAAAAAAAAAAGAAAAGGAGTCTCTTATGTCATATAGTAAGCAATCAATTAAGTTGATAAACAAGGTCTAGACATATTCAAACCAGGAAATCATGTATCTACACCCCTAACGTACCCTAGCTAAACTCTGTCTTATGAAGTCAAGCATGCATGAAGAGAAGTGGTTTTTGGTTTCAAACGTTTAAGCCAAAAGGTAAGCATGGATCCTCCTTAGTCACTGTAAAATGAAGCTTTTGGGAGGTTTGTGAAATTTCCATGTTTGAAACCCAAAACCACTTAAGACAGAGTTTATGGTTAGGTGTGTAGATACATGATTTTTCTTGTTTGAATATGTCTAGACCTTGTTTATCAACTTGAATTTTTTACTATATGATATAAGAAGGCTATATATATGTGCTTTGGTTTTTCATTTTTTGATTTCTTTTGAATTTTTATGCCTATTTAAATCTTGGTCAAATCCTAGGTTTAAACAAGTTTAAAACATGAAAATGAAACGGTAAGCATGAATCCTTCCTTACTCACTCTAAAATGAAGGTACTTGAAAATTTTATGTTTGAAACCCAAAACCCCAGTTCTCTTCATATGTTTGACTTCATAAGACAGAGTTTAGGGTTAGGGGTAGATATGATACATGATATTTCTGCTTTGAATATGTCTAGACCTTGTTTATCAACTTGAATGCTTACTATATGACATAAGAAGGCTATATATATATATATATATATATATGTGCTTTGGTTTTTCATTTTTTTTGAATTTTTCTGAATTTTTACTCCCATTTGAATCTTGGTCAAATCCTAGGTTTGACCAAGGTTAAAACAAGTTTAAAACATGGCAATGAAAAGGTAAGCATATGGATCATTCTTAGTCTCTCTAAAATGAAGCTTTTGGGAGGTTTTTGAAGTTTCCATGTTTGAAACCCAAAATCACTTCTCTTCATATGCTTGGCTTCATAAGACAAAGATTAGGGTTTAGGGGTAGATATATACATGTTTTGGGAGGTTTTTGAAATTTCCATGTTTGAAACCCAAATCCACTTCTCTTCATCCTTGACGTCTTCATAAGACAAAAGTATAGGGTTATATATATATGCATGGGTAGATACATGCTTTTTTCTGGTTTGAATATGTATAGACCTTGTTTAAAATTATCAACTTAATTGAATGCTTACTATATATATGACATATATAAGAAGGCTATATATGTGTTTTGTTTTTTCATTTTTCATTTTTTCCTGATTTTTTATGCCCATTTGAATCTTGGTCAAATCCTAGGTTTGATCAAGATTTAAACAAGCAGTTTAAAAATGAAAATGAAAAGGTAAGCCTGGATCCTTCTTAGGGCTCCTTTGATTTAAAGGATAGGAAAAGTATAGGAATAGGAAAGGCATAGGATTGGAATGACACATGTCTACTTGAATCCTATAGAAAGATGAAGTGTGTTTGATTGTAGCAAAGGAATTTTTTCATGAGGTATGAGCCAATGTTTTTTCCTATAGGAATTACGCTACAAGATTCCTATAGGAATTTTTCCTATAGGATATGTTTCTATGAATCAAACAACATGTATAGGAAATTTTCCCATAGGAACCAAATCCTACACAATTCCTATGCAAATCCTATGAATCAAAGGAGCCCTTAGTCACTGTAAAATGAAGCTTTTGGGAGGTTTGTGAAATTTCCATGTTTGAAACCCAAAAGCACTTCTCTTCATGCTTGACTTCATAAGACAGAGTTTAGGGTTAGGGGGTGTAGATACATGATTTGTCTGGTTTGAATATGTACAAATCTTATTTATCAACTTTTGAATGCATGCTACTCTCTCAAAGAAAAACTTTTGAATGCTTACTATATGACATAAGAAGACTATATGCTTTTAAAATTCAAACATATGGTAAGCATTCTTATGTCATATCGTAAGCATTCAAGTTGATAAACAAGCAAGGTTTGGACATATATATTCAAACCAGACAAATCATGTATCTACCCCCTAACCCCTAATTAAATTGTCTTATGAAGTCTAGCATGAAGAGAAGTGGTTTTGGGTTTCAGACATGGAAATTTCAAAAACCTCCAAAAAACTTCATTTTAGAGTGACTAATTAAGAAGGATATACAAGCTTCCCTTTTCATTTTCATGTTTTAAACTTGTTTCAATCTTGGTCAAACCTCTAGGATTTGACCAAAAGATTCAAATGGGCATGGAAATTCATAAAAAACCAAAAGAATGAAAAAACAAAGGACATAACATTCTTATGTCATATATATATAGTAAGCATTCAAGTTGATAAACAAGGCCTAGACATATTCAACCCAGAAAATCATGTATATATCTACCCCTAACCCTAAACTCTGTCTTGTGAAGTCAAGCATGCATGAAGAGAAGTGGTTTTGGTTTCAAACATGGAAATTTCGAAAAAACCTCCGAAGAGCTACATTTTGGAGTGACGAAGAAGGATATATAGATGCTTAATTTTTCATATTCATGATTTAAACTTGTTTAAACCATGTTCAAACCTAGGATTTGACCAAGATTCAAATGGGCATAAAATTTTAAAAAAATCAAAAAATAAAAAACAAGGCACATAGTATTCTTATGTCATATAGTAAGCATTCAATTAAGTTGATAAACAAGGTCTAGACATATTCAAACCAGGAAAATCATGCATCTACCCCCTAACCCTAGCTAAACTCTGTCTTATGAAGTCAAGCATGAATGAAGAGAAGTGGTTTTTGGTTTCAAACGTTTAAGCCAAAAGCCCCTTTTCAAATATTTCAAACTTATTCAAATTTGGTTCAAATATGAAAGACATACAAGTTATAGCACACATAGTGCATACATTTTCACACATACTGCACTAGATGCTAACCCTATAGTTTGAGGCCATTTGGGTGACCTAGGTCGAAAAAATTCTTGGATTAGAATCGTGTTGTTCGAACCCCGTAGTTGGATTTTTTTGAACCCTTGATCTGTAGAACTGGGCAAAACCCTAGTTTAACCTATTTAATTACAGATTCGTATATCGATTTTTCTACGAGTACTACCTTTTTATTATTACTATGCAGCACATGGGTGTTTGCCCGTCGAGTGAAACTCGGAGGAAGAGGGATCACTCGGAAGGAGAGAAGAAGGGAGAGAATTATGGTGTCTCCCCTTTTTGGGTGATGATGTTGACTTTTGTGCAGGGTTTGTCAGTGAGCAGGAGGTGCGAGCGAGCGAGTCGAGCGAGGCCGAGAATGAGAGAGATTTGTTTTTTTTTGTGAGAGGGACGACCGAAGGAACCAGAAGGACCCACAGACTTCCAATACGCATCCTGATGCGTCTTCTCTTGACAAAGAAAATGGCTGGGAGTTTGCGTACCTATTGCACGTGACTTGTGCTCACTGAAGTGTGGGACCTCAAGCGTGGGCACCACACGTAAGTGACAGACCTGTTGGTGTAAAAACTCGGTTGATTATAATAGTGCATTAGAACAAAGTTTCCTATGGATTCAAGGGTAGGAAATCCAAGTTAACTCATTTACGTGTTAAACTTGTCTATATCTTGGTCAAACCTAGGATTTGACCAAGATTCAAATGGGCAGAAAAATAAAAACAGAAAAATGAAAAACCAAATCACATAGTCTTCTTATGTCATATAGTAAGCATTAAAGTTGATAAACAAGGTCTAGACATATTAAACCAGACAAATCATGTATCTATACCCCTAACCCCTAAACTCTGTCTTATGAAGTCAAGCATGTGAAGAGAAGTGGTTTTGGGTTTCAAACATGGAAATTTCAAAAAACTCCCAAAAACTACATTTTAGAGTGACTAAGAAGGATACATGCTCCTCTTTTCATATTCATGTTTTAAGCTTGTTTAAATTATCTTGGTCAAACCTAGGATTTGACAAGATTCAAATGGGCATCAAAATTGAAAAAAAGTCAGAAAAAAGAAAACCAAAGCAAATAGTTTTCTTATGTCATATAGTAAGCATTAAAGTTGATAAACAAGGTCTAGACATATCAAACTAGACAAATCATGTATCTATACCCCTAACCCCTAACTCTGTCTTATGAAGTCAAGCATATGAAGAGAAGTGGTTTTGGGTTTCAAACGTGGAAATTTGAAAAACCTCCCAAAAACTTCATTTTAGAGTGACAAAGAAGGATACATGCTTCCCTTTTCATATTCATGTTTTAAGCTTGTTTAAATTATCTCGGTCAAACCTAGGATTTGACAAGATTCAAATGGGCATCAAAATTGAAAAAAATCAGGAAAAAGAAAAACCAAAGCAAATAGTTTTCTTATGTCATATAGTAAGCCAATTAAGTTGATAAACAAGGTCTAGACATATTCAAACTAGACAAATCATGTATCTATACCCCCTAACCCCTAAACTCCGTCTTATGAAGTCAAGCATATGAAGAGAAGTGGTTTTGCTCCCAAAAGCTTCATTTTAGAGTGACTAAGAAGGATCCATGCTTACCTTTGCATTTTCATATTTTAATCTTGTTTAAATCATTATCAGACCTAGGATTTGACCAAGATACAAATGGGTGGGCACAAAATTCAAAAAAAACAGAATAATGAAAAACAAAAGCACGTAGTCTTCTTATGTCATATCGTATGCATTCAAGTTAAACGAGGTCTAGGTATATCCAAACCAGAAAAATCATGTATCTACCCCCTGTTGATCTTATGAAGTCTAGCATGAAGAGAAGTCGTTTTGGGTTTCAAACATGGAAATTTCAAGAACATCCCAAAAGCTTCATTTTAGAGTGACTAATTAAGAAGGATACATGCTTCCCTTTCATTTTCATGTTTTAAACTTGTTTAAATCTTGGTCAAACCTAAGATTTGACCAAGATTCAAATATATGAGCATAAAATTCAAAAAAAAACAAAAAAATGAAAACCAAGGCACGTAGTCTTCTTATGTCATATAGTAAGCAATCAATTAAGTTGATAAACAAGGTCTAGACATATTCAAACCAGGAAAATCATGTATCTACCCCCTAACCCTAGCTAAACTCTGTGTTATGAAGTCAAGCATGCATGAAGAGAAGTGGTTTTTGGTTTCAAACGTTTAAGCCAAAAGGTAAGCATGGATCCTCCTCAGTCACTGTAAAATGAAGCTTTTGGGAGGTTTGTGAAATTTCCATGTTTGAAACCCAAAACCACTTAAGACAGAGTTTATGGTTAGGTGTAGATACATGATTTTTCTTGTTTGAATATGTCTAGACCTTGTTTATCAACTTGAATTTTTTACTATATGATATAAGAAGGCTATATATGTGCTTTGGTTTTTCATTTTTTGATTTCTTTCGAATTTTTTATGCCTATTTAAATCTTGGTCAAATCCTAGGTTTAAACAAGTTTAAAACATGAAAATGAAACGGTAAGCATGAATCCTTCCTTACTCACTCTAAAATGAAGGTACTTGAAAATTTTATGTTTGAAACCCAAAACCCCAGTTCTCTTCATATGTTTGACTTCATAAGACAGAGTTTAGGGTTAGGGGTAGATATGATACATGATATTTCTGCTTTGAATATGTCTAGACCTTGTTTATCAACTTGAATGCTTACTATATGACATAAGAAGGCTATATATGTGTTTTGGTTTTCCATTTTTTTTGAATTTTTCTGAATTTTTACTCCCATTTGAATCTTGGTCAATTCCTAGGTTTGACCAAGGTTAAAACAAGTTTAAAACATGGCAATGAAAAGGTAAGCATGGATCCTTCTTAGTCACTCTAAAATGAAGCTTTTGGGAGGTTTTTGAAATTTCCATGTTTGAAACCCAAAATCACTTCTCTTCATGCTTGACTTCATAAGGCAGAGTTTAGGGTTAGGGGGTAGATACATGATTTGTTTGGTTTGAATATGTCTAGACCTTGTTTATCAACTTGAATGCTTACTATATGACATCAGAAGACTATGTTCTTTGGTTTTTTTCCGTTTTTTTTGAATTGTTATACCCATTTGAATCTTGGTCAAATCCTAGGTTTGACCAAGATTTAAACAAGTTAAGAAATTGAAAATGAAAAAGGTAAGCCTGGATCCTTCTTAGTCACTGTAGAATGAAGCTTTTGGGAGGTTTGTGAAATTTCCATGTTTGAAACCCAAAACCAGTTCTCTTCATATGTTTGACTTCATAAGACAGAGTTTTTATCAACTCGAGTGCTTACTATATGACATAAGAAGGCTATATATGTGCTTTGGTTTTTCATTTTTTGATTTTTTCCGAATTTTTATGCCCATTTAAATCTTGGTCAAATCCTAGGTTTGACCAAGGTTTAAACAAGTTTAAAACATGAAAAGAAAAGGTAAGAATGGATCCTTCTTAGTCATTCTAAAATGAATGAAGCTTTTGGGATGTTCTCACAAATCGATCTAGTCTACATGACTTTGATAAATTTTAATTAAGAAGCAGCAACTTAACAATAATTACCCAAAATCTAACAGCTGGTTCGACAACAACCTGGACGTTACGCTAAAATGAACTGCGAAAACAACGAACAACACTTTTGTAGTACTGTACTCGGTACTCCGTACTTGCTCCAGATAATCCCCATTGCTTCACTACTACAGTAGTACTACCCTGGCTCGCATTCATTGTTTCCCCTGACTATTCAGAGCTTTGGACGTCCATCAGAGTTGTAGTCAGTAGTACAGTACTGCTAGCTCGATTAATGGCGTGCTATAAAATTCTATACTAGCCGACAGATGTCCATTCCTCGGGTTGCGCGCCAGAGCCTTCGAAGAGAAGGTAGCCGCTCTGTCCCGTTGATTTACGGTGGACGGACAGGATACTCCGGACCGCTCTCGATTCATTTGCTTCTGCTCCCGCGTCCTGACCCTTCGCGGACTGAGATCCAGTGACTTCACTAAGAGAAGTCACCATGCGACTTTACACACGTGAGCCATTCGATCAAGATCCAACGCTCGCGGTTGATCCAAATTTCGAACTTAAACTAAACTAATATTTTAAATGGACTGGAACTTTCCGAGAATACGTCTTAATGTAAAGTTTTTCTGTTTTTTTCTGAGCTACATAAATTTTAATTTCAAATTTTAGATCGACCATGTTCGTTGGATCTTAACCTGATGGCTCGTATAGGTAAAGTTCATGGTAACTTCTGTTGGGTAAAGTCACTGGATCTCAGTTCGCAAGGGAGCCCCCTCTCGGCCGTTGATTTAGGATGGGCGGACCAGGTTGCTCGAAGCGAGGGCAGGAGACGGTTGTCTGGTTTTAATAGGGGGGAGTACTTCTTCCATCCCCTTCTTGCTTCACTTCCAGTCTCCTTCCACTTCCAGCGATGCCTCCGAAGTCAAGGCCACCATCTCGCTTGAAGAAGCACCATCTAGTGTTGACCAAGGACGCGGAGAGTTCCCGCCGGCGGTCTATCCAGATGCTGGCCGCGAGAAAGGGCCCGCCAGAAAACGAAGGCCCTGCTTCGCGCTCGTCTCGGAACGGCGTCAGTCGTGCGGTCGAAGATTCCTGGTTGGTTTCCATCGCCATGTTTCTTGATTCTTCCTGGCCCGGAGGTCCCAACTCTTTATTCCGTATTAATCCTTTTTATACATATCTCAGTGCCCCACGACGCACCCTGACATCTTCTCATGACGACTTCAACCCCTGTCTCCTGCGCTTAGAGGTTACCACTGATTGGACATTTTCGTCTTCCTCTCGTCACTTTGTTTCGGTACTGATGATATTGCCATGCAGGAAGCATCGGCGTGTTTCAGAGATGAGCTTAAAACTCTCGTGGAACTCGCCTCCAACTTTCGCGATGATGTCGATACTTTGAAGGACGAGGTCACCGGCCGGGGCAAGCTGCATGATGTGAGGGTTCCATCAAGTGAGGAAACGAACTCTGTCATCAAGAAGCTCAAGGGCGAGAATTTGATGCTTAAGATCGAGTGCGGCTTTCTTCGCGAAGAAAACGTCGAGCTATCAAACAGGTGCGTTCAAGCTCTCAACGGGAGCCTCAACACCCAACATGATGCGGTGAAGAAGATGATGGATGACAGCATCTTGAAGAAAAACAATATGGTGGAGGACACGCGCGGGATGGTCGATCCAATCCAGGCACCGCAGAAGGAAGTCGATGCGCTCCGAGTCCAGCCACCTTTGCGTAGGTCGCCGAGGCGCCCTCGCGCAGGTCACTGAGGAGCGCACGTCGCCGAGTAGGCTGGGGGATAAGGAATTCCAACGAGAGAAGCGGAATCACCACCTGTCCTGATGGAGGGCCACTCCGCCAAGTAGGCTGGGGGAGAGAAACACTGCCTCTCATTGTTCTTTAGCTAGTCCTCCGATCCATATTACTTGATGTTAAAATGGATGTATCTACAACTGAAATATGTCTAGATACATATATTTTAGTATCACAAAGTAAGTATCAACGTTTATATTGCCCAAGTCTTATTATCCATCCCTAAGGTGGGTCGCTTTTGTAACTACTGATTGCAGATTCGACTCTTCTGCAGACCGAAAGATTTTTAGAGTGACTAAGAATGATTCATGCTTAGCTTTCCATTTTCATGTTTTAAACTTGTTTAAATCTTGCTCAAACCTAGGATTTGACCAAGATTCAAATGGGTTTAACAATTAAAAAAATCAGAAAAATGAAAAACCAAAGCACATAGTATTCTTATGTCATATAGTAAGCATTCAAGTTGATAAACAAGGTCTAGACATATTCAAAACACACAAAACATGTATCTACCCCCTAACCCTAAACTCTGTCTTATGAAGTTAAGTATGAGGAGAAGTGATTTTGGGTTCAAACATGGAAATTTCACAAACCTCCCAAAAGCTTCATTTTAGAGTGACTAAGAAGGATCCATGCTTACCTTTTCATTGCCATTTTTTAAACTTGTTTTAACCTTGGTCAAACCTAGGATTTGACCAAGATTCAAACGGGCAAAAATTCAAAAAAAATAAAAAAATGAAAAACCAAAGCACATATATAGCCTTCTTATGTCATATAGTAAGCATTCAAGTTGATAAACAAGGTCTAGACATATTCAAACCAGAAATATCATGTATCATATCTACCCCTAACCCTAAACTTTGTCTTATGAAGTCAAACATATGAAGAGAACTGGGGTTTTGTGTTTCAAACATAAAAATTTCAAGTACCTTCATTTTAGAGTGACTGAGAAAGGATTCATGCTTACCTTTTCATTGTCATGTTTTAAACTTGATTAAACCTTGGTCAAACCTAGGATTTGACCAATATTTAAATGGGCATAAAAAATTCGAAAAAATGAAAAAAATGGAAAACCAAAGCACATATATAGCCTTCTTATGTCATAAACATTCAAGTTGATAAACAAGGTCTAGACATATTCAAACAAGAAAAATCATGTATCTACGCCTAACCAAAAACTCTGTCTTAAGTGGTTTTGGGTTTCAAACATGGAAATTTCAAGAACATCCCAAAAGCTTCATTTTAGACTGACTAAGAAGGATACACACTTCCCATTTCATTTTCATGTTTGAAACTTGTTTAAATCTTGGTCAAACCTAGGATTTGACCAAGATTCAAATAAGTAAAAACATGAAAATGAAAAGGTAAGCATCGATCCTTATTAGTCGCTCTAAAATGAAGCTTTTGGGAGGTTTTTGAAATTTTCATGTTTGAAACCCAAAACCACTTCTCTTCATGCATGCTTGACTTCATAAGACATAGTTTAGGGTTAGGGGTAGATACATGATTTTTCTGGTTTGAACATGTCTAGACCTTGTTTATCAATTTGAATGCTTACTATATGACATAAGAAGGCTATGTGCTTTGGTTTTTCATTCTTACGATTTTTTTCTTAATTTTTATGCCCATTCGAATCTTGGTCAAATCCCAGGTTTGACCAAGATTTAAACAAGTTTAAAACATGACAATGAAAAGGTAATCAATCCTGGATCCTTCATAATTAATAAGTTAGTCTAATTAAAATGAAGCTTTTGGGAGGTTTTTGAAATTTTTGTGTTTGAAACCAAAAACCACTTCTCTTCATGCTTGACTTCATAAGATAGAGTTTAGGGTTAGGGGTAGATACATGATTTGTATTATTTGAATTGTCTTGACCTTATTTATCATCTTTTAAATGCTTACTATATATATGACATAAGAAGACTATGTGCTTTAGTTTTTCAATTTTCTGATTTTTTAATTTTATGCCCATTTGAATCTTGGTCAAATCCTAGGTTTGACAATGATTTAAACAAGTTTAAAATATGAAAATGAAAAGATAAGCATGGATCCTTCTTAGTCACTCTAAAATAAAGCTTTTGGGTGGTTTTTGAAATTTCCATGTTTGAAACCCAAAAGCACTTCTCTTCATGCTTGACTACATAAGACAGAGTTTAGGGTTAGGGGGTAGACACATGATTTTTCTTGTTTGAATATGTCTAGACCTTGTTTATCAACTTTAATGCTTACTATATGACATAAGAAAACTATGTGCTTTGTTTTTTCATTTTTTTATTTTTTTGGAATTTTGATGCACATTTGAATCTTGGTAAAATCCTAGGTTTGACCAAGATTTAAACAAGTATATAACATGAAAATGAAAAGGGAAGCATGTATCCTTCTTAGTCACTCTAAAATGAATTTTTTGGGAGTTTTTTGAAATTTCCATGTTTGAAACCCAAAACCATGCACTTCTCTTCATGCTTGACTTCATAAGATAGAGTTTAGGGGTTTGCGGATAGATACATGATTTGTCTAGTTTGAATAAGTCTAGACCTTGTTTATCAACTTTAATGCTTACTATATGACATAAGAAGACTATGTGCTTTCGTTTTTCATTTTTCTATTTTTTTTATTTTATGCCCATTTGAATCTTGGTCAAATCCTAGATTTAACCAGGATTTAAACAAGTTTAAAACATGAAAATGAAAAGGTAAGCCTTGATCCTTCTTAGTCACACTAAAATGAAGCTTTTGGGATGTTCTTGAAATTTCCATGTTTGAACCCAAAACGACTTCTCTTCATGCTAGACTTCATAAGACAGAGTTTAGGGGTTAGCGGGTAGATACATGACTTGTCTAGTTTGAATAAGACTAGACCTTGTTTATCAACTTTAATGCTTACTATATGACATAAGAAGACTATGTGCTTTGGTTTTTCATTTTTCTATATTTTTATTTTATGCCCATTTGAATCTTGGTCAAACCTATATTTGACCAGGATTTAAACAAGTTTAAAACATGAAAATGAAAAGGTAAGCCTTGATCCTTCTTAGTCACACTAAAATGAAGCTTTTGGGATGTTCTTGAAATTTCCATGTTTGAAACCCAAAACGACTTCTCTTCATGCTAGACTTCATAAGACAGAGTTTAAGGTTTAGGGTTATAGATACATGATTTGTCTGGTTTAAATATGTATAGACCTTGTTTATCAACTTGAATGCTTACTATATGGCATAAGAAAACTATGTGCTTTGGTTTTTCATTTTTCTGATTTTTTTAAATTTTGATGCCCATCGAATCTTGGTCAAATCCTAGGTTTGACCAAGATTTAAACAAGTTTAAAACATGAAAATGAACAGGGAAGCATGTATCCTTCTTAGTCACTCTAAAATGAATTTTTTGGGAGGTTTTTGAAATTTCCATGTTTGAAACCCAAAACCAGTTCTCTTCATGCTTGACTTCATAAGACAGAGTTTAGGGGTTAGGGGTAGATACATAATTTGTATGGTTTGAATATGTCTAGACCTTGTTTATCAACTTTAATGCTTACTATATGACATAAGAACACTATGTGCTTTGGTTTTTCATTTTTCTGATTTTTAAATTTTAATGCCCATTTGAATCTTGGTCAAATCCTAGGTTTGACCAAGATTTAAACAAGTTTAAAACATGAAAATGAAAAGGGAAGCATGTATCCTTCTTAGTCACTCTAAAATGAAGTTTTTGGGAGGTTTTTGAAATTTCCATGTTTGAAACCCAAAACCACTTCTCTTCATGCTTGACTTCATAAGACAGAGTTTAGGGGTTAGGGAGTAGATACATGATTTGTATGGTTTGAATATGTGTAGACCTTGTTTATCACCTTTAATGCTTACTATATGACATAAGAAGACTATGTGCTTTGGTTTTTCATTTTTCTGATTTTTTTAATTTTCTGCCCATTTGAATCTTGGTCAAATCCTTGGTTTGACCAATATTTAGACAAGTTTAACACGTGAAAACGAACTGATAATCCCATTTGTTGACTCATTTAACTAGTTAATCCCATTTGTTGACTCTCTGTTGACCAGGCACTTGAGGTAAAACTGAGTATATTGCACTAGCCAGTATTAGTACTCAAGGGGAAAACCGAGCACACAAAAAATGCTACAGTATAAGACTCGAGAGTATATCTAAATTTCCAGGGTTAGACTCGAGTACGCGTGTTGCGGTGCAGAAGTGGAAGACGTGCAATTGTTGACGGGTACTGACGCGAGTCGCGGTGCAGAAGTCGAAGACGTGCAATTGTGGACGCGTGTCGCGTTGCAGAAGCCCAAGACGTGCAGACGTTAAATGGTGGACGCGTAGGACGCGGGTCGCATTAACCACCCCTCGCCTTTATAGACGCCTCCTCGCACTATCTCTGTCACTCTCACTCGCTCATGCAACGCCGCCTCTCACGTCCCATCATCTTCTCCAAAGCAAAAACCCTCTCCCTCTCTGCAGGCGAGATGGACATGGAGAATGCGAATCCCATCGTCCATGACGCCGTCGGCTCCAAGCGCGACGCCTCCCTCTTCGACGTCGTCCCCTCAAAGGCCGTCGCCGCCGCCGGTGGCGGTCGTATCCCGCCGGGATGGGACCCCTATGAGCCGGTGCCGTACATCTCGCCTCCGAACCCCTACGACACCTTCATGGACGACCCATGGAACGAGGTAACTATGGTTTGCTCCCTTTTTTGTTCCCCCATTCCTTTTTGAACCCTATTTTTGCTGGTTCCCTAGTAACTATTAGTGCCGATCTGTAGATGGTTGAGTATTGGGTTAATATTTGCGCCGATTTTATTCCATTTTGCTTTGATCCCTTCTTGATTTCGTTTAAGATTTGGAGTTCGGCCGTTCGGTTAATTTATGCAAGTAATAATGGGATCTCAATCAGTTAATTTATGGGATCTCAGTCAGTTATTTTATGCAGGAATCAAAAGATATCAACCGTTTAATTTTGCAAATATTCTGGAATCTGTTCAAAATCAGATCTGGAATCTGTTTCTTTGCCTATGATGAATCGTTGGGCACAAATTTTTACAGAGTGGGTTCAGCGAACCATTGCTGTGTACAAATCTGTTGTGCATGAGCTATGGTTCGCTAACACCATCCCTGTAGACATATAATCGTGTCCACTCTAACTGAGGCTGGCTCTGTTTTTCCTTACTTTGTTATCATGCACGTTAGTCATCGTTGCATCTCATTCACTAATAGTTCCCGTTTGATATGGATCAGCTGTCTGGCAGCGACGTCGGCAGCGACGACGAGCACCATGACGTCAAGACTCGCCAGGTGCTGCGGAGGCTGCAGGTCGGCCAGTACGTCTCCTACTTCGCCAAGGGTGTCTACAGGTGCCCCTTCTGCACTAGGAGGCTCGGCCGCACTGACTTCAACTGCCTCCTCACGCATGCCGAGAACATCGGCAACACCAACCCCAAGGTCGGCGCGTCGGTGAACCCCCACTCCTTCCGCGCCAAGCACATGGCGCTCGGCATGCACCTCCGCAGCATCCAGCGGGTGGAGATCTCCGCCGGGCGCATGCCTCCGCT
Source organism: Lolium multiflorum (assembly GCA_030979885.1). Classification (NCBI taxonomy): domain Eukaryota; kingdom Viridiplantae; phylum Streptophyta; class Magnoliopsida; order Poales; family Poaceae; genus Lolium; species Lolium multiflorum. The sequence goes on along the minus strand of CM061749.1, from coordinate 113,794,330 downwards.
CAAGCCCAAGGCTCCCAAGGGGAGCAACAAGTGGAGGCAGATGGGGTAGGCGGAGTCCCGGACGTGTGCTGCTGCTGCTGCAAAGCAGCTTCTATTTTGTTGTTAGCTAGGGATCCCTTGTTGTTATGTTGTTAGTATGATGGTGTTGTGAAGAACCTCGAACCTGTTGGCTGCTGTGTATGCAGCTTATTATCTAGGGAGGGATCCCTATTATCTATCCCTATTCTACTGGAGTATATTTTGTTGGCCCTACTTTGTTTTCTCGATTTACTATTACTGCGAATTTGTCGTACGGAGTACATTACCCTGGAGATTTGCTTCTAGATTTAACTACATACATATGGACCAGAGGGAGTACTAGATTTGCTGCCATATTGGGCAAACAACGAGGGCCAAAAGGCACAAATAATTGAAGAAAGACAGAAATGCAAGCTTCTCTAGATTTGATACTAATTTGGTTAATAAAGACAAAGAGACAGAGGGGGAAAAGGTGCTCTTAAAAATGCCAATTCGCGCCGAGAGAGACAGAACCCAGCTCCTGCTCACGTACAACCAAACGCGGTCTCGTCCTGTCCCACGCGGTCCCTTTCTACTAGCCCCACACGTCAGCACGGAACGGTCAACTAAACTGGAATCCTCCCGTCTGAGCTCCTTCTGCGGGTTACAAATAAGGGCTTGGCGAAAACTGAGGAAAAACATAAGGCAATCTTATTGACTAATATAGCTGTTTAATTAATAAAAGGATTAGCTACAACGTGCTCAGTTTGCCCATTTATTAAGGTATAAGACTGGCAGGAGAGAAAGTAATCGCTAGTTTCCTCATTTTGCCCCTGCATGCTCGCACGATTAAAGCTCCTTCCGCACGCGCTGGACTCCTCGTTTCCTTAAACCTCCTCGTTTCTCGGGATAGACCAACAGTTTTTCAGGATCTTGGGGTTTTTTTTTGACAATCAATACCACATATATTCATAGCAAAAATAGTACATGGTAGAGGGCTACATGACGACTAGATATATCACCAAAAAAGGTGATGCATGTCTCCTTCACCAAAACAGCTGAAACAAGTACACGAACGCAAGTACACCACCATAATAATACTACTACATTAACACAAGTACGAGTAATAAAGTAAGAGTACTACTCCCTCTAATCTAATTTAAACCAAAATAAAACTTAAACTTCATCCTAAATTTGAACTAGTGCCTCGTCCTCGTTCTTCGCTCATTTTCTGATCCAAGACGGCGCAGAGTGCCAGAGTGCATGGCACGGAACTCTTCATCGGTGGCATGCCATGGGCATGTCACCGGATGCATGATTTTTTTCGCAATGTTTTAAATTTGAATTTAGGCCGCATGTCACACGGTGACATGCAAAAGGTGCATGTCACCTGGTGGTGGTAGGCAACTACCCTCATTTACGGCGGCGTAGGCGACTGGACGCCGCGTGGCCAGCCGCTGCCTCGTGGCCGCCTCGGTTTCCACGCGGGAGACCATTAAACGCCGACGACCAACCTTCCCGCGTCACGGTTAGCGACTATGACTATAAGGGCAAAACGCTAAACTCTCTCGTTCCATTCACTTTCTTCCTCTCTCCACCTAACAAACATTTGTTCGTCGCTCTCTCCTCCAGCAATGTCTTCAAAATTCAGGTCGTCGGCGGTCAAGTACGCGGAGAAAAAACGCCGGCTCGAAATTTCGAGAGACGCTTCCAGAAACCAAGTGGGCTCGCCGTCGCCGCCGCCGCCGCCGAAACGCGTCCGTGCTGTGCTCACCGGGTTAGTTTCCTTCGCCATGTACTTTCGTTTCTTTCGTCGCTCTCTCCTCCAGCAATTAATGTGTTCAAACTTCAGGTCGCCGGCGGTCAAGTACGCGGATAAAAAACGCCGGCTCGAAATTTCGAGAGACGGTTCCAGAAACCAAGTGGGCTCGCCGTCGCCGCCGCTGCCGCCGCCGCCGAAACGCGTCCGTGCTGTGCTCACCGGGTTAGTTTCCTTCGCCATGTACTTTCGTTTCTTCTTGCCCGGGCTCAAGCTCTTTAAGAGTCTCTATGGTTATACATCTTAAAGGGTTGGAAGTTCCAACGACGCCCCTACTGCACCAACTTCCACGACCAAGGAATCATCGTCGTCCGATGATTTCAACCCGGCCCTACCCCGGCGAAATGAGGTAGCACCAAGCACTGTGTAGTTATCTTCTTCTTCTTCTTCTTCTTCTTCTTCTTCTTCTTCTTCTTCTTCTTCTTCTTCTTCTTCTTGCGCTTACTTGCTACCGATGATTTCGCCCTGAAGGAAGCGGCGCCGACTATCGACACCACTGTCGCCATCTTGATGGAAAAAAACGAGGAGCTCAGCTTAGAGTGTGATCGCCTCCGAGACGATTTGGCTGCCAAGAAGAAGAATTCGAAAACTCTTGTGGAGCTCATTTGCAGCCTTCGAAATGAGCGCGATATGTTGAAGAACGAGCTGATTAAGCAGAAAGAGAGGAACATTGCATCAGCGGAGAAAGCCAGCAGCATACTCAAGACTGTGTGCCTCGACAGAGACAAGTCTGATATAGAGTACAAAATCCTTCTTCAGGATAAAGTACAGCTCCAAAAGTTGAACCTTGAATATGCTGACATCGCCATCCTTGCCCTTCTCGAGAGGCAGAAGGCACAAGATAAGTTGATGCACCTGATGTTGGAGAGCTGCAGTGAAAGAGAAGAGACATTGAAAGAAGTGAGCAGTTTGGTGGGATACATGAGTGACGTCGGGCGAACTTCGCAGAATCCGCCCCGGCTGAGCTCAAATTCCAGCGGAACCAGCTTTCAGCAATGCATGTTAGGCGCACCTACAACTTCTACTCATTGATTAGAGGTCGCACGACATGGCATTTTCCCTCGAAATAGTAGTACTGTACTAATAGTTGTACTACTTAATATGTACCTTTTTGTAAAATAATTTCTTACATGTATTAGAAACTACCCCTCTCGTTTCTGGATGCACCCGGGACATTGTCATCCGGCCCTCTTCTGGACAAACCCCCTCGGGAAGGGCGGTATATTTTGCACATTTCGCTACTAGTACTTCTAATTCCACCGCTTATTTTTCTAATCCGTTAAATCGTTAATTGGATGACCAACTGATGGAAGCTGCGATAGATTAGACCAACAAGTGGTGAATTGTGCAAAAGATATGTCCGTGTTTTATGCAAAAGAGTGATATGGGGATCTGGTGGAATCTTGAATTTCCTCTTCAGTGGTAGGCATGCTTCACTTATAGCTGGAGTACATTGCGGACCTGGTGCATTTCGTCAGTACCGATCAGCTATTTTTGCTTATCCGGGAAGAAAAGGTAGTACTAGCCTTTTCTGTGAGATGTCTTTTCAGTGCTACGGAGTTGTCTGTTCACTGCTTGCTTTGTCTGTCGGTGACTTTGCCAAGCTGACTTTGCCATGACTTTGGGTGACTGATATGTGGACCACAGTTGTAAGTGACTCAAAGTCACTGACTTTGGGGACTCGTGAATGCTTCGTATATTTCTGACGGTTTCTGAATTATGTACTCCGTACAACTTTTGTAATATTGGTCAAACTAGTTTTGACCAGGGTTTGTGTAGGGTGTTTTTTTTTTGGTTGGTCCAAATGGTGTTGTGTGGTCCAAATGTGATGTATCATCACACCACCATGTGCCCCCCTCCCCCCACCCCACCCCTAGGTTTTGGTAATGCCATTCTGATACATGCTTCTTAGAAGGAGTACATTTTTTCCGTTAGGGCATGACAATTTTGAAAAATTCAAAAAAAAATGGGAAGACAGAATGGTAACATCATTTTCCATGTGATGATGCACCCCTGTGCCAAATTTTGGTTCATTTTAAGAATGTAAGGTGACAAATTACTCGAGGAAGCTAGTTGGAGTAGACGGGCATGATCGGATTGGCATAGGCGATTTATTTTTTGAAGGATGTTATTTTTCATAGACAATATCTGACACAAAAAATAAAATGTTAAGGTCTCATATTATTCTGAATGATTTTGAATTACTTATGACGTTTGGAAGTATTGGTATACATGAGTCCCACATGAAGTTAAATGGTCCAAAAAAAAGTTTCGTACACGTCTCCCAGAAAGTGGAAAGTCGAGTACATGCATGACTTCACGCGTCCACTACTGGATACAGGGAGTCGGAGGCTATAACATAATCGGCCTCATCATCTCTCGCGAGCTCGTCCTCTCCACTCCCCCAACTTGCCTCCCCCACACTGTGAAAACCCCCATCCACTCACCGCACCTCTGAGGCATCGACTTTCCCGTTTCCAACCACAACAGCATGAAGATAGGTATTGCATACGAGGCGGAGCAATAGGCGACCGCCCACGCAGAGGATGCCTCTACGGTAGTGGCCGTCGTGGTGGGTGAGGCTTCACCGGGCACCCAAGCCGCTCGTCTCCTCTGCTTGTCGGATTCTTCGACCTCGGTCGAAATGGGCATCCTGGCCGTCACGACGGGTGAGGCTTCACCGGGCACCCATGCCGCTCGTCTCCTCTGCTTGTCTGGTTCTTCGACCTCGGTCGAAACGGGCGTCCTGGCCGTCGAGCAGAAGGTGGATACCAACGTTGTTTATCCCGCCGAAGATGTGCACGGCGTTGCAGGCCACCACGGCGAGGTCTTCCTAGGCCCGATGCTGGACGCGAACCTCGACCCCTTCGATGATTTCGGCCCAAACGTTCAGTTCCAGGAGGATGTTGAGGGTGATGACGAGGAGGTACTTCTCTTTTACCGAAACTGTCCCAACCCTCTTTGTGTCATATTGCTGTTCACATGGTTTGCACGAGCCTGGTTCTTGATTGATTTGATATCCTACCTTGTTCTTGTAGATGTAATTGATTCTACGATTCGTAAGATCAGATTCTAGTTTAATTTCGACTAATCTGCCATGTAGTCATATAATCAATTTATGTGTTCATACTTAGTGGACTTGCAATTGTTGTGGCTAATGTTCATGGTTGTTCATAGGGTTTCTCATGATTTATTACGATTTCTTCTGCCATTTACTTGTTCTACACATTTAATTTTAGGGTTTCTAAGGTTTGATTATGTTAGTGGAGTATTTATTCGATCTGTCATAAAAAACCTGATTATGTAGTACTTAATAATTCATAGGAGTATTCTGATGACATGGACAACAACAAGGTGCGCAGGGACCGGAAAAGCCGCTATGTTCTCAAGCGGCTGAAGGGTGGTGAAATTCGTTTCTGCATGCGCGCGGGAGCTATTTTGCCCATTATGTGGCAAATTTCTCTAGAAGGACATCCACAGCCTGATCCAACATGCGATGGGTGTAGGCCTAAGTACATAGGGGGAAACACCGCCCTGCAACCAAGGCCAAGTACGCATCATATGGCCTCTTCCTCCAGAATTACGTCTTGCCTAGCTTGCTCCACGTCAACGCCCCTGCTGCTGGCCCTCATGCTCCTGGTCATGTTTAAAGTTCATATGTGTAATCTTAATCCCTTTGGAAGTTCAGCATTAAACTCTACTAGTACAACCGTGGTGGTCTTGTGATGTAGTACTCTTTTGATGCATTTGTGATGTAGTAGTACTTTTTTTTGAAATGATATAGTACTATCTAAGAAAAGTACTCCCTCCGATTCACATTCATTTCACATCAAGAAATATGGATCAGAGCGAGGGAGTAAATTAAACATGGCATCTCGTGCATGAAGCTTGACATATCGATCAGGTTGGCTAGAATAGCAATACAATGTTGCTCATTAGGCAAATGCATGCCATGTACGATAGTATACATCCAGTAAAGAAGTCTATACTGACATAAAAAAACTACTTTGGGGATGAGAGTCAATTGGGGCATCTACAATATAGAAAATCTTGCTCGTAGATGATTTTGGCTAAGAGGGTTTTACTCACATTACACGTGCCACTTTCCTTGTCTGCAAAACAAGTTCCAATAAAGGGAGAGGAAAGAAGAGGGTATTGTGGGCGAGATTGAACACCTTTTTTATGTGTTAATCTGAGGCCTCGTTTAGATGAGGATTTCGACTTATGCCTAACAGCTCAACACATCCACAAATAACTCTGCTTGCGCACACCACCGTTCATTAAAAATAACAATATTAGCTCGCAAGATTAAGAACAAAGTGAATTTAAGTAACTTGGTAAGCTTTTCAAGCAATATATTCAGAGAAAGAGCACACATGTTCGGCTCAAAATAATCATAAGAGAAGAACAATAAATCTAAGACACCACATGGATTCATACCTTGAGTCGACGCTGGCTCGTAGAAGGGCGGCCGCGCCTCGAGGATGCCGGGGACGTCTCCACCTCGGTCTCACATGTGACTGCTTATCGGCGGGTGGTGCGCCGCGCCATGTAGAAGATCTATCAAGAGATGAGAGCCCGATGACGCTACCGACGCCTCAACCTTGATAGCACCGACTTGTTGCTCCGCACCGAGATGCGCCACGTGCAAGATTTAGCGGATGCACTAATTTTAGAGATATGTCATGATCATTGTAACAAATTTCAACGTGATGATGATTTGATCTTGTACTCGGCCTTGAACATAAGAACTAGTACAATCTCACCTTTTTTTATCATTATCCTTTGCGAGATTTAGCGGTTGCGCCAAATTCAGAGAAATATCATGATCATGGTAACACAATTTTCAATATAATGATGATTTGATGTTGCACTCGACCTTGAACATAAGTACTAGTACGGTCTCACAAATTTGTATCATTATACTTTGCAAGTTTTAGTGGATGCGCCCATTTTCAGAGGTAGATCATGATCATGGTAAGTTGGTAACAAATTTTCAACGTGATGATGATTTGATTTTGCACTCGGCCTTGAACAGAGGTACTAGTACGGTCTCACAATTTTTTATCATTATACTTGGACGGTGGCCAAATTCAAAATCTCATAGCGGCAAAACTTCCCGCCCACAAAATACAAAAATTTCACACGCTTCCAAATTCCCATTCTACCCCTGTGGAGATGGCAGCAAAGTCGGTTGGTGGGGGGGTCTGCCCGTCATTTTTTGGATCACCACCTCCCTAGCCCGGAAACCCTCCCAAAAAAATTCATTTCCCTCAGACCACCCACCGGAACTTCCCAAGTCCCTCTCTCCCACCTCCACGACCACCGCACCGGAACATCCCCGCCGGACTTCCCTGGCCTACCCGAGGCCTCGCGATCCTCGTCATCCGGCTGCCTGCCGGAGCCGCTTCATCGACGCCGTCATCAACCGGACCGGATCATCCCCGCCGAACCTCGAAACCATATGCTCATCCAGCAGTCTACCGCAGTCGCTTCAGCTGCGGTATCGTCCACCCCGCCGGAGCCGCTTCGCCGGATCCGTCGTCCACCGCATCGGATCTTGCTCACCGACACCGCTGTGCATGAACCGGATCTGCTTCACCGGCGCAGTGCATGATCTAAACTCTTCTACTGTCGCTTTTCTATTGCTTGCCTGCAAGTTCTTGTTTAATCTTGGGGGAACCTGTTTGTGCTAACGACGCGCCGTTACGTTTTTGCAGATGAGATGAGTAACCATGAAGTGTAATGGCCGTCTCTCCAACCCCAAGTAGCACATGTAGCGTACTTCATCACCGGATCTATCAACCCCAGGAAGATCTGCTGTGACTCCCACAGAGTGCTTCTCCTAATGTAAGTCCCTTGTTTTAGCGCCATGTTCTGGGTTCAGATTCTTGTTTGTCTGAAGCTCTTTTAGTTCATTCCTAGCTATGACCGTAACACGTTGCTATTTTCTACTTCATTGCTAACTTTAAGCGATTGAACATTTTGGTTTGCATTCCCTGCTCTGTAGATGTAGCCATCATAACTTCTATCTTGCTCAGTCGTTGTTACAAAAATTATAGGTATTATAGTAACATCCTGCTATTATTTAGTTCATGGCCAATTTTAAGTAATTGCACATGTTGGTTCGCATTCCCTGCTCTATAGCTTTTGGCATCGTAACTTCTATATTTGGTTTACATTCCCTGCTCTGTAGATCTAGCCATCATAACTTTATCTTGCTCAGTCGTTGTTACAAAAATTATGGCCTGCTACTATGTTGTTTGTGCCAATTTTTTACTCCATGAACATGTTGGCTTGCATTCCCTGTACTACAGGTGATGCCATTGTTTTGTATCTAGTTCATTGTAAGCTAACAAAGTAAGGACTTAGTTTGGCATGCTATCACTCTGCTATCTAGCCTGTAGTACAAATAAACTTGTCATACTACTAGATAATAATTTTGCGTGCCATCTTGTTCTTCAAAAGCTGCATTATTGACTTGTTTCTCTGACTTGGCATGACGCTCACATATGGAAAGCTGAACATATTGGTTTGCATTCCCTCTTATACAAGTTCACAGGTGATCCCACTATATTCTGTATCTGGTCCATCCTAAGCTCCAGCATTAACTATCCTCTATGTGTTGCTCATTACAAGTTTATATCCCGAAACATCTTGATTTGCATCCCCTTCACTATAAGTTCAGGAGTATTATTTAGTTCACGGCCAAAATGAAGTAATTGCACTTGGCACATGTTGGTTCACATTCCCTCCTCTTTAGCTTTTGCCATCGTAACTTCTATTTTTGGTTTACATTCCCTGCTCTGTAGATGTAGCCATCATAACTTCATCTTGCTCAGTCGTTGTTACAAAATTTATAGCCTGCTACTATGTTGTTCATGCCAATTTTGTACTCCCTGAACATGTTGGTTTGCATGGGACTCGACAGTAGTAAGTCTGCTGTTTCATTCTAACATGCTCTGTTATATTGGCTGTTGGTATGCGGCATGCACTCTTTGTTTGCTTATTGTGCGCATTACAATGATCTTGTTATAACGACGAAATGATGAGTTCCAAATTCTTTGGCAAACAATATTGTAGTGTCTTTGCCTTTCCATTGTTGTTGTCTTAACTTGTAATGTCTTTGTTTCAGATATAGGTGCTGCATGGACAACTTAAAAGATTGCCGGATCGCTTCATTGTATTGCTAGGTTTAATTACCATTCAATTTCTCTGGGTTCTGTAATATTTTTTTCAATGCCTTGCAGCTGATGTAATATTTAGTTAGTTTTTATAGTTCTTTCGCGCATTTTTTCTTTGGTGCTTGTGGTAAGTGAGGCTATCCGACAGAAATCAATGCTGCGTAAATATTCTCAGTATCTAAATCACGAATTCCCATCCCTTAAACGGCCCAATTAATCGAAATCACATATGTGCCTGCCCGCAAAATCCTAAAGCGCATATTATGCCGGCATATAAACAGCAACTAAACGGGCTGGCCCACTTACTTCTTGGGCCAGCCCATGTGAGTTACGGTGGACCCCACACTCTAATTGGGCTGGCCCACTTGCTTTAAGGTGGACCCCACCCACTACGGGGCCGGCCCACTAATTAGTTGGGCCAGCCCATTTGCTTTTGTGGTGGACCCCACATACTAAATGGGCCGGCCCTTCAAGAGGAAAGTGGGACCCACCTGTGTTTTTGGCCCGCCCACTATCTTGTTGCCAGCCCACTTGCAATATGGTGGACCCCACATACTAATTGGGCCGGCCCTTTAACAGGAAAGTGGGGCCCACCTGTGCTTTTGGCCCGGCCCACTATCTTGTTGGGCGAGCCCACTTGCTATATGGTGGTCCCACATGGTAAATGGGCCGGCCCTTTAATAGGAAGGTGGGACCCACCTTTTTGGCCCGGCCCACTATCTTGTTGGGCCGCCCACTTTCTATATGGTGGACCCCACATAACAAATGGCCCGGCCCATTAACAGGAATGTGGGACCCACATGTGTTTTGGCCCACTATCTTGGTGGGCCAGCCCACTTGCTATATTGTGGACCCCACATACTAAATGGGCCGGCCCTTTAAGAAGGTGGGTCCCACCGTGTTTTTGGCCCGCCCACTATCTTGTTGGGCCGGCCACTTGCTATATGGTGGACCCCACATACTAAATGGGCTCCCTTTAACAGGATAGTGGGACCCACCATGTGTTTTTGGCCCACACTAGCTTGTTGGCCCACTTGCTATATGGTGGACCCCACACACTAAATGGGCCGGCCTTTTAACAGATAGTGGGACCCACTGTGTTTTTGGCCCGGCCCACTTGCTTCTTGGGCCGGCCCAGTTGCTGTAAGGGGACCCCACATGTTAAATGGGCCGGCCCATTTAACTTTTGACCAGTCAACATTAGAGGTTAGGCCCGGCCCACGTAACTAATGGACCAGCCCAGCTATATAGTTGACCGGTCAAACTATGTCATCTGGCCCGGCCCGCTTAAGACGTGGCAGGCCTCGTGTGGGCCTACCATCTACCACGGGGTTTCAGCCGTTAACGCCGTTAACGCCGTTAACGGCGTCTGCCACGTGTCGTTTGCATGACGTCGCAGTCAACGGGCTCCCGGAACACTTCCGCAACGGTCCGATTTTCCGTGGCGGAAGGGCGCCCAAGCGCGACGGACCGAAAAATCGTCGTTGGACTTTGCCTGACGCAGTTTCGACAACAGAACCCATATCGTCGGGTTAGGCCCATAGGCGACGAAAAATGCCCCTTAGTTGACGATTTTGGGACGTTGTCTATCAGAACTTTTCTTGTAGTGTTAGTAGAATGCATTGAAGCAACACAAAGGATGATTAAGTTTCAGCAATTGCTTTCAACTTGTAACATGTATATCTCATGGATATTTGTCAACATAGAGTAATATAACAAGTGCAATAAGTAAACATGTAAGAATCAATGCACACAGTTAACACAAGTGTTTGCTTCTAAGATAGAAAGAAGTAGGTAAACTGACTCAACATAAAGTAAAAGAATGGCCCTTCGCAGAGGGAAGCATGGATTACTATTTTTGTGCTAGAGCTTTTATTTTGAAAACATAGAAACAATTTTGTCAACGGTAGTAATAATTCATATGTGCTATGCATAATACTTCCTACAAGTTGCAAGTCTCATGCATAGAGTACTAATAGTGCTCGCACCTTGTCCTAATCAGCTCGGATAACACGGATTATCATTGCATGACATATGTTTCAACCAAGTGTCACAAAGGGGTACCTCTATGCCGCCTGTACAAAGGTCTAAGGAGAAAGCACACATTGGATTATTCTCAACTTAGACATCCATACCGGGACAACATAGACAACAGATAATGGACTCCTCTTTTAATGCTTAAGCATTCAACAACAAATAGTATTCTCATAAGAGATTGAGGTTGTATGTCCAAACTGAAACTTCCACCATGATACATGGCTTTAGTTGGCTGCCCAATGTTCTTCTCTAACATATGCATACTCAAACCATTTGATCATGAAATCGCACTTACTTCAGACAAGACGAACATGCATAGCATCTCACATGATATCCAACAAAGATAAAAAGTTGATGGCGTCCCCAGAAACATGGTTACCGCTCAACAAGCAACTTATAAGAATTAAGACACATAACTACATATTCATCACCACAATAGTTTTTAAGCTATTTGTCCCATGAGCTATATATTGCAAAGATAAAGGAATGAAATTTTAAAGGTAGCACTCAAGTAATTTACTTTGGAATGGCAGAAAATACCACATAGTAGGTAGATATGGTGGACACAAATGGCATGGGTTTTGGCTCAAGGTGTTTGGATGCACGAGAAGCATTTCCTCTCAGTACAAGGTTTGGGCTAGCAAGGTTGTTTGAAGCAAACACAAGTATGAACAGGTACAACAAAACTTACACAAGAACATATTGCAAGCATTATAAGACTCTACACTATCTTCCTTGTTGTTCAAACACTTTACCAGAAAATATCTAGACTTAGAGAGACCAATCATGCAAACCAAATTAAACAAGCTCTACAGTAGTTCTTCATTAATAGATTAAACTACATGATGCAAGAGCTTAAACATGATCTATGAGAGCTCAAAACAATTGCCAAGTATCAAGTTATTCAAGACCATATGAAGCATTTTCTGATTCCAACCAAATAGCAACAAGTGAAGCGATCAACTTTCGCCCTTGAACATTAAAAGCAAAAATGAAGAACACTAGTGTTCATATGAAAAAGCGGAGCGTGTCTCTCTCCCACACATGAGCATGAATTTATTCAGAGAATGAAAATAACAAAACGAAAATAAAAGCACACGGACGCTCCAAGTAAAGTACATAAGATGTGACGGAATAAAAATATAGTTTCACTAGAAGTGACCTGATAAGTTGTCGATGAAGAAGGGGATGCCTTGGGCATACCCAAGCTTAGATGCTTGAGTCTTCTTAAAATATGCAGGGATGAACCACCGGGGCATCCCCAAGCTTAGACCTTTCACTCTTCTTGATCATAGTATATCATCCTCTTCTCTTGACCCTTGAAAACTTCTCCACACCAAACTTCAAGCAAACTCATTAGAGGGTTAGTGCATAATCAAAAATTCACATATTCAGAGGTGACACAATCATTCTTAACACTTCTGACATTGCACAAAGCTTCTGAAAGTTAATGGAACAAAGAAACTCATTCAACATAGCAAAAGCGGCAATGCGAAATAAAAGGCAGAATCAGAAAAAAACAGTCCGTAAGACGAATTTTGCGGGCACTTAACTTGCGCAAACGGAAAAACTCAAAAGTAATGAAAGTTGCGTACATATCCGAGGATCACGCACGTAAATTTGCATATTTTTCTGAGTTACCTACAGAGATCTCTGCGCGAATTCGTGACAGACAGCAAATCTGTTTCTGCGCAGTAATCCAAATCTGGTATCAACCTTCTATTAGAGACTTCACTTGGCACAAAAACATGATAAGGAGAGGTTACAGTAGTAAAAACTTCCAAGACTCAACAAAACAAAAGCAAAATAAACACATGGGTTATCTCCCAAGAAGTTCTTTCTTTATAGCCATTAAGATGGGCTCAAAATTTTAATGATGCTCTCGCAAGAAATAAGAGTTGAAGCAAAAGAGAGCATCAAGAAGCAAATTCAAAACACATTTAAGCCTAACCCACTTCCTATGAAAAGGAATCTTGTACACAAATAAATTCATGAAGAACAAAGTGGCAAGCATAGAAAAGCAACACAAGCGCAATTTCAAGATTCTCAACATAAAGAGGGGAAACTTAATATTATTAAGATGCATATAACCATGTTTCCCTCTCTCATAATAACTTTCAGTAGCATCATGAACAAACTCAACAATATAACTATCACATAAAGCATTCTTGTCATGAGCCACATGCATAAAATCATTACTCTCCACATAAGCATAATCAATTTTATTAGTTGTAGTGGGAGCAAATTCAACAAAGTAGCTATCATTATTATTCTCATCAAGTGTAGGAGGCATAGTATAATCATAATAAAATTTACTCTCCATAGTAGGCGGCACCAAAAGACCACTATCATTATAATCATCATAAATAGGAGGCAAAGTATCATCAAAGAAAATTTTCTCCTCAATGCTTGGGGGACTAAAAATGTCATGCTCATCAAAACCAGCTTCCCCAAGCTTAGAATTTTCCATATCATTAGCAACAATGGTGTTCAAAGCGTTCATACTAATATCATTGCTACTAGCATGCAAATAAGATTCCATAGGTTTTTTAATTTTCGCAGCAAACAATCCATGTCTTAACTCAGGAAATAGAATAAGAAGCTCACTATTGCTTTCATTATGCCTAACTAGTGTAAACAAGAAACCAAAAGATGCAATTGCATCTAAAGGAAATAGCTTCGAGCACTTACAACGGCAACAGAAAATAACTTAGTTACCTGGGACCGGAGTATGAGTGCCTTTACCTTTCCTCCCCACGGCGCCAGAAAATAGCTTGATGTCTACTCACGCTTCTTTTCCTGTAGTGTTGGGCCTCCAAGAGCAGAGGTTTGTAGAACAGCAGCAAGTTTCCCTTAAGTGAATCACCCAAGGTTTATCGAACTCAGGAGGAAGAGGTCAAAGATATCCCTCTCAAGCAACCCTGCAATCACGATACAAGAAGTCTCTTGTGTCCCCAACACACCTAATACACTTGTCGATGTATAGGTGCACTAGTTCGGCGAAGAGATAGTGAAATACAAGTAGTATGGATGTATATGAGTGGTAATAGCAATCTGAATAAAATATGGCAGCGAGTAAACATGCAACAAAACAGTAAGTATGTTTGCAGTATTGGAAACAAGGGATCATACTTTCACTAGTGGACACTCTCAACATTGATCGCATAATAAATAATAACTTCTCTCATTTGTGCTACATACACTCTTTTGTTGGATGACAAACACCATTCGTTGTGTAGGGCTACAAGAGCTCCCTCAAGCCGGAGTTAACAAGCGCCACAACATTCGGCATTCATATTTAAGTAACCTTAGAGCATAATAGATATTTGCAAAATAAACCGAGAACTAACATAGAATACACACTGTCCACATTACACTATGAAAGGAGGAATAGATCACATCAATACTATCATAATGATAATTAACTCCACAACCTACAAGAGATCATGATCATAGCCTACGACAAGAACCACATGATGCACACACTGGCACCTTTACACCATGCAGGAGGAATAGACTACTTTAATAACATCACATGAGTAGCACATAGACTAGTAGCGATACAAAGCTCATCATATGGATCTCAATCATGCAAGGCAATTCATGAGATCATTGTATTGGAGTACAGAGAGAGATTAACCACATAGCTACCGCCCTTAGCCTCGAGGGAGAACTACTCCCTCCTCATCATGGGAGACAACAATGGCGGTGAAGATGGCGGTGGTGTCGATGGAGAAGCCTTCCGGGGCACTTCCCCGTCCCGGCGTGCCAACAGACTCGTCCCCATCTGGCTTCGCGATGGCGGCGGCTCCGGAAGGTTTCTCGTACCGTGGTTTTTCCGTATCGAAGATTTAGGTCGGGAGGCTTTATAGGCGAAGAGGCCGAGTCGGAGGGACCCGGGGCCACCACACGAGAGGGCGCGCCCGTGGTCTTGGCCGCGCCGCCGGCGTGTGGCCCCTGGCCCCCTCCGGTGCCTCTCGGGTGTTCGGGAATCCTAAGATGCCGGGCGTTGATTTTGTCCACCGAGAATAGATAAAAACAGCGAAAACAGAATCGCACTTCGCATCTTGTCAATAGGTTAGTTCCGGAAAATGCATCAAAACGATATAAAGTGTGAACAAAACATGTAGGTATTGTCATAAAACAAGCATGGAACATCAGAAATTATAGATACGTTGGAGACGTATCAGCGGCAGAGGTGGCTGCTGATACGTCTCAAACGTATCCATAATTTCTTATGTTCCATGCTACTTTTATGATGATACTTACATGTTTTGTTCACACGTACTTTATATCGTTTTGATGTGTTTTCCGGAACTAACCTATTGACGAGATGCCCAGTGTTTTTCTGCTGTTTTTGGTTTCAGAAATCCTAGTAAGGAAATATTCTCGAATCGGACGAAATCAACGCCCAAGACTCTATTTTCACCGGAAGCTTCCAACACCCGAGAGTCGCGAGAGGGGGCCACAGGCCACCAGATGACGGTGGCGCGGCCGGGCCCGGCCGCGCCCCCTAGTGTGTCACCGCCTCGTCGACCCTCCGACTCCGCCTCTTCGCCTATTTAAAGGTCCCCGACCTAAAACCGATACGAATAAGCCACGGCACGAAAAGTTCCGAGCCGCCGCCATCGCGAAGCCAAGATCTGGGGACAGGAGTCTCTGTTCCGGCACGCCGCCGGACGGGGAAGTGCCCCCAAGGCTTCTCCATCGACACCACCGCCATCTTCACCGCCATCTTCATCAACGCCGCTGCTCCCATGATGAGGAGGGAGTAGTTCTCCCCGAGGCTAAGGGCTGTACCGGTAGCTATGTGGTTAATCTCTCTCTGTACTCCAATACAATGATCTTATGAGCTGCCTTACATGATTGAGATCTATATGATGAGCTTTGTATCGCTACTAGTTTATGTGCTACTCATGTGATGTTATTAAAGTAGTCTATTCCTCCTGCATGGTGTAATGGTGACAGTGTGTGCATCGTGTGGTTCTTGTCGTAGATTATGATCATAATCTCTTGTAGGTTATGGAGTTGATTATCGCTATGATAGTATTGATGTGATTTATTCCCCCTTCATAGTGTAAAGGTGACAGTGTGTATGCTATGTTAGTACTCGGTCTATTTTGCAAAGATCTATTATGCTCTAAGGTTACTTAAACATGAATATCGAATGTTGTGGAGCTTGTTAACTCCGGCATTGAGGGTTCGTGTAATCCTACGCAACGAATGGTGTTCATTATCAAACAAGAGTGTATGTAGCACAAATGAGAGAAGTTATTATTTATTATGCGATCAATGTTGAGAGTGTCCACTAGTGAAAGTATGATCCCTAGGCCTTGTTTCCAATACTGCAAACACCGCTTACTTACTGTTCTACTGCATGTTTACTCGCTGCCATATTTTATTCAGATTACTATTACCACTCATATACATCCATACTACTTGTATTTCACTATCTCTTCGCCGAACTAGTGCACCTATACATCTGACAAGTGTATTAGGTGTGTTGGGGACACAAGAGACTTCTTGTATCGTGATTGCAGGGTTGCTTGAGAGGGATATCTTTGACCTCTTCCTCCCTGAGTTCGATAAACCTTGGGTGATCCACTTAAGGGAAAACTTGCTGCTGTTCTACAAACCTCTGCTCTTGGAGGCCCAACACTGTCTACAGGAAAAGAAGCGTGAGTAGACATCAAGCTATTTTCTGGCGCCGTTGCCGGGGAGGAAAGGTAAAAGGTACTCACACTCCGGATCTCGGCTACTAAGCTATTTTCCGGCGCCGTTGTAAGTACTCGATTTCCTTTAGATCCTGCAATTGCATCTTTTGGTTTCTTGTTTACACTAGTTAGGCATAATGGAAAGTAACAATGAGCTTCTTATTCTATTTCCTAAGTTAAGACATGGATTGTTTGCTGCGAAAATTAAAAAACCCATGGAACATATTAGTATGAACACTACAATGTTGCTAATGATATGGAAAATTCTAAGCTTGGGGAAGCTGGTTTTGATGAGCATGATATTTTTAGTCCCCCAAGCATTGAGGAGAAAATTTTCTTTGATGATACTTTGCCTCCTATTTATGATGATTATAATGATAGTGGTCTTTTGGTGCCGCCTACTATGGAGAGTAAATTTTATTATGATTATACTATGCCTCCTACACTTGATGAGAATAATAATGATAGCTACTTTGTTGAATTTGCTCCCACTACAACTAATAAAATTGATTATGCTTATGTGGAGAGTAATAATTTTATGCATATGGCTCATGACAAGAATGTTTTATGTGATAGTTATATTGTTGAGTTTGTTCATGATGCTACTGAAAGTTATTATGAGAGAGGGAAACATGGTTATATGCATCTTAATAATATTAAGTTTCCCCTCTTTATATTGAGAATCTTGAAATTGCGCTTGTGTTGCTTTTCTATGCTTACCACTTTGTTCTTCATGAATTTATTTGTGTACAAGATTCCTTTTCATAGGAAGTGGGTTAGGCTTAAATGTGTTTTGAATTTGCTTCTTGATGCTCTCTTTTGCTTAACTCTTATTTCTTGCGAGAGTATCTTTGAAATTACTGAGCCCATCTTAATGGCTATAAAGAAAGAACTTCTTGGGAGATAACCCATGTGTTTATTTTACTACAACAATTTTTGTTTTTGTTGAGTCTTGGAAGTTGTTTACTACTGTATCTACCTCTCCTTATCATGTTTTTGTGCCAAGTAAAGTCTCTATGGTAAAGTTGATGCTAGATTTGGATTACTGCGCAGAAACAGATTTGCTGTATGTCACGAATTCGCGCAGAAGTCTCTGTAAAAAAATCAAAAAAATCTGCAAATTTACGTGTGTGATCCTCAGATATGTACGCAACTTTCATTAGTTATGAGTTTTTCCATTTGAGCAAGTTAAGTGCCCCTTCCAGATTCATCTTTAGGGACTGTTCTGTTTTTGACAGATTCTGCCTTTTATTTCGCATTGCCGCTTTTGTTAAGTTGAATGAGTTTCTTTGTTCCATTAACTTTCAGAAGTTTTGTGCAATGTCCAGAAGTGTTAAGAATGATTGTGTCACCTCTGAACATGTGAATTTTGATTATGCACTAACTCTCTAATGAGTTTGCTTGAAGTTTGGTGTGGAGAAGTTTTCAAGGGTCAAGAGAGGAGGATGATATATGATCAAGAAGAGTAAAAGCCTAAGCTTGGGGATGCCCCCGTTCATCCCTGCATATTTCAAGAAGACTCAAGCGTCTAAGCTTGGGGATGCCCAAGGCATCCCCTTCATCAACTTATCAGGTTTCTTCTATTGAAACTATATTTTTATTCGGTCACATCTTATGTGCTTTACTTGGAGCGTCTGTGTGCTTTTATTTTCATTTTGTTATTTTCATTCTTTGAATAAATTCATGCTTGTGTGGGAGAGAGACACGCTCCGCTGTTGCATATGAACACATGTGTTCTTAGCTTTACTTTTAATATTCATGGTGAAGGTTGAAAACTGCTTCGTTCATTGTTATATGGTTGGAAACAGGAAATGCTTCATGTGGTAAATGGTATAATGTCTTGATACTTGGCAATTTTTGTGCTCATATAGATCATGTTTAAGCTCTTGCATCATATACTTTGCACTTATTAATGAAGAACTACATAGAGCTTGTTAAAATTTGGTTTGCATGATTGGTCTCTCTAAGTCTAGATATTTTCTGGTTAAGGTGTTTGAACAACAAGGAGACGATGTAAAGTCTTATAATGCTTACAATATGTTCATATGTGAGTCTTGCTGCACCGTTTTATACTTGAGTTTGCTTCAAACAACCTTGCTAGCCTAGCCTTGTATTGAGAGGGATTCTTCTCGTGCATCCAAATCCTTGAGCCAAAAACTATGCCAATTGTGTCCACCATACCTACCTACCACATGGTATTTCTCCGCCATTCCAAAGTAAATTGCTTGAGTGCTATCTTTAAACAATTCAAAAGTTATTACCTCTTATTTGTGTCAATGTTTTATAGCTCATGAGGAAGTATGTGGAGTTTATCTTTCAATCTTGTTGGGCAACTTTCACCAATGGACTAGTGGCTTCATCCGCTTATCCAATAATTTTGCAAAAAGAGCTGGCAATGGGGTTCCCAGCCCCGAATTAATTAACTTTCATAAATTTACAAATAGACACTCCTCCATGGTATGTGATTGTTGGTTGGCACCCGAGGATTCGGTTAGCCATGGCTTGAGAAAGCAAAGGTGGGGAGGAGTGTCATCTAAATAAAACTAAAATAAAAAGGCACTCCTTCATGGTATGAGATTGTTGGCAGGCACCCGAGGATTCGGTTAGCCATGGTTTGTGAAAGCAAGGTTGGAAGGAGTGCCACCCAAAAATAAAATTTCATGGGAGCCGCTCTTTGAAAGTCTGTCTGGCAAGGGGGTTAGAATGCCCACTATCATTCGTTGACAACAACAAACACCGCTCAAAACTTTACTTTTTATGCTCTCTTATGTTTTCAAAATAAAAGCTCTAGCACAAATATAGCAATCAATGCTTCCCTCTGCGAAGGGCCACTCTTTTACTTTATTGTTGAGTCAGTTTACCTACTTCTTTCTATCTTAGAAGCAAACACTTGTGTAAACTGTGTGCATTGATTCTTACATGTTTACCTATTGCACTTGTTATATTACTTTGTGTTGACAATTATCCATAAGATATACATGTTGAAGTTGAAAGCAACCGCTGAAACTTATATCTTCCTTTGTGTTGTTTCAAAGCTTTTTACTAAGAATTTATTGCTTATGAGTTAGCTCTTATGCAAGTCTTATTGATGCTTGACTTGAAAGTACTATTCGTGAAAAGTCTTTGCTATATGATTCAATTGTTTAGTCATTATCTTTACCATTGCTTTGAATCACTTCATTCATCTCATATGCTTTACAATAGTATTGATCAAGATTATGATAGCATGTCACTTAAGAAATTATCTTTGTTATCGTTTACCTACTCGAGGGCGAGTAGGAACTAAGCTTGGGGATGCTTGATACGTCTCAAACGTATCCATAATTTCTTATGTTCCATGCTACTTTTATCATGATACTTACATGTTTTGTTCACACTTTATATCGTTTTGATGCGTTTTCTGGAACTAACCTATTGACGAGATGCCGAAGTGTTCTGCTGTTTTTGGTTTCAGAAATCCTAGTAAGGAAATATTCTCGGAATCGGACGAAATCAACGCCCGCCTATTTTCACCGGAAGCTTCCAACACCCGAGAGTCGCAGAGGGGGCCACAGGGCACAGATGACAAGCGCTGCCCGCCGCGCCCCCTAGTGTGTCACCGCCTCGTCGACCCTCCGACTCCGCCTCTTCGCCTATTTAAAGGTCCCTGACCTAAAACCTTGAACGAATAAGCCACAGTACGAGAAAAGTTCCAGAGCCGCCGCCATCGCGAAGCCAAGATCTGGGGGACAGGAGTCTCTGTTCCGGCACGCCACCGGACGGGGAAGTGCCCCCGAAGGCTTCTCCATCGACACCACCGCCATCTTCACCGCCATCTTCATCAACGCTGCTGCTCCCATGATGAGGAGGGAGTAGTTCTCCCTCGAGGCTAAGGGCTGTACCGGTAGCTATGTGGTTAATCTCTCTCTCTGTACTCCAATACAATGATCTTATGAGCTGCCTTACATGATTGAGATCTATATGATGAGCTTTGTATCGCTACTAGTTTATGTGCTACTCATGTGATGTTATTAAAGTAGTCTATTCCTCCTGCATGGTGTAATGGTGACAGTGTGTGCATCGTGTGGTTCTTGTCGTAGATTATGATCATAATCTCTTGTAGGTTATGGAGTTGATTATCGCTATGATAGTATTGATGTGATTTATTCCCCCTTCATAGTGTAAAGGTGACAGTGTGTATGCTATGTTAGTACTCGGTCTATTTTGCAAAGATCTATTATGCTCTAAGGTTACTTAAACATGAATATCGAATGTTGTGGAGCTTGTTAACTCCGGCATTGAGGGTTCGTGTAATCCTACGCAACGAATGGTGTTCATTATCAAACAAGAGTGTATGTAGCACAAATGAGAGAAGTTATTATTTATTATGCGATCAATGTTGAGAGTGTCCACTAGTGAAAGTATGATCCCTAGGCCTTGTTTCCAATACTGCAAACACCGCTTACTTACTGTTCTGTTGCATGTTTACTCGCTGCCATATTTTATTCAGATTACTATTACCACTCATATACATCCATACTACTTGTATTTCACTATCTCTTCGCCGAACTAGTGCACCTATACATCTGACAAGTGTATTAGGTGTGTTGGGGACACAAGAGACTTCTTGTATCGTGATTGCAGGGTTGCTTGAGAGGGATATCTTTGACCTCTTCCTCCCCGAGTTCGATAAACCTTGGGTGATCCACTTAAGGGAAAACTTGCTGCTGTTCTACAAACCTCTGCTCTTGGAGGCCCAACACTGTCTACAGGAAAAGAAGCGTGAGTAGACATCAGCTAGGTAGGCCACCACTAAGAAGAACAAGAACCGGAGGGAAGTGGAGAAGACCCTGAAGTCTGGGCAGGAAAGGAATGCCACCATGAAATGGCTTCCTTTCATGTCCAGCTTCGTGTTGGAGAAGATGTGTGGGTTGATCCAGAGCGGGGTGCGTACTGACAAAGGCTTTAAGGAAGTCCATCTGAATTCCGTGGCTAAGGACCTAGCTGAGCACTTTGGTGTCTCCGTCTGCTCCACTCAGGTGTACAACCACCCGAGGAAGTGGAGGCAGAGGTGGCTCACCATTAGCAGGCTCCGCGATCTAAGCGGTGCTCAGTGGTGCGAGGACACCAAATCCATCGTCCTTGAGGGTGAGCACTACTGCGGGCACGTCGCGGTGAGCACCTCAATAACTCAGTCCTCCTCACTAACTTTTGTGATCAGCCACGAGCACAACTAACATCATTGTCCCTTCGTATCGTAGGATCACCCAAAGGACGCGGAGTTCCTCAATGTGCCTATCGCTAACTACGACGAGATGCACACCATCTTCTCCTTCGACCTCGCCACCGGCAAGTACGCCATGGGATTCAGTGAGCCCCTCGGCTCTGCTGCCCCTGCACCTGAGGATGCCGACACCCAGAGTCCGACACGGTGAACCTCGATGCTGACAAGCCCGTCGACGCGCCTGAGAAGCCGATCGCCGGCAAGAGGAAGAGAGGTGCCTTCGCGGACAACGAGCTGGTCGCCTTCACCAACATGGCTGTTGCTGTGAAGGAGGTCGCACAGGCCATCAGGGCGAACAAGCCCACGGACATGCACCCTGACCTCTACAATGCGGTCATGGACATGCTTGTCTTCACCGAGGATGATCTTATGGTCGCCCTCAGCCACCTCATCGACCACAAGGCCCAGGGCTCCAGCTTCGTCGGCATGATCGAGCCACACCGCGTCCTCTGGCCGAGGAACTACCTTGGCAAGTACCACAACAAGGTGTAGTGGTGCCCTTGACGGGGTGGTTCAGGGAGGCATGCATGGTGGTGGCTGCAGCGATGATGATGTGATGATGTATATTCTGGCAGTAGCTAGGATGAAAACATTTGACCCCTTTCTGTAAGTATGATGAGGTGGTATATACTAACCCCTCAGGTCATGGTGAACTTTGCGATGTTCTGTTGAGACACCCACTTTTGGTTGTGGTGGTAGGACGATGCTGGCGTGTAGTCGACACGTCCGTTGGGAACCCCAAGAGGAAGGTGTGATGCGCACAGCAGTAAGTTTTCCCTCAGTAAGAAACCAAGGTTATCGAACCACTAGGAGCCAAGAAGCACGTGAAGGTTGTTGGTGGAGGAATGTAGTGCGGCGCAACACCAGTGAAACCGGCGCCAACGTGGAACCTGCACAACACAATCAAGATACTTTGCCCCAACGTAACAGTGAGGTTGTCAATCTCACCGGCTTGCTGAAAACAAAGGATTAAGCGCATCGAGTGGAAGATGGTGTTTGTTTGCAAAGAACAGTAAAGAACAATAATTGCAGTAGAATGTATTCAGATGTAAAAGAATGGACCGGGGTCCACAGTTCACTAGTGGTGTCTCTCCAATAAGATAACTAACATGCTGGGTGAACAAATTACAAGTGGGCAATTGACAAATCAAGATTCAATACATATCAACAATGATTACTATGTGATTCAGGGCATTACGACAAAGTACATAGACCGCTATCCAGCATGCATCTATGCCTAAATAATCCACCTTCAGGTTATCATCCGAACCCCTCCAGTATTAAGTTGTAAACAACAGATAATTGCATTAAGTATGGTGCGTAATGTAATCAACACAAATATCCTTAGATAAAGCATCAATGTTTTATCCCTAGTAGCAACAAGACATCCACAACCTTAGAACTTTCTGTCACTCCCAGATTCAATGGAGGCATGAACCCACTATCGAGCATAATTACCCCTCTTGGAGTTACAAGTATCAACTTGGCCAGAGCCTCTACTAGCAACGGAGAGCATGCAAGAACATAAACAACACATATATGATAGATTGATAATCAACTTAACATAGTATTCTAGATTCATCGGATCCCACCAAACACAACATGTAGCATTACAAATAGATGATCTTGATCATGCTAGGCAGCTCACAAGATCTAAACAATGATAGCACAAGCGGAGAAGACAATCATCTAGCTACTGCTACGGACCCATAGTCCAAGGATGAACTACTCACGCATCAATCCGGAGGCGGGCATGATGATGTAGAGCCCCTCCGGTGATGATTCCCCTCTGGCAGGGTGCCGGAGGCGATCTCCTGAATCCCCCGAGATGGGATTGGCGGCGGCGTCTCTGGAAGGTTTTCCGTATCGTGGCTCTCGGCGGGGTTTCGCGACGAAGGCTTTAAGTAGGCGGAAGGGCAACGCGGGGGCCACACGAGGGCCCCACACGCTTGGGCCGCGCGGCCAGGGGGCCGCGCCGCCCTAGTGTGTCGGCGCCTCGTGGCCCCACTTCCTTTCCCCCTCTCTGGAAGCTTCGTGTAAAAATAGGACCCCGGGCGTTGATTTCGTCCAATTCCGAGAATATTTCCTTACTAGGATTTCTGAAACCAAAAACAGCAGAAAACAAGAACTGCGCTTCGGCATCTTGTTAATAGGTTAGTGCGGAAAATGTATAATAATGCGTAAAGTATGTATAAAACATTCAAGTATTATCATAAAAGTAGCATGGAACATAAGAAATTATAGATACGTTTGAGACGTATCAAGCATCCCCAAGCTTAGTTCCTACTCGTCCTCGAGTAGGTAAACGATAACACAAATAATTTCTGAAGTAACACAAGCATATGGGATGAATGGAGTGATCTGAACAAAAGATTGCTAACAAAGATAATGACTAAACAAATGAATCATATAGCAAAACTTTTCATGAATAGTACTTTCAAGACAAGTATCAACAAGACTTGCATAAGAGCTAACTCATAAGCAATAAATTCAAAGTAGAATCCATTGAAGCAACACAAAGGATGATTAAGTTTCAGCAATTGCTTTCAACTTGTAACATGTATATCTCATGGATATTTGTCAACATAGAGTAATATAACAAGTGCAATAAGTAAACATGTAAGAATCAATGCACATAGTTAACACAAGTGTTTGCTTCTAAGATAGAAAGAAGTGGGTAAACTGACTCAACATAAAGTAAAAGAATGGCCCTTCGCAGAGGGAAGCATTGATTATTATTTTTGTGCTAGAGCTTTTGTTTTGAAAACATAGAAACAATTTTGTCAACAGTAATAATTCATATGTGCTATGCATAATACTTCCTACAAGTTGCATGTCTCATGCATAGAGTACTAATAGTGCTCGCACCTTGTCCTAATCAGCTTGGAAAACACGGATTATCATTGCATAACATATGTTTCAACCAAGTGTCACAAAGGGGTACCTCTATGCCGCCTGTACAAAGGTCTAAGGAGAATGCACGCATTGGATTTCTCGCTTTTGATTATTCTCAACTTAGACATCCATACCGGGACAACATAGACAACAGATAATGGAATCCTCTTTTAATGCTTAAGCATTCAACAACAAATAATATTCTCATAAGAGATTGAGGTTGTATGTCCAAACTGAAACTTCCACCATGATGCATGGCTTTAGTTGGCTGCCCAATGTTCTTCTCTAACATATGCATACTCAAACCATTTGATCATGAAATCGCACTTACTTCAGACAAGACGAACATGCATAGCATCTCACATGATATCCAACAAAGGTAAAAGTTGATGGCATCCCCAGAAACATGGTTACTGCTCAACAAGCAACTTATAAGAATTAAGACACATAACTACATATTCATCACCATAATAGTTTTTAAGCTATTTGTCCCATGAGCTATATATTGCAAAGATAAAGGAATGAAATTTTAAACGTAGCACTCAAGTAATTTACTTTGGAATGGCAGAAAAATACCACATAGTAGGTAGATATGGTGGACACAAATGGCATGGGGTTTTGGCTCAAGGTGTTTGGATGCACGAGAAGCATTTCCTCTCAGTACAAGGTTTGGGCTAGCAAGGTTGTTTGAAGCAAACACAAGTATGAACATGTACAACAAAACTTACACAAGAACATATTGCAAGCATTATAAGGCTCTACACTGTCTTCCTTGTTGTTCAAACACTTTACCCGAAAATATCTAGACTTAGAGAGACAAATCATGCAAACCAAATTAAACAAGCTCTACGGTAGTTCTTCATTAATAGATTAAACTACATGATGCAAGAGCTTAAACATGATATATGAGAGCTCAAACAATTGCCAAGTTATTCCAAACCATATGCAGCATTTTCTGATTCCAACCAAATAGCAATTTAACGAAGCAATTTCAGCCTTCGCCATGAACATTAAAGCACAACTAAGAACACAAGTGTTCCATATGAAAAAGTGGAGCGTAATATCTCCAATATAAGAATGATGGGATCCAACTTTATTCAAACCAAAACGAAAATAAAAGAAAACCGACGCTCCAAGTAAAGAACATAGGATGTGATGGAATAAAAATATAGTTTCACTAGAAATGACCTGATAATGTTGTCGATGAAGAAGGGGATGCCTTGGGCATCCCCAAGCTTAGATGCTTGAGTCTTTTTAAAATATGCAGGGATGAACCACCGGGGCATCCCCAAGCTTAGACCTTTCACTCTTCTTGATCATAGTATATCATCCTCTTCTCTTGACCCTTGAAAACTTCCTCCACACCAAACTTCAAGCAAACTCATTAGAGGGTTAGTGCATAATTACAAATTCACATATTCAGAGGTGACATAATCATTCTTAACACTTCTGGACATTGCACAAAGCTTCTGAAAGTTAATGGAACAAAGAAACTCATTCAACATAGCAAAAGCGGCAATGCGAAATAAAAGGCAGAATCTGTCAAAAACAGAACAGTCCGTAAAGACGAATCTGGCAGGGGCACTTAACTTGCTCAAATGGAAAAACTCAAAACTAATGAAAGTTGCGTACATATATGAGGATCACGCTCGTAAATTTGCAGATTTTTTTATTTTTCTACAGGAAAATTCTGACAGACAGCAATGCTGTTTCTGCGCAGCGATCCAAATCTAGCATCAACTTTAGCATATAAACTTTACTTGGCACAAAAACATGATAAGGAGAGGTTGCTAAAGTAGTAAACAACTTCCAATACTCAACAATACAGTAAATAAAATAAAACTTGGGTTATCTCCCAAGAAGTGAATTTCTTTAACGCCTTTCAGCTAGGCGCAGAAAGTGCAAATCAAGTGTTTTCAAGAGATGGAGCATTAACATTACCTCGGGCTTTACGCCTACCCTTCTTACTCTTTTTCTTACTCTTTGGTTTAGGGAATACATGTCGGCCTCCCGGTGTGCATTTTAGGGTGCCTTCTCCCGTATTTATGATTGCTCCCAATAGTTTCAGCAGGGATCTTCCAAGTGTGATTTGTCCTGTTCCTACACATTCAATAACAAGATAATCAGTGGATACTGTTTTTCCAAGAATGGTTGTGTGCACACCCTCGGCTATTCCCTTAGGAATTATAACGGAGTTATCAATAAGAGTTATTCCTTCTCCCCCTTCAACAAGTCCCCAAAGTGTCAAAGATTTATAAATACTCTCAGGCATAAGACAAAATTCAGACATAATATCACAACGGGCATGAAAAGTTTCACCACCAATAATAACTTTAATAGTAGGGTTCCACATTGAGGGTTCAGAGTTCACTAAAACTTCATCAAGACGGTTACGAACATAACTATAATTTTCTTTCAAGCAAGATGCACTTATCTCAAGGGTGTTTAATCTATTATAAATGCTAATAAGAGCTGAATCAAAGTTATTAGCTGAACTATGTGATGCAACCAATTTTTTTATGGCGTTAAAAGCTTGATCACCATTGCAATGAAGGAAATCTCCTCCCACTATAGCATCTAAGGCATATCTATAGCGAATCATAAGCCCAAAATAAAAATTACTAAGGAGCAAACTTAGAGTCATTTGAGGTTCAGCTTTACGATAAGCATAAAAAATTCTAGACCAAGCATCTTTAAAACTCTCCTCATCTCCTTGTTTAAAAGTAAAGACTAATTCCTCAGGTGAAGAAGTAACATGTACAGAGCTAGACATGATAACAAAAGTAAACTAAATGTAAGTAACTATTTTTTTGTGTTTTGATATAGCTAGTAAATAAAACAGAAAGTAAAGTAACTAATTTTTTTGTGTTTTTAATGTGTAGCAAACAAGACAGTAAATAAAGTAAAGTAAAGCAAGACAAAAACAAAGTAAAGAGATTGGAAGTGGAGACTCCCCTGCAGCGTGTCTTGATCTCCCAACGGCGTAAAAGTCTTGTCTGTGTAGTCGACACGTCCGTTGGGAACCCCAAGAGGAAGGTGTGATGCGCTGCAAGTTTTCCCTCAGAAAAAACCAAGGTTATCGAACCGAGGAGCCAAGAAGCACGTGAAGGTTGTTGGTGGAGGAATGTAGTGCGGCGCAACACCAGTGAAACCGGCGCCAACGTGGAACCTGCACAACACAATCAAGATACTTTTCCCCAACGTAACAGTGAGGTTGTCAATCTCACCGGCTTGCTGAAAACAAAGGGTTAAACGTATCGAGTGGAAGATGGTGTTTGTTTGCAAAGAAAGGTAAAGAACAATAATTGCAGTAGAATGTATTCAGATGTAAAAGAATGGACCGGGGTCCACAGTTCACTAGTGGTGTCTCTCCAATAAGATAAATAACATGATGGGTGAACAAATTACAGGTGGGCAATTAACAAATCAAGATTCAATACATATCAACGATGATTACTATGTGATTTAATCAGGGCATTACGACAAAGTACATAGACCGCTAACCAGCATGCATCTATGCCTAAATAATCCACCTTCAGTTATCATCCGAACCCTCCAGTATTAAGTTGTAAACAACAGATAATTGCATTAAGTATGATGCGTAATGTAATCAACACAAATATCCTTAGATAAAGCATCAATGTTTTATCCCTAGTAGCAACAACACATCCACAACCTTAGAACTTTCTGTCACTGTCCCAGATTCAATGGAGGCATGAACCCACTATCGAGCATAATTACCCCCTCTTGGAGTTACAAATATCAACTTGGCCAGAGCCTCTACTAGCAACGGAGAGCATGCAAGAACATAAACAACACATATATGATAGATTGATAATCAACTTAACATAGTATTCTAGATTCATCGGATCCCACCAAACACAACATGTAGCATTACAAATAGATGATCTTGATCATGTTAGGCAGCTCACAAGATCTAAACAATGATAGCACAAGCGGAGAAGACAACCATCTAGCTACCGCTATGGACCCATAGTCCAAGGATGAACTACTCACGCATCAATCCGGAGGCGGGCATGATGATGTAGAGCCCTTCCGGGATGATTCCCTCTCCGGCAGGGTGCCGTAGGCGATCTCCTGAATCCCCGAGATGGGATTGGCGGCGGCGTCTCTGGAAGGTTTTCCGTATCGTGGCTCTCGGTACAGGGTATTCGCGACGAAGGCTTTAAGTAGGCGGAAGGGCAACGCGGGGGGGCCACACGAGGGCCCCACACGCTAGGGCCGCGCTGCCCGGCCGCGCGCCCTAGTGTGTGGCGCCTCGTGGCCCCACTTCCTTTCCCCCTCGTCTTCTGGAAGCTTCGTGTAAAAATAGGACCCTGGGCGTTGATTTCGTCCAATTCCGAGAATATTTCCTTACTAGGATTTCTGAAACCAAAAACAGCGTAAAACAACAACCGGCGCTTCATCTTGTTAATAGGTTAGTGCCAGAAAATGTATAATAATGATGTAAAGTATGTATAAAACATTCAAGTATTGTCATAAAAGTAGCATGAAACATAAAAAATTATAGATACGTTTGAGACGTATCAGACGACACCATGGTAGTGTAGGATAAACTTCTGATTGACTTTTGGAATGATATGCATGCCCCTGTTAGTTTCAGATTTTCTATCAACACTTGTCTTGTTCTATTGCTCATTTCTGCATTGCTTCATTGTTGTGATTGCTAACTTCTTTTTATGCCATGCTAGTGGTATGTGGTGTTTCGCGGGCGGGTTCCAGGAATCTACAGCTCATAGAGAGTCTGTCAAGATCAAGTCAATGGCTACTCCAACAACAGCTACCGAGGATATGCAACATTGGAGGAGGCACAACAAGAGTACCTCACCTACATGCAAGAGGAGCTCCTGGAAGATCAGGCCATCCATGATGCAGTGCCATTAGCACAGCTGCCGCCGGAGGAAGTACATGCTCTACAAGGAGCACCACCGGAGGTACGTCCCAGCCGGGTCAAAGACTACATCATCGCCTTCCTCATCGTGGTGATCGTGAGGATCGTGTTCTTCTAACTGGTCTATGTTCGTATGTAATATGCCATGGCATGGTAATCTCACCCTATTTGAATTGTGGTAAGGATATGGAACTATGATTTGAGCAACCAAACAGCTGATTCCTGTTTTCCTCCGTGCAAGATGGGCTGAAAACAGGCAACCAAACGATGGGGCATGGGTTCCTTCTCCGGCGCGCAAAATGGTTCACATGCTACCAAACGACCGGCGGAAAGTGGCCCATGGCCCGTTCTCAACGCGCAATGCCCTCCATCTCGCTGCGCCAGCCATGCAGGAATTCGGCACAGGGCAACCAAACGCGTCCATAGTGTATTCAGCCTGGAATGTTATACCACATTTCCAAACTATAGCTATATGGGAGTATCCGTTGCCTGCTTACATGGGTTAGACTTGGCTCCGAACCACTCTATCCAAAATATTGTAAGTGGGACTGATTGTGTGGAGATTTTGGAGGCCTTGAGGGAGGGAAGCTTGCACAGATCATAAGTTTCCATGATTGTAGAAGAGATCCGTCTCAAGAAACCTCTTGACCGAGAGGTTATTTTAGATAAGATTGGTAGAAATTGTAACTTTGTGGCACAGATCAAATTTGTGAAGCGCGGTGCACGTTTGATCGATGCGTTTTGCGGAAAGCCGGTAGAAGCCAAAGAAAAAGGCCCTTATATGCCGAAATTAAAGTCTAACCTGAAGAAGCTCAAAATATATGCAGATGCGGCTGCAGTAAATAAACATGTACTCGACGTCTTGCATGACGATTGGGTGCTGATGGAGCGCGCACTGCACATCAATCATCAATGGCCGAGGGGAGGTACACATTGCACCAGTAGGCAGCAGCTCTCTAGGCTTTGATCTCGCTGAGATCCTCCTGGTCTCCACCCAATCCATCGCTTCGCCGACACTCGTACCACCTCACTTATGTAATTAACCACCGTTGGATGCTGATGAAGGTCCCGGTGATAGCCGTCGGATCTTGCGTCCTCCCGCTTCTTTCAAGTTCAAGCCTTGAAGGCGCCAAATGCCAAGCCGAGGCAATTCATCTCCGGCGAGAGCGCGCCACCACGTGCTCGTAAATCGTAATCTTCCGATAATCCTACGGCCCACGTACGTACGTAGCCGCCATTACTCGGCTCCTTAACTCCGGCGCGGCCGGCCCCCCTCCCCGCGCGCGTTATGGTGGCGCCGCCGTGGTACGTAAGTACGAGCGGGCCGCGCGCGCCATCCAAGCATCCATCGATCCATATGGTCGATCGATTTTTCATACGTGCGCGCGGATCTCTTATTTATACGTACGAGCTGAGACTCATAAAAGTGGCGAGGTAGCGCGTAGTGGTGGAGGAGGGAAGCAGGCAGCGTCGACGAGCACGCGGGCGACGCGACAATGCTAGGCTGGTGAGTTCAATTCGACCGTGTTGTGGAGAGTAGAGAGAGTGGACTTGGGGGAGTGGCTTGCTGGCTTGAGGTGGAAGAAGGCGATGGACTTTGGGCGGCGCAAGAGCTTTAGCTTCTTCGAGGAGGACCGGAAGGCGCGGCCGGCGGCAGCGCAGACGCCCGTGCACCACTATGCGCGCGGAGGAGGAAGAGGAGGAGGCGGGCGGTCCCCGGCGCGCGAGGCCGCCGAGCCGGCGCGGATGAGCATGTCGTCGGTTCCCGGCGCGGAATTGCCGACGATGATGGGGGTCGGAGGAGGAGGTGGGGGCGGCGGCGGGTGCTCGCCTTGGGTGCAGTCGCCTCTGCACGGCAGGCTGCGGTTCCCGCCGTCTCCCGCGGCCATCTACCACTGCCTCGCTGCGCTGCACCGTCTGGACGGCGACGTGCACGCGCTCGCGGTGGCGAGGGGCGTGCTGTTCACGGCGTCCGACAGCGGCCGCGTGCGCGCGTGGGCGGCGCCCGGGTGCTTCAACCGCGGGTACCTCGACGTGGGCCGCGGCCGCGTCCCCGCAATCGCCGCGTGCGGCGGCACGCTCGTCACCTCCCACAGCCGCGACCACCACGTCCGGGTGTGGACGGTGTGCGCGGCGGCCGTGTGCGACCACATCCGCGCCAAGAAGGCCGCCACGCTCCCAGCCAAGGGCGGCCTCCTCTCCTTCGCCAAGAAGCGGCCGCACCACCACCGCGACACCGTGTCCTGCCTCGTGCTCCACGCCGTCGCGGGCCTCCTCTACACCGCGTCGCACGACCACACCGTCAAGGCGTGGAAGCTCTCCGACGGCAGCTGCGTCGACTCCTTCGTCGCCCACGACGGGCCCATCAACGCCATGCTCGTCAACGAGGCCGACGGCTGCATCTTCACGGGCTCCGCCGACGGCACCGTCAAGATGTGGCGCCGGGTCTACGGCGGAACCGCGCACGCGCTCATCATCGTGCTCCGCTCCGAGCTGTCCCCGGTCAACGCGCTCACGCTCTGCCACGCCGCCAGCGGCACCACCCGCCGGTGCTTCCTCTACGCGGGCTCTTCCGACGGATACGTCAACATCTGGGAGAAGGAGGCCTCGGCGGGCAGGCCGGTGCACGTCGGGTTCCTCAAGGGTCACCGGCTGGCGGTGTTCTGCCTGGCGTCCGGCTGCGGCGGGAGGGTGGTGGTGAGCGGGTCGGAGGACGCGACCATGCGCGTGTGGAGGCGGGAGGGGAAGGGCGGGGACTCGCACACGTGCCTGGCCGTGATCGAAGGGCACCGCGGGCCGGTGCGGTGCCTGGCGGTGGGCGGCGGCGAGGCAGGGGAGGTGGAGGGGAGCATGGTGGTGTACAGCGCTGGGCTGGACAAGAGCGTGAAGGTGTGGAGGATAAGGGTGGTGGGGAAAGAAGAGGAGGACGAGGAAGACGATGACGACGACGACTGCGAGGAGGAGGTGGAGGACATTGTAGCAGCAGGGAAGGGCGACGTGGTGGATGCCGT
This sequence comes from Lolium multiflorum, assembly GCA_030979885.1. Taxonomy (NCBI): domain Eukaryota; kingdom Viridiplantae; phylum Streptophyta; class Magnoliopsida; order Poales; family Poaceae; genus Lolium; species Lolium multiflorum. The sequence continues at coordinate 113,761,498 of CM061749.1, read as the reverse complement.
GAGAGACGAGGTGGATGCGGAGGAGGAGCAGGTGGTGAGTCTTGGGCCGACGCCGGTGCTGTCGCCGGTTTGGGTGGAGAAGCGGCGGCATACGAGTCGTGGCTAATGAATATCGAGTTAACCTAGAGATCGTGCTTGTAGCTTTTGCACGACTGCAGAGTTAATCTAGAGATTCCAGTTTTTTTCCCGGGTAAATGAGGATTTCCTTTCATTAATCAAGTAGGGTTACATAACATCAGACTTGTTGGAACCAAGGCATGCATGTCTCGCGTTAGCGCTCGCCGCCGGGTAAGCGCGCTGCCGCCGCCGCCTTGATCTGTGGGCTCCGGCCACCTCCGCGCTCGCTGCGGCCAGATCGAGGGTCTCCTCGGCGCGCTCTCTCTTCCTAGGCTCTCCTCTCCTCGGCGCGCTCTCTCCGACGGCGGTGTCAGGGCTGAAGATTCCCATCTCTCCCGCCAGCCCAGCCTCAACCTCGGGCTCCTCCGCGTCTGGTCCAAGGACGCTCAGCCCGTCGCTGTTCGACCGGCTGCTCAGCCCGTCGCTGTTCGACCGGCTGTTCAGCTCGTCGTCCCTTGGCTGTCTGCCTGCGGATGCTCAGCTGGGCGCGACATGCCCTCACTCAAGGTCTCTTCGGTGGCTCCCCCTTGCTCGTCCAGGCGGCCGCCAGCAGGTAGGTTCCGCAAGGAGAATGTCGGCGTGATGGCTTCGCGCATAGCCGTCTCCAAGCCTTGGATGGGGACTGCTCCAGTCCCGATGCCCACCACCCCTGCTGCACTTGCAGATGTCGTCTCTGACTTCTTGCCGCCTACGGCGGGTGGCTGCGATGTGCCCGCTGCTGAAGCGCCTCCAGTGCTGACCCTGATGTCCGCCGATCTGGCCGCTGCTTCGCCGTCGCTCCACTTTGGTGGGGCTGTGGCAACCGGGTCATGGGTCTCCTTCGCCGGCGACGATGATGGCTCCGATGAGGAGGAGTTGGCCCCCATGACGCCGCCAGCTACCAGCAACTCCTCTCTGGCCAGCGACCCTGCTGTTTTGGTCGAGGGGCTCGGCTCCTTGTCACTGTCGCTATCGCCGGCTGCCTTGGGCGGCCCTGCCGAGGTGCCCCTTTCCGATGATGTGCTACCGGCCCCGAGCTTGCTTTGGGTTGACTCTTTGGGCTCCGACGAGGACGACGACGATGAAGAGTTGGCTCCGCGGTCGCCGTTGGCCGGCTCGGTTCATGTTGAGGAGGCACCTGTGGCGCCCTGCAGTGGTCTTGGTGATGATGACGACTGGGTGCAGGTGGGTCGAGGCGGCCGTCCAAGCCGCGATCCATCGTCTTTGCTTCGAAAGGAGGGCCTCGAGCGTAGTCTCGCCTTCAAGCGTTGGGCTCGGGGGAGATGCTTTCGGTGCCTCGAGCATGACCACCAGGTCAGCTCATGTCGTGCGCCCTTCAGATGCATCCGTTGTCGTCGTCCTGGTCATCGGGAGCGATTCTGTCGTGCACGCTTTCCCGCCGCTCGTTCTCGCTCTCCGGACGCTCGTGCATGTTCTCTAGAGGCACATGCTCCTTGTCAACGGAGCCGATCCCCGCCCGCTCAGCCACGTCGTCCATCGGCGTCCCGTAGTTGGGTTGAGGTCGTGTGCCACTCATCGTCGCCTGCAGCATCGCCGCCAAGGCCCTCTCCAAGGTGTTGCGAGGAGTTCAGCGGCAACACCTGTTTCGGCTCTCACCTCCAGTGTCAGTTTGCCTTGCTGCGCTTGGAGCTCGCTCAGTTGGTTGCTAACCGCGTCGAGGAGGCGTCTCGCCCTCTTCGTGAAGAGGTGGCAAGTCTCAAGATGTTGTTGGCACGTGTTGGTATTACTTCGGAATCGATGGAGGTGTGCTCTTCTGGCGGACAGGAGCTTGCTACCGTGCAGGCTTCGTTTCCAGTTAGCTCAGTGGAGCAGAAGTCATCGATGGTTGAAATCACGCCAAAGCTACATGAGTTGTGTGCGGAGTCTGTGGTGCCTGAGCTCCTGGAGTTGGGTGGTGCTGAGGTTATGCCTCCTTCTGTCAAGGAATTCTGTCAAGGAAGTGAGGCATCTGGTTCCTATTGATGTTGGAGTTGCAAAGTCAGACTTGGGTGGTGCTGAGGTTATGCCTCCTTCTGTCAAGGAAATGAGGCAACTGATTCCTATTGATGTTGGGGTTGCAAAATTAGACTTGCTGGCAACGGTGCCTAGAGGTGTTGTCGCTAGAGAAGTTTCCGATTTTCTCGCCACCTTCGCTGCTACCTACCTAGGATCCGCAGTTGATTGATCGGTGCCCCATTGACATGACATGTCCTTACCGTGACTCGAAGCTCACACGCATACTTCAAGATTCACTGGTCTGCCAAAAAATTCTTCATGATTTCCAAACCAGCAGTTTTGTTTAATACGGCTACTGCTTGCAGGGTGGCAGCTCAAGAGCTGCATTGCTGTGCTGCTGTTCTCCCAGTTCGTCAAACTCACCAGAAAGTCTGTCTACCATTCGCTTCGGAACCAGGCATATCCCTTGAACGTCAAATACTATTACGTAGTGTTTATACTGCTGTCATGCTGCAGTTTATCATGATTATATGGCAATATCCATCCAGGAAGAAGCTCATAAAAACTCTACACAAACTGATTCCTACCGAAGTGGATAGCGCTAAGAAGCACACCCCATATTCTCGTGATCAAGATGATCTGCGTGACGGAACCCTGAGCAAGGCTGGTAGCAGCCAATCTGAGGCGTCCTATCCCAGCCTTGATTCTGGCGATCATGACGGTCTGCGTGAAAGGCTACTGAGCAAGGTTTGTAGCTAGCAACCAACCAGAGGTGGTCGCGCGCTATTGATCCCACTCTACATTCTGCTTAGTATCTCACTTGCCACTGAAAATTTCTGTTCAGCTAAGGTTGAGCCTGAAGGAGGGAGACGTCGACCTGCTGGAAGAGCTGTTTGTGCTCGAAGGGATCATCTTCGATCCCGACTCCGTGGTGCTGGACATCGACTGGGCGTGCCACGATGCTACGAGCCGGCAGATCGCATCGCTAGTGCAAGCAGTGGACAAACTCACAGAAACTGTGCAAGAGGTATACACACCATCCAAACCTGAAACCTGCACCCTCCTGCTGTTGTTGATATCCAGTTCTCTCCAAGGTTTAATAAATCTGCTTATGGATGGTGCAGCTCACTGACGAGAACGAGACGCTGAGGCATCAGCTCGAGGTCGCACAGGAGATCGCAGCCCGGGCTCAGTGCGCCGCCACAGACTGGAGCGGTGGTTTGCTGTTCGGTTTTGTGCCGGCGGCGGTCCTCCGTCTCGTCGGGTTCATGCCAGACTGATGGCACGACGGCCAGCGTCGCGTACATTCCGCGAACATTCCTGCCATCAAACATCTTAGCTAATAGTGGAATAACAGCATTTTGGCGCTATAGTCACGAGTGCCTTTGAGGATCCTGAGTAGTGAGGTTGATTCGATCTTGCCAAACTTCCGTCAAAATTCGTATGTTAGACATGTGAAATGACATTATCGTCTTAGTTTGCTGGTCAAAGCATGTCTTGACCAATCGGATGCATAAACGAAGAGGCATTATGATATTTTTGCTTAGTTAAACCGTCTTTTGAGGCTATATTTTCCGTGCCCGTAGGGTAATCATGAGGTGGTTAATAAAAAAAATTACTAACATCTTTTCTTGAATAGATGAGATGACGGATAATGTAGTATTTTCTTGAAGTAGTTGTGGAAGAAGGTAGTGACATGGTGTCCCCATAGGGTAATCATGATGTGGTTAATAAAATATTACTAATATTTTTTCTTGAATGGAAGAGAGGGCGGATAATGTAGTATTTTTTCTTGAAGTTGTTATGGAAGAAGGTAGTAGTATTTCCGTAAGATTATTGAGGCGGTCAACAAAAGATATTAATATCTTTTTCAAATAAAAGAGATGATGAATACTGAATTATTTTCTTTCTCGCAGTTATCTTAGCAAAACTATGAATCAACTACAGAAGAAGGACGCGATGGTTGCAACCACAAAAGGGGCGATCGCCAGGAGGCACCAGGTGGTAGCCGAAATGTATCTTTTGAGAAAGATTTACATTGATTTCAGGCCTTGGATGGTGGCATTCGAGGCCCCCGTTCGCCCCCGCGTCGCCCAACCCTAGGCGACACGGGGGGAGATCCCGCTGCTGCCTTTCCAGCCCCCTCCCCGTCCGCCCCTCCTCTTCGCCGCCGCGAGCTGCTTCTAAGTGTATGGTTAATGATTTGCAAAGTAGTGGGTTGTCAGTCAAGAAGTGCAGTATACATTGACTTGCCGCTATGGCGCTATGAGTGCCGAATATACGTCCAGAACAATGCTGAATATGTCTTATATGTCTTCGAGGTTCGAGCGAATGCAAATCTAGGATGATCACAAGTTCGGAAATAAAACGACAAAACTACCTGCTATACCATTTCTCTTACTGACTGGATCTCATGTGCAGGATGCGGATTTGGAGCAGGTTACAACAAAATTATCAGACAAAACTCTCTCCCACTCTACTCTTCCCTCCCGTCTCTAAGTCCTACATCGATGCTTCAGGGGCCAAACGTGTAAAAGCTTCGATGTCAGCATTTCATTGATAATGCTACAACAACTACTAATCTGAAGGTGTCCTGCACGATGCAAAATCTGTCAGCCTCCTGTCAGGGATGCATCTTGTTAATTTGCTGGAGATAGACAAATGGAACCATTGAGAGCTCTTGGCTGCTGCATGTTCTTGTCAATATCTGCTACCCACTACAGCGTAAGAATCTATAAAATGAGAAGTCCATAGCGCAGTCGGCAAAGCTAACAATAGATACTGTCAGAAGCAACATGAAGTAATCAGATCGAGAGCATGTCAAATACGTTCTAGTGGCGGATCCATGAGGAAGTAAACTTTCAGTTTGAAGGTCAATGAGCACATGGTGTCCTACCCTAAGGTTGTGGATATATACTTGTAGTTTAAAGCCTGTTCCTGATGGATTCGAACTTGGCATGCTTACACACTAAGATCCGGTGAAGTGATTGGGCACAACCTTTTAATTCCAAAACCAAGGACTTACAAATCAAGAAAAATGTGCCCAGGTAGAAAGAATCACAAAAGTATGCATAATGGCTTGTTTAACAATAACCTAAAGAATCAAAGGAAATAGAAAAACTAACTACTTGTGGAGTCAGCAGAAAATCTTGTTATCTATAAAAATCAAGCAAACAATAAGAAGCTTTCAGAGGAATGGTGTGCCAGAGTAGGAAGCAGTTGGATGAATGAATAATTTGTTGAAAACACAGATACCGCAAGCCCAGAGGACCTTGTGCAGAATCAGGAAACCTGCCTTTTCACTCACAAAGGCGGTAGAGTTGATCGCAACCGGTTTTGTAGACAGACGAGAAAATGACAATCACCAAAGAAGTTATCGCAGCTATGGCAATCGCGATGGAGGAGGTTATCCCAAGCCAGGATGCGATTTTGAACCCCGGCGAGCTGAAGATAAAGGGCCCTCAGCAACCCAAATGTTGTCAGGTCCGTGTAATGTTCACTTTTACACAGACGGCAGTGGAAGGAAGAGGTCAAGTCACCTCTTGAAGGACGGTCGACAGTTTCAGAGGCTCCAGGAAGCTTACAACAACATGCACCATCAAGCCATCAACCAGGGCCACCCTCCAGTACCTGGGACGATCACCTACAACGTACTACCTCCCACTCCTTCTTTGGTGCCACATGGAGCCCCGGCGGCCGTTGCCACGTAACAACGTTGCATAATTCTTCTCATACTGCTCACGCCAATGATGTATACCCAAAAACCATTACAGAGCCTATGTATGATGATTCCGAAGGGTCGCCCGTCAAAACGGTGCCAGAAGTTGATCACACGACAAGTCAACATGGATGTTAAAGCACCACCTGCTACACCCGAGTACCTTTACTGGTCAGAGCAACCTATTGGGTTTGACCGAGGAGATCATCCCCCTCGCGTTCCCCAACCAAGGCATTCTGCCCTCGTGATTGAAGCTCAGATTGGTGGATACGAGATGAGCAAGGTCTTCATGGATGGTAGCAGTGGACTCAACCTTATATTTGCTAGCACGTTGAACACAATGAACCGGTCTATATGACAAACCTAATGCCTTCGGACACTAGCTTCCATGACATCGTTCCTGGCAAACCTGTTATCCCTTTGGGCTAAATCAACCTTGACGTTGTCTTTGGTGGTCCTCACAACTTTCAAAGCGAAAAGATCACTTTTGAAGTTTTAGATTGGCCATCACAGTACCATGCTCTATTGGGTCGATCGGCGTACACACAGTTCATGGCGGTTCCGCACTACGCTTACTTAAAATTGAAGATGCGAGGGACCTATGGGAAACCATCAAACAGAGGCCGAGCTACATGTAACCCTTTTTTTTGTAGAGATTCATAATTTGTGTTTCAAAGTTTCAAAAAATCCGAATCACAATTCTACAGATAGATAATAATGTATATTAAGTTGGTGTAAAATCTCAATACAAACTAAGTCATATTCTAGGCTACACAAAAATAACAAATTTTGACAAATTTTATAGTGAATAGTGCACATTTCAAGACTATAAAATTTGTCAGATTTCGTCAATTTCATGTAGCCTAGAATACAAATTATTTTGCAATGAGATTTTACACCATTGTAGCATTCATCATTGGCTACCTTTAGAATTTTGTTTCGGATTTTTTTGAAACTTTGAAACATGAATTTTAAGAGATTGAAAATAAAGAGCTACATGTAGCTCGACCTCCAAAACGCCACACTTAGGACCATAGTCGTTCATGGAAGCTTCATGCACTCGGACAATTGCGAAAGAGACTTCAGTAAACACAACCACATGCATACTACCAGAATCTTAATACAAATGCGTACGTTGTGGCATACGTTCCCAAAAGGATGGCAGCACCAAAATCATAAAACATGTCTTCACTAGTGGTGTTTGAGCTTTTAAACAAATAAATAGTCATTTCAGTGCAATCCTTCCACACTAGAGCAATGAGATATTTTGGTTGCGGCTTGCAAATGAAAAATCTTATATGTTCATTGTCTGTTGGTAGTACATTACATTCTAAGCTAAGCTTTCTGTGTTTGATCATGTCATATATATGCTACACGCATTTATTTAGTTATTTTGCATCAACAGTGCCATTTGAATTTAGATTTTTCCATACATTTCATGGATGTTTTAAATTATATATGTTTCACATAGGTTAAAAATTTATAAAAATATTTAGCATCGCGTGCTACAAAATCAACACAGTAACGCGTGGGGTGTCACCTAGTAATAGTAGGGAGAATGTTATCCTTGTCTTGTTTTCTAATCAAATGAACGGCCTGGGGCGTGACATGTACATTTCCCTTAACATTTTTTCCCTCCATTTCATGGGTTAGTTAATTCTGGAAACTTAACATGTGTACTTCTGGAAGTGAACCCTTGCACTTCATGCTGTCACTGTTCGTACTTGACGCATTTTTTTGAATGATTTTATTATTCTTCTTGTACTTCACGGAAGACATTTGCACTTCTGAAACAGAATAGTTGTACTTACTAGCACAAATACATGTACTTTTCACTCTCTTATTTTTTTGTACTCCCCTTTATATGGTTTTATCATTTCTCTAGCATTTCACATGGAATATGCACTTTCAAAAATACGATATGCATCAGCATTAGCCGGTGTCACTAGAAATGGGATGAAATAGGGCTCGTACGAATAATGTAGATGCACATGGGGACATGGTGGAGATGAACTATGTTATGTAGCATGGGTCGGCTTCACCTCCATGCCTGAATTTAGCATGCAAGAATGTGAAATAGAGATCACCGATTCATGGTAGAATAAAAGTTTACGCCGCATTATCACTCTTGATAAATCACCATCCAACAATAACAACATGCTTGATGGATTTGGTTCCATCCATAGTATGGTAGACTTTATTGTTTTAGTTACGATGTTGCGACGAGTGATACATAAATCGAATATATCAGAGTATATACTTGTACTATTATACAAGTTTTATGAAGTGCAACAATCTAATAGTTTCTCAATTACTCGGTCACAATGGAACTTAAAGCCCCGAAGTCGCATCTTTGATGTGTCTGAAGGAGTCGGCGAAGTCATCCAAAAGTTGACTATAATCTGGAAATATTTCATCATCGATCGATAGAGTTACCTTGATTGTGTCACAGTAACTTGTGTAGTGCACAACCAAAGACTGCAAACAGAAATAAGGTAATTAAATACAAAATATGGTTGCATAACTATCTAAGTTATTTATTTTTCAAAAAGAGCAATATATTTTAATTACACCCAGATTTTCTTTAGTATCTCAATATCAAGAGGAAGTCCCAAAATCGAGGATGAACACAACAAATAAACCTAAAAACAAAAAAAAAACAAAGTGTCATGCTGAAACAAACAAAGGCGCGCAATGACAAATAAACAACCATCCTAAGCAGCACAAGATCATTCTGGTTGTTCAAAAGCCACGCCTTCAAGAAGTAAATGACACATACATATTGTTGTCGCCGAATAAATTTAATAAAGATCAGAATATAGATTTTCACCCTAAAGAGTGAAGCCTCATCCAACCTCCGTTACATGTATCACACTATATATCGCCAGTCTGAAGACTAGGCCATCTAGCAAAATTCTCCCGGTAGACATGCACCCTCCATGAAACCAAGATAGACATGGCCATGATTTGAACATCGCCACACAACTAATAACCATGCCTGTATGAACTTATCAACTATCGGTGACATGATCCGTTGTTTCCATCAGCCAAGACGCCCGCCCCGAGCCCCCAATGCATAAACAATACTCGCAGACCAATATGAGTGGACATACCAAATATAAGAACATCTCCAGTTCTATCCCCTAAAGAGTCTCCCGAAGAGATTTGGGGTACGCCAGACGTTTGACCTCCTCCAGCGGCGCACCAAAGCCTTTTTTCATTCGGCACGGTTCAATATGGTGTCCGGCGACCTGAGGACCAACCCCGTTACACAGGGGACGTTGCGGGGATGTCGGACGGATTGAAAACCCGCGTAGGTTCCTACCTGCTAGCGACCATGACTGATACCGTTGCTTCGCGCCTTTCTTTCGTTCTGCGCGTCCTCTTCTTCGCCTCTCACCCCTCCACCGTCGCTTAAATCGCTGGCTACCACCGACGCAATACTTCGACTGCGTTGGACTCCGCCGCGACCCCTGACTCCCTCCCCTCCCTTTTCGCTGCCGGTGGTTCGCCTACTCTGGCCATAACGCAACGGCAACTCCCCCTCCTCTACACGCAGAAGGTGTTCGATCATTTTTTCTAGTAGGCGCCGCCAGTCGTTGTTCGTTGTCCCCATTGCCACCATGGATTTCTAACTATTTGTTTTTCCTCATAGACATGGATAGCGATGACGAGATGATCTAACAAATGTTTGATGACGATGCAGCCTGTGACGATGACGTTTGCGAGCAGAGGTTGGAGGGTCATACTATGTTGTACGACTACTTCTTTGACATTGCAACACAACCCGACAATTTTTGGTGGCACTATAGGATGAGAAAGGACTTGTTCATGGAAATCCTTCATGGCGTGAGAGAGTTTGACCCGTACTACTTCAGGCTGAAGCACGACTCCGTTGGCACGGCTGGCTTCTCGTCGATCCAGAAATGCACCACGGTCATGAGGATGCTTGCATATGGAGCACCTGCCGATGCACATGACGACTACCTTCGCATGAGTGAGTCCACCGCCATTGAGTGCATGTACAAATTCTACCGAGCCGTGGTGGGAAAGTTTAGCCCGTACTATTTCAGAGGGTCAACTGAAGTAGACACTGCTAGGATCATGGCACAAAATGCAGCGAGAGGATTCCCTAAAATGCTTGGAAGCATCGATTGTATGCATTGGTCATGGAAGAACTGCCCGTTTGCTTTGCAAGGTTTATATAAAGGGCCTCATGGATATTGCAGTGTGGTGCCTTGAAGCTGTGGCATATTATGATCTCTGGATTTCACATTCTTACTTTGCCATGGCAAGATCACAAAATGACATTAACGTGCTGCAGCGCTCTCCGGTGTTTTCGAAACTTGTGGAAGGTCATGCTACACCATGCAACTATGAGATCAATGACAACCAATATACAAAAGGCTACTATCTAGCCGATGGTATCTATCCAACAAGGGAGAAATTTGTCAAGACAATCTCCGCGCCAACGCGTCAGAAGAATTGCCACTTTGACGAGCACCAAGAAAGCTGCCGGAAGGATGTCGAGCGGGCATTTGGTATGCTTCAAGCTCAATTTACTATTTTTCGGTATCCTGCTCTTTCCTAGTCCCACAACCAACTGTGGAAGGTGATGTAAATTTGTATGATCATGCACAAAATGATCATCGAAAATGATCTCAACACTCGAGCTAGCAAGGGCATGTTGGTCCTTATGAGTGTCGGAAACCTCTTGCGAAGGTTGGTCACCAGGTGCTGCAGAGTTTGCTGATTTCCTCACCATGCATACGGAATCCGTGACAACATTGTTCACAATCAGCTGCAATATGATCTCGTAGAGCATCTATGGAGGCTCAAAGAACAAGCATCAACTGCGCTGACGCATTGATCTAGCCAAACTTCTATTTGTTTGCTTTACTGTTTCTTAATGTTTAATTTAAAAATGATATTATCAAATATATTTATTTGTATGACATGTTTAAATAAAATCCTAAAATTATTTTTAGGAGACGAGTTTGAGGGACGTGACTGAATACAGACGCGCCCCAAAAATAGCAACTAGAGACGTCATTTTTCAAACGCTTAATCTGAACGCGGTTTGAAGGACGTGGCTGGAGATGCTCTAAGACCTGGCCGCTAGTACACGGCCTCGATGTCAATGACCAATTCCTCGTCCAGGAGCCGCTGGGTACTTGTAGCCTTACACATCTTGTAGAAAACTCTATCAGGTGAGGATCTTGTAGCGTGTCACAAGGAGCAACTGGGTCCGCAAGACTCCACAACCAGGAGGACATTCTCTATGAGCTCTCGGTTGCAGCGGGATCAGGGAATCTCTAAAGAGTTCTAAGAGCATCTCCACTCGTTGGCGCTCCCCACGCCCAAATCCAGACGAAACAACCGCCGGATTGGACGAAATTAAGTCGTGGGGAGTACCGTATTTCCAGTCGTCCACCCGGAGTTCGGCGGATAGAGTTTAAGTTCAAACAAATCGCCGTCCCGCGCTACAAGTACGGCCAGTTGATCGGCAAAAGGAGCAAAAGGATCAGCCACAGATCGGCGATCGGAGGGAAATTACACGGAGACAGGCTCGTCGGCAGTCCCGGCCGGCACGGCGGTGTCCGACGGACAAGTTTCCTCACACGCCGTGGCCGAAGCGGCTGCGGCGGCCGGCGAGGAAGCAGCGGCAGTGGACGTCGAAGCAGCCGCAGTCGACGAGGTAGATGGTGAGGTAGACGAGGTAGGAGCCGGTGGAGACGACGAAGGACTGGCCGGAGGGGCTCGGAGGATGTCGCTGCGGTGGCCCTGGTACCAATTCCTCGTCTCCTCGTCCATCAGTTCCATGTCGCCGCCGCCCATCAGGAACGCCAAGTCTGTGTTCCTCTTCTTCGCCGCCGCCGTCGTCTTCAGCAGTGCGATCCGGGCGCCCTGGTTGGCGAGCATCTCCCGCCACCTGCCGTCGAACTTGTCGTTCCTCCCGTCGGCATGCGACCTCAAGTCGGCCAAGCACTTGTCGATCGACGCCTGCATCCTGTCGGCGGGACTGTCCGTCCGTTTGAGCTCTTTGAGCTTCTTCTGGCCGAGTTCAGGGCGCCCTTCCGCCGCGCAAGCCGCCGGAGCGTCGGGGTTGTACTGCTCGGTCTTGCTCTTCGAGAGGGTCGTGCGAGTTTCCTTCCACTTCTCGCAGTGCTCGAGGCGGGCGTAGACGTTGAGGAACTTGAACTGCAGGCCGGTGTCGTCCGTGTACATGTCCAAAGCTCGGCGCAGCTGGGGAAAAAGAGCACGGCGAAACGGGTCAGCTAACGACGATGTACCTTAGTGATGCAGGGTCGACGGAGCATACCTTTTGCTCCAAGTCATGGCCGCTGATCGGCCGTTTCTCGACCTCCTCCTGTATGCCGTGCCATTTGCTGCACGCCGTCTGCATGATCCCCCAATGGGTGGCCATTGCCTTCTCTCCCCGGTACACGTTCATGTTCGTCTTGTTGAAGTAGGGATCGACGAGTTTGCGTTCCTCGTACGCCTGCTTCACTCGAAGCCAATACGTGTCGAACGACTGATTGGCACCGATTATGCCGTTCGTGGACACGGTCATCCAAGCTTCGGCGAGGCACTCCTCTTCCTTCGGCGTCCATTTGATACGCGGTTCGGCAGGCGGCGAGTCCTTCTTCCTCTTCTTCTTCCCCTTCGACAGGTTGACATCGGCTTGAGTTGTCTCTCCTTGTTCTTCGTCTTCTTGTTCTTCGACGGCTTGGCTTCCGTCGGCAACATCCTCCACATGATCCTTGCGCGCTGCCACAGCTGCCGTCGCCCTCGCCTCCTCTTGCGTGAAGAACCCCGGGCTCGCGGCGGCGTCCATGAAGAACCTCGGGCTCGCAGCGGCGGCCGCGGAGCCGGAGGTGATCATCTCGTGGATCGCCTCATCGTTCGGCGCCGCCGTCGCACCGAACGGGGCACCGAACGGGAGCGGCCCTCGTCGCATGACCGGCGAGGTGCCCTCGAACTGGCCGCCGCTGCCGTCGATGTCAAGCTCGGGCGGCGACGGCGTGAACCTGGACGGTTGGACGTAGGCGCCCTCTTGGAACATGGCAGTCGTCGATGGCGAGTACATCGTAGGGGAGAAGGACGACGGGGAACTGCTTGTACCTTGCGCCGGCCATTGGCCGGGGAACATGGAGCCGCCGCCGCCGCTGAAGGCCATGCTCATCTTCCTCGCTTGCTCCTCCTGGGCCGCCGCCGCCTCTTAGCGGCGGCTTTTTCACCCTCTCCGCCCTGCAGCTTGTTTCCACCTCGCGCCGTTTCTCGTCCGCCGCCCACCGTGCGTTCGTCATGCCCGGCGGCCGCTCCTTCTTCGCCCGCGGCTTCCTCGTCGTCCCCTTCGGCGGCATTGTGGTGGACGAGAAGATGAGGAGGAGAGCGGTGGTGGAGGAGAAGGCGCCGCCGGGAACTGGAACTGGAAGACGAGGGGAATGGAGAAATTCGGCGGGAGAGAATGGGGATATGCAAGCAAATTGGAGGGAATGGAGGGAAAATCGACAGGATTTGGTTTTCCTGTCGCCGACTACGCGGGTCCACACGGCGTTTCGCGCCAAAACGTTTCATCCGGAGTCCCCGAGCGCGCCCCGGGACCGGGACGGCGTGGGCTCGCCGGATGGATGAAGGGCCAAATCCGGACGAAAACGAGGAACCGGGGGCGCTACTGGGCCGATTTTCGCCGTCCGAATGTAAAAAATGCTCGCCGGGGCCTGTTCGGGGGACGAGTGGAGATGCTCTAAGCTCCCAGGGTCCAGAGAGTCTATGAGCGTTCCTCAGGTCACTGTCATGGGCCCCACCGCTTTGTTTTTTTCGGCTGGAGGGGAGACCGGTGCTCTTTGACCCGTGGGATGACTCTCTGCTTCTTCTCCCCCGCAGGTACCTCTCTCTCGCGCTCCTCGGTTCCCTGTTGCGCCGCCGCCGCCATGCCGGCCCACCCTGGTCGCATCCCCCGCCTCCATGCACAAAGAAATATGCGCCTTGGCCCTCTCCACCAGATCCCCACCCGCGCCCCGCTGTTCCCCCTCCATGCACGACGCCGCGGATAACCCTAACCACCGCCGCGCGGTGCCTTTCTTGCTCCTTCTCTCTTGGGCCGGCCGGGGTGCTGCCGCCTTCTTCTTCTTTCGTCCTTCTTCTCTAATCTTTCACAGGTTTCGCATGAAACTGGTGACGGAGGAAGCAGTGGCGATAGCGAGGTCATCTTTCAAGAGTAGCCGGAGCCTCTCTAGGTGTGAGACCTACCGTTCAAAGCCCGAGGATTCCGGGTGTAGGCATTCACTAAGCCATTGCCGGAAGAAGCAGAATTGGGCGGCGCCGTCCATGGATAGCCCACAAACGATGCTACTCCCTCCACTATATCTCCGACTCTCAAGAGGATCCCCTCGCGGCCCTCTCCGATGCAAGCTGCGGCTGCGCGAGGGTCGACAGCCGTCGGCTAAACCAAGCATATCTCTATCAAATCCCTTTCCCCCATCGAGCTCTGATCTGCGACCCGCCTAGGTAATCTTCAAGTTTTTCGATTTTCCTATTAGCTGTTGTTTGGTTGACGCAAATCTGGAACGACACAGGGCAAAAATAACAGAATTACCCATTCACCGTGTGCTGTTCTAGCTTCTTTGGGTTGAGAATGTTTCATAGATAGATCTGTACATCCATGTATTTTATATCTATTGCAGCCCTGTCTTCTGATTTTTTTTTTTACATTGGATTTAGATGCTGCTATCTCACACGGTTCTTGTACGTCAACAATCATCACGATTCATGTTTGTGACTGATGCAAGAATATGATGCTTGCCTGCTCGCACTTAGTCTATGGTCTTCCTGGGTCTTCCACCTATAACTGATTTGTCTTTGCAATTTATTGATGTTACAGAAAGATGAATCTAGAAATCAAATTCATTCAGGAAGTCAGAAAGACGAATTGGGTTCATCATGAGATGAAACGGTCTGTAGAGCCTAGCACTAATATGTTCGGCTCAGGCCAACATATAATCTGAGAGCCTGTCAGTGTGCATTGTTTGTTCTGAACTTCTAACGCAGATGGCCCATCAGAGCAACAAGTCTGTCCTGAGCAATGGCAATGAAATGGATTCACTTGAACATGCAAACCATTAGATCAAACTCAGAAGATAATATTCCAAGTTCTAGATTATTCATAGTTACAACACGGTTTATATCGATTCATGAGGATTTCATTTCCAGACTTGGAAATGCCATGACTTCTGAATCCTATATTTTTCTTATGTATCATATTTGGTAAGTTTAAATGTTGATAACTTGATAACTACGAGCCAGAAGTACCTATAATTAGCCTTGTGTTGGGCTGCACGGATAGGAGAGTTATCTTTCTAAGGAGTGGGGCCAGATATTTTTCCTTCGGTTTTGTAGACCATATGGCATTGCTATGTTTGTCAGGCAGCTATGGTTCAAAATTATGTTTCAGTAAGGCAGCAATACATGAGTTGTTTCTCTCAAAGACATGTTGCTTTTTTTATCTTGTGGCTTATCTTCTATGCTGTTGTGCTCACTTTCTTAGTTTGTTCTGCTTATGCTGGGGTTATGGGTATCACCGATCATATTGGATGGATAAGCGACAAAAGTCACAAGTTTGAGATCACATTCAACAACACAGAACTTAGTATATTTATTCCACATATATGATGTGATTATACTTTGCCTTACATCCGCATTTCCTCTTGCGTATCTAACATTGTTATGTTAAATTATTTAGATGCACATTAGTATCCACATCATATTTTCTTACTAAGGCTGCTGGTACCTATGATGCGATTAGTGCACTCAGAATTTTTTTGGAGAGAGTAGTGCTTACAAATGTTCTTGAAAGGTTGAGAAAACAAGACTGCCAGACCATGGTTATTTCTAATGCTCTTGGTTGAATGTCTACCCTTGGCTGATATCAAAATGGTTATCCATGTACAAATATGAATTACCATCATAGCTCAATAACGGATGAATTGTTGAAATGGTTTTCTTTACTGGGGCTCCTAAAGATCTCATTGGTAAGCCGTCTTATATTGTTGTTGGTGATTTCTACAGCCTAGGTGGCTCACATCCCACTCCAGAACTGCAGAGACGCTCTTCGGGGAGGTAATTGCATGGCCAACATAGTGATACATGGGAGAACTAATAACTGACATGTGGATAAGATTATGATAGTTTTGGTCTTTGCATATATACTGATTCAAACCTAGGTATTCTGGCTTTGAAGAAAAATCCGTACAAAATGTACTGAACCCGCGAAACTTTCAGCTTGGATCACTAGCACGCCGAAGCACGTTTATACAGAGTGTATGAATATGTCTGAATATTTTAGACAACTGAACAACAATACAAATTTCATAAGTAGCCCAAATTAGCAGAGGTGTTATGGTAGCTTATTGTGCATTCCTATCTGATGGCCCATAGCCATTTATTTGCCCAACTTGAAGACCCTTGCTGATCCTCGTGAGAATAATCTCAAGGTGTTATTTTGATGTTTTCCATTGTACTATCTGGAGTATAACTTTCTAATTTAAAAGAAAAAACTAGCTCTAAGATCTTTGAACTGGGTTTCTCACCAACAATCAGGTTGCGCTCTGATTTAGTATCCAAAGATTAAGACCATCACATTTTCTTTGATGTGTTGAATGATTATTTCGAAGAATTTTTAACGGAACGAATTAGTTTGGGCTTTTCACAATGATTGCTCTTATAACCATATTACCATGGTTCCATTGATTCTGTAATTTTCTTGTGCAAATGAATATCTTTGCTAGGATTGCTAGGATCTTGTGGAAGGAAACTACGAATGGAAATTTTGGAAGACCCATTTTGTTCTATTTCAATACCTTCTCTTTGAAGTTCCTCAAAAAATTATAGTGTGCATAATTTTAAATTTTATCTCTTTATTAAAATTGAACATGTAATGACGTATTGACATCCCAATAGAAAGTGCTCCTATCACTACGTTAAGATTCTAACCTTCCAAACAGGACTCAACACCCACTTTCATTATTTCTTAAAGATTTTTTTTCCTTTTATAGAGATATTATTTTTTAATTATGAATAAAGGTCCCATACCATAGTATAGTAAAGAAAAAAAATTCTCTGCATGGACACCGAGCAACATTCCTGCTAAGCATATATAAAACGTGAAATAACAAATCGTTAGCAGCTAAGAATGGCGCGGCAAGACGCGCAGGGTCCTTCTAGTGCCGTCTATTTGCCCAGCCACGTACCGCACAGGCGCGGACATCACCGATACGTCTACTGTTGTAGTCTCTCACCATCGCTGCTACGTGTTCTCGTTATTGAGTACAAGTAACCGCGTCCCCCTCTTACGACAAAAGACCCCGTCTGCCACCGTAAACGACCCCTCTCTGGCACAAAAAAGACCCACATCGCGCATGTATAGTGAATTGATTTCTGGTCTTTACTCAGCAGCAATGATTTGGTTGGACTACCAAAATTGATATGATTCTTCCCATTTTTGTTAGTGTGTAGATTAAATAGACTACACAGTCAAATAGGCCTGCTAAGCAGTGGAAGGTTTTGTAGGTTAATCTACCTGCAAACTTGGTGTCAGATTATTTGTGCCAATTTCTTAATCCTTTTGTATGTGTATACTACATGAAGCAGTAAAATTTCTTATAACAATTATATTAGTTTGGAAAAAAATAGCACAATAGTATGATTTTTCTTGTATGAATCCCGAAAGAATACTTCTCTATAATATCGCTAGGAATTAGGAAATACTTTAATGTCAGATTTTTCCCGGTGTATAGTTCATATGTTGTGTTTTTCTGTGGTTGCTCTAAAAGGAGAAAAAAAATATGATGGTCCAAAATGATTTGATTTCCGATCTTTACTTTGTACCAATGATTAGGATGGTTTACAAAAACAAAAATGGTTGTTTTGATGATCTGCATGTCACTGCAAATAAAGGCCACCGGAGTGAGACATTTCTAGACTTCCACATCATGGAGTTATCAACAACAATGGCTATGCAGCTTGCAGGTAATGGTTCATGTTCTTTCCCATCTTATATGCCAAGGTTTGATTTCTTTATTGTTCGCAGGTTCTTCATATCCACATCATTATATTTAGTGACTTGTCCATAGTTATATTTCATCATGTCTCTGTTAGTGATCTCCTACAACTTGCACACTGAATTGTATTGTTTTCTCATGTTTCCTTTAGGTTCACACATGATAGACTCCCAAGATAATGATTTTGTGACTCGGTTATGTCGGATGATTTTTCATGTACTACAGTTATAGGAAATATTTGTTGAACCACCGCTGAAGGGGAAGCAAATTTATGTGCGTGATGATGGTTTTTTACTCAGACGTGTCAATGGATACTGATTACTTCGATTCAACAATAGGCCTCAAATATATCTGTGAAAACTTGGAGTAATGGTATGCAATCTAGCATGGTTACGAAGTATCTTAGTTCCTGGTCCAATGTTTCCAAGCTCAATGCTTAAATTTTGATTGATGTGAGTGACCGAATTCTTTTCGTCATACATAATGAATCTGGAGTTCTTGAAATGTGGTGGAATATTATTTGTAGTTCTATCAATGTAGTTTAATACAGCTCAATTGGACATGGGAATTCAGATGGATAAGGCCATTTTTACTTGCAAATTTCTGAAAGCTTTCGTTTCTACTATGGCATTGTTCTTACTTGTGGCTAAGCTGTTTGATTTCTATTGCAGTGGCAAGTCTTTCAGCTGTCCCATGTCACTGATATTCTGGTAGAGATGGAATGGATCGAGTAGGTTGCTTGCCCTCACAATGAACCTGCATAGTTCATCTAATTGCTTCACTATGAACCGGGTTTCCTTGGCACATGTTGACTCATTATTTTCTCACCTGGTCATCTACTTTCACTTAGAATTGGTTTCAGTTTATGTTTAAACCTGCTCTTTTTTCCTAGATTTTTTTACTTCTGAACTATTGACCGTTCCACCTATTGCACTTGACATTCTTCATTTGTTCTTTCAAACTGTTTTTGTTTTTAATTTCTAAGCTGCTGATGGTTTTATTATTTTGATTATTAACACTAATAAATTTCTCGTACCATTCTACCTTTTTCTGAATGGCTCTTGGTCACGCCGTTGTATGCTCCTGGCCACGAGGCCGGTCGCTGGCTATCCAGCCTGCTAACTAACAAGAGGAATGACAAGAGGCAGACGTGAAGGGAGACGTGTGAGGTTACCTAGGCTGCCATCTCGTTTCTCAGCTGCTCTCCTCTTCTACATGTTAGCGGTGGTGACTTGGGCGACCGGCACCGAGGAGCACGATGACTTGATGGCAGTGTGGCATGGTGGCCACGAGTTTCACCTTATCGATCATTAACCAATACATGTGGTGCAAGAGGAAAAGGCAGAAACATCCTGTCACCGGAAATTGATGATCACATTGTTTCTCTTTTGGCAGGATATGTAAATTCGTGTCTAAGCTTTATCCTTTTTACACCATAAGGAATAGATGATGATGAATGTTGTGATATCCAAAGCTAGCAAAGTCTATGAAACACTCCCAGGATTTGTCTCATTAAACGTCTACTATTTATTATTTCTACATAGCATCAATTGATCACGAGGTGTTACTCCATTTACTCTTTTCGTAGTCGTGTGCCACCATGATGATTTCTGTTTTAAGTTGGGTACATGCTAATAAGGTGCTGAGTAGCCCATGAGGAACTATTAGGTGCAGCGAATAAGGTTGTCAAATTGGGCCGCACAACCCCGGTGAGGAGGCGCCCCAACCACTAGTTCTATAAAAAAAACCATGTTGGTGGGAGGTCTTGGATGGAGTATACACCTCTACCACTAATATAGTCGTATCTTTGTCGAACATGATACAATACAACTGTTTCTTCAAGTAACCATCTAGTCACATTTTCACATATTTGGATTGACAAAAGTACAAATGTAGCTTATGATCAAATGTTTTGATTTAAGGATGTGGTTGACTTACTTGCGGAACTCCATAAACACCTGGGGCAATGAAGGTAATTGGATGCCCACAAAACTCTATTGGTTCAGCCGGTCCAATCACATTTGAGAACACCATAGATGTATTTGCAAACATATGGCCGAAGATAAAAGCGCCTGCCTGCTTGGATTGTCAAGTTGAACAGTTACAATGTTGAATAATCATTAATAAAATAAGTCATAGTTTTTCAAGCTGATTTGTTTCTTCTATAATTTAGTCTTCCAGAAAGAACATAATTACAAATAGGCAGCAGATATATACCTTCATACCAAACAATTTGAGAAAAAGCTCACTGATCTTACACGTGAAGACCATTTCAAGTGACCTCTTTTTCCTATCCAAAGTTTTCTTTGCCTTGCGAACATATACAAGTGGATCATCGCGCGTCTCTACATGGAAGGGAAGGATGATGTAGCCTAGTTGATTTCCCCATCCCACATCGCCACTCTTACCAGATTCTATCAAGTTAACATATTTCTGTTCATAGTTGCAAGAACATAACAATAAATTAGAGTGATATTTACTACTCCTATAAAGGACATTTCATACTACTCCTGAGCGTAGTTACACCCACACAATCTAGATAGTATGTACGGCATTATGAAGTATATATAGCTATGCTAGAATATACATACCAATATCTAGGTATGTACAATTCTTCTGCATACTTCTTTCTTGGGTACAAATATGAAGATATTTCGTACATATAGTGCAAACTATAGGCTCACTTGCAATTTTTCATGTAACTTGCTTTGAATCAGTATCTTAGATACGGTAGATGAATGTACTTAAACCGATAAAATATTACAAAATACTTCCGCATAATAGGATACGAGATGTGGGTGTAATTACACATGAAAGTAGGAAGAATTTTTCCTATAAATTTGAATACATTCCAAAACTTCTATCCAAACAAGCAACTCCAATATGTACTTGTAATATACACTAAAATAATTTACGTTGGTCAGGTGAGCACAATATATCTCATTACCTTATCATGCATCATATATTTGTAATAGCATAATGTATATTCTTTTACTAACATAATCATATGAAATATAGTCGCCAAACTTGCACGTTTGAGACTGAGAATGCCGAAAATGTCATCCCTTTCACATAATGAGAGAGTAATTATTTGAAACAAAATATAAATGAAACTTAGTACAAGCGGAATGCATTTAAAGTTTCTTACATACATCCATGAAGAAAACCTTACTTGTAAGCTAGTGGTTGCCCTTAAATTGACTGGAATGACAGAGCGCAGACAGATTTTCTCCGTGATGGTGTTACCTGTCATTAATTGAAGGTAGAATAAATGCATGTTTAAAATTCTTCCGATAGGAAAGAATGTGAAATCATGCCACCACCACTCACCCGGCTTGCGAAAGTAATACTGTGACAGGGCAGCAGAAGTTGCACCAACTAGGACGTCATTGACAGTCTACGGAAGAATACAAATAAATAGAAAAAATTAGTTTAGAAGAACTTATTGCACGCGAAAATTCTTTACTTATATTACGTACAAACATATGGTTTAATTAGTCTGAATTAATAGAAACAAAACCATCAGCTTGAAACAAATGACCAAATGATCCACTGGATCAAAATGTAATGAGCCATTGAATGTTTATGCGGCTATCGCTAGGTTTCAGAGCATGTTACGTTGCCGCTTAAAACTTCTCTATCCCGTCTATTGGCGTGCACCGCTAGATGGGCAACTGGCTTTTAAAATCCCTTCTATATTGTGATCCTACATGGGAGAGAGATGGTAATGTTTTTAGGGAGCGCTCTAGCGTGACTGATGGTTTCTTCTTACACACGAACGTTGACACGAAGGCTAACGACTACTTTCCCAACGATGATTTCTTTTCCGATACAAACAACCTATTCGGTGACATGGCTCTCAACAGCGACAATGTCAGCGTCAATGTAACGCTGGTTCTTCTATGTAGTCTTACCTTCTGCTTATGAGATCCTGTTTCAGTTTTTTTCTTAGCAATATGTCTAGGTTTGTTGCTGCGTAATATATATCTCTTAGTAATTTGTTATATTTGTTGTTTGTCTAATTGATGTTAATTTGCATTACTAGTTTCATCTCAATTCGCTTAGTCATGTTTTATCTACTGTTCTCCACCTGGATTAAATAATGTGAAAATTGCTAATATTTCATACAGTACTTACGCAGTTGATAGCATTCTTGATGAACTTGACGTCGTCCAAGCTAAGGCTCAGGTGTACGAAGCGTCTGCGTGGGCTGAAGACCGGGTCGTCGTCCGAGCAACTGAACGACGTCTTGGGGTCTCTTAGGAACAAAACTGTGGCGGCGAAGAAGGCAACGTCCACCATGGTGTTCCAAGCCAACACGAAATACGACCACACCCACCCGAGAAACGCCATGGCGCCGGCAGACCGCGGCCGCGGCATGTAGATGGCGGCTGTGCGCTCGGGCTGCTTCGGCATGGCCGGCAGTCTCGTTGGGTCAGCGACGCTGCGCGCAGACGCGAAGAGGAGCGTCATCAACGACATCCCATCACCAAGGGAGTGGTGCACGCGGAGCACCACGGTGGAGGTCGCCTCCGAGGTCGGGAAGTCGAGGATGTGGAACTCCCAGAGTGGGCGGGAGGCGTCCATGGGGAGCGTGCTCAGCGATGCCGCATACTCCTCCACCACCTGGTCCGCGTCGGTCTCCACGCCGGCAGGATCCAGCGCCGGCACGATGATGTGATCATCCACATTCACCTTCACGCGTGCCCACCGCCGGTTGCCATCTTCTGAACCACCATCAGCTACCTGTACGTCCACACATAAGTTAAATTAGTTATAAGCTGCAAAAAAGCTAATAATTAATCTTGAGTGTTCATAGACGAAGGAGTACTTGGATGCTTTGGAAGCGCGGGTATCGGGCAAGCTGGGTGGCGATGCCGGCGCTCAACACGGGCAAGTTTAAGGCCGAGCCTAGGCCTATGGTTACCACGATGTATAGATCTTCCATGAGCCTTGCAGTAGGGGTTACGGGCTCCTTGTCCGCCGTTGAGTCCTCAGTCGTCCATTCGTCGGCCGGCGCTCTCGGCTTCGTGCGTATCGAGAGTGGCCGGGTTCGTAGAGCCGCCGCCGCGGGGCAACCATTGCTAGCATCCATATTTACTACTAATGAATATGGTTAGCTCCTTCAGAGAGTGGCTTACTGGTAATGATAGTTGCTACCATGAACAGCACTCTCCTCAACTGCGTTATATAGGAAGGATTACCATACCAATAGTCCGTACCACGCGAAATGGCCTGTTTCTATTTCTAACACGGCATCGACTCAAATTGGCTAGCTAAGCAAAATTCCAACCACCATAGTCCTGTTTCTATTTCTAACACGGTATTGGAAAGGTGGGGCGTACCACATTGCTAAGACCTTGGCACCTTGCCTCCAAGATCCACTATCCAAAACACCGTCAGTTGAGTAACTCCAGTTTGGAAAAAGCTTGAAATCGGATGACCGTTCGCGCGTGTAGATCGATCCTAGTGACTCACGTTGTGTGGATCAAAAGACTACACGGCTACTTTTCGCTAAGGTCTACGAGGTCTAGAGAGCTGGCGTGTGAGAGCATCTCCACCGGCGCGCCCCATAGCGGTTCCGATAGCGATCGGCGTGATTTTTTAGCTCGCACCGATGCGCTCCAAAAGGTGCCGGCTAGTTTTTGAGTCCAATAGAATTGCCTTTCCCTTCCCGTCGCTTCCTTATACTAGAATTCTGATGACGCGTGCAACCCCGGCATTCCCGTGCCGGCCCCTTTGCGAAGGACGTGAATCGGGTGCGCCGGCGCCTCGCGGCACGTCAGAAAACGAGCGTGAGCTCCGCCTGGCAGCCAGACGCACCGTTTCCCCCACCTCCTACCCACGTCCGAGCCGACTCCCACCCCTCTAGATCGCCATCGTCGCCGCCGCGCCCCCTACTTGCAATAGACACCGCCGTCTGTCCAGGAACCGTCGTCCATCGACACGGCCGCCACCCCCTCGACCGGCGGCCGCTGTTTCGCCCAACAGAGCTCGCTGCCACCGCGGCACAACCGCCCTGCCCGCAAGGTGTTCGTCCGATTGCTGCGATAGACAACGACGACGCGGTGATGGTGCAGCTGTTCACGGAGGAGCAGAACGCTGAGGCTGTCCGGAGGCAACAGCAGCAGCTGATTCTGACGAGCATGCTGCGCGTTCGCTAGCCTGTCTTCGTCGTGCCTCGGCGCGGCGGCTCAAAGCCAGGTAAGAAGACAAACATCAACCGGCATCGTCAAGCCGGCGCAATGCTGCTTGACACCGACTACTTCAATGACGACGCGACTCATTCGCCGAAGGAATTTCGGCGGCGGTTTAGGATGAACAAGGAGCTGTTCTTGAAGATTGTCTACGGCGCCAGGGAGTACGACGACTACTTAAACGCCAAGCAAGATTTTACAGGTTTGTGGGGCTTCACCTCAATTCAGAAGTGCACTGTTGCAATACGTTGTCTTGCATACGGAGCTCCTCCAGATACAACCAATGACTACCTAAGGATGATGGAGTCGACATGTACAGAGACTCTCTACAAATTTGCCGAGCTGTCATAGCGGTGTTTGCTAAATACTATTTGAGAGCACCAAGGGCAGATGATACAGCTCGGATCCTGCAAAAAAAATGCAGCAAGAGGGTTTCCTGGGATGCTCGGAAGCATTGACAGTATGCATTGGGGCTGGAGGAAGAATTGCCATTTTGCTTGACATGGGATCTAGAACGGGCATACTGGTGAGTGAAATGTCATTCTTGAGGCGGTGGCAGACCATGATCTTTGAATTTGACATGTATTTTTTTAGCATGGCAGGAACAAACAATGATATCAACGTGTTGCAGCGCTCTCTGGTGTTTGTCAGGCTAGCTGAGGGACAAGCTCATGCCGTGAACTTTGAGGTAAACGGCCACACATACAATAAGGGGTACTATCTAGCTGATGGTATCTACCCGACATATGCTACATTTGTGTAGACAATTCCGTCTCCAGCTTCCGAGATGGACGCTTATTTTGCAACATGCCAGGAAGCAGCACGCAAGGATGTTGAGCGTGCTTTTGGGGTGCTTTAACAGCGTTTCGCCGTTGTCATGTACCCTGCTCTCACTTGGTCCGAGTCTCAGATGTGGGAGGTGATGAACGCCTGTGTGATCATGCACAACATGATCATTGAGAGAGAGAGCGCGACGAACCTGTGCATGATGATCAACCATTTGAATATCAAGGGCCACTTGCTGAGGTAGAGCATGTACCCCAAGAATTTGCCGCTTTTCTTCATATGCACAATGAAATTCAAGATGCAGGTGTTCATGTACAACTTCAGACGAATGTAACTGCGTATTTGTGTGATAGGAGAGGAGCCGCCAATAATGCATGATTTTATTTCTATTTGTTTGATTGTATGAATAATTTAAGTACTATTTGTGTGATTGTATGAATTACTGAATATAGTATGAATAAAATGTGATTGATATGTTGTTTCAAAATATTGTAAAAAGAAAATAAAGTTTCGGGGGCCACCGTATGGGAGGCGCCGGTGTAGGAACAACATCCCTAAATAGAGGATGCACTGCCGGTGCCCCCCATACAGCAGCGCCGACGACCCTGCCGGCGACTATTTGAAGCGCGCCGGCGGAGATGCTCAGAGGAAATGTCAGATTTTCTTCCCACACTTCTTTACGTGCATGCATGGACCCAACAAGAAACATCTCTACTTCATTCCCACACACACATAATAATCCAACAACGTAAAGGTTG
Organism: Lolium multiflorum; assembly: GCA_030979885.1. Classification (NCBI taxonomy): domain Eukaryota; kingdom Viridiplantae; phylum Streptophyta; class Magnoliopsida; order Poales; family Poaceae; genus Lolium; species Lolium multiflorum. The sequence continues at coordinate 113,735,925 of CM061749.1, read as the reverse complement.
TTAGATTATACGGTATACCAGTTCTATACATATATGGTCGTATTTGTAAACACTTTTATACACTATATATATGAAACTATCCCTACCCGACTGAAAGAACATCTTTCTAATTAAAGTTTTGTTTGTTTGATGACAACATGTGTGATACACTAATATACGATGTAGTGCATAAATTATTAGAGGTTGAATTTGTGTTGAGAAACAAGAGAAAAGAAAGCAGGAAAATTATCATAGGCCAGATAATCTGGGGCCGGATATTTGCAAAATATCCGGCGCCTGAAAAAAGCTGAGGACTTTGGCGACGGGCTCACAATACTCCCCTGGATCCATGCCGGATATTTGTGCTCGCCCCGGATAATTCGGGGGGGGAGGGAGGGGGATTATCCGGCCCTTACTTAGGCCGGATTATCTGCCCCCAGGTTCTTGCAACAGCTCGATTTTCAGGGGGGGGGGGGGGGTCTTCCTCAACCTCAAGCTGCTCATTCCTGCTCAAGTTCACCCACCATTAGAGCCACACCAAGAAACATAAGATTGATCTCCTCCTCCAACCATCCAAAGCTCTTGATCTTTGAAAAATCGAAGGAGAAAATCCCGATCTACACCTTCACCGAAGCGATTTACATTTCCCCTCTCATTTGCTTGAGGGCCCCTTTGCTAGCGCTCCTTGTCCGCCGTTGAGTCCTCAGTCGTCCATTCGGCAACCGGCACTCTGGGCTTCCTGCGAATCGAGAGTGGCCGGCTTCGTGCAGCGGCCGCCGATGGACAACCATTGCTAGCATTCATATTAATCAATATGATAAGCTCAGTCAAAAGTAGTCATAGTGGGGAGTAGCATTAGGTAGTAACATGCACATGTTACTACTCAATATTATTACTTTCATAGTGATTAGTATCATAAGTGCAGTAACATAAAATGTTGTATTTACTAAATTGTAGACTTATCTTCCCTTGAAATATGTAATGTGATGGTAACATAGCAAGTTACCAATATCATCTCTTTTCTCAATTAATAGCATGTCATATCATCAAAATGCTTAGTTGGCATTGCATGTTGTTGATATTACTACCTATGTTACTCTTGAGTCTTGACTGGTAATGATCGTTGAATGAATGGATGTCCGGTCTCCTCTAGTGCGTTATATAGGCCTTAGGTATACGATTCACATATGCCCCATGCGTTTCCAACCACCGTAGCCTTGTTTCTATTTCTCTGACAAAGGGAATTTATTAGAAGATATCAATTACATCTAAAACCGTTGAAATAATATATTTCCCTAAAAACAATATGGATATAGCTAAAAAAAAGGAAAAAACTATAGAGAAAAAATCCTGCTATAGTATATTCCTTCTAGCAACGGATCAAACACCTCTAAAAAAGGAGTAATGCACAAACACCGTCATTGTCCTAATTATAGATCATATGTTTTCACCTATAAGATAGTACGCTCTCAAAATAATACCTTTAACAAGACTATTGCCAGGCATAATCAATTAATGCCAAACCTTGTTTTTCACCCTGCAATTCAGAGTCTCCCACTTGCTGATGCTGCTACTCCAAGTCGCGAATCACCAAGCCAGAATCTTATCTCCTTCAGGATTCGAACAACCATTTCCAATTCTCCGATCTCGACTTTTATGTCATTTTCCGCGACTAACTTCACCATGAAACTAAATACATGACCCACGATTGCCACAGACTGCAAAGCTTCACATCGCTACCTCTGAAACTAAACGGTTAGAAAAAATATGGTTGCACGCGACCGAATACCATCCGTCCCGGCAATCTCTGGCATATCTTCCATTGGCGCCGGTGGAGCCTTCCGAAACTTGACACTCCGGTTAGATCACTAAAGACATGCATCAAATCAGTTCTTCGTCATGGTGCGAGGACTGCCTCTGTTATTCAAGCCAAGCCAGCAACCTCCACGTCACCCGCCAACTCTCAGCGGGGCAAGTCGACGCACCCACCATGGCCACTGCCACAGCCATGGCCATGGCTGAACCGACAATGCCACGACACTATGGACTAAGCCACCACCGCCAAGGCCAACGATAGCGGCGTCACCGCGGTGTCAATCCATCGTCGCAGCCGGGCGGACGCGCAGCCCCGCCGAGGCCTAAGACCGCGGGCAGATCTGGATCCAGCCGCCACAGCCATGGGCGCACCACCACCAGGCGGAGGAGCTCCACCTCCATCGTCGACACGCCGGGATCATTGCTAGAATGCCGCAGCATAGTACCGCCGCCGAAACTCGATGTCTTCACCGACACCGTAATGAGAGGGAGGTAGCCGCCCGTGGAAAAAAAAACCGTCATCCAGTTTCTATTGCCTCACCTGGCTTAAGCACGTGGATTATCCTGCAGGTACAAATATAAATTACAACCACCATACTCCTGTTCCTATTTCTAACACGACATCGACTCAAATTGGCTAGCTAAGAAAAGTTCCAACCACCATAGTCCTGTTTCTATTTCTAACACGGTATTGGAAAGGCACATATACGTACCACCTTGCTAAAGACCTCGCCTCCAAGATCCACACTATCGAAAAAACGCGTCAGTTGAGTATTTATCACGGTAATCGGCATAGGACTAGTGTTCCCTAACAGACAAACTTTCTGTATTTTTTTTTTTTACTTTGTTAGCATGGCCATATTTGTGGCATAAATTGTTACAATGTTCATAATATTAGCACAGCGCTGCATCATGCCATTCTGAACAATTTTACTAAATAGAGTTTTCAACTTTCTTGTTATTTTTTTCATTTAATAAGTCCTAAAATGGTGGGGTTTTTTGTGAAAATCTTGTAGAGCTCGTATATCGTGGAAACCTAGTGCCGCCGCCTCTTCGAAAAACCAGCGCAGCTCCACCTCCGCCTCCCCATAGATTCCCCCCCCCCCTCCTCTGGCTGGCCTCGCCGGCGTCAGGAGGGGTGGTGAACCCGATATATGCTTGGAGTTTTAATAAAAGTAGTTTTTCCAATATATTAGGTTAGGGTTTTGGTTCCCATTTTCTTTTGGCCTCTACATCAATGGAGATGGCATCGTCTACAATAAGTGTTCTTCGGTCTTTAGCTCGACAACGAGATCTTCGTCCCAGTGTCAATGGCGGTGTTGGAAAAATACAATTCTCTAGGTATGGATCTTCAAATCTTGCTTCGTCAGATCGATTTTGGATCTTTCTCATGGTTGCCGTGAGGAGGATTTTTCTCGCAGTATTTGTCCCGACTGCTACGTCCTAGACAATGGTGTCTCGAACTCTCGACTCCCCAGCGACGTTGACCAGGCTGTTCGGTTATTTTTCCCTGGCATACTGGTGTTGGTACTCTTGCTGATGTTGATTGACTACTTTAATGGTTGCGCGCATCACGCAGCCTTGGCATTGCGGCCCAAATTAATATTATGGGAGAACCTCCATTGGTATCTACATGTCTATCGTTTGGTCTCTATCTTTGGTTGCCTTCAAAAAAGTACAAGATTGTATCATGGAAGAAGAAAAAGTTTGAAGATCTCGAAGATTTGCTCGTTTCTTTTAGATTTTATTTCGTAATTGATGTAGGCAGCTCATGTATCTCTACCATGTACTATTTTTTTTTTATTACTATGAATATATGTGGTATTGATTGTCAAAAAATGGTGGGTTTTTTTGTGAACTTAGTATAAAATTAAGGTGTACCTCTGTAAAAAATTTAAAAGTAGACCCTATTCGATGAATACTTCAGATTTTATATGAAAAATGTCTAGATACTTTGGCACATTTAAATGACATGATGATGACATACCGAAACTATTTCAAATTTGCTCTGCAGGTGTGTTACATCTTGCTCCTCGTCAGTAACCAATTCTGGCGTCCCTATTACTCAGGAGGACAAAACGAAGGAGTTGCATTTGCACCTCTAGAATCACCTGGGAAATTACGTGCCTTCCAGATCGGCATTGACTCGGAAGCCCTTGGATGCCAACGAACATAACGATTTTACCAGCAACGGTACGTACCGGTGTCATATCTACCGTCCACTCTCTACTTTGAGATTGATAAGCTTTTTGAAATTTGTCTAATATAAAACTAATAATTGAAACACAAGTGAAACTTTTATGAAACTAAAGTGATACATGAAAAACATTGTAAAATATTGTGACAAAAAGTGAAACTGATGACGTCACTCCGGTTTGTTTCACAAAAATATTCGTGTTTGAGTTATGTTTCAATTATGTTTTAGGTTTATTTCATAATTATTTTGAAAGAATTGTCACCACATGAGTGACATCACTGCTGACGTCACTCCTATAGGTGCAGTTGCCTTTAAAAAGATGTTTTCGGGATGCAAACCTCATGTTTGCTCCCTCGATGCCGTTTCGGAAATCCTTGATTTCTTCGGGAGGGCGTCTGACATCATCACAAACCTTAGCAAGACTAAGGACATGTACAATGAGATGATGTCAGTTTTCCCTTACGCTTGCCACATCGGATTGTTGCTGAGTTGGAGGAGAGAAGAAAGAAAGAGAAGGTTGTCTTCTCTTAGCTAAGGGATGATCTCTTGTGATGTAAGAGAAGGTTGTTTTCCCCATTGTACCATTTATCTTCTCTAAACCACATAATTTTCTACTAAAAATAATTAATTTTCATTTATTGCTTTGGATGATTATAAGATGTAATGCATTGTATCCTTTATATTTACCGTCTTCTCTAGATGACCTGAACTATTAAGAGAGGGCATGCCTTCTCTACCATTGTACATGCTCGAAGTCTTCCCCATACGGTGCGCCAAAATAAACATGTAGGATATCCTAATTGACTTCCCTGCCAAGATTGTGGGGTTCCCACGGATCTGCCTTGGGCTCCCTCTTCACTTCAGAGGCTAACGGCATGTACAATGGTAGAGAAGGCATGCCTTCCCTTACCTCGCCGCATCAGCTAGAGAAGGCATTAGATACAAGTCATATAATGCACTATCTGTTACAGCCATCTCTAGCAATTAATATGAATAATTAAATTTTGGTAGGAAGTTTGTTGCTAAGGGAAAACATATGTGATACAATGGAGAAAATAGTCTTCCCTTATTTCCTAAGAGATGACCCCTTAGCTAAGGGAAGACATGTTGGAGATATGCCCAAGAGGCAATAATAAAAGTGGTTATTATATATCTTTATGTTTATGATAAAAGTTTATATACCATGCTATAATTGTATTAACTGAAACATTGATACATGTGTGATATGTAAACAACAAAGAGTCCCTAGTAAGCCTCTTAACTAGCTTGTTGATTAATAGATGATTAGTTTCATAATCATGAACATTGGATGTTATTAATAACAAGGTTATATCATTATATGAATGATGTAATGGACACACCCAATTAAGCGTAGCATAAGATCACGTCATTAAGTTATTTGCTATAAGCTTTCAATACATAGTTACCTAGTCCTTATGACCATGAGATCATGTAAATCACTTATACCGGAAAGGTACTTTGATTACATCAAACGCCACTGCGTAAATGGGTGGTTATAAAGGTGGGATTAAGTATCCGGAAAGTATGAGTTGAGGCATATGGATCAATAGTGGGATTTGTCCATCCCGATGACGGATAGATATACTCTGGGCCCTCTCGGTGGAATGTCGTCTAATGTCTTGCAAGCATATGAATAAGTTCATAAGAGACCACATACCACGGTACGAGTAAAGAGTACTTGTCAGGAGACGAGGTTGAACAAGGTATAGTGTGATACCGATGATCAAACCTCGGACAAGTAAAATATCGCGTGACAAAGGGAATTGGTATCGTATGTGTATGGTTCATTCGATCACTAAAGTCATCGTTGAATATGTGGGAGCCATTATGGATCTCCAGATCCCGCTATTGGTTATTGGTCGGAGTGAGTACTCAACCATGTCCGCATAGTTCGCGAACCGTAGGGTGACACACTTAAAGTTGGATGTTGAAATGGTAGTACTTGAATATGGAATGAAGTTGGAATATTTGTTCGGAGTCCCGGATGTGATCCCGGACATCACGAGGAGTTCCGGAATGGTCCGGAATAAGATTCATATATAGGATGTCATTTTATGTGAATAAAATGATGCGGAAGGTTCTATGGAAGGTTCTAGAAGGTTCTAGAAAAGTCCGGAAGAAACCACCAAGGAAGGTGGAGTCCACATGGGACTCCACCTCCATGGCCGGCCAACCCTAGTGGGGGAGGAGTCCCAAGTGGACTCCCCCGGGCCACCCCCCCTATGGAAGGTGGAATTCCCACCTCTAGTGGGAGGGAAAGTTTCCCACCATATGGAAGGTTTTTGTTTCGGGTCTTATTCGAAGACTTGGACACCAACACTTGGGATCCACCTATATAATGAGGGGCCAAGGGAGGGGGCCGGCCACCCGAAGACCACAAGCTGGCCGCCCCCCATAGAGTGGCCGGCCACCCCTCCCAAACCCTAGCTTTGCTCCTCCACTTCATATTGCCCGCATAGCTTAGCGAAGCTCCGCCGGACTTCTACACCGCCACCGACACCACGCCGTCGTGCTGTCGGATTCAAGAGGAGCTACTACTTCCGCTGCCCGCTGAACGGGGAGGTGGACGTCGTCTTCATCAACAACCGAACGTGTGACCGAGTACGGAGGTGCTACCCGTTCGTGGCGCCGAACCGATCGTGATCAAGATCTTCTACGCGCTTTTGCAAGCGGCAAGTGAACGTCTACCGCAGCAACAAGAGCCTCCTCTTGTAGGCTTTGGAATCTCTTCAAGGGTGAGTCTCGACAATCCCCTCGTGCTACCGTCTACTAGATTGCATCTTGGCTTGGATTGCGTGTTCGCCGTAGGAAATTTTTTGTTTTCTATGCTACGTTATCCTACAGTGGTATCAGAGCCGTGTCTATGCATAGATGGTTGCACGAGTAGAACACAATGGTTTGTGGGCGTTGATGCTCTTGTTATCTTTAGTTGAGTACTTTGCATCTTTGTGGCATAGTGGGATGAAGCGGCTCGGGCTAACTTTACATGACCGCGTTCATGAGATTTGATCCACGCTTGACATGCAACTTGTATTGCATAAGTGGCTTTGCGGGTGTCTGTCTCTCCTACTATAGTGAAGATTCAATTTACTCTTCTATTGACAACACTAGTATCACCGTTGTGGTTCATGTTCGTAGGTAGATTGGATCTTGCTCGAAAACCCTAAACCACGTAAAATATGCAAACCAAATTAGAGAACGTCTAACTTGTTTTTGCAGGGTTTGGTGATGTGATATGGCCATAATGTGATGATGAATATGTATGAGATGATCATTATTGTATTGTGGCAACCGGCAGGAGCCTTATGGTTGTCTTTAAATTTCATGTTGAGTAGTATTTCAAAGTAGTTGTAATAGTTGCTACATGGAGGACGATCATGAAGACGGCGCCATTGACCTTGGTGCTTCGCCGACGATGATGGAGATCATGCCCGTTGATGATGGAGATCATGTCCGTGCTTTGAAGATGAAGATCAAAGGCGCAAAGACAAAAGGGCCATATCATATCACATATGAACTGCATGTGATGTTAATCCTTTTATGCATCTTATTTTGCTTAGATCGCGACGGTAGCATTATAAGATGATCCCTCTCACTAAAATCTCAAGATAATAAAGTGTTCATCCTTAGTAGCACCGTTATCAAGTCTTATCGTTTCGAGGCATCTCGTGATGATCGGGTGTAATAGATTCGATAAGTACATATAACGGGTGCAAGACAGTTTGCACATGCGGATACTAAGGTGGCCTTGACGAGCCTAGCATGTAAAGACATGGTCTCGGAACACGTGATACCGAAAGGTAGAGCATGAATCATATGATTGATATGATGAACACTTTGAGTGTTCGCCATTGAAATTACATCTTGTCTCGTGATGATCGGGCATAGGTGTGATGGATTTGGTTCGTGTGATCACTAAGACAATGCGAGGGATATTGTTTTGAGTGGGAGTTCACCTAGATTTTTAATTATGTAGAATTAAAATTTGAACTCAATTTGTCATAAACTTAGTCTAAACTATTGCAAATATGTTGTAGATATGGCGTCCTCAATCAATTTTAACCAGTTCCTAGAGAAAGAAAAACTTAAGAGAAACGGTAGCAACTTCACCGACTGGTTCCGTCATGTGAGGATCTTCCTCAATGGCGGAAATCTGCAATATGTGCTTGATGCACCGCTAGGTGACCCTCCTGCAGAAACTGAAACCGATGAAGTAAAGAATGTTTACATGACTCGGAAAACTCGGTACTCTCAAGTTCAGTGTGCCATCTTATGCAGTCTGGAATCCGATCTTCAAAAACGTTTTGAGCACCACGATCCTCATGATTTGATAAAAGAGTTGAAGACTATTTTTGAGACTCATGCGGCCGTGGAATGCTATGAAGCATCGAAACACTTTTTCAGCTGTATGATGGAAGAAGGCAGCTCCATTAGTGAGCACATGCTCGTTATGACCGGGCATGAAGAAACTCAGTGACTTGGGAATAGTGATTCCTAACAGACTGGGGATTAATCGTGTCCTTCAATCACTGCCACCAAGTTATAAGAACTTTGTGATGAACTACAATATGCAGAACATGAACAAGGAGTTTCCTGAACTCTTTGGCATGCTAAAAGCTGCTGAGATTGAGATCAAGAAAGAGCACCAAGTGTTGATGGTCAACAAGACCACCAGCTTCAAGAAACAGGGCAAGTCTAAAGGCAAGAACAAGAAGAGTGGCAAGAAAGCTGCCACGCCTCCCGTGAAACCTAAGTCTGGCCCTAAGTCCGATGCTGAGTGCTATTACAAGGAGAAGGGACACTGGAAGCGTAATTGCTCCAAGTATTTGGCGGATCTGAAGAGCGGCCTTATCAAGAAGAAGAAAGAAGGTATATCTGATATACATGTTATAGATGTTTATCTCACTAGTTCTCGTTCTAGTACTGGGTATTTGATACTGGTTCGGTTGCTCATATTTGTAACTCGAAACAGAACTAAAGAATAAACGACAACTGCTGAAAGATGAAGTGACGATGCGCGTTGGAAACGGATCCAAGGTCAATGTGATCGCAGTCGGGACACTTCCTCTACATCTACCTTCGAGATTAGTTTTAAGCCTAAATAATTGTTATTATGTACCCGCGTTGAGCATGAACATTATATCAGGATCTTGTTTAATGCAAGACGGTTATTCATTCAAGTCTGAGAATAATGGTTGTTCTATTTTTATGAATAATATCTTTTATGGTCGAGCACCACAAAAGAATGGCTTATTTCTGTTAGATCTCGATAGTAGTAATACGCATATACATAACATTGATGCTAAGCGAATTAAATTGAATGATAATTCTACTTATATGTGGCACTGTCGTCTTGGTCATATTGGAGTGAAACGCATGAAGAAACTCCATACGATGGATTACTTGAATCACTTGACTTTGAGTCACTTGATAGATGCGAAGCATGTCTGATGGGAAAAATAACTAAGACTCCATTCTCGGGTATGATGGAGCGAGCTACTGACTTATTGGAAATCATACATACAGATGTGTGTGGACCAATGAGTGTAGCATCGCGCGGTGGTTATCGTTATGTTCTAACCTTCACAGATGATTTAAGTAGATATGGGTATATCTATTTAATGAAACATAAATCCGAAACTTTAGAAGTTTAAGGAATTCCAAAGTGAAGTAGAAAATCAACGTAACAAGAAGATTAAATTTCTACGATCTGATCGCGGAGGTGAATATCTGAGTTATGAGTTTAGCATGCATTTAAAGAAATGCGGATACTTTCACAATTGACACCGCCGGGAACACCACAACGAAACGGTGTCCGAACGTCGTAATCGAACTCTCTTAGATATGGTTCGTTCTATGATGTCTCTTACTGATTTGCCGTTATCATTTTGGAGTTATGCATTAGAGACAGCCGCATTCACTTTAAATAGAGCACCATCAAAATCCGTTGAAACGACGCCGTATGAATTATGGTTTAATAAGAAACCTAAGCTGTCGTTCCTAAAAGTTTGGGGTTGCGAAGCCTATGTAAAAAAGTTACAACCGGACAAGCTAGAACCCAAAGCGAGAAATGCGTCTTCATAGGATACCCTAAGGAAACTATAGGGTACACTTTCTATCACAGATCCGAAGGCAAGATCTTTGTTGCTAAGAACGGAACCTTTCTTGAGAAAGAATTTCTCACTAAAGAAGTGACTGGAAGAAAAGTAGAACTCGATGAGATTGAAGAATCTCTACTCGTTGATCAGAGTAGCGCAGTACCGAAAATGTTCCTGTACCACCGGCAACAGAGGAAGCTAATGATAATGATCATGAAACTTCAAATGAGACAGCTACTGAACCTCGCAGATCGACAAGGGATCGTGCCACTCCAGATTGGTATGATCCTTGTCTAAATGTCATGATTGTGGATAACAATGATGAAGACCCTGCGACGTATGAAGAAGCGATGATGAGCCCAGATTCCAACAAATGGCAAGAAGCCATGAAATCCGAAATGGGATCCATGTATGATAACAAAGTATGGACTTTGGTAGAATTACCTGATAGCCGCAAGGCTGTCGAGAATAAATGGATCTTCAAAAGAAAAACAGATGCTGATGGTAATATTATCTATAAAGCTCGACTTGTCGCAAAGGGTTTCCGACAAATTCAAGGTGTTGACTACGATGAGACTTTCTCACCTGTAGCGAAGCTAAAATCTGTGAGGATTTTGTTAGCAATAGCTGCATTTTTCGATTATGAGATTTGGCAGATGGATGTCAAAACGGCGTTCCTTAATGGAGACATTGAGGAAGAGTTGTATATGGTACAACCCAAAGGTTTTGTCGATCCTAAAAATGCTGACAAAGTATGCAAACTTCAGCGTTCAATCTATGGACTGAAGCAAGCATCGAGAAGTTGGAACCGACGTTTTGATAAGGTGATCAAAGACTTCGGGTTTATACAGTGTCATGGAGAGGCCTGTATTTACAAGAAAGTGAGTGGGAGCTCTGTAGCATTCCTAATATTATATGTAGATGACATATTATTGATTGGGAATGATATAGAACTATTAAGCAGTGTAAAGGGTTATTTGAATAATAGTTTTTCAATGAAAGACCTTGGTGAAGCATCATACATATTAGGCATCAAGATTTATAGAGATAGATCAAGACGTCTAATAGGGCTATCACAGAGTACATACCTGGACAAGATTCTAAGAAGTTTAGAATGGACGAAAGTAAGAAAGGATTCTTACCTATGTTACCAGGCAAGGTCTTGAGTAAGACTCAAGGACCGGCTACGGCAGAAGAAAGAGAGTCAGATCCCCTATGCCTCGGCAGTAGGCTCTATCATGTATGCCATGCTATGTACAAGACCGGATATAGCACATGCTGTTAGTTTAACTAGCAGATATCAAAGTGATCCAGGAATGGAACACTGGACAGCGGTCAAGAATATCCTGAAGTACTTGAAAAGAACTAAGGATATGTTTCTTTGTTATGGAGGTGACCAAGAGCTCGTTGTAACAAGTTACACCGATGCAAGTTGGAACACTGATCCTGATGACTCTAAGTCACAATCTGGGTACGTGTTTATATTGAATGGTGCTGCAGTAAGCTGGGCAAGCTCAAAGCAGTGCACGGTGGCGAAATCCTCAACAGAATCGGAGTACATAGCGGCTTCAGAGGCTTCATCAGAGGCGGTATGGATGAAGAGGTTCATTGTAGAGCTCGGTGTGGTTCCTAGTGCATTGGACCCATTTGTCATCTACTGTGATAACATGGGTGCCATCGCCAATGCACAAGAGCCAAGGTCACACAAGAGGCTGAAGCATATCAAGCTGCGTTACCACTCGATTCGCGAGTACATCGAAGATGGAGAAGTAAAGATTTGCAAAGTACACACTGATCTGAATGTAGCAGATCCGTTGACTAAAGCTCTCCCTAGGGCAAAGCATGACCAACACCAGAATGCCATGGGTGTTAGGTATATTACAATGTAATCTAGATTATTGACTCTAGTGCAAGTGGGAGACTGTTGGAGATATGCCCAAGAGGCAATAATAAAAGTGGTTATTATATATCTTTATGTTTATGATAAAAGTTTATATACCATGCTATAATTGTATTAACTGAAACATTGATACATGTGTGATATGTAAACAACAAAGAGTCCCTAGTAAGCCTCTTAACTAGCTTGTTGATTAATAGATGATTAGTTTCATAATCATGAACATTGGATGTTATTAATAACAAGGTTATATCATTATATGAATGATGTAATGGACACACCCAATTAAGCGTAGCATAAGATCACGTCATTAAGTTATTTGCTATAAGCTTTCAATACATAGTTACCTAGTCCTTATGACCATGAGATCATGTAAATCACTTATACCGGAAAGGTACTTTGATTACATCAAACGCCACTGCGTAAATGGGTGGTTATAAAGGTGGGATTAAGTATCCGGAAAGTATGAGTTGAGGCATATGGATCAATAGTGGGATTTGTCCATCCCGATGACGGATAGATATACTCTGGGCCCTCTCGGTGGAATGTCGTCTAATGTCTTGCAAGCATATGAATAAGTTCATAAGAGACCACATACCACGGTACGAGTAAAGAGTACTTGTCAGAGACGAGGTTGAACAAGGTATAGTGTGATACCGATGATCAAACCTCGGACAAGTAAAATATCGCGTGACAAAGGGAATTGGTATCGTATGTGTATGGTTCATTCGATCACTAAAGTCATCGTTGAATATGTGGGAGCCATTATGGATCTCCAGATCCCGCTATTGGTTATTGGTCGGAGTGAGTACTCAACCATGTCCGCATAGTTCGCGAACCGTAGGGTGACACACTTAAAGTTGGATGTTGAAATGGTAGTACTTGAATATGGAATGAAGTTGGAATATTTGTTCGGAGTCCCGGATGTGATCCCGGACATCAGGAGTTCCGGAATGGTCCGGAGAATAAGATTCATATATAGGATGTCATTTTATGTGAATAAAATGATGCGGAAGGTTCTATGGAAGGTTCTAGAAGGTTCTAGAAAAGTCCGGAAGAAACCACCAAGGAAGGTGGAGTCCACATGGGACTCCACCTCCATGGCCGGCCAACCCTAGTGGGGGAGGAGTCCCAAGTGGACTCCCCTTAGGGGGCCACCCCCCCTATGGAAGGTGGAATTCCCACTAGTGGGAGGGAAAGTTTCCCACCATATGGAAGGTTTTGTTTCGGGTCTTATTCGAAGACTTGGACACCAACACTTGGGATCCACCTATATAATGAGGGCCAAGGGAGGGGGCCGGCCACCCGAAGACCACAAGCTGGCCGCCCCCATAGAGTGGCCGGCCACCCTCCCCAAACCCTAGCTTTGCTCCTCCACTTCATATTGCCCGCATAGCTTAGCGAAGCTCCGCCGGACTTCTACACCGCCACCGACACCACGCCGTCGTGCTGTCGGATTCAAGAGGAGCTACTACTTCCGCTGCCCGCTGGAACGGGGAGGTGGACGTCGTCTTCATCAACAACCGAACGTGTGACCGAGTACGGAGGTGCTACCCGTTCGTGGCGCCGGAACCGATCGTGATCAAGATCTTCTACGCGCTTTTGCAAGCGGCAAGTGAACGTCTACCGCAGCAACAAGAGCCTCCTCTTGTAGGCTTTGGAATCTCTTCAAGGGTGAGTCTCGACAATCCCCTCGTTGCTACCGTCTACTAGATTGCATCTTGGCTTGGATTGCGTGTTCGCCGTAGGAAAATTTTTGTTTTCTATGCTACGTTATCCTACAAGACAACCTTCTCTCTCTTCATTCTTTCTCCTCCGACTAAGCAAAAATCTGACGTGGCATCTCTAAGGGAAGGGTGACATCACCCCATTGTACGTGGTGGATTTCCTGCCCCTCATTGGTGGCAAGATTCTGGGATGTATGGGTAAAACATCACTTGACATGGTAGGGTGCCCCTCGCCAAAACCGGCATCGCTGCAACTGCAACCTAGCATTAGCTAGTTTTGCCAATCCCGAAATGTAAAGTCTAACTAACAGCCGGCTGTAGCTACAGCCGACCTTCTTCCTCTCGCGCATCACTTGCCCCCAATTTTTTTCTCCAAACTAGATTGAGGCATGGATGGCATGAGATGAGACGCTCCTGGCGGCCGGACGGGAGGAGAGACGAGCACGCCGCTCGTAGCGGCCGAAACGGGAGGAAATGAGCAGGCCGGTGCTCGTGGTGACCGGATCGGGAGAGGACGAGTGCTCTGCTCGCGGTGTTGGCCCAGGAGAAGAACGTAAAGATAGCAGGAGATGAGGCGCACTGCTCGCGGCGGATGGACGGGAGGCGACGCGGAATGCGCCGCTCGCGGGGAAGACGAGGCGGATCACGGCCGGCCAGGGAGGATCCTATGTTTGATGGCCGGACGAACAGCTCTCGAGCACGGCCATGGTGGTGGTCTCACTCTGATTGTTGCGCATGTTGCTCCACCTCCGACCCACGGCCGCTGGTACTCCTCCTCTCACTGGCACTGCTCTTCCACCGTGGCCGTGGATGCCCCTCTGCCGCAGGTGGATTCATTGCCGGCGACCGCAGACGGGGCATGGTGGTGTCTCCATGGGTATGGTACAAACTGATTTGCATGAGTGTTACATACGGTATCGTGTAATGTTGTATACTTAAATCTAAATGTTTGATGCATTGCAGAGAAATGTTGTCTACTAATGTCATATTTATAAAAATGTTAGATACCCAGAGAAAAATGGTACATTCAGGAATTTTGCGTACCATTAGCAAAAAAGTTATACCATTATTTCACAACTAAATGAAAAATGTTGGAGACCAGTTTTACATACCAGGAGAAAAATGTACCATTGACGGAAATTTTTGTACCGCTGACAGAAAAAGTATTGGAGACAAATGTTACATACTCTGAAAAAAATTATTACATGCGAACCATTTTTGTATCATAATCGGAAGCGCGTGAATCACTCACTTAAACAGATCGGACGGTCGGGAAGGCGGCTGATAAAAGGCATTTTTACAGCCGGCTGATCTCTAGCGCTTGCCATCCCTAAATGGGATCTTCGCAAGGTGGACAACATTTCCCATTGTTTATATGGAAAGGCGATGATAGTGAGATGGATGGTGGCGTCACTCCTTGATCAACTGGAAGACGGTATGCCATCCACTGAAACTTTGTGTCCTCGGTATGCCTAACGGATGGCCTGCAAGATCACAAGTTCATCAGATCATATATTCACGGAAGTGTTTTTCCAGTTTTCTATCCAATCCCAAAGACGGAGCGTAAGAAAGTGCTTATTATAGGTGTTTCTGTGGCACCCAAGTTGTCACTAGTATTAAGTGTTTGACTACAAGTATTGGAAACGAAAGTGGTGAGTGTGGGAAAAGATTTGCTGAAAAGAGTATTGAGCACGAGCTAGAAAGTAAAAGCGATAAAGTTTGTTTGATGTTTCGTGCATAAAATAAATTAGGCGCATACCCGGTTATTAGTGATAGTGAATGTGCCATATGGAATATTGATGAATGAAACAAGTATGTGATTATAACCCTTCTTATAATGATACAAGTAGGCGAGCAACCTCTGTGATAATCAATCTACTCCATATTTTCTTATCATCTATTACCATAGACTCATGGTTTGTGTGAATGATTAAGGCCACAAGATTAGACCAACTCATTAAGGTTCGTGGTTCCTCGTTATCCTTGAATTGTTTTTTTGCTTCTATGTGATATATGCACCGTCACTAGGAGGTCACAAAGTCCCTAGACAAATACTTATTATCCCTGCAAGTCTTCGAATCATGTTGTTTGGGCCCTTCATTAGAGAAAAAGCATTATTCAAAACATAGATTGTCGTTGCCTACTCGATAATACCTTGGAGGAGGGATCCTCGTGGAGGGGGGAGAAGAGGGGGCCATAGGGCGGAGAGCCATAGGGACATGATTATGCGAGTTACCCAGCTTCGGATCAAGCTACACGGAGGCAGAGACTATTGCTGCTTGACTGGAATTATGTGGGAACTTTCGCGTTGTTACAATGAGTTGTGGTTGTTCCTCTGGGGCTCCCAGGATCCGGCTTATATATATGGACGGATCTAGGGTTTCTACGGAGAGTCCTACCCGGAATACAAGTTGCCTATCTATGGAATATTACATTGCCGCGCACGTCAAGGATCCGCCTATACCTAACTTGTCGTACTGAATCCGGCTACCTTCATGGGCCTTGCCGGATCTGACTCCTAACGCAGATCGAGCTAGATCCGGCTCCTTGTTCCTAGGCTAGACATCTTCCATCTTCAATCAACAACAACTGGGCCGCCCAGTGGGCCGTACGCCACCACCACCGTCTGCGGGCCACCCGGACTTGCCAGATCTAGGCACTGTCGATGGTACACCTATGAAGTATACCCACAACATAGATAATAATCCTCATAAGAAATATTAAGGATAAAGTTCACAAGATTATGAAATGGAACTAGGGCACATCACATCTCACCAATCTCATACATCTCTCACGTCTAAGGGGATTTACTCGCACATGAGAGGAGAATAACACAATGACATATTGATAATAATATTAGGGTTCATATCCATATTATCGTAAGAAGCCACAATAAGAATAAGAACCAAACCAAACATCTCGATGTGAATATAGTTCACAAAGATGAACCCCCTCTCTATGCAAGGTCTATGATGGGTGAGTGATGGAGTTTGGAGACAAGAATCACGGTTAGGATCAAAGGGTGAGGTCTTCTTCTTTGAATATGTTCTCTTATGTTCATCATGTGAATGACGCTTGTTGTGTGTCTCTGGTATCTTGTACCTCTTCATGAAAGTTGTTCCATTTGATGAAGCAGAGGCGGCGGCACACCGTACGATCATCCCGAACTCGAGGCCACGACCGTAGCTCTGGTCTTTAATGGGTTCTAGACCACCAGACCACCTATGATGATTCTTCCATTTAGTAAGTTGCTTGATTTCCTCCAAAGGTTCACTTAATGCATTAATTTCTTTCCAAAGGTGCTTAATTCCTTAAATGCATATGAAATACAATTTTTCTTTTTTTTTTCGATAAATCTTGTTAGCTGAAAAGCGAAAACCATTGAAACCAAATTAAAACTCAATGAAAACACCTTAAAAACGTCATATAAACTGGAGCTATCAACTCCCCCAAGTTTGAATGGTGCTGGTCCTCGAGTGACAAAGTAAACAAAGATAGCGAGCTATCAACATACTTACAATATCATACCAAGTCGAGATGATATGTCATTTCCGTCTTCGCAAATCCCACAACCTTAAAAAAGATGATAGTAATATTTGAAAGGTTGCACCTAACTCCGCTTTCCTAGTCACATATAATTTCTCATCTATTAAATCTTATTTCCAGAGCAAGTCTCCAAATTTTAGCTAGAAAAGTGAAATTAATTCTTTAGTATCTCCCCTTTCAAGAGAGTTAAAACAATTTTGACCCAGAAGTGTGAGAGCATGTCCTAAGAGACGAAGTATTAGATCAACTCATTAAACTTCCACATAACCAAATCTAGACCGTTCAGCAACACCTTTCTTTTCATTGCCATTCCATACCATCCACTCTTTAGTAAAGAATATATGCCAAGGAAATGATTTTAGTTCAATTACCAAACTGAGTATACTTAGGGGGATTGCCCAACTTTGTTTGCAACAACGTGATAAAACCAAAAATTACCCATCATAACTTTTCTGTTATAGACGTTCAATCAACTCATAGCCAAAAATCTCAATTTCTCTCTTGGTAGATCGTTTATGGCTAGCGGAGTTGTCGACTTTCTTAATGAGGTTGCCAATGTGCAAGACACACATAAAGCAATAACCAGCTTTGGTTCAAACTGGAATTCAATGGGACCACTCCTGAACTTGTAGAGCCTCGAGATAAACAAGCAATTGAACAAAGAATATGGCGTTAAAACAAGAGACCTATAATAGTAGCACTTTGTGAAGTCTCACTACAACTCATCTTGGGGTGGGTATATACCTTGAACAAGTCTACTGCATCTGGTAATTAGAGTTGGAGGGATGGCCCTTCCACTTCATGGTAGATCATTTTATCTGCAAAATGTGACAGTGATTTGTTAACACAAACACGTTCCCCCAAAGATTAAAAAAGAACTTGCAGGCAACAATAGAAAAAGTGATAGTAGAAGAGTATACCTATGTGTGATTCCCTATATGATTCATACACCGGCGGAGGAGGACATCAATGAAGCAGATCTGGTTTAGGCATAGCGGCATCGGTGAAGCGAGTTAGGTTAAGTAGCATATAATACATAACTTTTCTTGTACTCATCGTATCCTCTGCTTATTTCTTTGCAAGTAATTGTTCTTAATCATTCTCTCTGTTCTAGCTAGGTTTAACACAACCAATGCTGCAGAACCCCTGGAGGAACATAAACTGATGGAACTAGGAGCACCGGCTGCCTAGGCTCCTGCAGCAACCCTGGTTCTTGTACCACCGCAAGCTGCTGCACCAACCCCATTTCCAGCACCGGTTGCCCAGGCTCTTGCATCAATATATACCGGCTCATGTACCAACTCATTTTCTGCACCAGCCCAACAGGCTCCTACATCAGCACATGTTTCTTACTAGCCCAGGTTCAAGCACCATCCCCAACACTGAGGTGTGAGGTCATAGAAATAAACACTCGTGTGGTGACCAGGACGCATCTGAAGGATATGTTCATGAGTATATGATAGCTAGACTTGTCTTCTTTTGACATCTTTTCTGCTTAAGTTTCACATGGTACATTGCACTATTGCTTTTAAATAATTGTTGTGGTATATCTTGCATTATATTAGAACTTGTCTAAAAGTATCTCCAAGGATTTCCATGCCTGTCGAAGGGCAAAATATCCCTCATCATAGGAAGTGAATGTCTCACATTCAAGGGACTATATGTCGTCAATCATACTAATGGCCGCTTGGAGGTTACTTCCAGGTAGAAAAAAAAATTCATGAACGATGCCAAACTTGACATTGAACCAACGGTCTATCACGGAACAAGCAAAAATCATCAGCGATGGGTCATCATCGATCACGCGGTCGTCTCCCAAGGCAACTTTTTCGCAGGGAAGGCTCCGGTGGGGGAAATGTCATGTGACGTAGTCACGACTAGGGTTTATGGTTCGGATTATATAGTGCATGCAGGATAGGTTGTGGGTGCAGCCCACGTCCGAGTCAATACAACCCACGATCTAGGGAACTGGAAACGACTTATAACGCTTTGTTAATGACTCACAAAAATGAATGCATAAATAATTTCCCCGAATAGCAAAAAGATGAGCATGGCTTGGTTCAGGTCACGAAACACGTGCGCGTTGCGCGCGCATCGTGGCGAGGCATGACGATGCATGGCGAGGTGGGAGACAAAGGATGAGAAGGAGGAGTGCGCATCAACTCCTTATCTTCTCATGTCGGAGCACCACCTTGTCAAAGCGGAAGCTGCGGGTCCGAGCTCACTTAATATGAGTGAAAGATCTCACCTTGTAAACCACTCTAACTTTTTCCTAACTACTTAGTCCCACTTAGTGCAACGATCCATATGGGCCAATTAAAATTTTCAGAATTTGTGTTGGCTATAGGCCTGAGGCCCAACAACAAATTTAATCTTACCTATACACGATACCAATGTTTTTTTGACGGCTGTTAATGTAACGTGTCGTTTTAGTACGGTACCCCGATAGGAGAGTGTGCGGTAGATCCTAAGTGCCACTAGGAGCCTTGTCCGCACTTTCCTCGACATAGTTATTTCTAATGGTTTTTATTTGCTGCCTCAGTGCGAGCACAACGATTAGGCACTGACGTTCAAAAGCGTCACAGCCCGCATGCCCTGTTGTAGTGTCCACTGGTGAGAAGGTTTGATCAAGTTGATCAATCAAATCCTCATCCCCCTGATAAGTTACCAGATCGATTTTTCTTTGCAAAATAGTAACCAGATCCATTAGGTCACACACCTTGGTCATAAGATTTTGATCTCTCCACGTAATGGTCGGGGCACTATTATGTATCCACTCATCTTCCTATATATTGATGGGAATTGATGGAACTATCATATCTAACTGACAAAGGATTAATTTGTCAATGTCTACAGATCGTAGACTAGGGTTTGTTAGAAGTAGAGGGCAAGTAGATCTCGAAGGTTTCAGCCGAAAAGTACTCGACGATTGTTAAAACTAGGGTTGTGTTGACAGTAGATTCGATCCTTCCTTCGTCCCTCGACTCCCCCTTATATAGAGGGTGAAGTCGAGGGTTTCGTAATAAACAAGTTACAGAGTTCGGGAGGGTTTCGTATCCAACCCGTAAGATTACAAGTCTATATTTCCTAATACAATCTATCTTTCCTTAACGAAATGGGCTTCCGAGTCTTCTTATTCTTCGAGTCCTGGGCCTTCAGTAAATCCCGGGTACCATCTTTGGCAGGCACATTGGGGATGCCTATGTCGAGCCCCGAGATTTTTCTTCAATCGGAGAATCAGGAAAATCTCCAATTTTACTCATTACATAATCTTTCAATATGCAAATACTATTTTGTACAGGGATAACGGTAGTTGGGGCTAGTTCATCTGACGGATCAGGTACTAGTTAACTGCTCTAGTGGCAATTGATGGCGTGTAACTCACACGTTCGTTGGGAACCCCAAGAGGAAGGTATGATGCGCACAGTAGCAAGTTTTCCCTCACAAAGAAACCAAGGTTTAATCGAACCAGTAGGAGCCAAGAAGCACGTTGAAGGTTGATGGTCGCGAAATGTGATGCGGCGCAACACCAGGGATTCCGCGCCAACGCGAACCTGCACAACACACCCAAGTACTTTGTCCCAACGAAACAGTGAGGTTGTCAATCTCACCGGCTTGCTGTAACAAAGGATTAAACGTAACGAGTGGAAGATGTTTGCAAAAGAAAACAGTAAACACAATTGCAGAGATTGTATGCTATGTAAAGAATAGGACCGGAGTCCACAGTTCACTAGAGGTGTCTCTCCCATAAGATAAAAGCATGTTGGGTGAACAAATTACAGTTGGGCAATTGACAAATAGAGAAGGGCATAACAATGCATATACATGATATGATAAATATAGTGAGATTTAATCCGGCATTACGACAAAGTACATAGACCGCCATCCAACTGCATCTATGCCTAAAAAGTCCACCTTCAGGTTATCATCCGAACCCCATTCAGTATTAAGTTGCTAAGCAACAGACAATTGCATTAAGTATGGTGCGTAATGTAATCAACAACTACATCCTTAGACATAGCATCAATGTTTTATCCCAAGTGCACATCACAACCTTAGAACCTACTGTCACGATCCCAGATTCAATGAAGGCATGAACCCACTATCGAGCATAAATACCCCCTCTTGGAGTTAAGAGTAAAAACTTGGCCAGAGCCTCTACTAATAACGGAGAGCATGCAAGATCATAAACAACACATAAACAATAGATTGATAATCACCATAATCATAGTACTCTCTATCCATCGGATCCCGACAAACACAACATATAGAATTAGATAGATGATCTTGATCATGTTAGGCAGCTCACAAGATCCAACAATGAAGCACAACAAGGAGAAGACGACCATCTAGCCACTGCTATGGACCCATGGTCCAGGGGTGAACTACTCACTCATCCCTCCGAGGCGACCATGGCGGTGTAGAGTCCTCCGGGAGATGAATCCCCTCTCTCCGGCAAGGTGCCGAGGCGATCTCCCGAATCCCCGAGATGGGATTCGCGGCGTCTCTGGAAGGTTTTCCGTATCGTGGCTCTCGGACCGGGGGTTTCGCGACGGAGGCTTTAAGTAGGCGGAGGGTCAACGGGGGGCCCAGGGGCCCAGTAGGCGCGGCCAGGGCCGGGCCGCGCCGGCCTCCCCTCTGGCCGTGGCCCCACTTCGTTATCTCTTCGGTCTTCGGAAGCTTCGTGCGAAATAGGACCCCGGGCGAAAGTTTCGTCAATTCCGAGAATATTTCTTTACTAGGATTTCTGAAACCAAAAACAGCAACACAACTGGCTCTTCGGCATCTTGTTAATAGGTTAGTTCTAAAATGCATAAATATGACATATAATGTGTATAAAACATGTAGGTATCATCAATAAAGTAGCATGGAACATAAGAAATTATCGATACGTTGGAGACGTATCAGCATCCCCAAGCTTAGTTCTGCTCGTCCCGAGCAGGTAAAACGATAACAAAGATAATTTCTGAAGTGACATGCCATCATAATCTTGATCATACTATTTGTAAACATATGTAATGAATGCAGCGATCAAAGCAAAGGTAATGACATGAGTAAACAAGTGAATCATATGGCAAAGACTTTTCATGAATAGTACTTCAAGACAAGCATCAATAAGTCTTGCATAAGAGTTAACTCATAAAGCAATAAATCAAAGTAAAGGTGTTGAAGCAACACATAGGAAGATTAAGTTTCAGCGGTTGCTTTCAACTTATAACATGTATATCTCATGGATATTGTCAACATAAAGTAATATAACAAGTGCAATATGCAAGTATGTAGGAATCAATGCACAGTTCACACAAGTGTTTGCTTCTTAGGTGGAAGGAGATAGGTAAACTGACTCAACAATAAAAGTAAAAAAATGGTCCTTCAAGAGGAAAGCATCGATTGCTGTATTTGTGCTAGAGCTTTTATTTTGAAAACATGAAACAATTTTGTCAACGGTAGTAATAAAGCATATGAGTTATGTAAATTATATCTTACAAGTTGCAAGCCTCATGCATAGTATACTAATAGTGCCCGCACCTCGTCCTACTTAGCTTGGACTACCGGATCTTTGCATGCCATGTTTCAACCAAGTGTCACAAAGGGGTACCTCCATGCCGCCTGTACAAAGGTCTAAGGAGAAAGCTCGCATTTTGGATTTCTCGCTTTTGATTATTCTCAACTTAGACATCCATACCGGGACAACATGGACAACAGATAATGGACTCCTCTTAAATGCATAAGCATGTAGCAAAGTTATTATTCTCATATGAGATTGAGGATATATGTCCAAAACTGAAACTTCAACCATGATTCATGGCTTTAGTTAGCGGCCCAATGTTCTTCTCTAACAATTTTGCATGCTCCAACCACTAAAATGATAGATCCTTCAGACAAGACGGACATGCATAGCAACTCACATGATATTCAACAATAGTTGATGGCGTTCCCCAGAAGCATGGTTATCGCACAACAAGCAACTTAATAAAATATAAAGTGCATAAGTACATATTCAATACTACGATAGTTTTTAAGGCTATTTTGTCCCATGAGCTATATATTGCAAAGGTGAATGATGGAATTTTAAAGGTAGCACTCAAGCAATTTACTTTGGAATGGCAGAGAAATACCATGTAGTAGGTAGGTATGGTGGACACAAATGGCATAGTAGTTGGCTCAAGGATTTTGGATGCATGAGAAGTATTCCCTCGATACAAGGTTTAGGCTAGCAAGGTTATTTGAAGCAAACTCAAGGATGAACAAGTGCAGCAAAACTCACATAAAAGACATATTGTAAACATTATAAGACTCTACACCGTCTTCCTTGTTGTTCAAAACTCAATACTAGATATTATCTAGACCTTAGAGAGACCAAAATCAGATTTTAGCAAGCTCTATGTATTTCTTCATTAATGGGTGCAAAGCATATGATGCAAGAGCTTAAACATGAGCACAACAATTGCCAAGTATCACATTATCCAAGACATTTTAGAATTACTACATGTAGCATTTTCCAATTCCAACCATATAACAATTTAACGAAGAAGAAACTTCGCCTTGAACATTATGAGTAAAGCCTAAGGACACATGTGTCCAACAGCGGAGCGTGTCTCTCTCCCACAAAGTGAATGCTAGGATCCATTTTATTCAAACAAAAACAAAAACAAAAACAAACCGACGCTCCAAGTAAAGAACACAAGATGTGACTGAATAAAAATATAGTTTCAGGGAGGAACTGATGATGTTGTCGATGAAGAAGGGGATGCCTTGGGCATCCCCAAGCTTAACGCTTGAGTCTTCTTAAAATATGCAGGGGTGAACCACGGGGCATCCCCAAGCTTAGAGCTTTCACTCCTCTTGATCATAGTATATCATTCTCCTCTCTTGACCCTTGAAAACTTCCTTCACACCAAACTTCAAGCAAACTCATTAGAGGGTTAGTGCACAATTAATAATTCACACATTCAGAGGTGACACAATCATTATTTTCACTTCTGGACATTGCATAATGCTACTGGACATTAGTGGATCAAAGAAATGAATCCAACATAGCAAAAGAGGCAATGCGAAATAAAAGGCAGAATCTGTCAAAACAGAACAGTCCGTAAAGACGAATTTAAAGCTGGCACTAGACTTGCTCAAATGGAAAAACTCAAAACTAATGAAAGTTGCGTACATATCTGAGGATCACCTCGTCAATTGGCAGATTTTTTCGAATTTTCTGAAACTGTGCCCAGATTCGTGACAGACAGCAATGCTGTTTCTGCGCAGCGATCCCAAATATAACATCAACTTTGACATAGAAACTTTACTTGGCACAAAAACATGATAAGGAGAGGTTGCTACAGTAGTAAACAACTTCCAAGACTCAACAAAACAAAAATTTGCTGTAGGTAAAAACATGGGTTGTCTCCCATAAGCGCTTTTCTTTAACGCCCAGGCGCAAAGTGCAAATCAAGTAACACCGAGTAGAAGCATCAACATCATAGCTTGTTCTAATAATAGAATCAAAAGGCAACTTCATTCTCTTTCTAGGGAAGTGTTCCATACCTTTCTTAAGAGGAAATTGATATTTAATATTACCTTCCTCATATCAATAACAGCACTATTCGAAGAAAAGGTCTTCCCAACACAATTGGACAAGATGCATTGCATTCGATATCCAAGACAACAAAATCAACGGGGACAAGGTTATTGTTAACCGTAATACACATTATCAATCCTCCCAAAGGTTTCTTTTTAACATTATCGGCAAGATTAACATCCAAATAACAATTCTTCAAGTCAAGCATATCATAATAAATTAGGCATAACAAATACTTGCACCAAGATCACATAAGGCATTACATTCAAAGTCATTGAATTTCATTTTAATGATGGGCTCCCAACCATCTTCTAACTTTCTAGGAATAGAAGTTTCAAGTTTTAGTTTCTCTTCTCTAGCTTTTATGAGAGCATTTGTAATATGTTTTGTAAAGGCTAAATTTATAGCACTAGCATTAGGACTTTTAGCAAGTTTTTGTAAGAACTTTATAACTTCAGAGATGTGGCAATCATCAAAGTCTA
The DNA here is from genome assembly GCA_030979885.1 of Lolium multiflorum. Lineage (NCBI taxonomy): Eukaryota > Viridiplantae > Streptophyta > Magnoliopsida > Poales > Poaceae > Lolium > Lolium multiflorum. Next base: position 113,710,590 of record CM061749.1, on the reverse strand, counting down.
AATCATTATGAGCTACAACAATGGGATCATTGTTCCCAAGGTTGGAAAAAATTTCAGCAGTTTTATCACAAGCAGTTTAGCAGTTTCAGGCAATTTTGTACGCTTGCACTAGGAGTAGAAACATTGCCAACACCAATTATTTTACCATTGATAGTAGAGGTGCAGCAACATGTGAAGAATTAGCATTACTAGTGGTGGTGATAGTCCAAACTTTAGCTACATTATTCTCTTTAGCTAGTTTTTCATTTTCTTCTCCCTAGCAGTTCAGCCATTAATCTTATATTCTCATTAATTCTAACTTGGATGGCATTTGATGTAGTAGTAATCTTATTATCAATATCATTATTAGGCATAACTTTCAATTTTAAAAGATTTACATCAGAGGCAAGTCTATCAACTCTGAAGCAATAGTATCAATTTTATCAAGCTTTTCCTCAACAGATTTGTTAAAAGCAGTTTGTGTACTAATAAATTCTTTAAGCATGGCTTCAAGACCAGAGGGTACACTCCTATTATTATTGTAAGAATTCCTATAAGACCATAACCATTACCATTAGCAGAAGGATATGGCCTATAGTTATTACCGAGTTGTTCCTATAAGCATTGTTGTTGAAATTATTATTTTTAATGAAATTCACATCAACATTTTCTTGAGCAACCAATGAAGCTAAAGGAACATTATTTGGATCAACATTAGATCTACCATTCACAAGCATAGACATAATCACATCAATCTTATCACTCAAAGAAGAGGTTTCTTCAACAAATTACCTTCTTACCTTGTGGAGCTCTTTCCGTGTGCCATTCAGAGTAATTTATCATCATATCATCAAGAAGTTTTGTAGCCCCCAATGTGATGGACATAAAGGTACCTCCAGAGCTGAATCCAATAAATTCCGCGAAAATTTAGTCCTGCAAGAAGGTTTGGATGATCATCCAAGTAGTCATCCATGGGTTGGGCAATTCTTTACCAAAGTTTTCATTCTCTCCATATGCTTGAGCAACATGTTCAGTATCTAATTGCTTAAAATTCATTGTGCTACTTCTCAAAGATATAATTTTAGCGGGAGGATAATATCTACCAATAAAAGCATCCTTGCATTTAGTCCATGAATCAATACTATTCTTAGGCAAAGATAGCAACCAATCTTTAGCTCTTCCTCTTAATGAGAAAGGAAACACTTTCAATTTAATAATATCACCATCTACATCTTTATACTTTTGCATTTCACAAAGTTCAACAAAATTATTGAGATGGCAGCAGCATCATCAGAACTAGCACCGAAAATTGATCTCTCATAACCAAATTCAGTAAAGCAGGTTTAATTTCAAAGAATTCCTGTAGTAGCAGGTGGAGCAATAGGTGTGCATAGGAAATCATTATTTTTGCATTTGTGAAGTCACACAACTTAGTATTTTCAGGGGTATTCATTTTAGCAACGGTAAATAAAACAAACTAGATAAAGTAAATGCAAGTAACTAATTTTTTTGTGTTTTTGATATAGAGAGCAAGACAGTAAAAAAGTAAAACTAGCAACTAATTTTTGTGTTTTGATTTAGTGTAGCAAACAAAGTAGTAAATAAAATAAAGCAAGACAAAAAACAAAGTAAAGAGATTGAGAAGTGGAGACTCCCCTTAGCGTCTTGATCTTCCCCGGCAACAGCGCAGAAAAAGAGCTTGATGGCGTGTAACTCACACGTTCGTTGGGAACCCCAAGAGGAAGGTATGATGCGCAGTAGCAAGTTTCCCTCAGAAAGAAACCAAGGTTTAATCGAACCAGTAGGAGCCAAGAAGCACGTTGAAGGTTGATGGTCGCGAAATGTGATGCGGCGCAACACCAGGGATTCCGGCGCCAACTGCACAACACAACCCAAGTACTTTGTCCCAACGAAACAGTGAGGTTGTCAATCTCACCGGCTTGCTGTAACAAAGGATTAAACGTATCGAGTGGAAGATGTTTGCAAAGAAAACAGTAAACACAATTGCAGGAGATGTATGCTATGTAAAGAATAGGACCGGGGTCCACAGTCACTAGAGGTGTCTCTCCCATAAGATAAAAGCATGTTGGGTGAACAAATTACAGTCGGGCAATTGACAAATAGAAAGGGCATAACAATGCATATACATGATATGATAAATATAGTGAGATTTAATCCGGGCATTACGACAAAGTACATAGACCGCCATCCAACCGCATCTATGCCTAAAAAGTACACCTTCAGGTTATCATCCGACCCATTCAGTATTAAGTTGCTAAGCACAGACAATTGCATTAAGTATGGTGCGTAATGTAATCAACAACTACATCCTTAGACATAGCATCAATGTTTTATCCCTAGTGGCAACAGCACATCACAACCTTAGAACCTACTGTCACGATCCCGATTCAATGAAGGCATGAACCCACTATCGAGCATAAATACCCCCTCTTGGAGTTAAGAGCAAAAACTTGGCGAGCCTCTACTAATAACGGAGAGCATGCAAGATCATAAACAACACATAAACAATAGATTGATAATCACCATAATCATAGTACTCTCTATCCATCGGATCCCGACAAACACAACATATAGAATTACAGATAGATGATCTTGATCATGTTAGGCAGCTCACAAGATCCAACAATGAAGCACAACAAGGAGAAGACGGCCATCTAGCTACGCTGGACCCATGGTCCAGGGGTGAACTACTCACTCATCACTCGGAGGACCTGTGGTGTAGAGTCCTCCGGAGATGAATCCCTCTCCGGCAGTGCCGGAGGCGATCTCCTGAATCCCCGAGATGGGATTCGGCGGCGCGTCTCTGGAAGGTTTTCCGTATCGTGGCTCTCGTCGGGGTTTCGCGACGGAGGCTTTAAGTAGGCGGAGGGTCAAGCGGGGGGCCACACGAGGGGCCCAGGGGGTAGGTCGGCGCGGCCAGGGCCGGGCCGCGCCGGCCTCCCCTCGGGCCGCCTCGTGGCCCCATTATCTCTTCGGTCTTCGGAAGCTTCGTGGAAATAGGACCCTGGGCGAAAGTTTCGTCCAATTCCGAGAATATTTCTTTACTAGGATTTCGAAACCAAAAACACAGAAAACAACAACTGGCTCTTCGGCATCTTGTTAATAGGTTAGTTCCAGAAAATGCATAAATATGACATATAATGTGTATAAAACATGTAGGTATCATCAATAAAGTAGCATGGAACATAAGAAATTATCGATACGTTGGAGACGTATCAGCAATCCGCAAAAACCTACTTCAAGATCTCGTCCCTAGACATGATCTTGGGATACTGGTGTAAACTTCGACAGGTGCCTCTTAAGGTCTTACCATTCTGTCGAGTCCCAGTCATATTTATCGGGTACCTAACGCGTCCGTTAGGATTTTCTTCATCTGTTGATACGGAAAAGTAGCAATCCGCCGTCGAGACGGTGCCACGCCGCTCGAAACGGATCTGGGGTCTTACCTTCGCAAAGTTTGCGGCATTCAGAGATTTTGTCGCGACTTTTAGCGTGAGAATATATTGTCGAGTGCTTTTCGGCTGTTGGAATAGCACATTTTGTCGAGTCATATTTGATGACTTATTTTGTCCTCCCGATGGGAGTATATTGTAGAGTTATCTGTGTAACTCGAAATATACTCACTTCTTTTGATAAAAATTCATCGGGCACGCGAACAGCGTTCCCGATGGGAGTAGCCGAGGCTACAACCAAGAACTTGTGCTTGGGTGTAGGCTCCACAGATAGTATCCTCTGCTATATTTATAATCCTTCTCGATATTTTTATATCTATCGGGTGCGCGACAGCGCTCGATGGGAGTAGCCCCGAGGCTATGAACAAATGCTTGCATTTGGTCATAGGCTCTCGCCATTTCTATCTTGTCATACTCGAAGTTTTCTATTTTTCCAAAGTAGCCCCCGAGCATTTGGGCAAAAACTTGTATTTGATCAAAGGCTCTCGAAATACTCTTGTGTTGTCGATAATCTCTCTCAGCTTCATAGTCGAGCTTTTCTTTTACCATGATGATGTCATTGCTGATGATAGCCACGATTTCTGTATTGGAAACATGCGAAAACCGCTCCTCTCACTACCTTGTGGGTCCAAATTCCCCATCCGATTGACACGTCGTGCAAGTGGGGGACACACGTCCTCCACTTTTTCTGGCGCACGTACTGTGCCCTCTGTCGTTTCTTTTCTCAGTGAAAAACCATTTTTACCCCTTGTCCATGTGTAATCCATCTACGCCGTAAATTTTGCATCGAATGGCTGCGTCTATTCACCGCACCTCTATTTAATTCCATCATCTTCTTCCTCTGTCACTTTCGCTCACTCCGCCCATCTGCGCCTCTGCCAAAAATCCTCCATTGCGCTCATTGCCTTGCGCGCTCCTCTGAGCTTGAGCTGTTCTGCTCCCCTCGAGTGGGAATCATCTTCCCCACGGTACGAATACTCCAGCGCTCCAACAATCTCCAATGGCCACCGAAGATCTGGAGTGGGAGAGATCCAAGATCTCCAATCAAGACATGAACCTGCTGAAGAGGTTGGGATTCACCAAGGAGAAGGATGCCCTGCGCTTCCCCCACGAGGAAAACTACCCAAAGCCTCCGATGGAGTACCGGGTTAGTTTTGTTGACCATCTTATCCGCGGTCTTTCCCCTCCTATCCACGAGTTTCTCCGGGGTCTTCTTTTTGTTTATGGGCTTCAGCTTCACCAGCTGACACCCAATTCCATCTTGCACGTGTCGATCTTTATCACATTGTGCGAATGCTTTCTCGGAGTCCAACCTAACTGGGCTCGTGGAAACGCATCTTCTGTCTCCGCCGTAATGGCTCCCACGGCGTCGCCTATAATATTGGCGGCGTCGTCATCGTGTTCGTTCGACGTCGATTATTTCGACGTCAAATTTCCTTACTCTGTCCAAGGCTGGCGCAAGAGGTGGCTGTATGTGCACGAGGAAGGCTCTGATTCAATACAACATCGCCCCTTTTGACGGAAAGGCCAAAATTCTTCGCCGCCGCTCCTGCTGAAGCTTCCGAAGAAGAGAAATTGGCGACAGAGGCGCTGATGACTCGCATCCGTGAACTGTACCCGTGGCAAGGAGCTTCGGGTATCCAAATCACAGCTTACTTCCTTAGGATTAGAATGCAGCCTCCGCAAGCTCGAAAAATCCCCTTTGGATGTGTGGTGATGAAGATGTCGAGAGGCTCTCCACGGATCTTTCCGCAAAAGATTTGGAGAAGCTAATCCGAAGAATCTCCAAGCTTAGCAAGAAGGACACCATTCCATCTTCTTGCAAAGTTGCGCCATTTTGTCGCACCAATCCTCTTCCCAAGGTATTTTGTTCTTCGCCGCCATTATACCTTCTTCCCGAATTATTTTTGTGGCGACTATATTTACTTGTAGTGAAATATAATTGTTGTCGATTTTCTTTATTTTTTTACAGGGTCACCTTGTTCTATCTTCTCTTCCTCCCCTTCCCGAGGGTGGGGAAGTCGAAGAACCTGTTGTCACCGACGACAACCAGGGTGCTTCTCGCCTTGAAGTGGAGTCGGGGATTCCCATAAATCCGCGACTTCTCTTGAAAAAGAGACTGAAGAAGTTTCTTCGTCGACACGCTCTTCTCTCCCTGCTGCTTCTCCAAAGGGCAAAAGGAAAAGGGATGAAGCCATCGACTCTGGCACCTCCAAAGTTAATACTTCCCGTGCCGGAAAAGCTGCACTCGAGGAAGAAACTTTGGATCTTTACGGTGATGCACTCGTCAACTCGTAAGTTCTTTGAAATTGCTATGTACTGTATTTTCCCTTTGTCGATGTTTTTGAACTTGCTATTTTATCTTGTCGCTATATTTATGGCAGTGACGATGAAGAGGAAAATGCACCTATTGACGAGACTGCTCGAACGAGCACGTCTCGTACTTTAGTTGTTTCAGAAGCTCGTCCTGATGGCGATGAAACTTCTCCTCCTCCGCAAAACCTTGAGCATCCAAAACCAGCTGAAAGCCCCCAAGCTCCTTCCCCAAAGAGAGCTAGGGTGGAAACAACCAAGGAACCAGCCATATTAACTGGTTGTTCCTCGAGTTCTTTGATGGAAGAGGTAAATTGTTCTGTATTGACTTTATGTTTGAAATTTCCCTCTTTTCTCCTTGATGTCAACTTTTTCTTCCTATATTGATCTTTTTTCATTGTAATCTCTCCGCCTTTTATGAAAGAGCTCTTCGCTTTGGTACCCAATTTATCGGGTACCGTGATTATGGCCGCGAACTTGAAGGTACTTACTCGTTATGTCCAGCTTTCTTTGTCGAGTTTTTCCTCACTATCGGTGCTTATCTGTCTTTATGTTGGCGAGAGCGGAGAAGCCAACAACGTATCTGACGCCCTCGCTATTGAGTTAGAACAAAGCGAGTGCGCACACAAAAACTGTCGAAGATCTTGAAAAAAGACTCGGCGACGCAAAAAGGGCCTTAGAAGAAAATGTAGCCCAGCATTCTGTTCGAGAGGAAGAGATCCTCAGTCGACTGGAAACTCAGAGTCGACGTTTCGTTAATAAGTCCTCGCACCCTTGCTTTTTCTCACGTCGTGTTTTGGTCTTCCTCCTTTTTTCTTTTCGATAACCTGCTCTTTTTTTATGCTCTAAGCAGGGAGAACTCAAGAATACGAGCTGGAAAATCCTGAGGATGACGAGCTTCTCGATGCGCTTTCTCTCCTCGAAATTCACGGGACGGAAGCTCGTAACGGATTAGATGAAGCTGAAGCTGGCCTGTCGCGGCTCTTCCCCTATTTCTTCCACAAAAAGGAGCAACCTGCAACTTTCATTGATCTTGCCCAGTGCTTCAATGGCAAAGAAGACCTTGGACTCCAACTTCGTCAAGAAGGACTAAAGGTTGGCGTCGAAGGTACAATGGCTTTGATCGCAGAGAGTCAATAGCAAGTCGACCGTCGAAAGTTGGCGACACGGGAAGATCGAAACGAAGAAGTGGCAATTCGCTAATTAAGCGGCAAAGCCCAATGAAGAAGATCCTCGCCACTCTGGATATAAGCCAGCACCTTTCCGAGTTCTTCAAAGCCGGAGGTCAAGTAGACCACTTTGCTTTTTCTTTTTTAGTTTATCTCCCCCTTTTGGCATTGTCGCCGTAGTGTTCCTGACGATGATTACTCCAGTAGATCTCTAGAGGTCCTTCTTTTGGGTCCTTCTTTTGTAATAGACATGTATATATTATGAGAATGAATGGAAATCTATCTTTGCTCAATGATTGATGTCGAAATTTCAGTTTTCAGTTAATTTTTGACAACTATACGGCAACTCCTGGTCCTTCCGAGGTTTTCCTTCGTCTCATTCGAAGAAAACCCCTCTCTAGTGAATTTGTTGAAAATTCTTCGAGTAAGAGTTCGGCCGAAGATTTGGAAGAACTTCGACAACAACTCCATCCACGAAGAAGCAATCACTTATGCTCATGGAACAATCTCGTAAATCTTCTGAGGGAAAAGATTGCACTCCAACAAGCTCAAGATGTCATCTCTGAGAAGGACTCCGCCGTTCTGAAGCTCTGGAGCTACATCCTCGCGAAAATTTTATGCTCCAACTGCTGGATGCTAGCTTGGACATGGCAGGTGTGTTTCATTATCATTGGCGTGCTTTTCTTTTCCTTTTTTGCTTGTCTCCTCAATGCTCACTGACTCTTAAAAAAAAGGTTCTTTTTTGGATGCTACTACTGAAGATGAACGTGTCGAAGCTCGATCCAATGCACTTCTTCGGCTTGCAAATGATCATGGTTCAAATTTCTGGGCACGCCTGAACGGACTCGCGATCGTCAGATTTCAAGATCGCGCACTTCGGGTTCGCGACTATCTCGACTTCGCACGAGGACTTTGTCTCTGGTCTATGGCACCATGTTTCCTCGCAATAAGATGCCAGAAACTCTCCGTGTTTTAATGGATAAATTTCGGGATGCTCCTCGAATCCATGGCTTTGTGCGAGCCCAATTAGCTGTTGGCGCAAGGTTTGCTATGATCATGATAAAAATCTGCTACCCAAAGTTAGATGTGGGTCAAGTTGTTCCAAAGTGCTTAGCCAAGATGGCGAAGAGGAGGAAGAACTTCAGTAAATGATACGTTGTGACTCCTGTTGCCGAAGATATGATGGATGAACTTCTTCGGATGGATTCTGAATTCTTCGTGAAGGGCAGCTATGCTGAGCATAGCACTCGTGCTATAAATAATGAGCGATTGACAATAGACAATATATTGGGAAATCCTTGAAGATAAACTTGTACCGAAAATTGTATCTTGTGTATATGATCTGTATTGTAAAGTCACTATATTTTTATTTTTACCGCCAAGCCCCCGGGCGTTTATTGGTGACAACTTTTGTTTTATAATGCGAGGTTGTCCCAAGGCAAAATAAATTATACTGTGTACTATTTTTGCGGGTACGAGCCCCCGAGCTTTATGTTGATCGCTATTTGTCGATGTTTCTATTTTGGCGAGGTACTTTATACCAAGGCGAGATGTTTTTTGCGAGTTATGTTTGTCGACACTGCGCATATATATATTGTATCGTCTAGGGGGAAGCCCCCGAGCCTGTCGAGGAAGATATGTAACTCCACTATCTTTATTATATTGCAGCACCGCGAGCCCGCCTCATTAAAAACTTTTCTCGGCCCCACTCGGTGCCCGAAAAGGAAAAGAGTGCGTCTGAAAACTCGCGGGCGTTTGACATTGTATGTTTACAAATGAGACTATATTTCGACATCTAGGCGTAAAACCGCCTGAGCTGCGCGATTCAAGGATTTGGCTCGGCAATCCCGTCTTCTTGTCTTTGATTCTGTATGCTCCTCCTTCGATTACTTCTGACGATGTAAGGTCCAAGCCACGGTGACTCGAGTTTTCATGACTTTTCTGATTAAGTCGCAAAACCAAGTCACCAACTTGGAAAGATCTCGGTCGCAATCGTCGTAGTTTTTCAGGTCCCGCTGATATTTGGCAACTCGTGATAGGACTTCATCTCTAGCTTCATCAAGTGCGTGACATCATCCTCCAAAGCTTTTCTCGAAGTTTCTTCATCATATTCTATAACTCTTGGAGAATCATGTTCTATCTCTATCGGCAGGACTGCTTGGCTCCATGGACCAGAAGAACGGCGTTTCCCGTCGCCGTATTTGGTGTTGTTCGAATACTCCACACACTTGGCAGCTCCTCGGCCAAGTATGCCGAGCTTTCCAATGGTCCCAACAAACGTTTCTTGATACCGTTGCGAGATGATGCCATTAGCTTTCGACTTGACCATTGGATGTCGACGACGCGAAACTCAGTTTGATGCCCACTACACAATATGCCTTGAACTCCTTGGACGTAAAATTGCCGTTATCTGTGACAATGCTTGTGAGGGACTCCTCGAAAACGATTCTTTTCGAACTTGATCACGACGCGCCGTCCGGTGAATTTATCGGCTTTGCTTCTATCCATTTAGTAAATTTGTCGACGGCTAGCATATACTCGTATCCTCCTGGTGAAGCTTTGTGTAGTTTTCCACCATATCGAGACCCCATTGAGCAAAAGGCCAGGACAATGGAATTGGCATCGATGCTGCTGGTGAGTGAGTTTGCAGCGAATCTTTGCACGCATCACAAGTTCGCACTATTTCCTTCGCGTCCTCAATTGCTGTCAACCAATAAAATCCTGCTCGAAAACTTTAGCCGCGATAGCTCGGCTGCTCGCGTGATGCCCGCATATTCCTTCGTGTACATCTTTCAGGATGATCCTTCCTTCTTCGGGTGTGACACATCTCTGTACCACCGAAATACTTCGTTTACAACTCCCTTTTACCACAGTGAAAGCTTTAGATCGTCTAATTATTCGCCTTGCTTCAACTGGATCGTCGGGTATTGTTTTCCTTAGGATGTATGATATGTAAGCCTGCATCCATGGAATTTGCACCATCATGACTAGTTTCTGTTCTTCTTCTTCTTCCAATGATTCTTTGGTTGCACCCGAAGGTTTCTCTTCCTTATCCTTTTTCTTTGTTTTCATTGGCTTTGTTGATCTCTCGCTTATTTCTTTCCAAAATACACCTGGAGGGATCGCGAGACATTGTGACCCGATGTTTGCAAGGACATCGGCTTCATCGTTGCTCAATCTGCTGATGTGGTTTACCTCGCATCCATCAAACAGCTTTTCTAGCTCATTATACATCTCCTTGTATGCTATCATGCTCTCATTAACCGCATCACATTGGTTCATAACTTGCTGTGCCACCAACTGTGAGTCGCCGAAAATTTTCATCGGGTTGCAAGCCTTCGCCATCTTCATCCCATGTATGAGAGCTTCATATTATGCTTCATTGTTAGACGCGTTTGGGAACATCATCCGTAAGACATACTTCAACTTATCGCGGTGATACCAATATCACGCCTGCTCAGCCTTCCAACCTTTTGGACCCGTCGAAGTTCATAGTCCAGGTTCTCGATAAATCTGGAGGCCTGTGTTTTGTAGCTCCATCCACTCGCAATGAAATCTGGTAACACCTGCGATTTTATTGCCTTTCTTTTTCATACGTGATGTCCCGAGGGGAAAGTTCTATTCCCCAAAGGGAGACACGCCTTCGGGGTTGTTCAATATGTTTGACAAAAGAGCTTCATTGACCACTATATTATGGCCTGAAAAATAGTGTCGAGCTTTCTTGCTGTCGTGAATACTCCATACGCCGGTTGGTATTGCGGATACCGCTGTTTTGAAGGCGAGAGTACTTCGCTGATGAAATAGACTGGCCTCTGAACTCCATGAAGCTTTCCTTCTTCTTCTCTCTCGACTACCAGAACCGTTCTAACCACTTGAGGTGTGGCTGCAATGTATAAGAGGAGAGGTTATTTCTCTTTAGGCGCCACCAAAATTGGTGGTGTCGAAATTGTCCGCTTGAGGTTCTCGAAGGCCCTATCTGCTTCCTCGTTTCATTGAAATTTTTCCCCTGTTTGATCAATGCGTAGAACGGCATCGCCTTCCTAGCCGTGAATCTGCTTAACTGCGGCTCGTGTGTGTATTTCTTTCAACTTTGTTGGCTTCCTCATAGTTACAATGGCCTGTATTTTTCGGGATTAGCTTCAATCCCTCTTGCTGATACTAAGAACCAGAAGTTCTCCAGGCCAAAAAGCACACTTGGTTCAACTTAAGCAGAACTTGTCGAGGTTGTCGAAGGTTTCCTTCAAATCTTCGATTAGTGTTGACCCCTTCTTTGATGTTATCACGACATCGTCAATGTAGACTTGGACATTTTTCCCAATCTGTGTTGCAAGGCACTTCGCATCATGATATGTTGCTCCCGCGTTTTTCAAACCAAAAGGCATTATTTTGTAGCAAAACACGCCGTAAGGTGTTATGAACGATGTATTGGCTTCATCTTCTTCTTTTAACCTGATCTGGTTATAACCAGAGTACACGTCCAAGAAGGAAAGACGTTCGCATCCTGCCGTGGAGTCGATGATTTGATCGATCCTTGGGAGGGGAAAGTGATCCTTAGGAAAATGATTATTGAGACACGTAAAGTCGACACATGCGAAGGACTTTCGTGTGTTTCTTCGGCACCATTGGGTTAGCTACCCACGTGGCTTCTAGATATTTCTTTGATAAAACCAGCGTCTTTGAGTCGATCTATTTCTGATAACATAGCTTTGCGGTTTGGTTCAAACGCGCAAAGGTTGCTTGATTGGTCTCGCGAGAGGATCAAGTTGAGGTGGTGCTCGGCAAGTTCTGGGTACTCGGCATGTCTGGACACCATGCGAAGATTTTCCGTGCTCACGAAGGAACTCGACGAGCGCTTTCCTATGCGATATCCATGTTTGTTGCAATGGATGTCGTTTTCTTTGGGTCCGTCGGGTGGATTTGTACCTCTTTTGAATCCTTGGCTGTGTTGAAAGTTGGCTCCCTAGGAGACCTCCATCAGCAGCACATCATCAGTGAGCCTTGGCGCCATGTATTCCTTGCATCCCGAAAGTTTCTGATCGATGAAAATCCTTATCGCATTTATCGGATAGCGCAAAACTTCCTTAATTGTGATAGGTCCATTGGGTCCAGGCAACCTCCATAATAGGTACGTGTAGTGTGGTACCGCCATAAACCTGCATATGCTGGTCGTCCCAACAAGGCGTGATATTGCGACGGGAAGTCCACAACTTCAAACTCCGGATTCTCTATCTGTAGTTTTCTCGGGTTCCAAACTGAACGTCGAGGTTGATCTTGCCCAACGGATAACTTGGCTTTTCTGTGATTCCATGGAAACGTGTATCAGCTGGTTTCAGGTTTGCTGAGGATATGTTCATCTTCCTCAATGTATGCATACATAAGGTTTGCTGCTGCCGCCATCTGAAAACTCTCGACACATCGAAACCAGCAATTACTGCGGGTAAGATGAGTGCCGATGCCACTGTCGAGAACTTCTTTGTGGATGATCCGCAATTGTGAAGCCAATATCTTGCCCGACCAATTTAGGTACTCAACTGTTGGTGGAGGCATCTTTTCTGCCATGAACACTTGTCGAAATTACCTTCGCGCTCTGTTGGATGGCCTAGCTTTGAATCATCGAGACCGCACCGTTGGAGTTAGGATCAACATACGGTGGTGGATGTGGTGCTGCCGCTATTCTGAGCTGGTGCCGATTTTCGTCCGTGATTGCGGGAGGAGGTGGGGGGTGGATCTCACTCCTTGGCCCCTGGGGGTTTCTGTTCATAGCTTGGGCATTTGCAATTCCTGCGGCTCGCAACATTGCCTGAAAATTTCGGCGGTCTTTCTGGAGATGTCCTGACTGCCTCTTTCCGTTGTTGTCGAGATAAAAGTGCATTTGACACGGACCGTTCATCATTTTATCGGGGGACACATAAGGTCTTTGAAACCTTGGTCCACTATTTTGCCTGTTGCCGCGAGAATCACCTCTATTGTCACCTTGTTGCTCATTACTCCTTTGATAGTCATCTCGACTATTCCCTCCAGGATTTCCCCGAAACCAGCCGATATATGGCCAGGAGCATCGTTGTTGTGGAACTGGCGAAAATCGCCTTCTATTTTGAAAATTTCGACCGCGATCTTCTTCGCGACATGTGTCGCTTGTTATATATTGCGTCTTCTCCATCTGCCCACTTGTTGGCTATCTCCATCAGTGCTGATATTGTCTTGGGTTAGTTCTCCCTAAGTCCTCGACGAAATCTCCCGCCGAATTCCTGCTACGAACGCGTCTATTGCTCTCTCGTCAGATATATCTTCTGCCGAGTTTTTAATGATATTCCACCTCTGTATATATTTTCTCATCGTCTCGTCGTGTTTCGACACGCCCTCAACTCTTCCAATGATGCAGGTTTCTTGCAGGTGGATCGGAAATTTCTCACGAAGATGAAATTATCCCAGCTGTCGATGGAGCAGTTTCTTTATCCAAGATCTTGCGGCCACTCAAGTGAACTTGGATACTTTGCATAGCTGTTGCTCTGTTCCTCCTACCACTTCACCATCTCGAAATAATCAACGAGCCAATCCTCGGGATCTTGCAGGCCGTCGAATTTCTTGAAATTCTCGGGTAACTTGAACCCTTTTGGGACTCGAGTCTTTCGAACTCTTCTCGTAAAGCACGGGAGTCCACACATATCTCGTCGCCTCTGGTGAGTGCTGACGTTCTCTTCTTTCTTGTCGCACTCTGTCCACCCTTACTTGAACTGCCGTGTCTCTTGCTCCACTTGTTCTTGGTGGGTCTTGCACCGTTGTGGTGGGTCGTGGACTATTTTGCCTAGGATTTGCTTCGGGAGGCGTGGCTACGAACGCTGTTCCCATAACTCCTACTCCAGCCATTGCCATATTGAACAATGGTTCTCTCGGGTCCCAGGAGGTGGTCTGCGCGAGGATGTAAGCTTGCGTTGCCATGTAACCTGCTTCTGTGTTTTCGGGATGATATTTCCCCTTGTATCAATCGTCATGAAGGACATGTCGAGATTTTGAATTATGTTTCCTCTCTTTCTTAGGTATATTTTGCAGCCGATATCTCATTCTCCTTCGAGCCTCTCTATGGCTATCTGCAAGTTTCGATTGTCGGCGAGCTCTGCTCGGCCTCTGGGCAGTGCCTCTTTTCTCCTATTCAAGGATGCTGTCTGTTTTCCAGCTCTCTACTTACCCGAGCAAGTCTATATTGGTATGCTTGTAATTCTTATACAGTAGCAGTGGTGGTCATTGGTTCTGAACCATCCATGGCTTTTGCGGCCCTATCCCATGCTTCCTGCGGGAGTTGAACTCTTGCGCGAGTTGAAGACCCAGCATATTTAGTGCCTAAGCCTTTTCTAAGATCGGCGGGATCGACGTATGGATTTCCCAAATCGTCGAAAGCCTCGACGTTTCTCTTCGATCGGCCTGCCTCGATTATGGTATTTGATGGTATTTTGATTTTTGTCGGTTTGGTGACACCATCATATAGATTGGTGAAGACCTTTCCGATGGCAGCAGATTTGTCGATGAAGTTGAAGTTGTCGCTGTCGGAATCGCTGCTTATAAAGGAGTCCGCAGACGACTCGAAAGATGTGTTGCTGAAGATCTTGGCGAGCTTTCCGCTTGCCTTGGTGTCAACGAAGCGTGGCGACGAAAACTCCTCGTCACTCGACGAAAAGTTAGAATTAGCCGCTGAAAATTCCGACGAGATCGGAACTTCGAGACGGTAGGATCCTTCCTTGTTGACGCCAAATCGGAATTCTCCGAACGTCATGACGATGGGCTCCTCCAGATAGGCACATGCATCCATATGGGAGGGCGGGTGAGGAATAAAATCGACTAGATCAGTTTTTCCCGTTTACCTTGATCCATTGCATTGCTGGCCACCGACGAAGTCGACGATTCTAGACGTGCCATCGAGATCAGATCCTTGCAACCTCTAATTCCCACAGACGGCGCCAATTGACAAAGGATTAATTTGTCAATGCCTACAGATCGTAGACTAGGGTTTTGTTAGAAGTAGAGGGCAAGTAGATCTCGAAGGTTTCAGCCGAAAAGTACTCGACGATTGTGAAAACTAGGGTTGTGTTGATAGATTCGATCCTTCCTTCGTCCCTCGACTCCCCCTTATAGAGGGTGAAGTCGAGGGTTTCGTAATACACAAGTTACGAGTTCGGGAGGGTTTCGTATCCAACCCGTAAGATTACAAGTTTCTATATTTCCTAATACAATCTATCTTTCCTTAACTAAATGGGCTTCCGAGTCTTCTTATTCTTCGAGTCCTGGGCCTTCAGTAAATCCCGGGTACCATCTTTGGCAGGCCCATTGGGGATGCCTATGTCACTAACTCTTCAAAAAGTACTAAAAAGGGCATTTCTTTAAAGTTCAAATCCGGGGCCATATACTCTTGTTATGTAAAAGAGCTTCTATTTTTTATCTCACCTTTAAGTAATAAATCACCAAAAGGGGAGTACTTGGCACGCAATACTCTGACACATAGTGAATTGGCTTCTTCAACTAGATGCCACGCTTATCGTTCTAGGAGGGCATGATTAAAAGAGTGAATGTCAACAGAGCTCAATTCCCCCTCCTTTGTCTCTCCACGCCTTGACATCGCTGCAAGTGTTTTTTCTTGTAACTTTTACCCACCGCTTGGAGCGAAGCTTTTGCGTCTATTTGGACCCAGCCCCCCTTCGCAAAAAAGATTGAATGTGCCATATTTATCTTTTTTCTCTATGTGGACTGCATCAATTTTGGGATATTGCATCTGTGATTCATTGACAATGCAATCTATTCTCCTCAAAACAAATGAATAAAAGGAGTTCAAGAACTAACATGTGGTTGGATAGTTAGGAGGATCAGGTAACGGTACTTAGTGCACTAGAGCTCAAATTCGAGGTTTAACACTTTAGTGTCTCATAAAGACGAAGCATTCACTCACTAGGAGGTTATGTTCCCGTTGATAGCGAGGCTTTGTCAATCTTAAAATTCGTCGGATCAGTTTACTGGATCATGTCTCTCTAAGGTGGTTATAGAGATAGGGTGTACATGTGTGCTCGTTTATAGATATGACTGCATATCCGTATTTATGAGCGTCCAATCTATTTTGTGGTTCAGAAAAAAAAAAAGGTCCGACCCTGCTAACCGCAGATAGGTAATGCCCTCTAATACATGCATGAATGCAAAACTAGCTGAGATAGCAAAGATACAAACAGCTACGTATATATATTTCCGTGCACGGATTTCATTTACATTTTACAGACTTGATTTGCTCCTTACACGGGGCTGAGCCAAACCCAACACTGACGCAATGCGTGCACGGCACAAACGTAGTACAAACCAAACCAACACTCGAGCACCTGGGCCATATAATACACACCTGACCAAACATTTGATGCGTATATGCATCGGACGACAGAAACAGCTTGCTGAAGCAGCTGATGATCCAACGGCCCACAACATCCCCGTCCACGACGCTCGGCCACTTCACTCCACCACGGGCAGCTGCTGGTGCGTCGCCGGGACAGTGAAGAGGAACTCGTAGACCGCCACGGCGAGGGGCCCGCCGGCGAGCGGCCCGACCCAGTAGACCCAGTGGTTCTCCCAGTTGTTGGTGGCCAGCGCCGGCCCGAAGGACCTCGCCGGGTTCATGGACGCGCCGGTCAGCGCGCCGCCGGCGATGGTGTTGGCGCCGACGAGTAGGCCGGTGAGCAGCGGGCCGAACCCCGGCGCCGAGCTCTTCGGGTCGAGGATGGCCGCGTAGATGGTGAAGAGCAGCGTGAAGGTGAAGACGACCTCCGACACCACACCCTGGATCGGGCCCACGCCCGCCGCCAGCGCGTGCACCGGCGTGACCTGCGACGCCACACGTCGGACGTAGCACACATCAATGATGTCAGTTGATGTGGCAGATTGGGACATGCTCGTGAGTGACACTTAGGATTAGGAATGCAGGACGTACCTCTCCGCCGGTGAGGGCCCTGAGGAGGAGGCAGGCGAGGGAGGAGCCGAGCATCTGGGCGATGACGAAGAAGGCGGACTTGAGCAGGGTGATGTGGCCGCCGACGCAGAGGCTCAGCGTGACGGCCGGGTTCATGTGGGCGCCGGAGATGTGGAACCCGGCCGTCGCGAACACCGCCACCACCAGCGCATGGCCCAGCGCCACCGCGATCAGCGCTGCCGATGTGTCTCCTCCTGCCGCTACTGCCTTTCCTGAGAAACAATATACAGGAAACGGCGGTTCAGCGTTCAGACGTGTGCGTACATTATGCGTTTCCGTCAAGGCGTTCTCTTAGTCGCAGTACAGACTACGACTACAGAGAAGGAAAAATGGAAAATCGAATCCATTGCATAGCAACTCGCCAACTCGATCGGGAATCGATGTGGAGGAACATAATGGTAGAGTGATGTGCATGACTAATCTGAAGCTCTGTTCGTGAGAGAGATTAGTGATTATGAGGGCGCACTTGTCTACAGGTGTTCTCTACATCACTTCAAAGTAAGATGACATGCATATGCCACCGGCCTATACATTGACCTTAAGAACTCTTTGCCGATCGAAGAGCTCAATCATCCAATGCATACACCTCTTCCTGGTGATGTATCCACAAACAATATAAAATGTGAAAGCATCGAGCCTACTATAAATTTGAGACTACAACGTGGCAAGAAGCCTACCACTCCAAGAAGCTGGAGCCTCCTCTTGGAGCACACACAGCTGGAAATGCCAGGTGAGCTCCTAGTTTCCTACAGATTCTACTCTTTGCTCGCCGTCACTTTCCTCCAATCTATCTCAACCAGTTCCTCCTACACCGTCTTCTCAATTTTTTTTAACATATCCAAACTTTCAGCATAGCTTTTTATTCCACGGGGTGAAATGTTTCCGAAACAAGCGAGAACACACGTGTCATTTATAAGAACGAAAAAACGAAACGAGCAGTTGCTTCAGGGGGCTGTGCAGTGTGCACGGCGACATGCACGGAGCAAACAGACGGAACCAATATTAGCTGGAAGGAGAGCACATACCGCCGGTGATGGCGGAGCCGACGCCGACGAAGACGAAGAGGAAGGTGAGGACGAGCTCGCCGAGCACGGCCCGGAGGCAGCGGGGGTCGGACGCCTCGCGGCAGTGGCCGATCGCGAGCTTAGGCATCTCGAATCGATCTGGGGGAGGATGGAGGGCTAAGGGGAAGCAGGAACCGATCGATTATCTGATCGATGGATCACTCGACTGCTAAGACAAGACCGGCTGGGTGGGTGTGTTTCTTTCACTCGAAGACGATGCCTATATATAGCCACGATAATTTCCTGCGGGGATTTAATTTTCGCAAGTCAAAACCTTATAATGACGCGCCTCAACAAATAATCGCCGATGGGGATCGAGCTATGGACTGGAGGTACGACGTCAGCTGGAGCATGCATGTGCACTGCACACAGGTCACGCAGGGTGCTGTCTTGTGTGTCGCACATCACAATGGCAAAATGCAGCAGCACGTCCCTTTTTCTGAATATTGGCCGGCTCTTAGCTTTCGTCTTTGAACTTCAAAATCAGACAAGCTTAACTCGTCGCCAACGATCTTGTCCCCCAAACAATTACAACCCGGTTTATGAGGAAGTGATGGCAGTTTCGCACACCGTCCGGGACAACAAGGGCCCTGTTTGGCATCAAAATATATGTGAAAAATAAAATACTACCAAAATATTAAAAACTTCAGGGCCTGTTTGTTTCAAAGGATTTCAAAACAAATGGATAGGAAAAGAAGCTAGAATAATATGTCATGACATTTGAAATCATACAAAAATAAAAAAATAAAACATAGTAATTAGTTACAGCTGTCGTTTGGTTGCACCAGAGAAAAAACGTAGAAAAATTCTATAGAGATTGAGAACATGTCATAGTTGTCATAAACACATAATTTTTTTTCCAAAAGGTTTAACCTCTCTCCAGAAATCCTATGGGATTGTGGTATAGGAAAGCAACCCATATAAATTTTGGAGGATTCAATCCTTAGAATCAAATGGTCTCTATAGGAAAAATTCCTATGGGTAAGAATCCTAGAAATTTCTATTGGGAATCCAATGAATATTATGGTTTTAAACCTGACTTGTTCTTGAAATCAACAGTTCTTTTTTTTACATATTCCAAACTTCGGACCTCTTTTTTTCTAAACTGAAATATTAAAAAACAGACTGTGGTTTTGAAGAAACAAGCCTAATTAATTCTAAAATAACAAAACAAGAATGGTTAGAAACCCAAAAAAAAAATAAGGAAAGAAGAAGAACACATATTGTTTTCTAAACGAACAAACATTTGCAGTAACGAATGAAGACAAATGTTTTATAGTTAATAAGATCCACAAAAATTACCAAAATGTATGGTTTTTAAAAGGTAAAAAGAAACCATAAGAAGTATTATTGGAAAAACATGGAATTTGAGAAAATTGACAAGCAATTTGTGACCATTCATAACAAAAACATGAAATAACTTCGGATTTTTTACGAAAAATGGTAAATGAAGTTAATAGTCGAAACAACATATTAACCTTGATGCTCCTTTCTTATAAGACTTTATTTTTTATTTCGTCTATATATCCATATTCTTTCATGCACCCAAATTCATAGATTCGACCATATATGGGGTCTGGGGCACTCATACATCATATCATGGCTAAATATAGTGATTTCCATCATTAACCACATATTTCTACTTTTTCATGAGTATTCATATTTTTTAAGTATGACATTCAATTCATTTTCCATCTTGAATGTTCCATTGAATTCGGTTAACAAAGTTTACAGAATATTCTCGGGTTGTAAAGTATCTTATTTGTATTTGAAAATATTATCATTTATATTTAAATTTTAATTATAGAAAGAAAGCTTAATATATTTGACTATTTTTTCTTACTAATTCATTGATTTTCTTTGGGGTGTTCTGATTTGTTTAGAAAGAGAAGAACATGCAACCTTGACATTCATAAGTACATTTCTTTTTTTATACAATTTATGGATCACATACATACTACTATCCTTAAAAGGTATATGTAGGAGGAATAATATGCATGGGGTGGGAAATTAGGCTTGGTCCCTTAAAAGGTGCAACATTCGTTCCTAGATGCGTGTCGTCCTTGAACCAAATGTTTCTTACCGAATTGGACTATGATCCACTGATGATATGTATCTCGATGTGCTTTTTAAATCCTGGTACAGTGCTCGAGAACATAAGAATTTAGCAGCATAATAATATCAAAATATGTAGCTTCATATAACGTTCTAAGTAATGGAGTTAACATGAAAATATAAGAGTACAAGAACAATATATGAGATTTCTATTTAAAAAGTGCATGGATAAAGATAATTTTTTTTTTTAATGAAACTTGCAACCTTTGAGTTAGAATACTGAATCTAGTTATCAGTAGTTCGTTCCAAACCAATTCAGCTGCTTCATCATTCCTTTCATATTAGGATACATTACTTTACTTTATGTAATGCAGAATGTCCGCATACCATTATTTTGTCAAAAAAACAATTGGGTATTCAAATGATTGCCCGTGAATTAAGGCGGGCCTGCCCCTGCATAGAGCATGTGCAAACTGACAATATGTATAAAAAATATTAAGATTAAGTGCGTGAAAATAATAGCACGCTTTTTCTGAAAAGGAGGTTAAGACCCTCGGCATCTGCATCAAAAAGATGTATATGAACTCTTTATTAAATTATTCAACAAAATGTTTGGCACGAACATGCATCAAACTATCCAAAGTCATGCTTTGAAATGAGAAGTATGTTCATAATATGTGCTTTATAAGTTTTGGCTAACATATTCATATGACAACCAAGAAGGGCTCTTGGATCTTAGACAGGGGCAGTCCCTAGCCTTGCTAGGCAAGATAATCATTTAGTAGGGAAAATAAACCTATAGCTTTTTTTTGCGAATGAATAAAGCAAGCTTTTCGTGTCAACCCAGCTGTAACTACCTAGAAAAGCGCCGATACGCAAAAAAAAAAAAAAAAACAGTTGTGGCCGCTCTACGGCAGTTAACACATTGATTTGCCTCAATCTAAACAGCAGGCCTTGCTTTTAGTGACTCTACCTCAATCAAAATCTTGCCCTGCTAAGCTAGCTATCCAAACGTTCCCTATGTCTATCTCTAAGGCAGCATGTATCTCCTAACGGAAGGAGTACTTAACTTCGATCTTACTTTCTGAAAAGCATGATTCCAACTGTTCTCATGTGCTTGTGTTCCTGCCGATTGGAACATCATTTGGAGCCTTGGAGGTAGAGGTAGCATGGTCGTGTGCTCGTATTGTTTGGTCCACATTTGAGCTCAGCTCGAATCTAACTATGCCATCATGTCATGTAATGTCAAACCGGACGAGGTCCCGCGTAGATAGTTACCCTCAAATGTAGCGCGAGTTCCAGCAGCATTTTGGTGAGGCGGCAGACGTGATGCCGAGTGGCCCGGCCTAGCTCTGGTCGATCCCTGACAAAAACAATCACGGCAGGCCGGCTTATCTGTCGAACCAAGGTTGCAGGGAGTCCAGTCAAATGACTATCTATTTTTATTCTTTTTTTTTTCTCGCGGGGTTGAAGAACTATGCTTCCCCAGGCCTGCGGAAGCCGTCGATCGCTTTCGCTGAAATAACCAACGCAAAAAATAGAAAAGAAAGCCACTGAAACTGCCTACTTGTCTAGTCTACTTGGGTGCGTTGTCGATCCCAGGCATGACCTCGACATCAGAGCACGCTAGGCAACCAATGGCGTGTCCAGGTGCCAACTGCTGCTCCAACTAATCTGAGCAAAAATATTCAAATTGTAAATGATGTTTGAAGAAAAGATAAAAGAGGAAATACTCCCTACGTTCTATATCCAAGAGAAAACAATGTTCTTTCAATTCCTAAATCTGCTCAGATACAAAATGTTGATATATGGCATACATGATGTTCTTTGAATCCCTAACCCTAACACTGAGAATTCTTTGAATGAATCACAAAAGGTACTCCATACGTAACAACACAGTGTGTATAAATTTCGACATCCATGAACATGTTCATATATTGTGCCTATAACTCAGATGAACATGATGAACTTACTTGTGTTTTATAATTTACATTTGTGTGAAAGAAATTGCCATTTTATTTTGTAATTTATATGGTGTCCTACGGGGTCTATTCGGCTGTATTTGGAAATGACATGCAGATACACTGAGATTACCCGTCGAGTATCCACAATCTTGGCTAGTAAAGAAGAATTTCCTTCGGTCAGTTGATGAACAAGAGTTTGACTCGAAGAGGGATACTTGGCCCTGAGTGCACTCCCACAATTATATAAAAAGTTGAGGCCTCTGCACAAGGGAGGTGACTCTTTGATCAACAAGCCATAGTCGCATAGATTTTAACTTTTTAAGAAGTGGTGAATCCCTTTTCCATTAGTTGATACTTCTCTTATAATCTTTCGAGACCAATATCATATAGAAGTAGGTTATTATCCTCTGGGAGCCACAAACTTGTTTAAATCTTTGTCAAGACGATGAACCACTCGTTAGATCCTACATATCCACCTTTCTCTATTGATGTATAGATCTTAAGACCGATGATTACTAATCATCAAAGAAACAAAGTTATTCCGGACTTGCATATTGAATATTATGTGCACGTGCCGTGTAATTTTGAAGCAAAAGGGATTAAATTAAATCCATCATATTGTATTTATTGTGAAAGGATAAGCTTGGTCTCTCAACTTCATTAACGGACTTTTTGTCATTGTAGTGCTGATAAGGTGAAGTTTTCGCACATAGTCACATCCTAGTCAGCACCAAATGATTTTAGGAATATTAAATCCACGTGATTTCAATAGTACACTAGAAATAACTTGTAATTCAATAAAGTTTGAAATATTTAAAATGAACTATTTTTTAATTTTCAGGAAATCCATGTAGAACATTTTTTATTTGTAAAATGTGACTGTACATATCGAGCGGTTAACTTGTAAAATTATGGTTTTGTTTTAAATTATCTCTTTCCAGATTTTTCTTTGATGTACCTAAGTTCAGTTTTTTTACTGCCCTTATTTGTCCTTATTCTGACTAGGAGGTTGAAATGTTGCTACTTCTCTCAAAACTGATTTCAGTAGGGAAAGTTAGCAAGTTCAGACAGTTATTTTAGATGAAAGTTTAGACGGTCTTCTCAAGATAGATGTTAACTTGTTAAGACATTTTTCACACTTCGAAGACCAAATGTTAGATTCTTTACGACGAATTGCAAGTGCTTAAATTTGGTTTTCCAACTTGTGTATGAGACATTATCTGAACTTGTATCAAATTCATATGATAGTTGACAGAATAAAACAAATCTTTCCTTAATTAATCTATGCCAATTATGCTCCAAACTACTTCTGCAAGTCGATCGTTTTCGCTGAAAAGGCCAATGTAGAAATAAACACACACTCAAACTGCCTACTTGCTTGCTGTCGCACGGCTCGTCTGCGTTGTCAGTCCCTCGCACGGCCTCCACATCAGAGCGCGCCGAGTCGCCAATGGAATCGCCTGGCGCCAACTGCTGCTCCCCATCATCACGAGCAATTTAGCATATCTCGTGACATTTTTGGATTAAGAAGAACAACGGGGAGATGCACAAGTTAATCAGAGGAAGGAAAATGTCTCCCGGAGTAGTTGATGATCAGCGCACGCACGCGGGTCGCTCTCCAATTTTGTGTCGCCGCCGGAGGCTTGGTTTTGGTGAAGTTATATGTGGCGACGACCTTAGGCCGGCGCTGGAGTCAGCGGTGGCTCCAATTTTGTGTCGGCGAGACCCGTACGTCGTCCTTGCGTGGGTTTTGGACTTTGCTGCAGTATGAGTTTGTGATTGCTCAACCGTTAACTGCTGTACGAGCCTGAGCCTTGTCTCTAGCTCTAGGTCAACCCTTTTCACACGGATTGACGGGCTTGAAACAGACAAACAAAGAACAATAGAGAACGGGGCTTTAGCTTTAAGCCATGGAAACATAATTTTACAGGGAGTAACTAGTTTCTAAGTGAGTTCACCGTCTGTTGCAACTCAGGGCTAGCACAAATCAAAAGTTGGATCAAATGGATAGAGACACTATTTACTCAGCTGCAAGTTACAACCCACTTGCAACCAGAGAAAACTGAATTGCAACCCACTTTTATTTTATAGGCGCATGAATAACGATATAAATTTAACGGTTTCCGAGTCGACTGAGCTCTAAAATAATTCTCGGTCGACCAAGAACTAGCGAAACTGAATTTTATGTGTATGCTACGGTTGCGCCTCACTGAGGGCACAATGTCTACAAATGCAAAAAAAAAAAAAAAAAAAAAAAACAGTCTTTTACTATCTATGCCATAGTTGCCAGCGAACTGGATCGCCTGGGTCGAGGAACGGGATCGTGGAACGAGGTTCGACATGCTAACGAACAAGGATCGATCAGGGGTACACATCTCTGGAACGATAAATTGGATCGCGGATCGCGATCCACCTTGATTTGGATCGATAACCCCGGATGGAAAGAGTTTTTTTCGTCTGAAGTGTGCAAATAAAAATCTGGGCCTGCCAGCTTCAGCCCACTAACCCACTACCAGCCGGTGTTGACTCCAGAAATCGTCCAGAAATCGAAACGGCATCTCATCGTCTTCTTCCTCGCGTGAAAACTGCCTGAGATTGAGACAAAGGTATCTGCATCAATGTTCTCATGTGATTTTCCATTGCAATTTTGGGTACCGATGAGGGGTCAGTACACATCGAACGGGATCGTGATCCGGCCACGAATCAGGTCGACCCGCTGCCGTTCCCGACCCTCGATCCGGGTCGATCGACCCGGGGTCGCGGAACGCGGCACCGACCCCGAACCTGGTAACTATGATCTATGCACAAAGTTGTACATTCTCTTTGAGATCACAAAATATAGCCTTTTAACAGTAGTTACTACTACAATATATGAAAAACATCCAAAAAAAATCAAGATATTCCTGAAAACTAGTTTGCACATCGACAATTTGTGAACAAATTTTAACACCTGGTTGAAGGTCTAGTTAATCGTATCTTATGAGAGATTTGTGCAAGAAGCTTGGCCAGTGAATTGCGTTTCTAGAGACTTCTCTAGTGTTAAAATATATAGCCCTGTCCCTTTTCAATAATTTGGACTTTAAAAAAACTTGACTAGCGCATCATTTTAATATTGCATGTCTCAAATTTAAACCGCGACTAACGAACTAGTGCCCTGAGTTGGAAAAGTAGCTGCAGCCTCTTCCATTTATCCCACATCTATAGTCTTCCCGTTTGTCCAGCCTAGACGTGAGGGTCAGGGGTGTTAAAATATATAACTTAGCCATTTTCAATTGTTTGGATTTTTGGAAAACTTAGCTAGTGCCTCAATTCAATACCAAGGTCGCCTCATTTCTCTCTCCTACACCGACATCGATCCAAGATGTTTGAGACTCATGGGGATCAACCGTAGATTGCCAATGAGTCTTGGAGCTCTAGCATCCCCCACCTCCAACCATCCCCGATTTGTTCAGCTCAAAGTGTATGAGTTACATGTTGGTGGAGGCTATTTATATACTAGGGCCCATAAATGACCAAGACTATCATTACCCACGTGGCCACGTCACTCCCCATGTCGCTCCCTAGGGTGGCGCTAGGGAAGAAACCCTAGCCGCCACCAAACTTCACTCCCCATGGTGGATTCCATTCCGCCGCTGCCGCGGGCGTTCGGCCGCGGTGGCAGCGGGCCTAGCGTCAAAGATGCTCGGGCCGGAGGCATGCGGCCACAGCTCTCGGGGGATGCTAGGGAGGATCCCGTGGAGGTGTGGTGCGCAACGGTCGAGGCGGAGCACCTCATCCGTGCGATGGTGGTCCTCCACATGGCTGGCAGTTCAGTTGTTTGGCGATGATGGAGATGGCGGCCGCGGATATGACTCCCGCTCAGATCTGTTGTTGACTTGTCCTTGGTGGTCGATGACACGTGGAGGGGGCGGTGAGGGGTTGTTGGAGCCTCGACAGAGATACGGTGGTTGTGCGCGCCTTTGCAGTGCGACACTGCACATATCAAGCTGGTACCGAGTTGGGAAGGCGTGGCTGCCGGTGAAAACCGAGCTACGACTCCGGTCATGGCGAGCGATGGCGGCATACGTTGTTAACTTGTTGAAGGCATCATCTTCGTAGCCATCGTCTTCTCGCTTGGGTTGCTGCGGGGGAAACCTTAGATCTGGGCCTCCCGGATGGGACGATGGCGGCGTGTGGCGCCATTCACCCTCACGTGGGCATCATTTTTGCAGCAGATGCTAGTTGAAGGGGCTTTGAGGTGGAGTGGCATGATCCTTACCGCGTTGACAATGGTGGGTCTCGGCGGAAGACGCATGCAGAGGTGTGCGCGTAGGGAGGAGGCGATGTCTGGCACCATGGTAGCATCATCGGCAGAATCGGAAAAGTTTATCCGGATGAAGGCAGTGATGACTTTTGTAGCATGTACATAGGTACTCGCTAAAAGTCTGCTAAACCGTAAGAACACTCATGTTTCTCTTAGACTGTGTATCGGGGTATGCGATGTTTCTAGCTCCTAGCTGATGGGGGGTTTTCGTTGTTTCCCGGGCATAGGCCCAGTTGACATGATCTTCACTCATTGTCAAGTTTGTAGGTGTTGTGTGGAACCTTCAGGTTTTTGATGTATGCTCTATGTCAGTACTTTGTTAAATAAAATTAATAAAGACGGTCGTATGCATCTTTTTGATGCAAAGACTGGGGTCTCACCCTCTATTTCGAAAAAATGACCAAGACTATCAAAAAAATGAAACAGATCCTAGGAGGAACTGGACACTATTGATATAGTAGAAGTGAGGTTTGGCGTGATAATTTCAGAAATTCGTCCCTAACAGACATCGACGTCGAAAATGACCAAGACTATCATTTTGATGGCTAGTGGGGTAGAAAATATGGTGGACTGGTGTATGCGCGTGTACGTGAACACGGGCGCGTACTGCCTTACACAGAGAGCGCCCGTGCAGTGAGAGGGGACTTGCTAGCTAGTTGATGTTCTTGAAGGTAAGAAGGGTAAAAAGGATAAACTTTGCACTTCTTTGACGTACATGAAACGCTTACTATGAGTATGCTTGAATTCTTGTTTACCCGAGTCTACAAACCTAAATTGTACGGGTGACTTCAAGTGAAAAATATCCAATGAAGATGGAGACTAGTTCGATCACTGTACGTATGTCACGAGGAAATGATTATATTGATATCTTCCAAAGAAAAATGTGTGTATGAGGAGATGCTGAAGCGTGGAATCAAGCAAGTTGTCTCTCGTTCTTTCGATACATTGCGAAATGCCGTTCTTAATAATGTCTTTCCTGGAAAAAAATTATATTTCTACTTAATCATTTATGATTTTCATTAATGGACATGGGGAGCACCTTGCACATGCTATATAACACTTCTTATTTCACATAATAAGATAATAATGCACTAATTTATTTAGCATGGGCGCTTTTTTAGATCTTTTTTGTTTTTGAGGATCTAGCATGAGCCTATTTCAGGTTTAGAACCCGGTGTCATCCCTTGGAAGCGGCAGATGACCGGCCCGGACCATGAACAACCCCTCGTAGACCAGCCCAGCGAGCAGCCCACCGATCATTGGGCCAGCCCAGTACACCCAGTGCCCAGCCCACACCCCGGAGGCGAGCGCGGGCCCAAAGGAGCGTGCCGGGTTCATGGACGCGCCGGAGAACGGCCCGCCGGCGAGCACGTTAGCGCCGACCACCAGGCCCACAAGCAGCGGGCCGAGGTTGCCCACGCTCCGGCGCGGGTCCACGACGGTGGCGTACACAGTGAAGAGCAGCGAGAAGGTGAGCACGGCCTCCCAGAGCACCCCCTGCGCGGCGCCCACCCCGGCGGCCAGCGCGTGCACGGGCAGCGCCGCGCCGCCGCCGGCGAGGAACGAGAGGAGGAGGCAGGCGAGGGAGGAGCCGAGCAGCTGCGCGGGCACGTAGAGCGCGGAGCGGAAGAGGGTGATGTGGCCGCCCGCGGCGAGCCCGAGCGTGACGGCCGGGTTGATGTGGCCGCCGGAGACGTGGAGCCCCGCCGACACCATCACGGCCACCGCCATCGTGTGCGCCAGCGCCACCGCCGTCAGGCCCATGATCGTGTCGGTGCCGCCAGCCAGTCTCCCTGCATACACATACACATGTACACACGCACGTAGTTTCACGTTGTCAGATCCACATGCAAACATGGTCATCTTTTCCATGTATCACTTAATCACTGTACATACGTACCGGCGGCCATGGCGGAGCCGACGCCGGAGAAGACGAAGAGGAAGGTGAGGACGGCCTCGGCGAGCACGGCGCGGACGCAGCCCGCCTCGGTGGCCTCGCCGTGGTGCCCGAGAGTGAACTTCGCCATGTGCGTAGTGTACGCCTCGGTGTTGTATGTGGCTTATCTGATCTGTCGTCGGTAGATGATCACACGTACGATCGAGGGAGAACCCGAGTTATGATCTAGTAGTTGGGTGGAAGCTGACGGCTATATATAAAGACCGTATGTGCACTTGTGCAGGATGGGATAAGGAGGCGGGAAATGATGGAATTGCTGATGCAAGCGTAATAACAGAGGGCGGTTGCCAGCCGGCCGGGGCTCACACCAGAGGTACACTGGCCGACTGCACAGATTCAGTAAGTAGCTTCAGAGATCTTCTCAGCGTGAAAGAAAATCTTCACGTACTATGTTAGGCTGGATCTCAGTTTGCATTGGTTGCTAACCTAACAAACTACTTTCTCGGATGGAAATATGGAATGAGCGCAATGATAGAGTTTTCGGAAATGTGTCTACCATGCCATCCTTTGTAATTTTGATTATTAAGCGGAATGCTACGCTTTGGGTTGCCACGGGGACAAAGCATTTGAATGCTATCATGTCGCGAGAGTAGTCCCTTGTATTTCTTTTGCCTTCTTGGCTTTAATTTTACTTTAAACTCTTCTTAATCAATAAAATAGGCAAAGCTTTTCCCTTGTTTGAAAAATAATAATTTGAAACAGAGGGAGTACTTAAGTACACAGAAATAAAATCAGAACACTTATCTGAATGATGGATGATTATGTTTATGTTTACGTGTTTTCTGCCGCCAGGAGAAGAAAATGAGTTGTCCATTCAGGGACATCCGATAAAAAAGGAGATAGGTTGAGCCATATTCATCTTAGATTGAACATCTCATATTACATCCCTTTTGTGATTGATACATTCTAATTTCTAAACTGAAAGGTCGATTGACCAACTTCGCTGTGGCACACACTCCATCGTAGCTCAGGAGACATGAGCTGAGCTTGTTAGGTGGAAGGACAAGCGAGTGAGGCAGCTACGGCATTCAGTGTCGTCGCGATCGATCAGACGGCGGGCACCATCGAAGTGCGCAACAGCACAAGGTGTAGGAGCCATCCTTAAACAATCTCACACATCTTATTTACTGTTGGTGTCCACTCACTGCGCTGACGCAGCCTATCCTTAGGTTTTGGACAGCGAATTTAGGTAAGAAATAAAGCCGCTTTTCACGCACCCTTTCGTCATTTCATCTGGCCATTAGGAAGACAGGAAGCACGACACTGACAGAAGGAAACCAGATTGACAGAAAAGAAGCTCTATTAGCAGTAGTAGGATGGTGACCTAAGATCTTTTTATCAGGTAACATAGGGTTGGAGGTCTACAACAGAAGTAGACGAACACCAGTTCAGATTCAGAAATTAACAAGACACTAGTGAAGACAAGCCCTAACCAGGGATGCCACTCACTAGTGTGCAGAATGTTCGAAACAGAGGAGCAGAGGAGCTCACTCCGTTTGAGATGTCTTGGCCTCGGGCAAGGGAATCGAGCAACAGCAATGGTAGTATCCACTCTCGTCGAACTTGAACCTCTGCGAAAGGTGGAATGCCGGAACTGGATACTCGCCCCATTCCTGTTCCCCGTACTGCCTGAATATACTCCGTGCGTCGAACGAATCATTTCTTCGGTTCCGCTTCTTGCTGCAGCGAAACATGCAGACAAGGTTAGAACTGTACATGGCAAACACATTACACAGTTGCAGAAAAATGGTTTGTTGCTTGTACCTCTTCATGTGGCGCACATTCATTATGGTTGCGTGTAACTGCAGTTGCAAAAGAAGAGGCCGTTTTAGCACCAAATATAGAAAATGTGCAGAATCACATTTATGGAATACTGTATTCATATATTGGAAAAAAAACTTAATAATTCTTTATGCATATAGAGACTTAACAAAATTTAGTTGCACATGAAAAATGTTTATCCCATCATAGTCGAGCTAACTCAACTATATAGTGACAGGTTGAATTGATCAAGATGGACAATCTTAGGGGAAAAGACAAAAGAATAACCAAAATGATGTCACACAATGACAGAAACGTAGTGCTAAAAGTTTGCAAAAAGAAGCTCTCTGCTACTTCAGTATATTTTGGTAGACAAAACCTGTCTAAAAAATTATATAACTGATTAGCAGCTTGGAGAGAAAAATTATATATTACCGAGTAAATAAGCAACAGTGTAAATGCTAAAGAGAGCAATAGAGAACTACTTCCAGCTTATACAGTTATACTCACCCTCAATTCTTGTCTTGCGTCCCTTTCAAGAACTAAGCCTGACTTGACAAAGGCATCAGTTATTACTTCTAAGAAAGGGCCAGTAAAGAAACAACATTGCACTGGAAGGTTTAATTCTATCAATAGTAATAAAATGGATACTGAAATGATAAAGGAACACACAAACTGCTTCTCAGAAAATCCAACACTGAAAAAAATATACATATTGCATATTCGCCATAAAATATTCCAAAGGATACTGCAGGCACGGACTAGGCGTCCTTCTCCACCAACTTCAAGTACTGGAGCATATACCACCCGAGCCCTGGCTGGCGAGCCTTTCATGCATGTCTGAAATGTAATATTCATGTGAATCACCAAAACTTGTTCATAAACATCCAAACATTCAATAGAGCCATAAAAAGTAGTATTGTAAAGTGTCAACAAATGCTCTGCTCTTTCGCTCAGATTTTATCGGCCAACACTTAACTAGTCATGTATAAATCAGCTTCTGATGAAGATACTAACACCAAATATTCAATAACGATGTCTTTTCAACTCAAGAGGAAACTTACCAGACCCCTAAGTTGTATAGAGATAGGTCGGTTTTCCAAAGCTTCATTTACCTGGGAAGATAGTGACTGCATTGGCAAGGCAGTGAATTAAGTTTCTGGATATTGTCAGCCAATAACACTGTATCTTCCTAAATAGCAATACCTGGAGCACATCAGAAGCTTTAGCTATACGATCCTTGTTCCACAACTTCAACATAAGAACCGTTAGGTGAAACGTTTTGGGCTTAATGAATATTGACTTGTCAATGCTGAACTCTGCAGGTGATCAAGAAAAGTATTCTAATGCTGAATGAAACAAAAACATTGTACTTTGGAAATGCATACGACAACAAGGATAAAGTGTATACTGTATAGCATTGCCAGTGTAGCACTAGCATAAAATAGACTAATAAGGATTATAGTGATCCCATCTCATTCAGAATTTTTATTTGATTAAATATTTCTACTAGCTTGTATTCTTTCAATTTTCATAAAGCTTCTGATGTATATCTCCGTATTAAACAGCAAGCTAATTCGTTTTCCCGATATTAGCATGTCGCTTGGGAGCTATCAGGGTCAAAATAAACTCCATGGGCCAGCCAGTATAAAAAAACATAGATAACCAAATTTACTGGATACCAAAATTTTAAGATAAAAAAATCACATATGCATGTCTTCGCAATCTTGCTTTCTCCGTATATATATGGCCTTCTATATTAGCCACTTAGTAAGTTGTAGTCAACTAGGAAAACATGGTTTATCTCATTTGTTATTTTGTTGCTTTGTTTACAGTTTCAAGATCCAAATGTGGAGCGTATTCATCAAATTTCATAATACGTACATGCCTTATTTGATTCATTCTTCTTAATTCTGTAATGATGTTACGTGCATACCATTGAGCATCCCTACTGACCAAGAACACAAGTTTTAAACATGCACCTTCATGAACAGAATAATGTTGCATTGTTTAACAGACAAAACGAAGTTCCACAAGCAAAGTAAATAGCATTGACTGTAGAAATAATTCCAAGGAACACGATAAATTTGCACAAAAGAAATAGCTAAGCTTTAGACCTGCTTGTGAGCCTTTATTATCCACAGATTTCTCTTCTTCGACTCGGCGCTTGGTCAAGACACCCTGGCTTTCTGCTTCATCATTTTCGTCAGTAGAATCTTCACCTAGGCTTTCATCCTTATCACTATCTACATTAGCTGCAGACAGCCCGAGGATCGAGCTCTGGAAGTTGTTCAGTTTCTCGACAAGATCCGGGTGGATTGCCAACGGAAGCGATATGAAATGAGAGTAATCAAGCATTGGACTTTTTACAGCCTGAAAAATAGGACAAACAAAGTTTAGCAGTACAGAGTGATTATTACTATTAAATGAAATAACAAAATATCCTGCTACCCATGAGGGTACCTAGGCACATTTGTTTCACTGTTAGATGGGTATGATCTTATCATTATAGGGTTGCTCTCAATTAGAGGGGTTAGCAAGTCTGGCTCTAGGGTTAAAGAGAGGATTTCAGTGCCACTCAGCCACCCCAATGTTCTTAGTGAACTAGATAGGGGAGAGTGAGAAATGTACCAGAAAGGTGGTTGCATATTCTGTATCTTGAATTCACTCATGTGTGTTAGGTCGAACCAAGGTAATGGACACTTCGATTCTTCCAGTGGCGGTACTACTTTTGGACAATTTACTACAAGATGTTTGATAACTCGCACTAACACTTCTGCAATAGATATATTACTTTTGTGGTTCTGCCCTGAACGCGCATATATTACATAGTTAAATTGTTAAAATTTAAATCATCGTAGCTATATTTGTTAACTAAGCTAGCTTGTGATGTATGTGAAATGATAATAGAGGGACTGATAACTACTTTGGTGTCATGAACCTCAAGAAAGCGGTAAATATTAACCAAACAGCAGCAAAGATAAAGAGGAGCAATGATTCAGTGAACAATATAACCATACAGTAATCATCTGTTGCAACAGTGTGTTCAATATCTACCTCTTCAAGAACTTTGGAAATTCTCTCTGATGCATTTCTAATACTTTCAGCGTCTTTGCCTTCAAGGACTGTATCTCCCATGCAGTAGAATAAAATAACACCCATTAACTCCGAAAATAACTAACATCTTACATCACCAAACATAGTTTCAGAAAGAAAGGCAGGCATAAGTATACCAACAAGAGTTTCCTCCTTTGAAGATGGAAAGATAATTTTGACTCCATTCTCTTGTTCAATCTGCTTCTGCATACATCCACTACAAACCAAAGAATAAAAGTTATGCTAACAGATAAAGGCCAGGGATTGTACCAAATAAGAATGGCAAATATAAGAGCAATACCCCTTTCCTTTCAGAAAACGCTTCAGAGGAACATCTACCTGTAAAAAGGACAGCTAAATCTATGAACAGCATTTAGAGACTGTCTTGTAAAGATCACATGCTTATCAATCTTAAGAGGGAAAAAAGCAAAGAGCTTCGCTGAAAACACAAAACTATTAAATCATCTTCCCAGCATACCTCAATAGAACAGGAATATTTCTCTCCAGTTACCTCCATAGTGTCTTCCGTAACTACTTTAGTTGCACTGGAATCGAGGGCAGAATTATTTTCTGGCGATGAAGCATTATTGGTGGTAACTCCAATAACAACATTAGTTGCTTTATCCGAGGCCGAAATTTCACTACCAGTGATCAAAGTCTCTACCACTTGCGTCCTTCCAGAATTGGATAATTCATCAAGGTCAGCTGCATCATGTTGAGATATAAGGTAATTAGATCATAACTCCACACACATACAAAAAATAGATGGGAGAGGAATTGGAGGGAGACACTCAGACACGTAAGGGTATGTCTTGAGGGGAAAAGTAACTAGGGCAGTCCAATTCTGATATTACTCAAGCTTTGTGTATCAACCTTACGATTCTTGATGGTTGCAGTTACCAAAGAGGTAATTACATGATGACAGGTCAATCACAAAAATCTAAGATTAACTTCAACCAAGCACCACCTAAGCGTCGATCTCCTAAAATGTCTATAATATGCCAACTCATCTGGCTAGCACGTATGAAAAGTAGAATGCCATTTATTTGCTAATGCCACATATCCAAGATGTGAGGAAATGCGCAATGGCCCGTAGCTTATGACTGACTTGATTTCAATAGGACTATGACTTCAATTCAAAATAATTGGAGATTTGGCAAGAATCACTATTCTACGCTTGTGAACCGGAATTTCAGTCTACTGCAATTACCAATGTCCAATACGGCTGGTGCAACACTTTCACTAGCTCCCGGAAAAAAAATCATAAGGTGAATGCTATATTTTCCTTAACCAGTTACGCTCCATTCCTGGTTTTCGAAAACCAGGCTAGTTTTCAAAGGTGTGACTTGTTCATAAGAAATTAAGGGGTAGTCTAAGAGGAAAAAAAAAAAGACTTGATAGACAGATTAAAATGCGCTACTACGAGTCTCTGATACATGACGACCTTTGGGTCACGGTGCGAACTAAAACATCAGGTAGCAAAGTGGAGCAAACCTTTTTGGGGAGATGCTTGTGTTGAGACTGGCCTCCATCTCTGCACAGGTGAATTTGTCTTCCTGTGTTTAGAAGCATTGCCCGAAGCTCCTTGCGGCCGTTCCATCGCAAAGGAGGGCAAACTGTTTTGAACAGCTGATCCCTGTCGATCAAAGATACCGTGTGAAGCATTGTTGGAACTGTTTTTGGCAATAGGAGATACCAAATTCATCAGGGGGCAAAGGCCCTCTACCACTTAATTTACTGGTTCAGCAACCAAAGAATTCCCCCAAAAGAATTCTTGGTAGTTGAATTCTCACCATTTTGTGTCTCAATTAAACAGCATGGTATAGATGAAAACACAACAAAACCCTTGCAGAAGCGCTAATCAGTGCGAGGGATAAAGATGAATTGGCGAGCAAGGGGAAAGAAGCAAACCGACAGCAACCTGCAGGTAGCGGAGCGGGCAGGCGGCGGCGCACAGGGGCCTTCGGGCGAACCGGCTAAACCTAGGAAGATTGGAAAAGGGGGACGGCGGAACGTTAGGGACACGAGGGAGGTAAATCTGGGTGTCTCGCGGAGCGGGGTCGCCGCCGGCGAGGATTGGGGCTCCCCCGTGTTTCGATTCGGAAAGGAAAGAAAGAAAAGTTGTGAAGTCCGAACTGTATTTCTGAGTAGCAGTAGTAGTACCTCGCGAGAGAGCTGTGCACGAACATGACACGGCTGATGAGACGGGCGTTGCGTGTCGCCGCCGGGCGTGCGCGGCGGCGGCGGCGGCGCCGGAAGAAGCGAGTGCTACTCGTTCCTGGGGCTTGGAAAAGAAAAGCAGAGTACCCTGCTCGCAGGATTTTACTACTCGTCAATGGTCATCCAGAGTTCAGAACACTCGTGCAGTTAACCGAAACACTACTACAGTACTGTAAATCACACACATATATTTACATGCAAATCTGATCACACGGATCAGAACACTATTTCAGCTACTTTCATTCAGGGCACAGATTTTACAAGGCGATGTTCATGTTCATGCTGTCGCGGCGGTTGAGCATCTCGGTGATGCCCTGCACCCACTTGAGCTGGTCGTGCTTGCTCCTGCACTCGAACTCCACCACCCTCTCCTCCGTCCTCACGCCGAAGTAGCCTCGCCGCCGGTTGCCGTCGTCCACCTCCCTGCCTGCCCACGCCGGCACGTTGGACCTGACGTCGAGGACAACACCTGAAAACGCACACGTGACGTGAGTGTGAGCCTGTTCATGTAATGTGGTGTACACTGACAAGCATGTTCTGAAGCTGCTTACACTTCTTGGTCTTGATGAACGTGCCGGCCATATGCGCGCTCTTCATCTTGATGATCACCTGGAAGTTGGGATCTATGTACGCTGTGACGAGCTTCCAGTGGAGTATTCCTGCAACAAATCCCATGCATGGCACTCATGTCAGTTTCTGGATTATAGTCCAAAATAGTGTTCATCCGACGATCAAAGTACGAGCGTCGTACCCTGTCTCGTGCGCTTGAGGAGCTCGCCGCCACGGGACACGAAGATGAGCGGCGAGATGTCCCTCTCGGACGCCCTGCCGGCGCCGTCCCCGGGCGGCAGGGCGGTGGCCTGGATCTCCTTGTGCAGCCTCGCGCGCAGCATGGCGGCCCCGCGCAGCGCCGTGGCCGCGCCGGCGGTCAGCGCCATGATGTCGCCGCTCGCCTGCGCGTTCACGGCGGAGTGGATGGACCCCAGGATCTGCTCGTGGCTCGCGCCCATCGCCTGCGCCATCTCCACGCAGTGCGACGCCACCAGCGCCGCCGCCGACGCGATGGCCGCCGCCGTCTTCGCGCCGCTCGCGTTCTTGGCGGGGCCCCGCTCCGGCGCGGGAGGAGGAGGAGAGGGCGAGGAGGTGAACACCGCGCCGGCGACCAGCGCGGCCACCGCCGCCGCGACCCCGGCCACGGACGTCGCCGCGTAGGCCTGCGCGTTGCGGGACCGCGCCTCGGCGCGCTTCTTCTCCTTCTGCTCCTTGATCCACGCCCCCATCGTCGTCGTCTTGCCACCCGCTCTCCCCGCCGCGGCGGCGGCTCGGAGAAGCTGCGCGTCCGCCCTGGGAGAGAACGGCGGGCTCGCGGCTCCTCCGGTGCCGGCCTGCGTAGCCGCCGCCGGCGCCGCCATTGTCGCGTCAAGCGACGACCTGTGCTGCTCTTCATTACCTGCAGCAGCCGCGACGGGGACGCTGGGGATGTCGCAGACGCCCTTGCTGCTCAGCACCTTGAGCGCCTTGGATATCTCCGCGGCCGACAGGCTCCAGGACCGTGCCAGGAACTCCATCGTCTCAGTCGGGGTCTCCGGCGCCCGCACCGTCGTCGGAGGAGGAGGCCACTTCTCCGCCGGGCCGCCTTCCTCCTCGATGCCCTCCAGCCTATGGAGGAGCTGTCCATTACTGCTCTTCTGCTGCTGCTGATCAAGGCATTCCTCCATTGCCTGACAGGGCTGTGAGCCTGTGACAGGAAACAAATGTTAGCACCGATCAAAATTACTACACAAGGTCAGAAACGTTTTCGAATCCTGTTACAGCTTAACAATGTCAGTAGTTATTAGTATCAGAGGATTAAAGCCGAGAATCAGATGAATTTTAGGCACGTACGCACGAGAGAGATGGAGCTTAGAGCAAGTTTGATGCTAGGACGGAGCTCAATTAGCAGTTTAGCACCAACTTATAGACACGTCTTATACTATGACACTAGCATCTGCCATAGTCCATAGGCAAACTCAGAGTTCAGGCTTCAGACAAGTACACACGATGACACTGTCAGGCTTGTCATATATACGGAAGCTAGGAAAAGACGAGGCAGGCAGTGCTCTTACTTAATTGTGCTTACGGCTCATGCTGTTAGTGGGTGCTAACTAAAGTCTCCATAAAAGTGCTCAAAATGTTGCTTTTGGCAGCACTTTGGTAGAGAAGAGTATCCTTTGTAGTCTGCTCTCTTGTGGAGCCCCTGGTGTCTCCGATACTATCTGGTTTGAGAGCTCAAGTGTTGTTTTGTCCTCACATTAGTGTTTAAGCAAGACAGGTAGCTTAGCTAGGTGTGAATGTTAGCAGAACATCTTCATTAATATGCTGCACCTCACTTTACAAGGAGATTATCATACTCAAGCAATTTATCCGACTCACGATCCACATTGCACAATGCTCCATGGTCATTAGGGCCGTCGGTCCTCTTTGTTCATGGTTTCCGGCTCTCCTGTTGCAACCTCTACCACCACGGGTTGTTAGGGTTTATGATTCACTATCGAAGGTTTTCCTTATTATGTCGATCCTAGGGTTTGATTGTGGGGGGAGAGGTGACATGACATCGAAAGCGCCTTGAGTGCCGATGGGTGGGTCATCGATAAGGAGCCACTATAATTTGGAGGCGATGTGGCAATGTTATAGCCGGGGGAAAGGAGGGGGCGGGGTTAACTTGGAAAGAAGTTAGAGGGATATGTGTTCGGGCTTGGACGGGGAGCAATAATTTAAACAAACTTTTTAGTGGAAGCACTCATTGGTTTTGGCACTATGTCAAATTGATACAAACCACAAGATAGTTATATGAGATAATTTATTCAATTCTAAAAACCACATTTATTTGGTCGACGAAAATGAGCGAAGGGAAATCAAACCAGGGGTTGTAGGGTTTGAAGCCTTTTTTGTTGTTTGTATACATGAAAGTTTAGGATGGTACCATTTGAGACGGCCTAATTTGTACAATTATAATAACAAACGGGGTGAAAAAACATTTTTGATGATAACTTATGTTAGCAAGTTCGATTGAAGCTTAGGACTCTTTTGATTCAAAAAGGAATTTCTTAGAATTTGGATCCTTAGGTCTTTTGATTCTTGGGATTGAAGTTTATAGAAATGTGTTTCTACGAATTACTTTGCATTCTATGTTTGAGGAAATTTTCCATCTGCTCAAACTTCTTGATGTAGTTCTTTTGTGTTTCCTATAGTGTCGGACAGTCCTCGATATAGATTCCTGTAGTTTTCTCGTCTACAGAATTAAAGAGGACAAGATACTCCGATCATATGTTTTCCTATTCCCGTTTTTAAGAATCCTGCTAATCAAATAGATCCTAATTTCTCATGATCTCCCATCTCTCCTACACTATACAAAGCTAGGGAATGGGACTAACAGCAGACTCCATGCACCATGCTCAATCTCTCCGCAAACACATGCATGTAGACTCTCTTGCCCGTCCCTGTAGTAGCCAAACAGAAACACCACATATACAATAGAAAGGTGAGGTTTTCTATGAAAAATTGCACCCATCATGCTATCTTTCACACAGAGGTGAAACTTCAGTTACTGAACCCATGCAGATAATTGTCGAGAAGAAGAAACGTGTGATTACAAGATAGGAAAGTTAATCACCCACTTAGTGGATCATCCTTACGTGCGTGATTGGAAAATCATTGGCGGCAACAAACAGAATAAAGTTGGGCAAGGTTCCATGATACCGAGGCAAGTAGATCCGGTAGATAGGATCATAGGAGTGTCTGCAACTTCAGGAACAGAAATGTGTGGGTTTGGCAGCATTGTACATTTCAGCGGGAACCTCTGCTAGTATTGGTAATTGCTACTACTACAAACTTGTTGTACTAATTCACCAATTCATGCTTACAGCAAACAGGCGATAGTTGGAGCTTTACCTCTTTCCTGCCTTGTTTGGAGATTCTTTCTTAATGCTCCCAGGAAATAATGGAAAAAGAATGTTCATGATTGGATGCTTAAGAAAAGACCTTTTATAGTCAGAGAGAATGATTCCAACTGCAGTCCGGGTTTTCCGCCTTCTGTGCGAAAGCATTCTGATCCTCGAATGGAGAGAACGAACTGTAGATTCCCTATTTCCTTTCTGAAGAAAGCCAAGCTGGAGATTCAAACGAGGGCACGTTATTGTATTTTTGCTAAAACATATATTAGAAGAAGTGATAGATCGAATTTTTGCGCTCCCTCCGTTCCACATTTTGTTGTTGTGGTTTTAATTCGAAATAAATCACGATAAAAAATATGGAACAGATGGAGTACTGAAGTAACTGACTGTTCTCCAAACAACAAGGGTAAGTGACTGTCCAATCGGGAATTGAAGAGAATTATAATAGAGAGTCGAAGGATATCCTCTTGGGAAGAAAAACTCCTTTTATATCCCCCTCGACATCTAGACATAAAAGAAAATTACTGGATGAGTGCAAAAAATAAGCAGGGAATAAATTTAATTAGAAAATGCGACCAAATGATGCAATCTAGTGTACATAGTAATAAAGAATCACACAGAGATTTCAACTCTTTTTTTTCTTGAAAATTTATATTGAGCGGGCGTTTAGATTTTAGCACATGGAGCAAACAAGTTGCAAGCAAATTAATTTTCTGATGGATGCTGGATGGCAACTGATAGACTGGGCCAGTGGACCATTGTAACATGAACTCTTTGGCGCGTTTGCTCTGCGGAAGGTCCGCTCCATATTTGAGTCCTTTTTTTTGTGAGAATTCTCTTTTCATTTTCTCTCTTCTAACTCCGTAGAAGTTAGACATATGTTGCCGGGAAGAGAATGCCAGACGTAGTAGACATTGGGCATGATAGAGCGAAATGAGAAAATAAAAATGGCTTTCTTAATGAAAACATGATATGTTAGCACTCAAGAGAAGTTTTTTTTCTTACTTATGCACGATGTCATCTCTTAGTGGCATGTTCTCTAACAAAATTTCACGTCCACATAATTTCGAGGCACACAAACGGAGATCTGCTAAATGCAACACTAAACATGACTTATTGGACACCATCTTTGTATTGTCGCGCTTCGCTCTCGGTCTTAGCGGACGATGGCGGCGTCGCTTAGCGCCGTTACCTTGTCGAAGGTATCATATTTGCCTGTCTCGTCACTACACTCGGCGAGTTGGAGATGTGCGGCTGCTGGTGAAAATCGTGCTCCGACCCTAGTCATGGCGGGCGATTGCGGCGTTACACGTCGTTACCTTCTTGAAGGCATCGCCGTCGCAACCTGCATCTACCCACTCATGTTGCTTCGGGGGAAACCCTAGATCTGGGTCTCCCGGATCAGACGATGACGACGCTACCTGCGTTGTTCTACATCTTGGAGCATCGTTATTGGAGCAACTGCTGAATGTTGGCGGATGTTGGTGGAGTGATATTCATCTACCACATTGATGGCGCTAAGTCTCGGAGGCATGGTGCTGCGGATATCGACGACGGATGCGGGATGATGTATGCGTGCAGGATGGTGGAGCCGTATGGCATCATGGTGGCATCGACGACAGGTCTTGCAAGGTTAATGCAATGATCTCTCTTGAAGATGGGATCAAGGAAGATGGCGGTAGCAACTTCTGTGGCGTGTGCGTTTGCGTGCGCTGCTTGATTTGATGTGCTTCTCACCTGCTAGGGGCTTCGAAAGGCATTTGGTTTTTTGGATGATGTGAGTTGGTGTATTGTCACCTCCTTCATCCCACTGTAAGTTTAGCGAGGTGGCTTCGAGGTTGATCTTTTGTATCTCTCTTATAAGATGTTGTGAATAATCAAATAAATAAAACCGTGTGCATCCCTTGGATGCAGAAGCTGGGGTGATATTTCCCCCATTTCAAAAAAAAGCTACTTCCAAGGGCTAAGAAAATAACACTGGTCTGAACTGTATACCACCATGCTTGCTGTGGTACAGGTCGACAATTAATTCTTCCAGGTTCTTCCAAAAAGAAATCTGCAAAAAAAAAAAACTGCGCACTGTTCTGTGACAAACGATAGGGTTGCTTGGCCATGATGCGATCCACTACGAAATGCTGTACTTTGCTTTCCATCATTGCTTAATCTGGCCGTGCGGGGACAGACTAATGGTTCTCGCCGAAGCTAAAGCCTCTTCAAAGCTCAAACAAACGACATGGAGTTGAATAATCCACTATTTTTTTTGGCAAAGAAAGGAGAAAATAATGCTCTTCTTTTATCTCTTCGTGATCAACGAATTATGATGCCGAGTCCATTCAGTGCTCTCTGACATCCAGTGTCGTAAGACAAAACCTGTTGTGCATTTGGACATTTTTTGTCATCGAATCGGTCCTGTGACATCACAACATGAGACGTAGTGAAGTACATCATACTGTCATACTGATGGGCCATCTAGTAGTCTACTACCTACGTTCTAAAATAAATATCACGAATCCATCCGTATTTAGATAAAGTTAGGATAATTTTTTAAGAAAAAAAGAGAAAGTAGTAAATTATTAATCATATAGCAAGATATACGCCGATCAGTTTAGCGCATCCAAGCTCAGTGCATTATGTTCATTTAGTACACATGTGCGGTGTTATGACACATCGCACGTTACTGTTGTTGTGAAATGTATATGTGGATTGCCTAGCCCTTTCCATCAGTTCGGACTTTTGGTTCAGTGTAGTGATGAAGAACTAACATGGTCAGGCGATCTCGAGTTCAAATCCTGGCTTTCACATGGTTTTCGCAATTAAGCCTAAAATTGCTGTTGCCCTCCTCTTTAGCCACCGCTGATGCCCTGTTTCGGTGTGTGCTCTTCTTCTTTCACGTGTTGACTTTCTCTTCTTCCGTCACACGCGAGTGGGGGTGTTGTGAAATGTATATGTGAATTGCCTAGCCCTTTCCATCAGTTCGGACTTTGGTTCAAGTGGCTAGTGCATGAAGCTTAACAACTGTGAGGCGGTTTTGATAGTTTTAGGTCGACCGAGAAATAAGTTAGAGTCTGATCAACTCTAAGTTAGATTAGTATCGTGATTCTTTTTCTTTAAATTTATAATGTGGTTGCAGTTGCACATGGTGTTGTAGATATGACCAACATTTGCCAAATACACACATAAAACTGAAGGATATCATCTGACAAAAAATTAAGTTAACTGTAGGTAGATCAAGAATTAGTCGTATCAGTGAGACGTCGAAACCTCTGATATTCTCCTAGCTGTGTCCGCACTGTCAGCGTACCTGTGTTAGCGTGGCTGACAAAAGTAATGTAACTTGCGCTTAACTATGTAGCGGCGATGCACCTAACACTACGGGAAAAATAGGCGTCGCCGTGCAGCATTTCTTTGCCGTGTGTCCCCGCACGGCAAAGATTTCTTTGCCGTGCGCACAGATAAAAACGCACGGCAAAGATCTTGTCCACGGCAAAGATAGACGAGCGCACGGCAAAGATACGATTCACGGCGATAGAAGAGGCCGCACAAAAGAAATATGCACGGCAATGGCCCAACACGACGCACGGCAAAGATTCGATGCACGACAAAGGCGTTAGGCATTGCCGTGCAACGTTGCGCAACAAAGCATCCTTTGCCTAGTGTTTTTAACAAACGACGGCAAAGAAGGCTTTGTGTAGCGCACGGCAAAGAAGCGAAAACTGCATTTCTTCTCATCTCAAAAGGTGTGGCGTGGTATACTTATCAACGAATGAACACTTGGCCCGGTGGCAAGGTCACATGCTTTCCCTACTCCGTGTCCTAGGTTCGATTCCCAGACTAGCTAATTTGGATGTTTTTTTTTAGATAAAACATGTTTGGCACACGGCAAAGAAGCTACCTTTGCCGTGCGGCGTCGCACGGCAAAGCCTTTGCCGTGCAACGTTGGCGAGTCACACGGCAAAGAAGCCTTTGCCGTCGATGGCATTGCCGTGCGACCTTTGCCGTGTGTCCCCGCACGGCAAAGGCTTTGCCGTGCAAATAGGGCCCTTTGCCGTGCAAATAGTTGCACGGCAAAGACATATTTTCCCGTAGTGTAACACCAGATGCGTGCTTCTCTTCCTCTTATTTTTTGCACTAGTAACCAGATTGAAAGATTCGTAAAGCAAGTATGGGCATCATTGCCGTTCGTGTAAGAAAAGATAGAGGCGTCGGTAGTGGAAGAAGCATTTCGCTGGACAAAACGCTCAATTTTGGGGGTCGCTCCAACTCCAAGTAGAAGGAAGGGCTTTTGCCTCTCTCTCTCCCTCTTTCTGAATTCAGGAGAGGATAAACACAATAGCCGCATGCAACTACG
The DNA here is from genome assembly GCA_030979885.1 of Lolium multiflorum. Taxonomy (NCBI): domain Eukaryota; kingdom Viridiplantae; phylum Streptophyta; class Magnoliopsida; order Poales; family Poaceae; genus Lolium; species Lolium multiflorum. Next base: position 113,666,962 of record CM061749.1, on the reverse strand, counting down.
AAAAGGGGTTTACCAAAAAACAGAAGGAAACACACAAGTTCATTCAAGCTCCTGAGTTAAAGAAAATACAAGCACCTAGTTACAACAGCATGTTCGGAAACAGAGGCAAAATGCTCATGAGTACAAACACCTTTTCAAAATCATATATTTATCTGAAACTTATGCAGATAGATCAAGGGCATGTGAACTAAAAAATGATATGCTAAAGAGAGTTATTTAAGTAGACAAGTTGCCATACAAGATAAAACATTATTTGCACAAGCGAAGTATAAATTTTATTTTTTAGAGCAACCAGCAGGAGCACTGCCTTTTCACATAAAAAGAGGGAAATCACACGCTATATATGGACGACATGTTTATATTATGGTGAAGCACGCCAAAACCACAAAGAAGCACTAATCTGGCTCGGCTGGGATAGTCGGCGCGTATGCGGTCAAAGCTCGCTCTCTTTGGAGGATGTCCTCTCTAACAATTGAAGCTACTTCCATGTAAGTGAGCAAAAGAACATAGAGCAAACGGCCACTGATAAGGTGTTGCTTGTTTTTTAGCTTTCCCATAATGAGATTGTCCCACCATTATGAAATGGATGGGGAACTCTGCCCGAACGCCCCAATATCAGTATTATCTGCGGGAGGTTCCAGATATCACAGGTGATTATTATAAAACATAAATCCACCAGAACTCCCTAATATCTGCAAGTTTTAACCAAGAAATATATAAAGGTCTTTTTTCATCAAATATTATTCATAAATTATACTATCATAGTACAAGAACCATTCACCTCAACATGAGTAAAATATTGGTCATCTAAAGCGGAAAGAAACTACACAATCCAGTACTTAATAATTTACACTGCAGACAAGGAATGTCAACAGGATATACCAGCTTACAATACTTCATTTAGCCATCTCCCTTTGGTTCTGTTGCTTTCTAGCCGTTTTTAGCAAAAACAACTCTGCTACCTATGTGAAAGTTAACAACTCCGGCAATCAAAATAACCTACTGAAAATTTCCTGCCAGTCCCCATCCAGAGAGAACGACTTGAGATTAGCCCACTGCAACTCTTGTTATGTTCTTGAGCATCTTCAGTACCTAGTGCTGAAAATATTTCAGATGACAATGAAAATTCAAGAAAGAGTCTTCTTGCAAAAATTGGATCAATACAGGACACTGAATGAGCTCGCATCACCATTATTGCAATATGTCCATGATACTTATCTACACATATGAACAACTAACATGCCATCAGCCACTGTGAGAACATATCTAAGCAACAGTTTAACAAACTGCTGGAGCATCCAACAGAACAGTGAGCAAACCTTGCTGAATTAGCAGGCAGAGTCATAATCAAACTGGTTGTCGGGGACGACTTTGTCGAATGGTGACAGCAGGTCACCATTTCCAACCCGCCGGCTATGAAGCTAGGCACCCCTTCGTTCATCCTTCACATGGCCTTGTGGATTTGGAAGCAGCAGAGCATGGTCGTATTCGACAACAAGCAGCCCAACGTTGCCAGCTTTCTCGCCACTATCCAAGCTAATTGCAAGACGGTGGGCGTTAGGAGGGGCAGCCGCGCTGGCAGTGCTCCTTCCGCTGGTTCTTAGCACTTAGGGTGTCACATTGTAATTCTTGAGTGTTGGCCCTGGGAGTTGTGTTGTGCATAACTCTTCTTCTATCAATGCATCGAGATGCAAGACTTTTGCGTTTTCTCGAAAAAAATAATCAAACGCATCAGTTGCCATGTCAGCAGCAGGAATTATGCGTCATGATTTTTGAATCTGAACCACTCTATAAGAACTGGGGTTTCTTCTTAAGCATTTTCTCATTGCTAACTCCATAAGATAGGTGACCTGTATAGCAATAGAAATTCATTAGAGCTACCACATCAAGAACACAAGAGTCTAGACCTAAAATTGTACTACATCAAGAACAACATAAATTCATCGTATTGCTATAAGTCTACCTGTCACTTTGCTGGGGCATTGTGCGGAAATGTCGGAAAACAAGCGCTTGATGAGCCAGTATTGCTTAAAAAACCCTGATTTTGACGAAAAGCATCAAAACGCACTATGTGCCTTGAATTACCATCATTTCTCCCCTGCACAACAGGTGGAGTAATAGATGATGTTGGAGGTGCTTCTCTGGCACAGGCAGCCATATTTTGTCCCTGAAATAAGCAATCATATTATAAAGAAAAGATAACTGCTCAAGCAACAACAATATATACACCCTCTGCTAAAAATATATATGATTCTTGAACAATTTTGATGCTTTTGTTGGTATAAAGCTTAGTTTGCAGAAACAACTAATACTTAGAGTGAACTATCTGCTGCGTTCTTGACTCAGTTTAATCCTGAAAATAAATTTTATGGAGAAAGGTGTATGATTACAAATTTTAAAAAACGACCAGGTGAAAGTCTTGTTGATGGCTACACATGATTTCAAGGTTTGCTGTGGGTGAACAAGTGTTCAATGTGACTATTTTCAATTAGAAAAACAAGTAATAAGGAAACTGATTGGGGATGGTCGCCAGTCAGTAATTATGCTGTATGATAGGGTCTGAATCTCTCGCTGTTGCCTATCTCACCTGCAACTTTGCAGCTAACCCGGTCATATGGCTTTGCCCCATCTGTTCATGGGATTCATTTGGATGGACACCCGTTCGTTTGTCAAGATGTTCTGGGTTTTCTGGAGTAATAGCTGCTCCAGGAACATGCTACAAAAAGTAAAGAGAATTTCTTAAATAGACATTAAAGTCGCACTATGTCTACACAGATTAGGTAAATAATTGTTCTGAACTAATCGCCTGGTCTATAGAATGCTTCGCTGAAGTGAAATTTCCATGACTGAATCATTTGTGTTAAGAATGAAATGTCGTTTGAACATGATACTGGAATGTAATTATGAAAAATGAAAATTACATTTGTCCCATCGAAAGTATCGATGTTTAGGAATGATCATAACTTATGGCAAAGAGAACCATAAGAAGGGAATTGCAGAGCAGGATCAAATGTCATAGAGAAAGTGTCCAAAACTAATAAATGATAACGAACATGTCATAAAACTTGGATATTTTAACCTGTGAAGAAGTACCTGGGGCTTTTGGCCTTGTTTATATTTCAATACAGTCCAATCAAAGACGTAATCAAACTCATAACCTGTTGCAAGATGAGGAAAACACTGGGTGATAATATGGAAAAACGAACTCATATACAATCTGTTGCAATAATATACTCCCTCCGTTCCAAGTTATATGGTATTTTGACTTTGCACAATATCTAATATGCAACTTTGACAGTTACTTTTTGTTTGAATAACAATCGATAATTATACATGTTATACTTGAATCAATTTTTCATGAGAAACAGAACGGTACAACTTGCAACTAAACTACCTATATAGCTTTTCCATTAGTTTGTTATCGAAGATAGAGAACTTTGACCTCACGATTTCTAAACCGTTGTATAGTCTGGAACAAGGCTGTAAAATTTAGCAGACATTCATAGTATATAGTACTACTTAATCAGGGAATACCTTGGCATGTAAATAAGTCTCGAAAAAGGCGCTTCACAAATCCATAATCAGGCCTCTGATCAAATGTCAATGAATGACAGTAGTGAAAGTAAGAAGCAAATTCCACCGGACATGATTTGCATAGCACCTGATAAATATATTTTCGTTAGGTACCGATACAAAAGTACATGTTCTTCCAGAAGCTTGGTTTAGTATGCTTTGCAGATATAAACCTCGATAGGTGTTGAAATCTTTTTCTCACATATCTTCTCATACTTCTGTTTTTTCGTTGCAGCTTTTAGTCCTTGCCAGGGGAGACTTGAAATGACAATACATAACACAACAATTAGATCGAAACTATCCAAATGGATACTGACGTCTCAAAGGGTAGCTCTAATATTACACCTAAGCTAATATGAGATTGGTATAAAACCCCGTTACTTTCCTCACAAAAAATATTATTAGGAATAATAGCACAGGAAGGCACATAATGGTAACAATCTGATAGTGGAACTTGAGAGCATAATCTGATTAACCCGTTGCAGAAATGTTCCTACGCATTGACATGGCATATAGTCATCCTTTTCAAATAGTAGCTACTCACTAGTAAAATTTACAGATGAAACTAGGAAATCTGTTTTGTAGTGAAGGGTTCCATATGTAAAATTTGTTCTGGGGAAATCTTTGTGCAGATCAGATGCACCAACGGTGCTTGTTGACAAAACAAGCATCATAATAAGGTCCTGAGCTAAGACATATTTTGAGCTGACCAAATTCAATCCACACTTACAGATAGAATATCTAAAAATGTGAAGGAAGTAACAGTTGGAACTTAACTAACACTGCATCTTGGAAGAGTTTTTAAAAAAACTAAACAACAACAACAACAACCAAGCCTTTTGTCCCAAACAAGAAATATCTTTCAAAAAAATTTAAGTGCACTAATAATTCCCATTAGTTTTTAATTACACTGAATCCAGATGTTGTGCTCACAAGCAACATCACAGTTCTACAGAAAAGTACTATAAAGCCTACCTCCCCTGGAGAAAATATAGGAGAACATAACCAAGAGATTCCAAATCATCCCGTCGACTTTGTTCTGCCAGTAAATGCAACAAAAATGTTCAAAACCAAATTCAAATTCAAATGATGGTTTTACAGCTAATCAACTGATCACCACTTACCAATTCCAAGGTGAGTGTTGCTACTTGCATACCGTGCAGTGCCAGTTAAGTTCTTATGTTCTCTACAGCAAAGCAACAGTTCAATATTAATGGCTTAATCAAAAGTTATGAGCAAAGGACATCTATCTGTGCTAAATAATCCGTTTGGTAATACATACAATAGGGAGCTCCCCTACTATTCATGGTAAAAGTAAGTTGAGAAATGGAAGAGAAGGTCAGAACCCACATGATTTGGCAATATAAATAACATGAATTCCAATTCTGGCGTTATATAATTTATACTAATTTTGCATATAAGATCCATCACACTATATGATGCAGAGTGATTCAAATTGTTACACATTATGATAGCAAAGGAAATATTGTTGATGGAACCTATAATACTAAATAGGTACAATACTGTAGTACCTCCACAGAAAAAAGACATCTATAAAGAACAAAGTAGGCATAGTCAAGCAACACACAGAAAAAAAGACATCTATAAATTTGTAAAATAAGTGAGCCACCAAGGTGGAGTCAATGATGAGTCACAGTTGAAGCCCAAGTCATTGCACTACCAGTGTACATTATAACTTCCATCATGCAAAAGGGCAAACTAGGTGTAACGGAATCGACAATAGATAACAAGTATTTGTCAGTTAACTGCTTAAATAAATTCTTGAAACCAGAATTGCATTTAGTCTAGCTCTTGTACGAGAGCAATCCAAGGGCACAATCTTGTCCACAAAATACATCTTAGGAAATATATTTGTACCTGTAAGGAATATGTCGATTCGTAGTAGAATCTCGGTATCTTTTTGCAAGCCCGAAATCAATTGCGTATACCTAATAATCACATGCAGAGATACCATTGAATAGATTGTTTAGTACATTATTAACATCTTTATACAGAGCTTTGATATACCATACAAGTACCTGATTTGCTTTCCGACCGAGGCCCATCAGAAAATTGTCAGGTTTTATATCTCTATGCAAGTATCCTTTGGAATGCATAAACTCTATCCTTGTAATCTGTTAAATTACTTACCAAAAAGAAAACTTAGCTTTACTTAACCAGAAATAGAACTCAATTCATGCATGTAAACATATTTACTACAGAAAAGGAAAAAATTTAGGCAACAACATTCCACATGTGGTTCCTTAACTACATCATGAATGTGAGCTCTACATATCAAGATTACTTGCAGATTATATGAAACTATGTAAATAAACATGAAGTGCATAGAACCAACACATAAGAGGAAATATCCGCTAGTGGAATCCTCAATAGTAGTCCTGGCAGTAATGATTTCATATGGTATGTAACTTTTCTATTTCTCGTCAGTTATGCATATTTCTTTGTGCATCATCTTGATTTTATCCTTTTTATATCTGCTTTTGAAGTTCTGTATTGGTCTGTAGTCTGCAGATAGATTTACCTTACTTTATTGCTGAATTTTTTAATAACTAGTATTGAACTGAGCAAGACAATAGTGGATCTCTCCAAGGAAGTCATCAACAATAGAATTCAATGGTTGGTTACTATCACATATATAATTCTCCGCGGATTCCACACGAGATAAAATTTCTGAGAAAATGTAGACATATTTTCTAATAATTTTCAACATTCTGCATAAGGTAACAAAATAAACTGGACTGCTGAATAAACTGAAATAGACAATGCCGAGTTATGAATTACCATTTGATCTGCCAACATTAGGACAGTCTTCAGTGTGAACTTTCTGCCGCAATAGACAAACAAATCCTCTAAGCTCGGCCCCAGCAAATCAATAATAAGAACATTTTCCTCCCCATCTACACCACACCACTTAACATTCGCAATGCCACCTGGATGAAAAATAATCCCCATCAGCTCGGCATCTTATCTGAATAAGTTCACCATAGTACTATCAAGAATTTTTTGGATGACAGGGCATACATACTTCCTCCTTGCAGGGCGTTGTATATCTTTGCCTCGTAGAACAGCTGGGGATGCTTCGCATTGCTACTTTCCTGCCAGTGTGGTAGCCAAAATAAGTTTTTTTTTATACCGTGTGTGCAAAAACAAAAATGGGTTCTTTAGAGAGTGCTTTTTTTTTTTGCGGGTAAGAGAGTGCATATAACAATGTGAGCCATGAAGTAGGATGGGAGAAAAGCAGGGACACGGATTGATCAGCTTTGACAATAACAAACAAACTTTCAGCTCCCACTAGGCAAAGTAAGGTTTTTGACAGTGTGCGCAAAAACAAAAACAAAAAGGGTTCTTTAGAGAGTGCATATAACAATGTGAGGCATGAAGTAGGATGGGGGGAAAGCAAGGACACAGATTGAGCTTTTTACAATTACAATGCAATAACAAAACAAACTTTCAGTTCCCACTAGTATGCTTGCTACCACAAGTTTCTCTCAGGGCTACAATACAATTCGGCTACGCGGAGGGCAATTATGGCAAGGGCCAACCACCAGCAGTATGTGTATCGATCATCATAAGAGAGAAGCAAGGCAAGTAGCGTTCTAGAAAGGAAAAGAACGGGCCAAGTGGCCGTACGATTAAAAAAGGCGTAAAGGTCCGACCTTTCTAACCGCATGACTACCAGCATTGTAAATTTGTAATGCGGTTCGTCCCATCACAACATATCCACGATCATGTACCAACCAATAGCGGAAACTGACAGACAAATTCAGAAAATTCGGCACAGCAATCGAATCATCCACGGTACGGGAAACAAACAGTCCACGGCCGCACAAGTCTTGACTCAACAGCAACCCAATCATCCACATCCCCGCTTAACTCAACAGCAACCCAATCATCCAACTAACCGATTGACTCAAACATCAAACCAATCAATCGAAGTAGAAGAAAATATGTATGCATGTATGAACTTACAATCTTCACCGCGACGATCTCGTAGGTGTCCATATCCGTGCCTGCAATCGGCGACAGAGTTAGAAACAGAACAGCAAAGAGACTAACCAGACGCGGCGGCGGAAATGGAACCCCGGGCCGGGCGGAAATGGAAGGAACCGGACGATCGCTCACCGAGGTAGATGACCCCGAAGGAGCCGCAGCCGATCTTCTTGCCGAGCTTGAACTTGCCCCCGACGATGCGGTCCATGCCGCCGGCCAGCCCTTTCTTCCCCCGCGTCCGGGCGGCGGACGCAATCGTGTCGTGGGGGGCTTCCGTTGGCTGGAGGCTGGAGCGGAGCCGACGTACGTCGCTGCCGGCTGCGGCGGCCGGAGAAGCGCGAACGGACAGACGGTGGGTCGGTGGTGGGGTTCTCGCTCGCGCTGCGTCGGTCGCTGGGCTTTATTCTGGGCGCGGGGTCGAGCAGCCGGCGAAGAGAACGAGGATGGAGCTGTTTGGTGCGTAGCGGCGCAGAGGGAAGGTAGCCGTGTGGGTGTGAGTACGGTGACGCGCCGGCGGCGGCTTCGATCGATCGGGGTTATCATCCTGCCGCGCGCGGCGTTTCCCACGCGGAGACGTGCCACGTTCTGGACGCCACCTGGCTGGATCCCGCGTAGCGTAGCTGGTTGCTCGCGGTGTCGGTCTTGCGCGTCATCCTCATCGCACTCCATGTCACGCTTATCTCTACTTTTTTTTTACTTTCTTCTCTAGGTTTTTTCTCAGCTAAAGAATCTATATACTCCCTCCGTCCATAAATAGATGCCAAAGATTTGTTTAAATTCGGATGTATCTATACACTACATCGTGGCTAGATACATTTAAATTTACATAAACTTTTGACATCTATTTATGGACAGAGGTAGTAGAACAATTATAATCGAACTTGATGGATTTTTTTTAAACAAGAACTTCATGGTTTAACTTCGTGTTCGAACTACTTCCCTCCGATCCGAAAAAAGTGTCGGATCGGTTAGTACAGTGCCATTTTACAAAACAATCCTTATAGTAATTTAAAATTGACTAAAAACGTCTCACGATCTGGAACGGCCGCTCGCATGCTCAATCTCCGGCCCGTCCAGGTCGTCGTCGGAGAAGATGCAGACCGTCCAAGGGGGCCACGACCTGTTGCTCCACGCGAGGTCGCCGCCGGGTCTGGGGAATCCCTGTCGGCGAGTGGCTGAACAAGGAGGCGAGGGACGGGGTGGGGGCCGCGAGCTGCTGCTCCACATGAGGCTGCCGCTGGGTCCGGGGAATCGCTTCCGGCTAGCGTCTAAATAGGGAGGCGAGAGGGGAGCACGACCTGCTGCTCCACACGAGGGCGTCGCTGCCTATCGGGTCTGGAGAATCCCTGCTGGCGAGCGGTTGAGGAGGGGCCTCGAGCTCGGACCCTGCGTATGTGAGGGAGGCTTCACGTCGCGTTGTCGAGGAGCAACTCTGGTCAGTGTTGTGGGATCTCCGTCCGGCGCCGGCGAGGTCACCTACTGAAATGAACTCAACTGAAAAAAGTGGGAGTCCCTTTGCAACAGTGCTAGTTCCGGATCGAACTGCTAACACACACAGTTTAAGATGAAATACCAAGTAGCAAAGGTCTTCATTACAACGTAAGATCCAACAAAAATAAAGCAATTCGATACAAGTTGCATAGCTCTCAGGATAACACAAATTCATGAGGTTAAAGCAGCAAGGAAATCTTCAAGCATGGACACTACAAGAAAAGTTGCCATGGCCGACGAAGTTGAAGTCGCGCCGTGGTTACTGGTGTACCATGGCCGACGATTTTGGTCCCTCCGTGGTGCATGTCAAAACTTTTTTTTTCTCATTTTTGAGGCCCCTAGCCCGACGCGGCCAAAACGTCGCGTATGGTGGCCGGGACGTGGTGCATCTCGAAATCTCGGGTTCGCCGGCCGAGTCAACGCAAATCCGCACCGCCGGGGATGTAGGGCCCAGATGGCAGCCTCTATGGCATTGTTTTTTTCTAGATCGCGCCATCTCGTTCAACGTTCTCCGATCGAGCCGTTTACGATGCGGGATCATGGGTCCCGCATGTCATCCTCTATGAACCAAAATTCTTTCTATTCTTGGATTTTTTGATTTATGGCTACTTCCTTTTTCTTTTGATCCCTTGCCGCCTGAAACGTTGAGACACTGCTAAATGGGACCATGTCATCCTCTATGTGCAATCAACTTTCTTTTCTTGGAGTTTTTGGCACCTCAAATTTGGTCACTTGCCTTTTTCTTTCGATCCGCCTCTCAAACGGTGATACCGCTGCTGCTATTGCCCGCATGTCATCCTCTATGTACTATAAAACTTTCTTTTCCTGGATTATTTTTGGCACCTCATATTTGGTCACTTACCTTTTCTTTCGATCCCCTGCCGCCTCTCAAACGGTGATACCGCTGCTAAATGGGACCCACATGTCATCCTCTATGTACTATAAAACTTTCTTTTCTTGGATTTTTTGGCACCTCATATTTGGTCACTTGACTTTTTCTTTCGATCACTGCCTCTCAAACGTTGATACGCTGCTGCTAAATGGGACCCGCATGTCATCCTCTATGTACTATAAAACTTTCTTTTCTTGGATTTTTTTTGGCACCTCATATTTGGTCACTTGAATTTTTCTTTCGATCCTGCCTCTCAAACGGTGATACCGCTGCTAAATGAGACCCGCATGTCATCCTCTATGTACTATAAAACTTTCTTTTCTTGAATTATTTTGGCTCTGATATTTTTTCACTTGCCTTTTTCTTTCGATCTCATGCCACGTTTGAAACGTTGAGGAACCTGCGGGCTCATGGGACCCGCATGTCATCCTCTATGTACTATAAAGTTCATTTTCTTGGTTTTTTTCACCCTCTGATTTTTGGCAATTTCTTTTTTCTTTTGATCCCGCCTCTCAAACGGTGATACCGCTGCTGCTAAATGGGACCCGCATGTCATCCTCTATGTACTATAAAACTTTCTTTTCTTGAATTATTTTTGGCTCTGATATTTGGTCACTTGCCTTTTTCTTTCGATCTCATGCCACGTTTGAAACGTTGAAAAACCTGCTGGCTCATGGGACCCGCATGTCATCCTCTATGTACAATAAAACTTTCTTTTCTTCGATTTTTGGCACCTCATATTTGGTCACTTGCCTTTTCTTTTCGATCCCTGCCGCCTCTCAAACGGTGATACCGTTGCTGCTAAATGGGACCCGTATGTCATACTCTATGTACAATCAAGTTTCTTTTCTTGAATTATTTTGGATCTGATATTTGGTCATTTGCCTTTTTCTTTCGATCTCATGCCACGTTTGAAACGTTGAAAACCTGCTGGCTCATGGGACCCGCATGTCATCCTCTATGTACTATAAAAGTTCATTTTCTTGGTTTTTTTTCACCCTCTGATTTTTTATTTCCTTTTCTTTTGATCCCCCGCCTTTGAAACGTTGAGGACTCTGCTGGCTCATCGATAAAACTTTCCTTTATTGGAGTTTTTTACCCCCTAATTTGGCTACTTTCTTTTTCTTTTGATCTCAAGCCGCATTTGAAACGTTGAGACCGCTCTGCTAAATGGGACCCGCATGTCATCCTCTATGTACAATAAAGTTTTCTTTTCTTGGATTATCTTTGTCTCGATATTTTGTCACTTGCCTTTTTCTTTCGATCTCATGCCGCCTTTGAAACGTTGAGTAAGCTGCGGCTCATGGGTCCCCCATGTCATCCTCTACGAACAATAAAAGTTTCCTTTCTTGAAGTTATTTTTGAACCCTAATTTACGCTACTTCCTTTTTCTTTTGATCCGTGCCGCCTTGGAAACATTGAGACCTGCTGCTAAATGGGTCCCGCATGTCATCATCTATGTACAATAAAATTTCTTTCTTCGATTATTTTGGTCTGATATTTGGTCACTTGCCTTTTTCTTTCGATCTCATGCCGCCTTTGAAACGTTGAGGAGCTGCTGGAGCATGGGTCCCGCATGTCATCCTCTATGAACAATAAAAGTTTCCTTTCTTGGAGTTATTTTTTACCCCTAATTTCTGGGTACTTCCTTTTTCTCCCTCCGCCTTTGAAACGTTGAAGACTTTCTGGCTCATGGGTCCCACATGTCGCCTCTATGAACAATAAACACTTCCTTTCTTGGAGTTATTACCCCTAATTTCGGCTATTTGCCTTTTTTCTTCGATCCCTCCTTCTAAACGTAGAGCGCGGCTGGCTCGGTCCCAGATGTCAGCCTTCATGGACAATAAACCTCTCCTTTGTTGGATTTATTTTTCACCCTCGATTTTGGCTATTTCCTTTTTCTTTTGATCCTTGCCTTGGAAACATTGAGTAAGCTGCTGACACATGGGGCCCGCATGTCATCCTCTATGTACAATCAACTTGCAAGATCTTGGCGAAAGAGCTTGTATTAGTGGGACCCATATGTCAATCTCTATGTACAATAAAAGTTTCCTTTCTTGGATTATTTTTAGCTCGATATTCGGTCACTTTCCTTTTTCTTTCGATCTCAAGCCGCCTCGAAACGTTGAGTAAGGTGCTGGCTCATGGGACCCACATGTCATCCTCTATGTACAATAAAGTTTCTTTTCTTGGATTTTTTTACCCCTGATTTTTGGTCACTTGCCTTGACGCTTTGGCTCATGGGTCCCACATGTCAGCATCTATGAACAATAAACCTTTCCTTTGTTGGATTTATTGTTTACCCCTAATTTCTGGCTATTTGCCTTTTTCTTTTGATCCCCACCGGCCTTTGAAAACGTTGAGGAACCTGCGGCTCATGGGACCCGCATGTCATCCTCTATGTACTATAAAATTTCTTTTCTTGGTTTTTTTCCTATTTTTTGGCTATTTCCTTTTCTTTTGATCCCCTGCGCCTTGGAAACGTTGAGTAAGCTGCTGACTCATGGGACCCGCATGTCATCCTCTATGTACAATCAACTTTCTTTTTTTGAGTTTTTTTACCCCTAATTTCTGGCTACTTTCTTTTTCTTTTGATCTCAAACCGCATTTGAAACGTGAAACCGCTGCTGCAAAATGGGACCCGCATGTCATCCTCTATGTACAATAAGTTTCATTTCTTGGATTATTTTTGGCACCTGATATTTGGTCACTTTCCTTTTTCTTCCGATCTCATGCCGCCTTTGAAACGTTGAGTAAGCTGCGCTCATGGGTCATGTCATCCTCTCGAACAATAAAAGTTTCATTTCTTGGAGTTATTTTTGACCCCTAATTTACGGCTACTTCCTTTTTTCTTTTGATCCACGCCGCCTTTGAAACGGTTCTGGAGACTAATACAAGCTTTTTCTCTCCAAGATCTTGCAAGTTGATAGATTAAATCATGGAATTATTAGGATATGTTTTAAATTTCAAATCCACTTTATGAATTATTAAAAATACCGTTATCCATGTGGGTATGGAGCGAACAAGGATTTTCATATTGGGCATGAGCAGTTTCAAAATTGGAACCCAATAATTCAAAATAACTAAAAACAACTTTTATGTAGAATCTCGCGTTTTTTTCTTTTGCCATTCATAGGATCTGTGTTTCATTAGAAAAGGGCCGAAATTGCATGAGCAGAAAGGCCCATTTGTAGTTATTGGGCTTCGACGGCCGGAGCAAGTAGGCCGAGAGCAATTACCATGTAGATGGCCGTTGGCAACCCAAAGTGAAATATTGGGCCCAACGGGGGAAGGCTGAACAGTACTATTTTCTAATTGGAAGGTGGTACATGGCGTAATCCTGCCAAAAAAAAGATGGCCACGGGTTGCTGAAATTTGCCCTCGCCTAATATCGCCGCGCCTCGTTCCGCCGCCATGCCTCGTCTCGCGTCGAGCTCGCGGTACTGCCGCGTCTCGGGCACGGGTACGCGGCGTCCGCGCGCGCCCAAAGGTACGTATTACGCGGAGATACGTGACGGCGGCGCGCATCGGCCTCGGCACCTACGAGACCGCGCACGAGGCCGCGCGCGCGGCCGCCGTGGCGTGGCGGCTCGGGCGCCGCGATCGTCGATGAATTTCCATGACGTGTGGACGCGCCGCGGGGCCGAGATCTCGCGCCGCCGCCGTACATCGTTAGACAGGAGGAACAGCGCCGCGCTGCGAGACGGAGCGCCGTTTGCGCATTGCCGAGCGGGACGAGCGCGGCGCGAGTGGGCGGCCCTTCCCCGAGGACGTAGCCGCCGAGAACGAGCACTTCCAGACGGAGGGCGGAGAAGGCTACGAGGCGGGCTGCGAAGAAGGAGGACCGCGCACAACGGAGGGCGGAGGCGATGAAGCGGGCCTTCATCGAAGCGCAGCTGCCGGGCCGACCACCATTGGCGAGGACGACCCCGTTGGATTGACCTCTTCTCGTCGGATCCGGTGTCGGGCACGACACCGACTCGTCAGATGTCGAGTTTTAGTTTAGTTTTATCGCACTACTTTGTACAAATATGAACTACGGAGTATCTATCAAGCTAATTTTCTCTATTTTATGTCTATTTCTAGTCTTTATTTGATCTTCTGTTTTACTGCACTCTATTTTTCATTATATTCTGTTTTTGTGCATTATAGCGCCTGAAATACGCTGTTTCAGCCCTGCATTTGGCCGCCACGGTTTGCGGCTTCCGGTGAAGCTATTGCCGGCTCCATGCGCATCACCCAGCGCCAAAATATAGAGCCAACTGGAGTTGCTGTAATATGTTTGTCATGGAGCTTACCTAATTAGTGAAAAAGATGTTCAGCGTGGGATTCGATAAAAGGATCTTCATGTTTTTTTCCTAGCGATCCTAGTTCGGACTTTTGATTGTGTTGGCTAGTGCATGAAGCTTGACACCTGTATTATGTGATCCTGATATGAGGATAAGAACACCTTCAGTTGCATTGCTAATGGTGTCTCCTGCAGCAGTGGCGTACCTTCAATGGAGTGATGCAAGAGAGTTGGTACTGGTGAACCTGCACGACATCATCGTGCCACCTGAAGTAGGTTGTGTATTGGGATTAGACTGATAAGCATAGCACCTTGCAAAGAACAAGATGCTGCTAGTGTTGGTTAACGTGATTTTACGACAAAAGTCATGTATGCTCAACAGGTGCCGTACCTAGTTTGGATATTGTGTTGTTACCCTTTTGTGGTTTGGTGTTTGTCCAACAGAGAAAGCTACTATTAAAGTTGTATGTACATATATATCGGTCAGAGAACCAAGATTGCATATTCTTGCCTGGTTATAACACATAAGTCATAATAACAATTAAAGAGAAAAGGAACATTTGCCTTTGCAATGTGATTGTGCCAAGTAGATTAGACAACCAACCACAAACATTACAGGTCAACAGCCAAACGCATGCGAAAGTCCTAAGGTAAGCTCCATAATACATGTTGAAACCAAAAGCCTAGAAACCATAAGAAAGGTAGCTCCACATCACAGTTCCACGACAGCAGCATACTGATCATAAAACATATATCAAGTCAGGACAGCTGCACCACTGGGTAAGCATCCATGGGGTCTGGCTCAAGAGCGAAGACTGTGTGAATGCTGCAAAATGTGGCTCTTGCCTCACCCCACCCATACATCTTATCATGGAACCTTACCAAATCAGCATGAATCATCTTGACATAAACATAGCTCCTCTCTCCATGCTGATGGGATTGAACAATGCGCCAGTTGCAGTGCTTCAGCTTGTCAAACAGTATGCAGGAGATAACGAAGCATGCTGGCTGGTCTTTGTAGTGACAATGGCTTGGAGTAGCTGGTCCTGTGAACCACCCAACTGGATCTTTAGAGCTTGAAGGACAGTCCGTGCCATATAAGCTACCGTTGCTGACTTCAGCTCGGGTTCAGGTGAATGACAGCTGACATCTTGTCCTCGAGATGCAGATCCTTCTTGATCAGATTCAGCGGAATCATCACCACTACTTACAGGTGCATCAGGTTCTACAGAAGGCACATCAGGTACATGCTCAGTTCATAGGAGTTGGGTGGGACAGCCTGTTTGCTGAAATCTCTACAATACCAGCTCCAGGTAGACCACCTATCTCAGAGGGTAAACCACCAATATCCACTTCAGAGGATTCTCGTGGCACGACACCTTTCGCTAGAGGCTCTACCATACCAGTCCACCACCACAGTACTGTGGGCATAGTCATGACGGGTTCTACCAATACAAAACCTCCTTCGGGTGGCGTGGCAACTTCGGGTGCAGGATCATCAGTAGCAACTCCAGCATCAGCACCAGTTACATCGGTCTTGACAATAGGTAAACCGTCTTGCTCTAGTTCAGAGAATTCCCGTGGCACGACACCGTTCACTAGAGGCTCTACACTAGCAGCTCCAGCTGCACCACCACAGCAGGGGGTAAACCCAATCCACAACCTTCTTCATGTGGCACGATGATGCCACGTATAGGCTCATCAGTACCAGGTCCAGCTGCATCAGTCTCCATAGACAGTAAACAAGGTGGCGTCGGAGGTTTAAAAGACTGGCATGCCATTTCACCTTTGTCATCAGACAATATAGAGTTTTCTTCAACTCTATGTTTCTGCAATAATAAGCACATGAACAGAAATTAGACCAGAGCATCTAGCCATCTAACGGGGCAGCAGCAAAACAAGCGTCGGTCCATATGTTTACCTTGTCATCTGGGATATCAGAACACACAGATTTAGAAGTCATTTCACATAGCATCCGCTTTTTCGTTCCTTCCCCTACGTCCATCTGGAATAAGTAATACTATTGATCACATAAAACTAATTAATCAAATAAATGCATATGTTGAGAAGTTTGCACGGCAAATTGTGGATTCTGCTTTCATCACCTACGAATCATCGTTCTATATATTTACCTTGTCATCTAGGATATCAGAAGTCACAGAATGAGAAGTCATTTCACTAAGTATCGGTTTTTTCGCTCTTTCCCCTCCATCCATCTGCAATAAGAAGTAATATTGATCACATAAAGCCAATTCAACGAATATATGCATATGTTGAGAAGTTTGCACAACAAATTGTGGATTCTACTTCCAATCACCAAGTAATCTCGTGAGAAATGCATGATCAAGATATGTTTCTCCCTCTTGATCGACATCTGCATCTCCATTAAGACTAATCATCGTGCGATGGTGCTCTTCAGAAGAGCGCATACAATTCCAATCACCAGACAAGCAAAAAATTGTTGATTCTAGTAATGATTAATCAGCAGTGGCCATGGAACGACCACAGATCGACCAAGCAAAGGAAACAAACTAGGCCCATACATGGCCTCACAAATCATCATCAAACGTCGATCAAACTAGCAAGTTTGAACATGGATTACTAATTTATTTGATAAAGTGAGTACTCCGTATATTAATATCGAAAGATATTGATTACACCGAGCCTCTGCAACAACGCAATACCTTACTGTAGTACGGATGCACAAGGATTCCTAATACTCCCTCTGTTCGGTTTTAATTAGTCGACGAGGGAGAAGAAAATGAACTGCGATGCTTTCAACTAGAGTCAATTAAATACGAACGGAAGAAGTACGTACTCTAGTAGTATTGACAAATATCCGGATTAGTCTAAAAACAAATTGGCATGTAAATCCTGGTAGTCTACTAAACTAGGATCAATACCCTAGATTAGGGTTGCAAGCGGCGTCCGCGAATCGTCCCGCAAAGCAGAAAATTAGAGCAAATAGTGGTTGAGATTAGAGCAGATTTAAAGCACTCGCACTGAAACTAGCTAGCCCGCTACCCACCCCGCTTGACACCCTGCCCTAGATGTGAATCTACACCAAATATTCAAACAAGGATGAGCAACCGCCAATAGAATTTTATCCGCACATCATCATCTCTACCATACAAAAGGGTATGGTGATTTCACATACAGCCATTGTTGCCGCGGGACGAGGATGAGTGATGCGCCGCGGAGAAGGTGCCTCACGCCTCTGTCGGCGCCGCCGTCGAAGAGGAAGTCGAAGCCGCGCGATTGTGGTCCGTCGCCGATATGGAGGTGGAGCTACTAGGGAAGAGATGGAGGTGGAGGTGGAGAGGGAGTGATGGTTTGTACTAGTGGCGGCCGGTGAGATAGTTATAAATACAGCCTCTCTCTCTTTTTTGGCAAGGAATGCAGCTTCTCTTGGAAGGCAACGAGGCAACGCACTCCAGATTATAATAATATGGACGGAGAAATTTGGACGCATCTGTGTTGTCTTGTCAAATGAATCACCAGGATTTGCTTTTAGTACTCCAGATTTGGGCGACCCAAGGAAGTAGAGATAGTAATGTACGCCATCTAGCTGCACGCTATCAAATCAAATAAATGGTCATGCCATTTACTTTTAAGATGGTGCAGCAGTTATTCTGACCAAAGAAACATGCACGTCTGCTGATTATTTCTGATGGGTATACATTTACCGTCCGCTAGCAAAGATTGTTTGGCACATTGTTCTTATGGCTTTCAACATCACACCCCTTAATAATATTATTAATCAATGTTTGGGCAATCAATTGAGTGTGTTAATAAAAAATTAAAACCCACAAATCTGTTTTTTAGGGCCATATGAAGGACAAGGAATGATTTTAAATGCCATATGGAGTACCTCCAACCATGTGAAATATGGTTCTGTCATGCAGGTGATACCCATGGCTTCGCATTGGATCTGTATGTTGTCCTACATACAGTCAACTATGAAGTACCACGATTTGGTTTTTGGGTGCAACCGGCTAGAGAATGATGCACGGGTTTGTACAGCCAGTACAATTCACATTAAGATTTTCTGATAGGATGTTGATGTGTATATGTAAGAATCATACACTAGAATGTCTTCTATGTTTAGATGGTTGATCTACGTTTATACTTTCTGTGAACCATGAGGTTAAGACCTTTGTACTGTAATAAAGATTGCTAAATAACAGTATATATGTATGCCTCTAGGGACACTGAAACAGCCAAACAACCATGCATGTGTATAGACCGTATTTGATCAAATTAAAAGAAGCGCCTGGGTTCATGCAAATAGCATAAATTTATCACCTAAGTACATTAGCTATAAATAGTTAAATAGGAGTCAAGACCAACTGAGCTAGCTAGTAGTATGATCCTACTATTACATAAATATCCCTAACTCTGATTGTCTTTGTTCCAGTCCAGCGCGTTGGTGTAGCTTGGGATGAACCAAAACCCCGTATGCCAGTTGGCCCCTGGACCGCTGCTTGAGAAAGATATGCTTTGGTGGTCTTCGCCATTTAGACTGAAGCGGAAAATTTCTTGATGTGATGTGTCAAAGTGAGAGCCAATGGCCTGAGGCGTGAGATGCAGTTTCTTCTTGTCAAATATCCTGGGGGAAATGTTGCACCACCCACTGGCATGAAAATCGGATAGTTCAACCCAAGGAACATAGAATAGTCTCCAAGATTAGTAACCCTTTCCCACGGGTTGGCTGGAAGTAACCGACTAGTGTCATTCGAGAATACAATGCAGGTATACCCCGAATAGCTGTGAACAGCGCGACCGCAATGGACAGAAGGGGTACTATCATAATGAGTTGGAGCACCGTCAGCGTCAAAATCCATTACGCCACGTGCATAGACCAGGAGAAGTCTAGAACGATCTTGAGATCTTGCCAGCCACCACGTACGACTATTAGAGTCAAAATCATCATCGTCATCAAATCCAGCCGTCCACGGAATGAATGGAGCAGGGAGCACTATAGGACCTTGAAAAAGGAAAGAACACGTCACATGAAAATATATTTCATGATTTATCTACTAGTGATATTGATTTGATATTGGGATGCCAATACTAGTACTTTATAAAATCATGGTCGAACATAAGATGGTTTGAAATATATTTCGAACATCTTGGTAAAACTTCATATGGATTTAAAACATGTTCCCGAAAATATTGGTCCAAATTTTAGATGGTTTGAATATAGTACTCCTTATTCTCTAGAACCGGGGGAATATAAACAAATGAAAGTCTTTATCAATATTGCATGGCACCTTTATTGATTCTATTTCTACTCTACCTTAAATTTTCTAGGGAGTAATAATAAAGAAACTTAATTACTAGGGGGCCTTTTTCCTAAGGAACAACATGCACATTAGACCATACTAAAATTCCTATAGATGTTAAATTCTATATATGTCCATACCACAAGAGGGTTATGGTGTGCGCCTATGGAATTCCTTTAAGCCAAAAGATGCCAAGACAGTTCAACAAATAAGAGGTGAAATACTATATAAGTTACGTATATAAAAAAGATAGGGAGGAAATGTTACCAAATTGATTAGGATCCCATGCATAAACATTTCCAAGCTCAGTAACGGCGAACACAAGTCCGTTATGTATAATTGCATCGCAGTATATGGCGCCGTACTGAAACTGGTTTTCAAGAAATATCCATGCACGAGGATATTCGCCATGGAGGTAGGCAATTGCAAAGTCGAAGATTGCGACAAGGGAGAAATCTTGATACCCCCAGCTGTAGGAAGGGCATCTATGCAGTTGAATAGCAGAACGCTGATACTCGAATATAAGTGGATTGTGTGTGGTTTCCAACTTGTTCCTCAAAGATGGAAGCTTAATCTTGCGATGAGTGTAGACATTGAGGAGGTTCCACTTGCCTTCGGGGCCAACCATGGCGATCCAATCTCCATTGGCGCCTGCCCGCTCCTCATCCTTACCGTGTGGCATTAGGCCATCATAGGAGAACCTGTCCAGCGGCAGTAGTTTGCACTTGCTGTGCACCGGCAAATCCTCCTTGAACACCGCCCATGGTTTATCCGCCGGGTCACAACAGAGAACACACGGAAGGCCAAACGGCTGAGAAGCAGGCAGCACTGTATTTGGCTGACTGAAGAATACTTTTGGAGGAACCGACTAGGGACGCGGCGGTGATGGCGTCGCACTGGCTGATGAGCACTTCAAGGGGGCCTTCCGTAAACACCTTGTGAAACAGCCCAGATCCACAGACCCTGCTCGATTTCGCCATCGCAATGAGGCAGGTGGTACAATGGGGTTGGTATTTTCTTGGGAGATCTACTGATTTGAACTTTGGGAGAGAGATGGCGATCAATGGCGGCAGGTGGGGGTTTGAGTTGGAGAACAGAGGCTCTCAAACTGGGCACTGCTGGATAGGATGCGAAAGCGCCATGGCGGAGACGCAGGCGCGTGCTATGGAAGATGGGCGGAGTGGGGATAGACGACGGAGGTGAACCGAGCTCATATCTGCCTACTGCAGTTTCGAGGAGAGTGTGAATGTGTTCAAAAAAAGAGAGAGTGTGAATGTGTTCAAAAAAAGGAGAGTGTGAATGTGTTCAAAAAAAGGAGAGTGTGGCTGTGACCCGACACCCGAGTAGGAGCCGAGCAGACGGACTATAGGAGTAGCCCCATCATTACAGAACATTAATCGTGCTTCCTACAATAAATAAGTGAAACATCCCAGGCTTGTGTTGTCTAATCAAATCGATGGCCATGTCAGTATTATGGTGAACAAATAAAACAAATACACACCAACCTTGTTCTTTTTGCAACGTACACCAACCTAGCAAGGCATCAACCTTCTCGCCATCAACTACGACTCCGTGGCTCCGTCCCACCAAAGTTGTCTCAACTTTGTAAAAAAAATACATCTATCCATCTAAATTTTAACAAAGGTGAGACACTTTTGGTGGGACCGAGGGAGTACAAAAAAACTTCACTACTCCATGCTAGTATCGGCCACTAATTCAAATTTCAACTGAAGGCGTGCTATTTTATGGTCCTGAAAATTGCCAAAAAAAAATACAACCCAAAAATGCAACAGATCCATGTTAAGGGGGTACACCCTTGATACGTCTCCAACGTATCGATAATTTCTTATGTTCCATGCCACTTTATTGATGATATCTACATGTTTTATACACATTATATGTCATTATTATGCGTTTTCCGGAACTAACCTATTGACGAGATGCCGAAAGCCATTCTTGTTTTCTGCTGTTTGGTTTCAGAAATCCTAGTAACGAAATATTCTCGAATCGGACGAAATCACCGCCAAAGTTCCTATTTTTCCCGGAAGCTTCCAGAGCACCGAGAGGGAGGGGAGCCAGGGCCCCACACCACACCCGGCGCGGCCAGGGGGCGCCCCCTAGGGTGTGGGCACCCCGTGGCCTCCGACTCCCTCTCGGCGCCTATTTAAGCCTCCTGACCTAAAACACCGCCGGAGACCACGATACGGAGAAAAACCTTCCAGAGCCGCCGCCATCGCGAAATCAAGATTCGGGGACAGAAGTCTCGTTCCGGCACCCCGGGACGGGGAATTGCCCCCGGAAGCCGTCTCCACCGCCATCTTCACCGCCATCGCTGTTCCCATGATGAGGAGGGAGTAGTTCTCCCGGGGCTGAGGGCTCCGCTGTAGCTATGTGGTTCATCTCTCTCTTTATGTGATCTAGTTGAATATTGTCTATGTGCTACTCTAGTGATGTTATTAAAGTACTCTATTCCTCCTCCATGTGTGTAATGGTGATAGTGTGTGCACCGTGTGAGTACTTGGCATAGGCTATGATTATGATCTCTTGTAGATTATGAAGTTAATTATTGCTATGATGGTATTGATGTGTATTATTCCTCCTACATATGCATGATGGTGACAGTGTGCATGCTATGTTAGTTCTTGGTGTAATTATGTTGATCTATCTTGCACTCTAAGGTTATTTAAATATGAACATTGCATTGTGGAGCTTGTTAACTCCGGCATTGAGGGTTCGCGTAATCCTACGCAATGCGTTCATCATCCAACAAAAGAGTGTAGAGTAGTCCTATTATGTGATCATTGTTGAGAGTGTCCACTAGTGAAAGCAGGATCCCTAGGCCTTGCTTCCAAGCATCGAATCTCCGTTTGTTTACCGTTTTGTTGCATGTTTACTCGCTGCCATATTTTATTCAGATTGCTATTACCACTCATATACATCCATATTACTTGTATTTCACTATCTCTTCGCCGAACTAGTGCACCTATACACCTGACAAGTGTATTTGGTGTGTTGGGGACACAAGAGACTTCTTGCTTTGTGGTTGCAGGGTTGCTTGAGAGGGATATCTTTGACCTCTTCCTCCCGAGTTCGATAAACCTTGGGTAATCCACTTAAGGGAAACTTGCTGCTGTTCTACAAACCTCGCACTTGGAGGCCCAACACTGTCTACAAGAATAGAAGCACCCGTAGACATCAAGTACTTTTCTGCGCCGTTGCCGGGGAGGAAAGGTAAAAGGTACTCACACTCCGGTTCCAGGTAACAGTACTTTTCTGGCGCCATTGTGTGTGTGCTCGAAGCTATTTCCTTTAGACTCTGCAATTGCATCTTTTTGTTTCTTGTTTTTATTTTTCACTAGTTAGGCATAATAAAACAACAACAAAATTAGTGAGCTTCTTATTCTATTTCCTGATTTAAGACATGGATGGTTTGATGCGAAAATTAAAAAACCTATGGAACCTTATTTACATGATAGTAGCAATGTTATTAGTATGAATGCAATTACTGCTAATGCTATGAAGAAGTCTAAGCTTGGGGAAGCTGGTTTACCTAAAAATAATCTTTTTAGCTCCTCCGCTTTGGAAGAAATATTTTGTTCTGATAATGCTTTATCTCCCATATGCGATAACTTTAATGATGCTTCCGATATTTTAAATCCACCTGCTGAAAGTATTCCGTATAAAATACCTATGAAAATTATTGAACGTGTTATGGATAACCGCTATGAAGGGGATGGAACTGTCCATCCTAGTAATCATTTACTTTTTTGCATGAATTATGCGGGTTATTCAAGTGTGCAGGTATTTCAATGGATGAAGTTAGAAAGAAATTATTTGATATGTCGCTGTCTGGTAAAGCGGCGCATTGGTATAAACCTGAAGGACGGGCGCTCTCTTGATTGGAAGGATATTGTGCCTCTATTTTATTCCAAGTTCTATCCTCCAAGTGAAATTCACAAAGATCGAAACCATATATATAATTTTTGGCCTCATGATGGAGAGAGTATTGCCCAAGCATGGGAGAGATTGAAGACTTTAATGCTCAAATGCCCCAATCATGAGCTTCCAGGTAATATCATCATTGATAATTTCTATGCAAGACTTTCTTTTCAAGATAAGACCTTGCTGGATACTACTTGTTCTGGATCATTCACGAGCAATAAAGAAGAGTTTAAAAGGGACCTTCTTGATCGGATTAAGGAGAACGCTGAAGATTGGGAGAACGACAAAGGTAAAGAGTCAGGTATAAATTATGATTATGAATGCATTGAAACTTTCATGGATAGTGGTAAATTTCGAAATATGAGTGCTACTTATGGTCTTGACTCTCAAGTTGCTGCAAATCTTTATAAAGCCTTTGCTTCTCATTTAGAATTGCCTAAAAAGAATTTTGATAAGTATCATGAACCTTTTAAAGAGGCTTGCATGAAGAATGACAATGTTGTTAATGATTGCAATAAGCATGCTCAAACTCCTAAGAATGCTATTTCCTATAAGCATGTTAATTTTTGTGGAATACATAGACCTTGTGGAATTAATCAAATAGAAGATGAATATTGTATCCATCACAGAAATGAAAAAACTAGAAAGTGGTCTAGAGCTCTAGATGATCTTGGAGAAAAAGTGTGTGCCCTCTATCCTTTTATTTGTGAACTTTGCCATAGAGTTGGTCATTTTAATTTTCAATGTTCCTCCAATGATAATTCAAACCCCATGAGTGCTGCAAATTTGTATTGTGATGATGAAATTACTCCTAATCAGCATGATGAACTTACCTTATTTTTGAAGTGTGAAGAGTTATCAAGAAAAATTTCTTTGTTAAATATTAACGATCTTGATATTGATGATGTCCTGCATGGTTGTCTTTCTTACTGCATTAATAATTGCCATACAAATACTTACATACAAAATTTTTAGAAGATGACACCTTGCCAAAATATGATAGGACCGCTGTGTGTTTTCAACTAATTAATGAAAAGGAGGGATCCTCCCAAGTTTCTTCTATTGTTTCTAAAAGTAAATCAGGTTATGCGGACAAGCCACCCTTCAAGCCTCTTCCTCCTAAAGAAGGGAATGAGGAGAAGGAAGAGAAGAAGAAGAAGAAGAAGAAGAAGAAGAAGAAGAACGAAGAAGAAGAAGAAGAAGAAGAATAAAAAGAAAGAGGTAACGGCGTATCCCCGCGTGAACGAGATAACGCTAGGTAACCGTAAGTATGTTGCTCCTAATGATTATTGTGATAATGAATCTGAATACGATGATCTTCCTATGCCCTTTACATACATTAGCGATCATGATTTGAATGAGCACACTACCTTTGATATTGGAAATCTCTTTGGTACTGATTATGAAAGTAATGATGATAGCATTATTCATGTCCCCTTAAACGATGATATTGAAAGCCCTAAGCTTGGGGATGTTGTGCTTGAAGATCCTATATTTGAGACTTCTACTTTTAGTGAAAATGATGATATTACATATTCTGGTTTAGATAATTGCTATAGAGATGTATATGACACATGTTACAATTATCCTTATGAAACTTGTCATAGTTATGATGGGCTTGCCAAAAACAATTCTTTTAATATGCAACTTGTTTACCATGTTCAAATTCTTGATAATAATCTTGCTCCAATTACTATTAATGAGAATAACTCTTCTTATGCCAAAATTAATGATACTTCTATGCATATGAACCATGATAAGAATGTTTTAAGTGACGGGTATATTGTGGATTTCATCAATGATGCTACTGAAAGTTATTATGAGAGAGGGAAATATGGTTATATGCATCTTAATAATATTAAGTTTCCCCTCTTTATGTTGAGAATCTTTAAGTTACTCGTGTTTTATCCTCTTATGCTTGCCACTTTGCTCTTCATGAATTCATTTGTGTATAAGATTCTTTTGCATAGGAAGCATGTTAGGCTCAAATGTGTTTTGAATTGCCTCTTGAAGCTCTCTTTTGCTTCAAATACTATTTCTTGCGGGTGCATCACCAAAATTGCTGAGCCCATCTTAATGGCTATAAAGAAAGAACTTCTTGGGAGATAACCCATGTGTTATTTTTCTACAGTACTTTGTTTTATATTTGTGTCTTGGAAGTTGTTTACTACTGTAGCAACCTCTCCTTATCATGTTTTTGTGCCAAGTAAAGTTTCTATGTCAAAGTTGATGTTATATTTGGGATCGCTGCGCAGAACAGCATTGCTGTCTGTCACGAATCTGGGCACAGTTTTCTGTAGAAAATTCGAAAATCTGCCAATTTACGAGCGTGATCCTCAGATATGTACGCAACTTTCATTAGTTTTGAGTTTTTCCATTTGAGCAAGTCTGGTGCCAGCTTTAAATTCGTCTTTACGGACTGTTCTGTTTTTGACAGATTCTGCCTTTTATTTCGCATTGCCGCTTTTGTTAAGTTGAATGAGTTTCTTTGTTCCATTAACTTTCAGAAGTTTGTGCAATGTCCAGAAGTGTTAAGAATGATTGTGTCACCTCTGAACATGTGAATTTTTGATTATGCACTAACCCTATAATGAGTTTGCTTGAAGTTTGGTGTGAAGGAAGTTTTCAAGGGTCAATAGAAGAGGGTGATATATGTGATCGAGAAGAGTGAAAGGTCTAAGCTTGGGGATGCCCCGTGGTTCATCCCTGCATATTTCAAGAAGACTCAAGCATAAGCTTGGGGATGCCCAAGGCATCTTCATCGACAACTTATCGTGTTTCTTCTAGTGAAACTATATTTTTATTCGGTCACATCTTATGTGCTTTACTTGGAGCGTCTGTATGCTTTTGTTTTTGTTTTTGTTTGAATAAATGATTGTTTAGGAGAGAGACACGCTCGCTGGTTCGTATGAACACATGTGTTCTTAGCTTTTAATTTTCATGGCGAAGGTTGAACCTTCGTTAATTGTTATATGGTTGGAAACGGGAAATGCTACATGTAGTAATTGGTATAATGTCTTGAATAATGTGAAACTTGGCAATTGTTGTGCTCATATAGATTTTGTTTAAGCTCTTGCATCATGTACCTTGTACCCATTAATGAATAATTACATAGAGCTTGTTAAAATTTGGTTTGCATGATTGGTCTCTAAGTCTAGATATTTTTGGTTGAGGTGTTTGAACAACAAGGAGACGATGTAAAGTCTTATAATGCTTACAATATGTTTATATGTGAGTCTTGCTGCACCATTTCATACTTGAGTTTGCTTCAAATAACCTTGCTAGCCTAAACCTTGTATCGAGAGGGAATACTTCTCATGCATCCAAATACTTGAGCCAATATTCATGCCATTTGTGTCCACCATACCTACCTACTACATGGTATTTCTCCGCCATTCCAAAGTAAATTGCTTGAGTGCTACCTTTAAACCATTCAAAATTTATCTCTGATTTGTGTCAATGTTTTATAGCTCATGAGGAAGTATGTGGTGTTTATCTTTCAATCTTGTTGGGCAACTTTCACCAATGGACTAGTGGCTTCATCCGCTTATCCAATAATTTTGCAAAAAGAGCTGGCAATGGGATTCCCAGTCCCAAATTAATTAACAAAAATAGACACTCCTCCATGGTATGTGATTGTTGGACGGCACCCGAGGATTCGGTTAGCCATGAGAAAGCAAAGGTGGGAGGTGTCATCATAATAAAACTAAAATAAAAGGCACTCCTTCATGGTATGAGATTGTTGGCAGGCACCGAGGATTCGGTTAGCCATGGTTTGTGAAAGAAAGGTTGGAAGAGTGCCACCCAAAAATAAAATAAAATGGGAGCCGCTCTTTGAAGGTTTGTCCGGCAAGAGGGTTAGAGTACCCGCTACCATTCGTTGACAACAACAAACACTCCTCAAAACTTTACTTTTATACTCTCTTGATGTTTTCAAAATAAAAGCTCTAGCACAAATATAGCAATCGATGCTTTCTTCTTTGAAGGACCATTCTTTTACTTTATTGTTGAGTCAGTTTACCTATTCTTTCTATCTTAGAAGCAAACACTTGTGTGAACTGTGTGCATTGATTCTTACATGTTTACCTATTGCACTTGTTATATTACTTTGTGTTGACAATTATCCATGAGATATACATGTTAAAGTTGAAAGCAACCGCTGAAACTTATATCTTCCTTTGTGTTGTTTCAAAGCTTTCTACTAAGAATTTATTGCTTATGAGTTAACTCTTATGCAAGACTTATTGATGCTTGTCTTGAAAGTATTATTCATGAAAAGTCTTTGTTATATGATTCATTTGTTTACTCATTATCTTCATCATTGCTTCGAATTGCTGCATTTATCTCATATGCTTACAATAGTATGATCAAGGTTATGATGGCATGTCACTTAAGAAATTATCTTTGTTATCGTTTTACCTGCACGAGCATGAAACTTTTTGGGATGCTGATACGTCTCCCAACGTATCGATAATTTCTTATGTTCCATGCCACTTTATTGATGATATCTACATGTTTTATACACATTATATGTCATTATTATGCGTTTCCGAACTAACCTATTGACGAGATGCCGAAAGGCCAGTTGCTGTTTCTGTTTTTGGTTTCAGAAATCCTAGTAACGAAATATTCTCGGATCGGCGAAATCACCGCCAAAGTTCCTATTTTTCCCGGAAAGCTTCAGAGCACCGGAGAGGGATGAGAGGGAGCCGGGGGCCCCACACCACCCCGCGGGAGGGGCGCGCCCTAGGGTGTGGGCACCCCGTGGCCCCTCCGACTCCCCTCTCGGCCTTATTTAAGCCTCCCTGACCTAAAAACACCGCCAGAGACCACGATACGGAGAAAAACCTTCCAGAGCCGCCGCCATCGCGAAATCAAGATTCTGGGGACAGAAGTCTCTGTTCCGGCACCCTGCCGGGACGAGTTGCCCCGGCTGCCTCCACCGCCATCTTCACCGCCATCGCTGTTCATGATGAGGAGGGTGTAGCCCCCGGGCTGAGGGCTCCGCTGTAGCTATGTGGTTCATCTCTCTCTTTATGTGATCTAGTTGAATATTGTCTATGTGCTACTCTAGTGATGTTATTAAAGTACTCTATTCCTCCTCCATGTGTGTAATGGTGATAGTGTGTGCACCGTGTGAGTACTTGGCATAGGCTATGATTATGATCTCTTGTAGATTATGAAGTTAATTATTGCTATGATGGTATTGATGTGTATTATTCCTCCTACATATGCATGATGGTGACAGTGTGCATGCTATGTTAGTTCTTGGTGTAATTATGTTGATCTATCTTGCACTCTAAGGTTATTTAAATATGAACATTGCATTTGTGAGCTTGTTAACTCCGGCATTGAGGGTTCGCGTAATCCTACGCAATGCGTTCATCATCCAACAAAAGAGTGTAGAGTAGTCCTATTATGTGATCATTGTTGAGAGTGTCCACTAGTGAAAGCAGGATCCCTAGGCCTTGCTTCCAAGCATCGAATCTCCGTTTGTTTACCGTTTTGTTGCATGTTTACTCGCTGCCATATTTTATTCAGATTGCTATTACCACTCATATACATCCATATTACTTGTATTTCACTATCTCTTCTTCGAACTAAGTGCACCTATGACAAAGTGTATTTGGTGTTGGGGGACCTGAAGACTTCTTGCTTTGTAGTTCTGAGGTTGCTTAGAGAGGGATATCTTTGACCTCTCCTCCCTGAGTTCGATAAAAACTTTCAGAAGCTTTGCTGTTCTACAAACCTCTGCACTTGGAGGCCCAACACTGTCTACAAGAATAGAAGCACCCGTAGACATCAACCCTACGCAATATACATTAAGAAACTTTGAAACTTCAGCGACCTTGTAAGAATGCCCATGACAGTGCAGTTTTGGCAAATTAGGAAGAGACGGACAGATTCAACCAAAGAAATCTAACGAATCCTTAGACAATAGCATAGTGAACACGTCAGAAAAAAATGATGACTCAAAAGAACAACATTAGCAAGAAATACTCCATTTTAGTTTGAATTTACAAATCACATACATAACTAGTAGTACTGCCAGAATACTATAATACTCAGAGCTGCATTCTAGCACTCCAACTAGCTAGTAATAGTTATGGAGTAGTAGTACTACTACTAGTAAAATACATCCGAACGAACCCTACTTTGAACTAAACTACTCCCTCCCGATCTTGAGTAACTACATTGCAGTATGACTAAGCGAAGATTATTGGCCATAACTATTCTTGTTGTCCTGGCAAAGATAGGCGGCACCTACGCGCCTCCGTTACGCCCCTGGCGTGTGGTGACTTTCGCCAGAAAGAGTGAGCTGCTGCAACATGATCGAGCTAGGCGTCGGGGAGCTCGTCAGCTCGATTACCGCCATCAAGGTGTCCGTCAAGAGGTGGTCCCAGCCGTCGCCGGCGCCAGCGGACCAATCACCAACAGCTTCGCCTTGTAATCGGAAACAAGCAAGCGGCCGACCTGATGCACACCCCGGACACAATGGTGGTCGGGCGGAGCGCCAACAGTGATGGCGAACACGCTACAATGATCTCCGCAGTCCATCTCTGGTCTTGGAGTGCATCCGCAACACACATAGCTTTGGCTGCCGGTCATGCCCTCTCCTAGCTTGCCTGGGTTTATCACTGTCCACCAGTTACAACCAGCACCACCTCATGTGTAGGGCAAGATTCAGCAAACGCAGGTTCTTGATGCCCAAACCATACGCTGCCACGACACCACACGCTGTCCTCTCCGAGCTTCCGTGGAGGCTGACCAGAAACCCCCTCAGCAGCATGTCGATGCACTTGAAGAACCACAGGGGTAAATCCAGGGACAACATGGTGTAGATGGAGGTAGCCGTCAGAGCGGAGTCCAAGAGAATCAAACCTACCGCTCTTCTTTATCAAGGAAGCTTTCCAAGTAGGGACATGCCCGGCCACAAGCGTACGTGGCATCGATTGTCATTGACATTTCTCACGGGTGAACCTAAGAATGAAATTGGAAGTGAGCGACCTTGGATATGGGGTTTGAAGGGCAGCAGGCAGAGAGGGCACAAGAAGAGGGCCTCCTCCATCTTCGGAGAAGAGTGATCGGGAGAACGAGATGGGTTCTTTCTTTTATACATGCCTTGGAGTGGAGTATGGATACTACTACTTATAGGAAGAACTTCCTTGCTAAGAATCGGCGTCGATACGCAAGCATAGATGCACCAGCGGCTCTGCAGTTTGTCAAAATAAAAGGACAGAGCTGCAGTGACTTTAAGTCTCCAAATCTCATTGTGACTTGGTGCCACCATCTACCAACCATTTGAGATCCAACGTTCCAAACTAATCTCTTATTCCGAATCACAAAATAAAATTATGAAAAAATCAGTAAAATGTAGATGCCTTGTTCAAATCTGTGAATATTTCATCCCACTCGGACGATTAGCTTATGATTAAAGAGCTTTTTACGTATACGAGCACTAGTTTAAACTAAATACTCCCTCTGATTCATATTAATTGACTTCAATATGGATGTATCTAGAACTAAAATGTGTCTAGTGCATCCATATTAGAGTCAATGAACCGGAGAGAGTATATATTTGCTCACAAACCTTTGGTTAAATCGAATGAAACTTCACCAAAATATAAATGGAAATAGCACGATTAGCTGGAAGTTCTTGAAATATTTATGGCCATTATAATAATTATTTAGTTTAGATTCTAAGTCGATCATACATTGGATCCGAGATGGATGGTGGATGGTGGCGCCAAGTCATTGTGAAACTTGGAAGTATCAAGACAGTGCTTTCTCTATCCAAAATAAAAGCTTAGTGAAGGGGGCAGTTTGGTTCAAAGAAGACGGTGCCAAGCAGTTGTCAAACAATACCCATATAGTCAAATGTACTCCCTCGGATTCAAACGATTGACTCAACTTTGTCTAGTGGATGTATCAAGTCCTTAGAAGCTAAAATAAAAGCTTGTGAAGGGGGAGATTTGGTGTGAAAAAATACAGTGCCAAGCATTTCAAATAGTACCATAACGTCAAATGTACTCCCTCCGATTCAAACGAAATGACTCAACTGTATTTTGCATGTTAAAGGGTTTTCGTAAAACTTGGCCAATCTTAACATAGTTTGCCTTTCTAAAAAAAGATATAAGCCCTAAGGCTCCTTTGATTCATAGGATGGGAAAACCATAGAAATATGGAAAACATAGGATTGAGATTTAATGGCTAGTTGAATCATATAGGAAGATGAGTTGTGTTTGATTGTGCCAAAGGAAATTTTCCATGAGGTATGACCTAATGTTTTATTCTTATAGGATTTGCACTGCAAGATTCCTATAGGATATGTTCCTATGAATCAAACAACTAGTGTGGGGAAAATTCACATGTGATCTAAATCCTACATAATTCCTATACAAATCCTATATAGGAATTTTTAGTTGTTAGGTCACTTAAAATGACTTCACTTGAAGAGTTACATTTTTTTTTTTTTCTGAATTAGTATTGATGCCTAACCATATATATACCTAAACCAAGAGAATCGTATAAACTTATGTATATTAATAGTAGCGCATATATGAATGTTTTTATCTACAAACCCAGGGTCATATATATGTGTATAGAAACATGCATATATACTAGTTTTGTACCTTGGTGTGTTCCTCTTTTGGGCTATCTATTTTTTGTTCACCGATTCACAACCAACGCCCTCGATTAATTTGGCACTTAAAATACATTTTGTTTTTGGCGCACTAACAAAAATAGTAGTAGCACGGTCAACAGTGAGTACAAAATAAATGTGTGTGGGAAAAAATGACTTAAAGTGACCATTACATTGAGAAAAAGGGTAAAACCAAGCATTGCACAGGGAAAAAGCAGTGTAGTGCCCAGAAGAAAAAAACAAGTTGGGTTATACTCCCTCCATCCTGAAATAATGGGTGTAGAGTTAATTTGTCCATAAAAAAGTGTACTTCTCGTTTTGCAATGCACTTCAAAATTTGTCCACAAAAGAGTGGTAGTAAAAAATATTTCTTTTTCATCACGAGGGATATAGTTTCTTCACGACTAGTACGTACTACCTCCATCACAAAGCTTAAGTCTTTTTTAAGAGTCAAAGCAAGTAAAGGTTGGCGAAAATTTAGAAATCTATCAACTAGTATAATATTTTGTAGATACCATGCCAAAAAAAAATGGGTTGTCTATGTATTGATATTAATTTTGTATTTTGCATATTTTTTTGGTAAATCTTAGTTTACCTTGACATAGTTTGAGCTTCTAAAAATAATATAAGCCTTACGCTTTGGGATGGAGGTAGTAGTATTTAGCATAATATGGTTTTCTTATTTACTACATGCATTTAGATCATTGGAGGTGGAAAAGTTGAAGAGGAAAGTGATGGTCGATGACAGTTTCCCAATGTAATAATAAAATCCTTAATATGCCTTGAAAACCCACACGTACTTGATGCGCGTAGATGTACACGTCCGTTGGAACCTAGAGGAAGGTATGATGCGCACAGTGGCAAGTTTTCCCTCAGAAACCAAGGTTGATCGAACCAGGAGGAGCCAAGAAGCACGTTGAAGGTTGATGGTGTGAAATGTGATGCGACGCAACACCAGGATTACGCCAACGTGGTTACACAACACAACCCCACTTTGCGCCAACGAAACAGTGAGGTTGTCAATCTCACCTGCTTGCTGTAACAAAGGATTAAGCGTATCGAGTGGAAGATGTTTGCAAAGAAAATAGTAAAACACAATTGCAGAAATTGTATGCTATGTAAAGAATAGGACGGGGTCCATTCACTAGAGGTGTCTCTCCCATAAGATAAAAATATGTTGGGTGAACAAATTACAGTCGGGCCATTGACAAATAGAGAAAGGCATAACAATGCATATACATGATATGATAAATATAGTGAGATTTAATCCGGGCATTACGACAAAGTACATAGACCGCCATCCAACTGCATCGATGCCTAAAACTTCAAGTTATCATCCGAACCCCATTCAGTATTAAGTTGTAACAACAGACAATTGCATTAAGTATGGTGCGTAATGTAATTGACAACTACATCCTTAGACATAGCATCAATGTTTTATCCCTAGTGGCAACAGCACATCACAACCTTAGAACCTACTGTCACGATCCCAGTGTCAATGAAGGCATGAACCCACTATCGAGCATAAATACCCCCTCTTGGAGTTAAGAGCAAAAACTTGGCCAGAGCCTCTACTAATAACGAGAGCATGCAAGATCATAAACAACACATAAACAATAGATTGATAATCACCATAATCATAGTACTCTCTATCCATCGGATCCCGACAAACAACATATAGTATTACAGATAGATGATCTTGATCATGTTAGGCAGCTCACAAGATCCAACAATGAAGCACAACAAGGAAAGACGACCATCTAGCTACTGCTATGGACCCATGGTCCAGGGTGAACTACTCACTCATCACTCCGGAGGCGATCATGGCGATGAAGAGTCCTCCGGGAGATGAATCCCCTCTCAGGCAGGGTGCAGGCGATCTCCTGAATCCCCCGAGATGGGATTCGCGGCGGCGGCGTCTCTGGAAGGTTTCCGTATCGTGGCTCTCGTCGGGGGTTTCGCGAGGGAGGCTTTAAGTAGAGCGAGGGCAGCGCGGGGGCCCACACGAGGTGCCCGGGGGGTGGGCCGCGCGACCGGGGCCAGGTCGCGCCGCCCTGTCCCTTCTGGCGCCTCGTGGCCCCACTTCGTTATCTCTTCGGTCTTCTGGAAGCTTCGTGCAAAAATAGGACCCTGGCGATTTCGTCCAATTAGAATATTTCCTTACTAGGATTTACGAAACCAAAAACAGCAGAAAACAGCACTGGCTCTTCGGCATCTTGTTAATAGGTTAGTTCCAGAAAATGCATAAATATGACATATAATGCATAAACATGTAGGTATCATCAATAAAGTAGCATGGAACATAAGAAATTATCGATACGTTTGAGACGTATCAAGCGCTCTTTCTAGGACGGAGCGTATGAGGTAATGCACCCACGCGCTGTCATCTGCCGGTTCGTGCTATGTCTCCCAAATCTTGAAATATCGTCAGTTATCCATTTCACGTCCACACTTCTCCCTCTCTCCACGGACTAGGAAAAAACCCTCTCTTCACTTCCCCTTCCCATTCCACCGATGGAGAGCCCAACCGACGCCGTCAACGCAGCGAAAGCGAAAGCCGCGCGGCTGGCCTTAGCCGCAGAGGAGGCGTGCAGAGCCGCGACCGCAGCACGCATGGCCGCAACGGCGGCGATCATTGCCGCAGCGGATGCCAAAGACGAAGCGGAGGCCATTGCCGAAGGTCGGGCCATCGGTCGCTCATCGGCATCTGATGCTGTTGGTAGATGGGTCCACTCTCTTGGGAAGCATCCCCTAGATGACGAGGACGAGGTTGAACTCATCTTTGAACCGCCGCCGCCGACCTTCGACGAGAATATCGTCGACGAGGGGGAGGAAGTATGTTCCGATTCACCTCTCTCCCTTATTCAACATAGCCCTGTATCGATTTGCGCTATGGTCTCTCCCTCTTTTTTTGCGCTATAGCGTTTTGAATTAGCGTCAGAATCTTTTTAGATTCATATTCAGTATTAGTTGCAACTGCTACATATTTGCTTCACATCCGATTCACCTCTCTCCCTTATTTAACATAGCCCTGTATCGATTTGCTCTATGGTCTCTCCCTCTTTTTTTTGCGCTATAGGGTTTTGAATTAGCGTCAGAATCTTTTTAGATTCATATTCATTATTAGTTGCAACTGCTACATATTTGCTTCACCTGTTTATTTGGCATGTATCAGGTTGCTACTGATGAGGTTGACAGCGATGTCGAGTCGCGTCATAGGAAGGCCAGGGCCACTCTCAACAAGCTTAAGGCGGGGAAGTTCGACAAGTATTGGAGTGAACCCTGGACTGGTGCCAGGAACAGCTGCCCCTTCTGCACAAAGAGCATAAAGGTTGACTTTCGAAGCGTCCTGCAGCATGCCGAAGCCGGTGGGTCCGGCTGTCTCAAAGTTGGGGAAACTGTTAACCGATCCGGCTTCATAGCCAACCACATGGCCTATGGGCTATTCCTAAGGAAGAAATTGAACCAAGCTATCGAGACCGGTCGTGTGCCTCCTCCCAAGCCCAAGCCACCAAAGATTAAAGGTATGGGCAGCAAGAAGCAGAAGAAGCGGGACCGGGAGGAGGCGACAGGAAGAAGATGGTAAATATACTCCGTAACTGTTGTGCATGTTTGTCTCTCCTACTGCTTCAAAAGCAGCATCTTTTGTTGAACTCTGTTTATGTTTGCTGCTCAGCAGCGTTTGTGGTGAACCTATTAGCTTAATTAGGGGTTGTTGAACTATGTCTGTGTTGAACCTTGCTTAATTAGGTTGTGTTGAACTCTGTTTGTGTTGGCGTGGGAAGGGGGGCATGATGCTACCCTGAATTTGCGGGACCCCCAAAAAACTTGCAAATACGAGTGATGCATCCAAAAGGAACAAACTTCTTACATGGTAGACCCCAGTCTGAAAGCAAGAAATGCGATCGGGTCCTTAACAGCCACCGACCGGGTATTTTGCACCTACCGCATGTGACTTGTGCTCACTGAAGTTTGGGACCTCACGCATGGGCACACGTAAGTGATGACCTGTTGGTGTAAAAACTCGGGTGATTATTATACTGCATTAGTACAAAGTTTCCTATGGATTCAAGGGTTGGAAAGCCAAGTTAACTCATTTTCATGACTAAGAAGGAGCCAGCTTACTTTTTCATTTTCATGTTTTAACTTGTTTAAATCTTGGTCAAACAAAGGATTTGACCAGGATTCAAGTGGGCATAAAAATTCAAAAAAGAAATCAAAAAAAAAAACCAAAGCACATAAGCTTCTTATGTCATATAGTAAGCATTACAGTTGATCAACGAAGTCTAGACATATTCAAACCAGAAAAATATTGTATATACCCCCTAACCCTAAACTCTGTCTTATGAAGTCAAGCATGAAGAAAAGTGGTTTTGGGTTTCAAACATTGGAAATTGAAAAAACTCCCAAAAGCTTCATTTTGGAGTGACTAAGAAGAATCCAGGCTTTC
This sequence comes from Lolium multiflorum, assembly GCA_030979885.1. Taxonomy (NCBI): domain Eukaryota; kingdom Viridiplantae; phylum Streptophyta; class Magnoliopsida; order Poales; family Poaceae; genus Lolium; species Lolium multiflorum. Next base: position 113,630,386 of record CM061749.1, on the reverse strand, counting down.
ATTTTCATTTTCATGTTTTAAATTGGTTTAAATCTTGGTCAAACCTAGGATTTGACCAAGATTCAAATGGACATAACAAATTCAAAAAAATCAAAACCAAACACATAGTCTTTTGATGTCATATAGTAAGCATTCAAGTTGATAAACAAAGTCTAGACATATTTAAACAAGAAAAATCATGTATATACTTGGCCCCTAACCCTAAACTATGTCTTATGAAGTCAAGCATTAAGAGGAGTGGTTTTGGGTTTCAAACATGGAAATTTAAAAAACCTCCCAAAAGCTTCATTTGGAGTGACTAAGAAGAATCCAGGCTTACTTTTCATTTTCATGTTTTAAACTGGTTTAAATCTTGGTCAAACCTAGGATTTGACCAAGATTCAAATGGGCATAACAAATTCAAAAAAAATAAACACATAGTCTTTTGATGTCACATAATAAGCATTCAAGTTGATAAACAAGGTCTAGACATATTCAAACCAGAAAAATCATGTATCTACCCCTACCCCTAAACTTTGTCTTATGAAGTAAAGCACGGAGAGATATCATTTGGGTTTCGAACATGGAAAATTTAAAAAAACCTCCCAAAAGCTTCATTTTGGAGTGAATAAGAAGGATCCACACTTACTTTTCATTTTCATGTTTTAAACTTGTTTAAATATTGGTCAAACCTGCAAGGATTTGACCAAGATTCAAATGGGCTAAAAATTCAAAAAAAAAAAAACCGAAAACCACTTCTCTTCGTCCTTGACTTCATTAGACAGAGTTTAGGGTTGGGGTATATACATGATTTTTAATGTTTAAATATGTATAGACTCCGTTGATCAACATGAATGCTTACTATAACTTAAGAAGCTTAATTATGTGCTTTGGTTTTTCATTTTTTGAATTCTTTATTGAATTTTTATGCCTATTTGAATCTTGGTCAAATCCTAGGTTTGACCAAGAATTAAACAAGTCAGTAACATGAAAATGAAAAAGTAAGCCTGGATCCTTCTTATTCACTCAAAAAATGAAGCTTTTGGGAGGGTTTTTGAATTTTCCATGTTTGAAACCCAAAACCATTCCTCTTATATGCTTGACTTCATATATATGACAGAGTTTAGCCTTAGGGGTATATACATGATTTTTCTAGTTTGAATATGTCTAAACCTTGTTTATCAACTTGAATGCTTACTATAAACCAAAAATTCATGTATCTACACCTAACCCTAAACTATGCATGAAGAGAAGTGGTTTTGGGTTTCAAACCTGGATATCTCAAAAACCCTCCCAAAAGCTTCATTTTGGAGTGAATAAGAAGGATCAAGGCTTAATTTTTCATTTTCATGTTTTAATCTTGTTTAAATCTTGCTCAAACCTAGGATTTGACCAAGATTCAAATGGGCATAATTTAAAAAAATGAAAAATCAAGGCACATAGTCTTCTTATGTCATATAGTAAGCATTCAATTAAGTTGATAAACAAGCTCTGACATATTCAAACCAGAAAAATCATGATGAATCTACCCCCTATATATCCCTAAACCCTAACTTATGAAGTCAAGCATGAAGAGAAGTGGTTTTTGGTATAAATCATGGAAATTTCATATTCATGTTTATTAAACTTGTTTAAATCATGGTCAAACCTAGGATTTGACCAAGATTCAAATGGGCATAAATATTCAGAAAAAACAAAAATGGAAAATCAAGGCACATAGTCTTCTTATGTCATATATAGTAAGCATTCAATTAAGTTGATAACAAGGTCTAGAGATATTCAAACCAGAAAAATCAGTATCAAGCTACCCCTAACCCCAAACTCTGTCTTATGAAGTCAAGCATGAAGAGAAGTTGGTTTTGGTTTCAAACATGGAAATTTCAAAAACCCTCTCAAGAGCTTTATTTTGGAGTGACTACGAAGGATACATGCTTAATTTTCATATTCATGTTTTAACTTGTTTAAATCATGGTCAAACCTAGGATTTGACCAAGATTCAAATGGGCATAATTTAAAAAATGTAAAATCAAGGCATATAGTCTTCTTATGTCATATAGTAAGCATTCAATTAAGTTGATAAACAAGGTCTAGACATATCAAACCAGAAAAATCATGTATCTACCCCTATATATCCCCAAACTCTGTCTTATGAAGTCAAGCATGAAGAGAAGTGGTTTTTGGTTTCAAGCATGGAAATTTCAAAAACCTCCCCAAACTTCATTTTAGAGTGACTAAGAAGGATACAAGCTTGCCTTTTCATTTTCATGTTTTAAACTTGTTTAAATTATCTTGGTCAAATCTAGGATTTGACAAGATTCAAATGGGCAAACATATGATAAGTGATGCAAATATCATTTCTAAGTGCGGGCAAACCAGAGATATGTGGTTTTTGGTTTCAAACATATTCAAACGAGAGAAATCATGTATCTACCCCTAACACTAAACTCTGTCTCATGAAGTCAAGCGCATGCATGAAGATATGTGGTTTTTGGTTTCAAACATGGAAATTTCAAAAACCCTCCCAAGAGCTTCATTTCGAAGTGATTAATTAAGAAGCATACATGCATGCTTACTTTTTCATATTCATGTTTTAAACTTATTCAAATCTTGGTGAAACCTAGGATTTGACCAAGATTCAAATGGGTATAAAATTTAAAAAAAAACAAAAGGTCTTTTTATGTTATATAGTAGGCATTCAATTAAGTTGATAAACAAGTTCTAGACATATTCAAACAAGAAAAATCATGCATGTATGTAACATCCCAAGTTTTCAACAATAATAAAGCAAGTGAGAGTTCAATTACTCAAAATTTACAACAAACAAAAACTTTTCTATACATATAGTGCCACATATAGATTCATGCATATAGTAATATTTCTTTTGTGCAATTGCCATGATGAGTGCTAGCATGTTGATCTATTGATGTGTGAACCCTAATCAAGATCACAAAACCCTAAATTGAGGAGAAATAAAGAAAATAAGAAAAACCCCATAATCACTCACATACACCATATGCAAAAATGCAAATCCTTCACTAAGGCCATAATTGCTTGCTTCCTTGCTTCTAAAATGCTTTAATATGATAAACTAACACAATTGCATCTTTGGATCATGAATCAAATCAAGAAAAATAAAGATTTCAACATACATGTGATAATGGTCATTTGGGTGAAAAATATTTTCTTCACCACTTTGCACCCCTGTATTTCTTAAAACCTAAACTAAACTTTGTCAACCAAAGCCATGTCATCCAAGACCATGTCAAGGTGAGTACTTTTCATGTTGACCACCATGGCCAGAGTTGACTAGGTTGACCAGAATTAAATTGCCAAAATGGGATCTGAGAAGAAAAAAAGATCACCTCAAATTTGAAACTTTGCAATTCTTTTCCAAATTGAGTGCCACCACCACCAAAACCTCACATTAATTATATCATAAAGATTCACCAAAAAGAATTTCGAAATTTGAAAATTTTCTTCATGCGGCCATTGTGTCGAACACTTGGCAGGCATATTTCCAAAATGTGTTACACACAAGTGTCCACTGGATTCTTCACTAAACCACTTTGCAATGGTGATCATTAGCTAGTTCTACACCCCCTGCCTCTAGCCCAGTACCTGCATGGCCGATTAAAGTCGATGAAAAACCCTAAACTATGCAAAACTACACCATGCCGGCCACCTTTGGCATCTCCACCTCCAGCCCTCCTTTCACCCGTGCCCTTGTCCTGGAGCATCTACACTGCACAAGGACACCAACGGTACAGCTCACTCGATCGCTTGTGCACGGCCTTGGCCAGAACGGCCGTGGCCAAAACATGCCAGTACACGCCCATGCCGCGGTGAGCGCGCTCTGGAGCGCGCCAGGACGCCGTGCACTCGAGCGTGACGTCCTCGCCCTGCATCCCTACCACCGCGTCGACTAGCCACTCCACTCACTCTACGCCCTAGACACGCTCAAGCACCGCCCAGAGCCCTGTCGCCGTCGTCCTCGTCGTCGACGTACCGCGGTACCGTAATGATCACTGGAAGAACTCGAGCGTTTCCGTAGCCCTACCTCTGCGCCAGCTAGCCGTTGAGCATCGCTAGGACGACGCCTACACGATGCCGTCCTCGCCTTGCCCTTTCGCGCACCACAGAAGCCGCGCCATGGCCGCGCCCTTGCAGCACACTCGGCCTCCTCCCTCCCTCTATAAATAGCAACGATCGGCACCCTCACTCTTCACACAATCCACTCCCCTCACCTCACTGAGACTCCTCCACCAGTCAATTTCACCAGAGCTCGCCGGAGCTGCTCGAATTGCAAGCTCGAGTCCGCCGGAGCCCGCGGAAGCTCTGCTTCAATTGACGCCTCCCCGAGCTCCTTCCGCCAGGCTGTTCCTCGTCGACCACCACTTCTCCGCGCACCTTGCCAGAGACCTGCAACGGCCTGGTAAGCCCTCCGACCCCCTACGCCACGAGCTCGCCCGGAATCCCGCCGGGGACGACACGCACACACACCGTAGATCGACGATCTGATCCAACGGCCTATCTCACTCGTACCGCTTCGGCGTGTGACGAGGCCTGACTGGTGGCCCCCACCCTGTCAGCGCAGCCCACCCGCACCCGTTGCTTGCTGGGCCGCGCTGTGCTAGTTTAAATCGTTTGGGCCCATTTACTTTTCCCGCCCAGGCCCAAAATTCAAATAAATGTTTAAACTTAATTCGATTTGTGCTGCAGATGGTTTAGTAAAAATTGAATAGTTTGAAATCTGCCAAACCAAATCTAGCAAACTTTATATCATTGGAAAGCTCATGAAATTATCTAACTAATGCCACTGGCCTCATGTCCAAATTCGTATTAATTTTTAAATGACAAAAATAACAAGGCAGGGCCTTTGCTAACTTCAAATAATTATTAAAAATAATCTATAAATGATTTTAAGTTGATTCCAATTCTAATAAATCACAAATAATGTCCTCTAATTGATTATGCAATAATATAGACAGGTTATTTGTATGATCATGAACTAGATCAAATAAGATAGCTATGTAGTTAATTCTAGAACAATTAAACTTGGAATTTAAATTTAATGAATAGTATGAGAGCTACTCTCTCATTTAAATCTTGATCCTAAGTAATATAACCAGGGGGAATGACCTAGGCTAAAGAACCCCTGATAAGTATTACTTAGAGATTTTAATGCATTTAAAATAATAATATGATAACATGTGTAGTGTAGCACTTTAATTAAATTAGACTCACATATAATAGATATGAAATGTTGACTTGGGTCAACCTATATTTCATACCTGATTATTATATGAGGAGATTAAATCTGGTTATAAAGTAATGAGAAGAAATGAATTTCTCTAAGGATCTACATATCTAAATTTAAGAAATAGGAATAATGAGAGGAAATTATTCTTCTAATAAATAAGAAATCATCAAATAACTCACCATGCCATGTTGGATTGATAATAGGACTAGAGTGTGAACTCTTTGAGTGTTCCTAGTTTAGCATATGAGTTTGGTTTAGTATTTATACCTCGTATTCGTATATAGACGCTAGTAACGAGGATTATCAAGAGGAGGAGGCCTACTCCCAAGAAGAGGAAGAGCACTTTGATCACTACTCAGCTCAAGGCAAGCTAACCCTTGCTAAATACAAATGCTTAGCTCTACAAGAGCAAAGGCATCATCACACTTTACTTTTATGTATTACCTATCCCATGTTTTTATTTTTACTTTGGTTTATTTATTTCAAAGTACTTTTGATTTATGAGTCACCATGTATAGAATAGAACAATACTTGGTTTAGATGAACACTACTCAAGCTAGATAGCACCCCTCATATAGTTGCTATTGCTAAATTATTAAAATTTGACTACTCTAGATGGGAACAAGTGGATTTGATATGAAATTGAAACCTTGGAATATGACCAAGAGAAGATGGTGATTTTTGATATAAACCTGATATGGTTTTGAATGCGATACCTTTCCAATTATACAAGTACCCCCACAATACCTGATTATGGGTAGGGCTTAACTAGAAACTTGTGTATTTTAGTATGGGTTCCCTCTAAACAAGCATCATAGGGGTTACGCCGAGGCTGCCTCCGTATGTGAGAATGATGTGAATATGAGGTGAATGTACGACCCAAGCCCTGTGCAGTTCCCGGGTTAACAGTTGGTTCTCACCGGGAGGCCAAGCTCATGGGGAGAGGTGCCTATACTAGGACATATAAGTGAAAGGTTATGATTGATGATCCGCGTACTGAGTTACGATGATTCGGGGTTATCCTCGACGGATGAAATCAATAGTTGTGGCACAAGAGTACAACCTCTGCAGAGTGTTAAACCTATTCGAATAGCCGTGTCCACGGTTACGGACGGTTGGAAAGGCCATACTACTTCCGTTATCAGAATTTATGTTGAAATAATAATGGTGATTGATGAATTGTCTTGAATCCCAAATGAATTGTGGGAATGACACTAATGTTCCCACTTGAGTTAGTCTATTAAATAATGAGGATTTTATTAAATGTTTATCAAAAGAAAACTTGGCTTTATGCAAATAAACTTAGAGCTTAGTACCCCTTTAATACAATATATTATGCTTTACCCTAGTATTAGTTTGCGAGTACTTTAAAAGTACTCATGGCTTTGCCCTGGCTATTCAAATGCCAGACTATGAAGAGGAGCCACAGTATCAGGATGACGGACAGCAGGACGTCTACGATAACTAGGATCGTCTTCTAACGTCAAGCGTTGCCTGTGGAATTATGAGTCCACTACTACTACGCTTCCGCTACTTATGTGTGATGTTGAACAATCTATTTGTGTAATATTGGATCATGTGATCCCTTGATGTAAGACCTTATGTGTTGTAATAAATGATGACTCTGAACGACTTACTATTATGTCTCGCAAAAACAATCTTCCTGGGATTGCGATGTATGATATAATAGGGCATCCGGACTTAAAAACCCGGGTGTTGACAAGTTGGTATCAGAGCCATTGTTTGACCTTAGAAGACCTTAGTTAGAATGGACGTCCAACAAACTTAGTTTATAATAAAATAGTTATGAAAATACACTCATACCCTTACCTTGAAATTCTTTTTCGAAATAATCCATTTCATTGATTATTACTTAAAATTTTGAACACTGACAATTATTAACTTATTTGTCACTCCCTCTACAGATGGATCCCATCATCCCGACGGAGCCCTTCATCCAGACCCAAGTCTACGACTTGGCGAACGGGGGGATCTGATCTTCGAGCGAGATCTGTTCGCTCTCACCGAGTTCCTTGGACGCTCTCCTCCCGTGTTCTACGGAGGCCAGATCTCGGACCAAGCCAACGGCCAGCTCCAGTGGCTCATCATGGCTAACCTTCCTGGAAAGCCGGAGTCGCCCATGTTCCGCCAGATCCAGTTCTCGCTCCGCGAGAACACCTGGGTGGATGGACTCGCCCATGCTCTGCAGGAGTCTCTCGCTCGTCTGTGCGGGCAGAACTCGCTGGCCATCGAAGGGGAACGCTTTGCGCACTTCGCAAGGCACTCCTCTGTTGGTCTGCCCCTCAGCCTGCCGTACCACCCCGTGCTGAGGCACCATGTGGATCACCTCGACTACATGCTGTACGAGACTCGGTCTGCGCTGAGCAACTCCCGCTCCGCCGCCAACCACACTCAGCAGCAGCTGAACCAGTACGCGGATACCATCAAGGTCATCGCGAAGGAGCGCAGGACTCTGCGCCAGCTGGTCGCCAAGAGGGATGCCACCATCCACCGCCTCAAGACCAAGATCGCCGTCCTGAAGGAGACCATCTCCACTCAGGTGGAGCAGCTCCAGATCCTGGAGGGAGAAGGCGAGGGGGAAGACATCCAAGGGGATGGCTACTCCTACGTCAGCAACGACAACGACTACGAGCCGGAGGAAGGAGGGAGACGACGACTTCCACCAGCACCTGCCTGCCGGGATGGACACCACCTTCCCGCTCCGCATCGATGGATAGCTTCCATCCTCTCCTTGAGCACCGCGTAGCCTGAGATGTATCGGTCCTTTGTATTCGCCCCTTGTATCGTAGATTGTTGAAAGGGTTCTTCAAACCCTCCGGATTGTTGGCTTGTAATAATTGCTACCTTCATGACTATGTTCGTATGTGTAATATTTTTATATTATGAACCAAGTTTTAAATAAATATGAGTTTACTCCCCAAAATTAAGCCATAGAAATTGTCCCTCTTATCTTATGATCCATATCTCTGTTCAGATGGCACATTCCAATCGCAACGCCAATCCGGATGCGCTGACACAGATACTGCAACAGATGTTGGCTGAACGAGAAGTTGATAGGACTGAAAGGCAAGCTAACCTAGCTGTACTTCAACAGTTAGCACAGAACAACCAAGGCCACGGGAACCATGATCACCCGGGCTCCAAGTTGAAGAACTTTCAGAACACCAACCCACCGGTGTTTAGCAAGACGGAGGAACCCCTTGATGCTGATGATTGGCTCCAAACAATGGAGAACAATCTTGAGGTTGCCGGAGTGGAAGATGATGACAAGGTGCTGTTTGCCACCCACTATCTGGCAGGACCTGCACGTGCCTGGTGGACGAGTGCTCGCGCATTGAATGCAGGGCAGCTCATGACTTGGGCAGACTTCAAGCTCAAGTTTAGCAAGTACCATGTGCCACCGGGTCTCATCAAGAAGATGCGGGATGAGTTCCGCGAGTTAAAGCAAGGCCGTCTGACCGTGGTAGAATACCGCGACAAGTTCCTCACCTTGTCAAGGTACGCCCCGGATGAGACTGACACCACCGAGAAAGGAAGGAGAGGTTCCTGAACGGACTGCACGATGAGATGCAGACCGTGTTGGTCAACATCCCCTTTGCTGACCTCGAAGCCCTTGTTGACTCCGCCATCCAGATGGAGGGCAAGCTGAACCAAGCCAATGAACCGCAAGCGCCGCATGATGCACCAGAGTGGGCCCAGCAACAACTCCAAGTTTCGCCCTGGCTCAAGCGGAGGATTCACCCCCAGAAACAACAGGCCACCGGCACAGATGTCGCGCCCTGGTTATCAGAACCGGAGCGGAGGAAACCCCAGGACGGGAGGACACCACCCCAACAACAATAACTTCGTCCACCACAACAACAATTTCAACCTCGCTCCGACAAGAGCCCCTGCCAACCCCAACACCAACACTGCTCCAAGGACTGGGAGCAATGCTATCCCTGTCGCCCCCAAGGACAAGTCCACCATCAACTGCTATGAGTGCGGTGTGGTGGGGCACTACTCCAAAGAGTGTCCCCAGAGACTCGCCAAGATGGCCGCCAACACCACTGGCCCTGCTCAGCAGCAACGCCGTGTCGCCAACAACAAGAAGTTCGCCCCCAACAACCCGAACAACCGCAGCGGCCGCCTCTTTCACATGAGTGCGGAAGAAGCTCAGGAAGCCCCAGATGTCGTGCTGGGTATGTTCTCTGTTAACTCAATACACCGCAAGAGTGCTGTTTGATTCTGGAGCATCGCATTCATTTGTTACGGAAGAATTTGCATGCACTAGTAAGATTCAACCCATCAGTTTGAAGCATGTCATGGTAGTGCAAATACCGGGATCAACAACTAAAGCTAGAAAAATTTGCAAAGATGTTCCTATCAGAATTCATGAAATAGACTTTTATGCCAATCTGATTGTTCTGGGAACAAAAGGTTTGGAAGTAGTACTGGGTATGGACTGGATGTCCAAACATCATGGATTGATTGATTGTGCCAAGAAGGCCATCACCATGACTAGTAGCACCGGAGTGTTAGTTGAGCACATCTCAGAAAAGCTGCCCAGAAAATTTACCTGCAACCAGAGTTTAACCAAACCCACCCTGGATCAAATCAGAGTCGTCTGTAGATACTCTGATGTGTTTCCGGATGACCTACCCGGTATGCCCCCGGATCGGGATATCGAGTTTATCATCGAGTTAATCCCCGGAACAGGACCTATAGCCCAGAGAGCTTACAGCATGAACCCGGCAGAATTAGTGGAACTAAAGAAACAACTGGATGATATGTTAGCCAAAGGTTTGATTAGACCTAGTGCATCACCCTGGAGATCACCAGTTTTGTTTGTGGACAAGAAGGATGGTACGATTCGTTTATGTACGGATTACCGCAAGCTCAATGATGTCACCATCAAGAACAAGTATCCCTTGCCCAAAATAGAAGACCTGTTTGACCAGTTGACCGGTGCCACCGTGTTTCTAAGATTGATCTTAGGACAGGTACCATCAGCTGAAGATCCGTGCATCGGACATTCCCAAAACTGCCTTCACCACCAGATATGGATTGTACGAGTACAATGTCATGTCATTTGGATTGACCAATGCCCCCGCTTATTTCATGAATCTCATGAATAAGATCTTCATGAACTTCCTGGATAAGTTCGTCGTTGTCTTCATCGACGACATCCTGATCTACTCCAAAACCGAAGAAGAACATGAGCAACACTTGGAAATGGTCTTAGATACTCTTCGGGAACACCAGCTGTATGCCAAGTTCAGCAAGTGTGAGTTCTGGTTGAAGGAAGTAGGATTCCTGGGACACATCTTGTCCGCAGGAGGAATTGCCGTTGACCCCTCAAAGATAAAGACCGTTGCAGAATGGAAAGCCCCAACCACCCAGACTGAGGTCCGTGCATTTCTCGGATTGGCGGGATATTACCGCCGATTCGTTGAAGGATTCTCAAGCATAGCCAGACCAATGACCCAATTGTTGAAAAAGGACAAGAAGTTCGAATGGACAAACAAGTGTGAAGAGAGCTTCCAACAGCTCAAGAGCAGACTGACCTCAGCCCCAATACTGATTATGCCGGACATCACCAAACCATTTGATGTGTATTGTGATGCCTCCAAGATTGGTCTTGGATGTGTGTTGATGCAAGAAGGCAAAGTGATCTCGTACCTGTCCAGGCAACTGAAGCAGCATGAACAGAATTATCCGACCCATGACTTAGAGCTAGCAGCAGTCGTGTTAGCCTTGAAAGTATGGCGTCATTACCTCATGGGTAATCGATGCGAGATCTATTCGGATCACAAGAGTTTGAAATATATCTTCACCCAGAAGGAACTGAACATGAGGCAAAGGAGATGGTTAGAGTTAATCAAGGATTATGATATGGATATCCACTATCACCCAGGCAAGGCCAATGTGGTAGCAGATGCTTTGAGTAGACTGCCGTGTCAGTTAAACTCCATGATTGCCGAGGAACAACCTAGCCTTCACCAAGAGTTTGAACAGTTTAGAATGGAGCTAGTAAGTGAAGGATTTCTCGCTAGCATTGAACTTCAACCCACTTTGATTAGTCAAATCAAGGAAGCCCAGAAAAGCAATGCAAGCATTGACGGGATTAAGAGCCAGCTAGCAGCAGGAAAGGCACCGGGATTCACTGTTGATGAAGAAGGAGTACTTTGGTACAACGGACGCTTGTGCGTGCCGTCAGATTCGAGTTGAAACAAGTGATTCTAAAGGAAGCCCATGACACCTTATATTCTATTCACCCCGGAGGTACCAAGATGTACCAGGACTTGAAGGAACAGTTCTGGTGGCATGGGATGAAGCGAGAAATCGGGAGTTACATCGCCAAGTGTGACATCTGTCAGAGAGTCAAGGGAGACACCAACGACCTGCAGGACTGCTACAGCCCCTGCAGATTCCCGAATGGAAGTGGGATTCGGTAGGAATGGACTTCATCACCGGATTGCCCAAATCTAGTAAAGGAAATGATTCCATCTGGGTAGTGGTCGATAGATTGACCAAAGTCGCCCATTTCATCCCCGTCAAGACCACCTACCAAGGACCAAGACTTGCAGAGTTATATATCTCACGGATAGTCAGCCTGCACGGAACCCCGAAGTCAATAGTATCCGATAGAGGATCCCAATTCACCTCCAGATTTTGGCAGAAGGTACATGAAGGACTCGGAACTAGGCTGAACTTCAGTACAGCCTATCACCCTCAGACAGATGGACAGACGGAACGAGTCAACCAGATACTAGAGGATATGCTGAGAGCATGTGTGTTGGAATATGGATCCAAGTGGGAAGACTGCTTGCCGTACGAAATTCTCATACAACAACAGCTATCAAGCCAGCTTGCAGATGGCCCCCTTTGAAGCCTTGTACGGAAGGAAGTGCCGTACCCCTCTGAATTGGTCGGAAGTCGGAGAGAGTCAAGTATTTGGACCAGATATTCTCCGAGAAGCTGAAGAGAAGGTTCACAAGATCCGTGAGTACCTCAAGACCGCTCAATCAAGACAGAAGAGCTACGCCGACAAGAGACGCCGAGAGATGACCTTCGAGATCGGAGATTTCGTATATCTCAAAGTGTCCCCCCTTAAAGGAATGCAGAGATTCCAGCTTAAAGGAAAGCTTGCACCCCGTTATGTCGGACCTTTCAAAGTCCTGAGAGGGGAAGTGTCCTATCAGCTGGAATTACCGGAAGAAATGTCAACGGTGCACAATGTGTTTCACATCTCGTTACTCCGGAAGTGCTTAGAGGTACCTGAGAAGACTGAGGTGTTCAAGAACATCGACCATCGTACTGTGGATATCAACTCAGATCTGACATACCGCGAAGTACCTATTCGCATTCTGGAGGAAGCTTTCAGAACCACTCGTACCAGGAGTATCAAGTTTCTGAAGATCCAATGGAGTAACCACACCGAAGAAGAGGCCACTTGGGAAAGAGAAGACTTTATGAAGACTGAATACCCCAATCTCTTTAGTACCTAGTTTTCTTCCAGATCTCGGGACGAGATCTTTTGTAAGGGGGAAGGGTTTGTAACATCCCAAGTTTTCAACAATAATAAAGCAAGTGAGAGTTCAATTACTCAAAATTTACAACAAACAAAAACTTTTCTATACATATAGTGCCACATATAGATTCATGCATATAGTAATATTTCTTTTGTGCAATTGCCATGATGAGTGCTAGCATGTTGATCTATTGATGTGTGAACCCTAATCAAGATCACAAAACCCTAAATTGAGGAGAAATAAAGAAAATAAGAAAAACCCCATAATCACTCACATACACCATATGCAAAAATGCAAATCCTTCACTAAGGCCATAATTGCTTGCTTCCTTGCTTCTAAAATGCTTTAATATGATAAACTAACACAATTGCATCTTTGGATCATGAATCAAATCAAGAAAAATAAAGATTTCAACATACATGTGATAATGGTCATTTGGGTGAAAAATATTTTCTTCACCACTTTGCACCCCTGTATTTCTTAAAACCTAAACTAAACTTTGTCAACCAAAGCCATGTCATCCAAGACCATGTCAAGATGAGTACTTTTCATGTTGACCACCATGGCCAGAGTTGACTAGGTTGACCAGAATCAATTTGCCAAAACAGGATCTGAGAAGAAAAACAAGATCACCTCAAATTTGAAACTTTGCAATTCTTTTCCAAATTGAGTGCCACCACCACCAAAACCTCACATTAATTATATCATAAAGATTCACCAAAAAGAATTTCGAAATTTGAAAATTTTCTTCATGCGGCCATTGTGTCGAACACTTGGCAGGCATGATTTCAGAAATGTGTTACACTGTCCACTGGTTTCTTCCCTAAACCACTTTGCAATGGTGATCATTAGCTAGTTCTACACCCCCTGCCTCTAGCCCAGTACTTGCATGGTCGATTAAAGTCGAGGAAAAACCCTAAACTATGCAAACTACACCATGCCGGCCACCTTTGGCATCTCCACCTCCAGCCCTCGTTTTCACCCGTGCCCTTGTCCTGGAGCATCTACACTGCATAAGGACACCAATGGTACAGCACACGTCGAAGCCAAGCCTTGGCATTGGCCAGAACAGCCATGCCCAAAACCATGCCAGTACACGCCCATGCCGCGGTGAGCGCGCTCTGGAGCGCGCCAGGACGCCGTGCACTCGAGCGTGAGCGTCCTCGCCCTGCATCCCTACCACTGGCGTCGAGCATCCACTCCACTCACCCTACGTCCTAGACACGCTCAAGCACCGCCCAGGGCCTTGTCGCCGTCGTCCTCGTCGTCGACGTACCGCGGTACCGCGATGATTACTGGAAGAAATCGAGCGTTTCCGTAGCCCTATCTCTGCGCCAGCTAGCCGTTGAGCATCGCTAGGACGACGCCTACACGATGCCGTCCTCGCCTTGCCCTTTCGCGCACCACAGAAGCCGCGCCATGGCCGTGCCCTTGCAGCACACTCGGCCTCCTCCCTCCCTCTATAAATAGCAACGATCGGCACCCTCACTCTTCACACAATCCACTCCCCTCACCTCACTGAGACTCCTCCACCAGTCAATTTCACCAGAGCTCGCCGGAGCTGCTCGAATTGCAAGCTCGAGTCCGCCGGAGCCCGCGGAAGCTCTGCTTCAATTGAGCCTCCCCGAGCGCCGCACCACCAGCTGTTCCTCGTCGACAACCACTTCTCCGCGCACCTTGCCAGAGTCCTGCAACGGCCTGGTAAGCCCTCCGACCCCCTACTGTCGCCCTGAGCTCGCCGGAATCCCGCCGGGGACGACGACGCACACACACCGTAGATCGATTCTGATCCAACGGCCTATCTCACTCGTACCGCTTCGGCGTGTGACGAGGCACTGACTGGTGGCCCCCACCCTGTCAGCGCAGCCCACCCGCACCCGTTGCTTGCTGGGCCGCGCTGTGTAGTTTAAATCGTTTGGGCCCATTTACTTTTCCCGCTCAAGCCCAGATTCAAATAAATGTTTAAACTTAATTTGATTTGTGCTGCAGATGGTTTAGTAAAAATTGAATAGTTTGAAATCTGCCAAACCAAATCTAGCAAACTTTATATCATTGGAAAGCTCATGAAATTATCTAACTAATGCCACTGGCCTCATGTCCAAATTCGTATTAATTTTTAAATGACAAAAATAACAAGGCAGGGCCTTTGCTAACTTCAAATAATTATTAAAAATAATCTATAAATGATTTTAAGTTGATTCCAATTCTAATAAATCACAAATAATGTCCTCTAATTGATTATGCAATAATATAGACAGGTTATTTGTATGATCATGACTAGATCAAATAAGATAGCTATGTAGTTAATTCTAGAACAATTAAACTTGGAATTTAAATTTAATGAATAGTATGAGAGCTACTCTCTCATTTAAATCTTGATCCTAAGTAATATAACCAGGGGGAATGACCTAGGCTAAAGAACCCTTGATAAATATTACTTAGAGATTTTAATGCATTTAAAATAATAATATGATAACATGTGTAGTGTAGCACTTTAATTAAATTAGACTCACATATAATAGATATGAAATGTTGACTTGGGTCAACCTATATTTCATACCTGATTATTATATGAGGAGATTAAATCTGGTTATAAAGTAATGAGAAGAAATGAATTTCTCTAAGGATCTACATATCTAAATTTAAGAAATAGGAATAATGAGAGGAAATTATTCTTCTAATAAATAAGAAATCATCAAATAACTCACCATGCCATGTTGGATTGATAATAGGACTAGAGTGTGAACTCTTTGAGTGTTCCTAGTTTAGCATATGAGTTTGGTTTAGTATTTATACCTCGTATTCGTATATATACGCTAGTAACGAGGATTATCAAGAGGAGGAGGCCTACTCCCAAGAAGAGGAAGAGCACTTTGATCACTACTCAGCTCAAGGCAAGCTAACCCTTGCTAAATACAAATGCTTAGCTCTACAAGAGCAAAGGCATCATCACACTTTACTTTTATGTATTACCTATCCCATGTTTTTATTTAAATTTTACTTTGGTTTATTTATTTCAAAGTACTTTTGATTTATGAGTCACCATGTATAGAATAGAACAATACTTGGTTTAGATGAACACTACTCAAGCTAGATAGCACCCCTCATATAGTTGCTATTGCTAAATTATTAAAATTTGACTACTCTAGATGGGAACAAGTGGATTTGATATGAAATTGAAACCTTGGAATATGACCAAGAGAAGATGGTGATTTTTGATATAAACCTGATATGGTTTTGAATGCGATACCTTTCCAATTATACAAGTACCCCCACAATACCTGATTATGGGTAGGGCTTAACTAGAAACTTGTGTATTTTAGTATGGGTTCCCTCTAAACAAGCATCATAGGGGTTACGCCGAGGCTGCCTCCGTATGTGAGAATGATGTGAATATGAGGTGAATGTACGACCCAAGCCCTGTGCAGTTCCCGGGTTAACAGTTGGTTCTCACCGGGAGGCCAAGCTCATGGGGAGAGGTGCCTATACTAGGACATATAAGTGAAAGGTTATGATTGATGATCCGCGTACTGAGTTACGATGATTCGGGGTTATCCTCGACGGATGAAATCAATAGTTGTGGCACAAGAGTACAACCTCTGCAGAGTGTTAAACCTATTCGAATAGCCGTGTCCACGGTTACGGACGGTTGGAAAGGCCATACTACTTCCGTTATCAGAATTTATGTTGAAATAATAATGGTGATTGATGAATTGTCTTGAATCCCAAATGAATTGTGGGAATGACACTAATGTTCCCACTTGAGTTAGTCTATTAAATAATGAGGATTTTATTAAATGTTTATCAAAAGAAAACTTGGCTTTATGCAAATAAACTTAGAGCTTAGTACCCCTTTAATACAATATATTATGCTTTACCCTAGTATTAGTTTGCGAGTACTTTAAAAGTACTCATGGCTTTGCCCTGGCTATTCAAATGCCAGACTATGAAGAGGAGCAATATCAGGATGACGGACAGCAGGACGTCTACGATAACTAGGATCGTCTTCTAACGTCAAGCGTTGCCTGTGGAATTATGAGTCCACTACTACTACGCTTCCGCTACTTATGTGTGATGTTGAACAATCTATTTGTGTAATATTGGATCATGTGATCCCTTGATGTAAGACCTTATGTGTTGTAATAAATGATGACTCTGAACGACTTACTATTATGTCTCGCAAAAACAATCTTCCTGGGATTGCGATGTATGATATAATAGGGCATCCGGACTTAAAAACCCGGGTGTTGACAATGTATCTACCCCTAACCCTGAACTTTGTTTCATTAAGTCAAGCATGAAGATATGTGGTTTTTGGTTTCGAACATGGAAATTCAAAAACCCTCCCAAGAGCTTCATTTTGAAGTGACTAAGAAGCATACATGCTTACTTTTTCATATTCATGTTTTTAACTTATTCAAATCTTGGTGGAACCAAGGATTTGACAAAGATTCAAATGGGTATAAAAATTCAAAAAAAAACAAGGTCTTCTCTTATGTTATATAGTAAGCATTCAATTAATTTGATAAACAAGGTCTACACATATTCAAACCAGGAAAATCATGTATCTACCACCTAACCCTAAACTCTGTCTTATGAAGTCAAGCATGCATGAAGAGAAGTGGTTTTGGTTTCAAGCATGGAAATTTCCATGTTTGAAACCCAAAACACTTCTCTTCATATGCTTGACTTCATATGAGAGTTTAGCGTTAGGGGGTAGATACATGATTTTTTGGTTTGAATATGTCCAAATATCAATTGAATGTGTAATATATATGACATAAGAAGACTGCATGCTTTGGTTTTTCATTTTTTGATTTTTTTGAAATTTTAAGCCCATCTGATTCTTTGTCAAATAATAGGTTTGACCAAGATTTAAACATGTTTAAAACATGAAAATGAAAAAGGTAAGCCTCCATCCTTCTTAGTCACTCCAAAATGAAGCTTTTTGGAGGGTTTTTGAAAATTCCATGTTGAAACCAACGACTTCTCTTCGTGCTTGACTTGATAAGACAGAGTTTTGGGTTAGGGGTAGATACATGATTTTCTGGTTTGAATATGTCTAGACCTTGTTTATCAACTTAAATGCTAACTATATGACATCAGAATGGGCATAAAAATTTAAAAAAATTAAAAATGTAAAACCAAAATTTAATTGGGAGGAAAGGGTACATGAATTACAATTAAAAAACAAGGTAACTTAAATACTTGGATGCCCCAAGATGTGTGGAAGCCCAAAACAATGGCAAAACATATCATGTGCGCATGCTGCATCCAATTCAAGTAGAACACATAGTAGGCATCGATAGTTTGACCTAAATTTGAAATCAAAGAGAAGGTGGTTAGAAAAAATCAAAATTGGCAAAGCAAAGCATGAAATCAAAAAATTGTGATGCACTCTAGCTATGAAAATTATCAAACAATGCAAACCAAAATGATTTTTTAGAGGAATACTAGTTCAACTTATTTAATTTTTTATTTGTAGGCCAAAATCAAACCCCGTAGTTGGATTTTTTTTTCAACTTGATCTGTAGTACTGGGGAAAACCCTAGTTTATAACCTATTTAATAATAGATTCGTAGTCGATTCTTTTACTTTTTTATTATTACTATGCAGCACATGTGTGTTTGCCCGTCGAGTGAAACTCGGAGGAAGAGGAATCACTCGGAAGGAGAAGAAGGGAGAGCAGTCACGGGGCCCCTCTTATTGATGGTGTATATTCTTTTTCTGGTGATGTTGACTGTTGTGCAGGGTTTGTCAGTGCGCAGGAGGTGCGAGCGAGCGAGCGAGTCGAGCGAGGCCGAGAATGAGAGAGATTTGTTTTTTTTTGTGAGAGGGACAACCGAAGGATCTAGAAGGACCCACAGACTTCCAATACGCATCCTGATCGTCTTCTCTTGACAAAGAAGATGGTGGGAGTTGGCGTACCTATTGCACGTGACTTGTGCTCACTCAAGTGTGGGACCACACGCATGGGCACCACACGTAAGTGACAGACCTGTTGGTGTAAGAACTCGGTTGATTATTATAGTGCATTAGAACAAAGTTTCCTATGGATTCAAGGGTAGGAAATCCAAGTTAACTCATTTACATGACATTATTTTTCCATGAAGCAAAGTTAACACTATCAATTGGTACATTTTGGAGTGACTAAGAAGGATCAATGCTTACTTATTCGTTTAATTTCACGTGTTAAACTTGTCTAAATCTTGTTCAAACCTAGGATTTAACCAAGATTCAAATGGGCAGAAAAATAATTAAAAAACAGAAAAATGAAAAATCAAATCACATAGTAAGCATTCAAGTTGATAAACAAGGTCTAGACATATTCAAACCAGACAAATCATGTATCTATACCCCTAACCCCTAAACTCTGTCTTATGAAGTCAAGCATGTGAAGAGAAGTGGTTTTGGGTTTGGGGGTATATATACATGATTTTTATTGTTTAAATATATATAGACTTTGTTGATCAACATGAATGCTTAATTACTATATGACATAAGAAGTTTATGTGCTTTGGTGTTTCATTTTTTTGATTTCTTTTTGAATTTTTATGCCTATTTGAATCTTGGTCAAATCCTAGGTTTGACAAAGATTTAAACAAGTTTGAAACATGAAAATGAAAAAAGCTTGGATCCTTCTTAGTCACTCCAAAATGAAGCTTTTGGGTGGGTTTTTGAAATTTCCATGTTTGAAACCCAAAACCTTCTTCTCTTCATGCTTGACTTCATAAGACAACGTTTAGGGTTAGGGGGCAGATACATGATTTTTCTGGTTTGAATATGTCTAGACTTCGTTGATCAACTTGAATGCTTAGTATATTACATAAGAAGACTATGTGGTTTGGTTTTTGATTTTCTTGATTTTGTTTGATTTTTTATGACCATTTGAATCTTGGTCAAATCCTAGGTTTGACCAAGATTTAAACAAGTTTAAAACATGAAAATGAAAAAGTAAGCATGGATCCTTCTTAGTCATGACAATGAGTTAACTTGGCTTTACTACCCTTGATGAATCCATAGGAAACTTTTTGTACTAATGCAGTATAATATTCTGGTTTGAATATGTCTAGACCTTGTTTATCAACTTAATTTGAAAGACATACAAGTTATAGCACACATAGTGCATACATTTTCACACATACCTGCACTAGATGCTAACCCTATAGTTTGAGGCCATTTGGATGAGGTCGAAAAAATTCTTGGATTAGAATCGTGTTGTTCGAACCCCGTAGTTGGATTTTTTGAACCCTTGATCTTTAGAACTGGGCAAAACCCAAGTTTAACCATGCAAGATTCAAATGGCCCTAAAAATTCAGAAAAAATCAAAAGAATGAAAAACCAAAGCACATATATAGCATTCTTATGTCATATGTATAGTAAGCATGCATTCAAGTTGATAAACAAGGTCTAGACATATATATTCAAACAAGAAAAATCATGTATATATCTACCCCTAAAACTCTAATTAAACTATGTCTTATGAAGTCAATCATGTAGAGAAGTGGTTTTGGGTTTCAAATATGAAATTTCAAGAACCTCCCAAAAGCTTCATTTTAGAGTGACTAAGAAGGATCCAGGCTTATCTTTTCATTTCATGTTTTAAACTTGTTTAAATCCTGGTCAAACCTAGGATTTGACCAAGATTTATGGGCATAAAATTCAAAAAAATCAGAAAAATAAAAAACCAAAGCACATAAGCATATTCAAGTTGATAAACAAGGTTTGGACATATTCAACCCATACACAAATCATGTATCTACCCTAACCCTAAACTCTGTCTTATGAAGTCAAGCATGAAGAGAAGTGGTTTCGGGTTTCAAACATGGAAATATCAAAAACCTCCCAAAAACTTCATTTTAGAGTGACTGAGAAGGTTACATGCTTCCTTTTCATTTTCATGTTTTAAACTTGTTTAAATCTTGGTCAAACCTAGAATTTGACAAGATTCAAATGGGCATCAAAATTCAAAAAAATCAGAAAAAGAAAAACCAAAGCAATAGTTTTCTTATGTCATATAGTAAGCATTAAAGTTGATAAACAAGGTCTAGACATATTCAACCAGACAAATCATGTATCTATACCCCTAACCCCCTAAACTCTGTCTTATGAAGTCAAGCATGTGAAGAGAAGTGGTTTTGGGTTTCAAACATGGAAATTTCAAAAACCTCCCACTTCATTTTAGAGTGACTAAGAAGGATACATGCTTCCCTTTTCATTTTCATGTTTTAAACTTGTTTAAATTATCTTGGTCAAACCTAGGATTCGACATGATTCAAATGGGCATCAAAATTAAAAAAAATAGAAAAAGGAAAAACCAAAGCAATAGTTTTCTTATATATGTCATATAGTAAGCATTAAAGTTGATAAACAAGGTCTAGATATATCCAAACCAGACAAATCATGTATCTACCCCCGGCCTGTCGATCTTATGAAGCTAGTCTACTAGCATGTGAAGGGAACTCGTTTTCGGTTTCAAACATAGAAATTACAAGAACATCCCAAAAGCTTCTCCATTTTAGAGTGACTACGAAGGATACTGACTTCCCTTTTCATTTTCATGTTTTAAACTTGTTTAAATCTTGGTCAAACCAAGGATTTGACCAAGATTCAAATGGGCCTAAAAATTTAGAAAAAATTCAAAAAGAGAATGAAAAACCAAAGCACATAGCATTCTTATGTCATATGTATAGTAAGCATTCAAGTTGATAAACAAGGTCTAGACATATTCAAACCAAAAAATCATGTATATATCTACCCCTAACCCTAAACTGATCTGTCGATCTTATGGAAGTCAATCATGAAGAGAAGTGGTTTTGGGTTTCAAACATGGAAATTTCAAGAACATCCCAAAAGCTTCATTTTAGAGTGACTAAGAAGGATCCATGCTTACTTACTCGTTTTCACGTGTTAAACTTGTCTAAATCTTGGTGAAACCTAGGATTTGACCAAGATATGATTCAAATGCGCAGAAAATTAAAAAAATCAGAAAAATTAAAAACCAAAGTACATAGTCTTCTTATGTCATATAGTAAGCATATTCAAGTTGATAAACAAGGTTTGGACATATTCAAACCATACAAATCATGTATCTATACCCCCTAACCCTAAACTTTTTCTTATGAAGTCAAGCATGAAGAGAAGTGGTTTTGGGTTTCAAAGATGGAAATTTCAAAAACCTCCAAAAACTTCATTTTAGAGTGACTGAGAAGTTAGCATTAAAGTTGATAAACAAGGTTTAGACATATTCAAACCAGACAAATCATGTATCTACCCCTAACCCTAAACTCGGTCTTATGAAGTCTAGCATGAAGAGAATCGTTTTGAGTTTCAAACGTTTAAGCCAAAAGCCCCATTTCAAATATTTCAAACTTATTCAAAGTTGGTTCAAATTTGAAAGACATACAAGTTATAGCACACATAGTGCATACATTTTCACACATACTGCACTAGATGCTAACCCTATAGTTTGAGGCCACTTGGATGAGGTCGAAAAAGTTCTTGGATTAGAATCGTGTTGTTCGAACCCCGTAGTTGGATTTTTTGAACCTTGATCTGTAGTACAGGGCAAAACCCTAGTTTAACCTATTTAATTATAGATTCGTATATCGATTTTTCTACCTTTTTATTATTACTATGCTGCAGATGTGCGTTTGCCCGTCGAGTGAAACTCGGAGGAAGAGGGATCACTCGGAAGGAGAGAAAAAAGGCAGAGCATTATGGTGTCTCCCTTTTTCGGGTGATGATGATGATGTTGACTGTTGTGCAGGGTTTGTCAGTGCGCAGGACGTGCGAGCGAGCGAGCGAGCGAGTCGAGCGAGGCCGAGAATGAGATAGATTTGTTTTTTTTTGTGAGAGGGACAACCGAAGGATCCAGAAGGACCCACAGACTTCTAATACGCATCCTGATGCGTCTTCTCTTGACAAAGAAGATGGCTGGGAGTTGGCGTACCTATTGCACGTGACTTGTGCTCACTAAAGTGTGGGACCTCACGTGGGCACCACACGTAAGTGACAGACCTGTTGGTGTAAAAACTCGGTTGATTATAATAGTGCATTAGAACAAAGTTTCCTATGGATTCAAGGGTAGGAAATCCAAGTTAACTCATTTACATGACATTATTTTTTCCATGAAGCAAAGTTAACACTATCAATTGGTACATTTTGGAGTGACTAAGAAGGATCAATGCTTACTTATTCGTTTAATTTCACGTGTTAAACTTGTCTAAATCTTGTTCAAACCTAGGATTTGACCAAGATTCAAATGGGCAGAAAAATAATTAAAAAACAGAAAAATGAAAAACCAAATCACATAGTCTTCTTATGTCATATAGTAAGCATTCAAGTTGATAAACAAGGTCTAGACATATTCAAACCAGACAAATCATGTATCTATACCCCTAACCCCTAAACTCTGTCTTATGAAGTCAAGCATGTGAAGAGAAGTGGTTTTGGGTTTCAAACATCGAAATTTCAAAAACCTCCCAAAAGCTTCATTTTAGAGTGACTAAGAAGGATACATGCTTCCCTTTACATTTTCATGTTTTAAACTTGTTTAAATTATCTTGGTCAAACCTAGGATTTGACGAAGATACAAATGGGTGGGCACAAAATTCAAAAAAATCAGAAAATGAAAAACCAAATCACATAGTCTTCTTATGTCATATCGTAAGCAATCAAGTTGATAAACAAGGTCTAGATATATCCAAACCAGACAAATCATGTATCTACCCCCGTCGATCTTATGAAGTCTAGCATGAAGGGAAGTCGTTTTGGGTTTCAAACATTGAAATTTAAAGAACATCCCAAAAGCTTCATTTTAGAGTGACTAAGAAGGATACAGACTTCCCTTTTCATTTTCATGTTTTAAATTTGTTTAAATCTTGGTCAAACCAAGGATTTGACCAAGATTCAAATGGCCCTAAAAATTCAGAAAAAAATGAAAAGAATGAAAAACCAAAGCACATAACATTCTTATGTCATATGTATAGTAAGCATTCAAGTTGATATACAAGGTCTAGACATATATATTCAAACCTAGGATTTGACTAAGATTCAAATGGGCATAACAAATTCAAAAAACAAAAACCAAACACATAGTCTTCTGATGTCATATAGCAAGCATTCAAGTTGATAAACAAACTTGTTTAAATCATGGTCAAACCTAGGATTTGACCAAGATTCAAATGGGCATAATTTTAAAAAATGTAAAATCAAGGCACATAGTCTTCTTATGTCATATAGTAAGCATTCAATTAAGTTGATAAACAAGGTCTAGACATATCAAACCAGAAAATTCATGTGTCTAGCTACCCCTAACCCTAAACTCTGCACGAAGAGAAGTGGTTTTGGGTTTCAAACATGGATATTTCAAAAACCCTCCCAAAAACCTTCATTTTGGAGTTAATAAGAAGGATCAAGGCTTACTTTTTCATTTTCATGTTTTAATCTTTTTTAAATCTTTGTCAAACCTAGGTTTTGACCAATATTCAAAAGGGCATAATTTAAAAAAAATGAAATATCAAGGCACATAGTCTTCTTATGTCATATAGTAAGCATTCAATTAAGTTGATAAACAAGCTCTAGACATATTCAAACCAGAAAAATCATGATGTATCTACCCCTATATATCCCTAAACCCTAACTTATGAAGTCAAGCATGAAGAGAAGTGGTTTTTGGTTTAAATCATGGAAATTTCAAAAACCCTCCCAAGAGCTTCATTTTGGAGTGACTAATTAAGAAGCATACATGCTTACCTTTTCATATTCATGTTTTAAACTTGTTCAAATCTAGGTCAACAAACCTAGGATTTGACGAAGAATCAAATGGGTATAAAAAAATTAAAAACAAGCTCTAGATAAGCTCAAGTTGAAAAACAAGTTCTAGACATATTCCAACCAGAAAAATCATGTATGTACCCCCTATATATATATCCCTAAACCCTGACTTATGAAGTCAAGCATGAAGAGAAGTGGTTTTTGGTTTCAATCATGGAAATTTCAAAAACCCTCCCAAGAGCTTCATTTTGGAGTGGCTAAGAAGGATAGATACTTAATTTTTCATATTTATGTTTTAAACTAGTTTAAATCATGGTCAAACCTAGGATTTGACCAAGATTCAAATGGGCATAAAAATTCAAAATAAATGAAAATAAATGAAAAACCAAGGCACGTAGTCTTCTTATGTCATATAGTAAGCATTCAATTAAGTTGATAAACAAGGTCTAGACATATTCAAACCAGAAACATCATGTATCTAGCTACCCTAGCCCTAAACTCTGTCTTATGAAGTCAAGCATGCATGAAGAGAAGTCGTGGTTTTTGGTTTCAAACATGGAAATTTTAAAAACCCTACCAAGATCTACATTTTGGAGTGACTAAGAAGGATATATGCTTAATTTTTCCTATTCATGTTTTATTAAACTTGTTTAAATCATGGTCAAACCTAGGATTTGACCAAGATTCAAATGGGCATAAAAATTCAGAAAAAACAAAAATGGAAAATCAAGGAACATAGTCTTCTTATGTCACATTAGTAAGCATTCAATTAAGTTGATAAACAAGGTCTAGATATATTCAAACCAGAGAAATCATATATCTACCCCCTAACCCTAAACTCTATCTCATGAAGTCAAGCATGAAGATATGTGGTTTTTGGTTTAAAACATGGAAATTTCAAAAACCCTCCCAAGAGCTTCATTTTGGAGTGACTAAGAAGGATATATGCTTAATTTTTCATATTCATGTTTTCAACTTGTTTAAATCATGGTCAAACTTAGGATTTGACCAAGATTCAAATGGGCATAAAATTAAAAAAACAATAAAATGAAAAACCAATGCACATAGTCTTCTTATGTCATATATATAGTAAGCATTCAATTAAGTTGATAACAAGGTCTATAGACATATTCAAACGAGAAAAATCATGTATCAAGCTACCCCTAACCCCAAACTCTGTCTTATGAAGTCAAGCATGAAGAGAAGTACGTGGTTTTTGGTTTCAAACATGGAAATTTCAAAAACCCTCTCAAGAGCTTCATTTTGGAGTGACTACGAAGGATACATGCTTAATTTTCATATTCATGTTTTAAACTTGTTTAAATCATGGTCAAACCTAGGATTTGACCAAGATTCAAATGGGCATAATTTAAAAAAATGTAAAATCAAGGCACATAGTCTTCTTATGTCATATAGTAAGCATTCAATTAAGTTGATAAACAAGATTTTGGCCAAATCAGGAGACGGGCCGTAAGTGAAGATGGGCTTGAAGGACGTACACGTGGAGCATCTTCGAAGCGGCCTTGCGCCAAGAGTTCGGGCTTAATTGCCCATGTATCTGTAACATATTAGATCGCATCTTAGTTTAGAAGTTAGAGTTTTACCCGTGCACGGTTGCACGCCCACATTAGAAAGTCCCCTGGACTATAAATATGTACCTAGGGTTTATGGAATAAACAACAACCAACGTTCAACACAAACCAATCTCGGCGCATCGCCAACTCCTTCGTCTCGAGGGTTCCTCCGGTAAGCACCATGCTGCCTAGATCGCATCTCGCGATCTAGGCAGCACGAGCCTGCCTAGTTGTTCATGCGTTGCTCGTACTGAAGCCTTTTTGATGGCGAGCAACGTAGTTATCATAGATGTGTTAGGGTTAGCATTGTTCCTAGTATCATATGCTGTCGTAGTGCAACCCTTGCGCATCTAGCCGTCCCTGTACCTCATCATGGGTGCAGGGGCGGCACCCCGCTTGATCGTTGTTTAGTAGATCTGATCCGTTACAGTCAGCTCCTTGATTCATCAAGGATTAGTTTAATATCTGCAATAGTTAGGCCTTACAAAGGGTTGGAGGATCGGCATGCAGGGTGTAGTTTGCTGCCCCTAGACAGGATGTTCCGAGGATCAACCTAGTGTTGGTTTTTAGGCCTTGTCTAGGGCTGGCTTACGTTTACCGTGCGTGAGCGCGAGGCCCAATCGTGAGTAGGATGATCCGATTATGCGGTGAAAACCCCAGATCGTCGTGGATCTCATATGCTTTATCATGATCAAGCAGGACCACCATATATTCGGCCACCTTGGACGAATCATGGGTGAATCGGCTCCATGAGCCGATTCACAGGACAACCTGAGAGCCGATCGAGGCTCGTATTTAACGTGTACGTGTATGCCCTGCAGGAAACTAAGCGAGGCATCATCCACACCTTCCGACCAGGTATAGGTCGTGGCACGCCTTGCAATTTGTCGGCGCGCGACCGAGGAGGCTGGGCCGTGCTCGAGGGACTGGGGCCAGCGCAGCCCTAGTTGTTCCCGGCTCTACGGTGTTGACCAGTCACTGCCCGCCGGTGGGTTTCTGACGTCAACACATTCTGGCACGCCCGGTGGGACGATCTTCAACGACAACCACCTCGCCATCCACATCAGAGATGGCGAAAAGCACCCCGGTCGAGTACGAGGATCGGAATGGCGAAGTCAAGGTCCTCCGCGAAGCCGACCTCATCGGCTCTTCCCACGACGCCCGCTCCCATGGCGTCAACACGGTCGATCTCAGCCACTCCATAAGGGAACCAGGGTTCTCTTTCGATGCCAATATGGCAGGGTTCGTGATTCATGACGCGGACAAAGCGGAAAGCAGCCACACTGTGGCAAAGAGAAAAACGAGGCTGTTCCACGTGACCGGCCCCAAGACGACAATAAACGGTACCTGGCCGAGGAGGAGGCGAGAAGCATGCGGTATCCGCCCATTATCCGTGCATCTCCTCAGCAAATATGAACAGCCACACGGCCGACATCGCCGCTACTAAACGACGATGAAGGATATCGTCGGTGCAGTGCAAGCAGGGGTATCGTCGGCCACGACGAAACGACGACGGGTACGAGCGTCGCGCCAGGAGAGGTCAGAAGAGCAAGACAACATGGACAAGCACTGGAACTGTCCCTTCTTCAGACACTGCTGGGATTCCGGAATGAGCCGATTACCAACAATCGGCAATTGCCCAGAATGTAAACAAAAGGAGAAGGGTACAGCCAAGGTGTCCGTGTTCGAGCGTCTAGGGCCTCTCCCGCCTTGGAGCAAGCACACTGAGTCCGTTCAGATGGGAGATCACGAGGAACTAGGACGATGATGAAGAGGATAAGTATCATCGGCCAAGATGGTGTCCTGACGGGCTCAGCCGCTCCCAAAAACGAAGGGTTCAGCGACTACGTGCGTTGGAAGAAGCCGAAAGGTTATATCTGCACGCGCTGAGGAAGGCACGGCCTGACTTGGCGCCAAATTCAGCGAACCTGAATGAAGAAGGGCGGCCACAAGAAAGAGTGGCCCCTCAACCGATGATGAAACATCGGTGCTTCGCTGCTTCATCCTTCTGCGAATTTAGCGCTCCAAGGTTATATGAAGCACTGTGGCACAGCTGGACTGCGGCCCACGGCCGGTCATCTTCGAGAAGCCGCGAGAAAGAGTTACAGGCATCTGAAGGCCCTGTACTTACGAGGTTACATCAATGGGCAGCTTGTCAATAAGATGTTGGTGGACACGGAGCGGCAGTCGGCAGTCACATTATGCCATACTCCATGCTACGGCGGTTGGGACGCTCCAGCTCGGATTTGATCAAAACCAATGTAACATTGAGCGATTTCAACGGCCAAGCATCTGACGCGCAAGGTGTTCTAAACGTGGATCTGACCGTAGGAAGGAAGACTATCCCTCGACGTTCTTTGTTTATCGACAGCAAAAGCACATATCTTGTAATATTAGGGAGGGATTGGATCCACGCCAATTGCATCCCATCCACGATGCACCAATGCCTGATACAGTGGGATGGAGATGAAGTGGAGGTCGTCACGCCGATGATTCAGCCGAAATTTCAACAGCCGGCATGGGCATTTGGGACGTCAGGCCAAGACCACTCTCGGGCATCAATTTGGATGACGGCGAACGTAGATGTGACAAAGAACGGGGTAAGGCTGGTATCCACCGGCCATAGCTTCCATGGACTACGTGCAAGCCTGCGATCGGCCCTCAAAATGAAAAGCGGGGATCTCATCTCCAACATGCCATGTACATCCAAGGAGTTGCCACCCATCGTCAAGCATTGCAGGAGGCGATTTTGGCAATCGGCCAGAACATCCTCAACAAAGGTCGTTGTGTTAAACAGTGATCCAGATCTGAAGAGCCGATACCATGGAAGAGAATCGACTGAGAGGGTACGAGTGGAGACGGATGTTAAGTTACGAGCAGCTCAAGTGTGGGGAATACATAAACAAATCGGCCACATAAAATCGAACATCGAAATTTTGAGGGCACGGCCATCGACTTGGACGTCACCACCTTGCCCGTGCACGAAGGAGCAAGCACAGTCATCAGGCAGCGAGCTCCACCGAATATGCCGGCGCTCTTCAGTAGAATGGTTGATGCCCCAAGCGGATCACTGTGTCGACAATGTCGGGTCGCGGCCCCGCGAGGCAGTATATCTCTTCTGAAACCAGGAGAATAGTCGATGATGAGCCGATATTATCGACGAGGAGAAGCTCAGGGAGACAGTTGGCCCTGAAGGGTCCTTCACTATAGGAAGCCGATTTTTTCCCAATCGGCTGGCCCTGCATCTCAGCTTGCCTGAAGAATGATGCTGATGTCACCAGAAACATCAGTTTCTACATGCAAGCCTTTTGAGTGACACGCACGGGGCTTTGTTGTGGGCACCTACCCGGAACCAGATGGCCAGCCCGCTGGGTTGGCTAGCAAGGCTCATGATCTTGCTTGAGGTCTCATGGGGCAAAGCCGACGCTTGGCCGTCGACTCAAGGGGTATGGTGGTTACAGGCAGAGATCTCGTGGAGCATCCATCACCGAATCGGCAGTGTTTGCGCTGCGGATCAGTCTAGGGTCATGAGAACAACCGATGATCGTCCGATGATCTTGACGAGCCGAACCATTCGAGCCAAGCTATTTGCACCAGAAGCTGCATCAGTTCGCCCAAGATGATGAGCTAATTAGGACAGCAAGGTGGTTCCTCGGTTCAAGGGAGCTGCTGACCTTTTCAGAATCTGCCAGGGGCTGGCTCCTTGAGCCTAACACAGTGATACAGTCGGGAAACCGATGGTGGCCCGATCAGCTGGTCTGCTTTTATCCTCGCCTGCTTAGGCTCGAGAGACGCTAAGCCTTAAGGTTCCTTGTTCTATGGAGCCGATTTGGTTGAAATCGGTTGCTCTGCATCATAACTCGTCAAGAGAGGGTGAATTATTGCAGACGGATGGCTGGAGGTAGTGGAAAGAAGCAACGATCGCTGACGGACTCTGGACAGGTGTGACTACAAAGAGATGAGGCATTACCAGGGCAGTGGCAAAGAAGATCCGGTAGATGAGAATGCCGCTGGTCCAATAGTCCGTGTAGTTGAATCTGCATTTCCGGGATCTAAGGATTTGCGGGTGCGGCTCGTCAGGAGTGGAGAATGCAGATGGATCACTTATGAGTTATCATGAGAGTCGATCATTGCTTAGCATCGCTCCTTAACACCGACTGTTGGCCGTTCGACAGCCCGGTATAAGGGCAATCGGCTAAATTACCATAAAGAAGGACGACAAGAATCGAGTCGGGGAAGTTCTCCATTGATCAACTAGAGTTCTTACATAAAGAGCTAATTGCTCTCAAGAAGATCTAGGGGCCACATTGCCCATCTACTACACTGGCCCTAGGCTAGGGTCCTATCTAGGGGCCGTTGCTGCCCTCGTCAGTTGTCGCCATCATCGCCGTCGTCGGCGCTGCTCCCAGCCGACTCGTCGTCGCTGCTGCTGTGGCGGCCGCCGGCGGGACCTTCGTTGTCCTCGTCTTCTTCATCGGCGTCGTCGTCGTCGGCGCCGAATCGCTGAATTGCCGGGCCAGGGGCAATGGCGCTCGGCCGGCGGCTCGTCGGAGGAGAGCGTCCTCTTCTTCCTCCTCCTCCGGCCTCTCCTCTCTTCGGAGGAGGGGGCCCCGTCCGGGGAAGGTGGTCGTCGTCGCTTTCCTCCATAGCCTCACTCCCTGGCAAGGAAGGAGGAGTCGCTCTCCCACGTCGGTCAAGGGATGGTCGTCCTCTGACCAGAGTGGAAAGTCGTGGCTTGGCTCATCCCGGCCTCGATGGCGCGGCTGTTGGCGCGTGGGCTTCCTCCGGTTTCCACTCCGAGAAAGGCCGGCTCGCGGAAGAGAGGGAGAGGCTAGCAGCAGAGAAAGATTAGACGAGGAGGGAGGACATGGTGGCACAGGAGGGTTTTCTTTGGAAGTGCTAGTGCTGCAGAGGATGAGGGAAAGCTCTGAAGTGGCGAGACAAAGAGAATATTTGGTTTAATGCCCTAAGCAGTTCCGGACGTGGTGCAGAGCACGTCAAGTGCGATGCGAGAGAGAGCGAGAGCAAACGTCATCATAAAAGAAGCTGCAGGACACGACGCTTTATTGCACTGCCTGAACCATATGGGGCTGTGGCCCTGGGCTGGGTTGGCGTTGCCCACATTCTGCTTGAGGTCTTCATAGGGCAGCCACGCTGGCCGTCGATCAAGGGGTAGCAGGTTGCAAAGAGACTGCAGACATCCATCACCGACTGGCAGAGCTGCAGGTCTGCTGGATCGCTCCAGGGTCATGAGAACAACCGATGATCGTCCGATGATCTTGATGAGCCGAACCATTCGAGCCGAGCTATTTGCACCAGAAGCTGCATCAGTTCGCCCAAGATGATGAGCTAATTAGGACAGCAAGGTGGTTCCTCGGTTCAAGGGAGCTGCTGACCTTTCCAGAATCTGCCAGGGGCTGGCTCCTTGAGCCTAACACAGTGATACAGTCGGGAAACCGATGGTGGCCCAATCAGCTGGTCTGCTTTTATCCTCGCCTGGACTAAGGCTCGGGGGGCAGCTCGCCCTTAAGGTTCCTTGTTCTATGGAGCCGATTTGGTTGAAATCGGCTTGCTCTGCATCATAACTCGTCAAGAGAGGGTGAATTATTGCAGACGGGAATGGCTGGAGGTAAAAGAAGCAACGATCGCTGACGGACTTTGGACCAGGTGTGACTACAAAGAGATGAGGCATTATCAGGACAGTGGCAAAGAAGATCCGGTAGATGAGAATGCCGCTGAGGTCCAATAGTCCGTGTAGTTGAATCTGCATTTCCAGGATCTAGGATTTGCACGATTGTGGCTCGTCCGGGAGGTGGAGGTCCGGATGGATCTACCTCGAGTTTATCATGAGAGTCCGATGCATTGCCATCGGCTCCTTAAGCACCGACCAGATTGGCAGTCGGCAAGCCCGGTATAAAGGGCAATCGGCTAAATTACCATAAAGAAGGACGACAAGATCGAGTCGGGGAAATTCTCCATTGATCAACTAGAGTTCTTACATAAAGAGCTAATTGCTCTCAAAAGAAGATCCTAGGGGCTACATTGCCCGTCTACTACTGATGGCCCTGTGCTAAGGTCCTATCTAAGGGCCGTTGCTGCCCTCGTCGCTGTCGCCATCATCGCCGTCGTCGGCGCTGCTCCCGGCCGGCTCGCCGCTGTTGTAGCGGCCGCCGGCAGGACCTTCGTTGTCCTCGTTCTTCTTCCACCGCCCGCCGCCGCCGCCGGGGCCGTCGGGTCGGCCGAGATTGGGCCGGCCAGCGGCAGGCGCTGGCCGGCGGCTCGTCGGAGTGAGCCGCCATCTTCTTCCTCCTCCTCCTGCTCTCTCCTCTTCGAGGAAAGTTCCGTCCCAGTGGGAAGCGTGGTCGTCGTCGCTTTCCTCCACCGCCTCCTCCCTGGCAAGGAAGGAGAGGTCGCTCTCCCCGTCGGTCAGGGACTGGTCGTCCTCTGACCAGGTGGAGAAGTCGTGGCTTGGCTCATCCCCGGCCTCGATGGCGCGGCGAATGTTGGCCGCGTGGGCTTCCTCCGGTTTCCACTCCGGCGTCGGCTCGCGGAAGGGGGAGGACTGCGCAGAAAGGTCTGACGAAGAGGAGGACATGGTGGCACAGGAGGGTTTTTTCTTTGGAAGTGCTAGTGCCTGGAGGATGAGGAAGAGAGCTACAGGAAGTGGCCGAATAAAAGGGGGAATATTTGGTTTAATGCCTAAGCAGTTCCCGAGGACGTGGTGCCAGAACCGTCAAGTCGTGCAGAGAAGGCGAGGAGGCAAGACGTCATCATAAAGGAAACTGCGACGGTTCTGCCACGACATGACCCGAGGAAAAAACAGATGGTTTTGATATTATCATTACCAAAACCAGGGGGGGCATGTGTTATCACCCTATTTTGGCCAAATCAGGAGACGGGCCGTAAGTGGAGATGGGCTTAAAGGACGTACACGTGGAGCATCTTCGAAGCGGCCTTGCGCTGGGAGTTCGGGCTTAATTGCCCATGTATCTGTAACATATTAGATCGCATCTTAGTTTAGAAGTTAGAGTTTTACCCGTGCACGGTTTAGTGCACGCCCACATTAGAAAGTCCCCTGGACTATAAATATGTACCTAGGGTTTATGGAATAAACAACAACCAACGTTCAACACAAACCAACTCGGCGCATCGCCAACTCCTTCGTCTCAGGGTTCTCCGTAAGCAATTCATGTCGCCTAGACGTATTCATCTGTGCAGACAGCCTGCCTAGTTGTTCATGCGTTGCTCGTACTGAAGCCTTTTGATGGCGAGCAACGTAGTTATCATAGATGTTTTAGGGCTTGCATCATAATATGCTCGCGTAGTGCAACCCTTGCGCATCTAGCCTGCCTCGTACCTCATCATGGTGCAGGGCGGCACCCCGCTTGATCGTTGTTTAGTAGATCCGATCCGTTACGGTTGCTCCTTGATTCATCAAGGATTAGTTTAATATCTCATTAGATAGGGCCTTACAAAGGGTTGGAGGATCCAATGCATGGTGTAGTTTGCTGCCCCTAGAAAAGGATGTTCCGAGGATCAACCTAGTGTTGGTTTTTAGGCCTTGTCTAGGGGCTGGCTTACGTTTACCGTGCGTGAGCGCGAGGCCCAATCGTGAGTAGGATGATCCGATTAGTGCGGTGAAAACTCCTGCATCGTCAGGATCTCATGCTTTATCATGATCACAGATTCACCATATATTCCGGCCACCTTGGATCGAACATGGGTGAATCGCTCCATGAGCCATCTGGCCAGACAACTCCGAGAGCCGACGAGCTCGTATTTAACGTGTACGGGTGTGCCCAGGAAACTAGGCGAGGCATCATCCACACCTTCCTGACCAGGTATAGGTCAGGCCAGCATCGGACGTGTGTACCAGAGGCTTTGCGGGCCGTCGCTTCAGAGGGACTGGGGCCAGCCGCAGCCCTAGTTGTTCCCGGCTCTACGGTGTTGACCAGTCACTGCCCGCCGGTGGGTTTCTGACGTCAACAAGTTGATAAACAAGGTCTAGACATATCAAACCCAGAAAAATCATGTATCTACCCCCTATATATCCCTAAACCCTGACTTATATGAAGTCAAGATGAAAGAGAAGTGGTTTTTTGTTTCAAGCATGGAAATTTCAAAACCTCCCCAAACTTCATTTTAGAGTGACTAAGAAGGATACAAGCTTGCCTTTTCATTTTCATGTTTTAAACTTGTTTAAATTATCTTGGTCAAATCTAGGATTTGACAAGATTCAAATGGGCAAACATATGATAAGTGATGCAAATATCATTTCTAAGTGCGGGCAAACCAGAGATATGTGGTTTTTGGTTTCAAACATATTCAAACGAGAGAAATCATGTATCTACCCCCTAACACTAAACTCTGTCTCATGAAGTCAAGCGCATGCATGAAGATATGTGGTTTTTGGTTTCAAACATGGAAATTTCAAAAACCCTCCCAAGAGCTTCATTTCGAAGTGATTAATTAAGAAGCATACATGCATGCTTACTTTTTCATATTCATGTTTTAAACTTATTCAAATCTTGGTGAAACCTAGGATTTGACCAAGATTCAAATGGGTATAAAAATTTAAAAAATACAAAAAAGGTCTTCTTATGTTATATAGTAGGCATTCAATTAAGTTGATAAACAAGTTCTAGACATATTCAAACAAGAAAAATCATGCATGTATCTACCCATAACCCTAAACTTTGTTTCATGAAGTCAAGCATGAAGATATGTGGTTTTTGGTTTCGAACATGGAAATTCAAAAACCCTCCCAAGAGCTTCATTTTGAAGTGACTAAGAAGCATACATGCTTACTTTTTCATATTCATGTTTTTAACTTATTCAAATCTTGGTGGAACCAAGGATTTGACAAAGATTCGAATGGGTATAAAAATTCAAAAAAAACAAGGTCTTCTCTTATGTTATATAGTAAGCATTCATTAATTTGATAAACAAGGTCTAAACATATTCAAACCAGGAAAATCATGTATCTACCACCTAACCCTAAACTCTGTCTTATGAAGTCAAGCATGCATGAAGAGAAGTGGTTTTTGGTTTCAAGCATGGAAATTTCCATGTTTGAAACCCAAAACCACTTCTCTTCATATGCTTGACTTCATATGACAGAGTTTAGCGTTAGGGGGTAGATACATGATTTTTTGGTTTGAATATGTCCAAACCTTGTTTATCAACTTGAATGTGTAATATATATATGACATAAGAAGACTGCATGCTTTGGTTTTTCATTTTTTGATTTTTTTGAAATTTTAAGCCCATCTGATTCTTTGTCAAATAATAGGTTTGACCAAGATTTAAACATGTTTAAAACATGAAAATGAAAAAGGTAAGCCTCCATCCTTCTTAGTCACTCCAAAATGAAGCTTTTTGGAGGGTTTTTGAAAATTCCATGTTTGAAACCCAAAACGACTTCTCTTCGTGCTTGACTTGATAAGACAGAGTTTTGGGTTAGGGGTAGATACATGATTTTTCCGGTTTGAATATGTCTAGACCTTGTTTATCAACTTAAATGCTAACTATATGACATCAGAATGGGCATAAAAATTTAAAAAAATTAAAAATGTAAAACCAAAATTTAATTGGGAGGAAAGGGTACATGAATTACAATTAAAAAACAAGGTAACTTAAATACTTGGATGCCCCAAGATGTGTGGAAGCCCAAAACAATGGCAAAACATATCATGTGCGCATGCTGCATCCAATTCAAGTAGAACACATAGTAGGCACCGATAGTTTGACCTAAATTTGAAATCAAAGAGAAGGTGGTTAGAAAAAATCAAAATTGGCAAAGCAAAGCATGAAATCAAAAAATTGTGATGCACTCTAGCTATGAAAATTATCAAACAATGCAAACCAAAATGATTTTTTAGAGGAATACTAGTTCAACTTATTTAATTTTTTATTTGTAGGCCAAAATCAAACCCCGTAGTTGGATTTTTTTTTCAACTTGATCTGTAGTACTGGGGAAAACCCTAGTTTATAACCTATTTAATAATAGATTCGTAGTCGATTCTTTTACTTTTTTATTATTACTATGCAGCACATGTGTGTTTGCCCGTCGAGTGAAACTCGGAGGAAGAGGAATCACTCGGAAGGAGAAGAAGGGAGAGCAGTCACGGGGCCCCTCTTATTGATGGTGTATATTCTTTTTCTGGTGATGTTGACTGTTGTGCAGGGTTTGTCAGTGCGCAGGAGGTGCGAGCGAGCGAGCGAGAGCGAGTCGAGCGAGGCCGAGAATGAGAGAGATTTGTTTTTTTTTGTGAGAGGGACAACCGAAGGATCCAGAAGGACCCACAGACTTCCAATACGCATCCTGATGCGTCTTCTCTTGACAAAGAAGATGGCTGGGAGTTGGCGTACCTATTGCACGTGACTTGTGCTCACTCAAGTGTGGGACCACACGCGTGGGCACCACACGTAAGTGACAGACCTGTTGGTGTAAAAACTCGGTTGATTATTATAGTGCATTAGAACAAAGTTTCCTATGGATTCAAGGGTAGGAAATCCAAGTTAACTCATTTACATGACATTATTTTTTCCATGAAGCAAAGTTAACACTATCAATTGGTACATTTTGGAGTGACTAAGAAGGATCAATGCTTACTTATTCGTTTAATTTCACGTGTTAAACTTGTCTAAATCTTGTTCAAACCTAGGATTTGACCAAGATTCAAATGGGCAGAAAAATAATTAAAAAACAGAAAAATGAAAAACCAAATCACATAGTAAGCATTCAAGTTGATAAACAAGGTCTAGACATATTCAACCAGACAAATCATGTATCTATACCCCTAACCCCTAAACTCTTCTTATGAAGTCAAGCATGTGAAGAGAAGTGGTTTTGGGTTTGGGGGTATATATACATGATTTTTATTGTTTAAATATATATAGACTTTGTTGATCAACATGAATGCTTAATTACTATATGACATAAGAAGTTTATGTGCTTTGGTGTTTCATTTTTTTGATTTCTTTGAATTTTTATGCCCATTTGAATCTTGGTCAAATCCTAGGTTTGACAAAGATTTAAACAAGTTTGAAACATGAAAATGAAAAAGTAAGCTTGGATCCTTCTTAGTCACTCCAAAATGAAGCTTTTGGGTGGGTTTTTGAAATTTCCATGTTTGAAACCCAAAACCACTTCTTCTCTTCATGCTTGACTTCATAAGACAACGTTTAGGGTTAGGGGGTAGATACATGATTTTTCTGGGTTTGAATATGTCTAGACTTCGTTGATCAACTTGAATGCTTAGTATATTACATAAGAAGACTATGTGGTTTGGTTTTTGATTTTCTTGATTTTGTTTGATTTTTTATGACCATTTGAATCTTGGTCAAATCCTAGGTTTGACCAAGATTTAAACAAGTTTAAAACATGAAAATGAAAAAGTAAGCATGGATCCTTCTTAGTCATGACAATGAGTTAACTTGGCTTTACTACCCTTGATGAATCCATAGGAAACTTTTTGTACTAATGCAGTATAATATTCTGGTTTGAATATGTCTAGACCTTGTTTATCAACTTAATTTGAAAGACATACAAGTTATAGCACACATAGTGCATACATTTTCACACATACTGCACTAGATGATAACCCTATAGTTTGAGGCCATTTGGATGAGGTCGAAAAAATTCTTGGATTAGAATCGTGTTGTTCGAACCCCGTAGTTGGATTTTTTTGAACCCTTGATCTTTAGAACTGGGCAAAACCCAAGTTTAACCATGCAAGATTCAAATGGCCCTAAAAATTCAGAAAAAATCAAAAGAATGAAAAACCAAAGCACATATATAGCATTCTTATGTCATATGTATAGTAAGCATGCATTCAAGTTGATAAACAAGGTCTAGACATATATATTCAAACCAGAAAAATCATGTATATATCTACCCCTAAAACTCTAATTAAACTATGTCTTATGAAGTCAATCATGTAGAGAAGTGGTTTTGGGTTTCAAATATGGAAATTTCAAGAACCTCCCAAAAGCTTCATTTTAGAGTGACTAAGAAGGATCCAGGCTTATCTTTTCATTTCATGTTTTAAACTTGTTTAAATCCTGGTCAAACCTAGGATTTGACCAAGATTTATGGGCATAAAATTCAAAAAAATCAGAAAAATAAAAAACCAAAGCACATAAGCATATTCAAGTTGATAAACAAGGTTTGGACATATTCAACCCATACACAAATCATGTATCTACCCCTAACCCTAAACTCTGTCTTATGAAGTCAAGCATGAAGAGAAGTGGTTTCGGTTTCAAACATGGAAATATCAAAAACCTCCCAAAAACTTCATTTTAGAGTGACTGAGAAGGTTACATGCTTCCCTTTTCATTTTCATGTTTTAACTTGTTTAAATCTTGGTCAAACCTAGAATTTGACAAGATTCAAATGGGCATCAAAATTCAAAAAAATCAGAAAAAGAAAAACCAAAGCAATAGTTTTCTTATGTCATATAGTAAGCATTAAAGTTGATAAACAAGGTCTAGACATATTCAACCAGACAAATCATGTATCTATACCCTAACCCCTAAACTCTGTCTTATGAAGTCAAGCATGTGAAGAGAAGTGGTTTTGGGTTTCAAACATGGAAATTTCAAAAACCTCCCAAAAGCTTCATTTTAGAGTGACTAAGAAGGATACATGCTTCCTTTTTCATTTTCATGTTTAAACTTGTTTAAATTATCTTGGTCAAACCTAGGATTCGACATGATTCAAATGGGCATCAAAATTAAAAAAAAATAAAAAGGAAAAACCAAAGCAATAGTTTTCTTATAGTCATATAAAAGCATTAAGATAAACAAGGTCTAGATATATCCAAACCAGACAAATCATGTATCTACCCCTGGCCTGTCGATCTTATGAAGCTAGTCATAAGAAGGGAACTCGTTTCGGTTTCAAACATAAAATTACACAGACATCCAAAAGCTTCTCCATTTTAGAGTGACTACGAAGGATACTGACTTTTTTCATTTTCATGTTTAAACTTGTTTAAATCTTGGTCAAACCAAGGATTTGACCAAGATTCAAATGGGCCTAAAAATTTAGAAAAAATCAAAAGAGAATGAAAAACCAAAGCACATAGCATTCTTATGTCATATGTATAGTAAGCATTCAAGTTGATAAACAAGGTCTAGACATATTCAAACCAAAAAATCATGTATATATCACCCTAACCCTAAACTGATCTGTCGATCTTATGGAGTCCATCATGAAGAGAAGTGGTTTTGGGTTTCAAACATGGAAATTTCAAGAAAATTCCAAAAGCTTCATTTTGGTAACTAAGAAGGATCCATGCTTACTTACTCATTTTCACGTGTTAAACTTGTCTAAATCTTGGTGAAACCTAGGATTTGACCAAGATATGATTCAAATGCGCAGAAAATTAAAAAGTCAGAAAAATTAAAAACCAAAGTACATAGTCTTCTTATGTCATATAGTAAGCATATTCAAGTTGATAAACAAAGGTTTGGACATATTCAAACCATACAAATATGTATCTATACCCCTAACCCTAAACTTTTTCTGAAAGTCAAGCATGAAGAGAAGTGGTTTTGGGTTTCACAAGATGGAAATTTCAAAAACCTCCAAAAACTTCATTAGAGTGACTGAGAAGTTAGCATAAAGTTGATAAACAAGGTTTAGACATATTCAAACCAGACAAATCATGTATCTACCCCTAACCCTAAACTCGGTCTTATGAAGTCTAGCATGAAGAGAATCGTTTTGAGTTTCAAACGTTTAAGCCAAAAGCCCATTTCAAATATTTCAAACTTATTCAAAGTTATTCAAATTTGAAAGACATACAAGTTATAGCACACATAGTGCATACATTTTCACACATACTGCACTAGATGCTAACCCTATAGTTTGAGGCCACTTGGATGAGGTCGAAAAAGTTCTTGGATTAGAATCGTGTTGTTCGAACCCCGTAGTTGGATTTTTTTGAACCTTGATCTGTAGTACTGGGCAAAACCCTAGTTTAACCTATTTAATTATAGATTAGTATATCGATTTTTCTACCTTTTTATTATTACTATGCTGCAGATGTGCGTTTGCCCGTCGAGTGAAACTCGGAGGAAGAGGGATCACTCGGAAGGAGAGAAAAAAGGCAGAGCATTATGGTGTCTCTTTTTCGGGTGATGATGAGGATGTTGACTGTTGTGCAGGGTTTGTCAGTGCGCAGGACGTGCGAGCGAGCGAGCGGTCAGCGAGGCCGAGAATGAGATAGATTTGTTTTTTTTGAGAGGGACAACCGAAGGATCCAGAAGGACCCACTGACTTCCAATGACGCATGCGTCTCCTCTTGACAAAGAAGATGGCTGGGAGTTGGCGTACCTATTGCACGTGACTTGTGCTCACTGAAGTGTGGGACCTCACGCGTGGGCACCACACGTAAGTGACAGACCTGTTGGTGTAAAAACTCGGTTGATTATAATAGTGCATTAGAACAAAGTTTCCTATGGATTCAAGGGTAGGAAATCCAAGTTAACTCATTTACATGACATTATTTTTCCCAATAAAGCAATATCTATCAATTGGTACATTTTGGAGTGACTAAGAAGGATCAATGCTTACTTATTCGTTTAATTTCACGTGTTAAACTTGTCTAAATCTTGTTCAAACCTAGGATTTGACCAAGATTCAAATGGGCAGAAAAATAATAAAAAAACAGAAAAATGAAAAACCAAATCACATAGTCTTCTTATGTCATATAGTAAGCATTCAAGTTGATAAACAAGGTCTAGACATATTCAAACCAGACAAATCATGTATCTATACCCCTAACCCCTAAACTCTGTCTTATGAAGTCAAGCATGTGAAGAGAAGTGGTTTTGGGTTTCAAACATCGAAATTTCAAAAACCTCCCAAAAGCTTCATTTTAGAGTGACTAAGAAGGATACATGCTTCCCTTTACATTTTCATGTTTTAAACTTGTTTAAATTATCTTGGTCAAACCTAGGATTTGACGAAGATACAAATGGGTGGGCACAAAATTCAAAAAAATCAGAAAAATGAAAAACCAAATCACATAGTCTTCTTATGTCATATCGTAAGCAATCAAGTTGATAAACAAGGTCTAGATATATCCAAACCAGACAAATCATGTATCTACCCCCTGATCTTATGAAGTCTAGCATGAAGGGAAGTCGGGTTTCAAACATTGAAATTTAAAGAACATCCCAAAAGCTTCATTTTAGAGTGACTAAGAAGGATACAGACTTCCCTTTTCATTTTCATGTTTTAAATTTGTTTAAATCTTGGTCAAACCAAGGATTTGACCAAGATTCAAATGGCCCTAAAAATTCAGAAAAAATGAAAAGAATGAAAAACCAAAGCACATAACATTCTTATGTCATATGTATAGTAAGCATTCAAGTTGATATACAAGGTCTAGACATATATATTCAAACCTAGGATTTGACTAAGATTCAAATGGGCATAACAAATTCAAAAAACAAAAACCAAACACATAGTCTTCTGATGTCATATAGCAAGCATTCAAGTTGATAAACAAACTTGTTTAAATCATGGTCAAACCTAGGATTTGACCAAGATTCAAATGGGCATAATTTTAAAAAAATGTAAAATCAAGGCACATAGTCTTCTTATGTCATATAGTAAGCATTCAATTAAGTTGATAAACAAGGTCTAGACATATCAAACCAGAAAATTCATGTGTCTAGCTACCCCTAACCCTAAACTCTGCACGAAGAGAAGTGGTTTTGGGTTTCAAACATGGATATTTCAAAAACCCTCCCAAAAACCTTCATTTTGGAGTTAATAAGAAGGATCAAGGCTTACTTTTTCATTTTCATGTTTTAATCTTTTTTAAATCTTTGTCAAACCTAGGTTTTGACCAATATTCAAAAGGGCATAATTTTAAAAAAATGAAATATCAAGGCACATAGTCTTCTTATGTCATATAGTAAGCATTCAATTAAGTTGATAAACAAGCTCTAGACATATTCAAACCAGAAAAATCATGATGTATCTACCCCCTATATATCCCTAAACCCTAACTTATGAAGTCAAGCATGAAGAGAAGTGGTTTTTGGTTTAAATCATGGAAATTTCAAAAACCCTCCCAAGAGCTTCATTTTGGAGTGACTAATTAAGAAGCATACATGCTTACCTTTTCATATTCATGTTTTAAACTTGTTCAAATCTAGGTCAACAAACCTAGGATTTGACGAAGAATCAAATGGGTATAAAAAATTTAAAAACAAGCTCTAGATAAGCTCAAGTTGAAAAACAAGTTCTAGACATATTCCAACCAGAAAAATCATGTATGTACCCCCTATATATATATCCCTAAACCCTGACTTATGAAGTCAAGCATGAAGAGAAGTGGTTTTTGGTTTCAATCATGGAAATTTCAAAAACCCTCCCAAGAGCTTCATTTTGGAGTGGCTAAGAAGGATAGATACTTAATTTTTCATATTTATGTTTTAAACTAGTTTAAATCATGGTCAAACCTAGGATTTGACCAAGATTCAAATGGGCATAAAAATTCAAAATAAATGAAAATAAATGAAAAACCAAGGCACGTAGTCTTCTTATGTCATATAGTAAGCATTCAATTAAGTTGATAAACAAGGTCTAGACATATTCAAACCAGAAACATCATGTATCTAGCTACCCTAGCCCTAAACTCTGTCTTATGAAGTCAAGCATGCATGAAGAGAAGTCGTGGTTTTTGGTTTCAAACATGGAAATTTTAAAAACCCTACCAAGATCTACATTTTGGAGTGACTAAGAAGGATATATGCTTAATTTTTCCTATTCATGTTTTATTAAACTTGTTTAAATCATGGTCAAACCTAGGATTTGACCAAGATTCAAATGGGCATAAAAATTCAGAAAAAACAAAAAATGGAAAATCAAGGCACATAGTCTTCTTATGTCACATTAGTAAGCATTCAATTAAGTTGATAAACAAGGTCTAGATATATTCAAACCAGAGAAATCATGTATCTACCCCTAACCCTAAACTCTATCTCATGAAGTCAAGCATGAAGATATGTGGTTTTTGGTTTAAAACATGGAAATTTCAAAAACCCTCCCAAGAGCTTCATTTTGGAGTGACTAAGAAGGATATATGCTTAATTTTTCATATTCATGTTTTCAACTTGTTTAAATCATGGTCAAACTTAGGATTTGACCAAGATTCAAATGGGCATAAAATTAAAAAAACAATAAAATGAAAAACCAATGCACATAGTCTTCTTATGTCATATATATAGTAAGCATTCAATTAAGTTGATAACAAGGTCTAGACATATTCAAACGAGAAAAATCATGTATCAAGCTACCCCTAACCCCAAACTCTGTCTTATGAAGTCAAGCATGAAGAGAAGTACGTGGTTTTTTGGTTTCAAACATGGAAATTTCAAAAACCCTCTCAAGAGCTTCATTTTGGAGTGACTACGAAGGATACATGCTTAATTTTCATATTCATGTTTTAAACTTGTTTAAATCATGGTCAAACCTAGGATTTGACCAAGATTCAAATGGGCATATATGAATCTTTAGCAGGTGCGTTTTTTTACTAATCCATATGGAATATTTTGATAAAACCCTTTTAGAAGGCTTTGTTAAGGCCTCAAGGACAATGAGTTGGGAGGAGGCCAGGTAGACTGTAGCTAGGCATTGATTCGGAATTTATGATGCTTGCGACTTGCTTGCGTGGCTTGTTGATTTCCCAGGTGACGCAGCTTTTTTTGACTGCCCAGCCATGGATAGGTCATAGGAGTGCAGAGCTGTAGGCGGTGCGGATAAGTACGCGGGGCATTGATGATGTAGGTGTGTTCGGTTGCCCACGCGAGTGCAGAGCTGTAGGGTTATGCGAGTAGGCCTTTAAACTGGGAGGTGGCACAAGAAGATTTTAGTAAGGAATGGTTCCTTTCCAGAGGAATGGAATGGTTCCATCCCCGCGTTCGGTTTGGACAAAAAGG
The DNA here is from genome assembly GCA_030979885.1 of Lolium multiflorum. Lineage (NCBI taxonomy): Eukaryota > Viridiplantae > Streptophyta > Magnoliopsida > Poales > Poaceae > Lolium > Lolium multiflorum. The sequence continues at coordinate 113,586,293 of CM061749.1, read as the reverse complement.
AGGTACAGAATGGTACTGTTTTTTGTTCGGTTGGAGGAATTGGAGAGCAGAACGGAATGTGGTTAAACTAAACTTTTGTCTAAGAATCGTAATTAACAATGGCAAATAGCCTTTTAAATCTTAAAATCGTAATTAACAACGCCTAATGGCCTTTTTAATCTTAAAATCGTAATTAATGTTATTTTTTGTATGGTCGGGGAATTTGGAGAGTAGAACGGAATGAAGTTAAAGTTTAATCTTTTGTCTAAATATCGTAATTAATAGTGGCCTTTTTAATCTCAAAATCATAATTAACAACAACTAATAATTTTTTTGGTTGGATTAGTGAAGTGCTTTGTAATTAATAGCGGCTAAGTAACAGCCGTTCCACCACATTCCACCGATTCGGTGGAATGGGTGCATTCTGCATATGGGGAGAATATTCCCTTTCGAGGAACCACTCGGTTCCGTTCCATTCCACAACCGAACACAAGAATGGGCTCTAGGTGCGGAACGGTTCCATTCCATTCCACTTGGTTCTGGAACCGAACACACCCTAAATGCGTTGCAATGGAAAATGACAGTGTGTGGTGGCCTGATGGTGAAGAAGAAAGGTCGGGCGAAGAGTTGTTGGCTAGAGTCGGTTTTATACGAATCGACGAGGTGCGGGATAGTTTGATTTTAAGGGCTCCTTTCATTCACAGGATAGGGAAATCATAGGAGTAGGAATGTAGGATTGGGATTTGGGATGACATGTGTAGTTAAATCCTATAATAAGATGAGTTGCGTTTGATTGCGCCAAATGAATTTTTCCATGAGGTAGGACCAAATATTTAATCCTATACTAGGATTTGCACTACTTGATGATTCCTATAGGATTATTTCCTATTGGATATGTTCATATGAATCAAACTACTAGTGTAGGAAATATTCCTATAAGATCTAAATCCTATTATCTTATACCAACCTAATATGAATCAAAGAAGCCCTAAAGGATTTTCGAAGGAATCATGTACGAAGTATGATTTTTCTAAGTCACCCAACATATATACTAGGAATAGAACTAAGTAGTACCATATACTTAGGCCCGCATGCACAAATATTAAGTGTGGATTGAGGAAGTCGACAACTTGGGAAAAAACTTTCGCAACTGCACACCTATGTTACCACCCTTGCGACGCTAATTGTCGTAGAGCTGACCTAGAACGAACTCTTGTCTCGGTTAACATGAGAGAGATAAGGGATAAATACAATTGTGATACACTTTCCTAATATTTTGTTGAATGAGATAATCTTGTGTTTTCCTAATAGGGTTAATTAAGTACACATTTGGCAGCTCGTGTGTTGCATACGTTGGTGAACTTTAGACCCCAACTATATATTATTATTTGAACTCACCTCTAACACTTAATTATGTATAATAAGGTCCCTAACTGACCTCAAACACAATTAGGTATAACAGCGGTCCATAACTAACCTCAAACACTTAATTAGGTCTAACATTGCCCCCTTAGACTACCCACAATGGGAGTATCATAGGTAGTACACTATCATGCATCTCATGCTTGCAAAAAAGCTGATGTGGCACTGCAATTAAAGATGAGAGAGAGGATTATAATATCATAGGTAGATACCGTATCATAGCACGTAGTACTAGAAAATTTAATGTTAAATAATCTTGTACATAGATCTGCATTGAGATTCTACAAATCAATTAATATAAGAAGATTATGATACTAGTACATGATACCATGCATCGTTGACATAGTAACATGTAGTATTAATTGTATCATACACACCATACTTTTATATATGATACTATGCATTGTGACTAGTATTACTGACCTCATATATACGCTTACTTAGGTCAAACAATGGTCTTTTAAGTAGTATCGGTTTAATGAAGGTTGACCTATTTTTAACTTCATTTGTGCACTAGTAGATATGATTTGGCCCATTTTTATCCATAGGCTCATCTGATGTGATGTCTGCTATATATATTGTCTTCGATGAGTATCACGCGCATTACATACTCATACCATAGAACGAAGATGAAACCCCTTACCCTCAGCGACGTACGCAACATGGTGTTTGGGTTGAATGGCCCACCCTATTTTAAAATGTTTTAGTTAATTAATTATGTAAAAAATTATCACATATAAAGTGGAAAAAAGAAAATTAGTAAGGTGTGCCCACCTGGCCTACGGTTGTTTTGTGCGTCCTCCACTGCGTACTCCTCTTGATCTGTGACGATGAACATAGTTCTTTAGAACACATGCAACACTTACAGTTGATAGGCCGTTGCAAAGCTAATCAATGATAAAACCTGCTTTTATAATCCATTGTACTTTGATTTAATTAGTCCCTCTAATGGACCCCAACTATGTGTGCTTGAGATTTAGCAAAATGCTTTGCCGCCGTGCCACATAACAAATAATAAACAGACCAATCAAGTTTTTATCATTGCTAGACCTAACTAAGTGTTCAAGTGCTCAATTTTGACCACATTAGAGTTGAGGGGCCAAACATAATTCTTAAATACGTGAGGGACCGAACATATACTTCTAAACACCCGAGGGACAAGACAAATTTGAGTACTATTGTTATTATTAGACTAGTCACAATGGGGAGTATCATATAATAGTATCATACATATGATACTAATGTACGATATTATTTTCACAGTCCATAGTATCATCATGTAGTAGTATAATATGTTACATGTATTTAGGGATTTGTAGAATCTCAATACAAAAGTGTGTACAAGATTTGTTTGGCAGTAATTTTTCTAGTTCTACATGATATGATACGATATCTACCTATGATACCACTATCGTCTCTTTCATCATTAACTGATATGACACATCAACATTTTGCATGCATGTAGTGCATGATACTACTTATGATATTGCCATTGCGAGTAGTCTCCCTTTGTCCTAGAGTACAATGCCAATTTGTTTTCAGAGGCAAACTTAGACTAATACTTGGGCCCGCCAATTATGAGTTGCATGTCATTCAAAACTATATCATCGGATGCTTGTTTCGATGAACTTTCCAATGGTATATTTTGCGGATGTCATAAAATTAGGCTGGTCATACTATTTCTATAGTGGGTAGTATCATGGAGTAGTATCATAGTAATGCTACATTTATTATTTTTTAGAATCTCAATGCAAATTTGTGTACAAGATTTGTTTAGCATTAAGTTTTCTCGTTGTTTGCGCTATGATACAGTATCTACCTATGTTACACTAATCTCCTCTCTCCTACTTAATTAGCTGCCACATCAACATTTTTGTGGGACCAATGTGTATGATACTAGCTATGATACTAGCACTATCATGTGGGTACCTAAATCTCGAGTCAAAGTTTGACACGAAACCGATGTGGACTTTATTCATGGTGGAAGGGAGTAACAATCATAAGCACATTATTATTATTGTTTGAACAACATTTTATTTGATGTGCCATAAGAAGTTTAGAAACTCCTAGCCTGCGGAGGTGGCGTTTTGGCACACGCGTGCATATGCACCAATTATAGAAAATGATTAAAAAAATTATATAAATGTTAATTTTTTTGGTATACATTGTGACATCATATGTTCGTTCACAAGTTTTCGTGGAAAAACGACATTTTGTGTGGCGTGTAAAAAAAGGCAAAAAATATACTGTACGTAGTCGTGTTACAACATCAAAATTTGTCTTTTTTATAGGAGCCACATAATTTTTTTGTGAGAAAACTTGTGTACCAACATAAAATGTCTAGATATACATGTAAAATTTTAGTTTAGAATTTTTTGACACTTTGAAATATGGATTCACATAATGGGAGCATATGCTCCTATGAGGCAAAGTGCATTTCCGCTAGCCCCCGCCATTTCTTATATCTCTATATTGTCTATATATCTATACCTCTACCTCTACCCCCTTGGATTCCTGAACAGACGTACAGTACTAGTAGGGCCTACTATTTATTATTATTACATACTCTAAAAAAAAACCTACTGCAGCCAAAATTTAATATCATCGAGCGGTAAAATTCCCCGCCAACGCCCAAATATCTCGCGCCGCAAAGTTTCAGATCTGCGAATATTTTTTTCCTCAAAAGAAGGACTGCGAAATTCCCTTCTACTCCTCTATCGCCCAGCTTCGCCCAGCTTCGCCCTAGTTTCGCCCGCAAGCCCTCAGAGAAACCGCCCCTCTTGCCTACCTCCAGATCTTCCCGGCCGCCGCACTTCGCCGTTCAAGCTGCCACGGCTTCAAACCCCGAGGCTGCCCTATCCGCTTGATCCGCACCTACTCCGGCGTCCACCGCACCGTATCTCGTTCGCCGACTCTATCGACCACCGCACCTGACCAGCTTCGCCGACACCGACGCCACCGTGCACTGCACATCATCTGCTTCACCGACCTTCTAGTTCGGCCGGCGCGCTGAACACTTCATCGACCGCCCAGCATGTCCTTCTCCGACCCCCCAAGATCTGCTTCCCCGGCACCCACCGCAACAGCAGTCCCCTCGCCGACCTCCACGTCACCCGTAAGAACGCGGAACACGTCTAAACGCCGCCCAGAAATAGGTAACCAGACATCCCTGCGCGTTTTGTTCTGTTAGGAGTATTGCAGCTGACTGTATTTCTGAATTCGTGCTATATTTCTAACTTACAAGTGCTTTCGTTGATAACCACCTCATCCTTTAGGTTTAAACACGACGCATAAGTATGTTTTTCCGTGACCAAACCCACCCATTCGCTGAAACTCTACATGGTATCAGAGCCTAGGTTTCCTTCCTGCTAGCCGCCACAAACAGTACCAAACAAGTTCTTCCTTTGATCACAAAACCCACCGTTGAGATGTAGAAATCCAGGCGGCGGGAGGCCGCATCAGGTGCTCTGCGTGGGTTGCGGCTATCACACACAGCGATGTGAGCTGTGTGAGATCGGCGGCTGCTCGCGCGGGGAGAAAGAAGAGGGTGAAGATCGTTTTGGTTTAGAAAGGAGAGAAGAGGAAGTGAATCCGTGGCAGAGAGATCTGGATCCGTGTGAGGGGCAGAAGTTGGAGGCGTGCGGAGTGGGGCGAGCCTTTGAGCGCAGGGCGGAGCCGGAGGTTGGTGCTGGACGTTGACCAGCGCGAGCCGGTCGATGTGGCCAGGTGCGGTCCGCCAGGTTGGCCAGGGCGCGCAGACGAGGCGCCATCCGAGTGGAAGTGAGGAGAAAATGGAGATGTGAGGCTGTGAGGATATGTGGTGATGGAGTTGATGAGGCTGCGGTTGAGTCGTGATGGAGTTGATGAGGCTGCGGTTTAGTGGTGATGGTGATGGTTGTGGATATGTCCAGGGGAAAGGCATGCGTGCCTGAGGTGAGACTGGTTGAGGCCTGACCGGGGGATAGGCATGGGTGCTTGAGGAGTGGATGGTTGAGGCAGGAGTTGGCTGGGGGTTTGTGGGAGAGACGGAAGAGGTGGCCGGGCAGAGTGGAGAAGAGAGGCTGAGGACATTGAGGCGAGTGTGGATGGTTCTGCGGAACTTGTGTGGTGAGGCAGCCGGGGTTGTTGAGGACGTGTATGGTTAGGAGTTGTGCGTATCCCAGATGGTTGAAGCTGGATATCTTCGCTGCTGATGAAGAGATGAATCGAGATGACAAGATGATGGAAAGTGCAATGCTGTCATGTATCCTAGGAGTTATGCTGAATGTTCATTACTGGTAGTTGTCATATGTGTCATGTTGTTGTTGCAAGATGGCCATGGTTGTTTACCCATGATCATCTTGAGGGGGTGTGTTGGACCATGAGTGAGTTTAGTAGTAGCGCTGTAGTAATATTGTATCCAGTGTGAGGCCCATAGAGGCCCATGTCCAGTAGTATTGTAACCCTAACTCAGATGATATAAATACACAGTGTGGTGGTCTGAGTAACCTAACCCACCCATTCGCTGAAACTCTACAAAATATGAGCCACCAATCATGAGCCGTTGAATGCTCTACATGTCCACGATTGACAACAACAACAACAACAAAGCCTTTATTCCCAAACAAGTTGGGGTAGGCTATACAAGTCCACAATTGACACGATTACAATTTCTCACTATTTGGCCGTAGGCTACTGCTCTAGTTACATCATGTTTGATATCTTTCTGCGATCCTGTATTACATGTTTATGCACGTCATAATGCTTCTACTACTATTTGGTGTCAATTTAATTATAGCAAAGCCGTGACTCGTAACTGTTTGTTGTTATTACACGTGCAGCAGGCACATCTTACACTCATAAACGTAGAGTAAAGCTCGCCTATAATCATGTAAGTACCTGCTGTTTTTTGTATATTGCTTAATGCAAACTTCTATATCTTGGACCTGTTTCTGTTTACAATTGGCCTCTCCTTCATGCAGAGGAGAAACAGTGAGGCACCAGGTTCTTCTGTCCAAGTACCCGATGAGGTCCGTGTGACTCAAAAAAAAGCTCACGTAAGTTCCCTGTTTTTTTTGGAATGTTAATTTACCTCCTGTGCATAGTTCAATTGCATCATTTTCTGTATGTTGCACTACCTAAGTTGCCTAATGGAATCTAATAAAATATAAACAATGACCATATGGAACATTGCACACTGCCTTTGACCCATCTGGCATCCGGCATGCCTGGGTATAAGTTACATGATTTGGCTATGTTAATACAAGTCCTGAAATTCTATTATGTTAATTTTTTGCCTGTTGCTTCATTGAGTTTGCCTGTTGTTCCATGGCTAGTGCATGAAGTTTGATAGAAATGATCCTAGCTGAAATGATGCACTTTGTGTTTTTTTATTGCTTTATTCCTAACCTAGCTTCCTATTCTACTTGAAACATGATTGCTTTATTCCTAACCTAGCTTCCTATTCTACTTGAAACATGGTGAAAAAATAGTTATATTACTTGTTTAAATGTCTAGCTTTGTTTTTCTGAGTCCCATTGACATGATGTGGTATATCCATATTCAAATGATCTGGCTGTTTATATAATACGCTCCATGTTCAATTGCTTCATTCAGTTTCTAGTAATCTATTATACATGATGCACATGGTGCTACTTGTTATATGCCCTTTTTTGTTTGAGTTTGATCATGAATTCAAGATTAAGCATTGCCTAAACGTTGACCAACGTAGGAAGATTCCCTCCCTTGTCTATACGTTGTGAGATAGATGATGAGACCTCTCTAGCAGCGAATTTATACGCGCTAGATAACACCCCGTTTAATTCGGTCCTGTTGGGACTCGAACCCGGGTGGGCTGGCTGCGCACTCGCAAGCCTTGCCACTGAGCTAGCACTCAGTTCTCAGATTAAGCAATGCCTCGTTATGCTTAATTTAAATGTTATGGCACTTCATACAAGCCATACAATTAATTGTTGCATTGACCTTCTGCGATGTCGAAGGCACTATCTGAGTCATGCTTAAATCAATCATACATTATTTTCCTAATAGTATCAAATCCAACATGCACATCTTTTGACTGTATTTGGCTATTTGCTAGATTTCTTCTGTGCAGTGACCTGGCTTCGTTATTGGGCACATGATGTCTAGTTGCTTGGTTCATTGTATACATCATCGCCATGATCTAGTTTGGTTTGTTCTAAGAGGCATGTGGCTTAACTGGTTTCTTTGTTGTATCTGCCCATGGTTCTTTCAAAATTATGTCAACAATGCTGTTTGTTTGCCTTGTATTGTATTGCATTTTAACTTGTTTTGTCTTAGTTTCAGCCTGCAAACAAAGCTGTAATGTCAGTAGGGACAACCCATTTATCAAGTGTTGCGGTCATTTCACAGAGCAACAGTGACAGTGGCACGTGCTCTCATTGGTCCACTGAGTCCGGTACACCAACCATTCCAGAAGAAATAGATGTACGAGGCTCTATTTTTGATTGCTTGTTGTGTTATATCAGCTCAATGATGTTCTTGAAATTGGAGGTCTTTTATTGCATCATATGATGTTGTAACTTGTTTTATCTAAATTTCAGGCTTCAAATAAAGCTACAATGCCAGAAGCAAGGGCCAATGCCTCAAGTATTGATGTTTCACAAAGCAGCAGTGAGAGTGCATATTGCTCGCATAGGCCCATGGTATCTATTGGTCAACTTAATCCGGCACAAAGAGATTTCGGGGATGCACTCCAAGAGGCAGTTGATATATTTGGGCGGGAAAACAAAGATGCTGATGAATTAATTGCCAAGACACGCCAAGAGATACATGAATTGAAAAATAGGCAAACTTTGACAGAAAATGTTCTAAAGAATCTCCTATGCACTTGTCATGGTAAGCCAGTTGTGATGTGTCTGGGAATTGAAGGTGTCTAAATAAACTTTGATTCTGTTGTTCAGTCAAGTGGACTGCTGATGCCAATGCTGTAACTAATTACTGCTCAAAATTTCGTTCAAAATTTCGTGGTCTGTAATAATTGCAAATTTTGTTGTTGTACTAAAATTAGATATGTTCCATGTGGCTGCTGTATTTTGTGTGAAATAATATCCTGATGTGTACTTCAATTAAACCATAAATCGACTGCATGCTGAAAATTTGAATCTGAGCGCACGTGTGAACTGTTTTCTGCTCGTAATGCAATAACGGCTGTTTCTTGGAAGGACTACGTACATGGGTGAAAAGTTAGAGAAGCTACAGTACTCTAACTTGAAGGTGAAAAGTTAGAGAAGCTACAGTACTCTAACTTTCCTTCCCCCAAACCATATGTCTAAAATCCAAATAATTTAAATTAATTTGCACAATACAAACTTGTGTCTTGCATTTGAAGTAATTACATGCAGAGAAAATTATGGTGTAATAAAATTTAGTTTAGTTTTTAAACATCTACAGTAATCACCTTTATTAGTTAAAGACAGTGCATAACCTTGTACTTATGCTACAGAAGCCTGACTTTGCTTCTTTATTTTTCCTGACTTAGCTCCTTCACGTTAGAGGATACGGTTCCCGTACATGGTAGCCCATTAATAATTATGCCTGCTAGCAAGATAGATGGTCCTTATTATAGTCAGGCATGTCAACTTGTATGATTAAAAGTAGTTCGTACACATTAAATCTACCATCTGCATTTTTCTCTGTAATAACTTTTCTTTTTACACAACTCAAAACTTGTCTGGCTAATATGAAATTTGAGATGGCAAAACCCGGGAAAGATAAAGATATCACCAAAAACTCTTTCCTGCGAAATGCTGGGTTTTGAAGCCCAAGTCCAAGTCTTTCTCTGCTCAAGTTTTGGAGGAACAACTCCAAGTAGAACGAGTTGCAACAGCTATGCTAAGAACAAAAGTTGACATGTTGAGATCGAGATTAGAAGCATGTGATGCCCTACTGCACGAGGCCAATCAAGTTCGTTATAATCTCCCAAAGACTAAGAAAATGCCATAGATAATTGGAGATGAACACTAACATAGTGAGTACATTGGTCTTGTGAAATGTTTCCTTAGATTAAGGCACCGTTCAGACTTTTGTTGGTGGATGCATTTATCTGCGGTTGGGATCAACTTGGTAGTTGTTCCTGTGGATGTTATATAAATTAATTGCCTAGCCTTTTTTGAATCAGTTCGAACTTAAATGGTATCATAGCCAAGGTCTCAAGTTTGAATTGTCGAACGTGTGGTTTAATTTAATCTCTGTCGGGCGGCAAAATCTCCCACCAATCCTGAAATATTTCAAACGCATTTTTGAATGGGATTAAGAAGATAGATCATGATCATGGTAGTGACCTATATTCAACGTGATGATGATTTGATTTTGCACTCGGCCATGAACAGAGGTACTAGTACGGTGTCACAATTTTTTATCATTATACTTGTACCTTAGCGAAATTCAAAATCTCATAGCGGCAAAACTTCCCGCCCACAAAATACAAAAATTTCACACGCTTCCAAATTCCCATTCTACCCCTGTGGAGATGACAGCAAAGTCGGTTGGTGAGGGGTTTGCCCGTCATTTTTTCGATCACCACCTCCCTAGCCCGGAAACCCTCCCAAAAAAAATACATTTCCTTCAGTCTCTCATCTGAGACCACCCACCGGAACTTCTCAAGTCCCTCTCTCTACCACCTCCACGACCACCGCACCGGAACATCCCCGCCGGACTTCCCTGGCCTACCCGAGCCCTCGCGATCCTCGTCATCCGGCTGCCTGCCGGAGCCGCTTCATCGACGCCGTCATCAACCGGACCGGATCATCCCCGCCGAACCTCGAAACCATATGCTCATCCAGCAGTCTACCGCAGTCGCTTCAGCTGCGGTATCGTCCACCCCGCCGGAGCCGCTTCGCCGGATCCGTCGTCCACCGCATCGGATCTTGCTCACCGACACCGCTGTGCATGAACCGGATCTGCTTCACCGGCGCAGTGCATGATCTAAACTCTTCTACTGTCGCTTTTCTATTGCTTGCCTGCAAGTTCTTGTTTAATCTTGGGGGAACCTGTTTGTGCTAACGATGCGCCGTTACGTTTTTGCAGATGAGATGAGTAACCATGAAGTGTAATGGCCGTCTCTCCAACCCCAAGTAGCACATGTAGCGTACTTCATCACCGGATCTATCAACCCCAGGAAGATCTGCTGTGACTCCCACAGAGTGCTTCTCCTAATGTAAGTCCCTTGTTTTAGCGCCATGTTCTAGGTTCAGATGCTTGTTTGTCTGAAGCTCTTTTAGTTCATTCCTAGCTATGACCGTAACACGTTGCTATTTTCTACTTCATTGCTAACTTTAAGCGATTGAACATTTTGGTTTGCATTCCCTGCTCTGTAGATGTAGCCATCATAACTTCTATCTTGCTCAGTCGTTGTTACAAAAATTATACTGTAGGTATTATAGTAACATCCTGCTATTATTTAGTTCATGGCCAATTTTAAGTAATTGCACATGTTGGTTCGCATTCCCTGCTCTATAGCTTTTGGCATCGTAACTTCTATATTTGGTTTACATTCCCTGCTCTGTAGATCTAGCCATCATAACTTTATCTTGCTCAGTCGTTGTTACAAAAATTATGGCCTGCTACTATGTTGTTTGTGCCAATTTTTTACTCCATGAACATGTTGGCTTGCATTCCCTGTACTACAGGTGATGCCATTGTTTTGTATCTAGTTCATTGTAAGCTAACAAAGTAAGGACTTAGTTTGGCATGCTATCACTCTGCTATCTAGCCTGTAGTACAAATAAACTTGTCATACTACTAGATAATAATTTTGCGTGCCATCTTGTTCTTCAAAAGCTGCATTATTGACTTGTTTCTCTGACTTGGCATGACGCTCACATATGGAAAGCTGAACATATTGGTTTGCATTCCCTCTTATACAAGTTCACAGGTGATCCCACTATATTCTGTATCTGGTCCATCCTAAGCTCCAGCATTAACTATCCTCCATGTGTTGCTCATTACAAGTTTATATCCCGAAACATCTTGATTTGCATCCCCTTCACTATAAGTTCAGGAGTATTATTTAGTTCACGGCCAAAATGAAGTAATTGCACTTGGCACATGTTGGTTCACATTCCCTCCTCTTTAGCTTTTGCCATCGTAACTTCTATTTTTGGTTTACATTCCCTGCTCTGTAGATGTAGCCATCATAACTTCATCTTGCTCAGTCGTTGTTACAAAATTTATAGCCTGCTACTATGTTGTTCATGCCAATTTTGTACTCCCTGAACATGTTGGTTTGCATGGGACTCGACAGTAGTAAGTCTGTTGTTTCATTCTAACATGCTCTGTTATATTGGCTGTTGGTATGCGGCATGCACTCTTTGTTTGCTTATTGTGCGCATTACAATGATCTTGTTATAACGACGAAATGATGAGTTCCAAATTCTTTGCCAAACAATATTGTAGTGTCATTGCCTTTCCATTGTTGTTGTCTTAACTTGTAATGTCTTTGTTTCAGATATAGGTGCTGCATGGACAACTTAAAAGATTGCCGGATCGCTTCATTGTATTGCTAGGTTTAATTACCATTCAATTTCTCTGGGTTCTGTAATATTTTTTTGCCTTGCAGCTGATGTAATATTTAGTTAGTTTTTATAGTTCTTTCGCGCATTTTTTCTTTGGTGCTTGTGGTAAGTGAGGCTATCCGACAGAAATCAATGCTGCGTAAATATTCTCAGTATCTAAATCACGAATTCCCATCCCTTAAACGGCCTAATTAAGCGAAATCACATATGTGCCTGCCCGCAAAATCCTAAAGCGCATATTATGCCGGCATATAAACAACAACTAAACGGGCTGGCCCACTTACTTCTTGGGCCACCCATTTGATTTACGGTGGACCCCACACACTAATTGGGCTGGCCCACTTGCTTTAAGGTGGACCCCACCAACTACTGGGCCGGCCCACTAATTAGTTGGGCCGCCCATTTGCTTTTTTGAGGACCCCACATAATAAATGGGCCGGCCCTTTAAGAGGAAAGTGGGACCCACCTGTGTTTTTGGCCCGGCCCATATCTTGTTGGGCCGGCCCACTTGCTATATTGTGGACCCCACATACTAGATGGGCCGGCCTTTAACAGAAAGGCCCACTGCTATTGGGCTTCACTATCTTGTTGGGCCGGCCCACTTGCTCTATGGTGGTCCCACATGGTAAATGGGCCGGCCCTTTAAGTGGAAGGTGGGACCCACTGTGTTTTGGCACTACTCATCTTGTTGGGCCGGCCCACTTTCTATATGGTGGACCCCACATACCAAATGGGCGGCCCATTAACAGGAATGTGGGACCCACGTGTTTTTGGCCCGACCCACTATCTTGGTGGGCCGGCCCACTGGCTATATGGTGGGCCCCACATACTAAATGGGTAGGCCCTTTATCGGAAAGTGGGACCCACTGTGTTTTGGCCCGCCCACTATTTTGTTGGGCCGGACCACTTGCTATATGGTGGACCCACAAACTAAATGGGCATCCTTTAACTGAAAGTGGGACCCACTGTTTTGGCCGGCCCACTAGCTTGTTGGGCCGGCCCACTTGCTATACTGGTGGACCCAGCACTAAATGGGCGGCCTTTTAACGAAAGTGGACCACCTGTGTTTTGGCCGGCCCACTTGCTTCTTGGCCGACTGGAAGGACCCATGTTAATGGGCGCCCATTTAAGTTTTGACCGTCAACCTTAGAGGTTAGGCCCGGCCCACGTAACTAATGGACCAGCCCAGCTATATAGTTGACCGGTCAAACTATGTCATCTGGCCCGCTAAGACGTGGCAGGCCTCGTGTGGGCCTACCATCTACCACGGGGTTCCGGTTAACGCCGTTAACGGCGTTAACGGCGTCTGCCACGTGTCGGTTTGCATGACGTCAGCCAACGGGCTCGAAAACACTTCCGCAACGGTCCGATTTTCCGTGGCGGAAGGGCGCCAAGCGACGGACCGAAAAAATCGTCGTTGGACTTTGCCTGACGCAGTTTCGACAACGGAACCCATATCGTCGGGTTAGGCCCATAGGCGACGAAAAATGCCCCTTAGTTGACGATTTTGGGACGTTGTCTATCAGAACTTTTCTTGTAGTGGGAGCCATCTACCTTCATGAAGCCACAAGCAGACATGTTGGACAGAGACTCGTGAACCTAACTATTAATCTTCAGCTAGAGAAGTAACCTGCAACATAAAACGTTACAGCCCGAAGGTCAATACAATTGGAATTGTATTGACAAGATAACACTTTAATGGCTCAAATGGCAACCTAACACATACGTCATCATTTGGCTGGTAGAGCTCAGACATATTTGCATAAAGCCAATTTTATCCTACCATTTGACAAATCATTTCTTTCATACTAATTTAAGCGGTACCATTGATAGACATCAATGAACCTAGACATCACCAATAGACATTAGTGAGCCCTCCTATTTCATATGATCAACTTGGTTTGGGCGATCTACCCTTGTAGACTCAGACCATAGACATGGCACGTGACCTACTAGTCGATAGTTACTTGCACCAATTGTCATATCCCTGTTCATCCATCAAGTTTTATTTAAGAAATTGGGATGAGGAGACTTTCGAACAGGATCCTTGTCAGTTCGCTCAAATTGTCCGTAACCGGGGACACGGCTAAGTACTTAGATTTAACACTCTGCAGAGGTTGTACAAATTTACCCACATGACCTAGTCTGCTCTTCTTCCATGATGCACATTTTGCTCAAATGGACAGATGTTGACTAGGACGAGACTTTTCCGAAGTAATCCCCCAGACCATTCTCTACGGACCCGTACCAACCTACAATCCCCTACATCATCTGTCACGTAGGATCCGGGTTCTCACAACATACTCCGTCAAGCCAGAGCCCATATAGCATGTGGCTGTACGGTAAGCTAATGAGCAAGGTTGTCTACAATCTCTTTGTTCCTGGGTGGCCGTCCACAAGTGCGATACACCAGGGTTCATTGACACATGACCCCAGGGAACCACTCAACATAACCCGAGCAATACCAATTCCACCCAGGTAGTTCATTAAACTTAGTTGTTTTTCCGTAACTCACTAACAAAATCATACAATAGCATAGATGAGCAACAACTAAATTTAATGGCGACAAAGAAGTCAAGTAGGGGTAGCTAGACTACTTGGATTACATAGCAAGCATAAGACCCTACACATGTATACTACAAAAAATTACTATTGTCCATAGATCAAAACAGGGACATTTGTGATTGGTGTGTCACTTGCCTGGATAAGGTGAAGAGTTGGCACAATCCCACAATCAAAATCTACAATCAAATAACAATGCACCATAAGCATGGTGCCATACATTGACATGCACAAACAGAAGACATGATGCAATATGTATCTTAATCGAGATCACACCACTTAATTGGTCTCTAGTTGTCTTCTACATGCATGATGCTTTGGATGTGGCAGGTTTTTGTACTTATTATAAAATCAAGTTGTCTTCTCGAGATTCAATTTGTAAAGTATTTGATGTCAATAAGATTTAAATAAGGTATGCATTGTATTCAATGTAGTTATAGTAAAGACATTTGGTAAATATGTGCAATTAATATTTTACAAACAATAAAATATTATTCCAGAGACATCTCTGCATGCTAGATGATTTTATAAAACTAGTGCAAAAGAATTTACTCAATTTGGGATTATAGATTTTATTTTATAGCCAAAGTAATCAAACTAGGCATTAAATTTGACAAATTTTTAGACTTCTGTAAGCTCAAGTTTTACTACTCCAGAGTGTTCCTTGTGTCGCAAGGATTCCATAGACATGAAGTTTGCATTTTTTGACAAGCAGAGCTCATGATATGAAATTTACAAAGCGCATACTATGGAAATTCAATTTAAACGAAAACTAGGGTAGTACCGGACATAAATGGAGCAATCCTATTGGCTGATACCCCTATCACGCGAATCAGCTCTCTGATCCGTTGGATCTAAATAGAATCTACGGTGCAGATCCAAGGTTGACTGGGAGAGGGTGGACCTGCGTGGCGACGACGTGGCGCAGACGTGGCGACGATGAGGTGGCGCCGGTGATGGAGGTCGACGGCGGCGGCTCGGATGGCTTCGGCGGTGGCGTTTAGGCGCTCCCCGACGTCAGCCGTGGCGCGGACGGCGTGTAGCTCGAGGCGATGGAGTTGGGGGCGTAGGCGACGAGGCCTTGAGAGGACCCGACCGGCGGCGTTTGGCGGCTGGAGGCAGCGGCGAGGCGAGCGGCTCCGACGAGCAATTGCTCATCCTGGCGGCGTCGTGGGGATGCAGGGTGAGGGGAAATGGAGGAGGGGCGAGGCTTTGTAGGGGGAAGGGGCTCGGGGTGGGGAGGGGGAGTGGGGCGAGGTGGCCAGGTGGTTTGGAAGGAGTGAGCGTGCGGGAGGTCGGGGGAGGTGATGACAGGTAGGGTCGGTCTGACGGTGGGGCCCGGCGGCAGGAGAGGGGAGAGAGGAGAGAGGGCGCGCGGGCCTGGTTTTGTGGCTGGGCCGATTGGTCTGCTAGACTGGCCCGTTCGGGCCGTTCCTTTCTCTCTTCTTTTAATTCCTTTTCCCTTTTATTTTCTGTTTTCTTTATTTGCAAAGCCTTTTGAGCAAAAAAAAATCGTAAAGATACAAATAAAATATGCATGGATTTCTTGTGAAAAGGGCTTCATTTTGGAACCACTTATAAAACAAAATAAAACTTTTACAAAATCAAGATTTGGTATACATGCCTAAGTGGCTATTAGTGCCATTTTGGGGTTTGGGGCTTTGAAATTAAATTGAAATTTTTCCCTAAAGTACAATGATGACATGATTCTTATGAGTGCAATGCATGGTGTTTGAAAATTTAAAATTTGGAATGTTACACCTACCTTGTGGACTGCAGAACAAGGAGCGGGAGACATGTGAGTGCGATCGTGCAGACTGCGGGATGCAGGCTATGTGCTGAGTGCTTTGTGAACAGTTGACTGCGTGGGTGTAAGAAACTACAAGATTATTTTCTTGGGTAGTAAATCAATGAAGAGGTTGAGTATCTTTCCTGCTCCACTCCCTTTTTGGAAAAAATGAACATATTAAATTTGCAGCTGTATGCAATCTTGTCACGTTCCAAAAATTTATAAATTTTGGAATGTAAAATAAAAATAAATTTAATGCTTGATTGTTTGAACTTGATTGAAAATTCACAAGAAATTAAAATTTTATGAAGTTATTTAAAAGGAATTTCCAAAATAGTGTTTTCAAAGACTTTTGGTTTCAAAGTATTTTCAAATAAAATTATTTTAACTTTTAAAGTTTTCAAATTCTTAATTAATTTTTATTTGATAAAACAAAACCCTAAAAGTTCTACTTGCAAAAATATTTCCCAAGTAGCCACATAGGCATTGTATGACAATTTTGATTTATAAAAATTTATTTTTGATTTAAAAGTGGTTACATAATAAATTAATTTTTATAAGAAATCCACAGATATTTTATATGTATTTTTATGAATTAATTTGGTGCCCAAATGCTTTACAAATAAAAAGAAAACGAAACAAAAACAAAAAAAGGAACCGGCCCAACTGGACCGACTCGGCCCAATCCGGCCAACCAGCCAGTCCAAGCGAGGCTCGGGTCTTCTTCCACCTCCCCACGACCTCTCCACGTACAGAGCACGTACTTCATGACAGTTAATCTTCATCCTCTCCTTTCACCCATTGTAGTGCTTCTTTCTCTTCGACCCCAACACAAAATTCGCTCAGAATTCAATGGAGGTCGCATTAAGAGAATTATTTTCCTACATAGGTGCCATAATCTCTCGAACCGACGTCATGCACCGAATGCCAATCCATGGCACTCATCTCCCGATCTCCCTCCTCAGTCCATCTCAATACGAATCAAAAGAAGCACCGTGCGTTCCTCGTTATTCTCCACCACTTTCGTTCACAAAGTTTCTCCAGATAAGCTTTGTACATCCCCACACCGACCATGCCAACATCCTCCTAATTTGCGAGTTCATCATGAGATCCCGTCTTCCACGATGACCACCTCGACATTTTCTCGCTGCAGTACGCCCTTCTCAACGTGGCATACCTCCTGGACATTCCCGTGCGTCAAATAGACGTTGTTGGTCGCGCCGCCGCTCGGCCGGCCGTGGCGACGCCATTATCGATTCTGCCGAGTACAAATGGAATAAGGCCCTGTTTCTTTTGCCTTTCATCTTCTCTAGACTGGGAGCAACTATTCTGATAGAAACATCATTCGATTGTGCAGCGTAAGATCTTGACAACCGAGTTGATTTCCATACCGTGTGTACCCGTTGTCGCTGATTTTCGCCAGTCATCTGAAGACTGAAGCTTACCTGAGCGCACAGAAGAAGTATACCCTGCCGAGCCGAGAGGAGTATGAACTCTGAAGCCTAGCCCTGCATGTCACGAACGTCGCGGAAGAACTAACCATCGCCACGCCCATATCCGTGCGAGTCTGCGACTAGCTGATTCTCCTACGGTATGTATTCTCGTATGAGATGCAGGTGCTATTTTCATCTTCCTCCCGACCTCCCTTATCCTTTCTCTAACAAGCAAACAATCTGTAATGTACAGTACAACCTAGACTATCTGAACCAAACCATGCCTTGTCACATATTTTATTTCACCATCACGACATGTTGGTTCCGATCGATCGATCGATCCGTTCGCTAGGTCTGTACATGTCTAGAACTTTAAAAATTCAGAACTACAGATCTACCAGTTCGTTTTGGATGATTCTTCTTGCGTTTGATTCGTAACTAAATTATCTACAAATTTCGTGTAAAAAAATTTCTATTCGAGAAACTTTATCTGATAACTTTTCAGACGAATTTATTAAAAGACAGCGAAATGTGCAATCATGTAAAAATTATAGAAAAACAATTACACGTCCAAAATTAGCAAATAAGACAGCCCTGGATTCAGAAAAGTGAGTAGAACACAATTATGAAATAAAATTTCACTTTCGATAAAGTTTCAAAATATTCAAATTTGAATATGAGAATTTGAGTAATGTTGACCAAATCCAAATTCTAGAAATCTAAATGAAATGATTTTTTTTTGCAAATGGATCATATCAATGTCCTCTATCCAATAACATCACTGGCCAAAAATATTTGAAATTTTTTCAAATGTTCAAATTCAGAGATGAGAATTTGAGTATTTGCAACATGAAATAAAATCCTTAAATCGGTTTTAAAATGATTCCTTTTGCCATTGGTTAAAAATAATTTTAGAAAACCAGTAACACCAATTCCCAAGCTACTTCAACTCTTTTTTGAAATTATTCAAATTCAAACATGAGGATTTGAGTATTTTCATTATAGATGCATTTCTTTAATTTTTCTAAACAAGATTCATCCTTGCAAAGGTGAAGCCCGTAGACAAGCCCATCTATCAAAATCATTTAGACACATTCATCATGTTCCATGAACACATATGTCCAAATCATATTATCCTAGTATTCAAATAACAATTGAGTTTTTTGAGTAAAGTGTGACATGTCCTATTTTAGACTTTCACCTTACTCCGGTGAGGTCGAGAAACCCTACCACATATCCCATGTGTTGAACCCTTGTTATCCATTAGGATCTTGAACCCAATCCCAATATCTATCATGTCTAACCAACCTCAATTAGACCATTAACCTATATGAAATTATTCAACTTACAAATGAGTAATTTGAGTAATTTCACATATCATTAGTTCATACCCAAGCCTATGCGTAACTCATACTATCTTAGTAAGTGTTGTCACACTCTACTAAATAATATTTTGAGTTAGCCATTTGAGACTCATGTGATTTTATCACATGGATCATTCCAATTACCCATTCTTGTGTAGCAAACAACTCTTGGCCATAGTTCCTTGTCAACCTTTTCCTTATAAGCATTTGGCTTAGATGATCATTTCCTTTTTCAAGTATTTGACCCATCCATTCCATCTCCCAAAGCCATATCTTACAAGCCACGTCTCATGCCATATCTTCTTTATCCGATGACTAAAATACAATGAATAACAACTTGTTGTTTGCCTTTCTTGATTTTGTTGTGGTTGGAATGTGTGTTTATGTTGTGTTATCTTTTTTATCTTATAGTTTGTACGGAGAGGCACGTGTTTTGATTGAGAGAAGTGAACGATCTTCGACTACCAAAAAGGCAAGTGACATTCAAATCCCACTTTATTTTATACTGTGCATTAGAATTTTGAGTAGTATGCGTGATAGGATTTTGATTTCAAAAGTAAAGTATATGCTATGCTTAGCAATCCTAGTAGTGTGTAGCTACCCTCAAACATGTGCTAGGATTTTTATCTTTCTTTGCAATATCATATGCCAATGTTTTTTCATTACTTTGGTTGTTGATGTTTGAAAAATTGAAAATTAACAACCTTAATGACACACCTGGGTGGAATGAAATTAAAATGTGGTGTCAAGTTGAGTGGCTACTCAGGACCACATACTTGGCTGTCAACCCAGGATTGTGTGAAGGTTTCCACCTGAGGGTTCACTTAAGTTGAGTGGCTACTCAGGACCACATACCTGGTTGTCAACCTAGGATTGTGTGGTGGTTTTCATGTGAGGGTTCACTTGTGGTTGGCCACCCAAGAACAAAGAGATTAAAATGTCTTTCAAGTTTAGATAGCTTCCAGTGCAGCCTTATGGCATTATGGGCTCTGCCAGGATTAATTAGGCTATAAGGGTTCAACATGTTGCCAGACATTCAGATGTGGCCAAAGGGGAACGGGTCTGGCTGGAATGGTTGAATTCTCCTTCTGAAAGATATTGTCTCATTCTTCTCTCTGGGTAGAATGGGTATTAAGGTGAAAGTTCACAACCTCTCGAGAGTTAAAAACTAAGATCTTAGTCGTGTTCTCGGTTATGGATAATTTGAGCTCCTGGACAGTAAATGTACGAAAGAATCTCCTCACCTTTCCTGAACGAAACAAAACTTGTGCAGAAACTTTTTCTTAGGTTCACATGGCTGTCAACCCATGTGATCTTTTCAAACCTCATGGCGAGGCCCTTTTCAAGATTTCTTTTCAAGAATTACAAAAAAAATTATTTAAAAAACATAGGATAAAATTGGCTTTATGCAATTGATACGTCCAAAACGTATCTACTTTCCCGAACACTTTTGCTATTGTTTTGCCTCTAATTTGTGTATTTTGGATACAACTAACACGGACTAATGCTGTTTTCAGCAGAATTGCCCTGGTGTCATATTTTTGTGCAGAAAATTAACTTTCAGAAAAATCCCCGGAAATAATTGCGAAGGGCCTATTTTTACAGAAGACACACGGAGCCAGAAGGGCAAGCCAGGGGAAGGCCCACGGCCTCCACACCATAGGCCGGCGCGCCAAGAGGGGGCGCCGCCATATGGTGAGGCCGCCTCGGCCAGCACTTGACGCTCCCTCTGGACTACTTAAAGCCCTTGACCTAAAAACGCGAGGGGGTTCGACCACTTTTCCAGAAGACATCCAGAACTCCGCGCCATCGCAACCCAATCTCGGGATCAGAAACTCCGTTCTAGCACCCTGCCGGACGGGGAATTGGAGGAGATCATCGCCATCATCACCACCGACGCCTCTCCATCGACCATCCATGCTTCCCCCATCCATGTGTGAGTAATTCTCCCGCTGTAGGCTGAAGGGGATGGTAGGGATTGGATGAGATTATTCATATAATAGCCATAAGATTGTTAGGGCATAGTGCCTAGTATCCGTTGTTTGTACTTTTATGATATTGTTGCAACTTGTTATGCTTAATGCTTGTCACTAGGGCCCGAGTGCCATGATTTCAGATCTGTTATCACCGGGATTTGACCGAGCTAGAAGTGGGCCGCGATCAAGACGGGTTTGAAGATATGCATATAGAAGAGATTGTGAATCGGCCTTGTTCACCAAGTTTGGGCTAGTTAGCCCGTGTATCTTAGTTTAGAAATTAGAGTTTGTCTCGTGCACGGTTTAGTGCACGCCCACGTTAGAAAGTCCCCTGGACTATAAATATGTACCTAGGGTTTATGGAATAAACAACAACCAACGTTCAACACAAACCAATCTCGGCGCATCGCCAACTCCTTCGTCTCGAGGGTTCCTCCGGTAAGCACCATGCTGCCTAGATCGCATCTCGCGATCTAGGCAGCACGAGCCTGCCTAGTTGTTCATGCGTTGCTCGTACTGAA
This sequence comes from Lolium multiflorum, assembly GCA_030979885.1. NCBI lineage: Eukaryota > Viridiplantae > Streptophyta > Magnoliopsida > Poales > Poaceae > Lolium > Lolium multiflorum. Next base: position 113,564,715 of record CM061749.1, on the reverse strand, counting down.
GCCTTTTTGATGGCGAGCAACGTAGTTATCATAGATGTGTTAGGGTTAGCATTGTTCCTAGTATCATATGCTGTCGTAGTGCAACCCTTGCGCATCTAGCCGTCCCTGTACCTCATCATGGGTGCAGGGGCGGCACCCCGCTTGATCGTTGTTTAGTAGATCTGATCCGTTACGGTCGCTCCTTGATTCATCAAGGATTAGTTTAATATCTGCAATAGTTAGGCCTTACAAAGGGTTGGAGGATCCAGCGGCATGCAGGGTGTAGTTTGCTGCCCCTAGACAGGATGTTCCGAGGATCAACCTAGTGTTGGTTTTTAGGCCTTGTCTAGGGCTGGCTTACGTTTACCGTGCGTGAGCGCGAGGCCCAATCGTGAGTAGGATGATCCGATTATGCGGTGAAAACCCCAGATCGTCGTGGATCTCATATGCTTTATCATGATCAAGCAGGACCACCATATATTCGGTCACCTTGGACGAATCATGGGTGAATCGGCTCCATGAGCCGATTCACAGGACAACCTGAGAGCCGATCGAGGCTCGTATTTAACGTGTACGTGTATGCCCTGCAGGAAACTAAGCGAGGCATCATCCACACCTTCCTGACCAGGTATAGGTCAGGTGGCACGCCCTTGCAATTTGCATCGGCGCGCGACCAGGAGGCTTTGCGGGCCGTCGCTCTGAGGGACTGGGGCCAGCCGCAGCCCTAGTTGTTCCCGGCTCTACGGTGTTGACCAGTCACTGCCCGCCGGTGGGTTTCTGACGTCAACACATTCTGGCACGCCCGGTGGGACCATCTTCAACGACAATCTTCAACAACCACCTCGCCATCCACATCAGAGATGGCGGAAGAAACTCCGGTCACCTACGAGGAGCTCACTGGCGAGCTCAAGAAGAAGTACGACGAGGTCAAGGTCCTCCTCGAAGCCGACCTCATCGGCTCTTTCCACAGGACCCGCTCCCATGGCATCAGATGGAAGGGGTTCTCACCTGACGGCGCACTTGATGGAGTGGACCTATCCACCCCGTCAGAAGAACGCACCAGGTCGCTGCGTCAGGAGATCAACTTCATGGTGGCTCATTCGCTGCACCGCCATTCCGAGAGCCTGGTGAATACGTTGGAGCGCGTCGCGCTGCGCGTGATCCAGGAGATCATGAGCCATCGGTACTCTCCGTCAGGACCAGCCCTAGGGACTCACCAAGGGGAGTTGCTACTCCAGTCCCGTCCACCGCTGCCGTTCGCGTTGGCAGCGCCCGAAGCGCCGAACTCATCGGCCTATGTCGTCTACAAGATTGGTGGTGACCCCAGTGACTACCAATTCCTACAGGACGCGCCCAAGGAGATCCCGCACGGGTACGCATGCGCATACGTGCCAGACTGCAGCACCTGGGCACCCTCGAACCAGGTTGCTAGGCAGGGACTTCTGGGGCAACAGGAGGAACGTCGGAGGCAGACCCTGAGAAGCAAACGTGGCTAGCTAAATACGCCACCCCGACAAAACTCCCGAGCCCAGCTCCTGCAGTTGGCTCAGAACCAGAGAAACAGGCATGGCTGGTTAAGTACGCCACTCCGACGAACCTTCAGGGTTCGGCACCTGCAGCCATCACCGCGGATCAAATTTGTACGATCCTGAAAGATCAGTTCGGCATGATGCCGAAAAGAAAGGCGATCGGCTATACCAAGCCGTACCCCAACGAGTACGAATTGATCCCGCTACCACCCAAATATCGGCTCCCGGACTTCACAAAGTTCAGTGGATCAGATGGCTCCAGCTCCATCGAGCATGTGAGCCGATATTTGGCACAGCTGGGCATGATCTCAGCGTCAGACGAGCTGCGCGTGAGGTACTTCTCACAGTCCCTCACAGGATCGGCTTTCTGGTACACGTCGCTGCCACCGAACTCAGTCCAGACTTGGAAGCAGTGGAAGAACGGTTCCATGAGCAATATCACTCGGAGGCTTCCGAGGCTGGCATTGCCGATCTAGCACAAGTACGACAGAAGCGCGGGGAAACACAGAATACATCCAGCGCTTCAGGACCGTTAGGAACCGATGCTATTCGGTTCACGTAAGCGAAAAGGAAGCAGTCGAGTTGGCGGTGGTGGGTCTGTCATCATCGATCAAGGACGTGGCCTCCCAAGCGGACTACCCGTCACTAGCGCACATGGTTCAGAAGCTGTCAGCATATGAACAGCGTCACCCAGATGTCTACCAGGACAAGTTCAAGCGGGTGGTTACCATGGTCGACGCAGGCGAAGATGAGGTCGCTACGGGAGAACAAGAGGTCGCGGTGGCTGAGTGGACTCGAGCTGCAGGCCCAGTAACCTGCAAATGGGTAAAGCCACCAGGGCCTCCAAGAGGATTCGACTTCGACGTGACGAAAACCGAGCAAATTTTCGATCTCTTACTCGCGGAGAAGCATATAAAGGTTCCCGAAGGCCACAAAGTTCCCACGGTGCAAGAGCTGAACGGAAAGCCATACTGCAAGTGGCATAACACGTTCACCCACACCACTAATGACTGCAGGGTGTGGCGTCAGCAGATCCAGATGGCAATAGAGAATGGGCGACTAATTTTCAACCAGTATGCCATGAAGGTCGACACACACCCCTTCCCCGCCGTCAACATGGTGGAGTTCGCCCACCTCGGAGGGTGCCAGCCTGATTTCTCAGCCAACATCAGCATGGTAGAGCTTGGACACCGCTCTGAGAAGGACGGGGATGAGGACAGCTGCTCTCAGAGCAAGGACACAGAGGGGGCCGCTCCATGCGATCGGCTCCGTCAAGATGGCAAGCGCTATGTCACAGAGGGGAAGTTAAGAACATAAGATATCAACGACCCCTCTCTGATCACCTCCTCAATAAGTACGTGAGTCGGTATGATCAACGCCGGCAACACGGCGACGATGATGAAAGAGGCCGTATGGCTCGAAACGACAGAAGACATCGTCGGCATAATCACGATGAGGAGCGGCAGGAGCGCCACGCCAGGGAGCAGGACGATACGGACAGGCATTGGGACTGCCCTTTCTTCAGACACTGCTGGGATTCAGGAATGAGCCGATTACCAACAATCGGCAACTGCCCAGAATGCAACCAGAAAAAGAAGGAGGCAGCCAACGTGTCTGTGTTCGAGCGCCTAGGGCCTCTCCCACCACAAAACAGACGTGCTGAGACCCCTCGGTTGGAAGATCTCGAGGATTCGGAAGACGAGGGGGAAGACGAAGAAGACAGGTACCACCGTCCAAGGTGGTGCCCTGATGGTCTCAGCCATTCACAAAAGCGCAGGGTTCAGCGATTGCGCGGTCTGGAGGAAGCCGAAAGGTTATACTTGCATACGCTGAGGAAGGCACGACCTGATTTGGCTGCGAAAGTCCAGAGGACCCTGGATGAGGAGGGACTGCCGCAAAGAAAAGAGTGGCGCCCCAAGCAAAGGAAAGCCGATGATGAAACATCGGCTGGCACAAACATGGTGCTCGTTCGTCCGGCGAAGTATAGAGCTCCACGATCACACGATGCACCTAAGGTGGACAACAGCAAGCGCACCAACGTGATAAAATCGGAGATTGGGCTGGTTTTGTCCACTGACATGGACGAGTAGCAAGACTACGTCAATAAGCAATGTGGCGAGGCTGATCCTTGCGATCGGCCCTCCGAAACTGATGAAGGGATATTACAAAACCTTCACCGAGCAAGCAACGTGGAGGCCGATTCCAGCGATCGGCCAAAATTATCCTCACCATCCATTCTGCCTGGGATCAACGTTTGACCCAACAGGGACTACCTGAAGAGCCGATACCATCAATTCTCTTGACAGAATCGGCTCGGCCCTAAAATGGATAAACATTTACAGCCGATACAAGGGCATCGACTTTAGAATTGAGAAGCAGCCGATGCGTGGCCATCGACTCAAGAGGAATAACTGTTACGATCAGAGGACCAATGAAGCACGAAGGGGGATGTTAATGGAAGAACTCCTCAATGGAGTAATTTAAGGGCTCGGATCCTCTCTTCAAGAGCAGCCTGGACGTGCAGATCAGGTCGAGGATGGATCGCATTAGATCCGCCAAAAGAAAGGAGCCGATCTGACCAGCAGGGCACTAGGAGCGGACTGAAGAAACCCGGGGGGCAGCCCACCTTGAAGGCTCTCTGCAAGCCGATTTATGTGCGAATCGGCTGGCTCTGCATGATCAAGCCCAGGCTAATTCAGCTAAGTTACGCGTCCTCGTTTCTGTTTTTGCCTTGGCCAAGACTCGGGGGGCAGCAGGCCTGGTGGATGCTCTGTTTTGCTCTGTTTAAAAGCCGATTGGGATACCATCGGCTGGTCCTTCATTGCAACCTTCTTCACAAATGATGATTATTGAAGAACATTATTAGGTTTGGTTGGGAAAGTTCAAAGGTTTTCCTGAAGATACTGCATTTTCTGCCAAATTTAGAAAATCATCGGTTGAAGAAGGGAAGGGCGAATCTTGAAGGACCGATACGGTGCTATCGGCTCATCACGCATTGGCAAAGGGAACGAGTCGGCAAGGTCAGTAGAAGAGGGAATCGGCTCAAGTAAACTCAGGAGGAATCGGCAAAATCAGAATTGGGGAAAATTTCTCCATTGATTCGACGAGATTTCTTACATAAAAGAGCTAATTTCTCTCAAAAGGAAAGTACTAGGGGATCTATTGCCCCATCTACTACTACTGGCCTTATTCTAGAGGACCTATCTATGGGCCATCACTGCCCTCGTCGTCGCCATCGTCGTCACTATCGGCGCTGCTTCCGGCGGGCTCGTCGTCGCTCCAATGGCCGCCGGCTGGGCCCTCGTCGTCTTCATCTTCTTCGTCAGCGTCGTCCTCATCACTGTCGAAGTCGCTAAGGTTGCCCGGCCAAGGGCAGAACCGCTTGGCCGGCGGCTCGTCGGAGGAGCTCTCCTCGTCGTCCTCCTCCTCCTCTCCCTGCTCCCCTTCCTCCCCGGAAGAGGTGAGGTCGCAGGAGAAGCTGTCGTCGTCACTCTCCTCCTCCGCTTCCCCAACGGCGAGGAATCGGAGGTCGCTCTCCCCGTCGGTCAAGGATTTGTCATCCTCGGACCGGACGAGGGAGTCATGGTCCTCTTTGTCCCACTTCGTTGGGGCGAGGATGTCATACGCCGCCTGCGTGCCCCACGAGGGCGTCGACTCTCGGATGGGAGAGGACACATAAGAAAGACCCGATGAGGAGGAAGAAGAGGAGGACGAAGGCATGGTGGCAGAAGGGGGGTTTTTTGAAAGCTAGTGCGAAGGGGATGAGGAAGAAGACTGTTTGCTGCGGTTAAATAAAAGGGAGCATAGTAAAATTCAATGCCACAGCAGTTTTCGAGGAGGTGGTGCCAGAACTGTCTAATCACGCAGAGAAGTTGAGAAGGCAAGTTATCATGATGAAGGCCTCTGCGACGGTCCTGCTCTGCCACGACATGACCCTACGAGAGAAGAGCATAATGATTTTGGAAATGTCATTTCCAAAACCAGGGGGGCATGTGTTATCACCGGGATTTGACCGAGCTAGAAGTGGGCCGCGATCAAGACGGGTTTGAAGATATGCATATAGAAGAGATTGTGAATCGGCCTTGTTCACCAAGTTTGGGCTAGTTAGCCCGTGTATCTTAGTTTAGAAATTAGAGTTTGTCTCGTGCACGGTTTAGTGCACGCCCACATTAGAAAGTCCCCTGGACTATAAATATGTACCTAGGGTTTATGGAATAAACAACAACCAACGTTCAACACAAACCAATCTCGGCGCATCGCCAACTCCTTCGTCTCGAGGGTTCCTCCGGTAAGCACCATGCTGCCTAGATCGCATCTCGCGATCTAGGCAGACGAGCCTGCCTAGTTGTTCATGCGTTGCTCGTACTGAAGCCTTTTTGATGGCGAGCAACGTAGTTATCATAGATGTGTTAGGGTTAGCATTGTTCCTAGTATCATATGCTGTCGTAGTGCAACCCTTGCGCATCTAGCCGTCCCTGTACCTCATCATGGGTGCAGGGGCGGCACCCCGCTTGATCGTTGTTTAGTAGATCTGATCCGTTACGGTCGCTCCTTGATTCATCAAGGATTAGTTTAATATCTGCAATAGTTAGGCCTTACAAAGGGTTGGAGGATCCAGCGGCATGCAGGGTGTAGTTTGCTGCCCCTAGATAGGATGTTCCGAGGATCAACCTAGTGTTGGTTTTTAGGCCTTGTCTAGGGCTGGCTTACGTTTACCGTGCGCGAGGCCCAATCGTGAGTAGGATGATCCGATTATGCGGTGAAAACCCTAGATCGTCGTGGATCTCATATGCTTTATCATGATCAAGCAGGACCACCATATATTCGGCCACCTTGGACGAATCATGGGTGAATCGGCTCCATGAGCCGATTCACAGGACAACCTGAGAGCCGATCGAGGCTCGTATTTAACGTGTACGTGTATGCCCTGCAGGAAACTAAGCGAGGCATCATCCACACCTTCCTGACCAGGTATAGGTCAGGTGGCACGCCCTTGCAATTGCATCGGCGCCAGAGGCTTTGCGGGCCGCTGCCGAGGACTGGGCCAGCCGCAGCCCTAGTTGTTCCCGGCTCTACGGTGTTGACCACATGCCACGGGTTTCGACCAACAAGATCTGAACAGGTTATTGATTCATGATGATATTCATTGTTTTATGATCTTACCTGCAAGTTGTATACACATATTGCTGTCCGGAACCGAGGCCCCAAAGTGACAGAAATTGGGACAACCGGAGGGGAAGGCTGTGATATGAGAATCACATGTGTTCACGGAGGGGAAGGCTGTGATATGAGAATCACATGTCTTGATTATTACGTGAGTTATCTTATCGATGCAGCGCCCGTTCATCCATCCCTATGCCTACAGTATTTTAATCCTGTTGTTTACTATAATCACTACTGCTATCTTTATTACACTTCTGCTTATATTTCACTATGCTATCGCTATAAACTGTTGCTACGATAAACTATTGCGAGCAAGTCTGTTTCTAGGTGCAGCTGAATTGACAACTCCGCTGTTAAGGCTTACAAATATTCTTTGGCTCCCCTTGTGTCGAATCAATAAATTGGGTTTTACTTCCCTCGAAGACTGTTGCGATCCCCTATACTTGTGGGTCATCAAGACTATTTTCTCGCCGTTGCCGGGGAGCATAGCTTTATTTGCAAGTTCACCTGAATTGATATTGTTCGCTGCAAATCCTCCATCATGGGTAAAACTCGCGATGCTAAAGTCGCCATATTACCATCCACTACAAGAAAAGGTACAACTCTGAGTACCTCTGCTGCTCTTGATTCACCATCTGTGATAAGTCAACTTGTTTCACCACCACAAGCTTCACGTGTTGGTACTTCTGCTGAATCTGAAAATTCCTCTGATAATTTTGATGATGCTTCTACTGTGCTTGATGATAATGGTTCATTAGGTCCTTTTCTAGATGCTACAATTGCTAGGTCTAGACAAATTGAAAATACTGAAATTCCTAATGAAAATATTGTTACACCTGTTAATTCACCTGAGTCTGTTGAACACTCTAGTGATGATCTTGATGAAGATTATGTGGAACTTGATGATGATTTTATTGATAAATGTAATGCTACTACTGATGTAAGTAACATTAAAAAGCTTCTTGCACAACGTGCTGTTAGATATAAACTGTCTCCTGATCCTAAATTTGCCACATCTCCTATAAACATTAAGGATAAGGATTATGATTTTTCTCTTGATTTATCTCATATATCTATTGTTGAGAAAACACCTTTTTGTGGTACTGAAAAAGAAAGTGCTGTAGAGCACATGATTGAGCTTTCTACTTTGAGTAGCTTGTTTTCTGATGATACCAAGAAGCGTACTTATTTTGTTGCTAAAATTTTTCCTTTCTCATTAAAGGATGATGCTAAAATTTGGTATAATAGTTTGCCTCCTGATTCTATTGATAGTCCAAGTTGTTTGCTTGATGTTTTCTTTCGAAAATATTTTCCTGCTAGTGCTCAACATATTGCTTTGCAGAAAATTTATAGTTTTGACCAGGAAGATGGAGAGAAATTGCCTGAAGCTTGGGCAAGGTTTTGCTCTCTTATTAGAGCTCGGCCTGACATGATTTGGAAAAGCATGACTTACTTGATATATTTTATAGTGGACTAACCATTGAGTCTAGAGCATACCTGGATAGTTGTGCTAGTTGTGTTTTCAGGAAAAGAACTCCAGACGAAGCTGAAGAATTATTGGCTAGAATAAGCCAAAATCATGATGATTGGACTACACCTGAACCAACCCCAACACCAATATTGAAGAAGAGGGGTATGATTGAATTAAATGATGAAGATATGAGGGAAGCCAAGAAATCTCTTAAAGAGAAAGGTATTAAATCTGAAGATGTGAAGAATTTACCTCCCATAGAAGATTTATGTAAGATAACTCCCCCTTCATCCACGATTGAGGTACATTCTCTTCAACGCTTTGATAGAGGAGACATTCCTTATTCAAAATCTCCTGATCAATGTTTAGATGAATTTGATAATTATATTGTTAAGCAAGATAACTTTATGAGAGTCATCTAATGGAAAATTCTCAAGCTATTAGTAAATTGCATGATATTATGGAGAGAACCTCCAATGATGTTAAGATGCTTGTTAAACATTTTCATATGGTTCAAACTCAAATTGATCAACTCACTAAAGTGCAAAATGACTTGTTAAAAAATACTCATAAAGAAAAACATGCTTATGAAGTAACAACTAGAGGTGGTGTTTCTACTCAGGATCCTCTATATCCTGAAGGGCATCCCAAAAGAGTTGAACAAGATTCTCAACGAACTAAAGAAACTAGTGGTCCTTCTAAGAAAAAGAAGAAGAAACATAAAACTGTTGTAGAATCCTCTGAACCTGTTAATGATCCTAATAGTATTTCTATTTCTGATGCTGAAACTGAAAGTGGTAATGAACATGATAAAGATAATGATAAGAATGATGTTTCTGATAAAGAAGAGATTGAAAATGAACCTGAAAAGCATGCTAAAAATAAAAAGTACACTAAAGAAGATTTTATTGCTAAGAAACATGGTAATGAAAGAGAACCTTGGGTTCAAAAGCAAATGCCTTTTCCTGTTAAGAAACTAAAATCAAAGGAGGAAGAACACTATAATAAATTTTGTGATTGGATGAAACCTTTGTTTTTGCAAATCCCTTTGACTGATGCTATTAAATTGCCTCCTTATTCAAAATATATGAAAGATATTGTCTCTAACAAAAGGAAAATTCCTAATGAGGAGATTTCCACTATGCTTGCTAATTATTCTTTTAATGGCAAGGTTCCAAAGAAGCTGGGAGACCCAGGTATACCAACTATCCCTTGTTCCATCAAGAATAATTATGTTAGAACTGCTCTATGTGATTTGGGAGCAGGAGTTAGTGTGATGCCTTTTTCTCTTTACAAGAGACTTGATTTAGATAAGTTGATACCAACTGATATATCTTTGCAAATGGCTGATAAATCTACTGCTGTTCCTGTTGGTATATGTGAGGATGTTCCTGTTCAAGTTGCTCATAATTGCTTAATATTAACTGATTTTGTTGTGTTGGAAATGCCTGAAGATGATAATATGTCTATTATTCTTGGAAGACCTTTTCTTAACACTGCAGGGGCTGTTATTGATTGCAATAAAGGAAAAGTCACTTTCAATGTTGATGACAAGGAACATACTGTTTATTTTCCCAAGAGGATTGATAAAGTATATGGAGTTAATACAATTTCTAATTTGAGAACTATCAAAGTGGGAGTTATTGATTGTCCTATATATGAGCCTAAAGAAGGATATCAAACTATTGTGATTGGATCCGTATCAATACAATATAAGGTAACATGATTGATTTGAGGTTTATTTCTTCTTATGTCATGAAAAATTTATTTGGTGGCAAGACTTGATCAACCTTGTCAACAAGTATATTTTAAATGCATGGAAGAGCTAAACAACATTTCTTTCTTTCTCCACTTGTTTTACTTGTTGTAGTACTACTTGTTTTGCAAGATGCTTTAGTTGTTTAGAATTTTGAAAATCTTTTTCTGCCCTGAAACAGTTATTTTAACACCCAGAAATGTGCATTTTTCGAAATTTTCAAAAATTTACAAAAATTATACCACCAGTCCTATTTTTTAATTTGCAACCTGGGAGTGCCTGGGGCTGACCAGTGGGGCACCCCAGGGCGTGGCCAGCAAGGGGGGCGCGCCGCCCTGTGGTGAGGGCCCCACCTGGCCCTCCACTCACTCATCCACCTACCACTCCACTCTCTTCCACGGGAAAACACGACACCATTGTTCAAACCCGAGTTTCTTGCTGTTCTTGCTCGAAATTTTCGATCTCCTTGCTCAGCCCATCTTTGCTGCTGAGATTTGGAGCATTTGTTCTCCGGTATGTGACTCCTTCGATTATCCAAATATAATTTTGAATAGTTGAGTATATCTTGAGTAATTTGCTGTTGTAGGTGACATGTTAAGTGAGTTTGCATGCTTGATTCAAGTTGTAAAAATTAGTTTTGATGCATGTTTAGTACTCTATCAAGTTCCTATAGTAGTCTCCCTCATTTATATGTCTCAAAATCAACTTTTATAATGATTGTTGAAAAATTTCAGAAAAGGAAAATGCATAACCACACCTTTGGAGAAGTGTTTGAGAGGGATACGCCAAGAGTGACAAGGCCTTCAAGGGCAGCTACTCGTGTTAGGCGATCCTATGATGAGGATGTCATTGCACCTAGCTTTGAAGTTGAAGAGGACAATGGGATTCCTAATGCTTCATCCTTTCCGTGCATTGACTTTTTGCGTAATGCAGGGCTACTTGATGACTTCTTGTTTCTCATTAATAGGGTGGGCTTGTCTACCTATATGGAAGATGAGAGTGATCAATTTTATAGGCTAACTAAAATCTTTGTTGAAAGCTTTAAATTCAGCAACACACCTTTCACACCATCAGTTAAATTTAAGATTTATGATAGGCCTGTTACTATGAAATTGTGTGATTTTTGTACTGCACTGGACATTACTCCTATAGGTACAGCGAAGAAGATCGAGAACCGCCCCAAAGCTTTGACGGAACTCTATCGAGAAGTTACCAACGATGATGACCGTACCATTCGGCGCGGCAAGATAAGGAACATTCAGCTCCCTGCCATTAGATATTTCACTTACCATCTTGCTACTAGCATTCTTGGTAGGTGATACGTCCAAAACGTATCTACTTTTCCGAACACTTTTGCTATTGTTTTGCCTCTAATTTGTGTATTTTGGATACAACTAACACGGATTAACGCTGTTTTCAGCAGAATTGCACTGGTGTCTCGTTTTTGTGCAGAAATTCGACTTTCAGGAAAAACCCCGGAAATAATCGCAATGGGCCTATTTTTACCGTGAAGATGAAGGGCCAAAAGGGCGAACCAGGGGGGCCCGTGGCCCCCAGACCACAGGCCGGCGCGGCCTGGAGGGGGGGCGCCGCCCTATGGTCTGGGCGCCTCGGCGGCCCCCCGACGCTCCCCTTTCGACTACAAAGTCCCTTCGACCTAAAAACGCCAGGGGGTTCGACCATATTTCCAGAGACCATCCAGTACGCCGCCGCCATCGTGAAACTCCGCCTCGGGACCAGAAACTCCGTTATGGCACTCCGCCGGGACGGGGAATTGGAGGGGATCATCACCGCCATCACCACCGACGCCTCTCCATCGACCAGCCATGTTTCCCCCATCCATGTGTGAGTAATTCCCCCGCTGTAGGCTGAAGGGGATGGTAGGGATTGGATGAGATTGATCATGTAATAGTCACAAGATTGTTAGGGCATGGTGCCTAGTATCCGTAGATGTTACTTTTATGATATTGTTGCAACTTGTTATGCTTAATGCTTGTCACTAGGGCCCGAGTGCCATGATCTCAGATCTGAACATGTTATTGTTTCATCATGATATGCATTGTTTTATGATCTTACCTGCAAGTTGTATACACACGTTGCTGTCCGGAACCCGAGGCCCCAAAGTGACAAGAATTGGGATAACCGGAGGGGAAGGCGGTGATGTGAGGATCACATGTGTTCACGGAGTGTTAATGCTTTGCTCCGGTACTCTATTAAAAGGAGTACCTTAATTTCCAGTAGTTTCCCTAGAGGCCCGGCTGCCACCGGCTGGTAGGACAAAAGATGTTGTGCAAGTTTCTCATTGCGAGCACGTACGACTATATATGGAACACATGCCTATTGATTTATTAGTACTTGGATACCGCTTTATTATTATCTGCAAATGCCCTACCATGATTGTTATATGAATTCTCTCATCCATGCAACGCCCGTTCATCCATCCCTGTGCCTACAGTATTTTAATCCTGCTGTTTACTATAATCACTACTGCTGTCTTTATTTCACCGCTGCTGTTATTTCACTATTCCTACTATAAAACTGTTGCTATCGATAAACTCTTGCGAGCAAGTCTGTTTCCAGGTGCAGCTGAATTGACAACTCCGCTGTTAAGGCTTACAAGTATTCTTTGTCTCCCCTTGTGTCGAATCAATAAATTGGGTAATACTTCCCTCGAAGACTGTTGCGATCCCCTATCCTTGTGGGTCATCAAGACTATTTTCTGGCGCCGTTGCCGGGGAGCATAGCTTTATTTGCAAGTTCACTTGGATTGATATTGTTCGCTGCAAATCCTCCATTATGGGTAAACCTCGCGATACTAAAGTCGCCATATTACCATCCACTACAAGAAAAGGTACAACTCTGAGTACCTCTGCTGCTCTTGATTCACCGTCTGTGATAAGTCAACTTGTTTCACCACCACAAACTTCACGTGTTGGTATTTCTGCTGAATCTGAAAATTCCTCTGATAATTTTGATGATGCTTCTACTGTGCTTGATAATACTGGTTCATTAGGTCCTTTTCTAGATGCTACAATTGCTAGGTCTAGACAAATTGAAAATACTGAAACTCCTAATGAAAATACTGTTACACCTGTTAATTCACCTGAGATGATCTTGATGAAGATTATGTGGAACTTGATGATGATTTTATTGATAAATGCAATGCTACTACTAGTACAAGTAACCTTAAAAAGCTTATTGCACAACATGCTGTTAGATATAAACTGTCTCCTGATCCTAAATTTGCCACATCTCCTATAAACATTAAGGATAAAGATTATGACTTTTCTCTTGATTTATCTCATATATCTATTGTTGAGAAAACACCTTTTTGTGGTACTGAAAAAGAGAGTGCTGTAGAACATATGAATGAGCTTTCCACTTTAAGTAGCTTGTTTTCTGATGATGTTAAGATGCGTACTTATTTTGTTGCTAAGATTTTCCCTTTCTCATTAAAGGATGATGCTAAGATTTGGTATAATAATTTGCCTCCTGATTCTATTGATAGTCCAAGTTGTTTGCTTGATGTTTTCTTTCGGAAATACTTTCCCGCTAGTGCTCAACATATTGCTCTGCAGAGAATTTATAGTTTTGATCAAGAAGATGGAGAGAAATTTCCTGAAGCTTGGGCAAGATTTTGCTCTCTTATTAGAGCTCGGCCTGGACATGATTTGGAAAAGCATGATTTACTTGATATATTTTATAGTGTACTAACCATTGAGTCTAGGGCATACCTGGATAGTTGTGCTGATTGTGTTTTCAGGAAGAGAACTCCGGACGAAGCTGAAGAATTATTGGCTAAGATAAGCAAAAATCATGATGATTGGTCTACACCTGAACCAACCCCGACACCAATATTGAAGAAGAGGGGTATGATTGAATTAAATGATGAAGATATGAGGGAAGCCAAGAAATCTCTTATGGAGAAAGGTATTAAATCTGAAGATGTGAAGAATTTGCCTCCAATAGAAGACCTATGTAAGATAATTCCCCCTTCATCCACAATTGAGGTACATTCCCTTCAACGCTTTGATAGAGGAGATATCCCTTATTCAAAACCTCCTGATCAATGTTTAGATGAATTTGATAATTATATTGTTAAGCAAAATAATTTTAATATGAGAGTAGAGAATCATCTAATGGAAAATTCTCAAGCTATTAGTAAATTGCATGATATTGTGGAGAGAACCTCCAATGATGTTAAGATGCTTGTTAAACATTTTAATATGATTCAAACTCAAATTGATCAACTTACTAAAGTACAAAATGACTTGTTAAAAAATACTCATGAAGAAAAACATGCTTATGAAGTAACAACTAGAGGCGGTGTTTCTACCCAGGATCCTCTATATCCTGAAGGGCACCCCAAAAGAATTGAACAAGATTCTCAACGAACTAAAGAAACTGATAGTCCTTCTAAGAAAAAGAAGAAGAAACATAAAACTGTTGTAGAATCCTCTGAACCTGTTAATGATCCTAATAGTATTTCTATTTCTGATGCTGAAACTGAAAGTGGTAATGAACATGATGAAGATAATGATAATAATGATACTCCTGATAAAGAAGAAATTGAGAAAGAACCTGAAAAGCATGCTAAAAATAAGAAGTACACTAAAGAAGGCTTTATTACAAAGAAACATGGTAATGAAAGAGAACCTTGGGTTCAAAAGCCAATGCCTTTTCCTGCTAAGAAACTGAAATCAAAGGAGGAGGAACATTATAATAAATTTTGTGATTGGATGAATGATACGTCCAAAACGTATCTACTTTCCCGAACACTTTTGCTATTGTTTTGCCTCTAATTTGTGTATTTTGGATACAACTAACACGGACTAACGCTGTTTTCAGCAGAACTGCTCTGGTGTCTCGTTTTGTGCAGAAATCCAACTTTCGGGAAAATCCTCGGAATTTATGCGAAGGCCCTATTTTACCAGAATACGACGGAGCCAGAGGGCAAGAGGGTGGAGGCCCGAGGGCCCCACACCATGGCGCGGCCTAGGGGGCCCGCGCGGCCCTATGGTGTGGCCCCCTCGGCCGGCCTCCGACGCCCCCGGACTACTTATCGGGTTCGACCTAAAAACGCACGGGGAGAAGTCGTCGTCGAAACCCTCCAGAGAGCCGCCACATCGCGAAACTCCATCTCGGGAGCCAGAAGTCTCCGTTCCGCACTCCGCCGAACGGGGAATTGGAGGAGATCATCACCGCCATCACCGCCAACGCCTCTCCATCGACCAGCCATGTTTCCCCCATCCATGTGTGAGTAATTCCCCCGCTGTAGGCTGAAGGGGATGGTAGGGATTGGATGAGATTGGTCATGTAATAGTCATAAGATTGTTAGGGCATAGTGCCTAGTATCCGTAGATGTCACTTTTATGATATTGTTGCAACTTGTTATGCTTAATGCTTGTCACTAGGGCCCGAGTGCCATGATCTCAGATCTGAACATGTTATTGTTTCATGAAGATATTCATTGTTTATTGATCTTACCTGCAAGTTGTATACACATGTCGCTGTCCGGAACCGATGGCCCCGAAGTGACAGAAATCGGGACAACCGGAGGGGATGGTAGCGATGTGAGGATCACATGTGTTCACGGAGTGTTAATGCTTTGCTCCGGTACTCTATTAAAAGGAGTACCTTAATATCCAGTAGTTTCCCTAGAGGCCCGGCTGCCACCGGCTGGTAGGACAAAAGATGTTGTGCAAGTTTCTCATTGCGAGCACGTACGACTATATATGGAACACATGCCTATTGATTGATTAGTACTTGGATACCGTTTTATTATTATCTGCAAATCCCCCTGCTTTGATTGTTACATGAGTTTCTCTCATCCATGCAACGCCCGTTAAATCCGTCCCTGTGCCTACAGTATTTTAATCCTGCTGTTTACTATAATCACTACTGCTGTCTTTATTTCACCGCTGCTGTTATTTCACTATTCCTACTGCTATAAAACTGTTACTACTGATAAACTCTTGCGAGCAAGTCTGTTTCCAGGTGCAGCTGAATTGACAACTCCGCTGTTAAGGCTTACAAGTATTCTTTGTCTCCCCTTGTGTCGAATCAATAAATTGGGTAATACTTCCCTCGAAGACTGTTGCGATCCCCTATACTTGTGGGTCATCAAGACTATTTTCTGCCGTTGCCGGGGAGCATAGCTTTATTTGGAAGTTCACTTGGATTGATATTGTTCGCTGCAAATTCTCCATCATGGGTAAACCTCGCGATACTAAGATCGCCATATTACCATCCACTACAAGAAAAGGTACAACTCTTAGTACCTCTGCTGCTCTTGATTCACCATCTGTGATAAGTAAACTTGTTTCACCACCACAAGCTTCAAATGCTGGTACTTCTGCTGAATCTGAAAATTCCTCTCATAATTGTGATGATGCTTCTGCTGTGCTTGATAATGATGGTTCGTTAGGATCTTTTCTAGATGCTACAATTGCTAAGTCTAGACAAATTGAAAATACTGAAACTCCTAATGAAAATGCTGCTACACCTGTTAATTCACCTGAGTCTGTTGAATATTCTAGTGATGATCTTGATGAAGATTATGTAGAGCTTGATGATGATTTTATTGAAAAATGCAATGCTACTACTGATGCAAGAAAAATTAAAAAGTTGCTTGCAGAACATGCTGTTAGATATAAACTATCTCCTGATCCTAAATTTGCCACATCTCCTATAAACATTAGGGATAAAGATTATGATTTTTCTCTTGATTTATCTCATATAGCTATTGTTGAGAAAACACCCTTTTGTGGTACTGAAAAAGAAAGTGCTGTTGAACACATGACTGAGTTATCTACTCTTAGTGGCTTGTTTTCCGATGATATTAAGATGCGTACTTATTTTGTCGCTAAAATTTTTCCTTTCTCATTAAAGGATGATGCTAAAACTTGGTATAATAATTTGCCTCCTGGTTCTATTAAAAGTCCAAAAGAATTGCTTGATGTTTTCTTCCGTAAATACTTTCCTGCTAGTGCTCAACATGCTGCTTTGCAGAGAATTTATAATTTTGACCAGGAAGATGGAGAGAAATTGCCTGAGGCTTGGGCTAGATTTTGCTCTCTTATTAGAGCTCAGCCTGACCATGATTTGGAAAAGCATGATTTACTTGATATATTTTATAGTGGACTAACCATTGAGTCTAGAGCATACCTGGATAGTTGTGCTGGTTGTGTTTTCAGGAAAAGAACTCCAGACGACGCTGAAGAATTATTGGCTAAAATAGGCCGGAATCATGATGATTGGTCTACACCTGAACCAACCCCGACACCGATAGTGAAGAAGAGGGGTATGATTAAATTAAATGATGAAGATATGAGGGAAGCCAAGAAGTCTCTTAAAGAGAAGGGTATTAAACCTGAAGATGTGAAGAATTTACCTCCTATGGAAGATTTATGTGAGATAACTCCCCCTTCATCCATGATTGAGGTACACTCTCTTCAACGCTTTACTAGAGAAGATATTCCGTATTCAAAACCTCCTGCTCAATGCTTAGATGAGTTTGATAATTATATTGTTAAGCAAGAAAACTTTAATATGAGAGTAGAGAATCATTTAATGGAAAATTCTCGAGCTATTAGTGAATTGCATGGTATTGTGGAGAGAACCTCCAATGATGTTAAGATACTTGTTAAACATTTTCAAATGGTTCAAACTCAAATTGATCAACTTACTAAAGTGCAAAATGACTTGTTGGGAAATAATTCTAAAGAAAAACATGCTTATGAAGTAACAACTAGAGGTGGTGTTTCTACCCAGGATCCTCTATATCCTGAAGGGCATCCCAAAAGAGTTGAACAAGATTCTCAACTAACT
Organism: Lolium multiflorum; assembly: GCA_030979885.1. Classification (NCBI taxonomy): domain Eukaryota; kingdom Viridiplantae; phylum Streptophyta; class Magnoliopsida; order Poales; family Poaceae; genus Lolium; species Lolium multiflorum. The sequence continues at coordinate 113,546,987 of CM061749.1, read as the reverse complement.
AAAACTAGTGCTCCATCTAAGAAAAAGAAAAAGAAACATAAGAATGTTGTAGAATCCTCTGAACCTGTTAATGATCCTAATAGTATTTCTATTTCTGATGCTGAAACTGAAAGTGGTAATGAACATGAGGAAGATAATGATAAGAATGATACTCCTGATAAAGAAGAAATTGAAAAAGAACCTGAAAAGCCTGCTAAAAATAAAAAGTACACTAAAGAAGATTTTATTACTGAGAAACATGGTAATGAAAGAGAACCTTGGGTTCAAAAGCAAATGCCTTTTCCTGCTAAGAAACTAAAATCAAAAGAGGAGGAACATTATAATAAATTTTGTGATTGGATGAAACCTTTATTTTTGCAAATCCCTTTGACTGATGCTATTAAATTGCCTCCTTATTCAAAGTATATGAAAGATATTGTTACTAACAAAAGGAAAGTCCCCAATGAGGAAATTTCCACTATGCTCGCTAATTACTCCTTCAATGGTAAGATTCCAAAGAAGTTGGGCGACCCAGGTATACCGACTATTCCTTGTTCCATCAAGAATAATTATGTTAGAACTGCTCTATGTGATTTGGGAGCAGGTGTGAGTGTAATGCCTTTTTCTCTTTATAAGAGACTTGATTTAGATAAATTGATACCAACTGATATATCTTTGCAAATGGCTGATAAATCTACTGCTATTCCTGTTGGTTTATGTGAAAATGTTCCTGTTCAAGTTACTCAGCATTGCTTGATATTAACTGATTTTGTTGTGTTGGAAATGCCTGAAGATGATAATATGTCCATTATTCTTGGAAGACCCTTTCTTAATACTGCAGGGGCTGTTATTGATTGCAATAAAGGCATGGTTACTTTCAATGTTGATGATAAGGAACACACTGTCTATTTTCCCAAGAGGATTGATAAAGTATGTGGAGTTAATACAATTTTTAATGTGAAAACTATCAAAGTGGGATCCATTGATTGTCCTATATATGAGCCTAAAGAAGAATATCAAACTCTTGTGATTGGATCCATATCAATTCAATATAAGGTAACATGATTGATTTGAGGTTTATTTCTTCTTATGTCATATAAAATTTATTTGGTAGCAAGACTTGATCAACCTTGTTAACAAGTATATTTTAATACATAAGAGAGCTAAACAACATTTCTTTCTTTCTTTCTCCCTCCACTTATTTTACTTGCTGTAGCACTTTTGTTTTGCAATATGCTTTAGTCATTTAAGATTTTAGAAATCATTTTCCTGCGCAGTAATCATTAATTTAATACCCAGAAATGTGCATTTTTCGAAGTTCTCTAAAAATTACAAAAATTACACCGTTGGTCCTATTTTTCGAGGCACCTGGGAGCACCAGAGGATGACCTGTGGGGCACCAGAGGTGCCACACCACAGGCCGGCGCGGCCAAGGAGGTGGGCGCGCCACCCTGTGGTGTGGGCCCCTCCTTGCCCCACTACTTCATCTCTTCCTCCCAGCATCTTCTCTCTCCCGAAAAAACTCGTACCAAGTTCCTCTCACTCGTGTTTCTGCTCAAGAACTCGCGATTTTTCGATCTCCTTGCTCAGCCCAGATTTCTGTTTGAAATTTGGCATATTTACTCCTTGGTATGTGACTCCTTTGATTGTCCAATTAGAATTTCATTTGGTTGAGTATATCTTGAATATTTTGCTACTGTAGATAACATGTTTAGTGAGCTTGCATGCTTGTTCTAAGTGGAAGAAACTAGTTTTGATGCATGTTTAGTACTCTAGCAAGTTCCTATAGTAGTTCCCTTCAATTATATACCTTGAAATCAAATTTTATAATGGTTGTTGAAAATTTCAGAAGAGGAAGATGAAGAAATTCAAATTTGGAGAATTGTTCAAGAAAGGAACAACCAGCACCGGTAGGCCCTCGAGGGCATCCACTCAGATTAGGCGATCCTACAATGAGGATGTCATCGCGCCTAGCTTCGCGCCCGAGGAGGACAATGGGGCTCCTAATGCTTCATCCTTCCCATGTTATGATTTTCTGACAAATGCAGGGATATTGGATGACTTCTTCACCCTTGTCAACAGGGCGGGCTTAGCCACCTACGTGGGAGATGAAAGGGAGCAATACTACATGCTCACCAAAATTTTCGTTGAGAGCTTCAAGTTCCACAACACGCAATATGAGCCGACAGTTGCATTCAAGATCTATGATATTCCTGTTACTATGGAATTGGAAGAATTTTGTCGTGCATTGGATATTGCCCCTGTAGGTACAGCAAGGAGGATTGATGACAACCCCCGAGACCTGTTGGAGCTCTACCGAGGGATCACCGAGGATGATTGCCGCACCATCCAGCGAGGGAAGATAAGAAACATTCAACTCCCCGCTATTAAATATTTTGCATATTACATTGCTACTAGCATTTTGGGTAGAGAAAATACTAGCAATATCTCTAGCTACCATCTTGCTTTCTTGAACGCTGCACTTACTGGAGAAACATCTTATCATCTTGGTTCTCTTATTGCTCGCCGCCTGTCTAGCAGGGGGCCTATTTTTGGAGGAACTATTGCACTGCGCATTTTAACACATCTAAAGATTCCTCTTGATTCTAATGATGTGCCATTAACCCCTAGGAGACTAGATATTGCTGCTATGAAAAGCCATCATTTTGTTACTACTGACTCCACTATAGATAATACTAGTTGAATGCCCGTGCGTTGCTACGGCTTCTAAGTTTCCTCGCAATATGTCAATACAAACAACAAACATTCAAGTGTATGAAAAATGGCAAAATATATTCCAAAATTTCATCAAATTCTAACTCGTTTGAAGTATACTTTGACAACCAATATAACTGGCATCGTTTAAATATGAAATAAGAAGTATACTTTGACAATCAATATAGCTGGCATTGTTGGAATATGAAATAAACACTGGACTAATTATTTGGTACTAACAAATATCTACTCAACGCTCCTTAGATATTGGCGCACAATGTAGGGATATTTTTCTTCTGCTTAATTTTCCCGGTACTTGAGCAACCGTACCAAAAGTTTCTTTCTCCCCTCGTAAACATCTTGCAGAAAAATGCTTGTCATTAACATGTATAATTGACATGTATAATGTAAAAAAATAACCCAATGCATTACTATATTAATGAATGCTTCATCATTACGTTGAATGGTAAAAAAACAAAGTAAAATATTTGTGTTTATTTTTAGAGATATTCACCCAGCTAGAATACGTGATTTACATATATTGTCATCCCAGCTGGGTTTATTTTTTGAAATAATTTCGCACTTTATTGATCAAATAACACCATTACAGAGTTCAGCCCGAGAATGCAATCCAGGATAACACCAATAGAAAAGTTACAAATAGTGCGCTCAGACAAGCGAGCTAACCCATGTGCTATGACATTCAAATTACTACTAATATGTTTGAATGAAAACGAATTCAAAACCTTTCGATAAGGACTTGATATCTTTCACCACAATGCCAACCATTGACCAGAGTCCCAAACTGGCAAAGAAATGTGTTGGATGATAGAAAAATAGTGTGATACCAAGATCGTGTTCAAGTATCCATGGTCTTTCAGCATTACCAACGCCCTCCTAATGGACAAGCCCTCAGCAAATCAGGCAAAGGAAAATCATCGATACCTTCATTGTAAGAAAGGATGACGAACACTTGACAGTCTGTATTTCTGTCAGCAAGCGAGGAAAACTTATCAACCAGCACAAGTGCATTTCACAGCAAAACCCCCGGATACATATCAACCAACACATGTCTCTTTTTGGTGTACTTCTGTAACATCATGAGTTCATGCCACGAGGTGGTCTTCGAAAAGATGACGAACACTTGACATTCTGTATTGTATTTCTGTCAGCAAACAAGGAAAAGAATACAATCGGTTGTCAAATAATCATGACCAAATTGGCAAAAAGAAACTATAGTTTCCATATGAAGTGGATAAAACAAACAACATATCAAAACATGGCATATAATACTCCATCTATAAAACCGGTACTTCAGTACGAGATTCTAGGAAAGTGGGTTCTTATACATGTTACAAAGAGATGTACCCTGCATTTGATCAAAAACTTATATCAGTATATATAACAGTATATATAAGGGGAATTCATTTTCCACATGAATCATAAGAGTTGGGAGTTAATTACTTGAATCTGACAGATGAGATTTTTTCTGGAATAGAATGTGGAAATAAGCGAAGTAACAATCTTTACTGAAAGAAGAATCCAACAGGAAGTGGTGGAACCAGAGGAGTAGGAGTACGATTGCCAAGAAAATGACCAGCAACGCACATGCGCCGTTGTGACACTGCTAGGAGACAATTCTCCTCGGTGCACCATTGCGACATCGCTCGTCAACAAGCCATCCCTCCTCAGTTGTTTGTTTGCCTCCTCCCAACAACAGCTACTCTTCTCGATTGTTTGCCCTGTCATCCCCAATGCACACAAATAATTACATATTATAATGCAAAATCTTACATTGATTGCATTAAGTTTTGTATCCCCACTCGGTATAATGGTTTAGTCTACCAAAAAAATCAGAAACAAAATTGATGTTCTCAAACCCCTAGAACTTTTCCAGCGCGGAAGATCTAGGGATGTGGGAGATGATGATGGCGTGAACTGATCAGCCATGGCGCTGTCTCCGGCGAAGTGTTTGAGTGAGATGTGGCAGATGGTGGTGACCACAAACTGGTCGGCGTTGGCTGCGTCCCCCGGCAAAAAGTATATTGGGAGAAGAACAAACATCTCTTGCAACTCACCTTGGCAGGATCAGCAACTGGGAGACGTGTCGTGGTAGCTGCTTGGGGAGGTGGTAGCCGGAATTCGCCGACAACAGCTCCAGGTGGACGCCAGTAGAAGCACCCTCGACCACCCTCTAGACATGCCCCTCCCGCCAGCCGCAGACAACGTCGAGCGCCACCGTCGCCCTGCCTTGGTTGTCCCTGTTGGCTACCAGGTCCACGCCGGGGTCTCAACTGCCAACCCTAGCCTTGACTCGATTGCCAATAAGAGGAACATATTTTATGACAAGTTCAGGTGCCACAATAATGAATTATCAGAACAGTTTGTTCACACTTCACTAATGTGCTACTATGGGTCACCAAGTACCTAGAATCCCAGCCAAGACACGAACATGGACATGATTCCTAAAAACTGGTCACTTCCAAAATAAGATAAACTGTACCGCATAAAACAAATCGATATGGGGAACATAGCCCCAGCCTCTGCATCCAAAGGATGCACACAACCTTATTTTTAATGCATAGTTTAAAATATTAAATGAACATACAGACGGCACTGGTAGAAAAAAGGCCTTCCGTCCAGCCCCATTAGTCGCGGAAATGCAAAAACCGCGACCAAAGGTGGATTTAGTCGCGGCTCGGTTGCCCAACCGCGACCAAAGGCCTGGGCCCAGCGCGCTCGGTGGCCAGCTGGTGGACGTGAGGGGCTTTAGTCGCGGTTGGCCAGGCCAACCGCGACTAAATGTCCTCAGGCCTGGCCCAAAGGCCTTCAGTCGCGGTTGGCCAGGCCAACCGCGACTAAAGCCCCTCCCCTATATATACCAGCCAGCCCACAGCACTTAGCCATTTGGTGCCCACTTCTCTTCACAAACTTCACAAGGGGGTGTAGGTTTGCTTTTGGCTCTTCTTATGCACACAAGGTGTTTGATGAAATGTCCCAAGAGCATGAAACAAACATGATATGAAGTGTCGGAGCCACACTTGATCGAGCTTCCTCATTTATTTTTTCCTCCTCGATCGCGGTTAGCAACAACACACTTGAACCTTTCATATATATGTGTCATTGATAAAATATGCATATGTGTGTAGTTCATTGTTTAATTTCTATTTAATTAGTTTAACAAATGCATGCGATGGTTAATTATATATTTTGTATTATAATAATGCAGATGAATCGGCAATGGATGTACGCTAGCCGACTCTCCGGCGAATTCACTACGGGTTTGCAAGATTTCCTTGTAGTGGCTAATGCGAACAAGCAGGGGGGTTTTGTTATCTGTCCATGTGTTAACTGTAAGAATCAGAAGGGTTACTCTTCCTCAAGGGAAGTTCACGTGCACCTGATTCGGCATGGTTTCATGCCAAGCTATAATTGTTGGACCAAGCATGGAGAAAGAGGGGTTATAATGGAAGAAGATGAAGAAGGGGATGACATCGATGAGAGCTATCTTGATCATTTCGGTGATACTTTCATGGATGATGCTGAAGGTGGGGAAGGTGAAGGGGAAGGTGATCAAGAAGAGGCACGTGATGAGCCCTCTGATGATCTTGGTCGGACCATTGCTGATGCACGGAGTCGCTGCGAAACTGAAAAGGAGAGGGAGAATTTGGATCGCATGTTAGAGGATCACAAAAAGTCGCTGTACCCAGGATGCGATAATGGTCTGAAAAAGCTGGGCTGCACACTGGATTTGCTGAGATGGAAGGCACAGGAAGGTGTAGCTGACTCGGGATTTGAAAACTTGCTGAAAATGTTGAAGAATATGTTTCCAAAGAATAACGAGTTGCCCTCCAGTACGTATGAAGCAAAGAAGGTTGTCTGCCCTCTAGGTTTAGAGGTTCTGAAGATACATGCATGCATCAACGACTGCATCCTCTACCGCGGTGAATACGAGAATTTGAATGAATGCCCGGTATGCACTGCATTGCGTTATAAGATCAGAGGCGATGACCCTGGTGACGATGTCGAGGGCCAGAAACCCAGGAAGAAGGTTCCCGCCAAGGTGATGTGGTATGCTCCTATAATACCACGGTTGAAACGTCTGTTCAGGAACAAAGAGCATGCCAAGTTGTTGAGATGGCACAAAGAGGACCGTAAGTCGGACGGGGAGTTGAGACACCCCGCAGATGGAACGCAATGGAGAAAGATCGACAGAGAGTTTAAAGATTTTGCAGCTGACGCAAGGAACATAAGATTTGGTCTAAGTACAGATGGCATGAATCCTTTCGGCGAGCAGAGCTCCAGCCATAGCACCTGGCCCGTGACTCTATGCATCTACAACCTTCCTCCTTGGTTGTGCATGAAGCGGAAGTTCATTATGATGCCAGTGCTCATCCAAGGTCCGAAGCAACCCGGCAACGACATCGATGTGTACCTAAGGCCATTAGTTGATGAACTTTTACAGTTGTGGGGCAGACCTGGTGTCCGTGTGTGGGATGAGCACAAAGAAGAGGAATTTGACCTACGAGCGTTGCTTTTCGTAACCATCAACGATTGGCCTGCTCTTAGTAACCTTTCGGGACAGTCAAATAAGGGATACAATGCATGCACACACTGCTTACATGAGACTGAAAGTGTACATTTGCCAAATTGTAAGAAGAACGTGTACATGGGGCATCGTCGATTTCTTCCCAAAAATCATAACGTAAGAAAGCGCGGCAAGCATTACAACGGCAAGGCAGATCACCGGCCGAAGCCTGCGGAACGCACTGGTGCTGAGGTATTTGATATGGTAAAGGATTTGAAAGTCATCTTTGGAAAGGGTCCTGGCGGACAATCAGTTCCGAAGGGAGCTGACGGGCACGTAGCCATGTGGAAGAAGAAATCTATATTCTGGGAGCTAGAATATTGGAAAGTCCTAGAAGTCCGCTCTGCAATCGACGTGATGCACGTTACGAAGAATATTTGCGTGAACCTCCTAAGCTTCTTGGGCGTGTATGGGAAGACAAATGATACAAAGGAAGCACGGCAGGACCAGCAACGCTTGAAAGACCCTGATGACCAGCATCCGGAATGGTTTCAAGGTCGTGCCAGCTACGCTCTTACCAAAGAAGAGAAGGTCATCTTTTTTGAATGCCTGAGCAGTATTAAGGTCCCGTCTGGATTCTCGTCCAATATAAAGGGAATAATAAACATGGCAGAGAAAAAGTTCCAAAACCTGAAGTCTCACGACTGCCACGTGATTATGACGCAATTGCTTCCGATTGCTTTGAGGGGGCTCCTGCCGGAAAATGTTCGAGTAGCCATTGTGAAGCTATGTGCATTCCTCAATGCAATCTCTCAGAAGGTAATCAATCCAGAAGTTCTACCACGGTTACAGAACGATGTGGTCCAATGTCTTGTCAGTTTCGAGTTGGTGTTCCCGCCATCCTTCTTCGATATTATGACGCACCTCCTGGTTCACCTAGTCGAAGAGATTTCCATTCTCGGTCCTGTATTTCTACACAATATGTTCCCCTTCGAGAGGTTCATGGGAGTATTAAAGAAATATGTTCGTAACCGTGCTAGGCCAGAAGGAAGCATCGCCAAGGGCTATGGAAATGAGGAGGTAATTGACAAAGGATTAACTTGTCAATGCCTACAGATTGTAGACTAGGGTTTTGCTAGAAGTAGAGGGCAAGTAGATCTCGAAGGTTTAGGCGAAAAGTACTCGGCGATTATGAAAACTAGGGTTATGTTGCCGTAGATTCGATCCTTTGTCCCTCGACTCCCCTTTATATAGGAGGTGGAGCCGAGGGTTTCGTATTGTACAAGTTACAGAGTCCGGGACGGTTTCTAACTCGTCCCGCCAGATTACAAATAATACTTCCTATTACAACTCTAGCTTTCCTTAATACATCTTGGGCTCCCGAATCTTCTTATTCTTCGGATAGTGGGCCTTCAGTAAATCCCGGGTACTATCTATGGCAGGCCCATTTGGGGTGCCTATGTCAGTAGCCCCCGAGATTTTGCTTGAATCGTAGAGTCAGGGAAAATCTCTCCCGTTTATTTTTGTTCGAGAGCTTTTATTCATACTCCTTCACATAAAATTCTATATTGTACAGGGATAATGGTAGTTGGGGCTAGTTCATCTGACGGATCAGGTACTAGTTAACTGCTCTAGTGGCAATCCGCAAAAACCTACTTCAAGATCACGTCCCCGGACATGATCTCGGGATACTGGTGTAAACTTCGACAGGTGCCGCTTAAGGTCTTACCATTCTGTCGAGTCCCAGTCAAATTTATCGGGTACCTAACGCGTCCGTTAGGATTTTTCTTCGTATCTGTTGATACGGAAAAAACAGAGCGCAGTCTTTGGCGATGCCACGCCCAGAACGGATCTGGGGTCTTACCTTCGCATATTTGCGGCATTCAGAAATTGATCGCAACTTTGGCGTTCTGAGAATATATTGTCGAGTGCTTTTCGCCTTTGGAATAGCACATTTTATCGAGTCATATTTGATGACTTTATTTTGTCTTCCCGATGGGAGTATATGTAGAGTTATTTGTGTAACTCGAAATATACTCACTTCTTTTTCTCTATTTCTGATCAAATTCATCGGGCACGCGAACAGCGTTCCCGATGGGAGTAGCCCCCGAGGCTACAGCCAAGAACTTGTGCTTGGGTGTAGGCTCCACAGATTAGCATCCTTTGCCGCTATATTTATGATCCTTCTCGATATTTTTATATTTATCGGGTGCGCGACCAGCGCTCCCGATGGGAGTAGCCCCCGAGCATTTGGGCAAAAACTTGTATTTGATCAAAGGCTCCAATAGTATTCGAATGTTTTACCCTGTCGCCATTCTCTTTTTATTTTTCTTGTCGACATATTTTCCTTTGTCAAATTCTCTTCATCTCTGTCAATAATTGGGATTTTTTCTGCCTTGTGGGTCCATTGTTCCCACCACGTTGACACGTCGTGCAAGTGGGGGACACACGTCCTCCGCTTTTCCTGGCGCACGTACGGTAACGCCTGTTCCATTCCTTCTCAGTAAAAATACCTTTTTACCCTTGTATCTACGAGATCCTTTTTCACCACACGATTTCTTCATCCAACGGTGCACTGCTTCGTCCGAACCCTATATAAACCTTTCTTCAACCTCGGTCCAGTCCTTCGCTTGCGCCGCACATCTGTTCCCCTCTGCAAAAACTTCCCTTGCGCCCAATTCTGTTTGGTCTTCCGCACGCTCAAGCATTGCCTTGTCCATTGCTGTTGATGCCACCACGCACGCGACTTACGCGCCACAGCACTCCAGAATCCGCAATGGCCGCCGAAGATCTTGACTGGGAGAGATCTAAAATCTCCAACCAAGACCTCAACCTGATGAAGAAGCTTGGCCTGATGAAGAAGGATGACGCCATCCGCTTTCCCAGCGAAGAAAGCTACCCCAACCCTCCAATGGAGTACCGGGTTAGTTTCGTTGATCACCTCATCCGCGGCCTTTCTGCCCCTATTCACGATTTCCTCCGCGGCCTTCTTTTTGTTTATGGGATTCAACTACACCAGTTGACCCCCAATTCCATCCTCCATATTTCCATTTTCATCACACTGTGCGAATGTTTCCTTGGAGTCCCTCCCAATTGGGCTCTTTGGAAACGCATTTTCCTTCTTCGTCGCAATGCCTCTCGCAACGCCACTTATAACATAGGCGGCGTTGTTATTTGTGTCCGAACTGATGTTGAATACTTCGACGTCAAATTTCCTGATTCTGTCCAAGGGTGGCGCAAAAAGTGGCTCTACATTCACGAAGAAAGTGCCAACTCTGTGGAGCACAACATAGTCCCCTTCGACGGAAATGCTAAAATTCAACGCCGCCGCTCCTGGGATGCTGAAGCTTCCGAAGAAGAGAAAAAGGCGACAGAAGCACTTATGTCTCGTATTCGTCAGCTCCAAAATACTCGAGGCGAAGAACTATCTGGCGTTCAAATCACTGCCTACTTTCTTAGAATTAGGGTGCAGCCTCTTCAGGCTCGCAAAAATCCCCTTTGGACATATACTGGTGGAAACGACGCCAATAGGCTCTCCAGTGATCTCTCTGCAAAGGACTTGGAGAAGCTGATTCGAAGAATTTCTAGTTTAAATAAGAAAGATCCTGTTCCTTCTTCCTGCCGCGTGGAACCATACAGCTCCACCAATCCTCTCCCCGAGGTATTTTTGTCTTCTCGAATTTTTATCTTGTTCCAAATGTTCCTTGCATCTTACTGTATTGATATCTCGCTATTTTTTCTTTTGTCGCTATTTTTGCAGAACCATCCTACTATGTCTTCTCTTCCTCCCCTTCCTGAGGATGGAGAAGTCGAAGAACAAGCTGTCGTTGCCGAAGACAATCAAGGTTCCTCTCTTCATGAAAGTGAAGTCGCAGGTTCTCACAAATCTGCGGCTTCCCATGAAAAGGAAATTGAATCTGAAGCCAGCGAGTCGACGCAATCCCTTCCTCCTGCTGTTTCCCCGAAGAACAAAAGGAAAAGGGATGATGCCGAAGCCTCCGGCACCTCCAAACCCGAGGAAACTGATCCTTCGTCGCAAAAAGCAGCTTATGATCCATATCTCGGGACCCTTATCAGTTCGTGAGTCCTTGTTCTATCTTTTCCTTGTATTTGAACATTCGTATCTATCTTGCTGCTTATATTTGTCGACATTTTACTTGCAGTGATGAGGAAGAAGAGGTACCAACCGCTGATGTGGCTGCTCGAACGAGTACGTCACATACTTTAGTTGCCTCGGAAACACCAGTTGAAGGAGAAGAATCTTCACCTCCTCGGCAAAATGTCAACACTGCTACTCCTCCTTCAAGCCCCCGAGCCCCTTTGTCGAAAAGGGCGAGGACGGAAATCATCCCGGAGCCTACTCTTCAATTGAGTAGCTCCTCTAACCCTCTCTTGGAGGATGTAAGTTCTTAACTTTCTTGTCATTGTTCATGTTTTCTTTGTTGATTCCTGTGTACCATTATATTTTTCTCATACCGCCATTTCCTTTTTTCCCCTTTTTTAACAGCCTCTTATAAAGGATCTTCTTCGCATTGGTACCCAATTTGTTGGGTACCGTGAATATGCTAGTAACGCTGAAGGTAATGCTTTACTCCTTTGCTTCTGCCCTTTTGCTCCTCTGTTGTCGAAGTTTTTAACTATATTTTTCTTCCTTGCCAGAAAAACTGGCGGAAGCCAATGAGCGTGCCAACACACTTGCTCAACAGTTAGAGCAAAGTGAACAGGCTCGCAAAAAGGCTGAGTCAGATGCTGTTGGTGCTCGTGCAGAGGCTGATAAGGCCAAGTCTGATGCTGCTGGTGTCGAAGATCTCCGGAAGAGACTTCATGATGCCGAAACTTCGCTGAGTGAACATATAACCGCTCAATCTGCTCGCGAAGAGGCGATCCTTAAACGCTTGAAGACACAGAGTCGCCGCTTTGTCGGTAAGTATCACTTATCATTTTTTGTATTTCCTTTTCTGTGTTTGTTTGTTGCTCAATAAGTTTCTTTTTTGACAGCTAGAACAGCTCAAGAGTTTCAACTTGAAGAACCCGTCAATGATCCTCTTCTCGACGCCCTGTCATTTCTCGAGGTTCATGGATCAGAGGCACGCGAAGGCATTGATCAGGCCAAAGCAGGATTGTCGCGGCTTTTTCCTTATTTTTTCCCAAAGAAAGAGGAACCCGCAACTTTCCTTGATCTCGCCAAGAGCTTCAATTCAGCAGAAGACCTTGGACTGAAAATGCGCCAAGAGAACATGAAGGTTGCTGTCGAAAGTACTGTTGCCCTGGTTGCTGACAGCCGACAAACTATTGATTGGATGAAGGTTGGCGACACCAATCAAATAGAACAGTCGAGGTGGAGGTCGCTGATTAAGGCAGCCAAACCCAACACAAAGAAAATCTTAGCATATCTCGGGATCAAGCCACCCTCGACTCCCAGCTCATCAAGGCCGGAGGTCTAGTTTCATATTCTTTTGCTTTGTTTTAGTTTATCTCCTCCTTCTGGTACTGTCGCTGTAACGCTCCTGGCGACGATTAGGTCGTGTGGAGTTCCTTCTTTTGTAATAGATATGTATATACTACAAGAATGAATGGAAGTCGAACTTTTGTCTCAATGATTGATGTCGACGTTTTTCTATTTTTCAGTTGATTTTTGACAATTATTCGCCAATTCCTGATCCTCCCGAAGTTTTTCCTTCGTCCCTTGCGAAGAAGTCTTCTGTCCCTGTTAACCTTGATGATTCTTCGAGTGTGGATCTGACAGAAGAATTGAAAGAACTTCGAGTGCAACTTCAGTCTGTGAAGAAGCAGTCGCTTATACTTATGGAGCAGTCTCGAGAATCTTCTGAAAAGGAGAAAATTGCGCTTCAACAAGCTCAAGATGCCATAACTGACAAGGACGCCGCTGTTGCTGAAGCTGACGCAGCTGCATCTCGAGAGAATTCTATGCTCCAGCTGCTAACAGATGCTAGCTTGGATATGGCGGGTAAGTTTCATTGTCTTTATCTCGCTTCTTCGTTTCCTTTGCTGCTTGCCTCCTTATTGCCCACTGAATTGTTTTATGAAACAATAGGTGCTTTTTTGGATCCTATAACTGAAGATGAACGTGTCGAGGCTCGTTCCAATGTTCTCCTTCGGCTTGCACGTGAACATGGATCGACTTTTTGGGGTACACCTGAGCGGACCCGCCAAATCGTGAGATTTCAAGATCGTGCACTTCAGGTTCGCGAATATCTTGACTTCTGTACAAGGACTTTGTCTCTGGTTTATGGTACCATGTTTCCTCGCAATAAGATGCCAGAGACCCTTCCTGCATTGATGGACAAATTTCGAGATGCTCCTCGCATCCACGGCTTTGTACGAGCCCAACTAGCTGCTGGCGCAAGGTTTGCGATGATCATGATAAAAATTTGCTACCCGAAGTTAGACGTGGGGCAAGTTGTCCCGAAGTGCCTGGAGAAGATGTCGAAGAGGAAAAGAAACTTCGGCAAATATGATGACATTGTTACTCCTGTTGCCGAAGATATGATGGATGAACTTCTCCGGATGGATTCCGAATTCTTCGTGAAGGGTAGCTATGCTGAGCATAGTACTCGCGCTGTAAATAACGAGCGCTTAACCATAGATAATATATTGGGAAATTCTTGAAGACGAAACTTATTCCGAAATTTATATCCTGTATAGACCAGCTATATTGTAAAGTCATTGTATTTTATTTTTATCGCCAAGCCCCCGGGCGTTTTGATTGCAATATCTTGTGTATTATAATGCGAGGTTGTCCCAAGGCAAGATAATATACATTGTGTACTATTTTGTACGGGTGTAAGCCCCCGAGCTTTTTGTTGATCACTATTTTGTCGATATCTCTTTTTATTTTGGCGAGGTATTTTTACCAAGGCAAGGTGCTTCTTTTGTCGATACTGTGTTTGTATATATATTGTATCATGTAGGGGAGAAACCCCTGATCTTGTCGGGAAGAAGATATATAATTCCACTATCTTTATTATATTGCAGCACCGCGAGTCCGCCTCATTAAAAACCTTCTCCGGCCCCACTCGGTGCCCCGAAAAAGGAAAAGAGTGCGTCTGAAAACTCGCGGGCGTTTCAGTACATTGTAGCTTTACAAAGGGAGACTATATTTCGGCGTCTAGGCGTAGAAACGCCTGAGCTGTGCCACATTCCAGGGATTTGGCTCGTCGATCCCTGTCTTCTTGTCTTTAATTCTGTATGCTCCTCCTTCTATTACTTCTGTGACGATGTATGGTCCTAGCCAGGGTGACTCGAGTTTTTCATGGCTTTTTTGATTGAGTCGTAAAACCAGGTCACCCACTTGGAAAGATCTTGGCCGCAATCGTCGACTGTGATAGTTTTTCAGGTCCTGCTGATATTTAGCGACTCGTGACAGGACCTCGTCTCGAGCTTCATCGAGTGCGTCGACATCATCTTCCAAAGCTTTTCTCGAAGTTTCTTCGTCATATTCTGCGACTCGTGGAGAGTCATGCTCGATTTCTATCGGCAGGACTGCTTCAGCTCCATGGACCAGGAAAAACGGCGTTTCCTGTGTCGCTGTATTTGGTGTTGTTCGGATACTCCACAAGACACTTGGTAACTCCTCTGGCCAAGTATGCCTAGCTTTTTCCAAAGGTCCTAGCAGGCGCTTCTTGATGCCATTGCAGATGATGCCATTGGCCTTTTCGACTTGACCATTGGTTTGTGGATGTGCGACAGACGCAAAACTTAGTTTTATACCCACTTCTGCGCAATATGCTTTGAACTCCTTGGAAGTAAAGTTACTGCCGTTATCTGTGACGATGCTGTGAGGTACTCCGAAGCGAAAGACAATGCTCTTCACAAATTTTATTGCGGATGCTGCATCTGGTGAATTTATTGGCTTCGCCTCTATCCACTTGGTAAATTTGTCGACAGCCACTAGCAAGTACTCGTATCCTCCTGGCGAAGCTTTGTGCAATTTACCCACCATGTCGAGACCCCATTGAGCAAAGGGCCAAGACAGTGGGATTGGCATAAGTTCCGCTGCTGGTGAGTGAGGTCTTGCCGCAAATCTTTGACACGCGTCGCAAGTGCGCACTATTTCCTTTGCATCCTCGATTGCTGTGAGCCAATAAAATCCTGCTCTGAAAACCTTAGCCGCGATAGCTCTGCTACTCGCGTGGTGCCCACATATTCCTTCATGCACGTCCTTTAAGATGATCCTTCCTTCTTCGGGTGTAACGCACCGTTGTAGCACACCCGAGATACTGCGTTTGTACAGCTCCCCTTTTACCACAGTAAAAGCTTTTGATCGCCTAATTATTCGCCTTGCTTCGACTGGATCGTCGGGTATAGTTTTCCTTAGGATATATGATATGTAAGCCTGCATCCATGGAATTTGCACCATCATGACTAGCTCTTGCTCTTCTTCTTCTTCTGCTGTGTCTTTGGCGATACTCGAAGGTTTCTCTTTTTTCTCCTTCGTTTTTGCTGGCTTTGTTGATCTCTCGCTAATCTCTTCCCAGAACACACCAGGAGGAATTGCGAGGCATTGTGACCCGATGTTTGCGAGAACGTCGGCTTCATCGTTGCTCATCCTGCTGATGTGGTTTACCTCACAACCATCGAATAGCTTCTCCAGCTCATTGTACACCTCCTTGTATGCTATCATACTTTCGTTGACTGCGTCGCATTGGTTCATTACTTGTTGTGCTACCAACTGTGAGTCGCCGAAAATTTTCAGTCGGGTTGCACCGCAAGCTTTCGCCATCTTCATCCCGTGTATGAGAGCTTCATATTCTGCTTCATTGTTAGATGCGTTTGGGAACGTCATCCGCAGAACATACTTCAACTTGTCGCCTTCGGGTGAGACTAATATCACGCCTGCTCCAGCACCTTCCAATCTCTTGGACCCGTCGAAGTTCATGGTCCAAGTCCTCGATAAATCTGGGGGTCCCGTGTTTTGTAGCTCCATCCATTCTGCAATGAAATCTGGTAAGACCTGTGATTTTATTGCTTTTCTTTTTTCATACGTGATGTCCCGAGGAGAAAGTTCTATTCCCCAAAGGGAGACACGACCCGTAGCTTCTGGGTTGTTCAG
This sequence comes from Lolium multiflorum, assembly GCA_030979885.1. Lineage (NCBI taxonomy): Eukaryota > Viridiplantae > Streptophyta > Magnoliopsida > Poales > Poaceae > Lolium > Lolium multiflorum. Next base: position 113,530,692 of record CM061749.1, on the reverse strand, counting down.
TATATTTGATAAGGGAGCCTCATTGACCACTATTATCGGGTGTGCCGAAAAATAGTGTCGCAATTTTCTTGCTGTCGTAAATACTCCATATGCTAGCTTTTGATATTGCGGGTACCGCTGTTTTGACGGTGACAGTACTTCGCTGATGAAATATACTGGCCTTTGAACTCCATGAAGCTTGCCTTCTTCTTCCCTTTCGACTACTAGGGCCGTGCTGACCACCTGAGGTGTGGCTGCAATATACAAGAGGAGAGGTTCTTTCTCTTTTGGCGCCACCAATATCGGTGGTGTCGAAATTGCTCGCTTGAGATTCTCGAAAGCTCTGTCTGCTTCCTCGTTCCATTGAAATTTTTCCCCTTGCTTGATCAACGCATAAAACGGCAGCGCCTTTTCTCCTAGCCTGGCGACGAATCTGCTTAAAGCTGCGACTCCCCGTTAGCTGTTGTATTTCTTTCAACTTTGTTGGCTTTCTCATAGTAACGATGGCCTGTATTTTTTCGGGATTAGCTTCAATCCCCCTTGCTGATACTAAGAACCCGAGAAGTTCTCCTGCGGGAACTCCAAAAGAGCACTTTGTCGGGTTCAGCTTGAGGCAGAACTTGTCGAGGTTGTCGAAGGTTTCCTTCAAATCTTCGATCAACGTTGACCCTTTCTTTGATGTTATTACGACATCGTCGATGTAGACTTGTACATTTTTCCCGATCTGTGTTGCTAGGCACTTCTGCATCATCCGCTGATATGTTGCTCCCGCGTTTTTCAAACCAAAAGGCATTGTTTTGTAACAAAACACGCCATAAGGTGTGATGAACGCTGTCTTGGCTTCATCTTCTTCTTTTAGTCTAATCTGGTTATAACCAGAATATGCGTCCAGGAAGGAAAGACGTTCGCATCCTGCCGTGGAGTCGATGATTTGATCGATCCTTGGGAGGGGAAAGTGATCCTTGGGACAATGTTTATTGAGACACGTGAAGTCGACGCACATGCGAAGGACTATTGTGTGTTTCTTCGGCACCATCACTGGGTTAGCTACCCATGTGGCTTCTGTAGATATTTCTCTGATAAACCCAGCATCTTTGAGTCGATCTATTTCTGATAACATGGCTTTGCGGCTAGGCTCCGAAAAACGCCGCAAAGGTTGCTTTACTGGTCGTGCGAGAGGATCCAAATTGAGGTGGTGCTCGGCAAGTTCCCTGGGTACTCCTGGCATGTCAGCTGGACACCATGCGAAGATTCTCCAGTGCTCACGGAGGAACTCGACGAGCGCGCTTTCCTATGCGACATCCATGTTTGCGGCAATGGACGTCGTTTTCTTTGGATCTGTCGGGTGGATCTGTACCTCTTTTGAATCTTTATTTATATTGAAAGTTGGCTCCTTAGAAGGTCTTCCTACCTCAGGCAGCACATCATAATCAGTGAACCTAGGTGCCGCATATTCTGCTTGCATCCCGAAAGTTTCTGATAGTCGATGAAAATCCTTGTCGCATTTGTCAGATAACGCGAAGCTTCCTTTGATTGTGATAGGTCCCTTGGGCCCAGGCAACCTCCACAATAGATATGTATAATGCGGTACTGCCATGAACCTAGCATATGCTGGTCGTCCCAACAAAGCGTGATACTGCGACGGGAAATCCACAACTTCGAACTCCAGATTCTCTATCCTGTAGTTTTCTCGGGTTCCAAACTGAACGTCGAGGTTTATTTTGCCCAATGGGTAACTTGGCTTCTCCGGTGTAATCCCATGGAAACGTGTGTCGGTTGGTTTCAGGTTTGCCAGGGATATGTTCATTTTCCTCAATGTATCTGCATACATGAGGTTTAAGCTGCTGCCGCCATCTATGAAAACTCTCGACACATCAAAACCAGCAATTACTGCGGGTAAGATGAGCGCCGATTGTCCTGGTCGAGGGACTTGCTGCGGATGGTCTGCGATTGTGAAGCCGATGTCTTGCCCCGACCAATTTAAGTACTCGACTGTTGGTGGAGGCATCTTCTCTGCCATGAACACTTGTCGAGATATTACCTTCTGCGCCCTGTTGGACGGCCTTTCTGAATCATCGAGACCACACCGTTAGAGTTGGGGTCAACATATGGAGGTGGATGTGGTGCTGCCGCAATTCTAAGCTGGTGTCGATTTTCGTCGGTTATTGCGGGAGGAGGTGGAAGGTGGATCTCGCTCCTTGGCTCCCGAGGGTTTCTGTTATTTGCTTGAGCGTTTGCGATTCCTGCGGCTCGCAGCATTGCCTGAAAATTGCGGCAGTCTTTCTGTAGATGTCCTGACTGCCTCTTTCCATTGTTGTCGAGGTAAAAGTGCATTTGACACGGACCGTTCATCATCTCCTCGGGAGACACGTAAGGTCTTTGAATCCTTGGTCCACTATTTTGTCTGTTGCCGCGAAAATCACCTCTATTGTCGCCTTGTTGCTCATTGCTCCTTTGATAATCATCTCGACTGTTTCCTCCAGGATTTCCCCGAAAACCAGCCGATATATGGCCTGGAGCATCGTTGTTGTAGAACTGGCGAGAAAATCGCCTTCTATTTTGATAATTTCGACTACGATCCTCTTCTGGCGACCTGTGTCGTTTGTTGTATATTGCGTCTTCTCCATCTGCCCACTTGTTAGCGATTTCCATCAACGCTGAGATTGTCTTGGGATTAGTTCTCCCCAAGTCCTCGACGAAGTCTGCTCGTCGGATTCCTGCTACGAACGCATCTATTGCCCTCTCGTCAGATATGTCTTCTGCCGAGTTCTTGATAATGTTCCACCGCTGTATATATTTTCTCATCGACTCGTCATGTTTTTGTCGACACGCCCGTAATTCTTCCAACGACGCAGGTTTCTTGCAGGTGGATCGGAAGTTTTTCACGAAGATGTCCTCAAAGGTTTCCCAGCTGTCGATGGAGTTCAAGGGGAGTTTCTTTATCCAAGATCTTGCGGCACCACTCAGGTGAACTTGGATACTTTGCATAGTTGTTGCTCTGGTTCCTCCTACCAGTTTTACCATCTCGAGATAATCCACAAGCCAATCCTCGGGATCTTGCAAGCCGTCGAACTTCTTGAAATTCTCGGGTAACTTGAACCCTTTAGGGACTCGAGTTTTTCGAACTCTTCTCGTAAAACACGGGAGCCCACACATATCTTCGTCGGCAAGCTCTGGCGAGTGCTGACGCTCCCTTCTTTCTTGTCGCGCTCTGTCCACCCTTACTTGGACTGCTGTATCTCTTGCTCCACTTGCTCTTGGTGGGTCTTGAACTGCTGCGGTGGGTCGTGGACTATTTTGTCTGGGATTTTCTTCGGGAGGCGTTGTTGCAAACGCTGTTCCCATAACTCCTACTCCGGCCATTGCCATATTGAACAATGGTTCTCTCGGGTCCCCTGGAGGTGGTCTGGACGCCAAGATGTATGCTTGTGTTGCCATGTAGCCTGCCTCTGGCGTTTTTGGGATGATATTTCCTCTTTCGTCGATCGACATAAAGGACATGTCGAGATTTTGGATTATGTTTCCTCTTTCTGCTTCAGGTATGTTTTGGAGTCGAGACATTGCTCTCCTCCGAGCTTCTCTGTGACTATCTCCTGTATTTCCTGAAAGGCGACTTAAATCTGCCCGGCGTCTGCTTGATGCAGAAGCTGCTTCCTTCCTTCTATTCAGGGATGCTGTTTGTTTTTCTAATTCTCTGCTAACTCGAGCAAGTCTATATTGATATGCTTGAAGTTCTTGTGCAGTAGCAGTGGTGGTCATAGGTTCTGAACCGTCCATGGCTCTCGCAGCCCTATCCCACGCTTCTTGCGGGAGCTGTACTCTTGCGCGAGTTGTAGATCCAGGATATTTGGTGCCTAGACCATGTCTGAGATCAGCGGGATCGACGTATGGATTTCCCAATTCGTCGAAAGCCTCTGATGTTTGCGGGTCTGATGTGCCTGCCCCTTCTACCACATAGATCTGATGATATTTTGTGCATTGATTTTTGTCGGGATTGGTGACACCATCATATAGAGTGGTGAAGACCTTTCCGATGGCAGCAGACTTGTCGATGAAGTTGAAGCTGTCGACGCTGTCGGAGTCGCTGCTTATAAAGGAGTCCGCAGACGACTCGAAGGATGTATTGCTGAAGATCTTGGCGAGCTTTCCGCTTGCCTTGTTGTCGACGAAGTATGTCGACGAAAACTCCTCGTTACTCGACGAAAAGTTGGAGTCGACCGCTGAAAATTCCGGCGAGATCGGAACTTCGAGACGGTAGGATCCTTCCTTGTTGACGCCAAATCGGAATTCTCCGAACGTCATGACGATGGGCTCCTCCAGATAGGCACATGCATCCATACGGGAGGGCGGGTGAGGAATAAAATTGAATAGATCAGTTTTTCCCTTGTTACCTCGATCCATCGCGTTGCTTGCTGTTGATGAAGTCGAAGATCTTGAACGTGCCATCGAGATCAGATCCTTGCAGCCTCTAATTCCCACAGACGGCGCCAATTGACAAAGGATTAACTTGTCAATGCCTACAGATTGTAGACTAGGGTTTTGCTAGAAGTAGAGGGCAAGTAGATCTCGAAGGTTTAGGCGAAAAGTACTCGACGATTATGAAAACTAGGGTTATGTTGCGTAGATTCGATCCTTTCTTTGTCCTCGACTCCCCCTTATATAGGAGGTGGAGCCGAGGTTTCGGTACAAGTTACAGAGTCCGGGACGGTTTAACTCGTCCCGCCAGATTACAAATAATACTTCCTATTACAACTCTAGCTTTCCTTAATACATCTTGGGCTCCCGAATCTTCTTATTCTTCGGATAGTGGGCCTTCAGTAAATCCCGGGTACTATCTATGGCAGGCCCATTTGGGGTGCCTATGTCATTGAGTTTTGTGTTGACTTTGTTCCTGACCTTAAGCCGATTGGTCTTCCTCGATCGCGGCACGAGGGGAGACTAAGTGGAAAAGGCACGATCGGAAGGAAATCAACGATATGTATGGACGGCCATTCTCTGACTGAAGCACACCACACAGTTCTGACCAATTCCAGCTTGGTGGCTCCGTACTTTGAGAAACACAAGAATATTTTACGCTCGGACAACCCGGGGAAGCCTGAATCCTGGATTAGGAAGGCCCACATGGAGACTTTCGGCAGTTGGTTGAGAAAACATTTAATGAGTGACAATGAGGTTGTAGATCAGCTGTACATGTTGGCCAAGACACCATCTTCGACTATAACGACTTTCCAAGGGTACGAGATAAATGGGAATACATTTTACACGATCGCCCAAGATAAAAAGAGCACCAACCAAAACAGTGGTGTCCGCTTTGATGCAGCAACCGAGAATGGGCAAAAGGTCACATATTATGGTTACATAGAGGAGATATGGGAACTTGACTATGGACCCTCCTTCAAGGTCCCTTTGTTCCGGTGCAAATGGTTCAAGCTAACAGGAGGTGGGGTAAAGGTGGACCAGCAATACGGAATGACAATGGTGGATTTCAACAATCTTGGTTACCTTGACGAACCATTCGTCCTAGCGAAAGATGTCGCTCAGGTTTTCTATGTCAAGGACATGAGTAGCAAACCGAGGAAACGGAAAGATAAGAAAACGATCAGTACATCATGCGATGATCCAAAGCGCCACATTGTTCTTTCAGGGAAAAGAAACATCGTGGGAGTGGAGGACAAGACAGACATGTCAGAAGATTATAATATGTTTGGTGAAATTCCGCCCTTCAAAGTGAACACCGATCCAAGCATTAAGTTAAATGATGAGGATGCTCCATGGATACGGCCCAATCGTAAGCAAGCAGGGACACAAGGGAAGAAATGATGTGTAATAATTTATTGTACCAAACTTTGTTGAATGGATCATGTGAATTATATTGCCCGTGATGTGTTTGGTGTCCATTTTCGAATGATTCGATTGATTCGAGAGATAGCACTGATGATACATGAAATTTGGAGTGATTTAGTCATACTCCTGCCTAGGCGTATAATATGCATACTCGTAGTCTTCATAGTCGCCGCCGTTGTACTGGTAGTCGTCGCCTTCTAAGTTGCCGTCGTCGTCGCTGCGTCGTCGGCGGCGCTCGTGGCTCGAACTGAGGGTAGCGCAGGCGGGGGATATCGCCGGCCGTGATGTAGTCCATGACGCTCTGCAGAGTCCGGCCGTACCACCATAGCCGACGGCCGGCCTCGTGGAAGTTCCCAGGAGGCAGACCGTCCTCCTCATACCTGGCGAGCGCCCTCTCACGCCGATTGATGAAGAAGGCGTCCCAAGTATGCTGGTTATCGGGATGCCAGCGGGGATTCATCCGCTGCTCCGGCGTGAGGTCGAGGTAGTAGTGGTTCGTGATGGCTGCCCGGCGCGCAGTACCCTGAGGGAGGGGAGGGACCGGCACGCCGCCGGCGCTTAGGCTCCAGCCGGCGGGGACGCGGTAGCCCGGTGGGCAAGGGTAGTTCGAGGCGCAAAGCTCCTCCACCTGCTGGTAGGTTAGAGTGGGTGCGGTGGAAGCCATGAGAGAGTGATGAGAGATTGGAGAGATGTGATAATGCTGGCCAAGCCGGGCAACATATATGTAGTGAGAAATGGCGGGAAGAAAGAGGCGGGAAGAAAGAGCTGGCGGGAAGAAATTGGCGGGAAGAAAGAGGGGGGAAGAAAGAGGCGGGAAGAAATTGGCGGGAAGAAAGAGGCGGGAAGAAAGAGGCGGGAAGAAATTGGCGGGAAGAAAGAGGCGGGAAGAAAGAGGCGGGAAGAAATTGGCGGGAAGAAAGAGGCGGGAAGAAATTGGCGGGAAGAAGAGAAATGCCCGTGATGTGTTTGAAATGAATTAGTTTTATTTTTATGAATTTTTTGATATATTATTTGTATTTTTAACATTTTGAATTGAATTGGTTTTATTTTTCTGAATTTTTTGATATATAATTTGTATTTTTAACATATTGAAATGAATTTGTTTTATTTTTCTGATTTTTTTGATATATAATTTGTATTTTTAACTTATTGAAATGAATTTGTTTTATTTTTCTGATTTTTTGATATATAATTTGTATTTTTAAGATTTTGAATTGAATTAGTTTTATTTTTCTGAATTTTTTGATATATTATATGTATTTTTCACAATTAGAAATGAATTATTTTTATTTTTCACATTTAGAAAATGAAAGAATTTTGAAAAAGGCCTTTAGTCGCGGTTGGCCTTCCGGGAACCAGGGCGAAGGTCGACCTGGTTTGGCCAACCGCGACTAAAAAATTTAGTCGCGGTTGGCCAGCCAACCGCGACCAAAGCCTATAAAAACTCGCGCGTCGCGCACGATAGTTCATCTTCTTCCTCGCGAACCGTCGACAGGCTGCCCCTCCTGCGCCGTCGCCTCCTCGTCGCCCGCGTCGTCTACGCCGCCGTCGACTCCGCGCCGCCGCCTCCTTGTCGACTCTGCGCTACGTCGCCCTTCTCGCGCGCCGGCCGCGCGCCGTCGACGACCTCCCCGTCGCCGCCCCGTACGTACACTCGCGATCGAGCCCGCGCGCCGTCGCCCGCGCGCGCCCTCGTTGCGGCCGCCGCAGTGAGGAGGAGAGATGCGCGCGCTGAGAGAGAGAGGATCGAGAGAAGGCCGGCCGGCCGGCGGCCGCCGGCGCGCGGTGAGAGAGAGAGATCAAGAGAGGAGGAGCCCTACGGGTTTTTTTTTTTTTTTTTCTTAGTTTTTTTAGTTTTTTGTTCTTTTTAATTTTAACTAGTTAATTAGTTTAACAAAAACGGTAAATTTGACTTAACAAAATTTGAGTTATAAATTTCAGTTATAATTTTGACTTAATAAAAAAAACATATAGTTAACAAAAAAACATATTTTGACTTAATAATTTTTTGTTTTGTCCACTTATAATTAATGAATTAATTAGTAACTATATATATAGTTAACAAAAAAACATAAAACTTGATAATTTTGACTTAATAAAATTTTAAGTGGACAAAAAATTTCTGAATTTTGACTTAACAAAAAAATTCACTTGCAACCCACCGCCACCGACCCCGCATGTATACGGAGGGGGCGGCGAGGCCCTCGCCTCCCCCTCCGTATACGCGCGGGTTTTTTTCTTTTTTTACGAGAGAGAGGATCGGCACACCGCCACCGCCACCGCCCTTTTTTCGCTCCGTATACGGCGAGGGAGGCCTCTATGTGTTGTCCTCGGCACCGCCACCGCCCTTTTGCCACCGCCACCGCCCTCTCTCCTTTTGCCACCGCCCTTTCGACACCGCACTTAAATAATTAGTTTTTACTACATGTTTTCAGGACTGACATATGGCGGACGATAGAGCTGACCCGATTATGGAGAACTATGATCCAGAAATTGAAGAACAGCTATTTGGCATCATAAAAGGCGATATTCCTTATGTGCCGACCGAACAAGATGAAGAGGATATTTCTTCTTATCTGAATCTTGACGGTCAAGATGAAGGCCGTCAGCAAGATGATGGGGAAGAAACGTCGATCAACGACGATCTTCAATTGCAAGTAGCAACTAGCTCCGGCGCCGAGGTATATATATATACATTTTTCCTCTGGTGATACAAACTTACTGATTTGAATAAATATGTGTGTACTAACACGCGCGACTCTCTTTCTTATTTTAGCCCTCGGCCGGATCGTCGAAAAAATCGAGTACGTCGTCGTCAAAGCGTGGCGCAACCAAGACGCTCAAACCAGGAGAAACATATACCATCGAGGTTGTCGACAGTGCAACCGGCAGGCCGCTGGAGCCCCCGAAGTACGCCACCAAGTTTATCAACCAATGCGGAGCCGTTGTTAGAGACAACATCTCGATCACCCTCCAGGAGTGGAATGAGCCAAAGAAGGCACGTCTTGGTTTCACTTTTGTTGACAAGAGAACTAAAAAGGATTGCTTTCAAAAGCTTATGGAGCATTTCATCCTACCTCCGGAATACCACAAATTCGATGAGGCGGGTAACAAGATTCAGGAAAACAAGGAGAGGAGGAGGCTACTCAAACACTTCGCTCTTGGTAAGATGGCCGATACATTCCGGAAATTCAAGCAGAATCTAGCCCGTGACTATGTCAACCAGAACAAGACTCCGGAATTCAAAGGACAGTATGAGAGACTTGAACATGATTGGCCAGAATTTGTGAAGCAGAAGAAATCGGAGCATTTCATTGAAATATCGAAAAAATAAGGAAAATGCGGCTAAGAAGGAGTACAATCATGTTATGGGGCCAGGAGGGTATCGCTTTTGGGAGCCTAAGTGGGAGAAGATGGAGAACGAGCTGAGGAGGCGAGGAATCCGTCCAGGTACGGAGGGATGGGACCGAAGGGCCAAAAGCTGGTGGTACGGGCATGGGGGAACGCTAGACCCGGAGACAGGGGCGTGTGTTTACGGGAACAAAATGTTTAAACCCACCCAAGCCCTTATTGACGCAATGAGGGATGCTCAAGAGGGGAAGATCAAGTTCAACAGAGAGAATGACGCGCTGACAAGAGCCCTCGGGAATCCTGAACACGGAGGACGTGTACGAGGCATGCCCGGGAACATTACGTGGAAAGAAGGGTTCTCCCAGGACGATGACCCGTACGGTTACAGAAGCCGTAAGAGAAAGTCGGATCGGGATGCCGATGTTGTGGCGCGGTTGGCATCGGAAGTCGATGAGATGAAGAAAACCCTGTCTATACTAGTACAGGAGAGATCGGCAGCTGGGACGCATGAAGATCATCCAGCGGATCTCGGAAGCCAGCAGCGGAGAAGCAGCGTGGCTTCCACGGAGGTCCAGCCGGCTACTGATGCACCGGAGATCCAAATTACTGCACCGGAGCCTCCTCGCTACCCCGTGGACGATGTAAAGGAGATGAAAGAATGTCATCTGCATTATCCTACTGGGAACATGTCCACGAAGGTAGCCATCGGCAGTGCTTTGCCATGTGAGCCTGGAGCACTCCACCACAACAATCCCATTGCAGATGGCTATGCTCGTGTCACGGTGGAGGAAATAGTCCCAGGGTTTGAGGACCTGGAGATTGACATTGCTACACCCGAAGGGGAGAGAAGACTTGGAGGTGTCAAGCGCCAGTTTATTCTCTGGAAAAAGAAGTTTATCAAGTTTCCAGACGAGGCGCCAAGGCGAACAAGTCCACCCCCCTCCGGTGGTGGTGGCGGCGGCGGCGGTGGTGGTGGTTCACCTACACCTCCTTCACGTCAGCCGACGCCGCCCCCCAATTCACCTCCGGCGGGTAAGCAGACGCCGCCCCCCAGTCCACCTCCGGCGAAGAAGCAGCCGCCCCCGGCAAAGAAGAGGAAGCAGTCCTGGACTATTAACCCGGACCCTTATGTACCTAGGACCACAAAGATACCGGAGCCATCACTGAAGCCTCTCACCCCGAGACCTTATGACCTTAGTGTGGAGGAAAATGCAGCGGTCGTGGCTGCTCAGCATGAGAAATGGCAGGCGGACTGCAAGAAGAAAAGAGAGCCCGAGCCCAAGCCAGTATATTCTGACAAGCAAAAGAAGTGGGCTAAGTCATTTTTGACCGAACCGTCCCAAGCCGCGAAGAATCTGCCTGACTACTATTCACATGAACTTCGTAGGCAAGCATTCATCTTGAAGGAGAAGCAAGAGTTGGCGGAGAAGCAGGAGAAGAAAGCCTTGGAGGAGGCCGAGAAAGAATTACAAAGTAAAAAAGAGGGGAAACAAGTTGCCCAGCTCGGGGAACAGAGTAAACAATCCATCGCCCCTCTCATAGTGAAAGCCGCCGGTCCGGATGACCCCGAAATCATAGCAGCTGCGGCAAGACAGGGATTGACTGTAGCGAGTGCCACAGAACAAGCGGCCAACTTAGGTCTGACTCTTCGTGCAGTGTTAGGCCTTGATGAGGCGCCAACAATGAAGGACGTAGTAATTACATATGTGTCGAATGGGCCTCTCGTCGAGCCTGCGCAGGAAAAGGATCTACCTCCACAAATGACAGGTCTGCTAAATTGGTACAAGGCTTACATAAAATTAAAAAACGCCAAAGACTATATTTATGCGGAAGTTAGACCTGAGCATCACTTCAAACATTACTATGTACAAATTCATCGGAGTGAATTGTTCCAGCTTTTCAATCTGCGCGAGCTCGACAAATCTATCATCAGTTGCTACGTTCTGTAAGTGATTTATTTCTACCCCATCTCGTTCATTGCCTGCACTATATATATATATTGTCCTAACTATCTTGTTGTGTATGCAGAATGAAGAAGCGGGAATGCATAATAAGGAACATCCATGATGTTGGGTTCATTGACCCACATATCGTTAATTCATATGTGTTACAACATTTTCCCGCCGACATGGAGGCCGACCTGTGGATGTTTTTTTCAAGGCAGGAACTCAAAAGTGATATTCTATTTCCTTACCATTTTGGGTGAGTGTTTCTGTCTTGAGCACATTCTCTTTTGTTTACTCCATGCAAGGTATGTGGCTAATCGATGAGTTAATTATGCATGACTGTGCATGTATCGTGTCCGCAGGTTCCACTGGATTCTGCTAGTAATTCAATTTCACGACTCCACAGTTCTCATCCACGACTCTCTGAATATGAATGCAAAGCTTTGGGCCGACTTGAGAAAAATGATGCAGAAGTAATTATATATTTTCATTCACTTGCGCTCTATATCGATCGGCCTATTTTGTTCATTTCCTAATATCAAGTAACTAATAACTCTCTTGTTCATTTAATTTTCTTTGCCTCGTAGGGTTTGGACACGGTTCGTAAACACAAAGGTCGGTGAATTCAAAAAAGAGCTACAGTGGAAAAGGGTAGTGTCTGCGACCCAAGATATTCAGCCAAAGGGGACCAATCTATGTGGATACTATGTTTGTGAGATGATCCGGAGATACACCTCTGAGCGGATTTCGTGTCCGAACAACATTAGCAGGAATAACCTTCGGAAGACGCTTAGTCTAGAAGCTCGCTTCCGACCACTTCAAGAGGAACTAGCTGGATGGATCGCGAAGCAAGTCATCGATCCTAGAGGAGAACACTATGTAGAGGACGTAGAACTTCATATGCAGTAAATCATATGTATGAAAACTAGTTCAAAATTGTATATGGTCATCGATATTGAATATATATTGTCAATTCCTCTTGAATTCTTTTTGGTTCTAATTTCAAATTTGTTTGAAATTGTACGTTCATATGCATGTATATGTAGTACCGTAGAATATGTGAAACTCCTTCAAAATTAAAATAAAACAGAAAAGAAAATAAAACAATACAAACTAAAAAGAAACCAGGTTTAGGGGGGGCTAAAACCCTAAACCTGCGGCGGCCTTTAGTCGCGGTTGGCGAGGAGAACCGCGACTAAAGGTCCTCCGCCCCGAAGGACTGCTGGCGGCCACGTGGAGGCGCCTTTAGTCGCGGTTCGTAAGGAACCGCGACTAAAGGGGGGTGGGCTTTAGTCGCGCTTGCTTGGTCGCGGTTGCGCAACCGCGACCAATGGCAGTTGCGAACCGCGACCGAAGCCCTTTTTTCCACCAGTGCGGATTGAAACCGTGGTGGACAGTGGACAGAATCGCTAAAGCTTTATAGTGCCAAATGCATTACATATACATGGCTGTGCTTCATCTTCTGTTTAGTTAGCATATACTTCCCTAGGCTTGTGGCACATACAGCTTAATGTTCAAGTTCTCTAGTGCAAAACAGACTGTTCTAGCTAGAATGAAACGCTAGCTGATATTATTATTCTGGAATAATATGGAAGATACGTAAGTCACATAGGATCATCAGAGAGTGCATATGAACATTTTTACCCATTTGGGTAAGAACGGTTGATCAAGGTGTAAAATGGGTTTTGCAATGTGTCTCCACTGGACATATTCAGCTGAATCTGTCAGCTGACAGTGTGACACAAGACTACCAGCGTTTCTCTCAGACATATTGCAATGAATGATCGCTTAACAGTTCCAAATTTCAATTAGCAACTACTAAACAAAAATAAAACATATTTCACATAGCATGTACATTATTGAAAGGAAGCATATTATCACACATCTCGTAACACCAGCAATCAGTCAATCGATCAAATAATGCAGCAGCCAATCCGGTGCAGATCAGAGAGAATTACCTCGCGGATGGTGAAGCGGTCGTTGAAGATGAGCGCGAGCACGAATGAGGCGGTAGCGAGGATGGCGTGTCTGAAGGTGTCATGGCGCACCTGCGGGTGTTGGCGCATGTACCAGAAGATGGCCGCGGAGGTGGTGATGAAGACGAGCTTCATGACGGTGTTGTAGAGCGAGATGTAGTCGGTGAAGAGGTCGAGGTAGCGCGCCACGAAGACCGCCGGGTACAGCTCTGCGTCTTCGACACCCCGCGCACCAGATCCGTGTGAGCGGCGGGCGGAGGAATCAACCACGGGAACGAAACCCTAGGGATGCGGATGGATGTATTGTGTTTACCTGAGCAGGATTTGTTGGCGTAGATCTTGAGGAGGAGGATGATGAGGCGATGGGATCAATAGAGGGATAAGGGGATCACGGTGGAGATACACGAGAGGGGGTCATGACTCGTGCGGAGGTTTGCACCAGCGGGGGCGGGGGAGAACGGGATCAGACGGTGATTATTCATTGTGGAAGATTGGATGGTCCGGATTGTTTTAATGACGACCATCAAAGTGCGTTGAGTGTCAAACGACCAACTCCCATTTAATAGTAAAGATGGTCTATAGAATGTTGTTTGCTGATGGGAATGAGAAGGAAATCCCTCTTCCCCAGCCAGGTTTGTTCAATATTGACAGGCAATCATGGTCGCTCACTAAGGAGGCGGTGGAGGAACATATGAAGATACAAGAATTCCACCAGCAACATGACTCCGAGAACGCCGAGCCCTCCTACGACTACACCGTCACATACCCCGACGTTTCCTCCAGCACATACCTGGAACCGGGTCGTTCTTCGTCGTACTACGGAGACACCACTTCATGGGGACCGTGGGAATGAACTCCACTTAGGCCAAAAGCCTAAGCTTGGGGGGAGGTATACCGGCATCACTCATTCTTTGCATATTATGGTTGCTGGATACTTGTACATACTTGTTTAGTCTCTAGAGTGGTTTTCTAATGAGAGGGAGATGATATTTGGGGAAGTGCTGTCCAAAAACAGATTCTGGGCTGTTACCAAAAAATTCGTGCGCACAGCCAGAACGTTATTTTGAGTTGCCAATTTTTGAGCATGTGCCCCAGGTTATTATCTAACTTTCATTAGTTGAACACTTTTTGGTCTGAGCAATGGAAGATTTTTGTTAATTTCGATTTATGTACTGCTGTCAGGATTTGGCAGATTTCTGTCATCCTGCTTTTCTGTGTTTCTGTTAGTTTGCATTCTTTTGTTTTCGCTTTGTTTCTTTCCTAAAACACAAAAAGACCAAAAATATTTCTGCTGTTTTTCTTCACCATTTGTTTATTTGGTTCCTTGCTCTTATTTTACTTCGTTTGCTATCGTTAGTTTGCTATGAGAAAACCCAAAAAGATTTTGCTTTGATTTCTTGTTTTCTTTCGTTTTTGTTTCCAATTCGAAAACACCAAAAATATTTGCTGTTCTTCTTTGGTTTGTAAAGTTCATCATGAGTTCAATGGTCTTCGGTGGCTGGAGCGTGGTTTTCATTTCATATTATCCAAGCTACACAAGTGAAAAGGCAATAATGACGATCTACGACAATCTGATTGTGGTGAGAGGCTGGTATGAACTCTATTTGTTTTCATTTTTGTACATATACTCATCCATATGAGCATGCTTAGTTGGTTCATGTGAAGTATATGTTATTTGAGAAAATCTAGTAGTTCATGATCTCTCATGTTTAGCTCTAATTTATTAATATGAGTAGCATGTCATGGATGTTCGCTTGCATTGTTTTATTCATAAGTAAGTATGGCATTGTGGTATCCTCCTCTGAATAATTCATTTATATCGACTTGGCACATGCTCACGCATGCATATGACTGAACAAAAAGTCAATTAAGCCTCGATGATCTATATTGCTTCAGAGTTCTTGCATCACTTTTATGCCTACATTAACTTATTTTGCCGCAAGCATGATTATGACAGTTACTGCTCACTTGATTTGTCGCTCCCTAGTCTTTTGCTAGCCTTCACTTGTACTGAGCGGGAACGCCGCTCGTGCTTCCAAACACCTGAAAACCAAGTTGTTCCAAAGTGTCCACCATAAATACCTATGCATGGCATTTCAAACCATTCCAAGTAAATTCTCATGCGCTACCTTTAAAACCTTCAAAATGCTTCTCAATTTGTGTTAATGTTTCATAACTCATGAGGAAGTATGTGGTGTTTAGCTTTCAACCTTTTCATTTACTTTTGACGGACTCTCATATGGACTAGTGGCACATCCGCTTATCCATTAATTTTGCAAAAAGAGCTGGCAATGGGATTCCCAGTCCCAAATTAATTAACTTAAATAGACACTCCTCCATGGTTTGTGATTGTTGGACGGCACCCGAAGGATTCGGTTAGCCATGGCTTGTGTAAGCAAAGGTTGGGGGAGTGTCATCATCATAATAAAGCTTAAATAAAAAGGCACTCCTTCACGGAATGTGATTGTTGGTAGGCACCCGAGGATTCGGTTAGCCATGGTTTGTGTAAGAAAGGTTGGAAGGAGTGCCACATAAACATGCAAATAATTCATGGGAGCCGCTCTTGTGAGTCCGGTTGATGAGGTAGTTAGTGTACCCATTACCATTCGTTGACAACAACAAACACCTCTCAAAATAATTTTACTCCTGCTTTACAAATGAAAAGCTCTAGCGCATGTTAATCCCTGCTTCCCTCTGCGAAGGGTCAATCTTTTACTTTTATTTTGTGTCTCCATTCTTTCTTTGAGCACTATCTTGAGAGCACAACTGTCATTCTTAGTATAATATGCTTGTCTCAAAATATAATTGATTGTGGTATAACTTTGATGCTTTTATCTTTGACAATCACTACTTCTAGTCTTTCTATGAACTCCAGAGGTGCCTCGGCATTTATGTTTTGCCGATCAAATACGGGCAAGCGAGATACCACTTTATCATATTCTCTTATGAACATTGCAATCCTGCTTATATACATGATTCATGATGTTTATTATTAATTGTTGGTACCTCTCCATGATTGACATAGCTGTTAGATGATCTTATTTGCATGTATCTCATTATGAACTGCTTGAGTATTAGCCATAGCATGAGAATATATACATCATATGAGCAAATGTGTTCGTGAAAGTTCTTTTATCGCTCAGTTGTTAACTGAATTGCTTGAGGACAAGCAATAAGCTAAGCTTGGGGGGAGTTGATACGTCCAAAACGTATCTACTTTCCCGAACACTTTTGCTATTGTTTTGCCTCTAATTTGTGTATTTTGGATACAACTAACACGGACTAACGCTGTTTTCAGCAGAACTGCTCTGGTGTCTCGTTTTTGTGGAGAAATCCAACTTTCAAAATCCTCGGAATTTATGCGAAGGCCCTATTTTACCAGAATACTGACGGAGCCAAGAGGGGTGGAGGCCGGGGCCCCACACCATAAGGCGGCGTGGCCTAGGGGGCCCGCGCGGCCCTATGGTGTGGCCCCTCGGCCCTCCGACGCCCCCTTCGGACTACTTATCGGGTTCGACCTAAACGCACGGGGAGAAGTCGAAGTCGCCAGAAACCCTCCAGAGAGCCGCCACATCGCTCCGTCTCGGGAGCAGAAGTCTCCGTTCGGCACTCCGCCGGGACGGGGAATTGGAGGAGATCATCACCGCCATCACCGCCAATGCCTCTCCATCGACCAGCCATGTTTCCCCCATCCATGTGTGAGTAATTCCCCCGCTGTAGGCTGAAGGGGATGGTAGGGATTGGATGAGATTGGTCATGTAATAGTCATAAGATTGTTAGGGCATAGTGCCTAGTATCCGTAGATGTCACTTTTATGATATTGTTGCAACTTGTTATGCTTAATTCTTGTCACTAGGGCCCGAGTGCCATGATCTCAGATCTGAACATGTTATTGTTTCATGAAGATATTCATTGTTTATTGATCTTACCCAAGTTGTATACACATGTCGCTGTCCGGAACCGATGGCCCCGAAGTGACAGAAATCGGGACAACCGGAGGGGATGGTAGCGATGTGAGGATCACATGTGTTCACGGAGTGTTAATGCTTTGCTCCGGTACTCTATTAAAAGGAGTACCTTAATATCCAGTAGTTTCCCTAGAGGCCCGGCTGCCACCGGCTGGTAGGACAAAAGATGTTGTGCAAGTTTCTCATTGCGAGCACGTACGACTATATATGGAACACATGCCTATTGATTGATTAGTACTTGGATACCATTTTATTATTATCTGCAAATGCCTCTGCTTTGATTGTTACATGAGTTTCTCTCATCCATGCAACGCCCGTTAAATCCGTCCCTGTGCCTACAGTATTTTAATCCTGTTTACTATAATCACTATTGCTGTCTTTATTTCACTGCTGCGTTATTTCACTATTCCTCTGCTATAAAACTGTTACTACGATAAACTCTTGCGAGCAAGTCTGTTTCCAGTGCAGCTGAATTGACAACTCCGCTGTTAAGGCTTACAAGTATTCTTTGTCTCCCCTTGTGTCGAATCAATAAATTGGGTAATACTTCCCTCGAAGACTGTTGCGATCCCCTATACTTGTGGGTCATCAATGAAACCTTTATTTTTGCAAATCCCTTTGACTGATGCTATTAAATTGCCTCCTTATTCAAAGTATATGAAAGATATTGTCTCTAACAAAAGGAAAATTCCTAATGAGGAGATTTCCACTATGCTCGCTAATTACTCTTTTAATGGTAAGGTTCCAAAGAAGCTGGGAGACCCAGGTATACCGACTATTCCTTGTTCCATCAAGAATAATTATGTTAGAACTGCTCTATGTGATTTGGGAGCAGGAGTTAGTGTGATGCCTTTTTCTCTTTACAAGAGACTTGATTTAGATAAGTTGATACCAACTGATATATCTTTGCAAATGGCTGATAAATCTACTGCTATTCCTGTTGGTGTATGTGAAGATGTTCCTGTTCAAGTTACTCAAAATTGCTTAATATTAACTGATTTTGTTGTGTTGGAAATGCCTGAAGATGATAATATGTCTATTATTCTTGGAAGACCCTTTCTTAATACTGCAGGGGCTGTTATTGATTGCAATAAAGGAAAAGTAACTTTCAATGTTGATGACAAGGAACATACTGTCTATTTTCCCAAGAGGATTGATAAAGTATATGGAGTTAATACAATTTGTAATTTGAAAACTATCAAGGTGGGATCATTTGATTGTCCTATATATGAGCCTAAAGAAGAATATCAAACTCTTGTGATTGGATCCATATCAATTCAATATAAGGTAACATGATTGATTTGAGGTTTATTTCTTCTTATGTCATATAAAATTTATTTGGTAGCAAGACTTGATCAACCTTGTTAACAAATATATTTTAATGCATGAGAGAGCTAAACAACATTTCTTTCCTTCTTTCTTCCTCCACTTGTTTTACTTGCTGTAGCACTTTTTGTTTTGCAATATGCTTTAGTTGTTTAAGATTTTGGAAATCATTTTCCTGCGCTGTAATAATTACTTTAACACCCAGAAATGTGCATTTTTCGAAGTTCTCAAAAATTTACAAAAATTATACTGGTAGTCTTATTTTTCGAAGGGGCACCTGGGAGCACCTGGGGATGACCAGTGGGGCACCCCAGGGTGGCACCCCACAGGCCGGCGCGGCCAGCAAGGGGGGCGCGCCACCCTGTGGTGTGGGCCCCTCCTTGCCCCACTTTTTCACTTCTTCCTCCCATTCTCTTCTCTCTCCCGAAAAAACTCGAACCAGCTTTCTCTCACTCGTGTTTCTGCTCAAGAACTCGAGATTTCTCGATCTCTTTGCTCCGCCCAGATTTTTGTCTGAAATTTGGCACATTTGCTCTTCGGTATGTGACTCCTTTGATTATCCAATTAGAATTTTGTTTGGTTGAGTATATATTGAATATTTTGCTGCTGTAGGTAACATGTTTAGTGAGCTTGCATGCTTGTTCTAAGTGGTAGAAACTAGTTTTGATGCATGATTAGTACTCTAGCAAGTTCCTATAGTAGTTTTCCTCAATTATATACCTTGAAATCAAATTTTATAATGATTGTTGAAAAATTTCAGAAAATGGAAGGAAGTAGGCACCAACTAAACCAACAAGAATTGGAGGTGCAACAAGTCATGAGAGTTCACCGCGAAGAGGGAGTATACCCCTCTTATTACCCATGCACTGATTTTATGCGGAATGCAGGAATCTTGCAAGATGTTCAAACACTGATTTCCAATGCAGGGTTGGAAAGTTTTACTGTTGGTGAACCTTACCAATATGCGAAACTAACAATGTCGGTGGTGCAGGATTTCGAATTTCATCGGTCCCAAACTAACCCCATGGTTCGATACAAGATTTATAATAAAACTGTCAACTTGCCATTTACTGATTTTTGTGCAGCAATTAGAGTGCCACAATGGGGATCATGCGAGAAGGTTAGGGGAACGCCGCGGGAGCTCTCAAGTCTATATACGATGATTTGTCAAGGGAGAAGCTTCTCCGATGATAATGGTAAAATCAGTAGTATTCAACTCCCTGCTATTCGCTACTTTGCTTATTTCATCACAAAGTGTGTTCTTGCTAGAAGGAACGCAAATAAGTTGTCTATCCAAGATATGGCTTTCTTAGCTGCTGCATTGCAACAGGATAGGACTTATAATTTGGGTGCTTTGATAGCTTGTAGACTTGCTACTAACCGTGAGAAGGGAGGAATTTGTGGAGGTCTCATCGCCTCTCGCTTATTAGCTATGCATGGTGTAGAACCTCACCATCTAGATATTCCGCTCTCCATGGAGAAGCTTGATGTTGTTTCCATGATTAAACATGAGTTTGTTTCAGATGCGTCTAATTTGAACAACCTGTATTATAGGATAACATTCTATAAGAAAACTTGGAGAACAACTAAGAAAACTGAAAAACTAGTACGATTGCCTGCACCTGTTCTGCTTAACCTTGATTCCAGGAAGGGGTGGTCGGTCACAGAAAATGAGCTAAATGCATACATAGAAAGAGAAGGCCATCATGCAAGGGACGGCGCAGAGGAGGCCGAGGAGCACCTCGATTCTTCATCCGATGCAGCGAGCTCCTCATATCAACATTATGGTCATGTGGAGCCTCCACGCCATTCTTCTGCGCAGGGGCCTTATTATCACTCCATGTACGATCCACCGGCGTGGAACCCCGACCCTCGTTGGGAATGAACTCCACTTAGGCCAAAAGCCTAAGCTTGGGGGGAGGTATACCGGCATCACTCATTCTTTGCATATTATGGTTGCTGGATACTTGTACATACTTGTTTAGTTTCTTAGAGTGGTTTTCTAATGAGAGGGAGATGATATTTGGGGAAGTGCTGTCCAAAAACAGATTCTGGGCTGTTACCAAAAAAATTTGTACGCACAGCCAGAACGTTATTTTGAGTTGAAATTTTTTGAGCATGTGCCCCAGGTTGTTATCTAACTTTCATTAGCTGAACACTTTTTGAACTGAGCAACGGAAGATTTTTGTTAAATTCGATTTCTGTACTGCTGTCAGGTTTTGGCAGATTTTTGTCATCCTGCTTTTCTGTGTTTCTGTTAATTTGCATTCTCTTGTTTTTGATTTGTTTCTTTCCTAAAACACAAAAAGACCAAAAATATTTCTGTTGTTTCTCTTCACCATTTGTTTATTTGGTTCTTTGCTCTTATTTTACTTTATTTGCTATCGTTGGTTTGCTATGAGAAAACCCAAAAAGATTTTGCTTTGTTTGTTCTTGTTTCTAACCCGAAAACACCAAAAATATTTGTTGTTCTTCTTTGGTTTTGTAAAGTTCATTAGGGAGTTCAGAGGTCTCCGGTGGTTGGAGCTTGGTTTCATTCCATATTATTATTCAAGCTGCACAAGTGAAAGGCAATAATGACGATCTACGGCAATTTGACTGCGGTGAGAGGCTGGTATGAACTCTATTTGTTTTCATTTTTGTACATATACTCATCCATGTGAGCATGCTTAGTTGGTTCATATGAGGTATATGTCATTTAATGGAAGTCTAGTAGTTTATGATCTCTCATGATTAGTTCCAATCTATTAATAATGAGTAGCATGTCATGAATATTTGCTTGCATTGTTTTATTCATAGATAGGTATGACATTGTGGTATCCTCCTCTGAATAATTCACTTGAATCGACTTGGCACATGCTCACGCATGCATATGACTAAACAAAAGTCAATTAAGCCTCGATGATTTACTTTGCTTCAGAGTTCTTGTATCACTTTTATGCCTCCGTTAATTTTATTTTGTTGCAAGCATGATTATGACGGTTATTGCTCTCTTGATTGTCGTTTTCCAGTCTATTGCTAGACTTCACTTGTACTGAGCGGGAACGCTGCTCGTGCTTCCAAACACCTGAAAACCAAGTTGTTCCAAAGTGTCCACCATAAATACCTATGCATGGCATTTCAAACCATTCCAAGTAAATTCTCATTGCTACCTTTAAACCTTCAAACTACTTCTCAATTTGTGTTAATGTTTTATAGCTCATGAGGAAGTATGTGGTGTTTTATCTTTCAACCTTGTCATTTACTCCGGACAGACTTTCACCAATGGACTAGTGGCACATCCGCTTATCCAATAATTTTGCAAAAAGAGCTGGCAACGGGGTTCCCAGCCCCAATTAATTAACCTTCATTAATAATTCTCTTCACATGATTTGCTCTGATTCATCAGTAAGCAACTTAACCTGCAAATAGACACTTCCCCATGGTATGTGAATGTTGGAATGCACCCGAGGATTCGGTTAGCCATGGCTTGTGTAAGCAAAGGTTGGGGGAGTGTCATCCATAATGAAACTAAAATACATGTGTAAACAAAAGAGAAGAGGGATGATCTACCTTGCTGGTAGAGATGACATCCTTCATGGGAGCCTCTCTTGAGAGTCTGGTTGGCGAGGTGGTTAGAGTACCCACTATCATTCGTTGACAACAACAAACACCTCTCAAAATAATTTTACTTCTGTCTTTGAAAAAAATGAAAAGCTCTAGCACATGTTAATCACTGCTTCCCTCTGCGAAGGGTCAATCTTTTACTTTTATGTTGAGTCACCATCCTTTCTTTGAGCACCTTCTTGAGAGCATAACTGTCATTCTTAGTATAATATGCTTGTCCCAAAATATGATCAGCTGTGGTATAACTTTGATGCTTTTATCTTTGACAATCTTTACTTCTAGTCTTTCTATGAACTTCAGAGGTGCCTGGGCATTTATGTTTTGCTACAAATACAGGCAAGCGAGATACCACTTTATCATATCTTTCTATGAACATTGCAATCCTGCTTATAGAAGTGTTTCATGATGCTTGTTATTAGTTTGTTGGTATCTCTTTCATGATTGACGCAGCTACTAGATGACTTTATTTGCATTTACCTTATTATGAATTGCTTAAGCACTTGCCATATCATGAGAATATTTACATCATATGAACAAATGTGTTCGTGAAAGTTCTTTTATCGCACTCAGTTGTTAACTGAATTGCTTGAGGACAAGCAATAAGCTAAGGGGGGAGTTGATACGTCCAAAACGTATCTACTTTCCCGAACACTTTTGCTATCTAATTTGTGTATTTTGGATACAACTAACACGGACTAACGCTGTTTTCAGCAGAATTGCACTGGTGTCTCGTTTTTGTGCAGAAATTCGACTTTCAGGAAAAACCCCGGAAATAATCGCAATGGGCCTATTTTTACCGTGAAGATGAAGGGCCAAAAGGGCGAACCAGGGGGGCCCGTGGCCCCCAGACCACAGGCCGGCGCGGCCTGGAGGGGGGGCGCGCCGCCCTATGGTCTGGGCGCCTCGGCGGCCCCCCGACGCTCCCCTTTCGACTACAAAGTCCCTTCGACCTAAAAACGCCAGGGGGTTCGACCATATTTCCAGAGACCATCCAGTACGCCGCTGCCATCGCGAAACTCCGCCTCGGGACCAGAAACTCCGTTCTGGCACTCCGCCGGGACGGGGAATTGGAGGGGATCATCACCGCCATTGATTTCTACGGGTGCTTCTATTCTTGTAGACAGTGTTGGGCCTCCAAGAGCAGAGGTTTGTAGAACAGCAGCAAGTTTCCCTTAAGTGGATTACCCAAGGTTTATCGAACTCAGGGAGGAAGAGGTCAAAGATATCCCTCTCATGCAACCCTGCAACCACAAAGCAAGAAGTCTCTTGTGTCCCCAACACACCTAATAGGTGTACTAGTTCGGCGAAGAGATAGTGAAATACAAGTGGTATGAATGAATATGAGCAGTAGTATGGCGCCAGAAAATAGCTTGCTGGCGTGCAGTTGATGGTAGTAATATTGCGGGAAGTAAACAAGCAGTAGTAACACAGCAGTAGTAACGCAGTAAAACAGTAACAAGCAGCGATAGCATATTTAGGAACAAGGCCTAGGGATTAGACTTTCACTAGTGGACACTCTCAACTTTGATCACATAACAGAATAGATAAATGCATACTCTACACTCTCTTGTTGGATGATGAACACATTGCGTAGGATTACACGAACCCTCAATGCCGGAGTTAACAAGCTCCACAATTAAATGTTCATATTTAAATAACCTTAGAGTGCATGAAAGATCGAAACGACTAAACCAAGTACTAACATAGCATGCACACTGTCACCTTCATGCTTATGTAGGAGGAATAATACACATCAATACTATCATAGCAATAGTTAATTTCGCAATCTACAAGAGATCATGATCATAGCATAAACCAAGTACTAACACGGATGCACACACTGTCACCATTACATCGTGCAGGAGGAATAAAACTACTTTAATAACATTGCTAGAGTAGCACATGGATAAATTGTGATACAAAACACATTGCAATCATAAAGAGATATAAATAAGCACTTCACTATGCCATTCATAACAGTGAATAAGTATTCTGTGAAATATAGCCTAAGAGACCCACACGGTGCACACACTGTCACCTTTACACACGTGGGACAAGGAGTCTCCGGAGATCACATAAGTAAAACTCACTTGACTAGCATAATGACATCTAGATTAAAAGCATCATCATATGAATCTCAATCATGTAAGGCAGCTCATGAGATTATTGTATTGAACTACATAGGAGAGAGATGAACCACATAGCTACCGGTACAGCCCCGAGCCTCGATGGAGAACTACTCCCTCCTCATGGGAGCAGCTGCGGTGATGAAGATGGCGGTGGAGATGGCAGCGGTGTCGATGGAGGAGCCTTCCGGGGCACTTCCCCGTCCCGGCGGCGTGCGGGAACTCCGATCTTGGCTTGCGATGGCGGCGGCTCGGAACTTTTCTCGTACCGTGGCTTCTTCGTATCGAGGTTTTAGGTCTGGGACCTTTAAATAGGCGAAGAGGCGGAGTCGGAGGGGCGAAGGGGCGACGACACCATAAGGCGGCGCGGCCTGGGCCTGGGCCGCGCCGGCCTATCATCTGGGGGCCCTGTGGCCCCCCTCTGGCGGCTCTCGGGTGTTCTGGATGCTTCCGGCAAAATAGGAACCTGGGCGTTGATTTCGTCCAATTCCGAGAATATTTCCTTACTAGGATTTCTGAAACCAAAAACAGCAGAAAACGCACTGGCATCTCGTCAATAGGTTAGTTCCGGAAAACGCATAAATATGACATAAAGTGTGTATAAAACATGTAGGTATTGTCATAAAACAAGCATGGAACATAAGAAATTATAGATACGTCGGAGACGTATCAGCATCCCCAAGCTTAGTTCTGCTCGTCCCGAGCAGGTAAAACGATAACAAAGATAATTTCTTAAGTGACATGCTACCAACATAATCTTGATCCAATAATGATGTAAAGCATGTGAACTGAGATCAAATCACTCAAAGCAAATGTCTATATTGATATAAGAGATGATAATGCAAGAGTTAAACAAGCTAGAAGTTTTCATGAACTATTGCTTCAAAGACATGAAACCGCACAAAGTTCATTAAAGATGTGTTAAGTATTCAGCATAGAAGTTCTATCCTTCATTCCAAGCATCAAGTAAATTTTCACAACATAAGAAGGATTCAGTCAAGTAAACATAAACATGAACGTCATGAATCAACTGTTTCGAAGTCTACTCAACCGGTGAGCGCAAGCATTTGGTATTAGCACCAGGATGTTATGGCATAAAGAACGTTAATGGGGGTTTGGAAGGCCAATGAGAGAAAGTCTTACAAAGCTATAAGTGATTACTAGACAAGAGGAAGTCTTATAATCGAAGCTATGCAAGGAGTAGTGATTGCCATGCAACGGATGCACATAGAGCTATATGTGTATGAAAGCTCTCCAATGGAACTAGTGGGGGTGCATCCAACTTGGTTGCTCACGAAGACCTAGAGCACTTTTGAGGAGGCTCATCATTGGAATATACAACCCAAGTTCTATAGTGTAAATTCCCCACATAGTTATACTAGTAAAACATGAAAACTCTCTCATATGGAGTGTAGGTGCTAAACATGAGCACAAATGATGACTATGAATATGCAGGTGCTAAAACATGAGCACAAGTGTGGATAAAAGATAGTAATGCTGCCCCCTTTTTCTTTATTCTCTTTTTTCTTTTTCTTTTTTTCTTTCTTTTCTTTTTCTTTTCTTTTTTTCTTTTTTCTTTTTGATGGCCTCCATGGCTCTTTTCACTTTTAGGGGCAACATCCTAATATGACAACACACTTTTTGGTACAAATAACTCATAATGAATAAAACATGATGTATGAAACTGTATGCCTCTGCCAGTGTAGCAGGATGTGCAATGATCTAGCGTAACATGGGTAAACCACACATCAGCTGTATAGAATCATGCAAAGCAATATACAAATAATAAATGACAACATGGCATGTAATGTAAAATGGATGTTGCATGGCAATATATCTCGGAACAACTATGGAAATGTTGTGGTAGGTAGGTATGGTGGCTGTTTTGAGGAGATGTATGGGCTTATGTGTAGGAGAACAAGAGAAAGTCCTCCCACGGGTTTGGATGTACCGGCGAAGTATGCACAATTCTCAATGTGAGCAAAAGGCAATGCACAGTACCGAAGAGGCTAGCAAATATGGATGGTGGAAGTGCCAAAAACCGTAGCTTAACATTAGTCAAAAAGAACTCACAAGCTTATTGCAAACATCTAGCAGGTTCAACATTAAGAGCATGATTTAAAATTTTACCGACCTTCAGCACAACTTAGTCATTACGATGAACCTTTAGACATGGAAAGCTATCAAGTCCAACTACGCCTTCAACTATTTAAATAGAGTTTGTAGTACGGCACAAGCTTAAAGACAACAATCCACTACTAATTTTAACTTATTCAAACCGCAAGTTTTACCATCTAAATACCTCAAAACATTTGCAAAGAATCAAGTTATCAAAGCTCAATGATCTACAAGATTATGCAAGTGTTTCATTATACCACTACCACATGCAACATTTCCTTAACCAACCGAATAACAATGAACGAAGCAGTTTGCAACCTTCGCCATGAACATTAAAAGCTAAGAACACATGTGTTCATACGAACCAGCGGAGCGTGTCTCTCTCCCACACAATCATTTATTCAAACAAAAACAAAAACAAACAAACAGACGCTCCAAGTAAAGTACATAAGATGTGACCGAATAAAAATATAGTTTCAAGAGAAGGAACCTGATAAGTTGTCGATGAAGAAGGGGATGCCTTGGGCATCCCCAAGCTTAGACTCTTGAGTCTTCTTAAAATATGCAGGGATGAACCACGGGGCATCCCCAAGCTTAGAGCTTTCACTCCTCTTGATCATAGTATATCATACTCATCTCTTGATCCTTGAAAACTTCCTCCACACCAAACTTTAAGCAAACTCATTAGAGGGTTAGTGCATAATCAAAATTCACATGTTCAGAGGTGACACAATCATTCTTAACACTTCTGGACATTGCACAAAACTTCTGAAAGTTAATGGAACAAAGAAACCCATTCAACAAAGCAAAAGCGGCAATGCGAAATAAAAGGCAGAATCTGTCAAAAACAGAACAGTCCGTAAAGACGAATTTTAAAATGGCACCAGACTTGCTCAAACGAAAAAACTCAAACTAATGAAAGTTGCGTACATATCTGAGGATCACTCACGTAAATTGGCATAATTTTCTGAGTTACCTACAGAGAATTAGGCCCAGATTCGTGACAGCAAAGAAATCTGTTTCTGCGCAGTAATCCAAATCTAGTATGAACCTTGCTATAGAGACTTTACTTGGCACAAAAATGCAACAAAACTAAGATAAGGAGAGGTTGCTACAGTAGTATACAACTTCCAAGACACAAATATAAAACAAAGTACTGTAGTAAAAAACACATGGGTTATCTCCCAAGAAGTTCTTTCTTTATAGCCATTAAGATGGGCTCAGCAGTTTTAATGATGCACTCGCAAGAAATAGTAGTTGAAGCAAAAGAGAGCATCAAGAGGCAAATTCAAAACACATTTAAGTCTAACATGCTTCCTGTGCATAGGAATCTTGTAAATAAACAAGTTCATGAAGAGCAAAGTAACAAGCATAGGAAGATAAAACAAGAGTAACTTCAAAAATTTAGCATATAGAGAGGTGTTTTAGTAACATGAAAATTTCTACAACCATATTTTCCTCTCTCATAATAATTTTCAGAGGCATCATGAACAAACTCAACAATATAAGTATCACATAAAGCATTCTTATTCACATGCATAAAAGTATCATTACTCTCCACATAAGCATAGTCAATTTTATTAGATGTAGTGGGAGCAAATTCAACAAAGTAGCTATCATTATTATTCTCATCATCAAATATAGGAGGCATAGTATCATCAAAGTAAATTTTCTCCTCAATGCTTGGGGTACTAAAAATATCATGCTCATCAAAGCCAGCTTCCCCAAGCTTAGAATTTTCCATAGCATTAGCAACAATAGTGTTCAAAGCATTCATATTAATATGTTCCATGGGTTTTTTAATTTTCGCATCAAACCATCCATGTCTTAAATCAGGAAATAGAATAAAAAGGTCATTGTTGTCCATTATGCCTAACTAGTGTAAACAAGAAACCAAATGTCGCAATTGCAGAGTCTAAAGGAAATAGCTTCGAGTACTTACAACGGCGCCGGAAAGTAGCTTAGTAGCCGAGATCCGGAGTGTGAGTACCTTTTACCTTTCCTCCCCGGCAACGGCGCCAGAAAAGTACTGTTACCTAGAACTGAAGTATGAGTGCCTTTTACCTTTCCTCCCCGGCAACGGCGCCAGAAAAGTGCTTGATGTCTACGGGTGCTTCTATTCTTGTAGACAGTGTTGGGCCTCCAAGAGCAGAGGTTTGTAGAACAGCGGCAAGTTTCCCTTAAGTGGATTACCCAAGGTTTATCGAACTCGGGAGGAAGAGGTCAAAGATATCCCTCTCATGCAACCCTGCAACCACAAAGCAAGAAGTCTCTTGTGTCCCCAACACACCTAATAGGTGTACTAGTTCGGCGAAGAGATAGTAAAATACAAGTGGTATGAATGAATATGAGCAGTAGTATGGCGCCAGAAAATAGCTTGCTGGCGTGCAGTTGATGGTAGTAATATTGCGGGAAGTAAACAAGCAGTAGTAACACAAGTAGTAACGCAGTAACAGTAACAAACAGCGATAGCGTATTTAGGAACAAGGCCTAGGGATTAGACTTTCACTAGTGGACACTCTCAACTTTGATCACATAACAGAATAGATAAATGCATACTCTACACTCTCTTGTTGGATGATGAACACATTGCGTAGGATTACACGAACCCTCAATGCCGGAGTTAACAAGCTCCACAATTAAATGTTCATATTTAAATAACCTTAGAGTGCATGAAAGATCGAAACGACTAAACCAAGTACTAACATAGCATGCACACTGTCACCTTCATGCTTATGTAGGAGGAATAATACACATCAATACTATCATAGCAATAGTTAACTTCGCAATCTACAAGAGATCATGATCATAGCATAAACCAAGTACTAACACGGATGCACACACTGTCACCATTACATCGTGCAGGAGGAATAAAACTACTTTAATAACATTGCTAGAGTAGCACATGGATAAATTGTGATACAAAACACATTGCAATCATAAAGAGATATAAATAAGCACTTCACTATGCCATTCATAACAGTGAATAAGTATTCTGTGAAATATAGCCTAAGAGACCCACACGGTGCACACACTGTCACCTTTACACACGTGGGACAAGGAGTCTCCGGAGATCACATAAGTAAAACTCACTTGACTAGCATAATGACATCTAGATTACAAGCATCATCATATGAATCTCAATCATGTAAGGCAGCTCATGAGATTATTGTATTGAACTACATAGGAGAGAGATGAACCACATAGCTACCGGTACAGCCCCGAGCCTCGATGGAGAACTACTCCCTCCTCATGGGAGCAGCAGCGGTGATGAAGATGGCGGTGGAGATGGCAGCGGTGTCGATGGAGGAGCCTTCCGGGGGCACTTCCCCGTCCCGGCGGCGTGCCGGACAGAGACTCCTGTCCGCCAGATCTTGGCTTCGCGATGGCGGCGGCTCTGGAACTTTTCTCGTACCGTGGCTTCTTCGTATCGAGGTTTTAGGTCAGGGACATTTAAATAGGCGAAGAGGCGGAGTCGGAGGGGCGAAGGGGCGACGACACCATAAGGCGGCGCGGCCAGGGCCAGGGCCGCGCCGGCCTATCATCTGGGGCCTGTGTGGCCCCCCTCTGGCGGCTCTCGGGTGTTCTGGATGCTTCCGGCAAAATAGGAACCTGGCGTTGATTTCGTCCAATTCGAGAATATTTCCTTACTAGGATTTCTGAAACCAAAAACAGCAGAAAACAGGAACTGGCACTTCGGCATCTCGTCAATAGGTTAGTTCCGGAAAACGCATAAATATGACATAAAGTGTGTATAAAACATGTAGGTATTGTCATAAAACAAGCATGGAACATAAG
Source organism: Lolium multiflorum (assembly GCA_030979885.1). Taxonomy (NCBI): domain Eukaryota; kingdom Viridiplantae; phylum Streptophyta; class Magnoliopsida; order Poales; family Poaceae; genus Lolium; species Lolium multiflorum. The sequence goes on along the minus strand of CM061749.1, from coordinate 113,500,654 downwards.
AAATTATAGATACGTCGGAGACGTATCACCATCACCACCGACGCCTCTCCATCGACCAGCCATGTTTCCCCCATCCATGTGTGAGTAATTCCCCCGCTGTAGGCTGAAGGGGATGGTAGGGATTGGATGAGATTGATCATGTAATAGTCACAAGATTGTTAGGGCATGGTGCCTAGTATCCGTAGATGTTACTTTTATGATATTGTTGCAACTTGTTATGCTTAATGCTTGTCACTAGGGCCCGAGTGCCATGATCTCAGATCTGAACATGTTATTGTTTCATCATGATATGCATTGTTTTATGATCTTACCTGCAAGTTGTATACACACGTTGCTGTCCGGAACCCGAGGCCCCAAAGTGACAAGAATTGGGATAACCGGAGGGGAAGGCGGTGATGTGAGGATCACATGTGTTCACGGAGTGTTAATGCTTTGCTCCGGTACTCTATTAAAAGGAGTACCTTAATTTCCAGTAGTTTCCCTAGAGGCCCGGCTGCCACCGGCTGGTAGGACAAAAGATGTTGTGCAAGTTTCTCATTGCGAGCACGTACGACTATATATGGAACACATGCCTATTGATTTATTAGTACTTGGATACCGCTTTATTATTATCTGCAAATGCCCTACCATGATTGTTATATGAATTCTCTCATCCATGCAACGCCCGTTCATCCATCCCTGTGCCTACAGTATTTTAATCCTGCTGTTTACTATAATCACTACTGCTGTCTTTATTTCACCGCTGCTGTTATTTCACTATTCCTACCCTATAAAACTGTTGCTACTGATAAACTCTTGCGAGCAAGTCTCCAGGTGTGAATTGAATTCCGTTGTTAAGTTAAGGAACATTCTTTGTCTCCCTTGTGTCGAATAATAAATTTCGCTTACTTCTTGCTACTAGCATTCTTGGTAGGGAGAACACTAGCAACATTTCTAGTTATCATCTTGCTTTTCTGGTTGCTGCACTTACTGGAAGTACACCTTATCATCTTGGTGCTCTCATTGCTCGTCGCTTATCTAATAAGGGACCTATTTATGGAGGAATTGTTGCTTCACGTATTGTTGCATATCTAGGTCTTTCTGTTGATCCTAGTGATAAGAAATTAACTCCTGTTAAGCTTGATATTGCTGCTATGAAGGGTCACCAATTTGTCACAACTAACTCTAATTTAGAAAATATTGTCTATAGAATGTTGTTTATTGACGGGGATGAGAGAGAAATCCCTTTGCCGCAGGCCGATTTGTTCAGTGTTCGCAGGAGGCCGTGGTCGCGCTCCAAGGAGGAGGTGGATGAGCAGCTGAGGATACTTGGCTTTCACCAGCAGCACGACTCCGAGGACGCCGAGCCCTCTGACGGGTACACTGTCACGTATCCTGGTGCGTCCTCCAGCTTGTACCAAGGACAGGATCCTCCTTCATCATATTACGGAGGCGCCACCTCATGGGCACCGTGGGATTGACCTCCACTTAGGCCAAAAGCCTAAGCTTGGGGGGAGGTACGCCGGCATCACTCATTCATTGCATATTACAATTGCCGGTCATTTGTATATACTTGTTTCGCTTCTTTTGGTTGTTTCTCTTTCGGTTATTTTTATTTCAGTAGGTTCTTATTTTAGTTTTTGAAGGTTGTTACTACTGTAGTAACCTTTACTTTTACCTTTTTATTTCATTTGTGTGCCGATGGTTGCCTCTAATATGAGGAAGATGATATTTGGGGAAGTGCTGTCTAAAAAACAGATTCTGGACTGATACTGAAAAAATTCCTGTGCGTAGCCAGAACGTTATTTTGAGCTGCCAATTTTTGTGCATGTTCCCCAGGTTATTATCTAACTTTCATTAGTTGAGCACTTTTCGAGTTGAACAGCAGAAGATTTTCGAAAAAAATGATTACTGTACTGCTGTCAAGTTTTGGCAGATTTCTGCCACTTTGCTTTTCTGTGATTCTTTTAGTTTTCATTCTCTTGTTTTTGCTTTGTTTCTTTTCTAAAACACAAAAAGACCAAAAATATTTCTGTTGTTTCTCTTTATCATTTGTTTATTTGGTTTCTTGTTCCTATTTTGCTTTATTTACTATCGTTGGTTTGCTATGAGAAAATCCAAAAAGATTTTACTTTCGTTCGGTGACTCTAATATCGAAAACGCCAAAAATATTTGTTGTTCTTCTTCGGTTTTGTAAATTTTATTAGGGAGTTCAGCGGTCTCCGGTGGTTGGAGCTTGGTTTTCATTCCATATTATTCAAGCCACACAAGTGAAAGGCAATAATGATGATCTACGACAACTCGACTGTGGTGAGAGGCTGGTATGAACTCTATTTGTTTTCATTTTTGTACATATACTCATCCATGTGAGCATACTTAGTTGTTTCATGTGAGGTATATGTCATTTAATGAAAGTCTAGTAGTTCATGATCTCTCATGTTTAGTTCCAATTTATTAATAATGAGTAGCATGTCACAAATATTTGCTTGCATTGTTTTATTCATAGATATGTATGACATTGTGGTATCCTCTTCTGAATAACTCGTTTGAATTGACTTGGCACCTGCTCTTGCATGCATATGACTAAACAAAAAGTCAATTAAGCCTCGATGATTTACTTTGCTTCAGAGTTCTTGTATCACTTTTATGCCCCCGTTAATTTTATTTTGTCGCAAGCATGATTATGACGGTTATTGCTCTCTTGATTGTCGCTTCCCAGTATATTGCTAGCCTTCACTTGTACTGAGTGTTGGAGATATGCCCAAGAGGCAATAATAAAAATGTTATTATAATATATCTTTGTGTTTATGATAATGTTTGCATACCATGCTATAATTGTATTAACCGAAACATTGATACATGTGTGTTATGTAAACAACAAGGAGTCCCTAGTAAGCCTCTTGTATAACTAGCTTGTTGATTAATGGATGATCATGGTTTCGTGATCATGAACATTGGATGTTATTAATAACAAGGTTATGTCATTAGGTGAATGATATAATGGACACACACCCAAATGAGCGTAGCATAAGATCAAGTCATTAAGTTCAATTTGCTATAAGCTTTCGATACATAGTTGCCTAAGTCCTTCGACCATGAGATCATGTAAATCACTTACACCGGAAGGGTACTTTGATTACATCAAACGCCATTGCGTAAATGGGTGGTTATAAAGATGGGATTAAGTATTTGGAAAGTGTGAGTTGAGGCATATGGATCAATAGTGGGATTTGTCCATCCTGATGACGGATAGATATACTCTGGGCCCTCTCGGTGGAATGTCGTCTGATTAGCTTGCAAGCATATGATTGGATCATAAGAGATGACATACCATGGTACGAGTAAAGAGTACTTGTCGGTAACGAGGTTGAACAAGGTATGGAGATACCGATGATCGAACCTCGGATAAGTAAAATATCGCGTGACAAAGGGAATTGGCATCGTATGTAAATGGTTCAATCGATCACTAAGTCATCGTTGAATATGTGGGAGCCATTATGGATCTCCAGATCCCGCTATTGGTTATTGCTCGGAGAGGAGTCTCGACCATGTCGCATAGTTCACGAACCGTAGGGTGACGCGCTTAAGGTTCGATGTCGCATAAGTAGATTCGGAATATGAGTTGGAGTCCGAAGTTTTTGTTCGGAGTCTCGGATGGGATCCGGGACATCACGAGGAGGTCCGGAATGGTCCGGAGAATAAGATTCATATATGGGAAGTCAATTTCCGGGGTTCGGGAAAAAGTCCGGTGTTTTGACCGGAGCTTCTAGAAGGTTCTAGAGGGCCACCAGTGGGCCCACCACCCCGGGAGAGGCCACGTAGGCGCCACATGGCATGGTGGGGCCTTCCCACTATGACATGTGGGCCCAGGCCGGCCTACCCCTTGGAGATAAGATCTATCTCTTAAATTTAAATGGTTTAAATCTAGAGATAAGATCTATCTCTAAAATAAAGTGTTTAAACGAAGAGATAAGGGGAAGGCTTGAGGGGGAAGAAAAGTCTCCCCCCTTGGCCGGCCAAAAGGGATATGTGGGGCCCAGGGGGAACCCTAGGCCGACCCCTCCCCCTATATAAAGAGGGGAGGGGGTGGCCGGCCATTCACCCCATCCAGAAACCCTGGCCGCCCCCTCTCTTCCTCCTCCATATGCTGCGCAGGCTTAGGCGAAGCCCTGCAGCAATTCTTCTCCACCACCACCACCACGCCGTCGTGCTGCTGGGATTCCGTGGAGATCTACCACACCTCCGCTGCCCGGAACGGGGAGAGGAAGGGCTTCATCGACACCGTACGCGCGACCGAGTACGGAAGTGCTGCCGGATTGCAGCACTGGGATGATCGTCTACACCAACAACGAGATCTAATCTCGTAGGCTTTGGAAATCTTCGAGGGTTAGTCTCACATCAATCTCGTTGCTCCGATCTTGTAGATTAGATCTTGGGTGTTCCATAGATTAGATCTTGGATTTATTCGTCTCGCGGTAGGAAAATTTTTGTTTTCTATGCTACGAACCCCATCAGTGGTATCAGAGCCATGTCTATGCATAGATCTGTTGCACGAGTAGAACACAATGGTTTTGTGGGCGGTGATGCTTTTGTTGCTTTAGTTTGTGCACTTTGCTTCTTGCGGGATGGTGGGATGAAGCGGCCCGGGCTAACTTTACATGACCGCGTCTCATGAGACTTGCTCCACGCTTGACATGCAACTTGTATTGCATAAGTGGCTTTGCGGGTGTCTGTCTCTCCCACCATAGTGAAGATTGTAATTTGCACTTCTATTGTCAACACTAGTATCACCGTTGTGGTTCATGTTCGTAGGTAGATTGGATCTTACTCGAAAACCCTAAACCACGTAAAATATGCAAACCAAATTAGAGGCGTCTAACTTGTTTTTGCAGGGTTTGGTGATGTGATATGGCCATGATGTGATGATGATTATATTTGATGTATGAGATGTTCATTATTGTATTATGGCAACCGGCAGGAGCCTAATGGTTGTCTTTAAATTTGTTAAAGACCTGCGTGTCTATTCATCATGTAATAGCTTTGTTTCAAGTAGTTGTCATAGTAGCTATAAGTGATGGACACCCATGAAGCGGCGCCATGGACCTTGGTGCAATGCTGGTGATGATGGAGATCATGATCGTGTGCTTTGGAGATGGAGATCAAAAGCACAAGAAGAAAGGCCATATCATATCACATATTGTGCATGTGATGTTAATCCTTTATGCATCTTATCTTGCTTAGATCGCGACGGTAGCATTATAAGATGATCCCTCTCACTAAAATATCAAGATAATAAAGTGTTCATCCTTAGTATGCACCGTTGCTAAGACTTGTCGTTTCGAAGCATCTCGTGATGATCGGGTGTGATAGACTCTACATGTGCATACAACGGGTGCAAGCCAGATTTGCACACGCGGATACTAAGGTTGCCTTGACGAGCCTAGCATGTACAGACATGGTCTCGGAACACGGGATACCGAAAGGTAGAGCATGAGTCATATGAATGATATGATGAACACTTTGAGTGTTCGCCTTTGAATCTACATCTTTTCTCGTGATGATCGGACTTGGTGTAGTGGATTTGGTTCGTGTAATCACTAAGACAATGCGAGGGATGTTGTTTTGAGTGGGAGTTCACCTAGTTAATTGAAGAATTAAAAATGAACTCAAATTATCATGAACATAGTCTGAATAATATTTTGAATTAAATTTGTAGAATTGGCATCCGTTTTCTACCATGCGCTAGTCTTGTAATTGAGATAGAAATACTGTTAAGTCTGACAAGTAACTTTACGGACTGGTACCGTATTGTTAAAGAATCAAGATATGATTAAGTCCTAATGCAAACTTTTAGTAAACCTCACATTGATGATTCAAAGAGCAATGGTTTCAATTAGTACCTTAAATCATCTTGTCTCCGTGAAACTTGAAGTTCAAATCCGTTTGAAAAGTAAGGAGCTGAAAATTTTGTTTTCAGAAATGAGCAAGGTATGAGATATATGTGATATCTAAGACCTGATTGCAAGATGATAGAATATAATCTAGTGAGACTACATAAACTCATAAGTTTTATGGGAATGTACGAAGGTTGAAGATGCTAGGCATCCCAATCCTCCAACTAGTTGGGCACTAACGATATTCGCATATCCATGAAGTGATCGTCCTTAGTATGCACCGTTGCTAAGACTCGTCGCTTCGAAGCATCTCGTGATGATCGGATGTTATAGATTCTACGTGTGCATACAACGGGTGCAAGCCAGATTTGCACATGCGAATACTAAGGTTAAACTTTACGAGCCTAGCATGTTCAGACATGGTCTCGGAAAGTCGTCATGATTTGATGGATAAAATTATGAGTGAAATTGTTCATTACATTAAAAGGTTACTAATAGTGAAATCTAGAACACTTGTCATGTGATGGTCAACTTCAAGGTAAGAACCTCAAGGTTATTGGTATTTGACCAATGGACCTAGAAGTTATTGAAGGTGAAGTGTTCTCTGAGAATGAGGAAAGCTAAAAGAGAAACTACAAAAGATATTTTGGCAGAAAGAAAGAAAAGACTAGAAAGTCTAGCTCAGGTGTATATAGATGATATACATGTTATGGATGTATTCCTTGTTTGGTCACACAATGAAATTCTTGGGTAATTGTACCATATTGGTTGGTATGAGGTGTCATACAAGACAACGCAATACAAGAATACAATGGCCTAAGTGACTAACAAGGAATATGGTAGAAATGCACGTCTGGAACAAAATAAAGTGTTATTGTGTTTGTCGTTGGCATTTTATCTAGCCCTTCGGATTTTATAATAAAGAACTTTACAATGGTTGTTATGTTCTAGTCAAATGAAAACAATGAGTTGTTCAAATTATGACATATTCCATGTACGATGGATAAGTTATTATAAATCTTTATGGTGAAGCACACATACATAACACTGACGCTAAAATGCCATAAGGCAAATGATATGAATTCCACTTATTAGTGGAACCGCCATTTAGGTCATGTTAGAAAGGAACGCATGAAGGAACTCCATGCAAATGGACTTTTGGAGTCATTTGATTTCTGAATCATTTGGCGCTTGCAAATCTCTTCTAAAGAGAATGACTTAAATCCCGTTCATAGGCCAAGAGTTGAACGGGCAATTAACTTAGTGGAAACATACATGGTGATGTATATGGTTCACTGGGCATAGTTGTGTGTGGGAGATTCTTCTACTTCATGAAAACTTCTAACAATGAATTGAGTATATATGTGGATATATTCGATAAGGAAGAAGTTTGAAACATTTGAAAGGATTCAAATAAATTTCAGCATGAAGTGGAAATCATCGTAATAGAAAAATCAAATATCTATGATTTGATCATGGTGGAAATATTTGAGTTACGAGTTTTAGCGAACATCTAAGAGAGTTATGAAATTGTTCTACTACTCACGTTTCTTGGAGTATCATAGTGATGATGGAGTATCCAAGAGACGTATCCAAAACTTGTTGGATTAATGATGAGATAAAATAAAATGACGCCATTATATTTTTGTGGATTATGCTTTAGAGACTACCGCTTTTACACTGAATAGAGCATCATCATGATCCATTGAAATGACACCATATGAGTTATGGCATGGGTATAAACCCTAATAGTCCTTTCTTAAATTTTGGTATGCGTAGCATAAGTGAATGAGTTTACAACCAAAATCGGATGAATGTCTTTGTTGGTTATCCCAGAGAATTGATTGGGAATTCTTTCCACTATTAAGTAAAAGACAAAAGTGTTTGTTGATGTTACTTGCTTATTTCCAAGAAATTGTTTTCTAGCGAAGTATTTGAGTGGGAGGACAATGGAACTTGATAAGGTTCATGAACCTGAGCGTGATGATCAGAGTAGCACAGCATCGGAAATGGTTCCGGGAAGCAGCTACGAAGATCATGGCTCCCATGTCTATAAAGTGTTATAGTCATGGAGATCAAAGTACCTATTGAACCTTGTAGATATGGTTTACTTTGTGATCAAATGAATGATTTGTGAACAAAGGATTGATTTTGAACAATGATAAACCAACTACATACAAAGAAGTTATGATGGGCCCTGACTCCGTTAAAATGGCTATGCGCCATGAAATCCGAGATAGGTGAACACTTTTTGAAAGTAAATGGATCTATAAAATTGATGGACTTGGATACAATATCCTTAAAGAAGCTTGACTTATCGAAAAGTTGTTTACGACAAAGTTCAAAGAGTTGACTACGATAAGATTAGATCTTCCGTGGCAATGCTTATAGTCTATGTGGATTATTCTAGTAATCGCTACATATTTCTTTTATGAGATATGATAGTAGGATGGCAGAAATACATTCCTTACCAGAAGTATGTATGAAGGATGTATACCAGATACAACCAAGAGTTTTGCTGGTCCGTGGAATACTAGATATGTATACAAACTTCAATTGGATGAAGTAAGTATCGCGGAGTTGGAATCTTCACCGGATGAAATAATCAAAGAGTTTTTGATTTCATCAGAAATGATGAAGATGCTTGCATTTGCAAGAAATTAAGTGGGAGCGCTGAGACATATTTATAATACTTTATGTAGATGACATATCGTTGATTAAAAATAATGTAATCATGTACTTGATGTGATTAAAAGGTTTCATTGAGAATTAATTTCAATGAAAGGATATGGACTGAAACATATTTAGTGTCAAGATCTATGAAGATAGATTGAAACACATAATAAGTTTAAGTCAAGGTACATAGAATGGATATTGAAGTGGTTCAATATAAAAATGTTAAGAAGGTGTTCTTTTCCATGTGAAGGTTTAACAATACTTCGGTGTATTTGACACTCGATGAGTAAAAGCACATGAGTGATTTTAGATCACAAATAATATGTACAAAGTCAGATGTCCTGTGCTCTAACTTGTTACGAGCATATACCAGAATGATTCATATAATGATCATTGGACAACAGTAAGAATATCCCTGAGTGCTTTAGAAGAACCAAGGATATATAAATATAGTTTTTATATGGGGTAATGACAAACAAATCGCTGTAAGGTGTTGCACCGATATTAGTTTGGTCACATATAAAAATAAAATTTCAATCTCAATTAGGCTAAGAGTTATTTAAAAGGTAGCACAATGAGCTAGAACAAGTCTATGCTAGATTTGGATGAGTTCTAAATATTGTGACGGATTCTACAAACGAAGGCAGAGTATGTCATTGTTTTGACAATGACTGAGGATGTTAAGTCGAGGAGTTCTTTGAGAACTTGGTGTAGTTCCGATGTCAGAACTTTGAAGCTATATTGTGTGTGACAATATTAGTGACTTATTTCAGACCGCGGAATTAAGGTTCCACCAGAGGACTAAGCATATACAATTAATGCCGACTCATTTGGAAAATGAGTGATGCGTAGAGACGCAAATGAATTGCAAAATACATACGTTTCTGAGAGTGTCAGATTCGTTGACTAAAACCTCTCCCGTGAGCAAAACATGATTAGCACCAGAAGGTCAAGGTGTTATATCTTTTCAAAATGTAAACTAGATTATTGACTCTAGTGCAAGTGGGAGACTGTTGGAGATATGCCCAAGAGGCAATAATAAAAATGTTATTATAATATATCTTTGTGTTTATGATAATGTTTGCATACCATGCTATAATTGTATTAACCGAAACATTGATACATGTGTGTTATGTAAACAACAAGGAGTCCCTAGTAAGCCTCTTGTATAACTAGCTTGTTGATTAATGGATGATCATGGTTTCGTGATCATGAACATTGGATGTTATTAATAACAAGGTTATGTCATTAGGTGAATGATATAATGGACACACACCCAAATGAGCGTAGCATAAGATCAAGTCATTAAGTTCAATTTGCTATAAGCTTTCGATACATAGTTGCCTAAGTCCTTCGACCATGAGATCATGTAAATCACTTACACCGGAAGGGTACTTTGATTACATCAAACGCCATTGCGTAAATGGGTGGTTATAAAGATGGGATTAAGTATTTGGAAAGTGTGAGTTGAGGCATATGGATCAATAGTGGGATTTGTCCATCCTGATGACGGATAGATATACTCTGGGCCCTCTCGGTGGAATGTCGTCTGATTAGCTTGCAAGCATATGATTGGATCATAAGAGATGACATACCATGGTACGAGTAAAGAGTACTTGTCGGTAACGAGGTTGAACAAGGTATGGAGATACCGATGATCGAACCTCGGATAAGTAAAATATCGCGTGACAAAGGGAATTGGCATCGTATGTAAATGGTTCAATCGATCACTAAGTCATCGTTGAATATGTGGGAGCCATTATGGATCTCCAGATCCCGCTATTGGTTATTGCTCGGAGAGGAGTCTCGACCATGTCCATAGTTCACGAACCGTAGGGTGACGCGCTTAAGGTTCGATGTCGCATAAGTAGATTCGGAATATGAGTTGGAGTCCGAAGTTTTTGTTCGGAGTCTCGGATGGGATCCGGGACATCACGAGGAGGTCCGGAATGGTCCGGAGAATAAGATTCATATATGGGAAGTCAATTTCCGGGGTTCGGGAAAAAGTCCGGTGTTTTGACCGGAGCTTCTAGAAGGTTCTAGAGGGCCACCAGTGGGCCCACCACCCCGGGAGAGGCCACGTAGGCGCCACATGGCATGGTGGGGCCTTCCCACTATGACATGTGGGCCCAGGCCGGCCTACCCCTTGGAGATAAGATCTATCTCTTAAATTTAAATGGTTTAAATCTAGAGATAAGATCTATCTCTAAAATAAAGTGTTTAAACGAAGAGATAAGGGGAAGGCTTGAGGGGGAAGAAAAGTCTCCCCCCTTGGCCGGCCAAAAGGGATATGTGGGGCCCAGGGGGAACCCTAGGCCGACCCCTCCCCCTATATAAAGAGGGGAGGGGGTGGCCGGCCATGGACCCCAATCCAGAAACCCTGGCCGCCCCCCTCTCTTCCTCCTCCATATGCTGCGCAGGCTTAGGCGAAGCCCTGCAGTTCTTCTCCACCACCACCACCACGCCGTCGTGCTGCTGGGATTCCGTGGAGATCTACCACACCTCCGCTGCCCGCTGGAACGGGAGAGGAAGGGCTTCATCGACACCGTACGCGCGACCGAGTACGGAAGTGCTGCCGGATTGCAGCACCGGGGATGATCGTCTACACCAACAACGAGATCTAATCTCGTAGGCTTTGGAAATCTTCGAGGGTTAGTCTCACATCAATCTCGTTGCTCCGATCTTGTAGATTAGATCTTGGGTGTTCCATAGATTAGATCTTGGATTTATTCGTCTCGCGGTAGGAAAATTTTTGTTTTCTATGCTACGAACCCCATCAGAGCGGGAATGCTGCTCGTGCTTCCAAATCCCTGAAAACCAAGTTATTCCAAAGTGTCCACCATAAATACCTATGCATGGCATTTCAAACCATTCAAAGTAAATTTTCATGTGCTACCTTTAAAACCTTCAAAGTACTTCTCAATTTGTGTCAATGTTTTATAGCTCATGAGGAAGTATGTGGTGTTTTATCTTTCAATCTTGTCGGTCAGACTTTCACCAATGGACTAGTGGCATATACATCCGCTTATCCAATAATTTTGCAAAAAGAGCTGGCAACGGGGTGCCCAGCCCCAATTAATTACAACTTTCATAAATAATTCTCTTCACATGTTTTATCAGTAAGCAACTTAATTTGCAAATAGACACTCCTCCATGGTATGAGAATGTTGGAAGGCACCCGAGGATTCGGTTAGCCATGGCTTGTGTAAGCAAAGGTTGGGGGAGTGTCATCCATAATGAAACTAAAATACATGTGTAAACAAAAGAGAAGAGGGATGATCTACCTTGCTGGTAGAGATAACGTCCTTCATGGGAGCCGCTCTTGAAAGTCTGGTTGACAAGGTAGTTAGAGTGCCCACTACCATTCGTTGACAACAACAAACACCTCTCAAAACAATTTTACTTCTGTCTTTAGAAAAATGAAAAGCTCTAGCACATGTTAATCCCTGCTTCCCTCTGCGAAGGGTCAATCTTTTACTTTTATGTTGAGTCACCATCCTTTCTTTGAGCACCTTCTTGAGAGCATAATTGTCATTCTTAGTGTAATATGTTTGTCCCAAAATATGGTTAACTGTGGTATGACTTTGATGCTTTTATCTTTGATAATCTTTACTTCTAGTCTTTCCATGAACTTCAGAGGTGCCTGGGCATTTATGTTTTGCTGTACAAATACGGGCAAGCGAGATACCACTTTATCATATCTTTTTATGAGCATTGCAATCCTGCTTATAGAAGTGTTTCATGATGCTTATTATTAGTTTGTTGGTATCTTTTTCATGATTGACATAACTATTAGATGACTTTATTTGCATTTATCTTATTATGAATTGCCTAAGTATTTGTCCATATAATGAGAATATTTACATCATATGAGCAAATGTGTTCATGAAAGTTCTTTTATCGCACTCAGTTGTTAACTGAATTGCTTGAGGACAAGCAATAAGCTAAGCTTGGGGGGAGTTGATACGTCCAAAACGTGTCTACTTTCCCGAACACTTTTGCTATTGTTTTGCCTCTAATTTGTGTATTTTGGATACAACTAACACGGACTAACGTTTTCAGCAGAATTGCCCTGGTGTCTTATTTTTGTGCAGAAAATCAACTTTCAGGAAAATCCCGGAAATAATTGCGAAGGCCCTATTTTTACAGAAGACACACGAGCCAGAAGGGCAAGCCGGGGGAGGCCCACAGCCTCCACACCATAGGCGGCGCGGCCAAGAGGGGGCGCCGCCATATGGTGAGGCCGCTCGGCCAGACCCGACGCTCCCTGGACTACTTAAAGCCCCGACCTAAAAACACGAGGGGGTTCGACCACTTTCCAGAAGACATCCAGAACTCCGCCGCCATCGCGAAACCCAATCTCGGGATCAGAAACTCCGTTCTGGCACCCTGCCGGGACGGGGAATTGGAGGAGATCATCGCCATCTTCACCACCGACGCCTCTCCATCGACCATCCATGCTTCCCCCATCCACGTGTGAGTAATTCCCCCGCTGTAGGCTGAAGGGGATGGTAGGGATTGGATGAGATTGTTCATGTAATAGCCATAAGATTGTTAGGGCATAGTGCCTAGTATCCGTTGTTTGTACTTTTATGATATTGTTGCAACTTGTTATGCTTAATGCTTGTCACTAGGGCCCGAGTGCCATGATTTCAGATCTGAACATGTTATTGATTCATGATGATATTCATTGTCTTATGATCTTACCTTCAAGTTGTATACACATATTGCTGTCCGGAACCCGAGGCCCCAAAGTGACAGAAATTGGGACAACCGGAGGGGAAGGCTGTGATATGAGAATCACATGTGTTCACGGAGTGTTAATGCTTTGCTCCGGTACTCTATTAAAAGGAGTACCTTAATTACCAGTAGTTTCCCTAGAGGCCCGGCTGCCACCGGCTGGTAGGACAAAAGATGTTGTGCAAGTTTCTCATTGCGAGCACGTACGACTATATACGGAACACATGCCTATGGTTGTTTAGTACTTGGATACTGTTTTATTATTATCTGCAAATGCCTAGTCTTGATTATTACATGAGTTATCTTATCCATGCAACGCCCGTTCATCCATCCCTATGCCTACAGTATTTTAATCCTGTTGTTTACTATAATCACTACTACTGTCTTTATTACACTGCTGCTTATATTTCACTACTGCTACTGCTATAAAACTGTTGCTGATAAACTATTGCGATCAAGTCTGTTTCCAGGTGCAGCTGAATTGACAACTCCGCTGTTAAGGCTTACAAATATTCTTTGGCTTCCCTTGTGTCGAATCAATAAATTGGGTTTTACTTCCCTCGAAGACTGTTGCGATCCCTTATACTTGTGGGTCATCAGCAATTAGCCCAAGACTCCACAAGCAAAATATCATGTAGTTAGTCTTTTTACAAAATCCACCATACAAGTGTTATTTTCCAGTATATCATTGTATTGATCCCCTCGTAGGGCTTCATATTCAAATATGTAGGTTATTTCGAGGAGGAGTAATTGATAGGATCTCGAGTCTACATTCCAACATGTCTTCCTGTGGCACATGAAGATGATGAAGGCACATTGATGATTTACTTTCTGATGTGTTTGCTTTGAGCTATTTATTTAAGCTAGTCCAGGCGACTAAGCAAGTTGTAATATTTTAGTACTTATCTTTTGGATCAACAATGTAGTGATTTGACTATTGCAATGAATACTATATTTTGTAATGTGTGTGTTATCAGTGATCTCGAAAATAGTGCGTAACACATGTGTCTTACCTATATTAAAAGGTAGCGCCCTACAAATCTTTACTATTAAATGAGAGTTGGTGATGATGGTATGTCGCTCAACACACATTACGTTCATTATTAGAGGGCAGACATAGACAAGCTCGGTTCTTTTCGCAAAAAAAAAGATAAGCTCGGCTCTATACCGATAATTTAGAATTTCAATTCAAATATTAGCTGAACGAATGAAAATAATTACATCGTTATGTGTCGTCTAGGTACGATTCTACTTTTCCATCTCATGTGTGTTGATGTACAATGTAGCTATTTTCTGGAGTCAACCGATTGCACCAACTCTCACGCGGTCCTGCCGAGAGGCTGAGTCACCGACAACATAATTCCAAGTCGATGTGATAAACAATAAAAATGATATTATTATACCATCAACACTAAGTTTGCATCTCGGTATAGAGAAGACATTTAACAAAATATTTATTATTTTTTGGCATCAGTATTTTTTTGAGATACTTACTCTTAAAATATGTCCTACATTGACTATTATTTTGTATGTTTCTATATATTAAGGGGCCCCAGTTTGTCGTTTCGCCCTGGGCCCTCGAAATCTCAGGACCGGGCCTGGTTGTTCAAAAGATAGCTTTGAACTTAAAATTGTTGGTATGCAATACTTATTGGATTCGTTGACAAATATTTTGAATTATAACTTCTGAATGTTGCCCATCTTTCTCTTCTTTTATATATAGCGACTATTCTATTTTATCAATATGTACGATGTGCTTTCTCAACAGCTCGGGCTGCTGGGTGTGGATCTAGCGCTGCACTGGTATTCTAGATGAAACGGCTAGAATCAAGATGCACTACTTTCAGAAGCG
Organism: Lolium multiflorum; assembly: GCA_030979885.1. NCBI lineage: Eukaryota > Viridiplantae > Streptophyta > Magnoliopsida > Poales > Poaceae > Lolium > Lolium multiflorum. Next base: position 113,485,513 of record CM061749.1, on the reverse strand, counting down.
CACCGAAGGACACCACGGAGCCTCTGGACAATTGTGATGGCTGATTATAAAGCGACTATGAGGATTCATCCAAATATCTATGTCGGAACTCTAAATCATATTTTGACAGGCTAGAACAATTGCTGGAAACCTTCCAAAACACGCTGGAGACTCCGCGCCGTTCTGACAGACACCAGGTAAGTGTCTTTCAGAGATTTCGTCCCCCCCCCCACAGGACTTCACCATCACGGGTGCCTACCTAAAGGCCGTCAGAGGGGTCCTTCAGCGCCGGCGGGCTGGCCGCCTGTCTGTGGCTGAAAGTCATTTCCGATAAGGTCGGGATGACGGGCGACTAGCCCATCGGAGGAGGGGTTTTAGCGCCCAATGGATTTTGTGCTAGTGTTTAACTGAATGTCATGGTACAAGACAAGGTAAGATTGACGAGTTGGTCACATGCATCTTCCTCCCCTAAGATGAGATGTTGATAACGTCCATCCATCTCTTTGAATATCTGCAACCTGTGTCCGAAGAGTTGCCTTCAAAATTGCTCACGACATAGGCTTAGTAAGAAATGAGTACGGACATATTCAAGATGTATGAAAAAAAAGTACTTTGCATTATTGCATAGATGATCAATATTGTTGACTGAGTGTTGAGTGTTGGAGACAGTGCTTACTAACTTCTACATGTTTTTAGCCTAAAAAGCTCTTTCCATTCCTAAGAATTGGATATTTTATGTCCTCAGTTATATATTATTTTTGTATGGTGACTTGATGAATGATGGTAGATATATATATTATTGTTCCTGAAATTAATCTTTATGAAAAGAGGTATTTGTAATATTGGTGTGTCTTCTGTTGCTATGAAGCCTTTTGCAATGTTAAACATTCTATTATTTATGATAGTTTCTAATACATTTCACTTATGAATAAACCCACATAAAACTACCTGGATACGTTAATCCTTAATTGAGTTTGTTTCAATATCAGATACTCAGATCAAGAGAGTTAAAATCTCAAGGAGATGGACAAGCTGCTTGGCTTGGGACTGCTTATCCGGAGATCAGCTCCGGGCAACATGATGAAAGGGTGTTGTCTCCATTTCGATAACTGAAACTTTATTGCGGAACCTCATTAAGGGCTACTAGTCGATCTTCATTTACAGTACCTCAGTAGTTGAACTTGCAATTCATAAAGACATAAAGTAGAGTGAATTGTCAGAATACCCAATTTCGAGAAAAGAATGGAAGAAAGAAACACTTATTTGTCATGTGGTTGCTTTTAATAAGCACATGATACAACCATACATGATAAGGTAGTCGATAAAATTCTCACTCTCAGAAACTTTTTAATTCAAAGAATTTCCGATAAGTTTTGGAGGATTCAAATGCTTAATCTTCATGTGGTAATTGTTTGATTTGTAGATCGAATTCCTTTGGAGTTTTTTCTAATAATTTTGTGCGCTATGTTTTCTAAATAATCAAAATATCGACTCAAACATCTTACAATGGATCTTTTTTTCCTCCACCTCTTTCTCTTCCTCTTCTATCAATCAGTTGACTCTCCTCCCGCCGGCCTCACCGACATCGGAGGGGTGAAGAACCCGATGTACGAGTCGGGTTTTCAATGAAAGTTGTGTTTTAAAGATATTAGGTTATGGTTTTGGTAGCCATCTTCGTTTTCGTCTCCGCGTCAATGAGCATTGCATCGTCTACAATAAGTGATCTTCGGCCCTTCGTTCGACAACGAGATCTCCTTTCCAACGTCAATGGTGGTGTTGAAAGTTTAAAGTTCTATAGGTACGGTCTCCTGGATCTTGCATAGCTAGATCGATTTTGAAATTTGTATCCATGTTGTCAATAGAATGATTATCCTTTCCACTTTTTTCATGGATGCTACGTCTTCGACAATGGTGGTTCTTGTAATCGCCTTCCCAGCGGCGTCGACAAGGCAATTCGAGATCTTGGTTGATTATTTCAATGGTTGCGCGCGTGCATGTTGCCTTGGCATTGTGACTTAAATTAAAATTATGGGTGAACTTTCGTTGGTGTTTACAGGTATATGATTTGGTATCTAGATTAATTTTCTTTAGACACCTTCATAAAATTACATGATTGTGTCATGAAAGAAGAAAGGGTTTGAAGATCTCAATGATTTGCTCGCTTCTCTTAGATTTTATTTTATAGTCGCCGGGGAGAGCTTATGTATCTCTACCATGTACTATTCACTACTCCTATAAATATATCATGAAATTGATTTTAAGAAAAAAGAATCATTTTCTTTCTCATGTGATGAAATCAACAAACTTTGGTGGATATGAAATCTTGTAAGGATCGAAACGTGCGTGACAGTGCAACCCAACGTATTGGAACGGGTGTACAAAATGTGTTTTCTGTGGAGAGCAGGAAACTGTTGAACACTTGTTTATCACTTGCCCTTTAGCTAAAATACTATGGCGTACGATTAATTTTACCTTTAATCTTCCTCCTCCAACCAATATTACGAATATGTTTGGTAATTGGTTAAATGGAGTAGATAGACTATCTAAGGCTTTTATCCGTATTGGGGTTTCTGCCTTATGCTGGTCTATATGGAGGGTGAGTAATGATATTATTTTTAACAAGAAACCTTCTTTTTATTTTTTGCAGGTTATCCATATGGTGTCACATTGGGTTCAGTTGTGGGCTCTTCTATCACTAGAGGAACAGCGGGATGCTATGGGTACTGGATGCACACGGCTCCAGATGGTCGCTCAGGATATCTTGTGCCAGGCTGACTGGCGACACAATAGGCGGATACAATGAGACGTAGTCCGTTTTTATTTGTTTTCTTTCGCTGGTTGATTTTTGTATCAACGCTTGGCGATGCCTGAGATGTTTTAAACTTTGTACTCACACATTTTGTTTAATAAAAGGCCGTGTGCATCATCATGATGCAGAAGCCGGGGTTTCACTCCCCATTTCGAAAAAAAAAATGTTCCTGCCTTTTCAGAATCCTGCAAATTAACGATCCCTCAACTTGAAATGGGAAGAGCTGAAAAGCCAACCTCCCAAACACTGATATGCACATCCTCTACAAAGTGGTAACCTTTGATTAAGATGTTAAACAAGATTTACAGCGCATTCCATTCCGTCAGCAAATTAAGCATCAGCTAATCCAATAGCACCAGTAGTACGTGCGACAGCTAATCCATCAATCTATTCTAAGGAGGCGTTCCTCCGATCCTGTCTCGCATGGCGCTTCGCCCATGCATGCACGCACGCAGTGAACCCATGTCGAATTAGTTCACACCCCGGCCGAAGATCATCGAGATGGAGCTCGATCGCCCTACAACCGCAGCTCCAAATCTAGCTCTTCCGTGCCTCCGGCATTGCCCCGGCCGCTGGACTCGTGGCTGGGTCGCATCCAGTTGTGGTACTGCGGTGGTTGCTGCTGCCTGTGGCTCGACGGCGGCGAGTCATGGACGACGAAGAGCGGCGACGTCGCCGGCGGCCGGCTGGAGCCGTACGGCAGCAGGTTCTCCGCGTAGTATTGGCTGTACTGCGCGTCGGCGATCCTCCGGTCCATCGCGTCGAAGCAGCCCTGTAATATGAACAAAAGGTAAGCTACATGTATCTGCAGCAAGCAATGCGGGCATTTCGAATTTTCATGTAGGCGGTACTTACAGTTAGATATGGCTGGAAAGACGGGTGGCCCGCCGTCGGGACGGTGGCGGGGAACGGCACCTGCTGCTGCTGGTGTGTCGGCGGCGACGGAGGCATGCCGGAGCGGTATGCAGCGATCATCTGGTTCTGCATCCGGATCTTCTCGAGCTGCGCGACGCCGAGCCCGCGCTGCGGCTGCTTGGCGGCCTTCTGCTCCGCCGCCTTCTTGCCGCCGCGCCTCCCAACCCTGCCGCCAGCTTCCATACACATCTCGCCGTCGATACCGCTGCTCCCCATCAAGCCACGAGATATGCAATATGTTTATATACACCAGAGAGCGATGGCGACGCACCAGCAGCGACAGCTAGCCGGTGGTTTATATATATGCACGGACGCCATTGATTAGTGGCGATCGTCAGACGGCTAGCTGGAGGAGATCCCTGGAAAGATTCAGGCCGATCTGCCGCAGCGGTTTTCTATGCATGCCCGGCTTCCAAGAACGATCGCCCTCTCGCCAAGTAGGACGACGTGACTTTTGCGCCACTTGATCGTGTGATCGATCCTGCCCAAATAAAATACAGAGCTTGGATCTTTCTTTCTCCCTCGCAGAAATCGCAAATTAGATTCACGCGGTCAGTCGGGGCTGGGATGTCAGCGAGCGTTTGGAAGATCTTGTGGGGGATAGCACCGCTCGTGGAGGGTGGACAATATCATAGTGACACCACGCGTTGGGTGAGGGTGTTTTAAAAGGGGATCCGCGCCTGTCGCGAGCTCCGCAATTTGGCGTCGCGCACCAGTGTCACAGCTAGCATGGATCGATGATTCGATCGATCCCATCATGCACGCGAGTTGTCCAGCCATCTTGGGCTGCCACTCATGCGTGGATTTTGTTAACAAGTCGCCAACTCGTGTAGTTGACGCGATAAACTATGTAGTGGCAGGAGACTAGTAGTTCAGTAAACAAAATGGGGAGCAGGAAACGGTATCGTATCAAGATCCTAGCTTAATTACGGCCAGATCACGTATGGACTTCAAAGATACACGTTGGATACAAATAAGCCGAACAATTATAAAAATTATAAATAGGTACTTCAACCACTTAGAGATGACTATATACACTAGCATGAGCGAAGATATGACGTCATCCTCGCCTCTTCATCACCGGAACCAAGCAAAACTTATAGTAGTATAGCTTATTATAGTAGACAAACAAAAAATCATCTTGCTAGGAAACGGTATCGTATCAAGATCCTAGCTTAATTACGGCCAGATCACGTATGGACTTCAAAGATACACGTTGAATACAAACAAGCCGAACAATTATAAAAAGCTACTTCAATCACTTAGCGACGACTACATACACTAGCGTGAGCCGAAGATATGACGTCATTCACGCCTCTCCATCACCGGAACCGAGCGAAGCTTATCGTAGTAGACAGATAGAAAGTCGTCGTGCTAGGCCCTCAAATTGCCAGCGCATCAGAGTGCAATCATAGATCCAAAGAGACTGATCTAAAATCACACCAACAAACACGAAAATCGACCGGATCCTATGAGATTTGCCTAGTTCGCGACTCCACATGCCCTCCGTCTACGCTAGAACCACCACCGGAGCGAGGATAGAACAACACGTGCCTTATTCTGACTTTAAGATGTCGCTATCGCTTCACCGTCTAAAAAAAAAAGACACTGAAAAACATCCTAAACAAAGAATATAAACAAATCTTAAAGCCTCAATGCCACCGGAGCCGAAGTGAATCACCGACGGCTAGAACCCTAGATGTGTTTTACGGTAGCCTCCTCCCCATGTACTCTGCCTGACGGCAGATATGCGTTTGGGTTTGAGGTGCCAGGATATGTTCAACGATCTGTATAGATTGATCGGTCTCAGACTCTCAGTGCTTTGCTTGGTTAAAACGGCTCGTTCGGATTGCATCACATCGGGGTAATCGCAGCTTCGCAGGTTGTACTATACTACTTTACTTACATATACATGTGATGCAAGTGTGCCGGCTATCTATCGATCGGGGAGATTTGCAAGATCTCACCTGATTTGATCTCGAGGGTTGCGGGTGCATGGGTAAATAACTCCGTACAGTTCGGAGTGTGATCCTCCTAGGAGACGGGAGATGCGCGCGCGATTCACGGCAACCTTTCGCGTGCTGCGCACATCAAACGGTTGCGGGTAGCACACAGAAATGACGTATCAGAGGTTTGGATTGGACGTGGAACTTTGGAGATCTGGTGATCAAATTCAGAGATCACAAGAATGCACGCCCTCGATCTGTGCCTCGCAGATTCGCTCATTAGAGTAGACTAGTACTAGCTACTGCGATTTGTAGGCTTGTAGCCCTAAAACTGATACTGTCCGTGTGCCTTTGAACATTGTTCTCAAATTTAATGAAATTTCATTCGAAAAGCAAATATATTGTTTGTGGGAGGCTAGAGAAAACCAGAATATTGATCGGAGAAGTATGGGAGATCACTACAGGAATAGCGATGTATGCCGATGGCAAAATGTTGGGGCCGTCGACGTATGGCCCGGCACGACCAGCCAGCCTGTCTGACCCTCGGCGTATCATTGCCGTCGGCGTAGCGAAGTCTACGCCGAGGGCATCCCTCGCCATATATTTGGCCCTAGCCGTAGACAGGGCTACGCCGACGGCCACCTTCGGTGTAGGCTATTTTTTAAATTTGTCTAATTTTGTAAAATTCATAACTAATTCATAACTAATTCATATGATGTCAGAAAAATGCGTATAAGGTATCAAAATATTCAGAAAAACATCCTCTATCCGTTTATGTCAAAATCATGCATATTTGAATCATGTACAGTACCATGTTAATATAGTAACAATTCAAACACTTTCTTATATGTCCTCGGGTTCCCGTTTTGGCCGGATGGCAATTTAAACTAAGTTAGAAAATCCCTTGGAGTCGCATGGCGTCATTTTATGTGTCCTAGTAACCACTCCAAAAATTAGAATTAGGATACAACAATTATTTTGGAAAACCGTTCACAAACAGAGCTATCACATCCGGAGTTCTATGGCTTTTAGGGCAAATGAGTAGGAAACAGCTGTGACGCCGCATAGTTTGTCGGACCGAGGCCATATTTGGCACGTGCATGATCCCTGGGATGGGAAGCAAGGCCCTGGAAGCGGATTTTCAATCCGACCCATGGGCGATGGTTTTTTCATTTTCGGGGTGCCAAAACGGGTTTTTTTTTAAGCAGCTACATGACGCGTATTTTTGTATTGCACGAGACCTCCGCGTAGTATTAGGACACCGCCTTCGCACCACATATCACATGTCATATGTGCGTGCTAGCTATCTGGGAATCCCTGCGGCTTCCTGCGGTGTCCCGCCGAATCCGCTGGAAACTGACCGGATTTGAAATAGGGGTACACTTTCCATCGCTCAATAAATTCCGCGAAAAATATTTTTAGGTCTATAGCACATCACTTTATGTGCTAATTGTTTCCGTTTAGCGTGTTGGCAAACGGTGCACCAGCGCGCCCGGTACGGCCATTTCGCATCTCCCGAGGGGGCCGTTTTGGCCAGATGGTAAACTGGACGTCATATTTGGATTCCTCTAATTTTTAGGTTCAAATGATGATATGGATGTTATATTTAGATTCTTCTCAATTTTCTGGTCGATTTAGACATATTATTTGTGGAATTTCAATTTTTCGATTTAAAGATAGAGTGGATTTTGTACACCCACGCATGGGTGTGGGTGTTTCAATATTATTGTTCATTGTTACTTATATATTCATCATTGTTTACTTAAGTAATTGTTTGGAATTCAAAAATAAAGAGTTGTGACATCACGATCCAAAGGTTAATAGGCTATTATTAATTCTTTAAGGGAAGCTCATCCCGAATGGAACCAAGAAGTTAAACGTGCTGAGTTTGGAGTAGTGTGAGGATGGGTGACCGACTGGAAAGTTTAACCATGATTGTAATTTGACCTAAGATTAAGCGTACTTAGAGTTAAAAGTGTATGCGTGAAAGATAAACAAGTAAAAAAAATGGTGTAAAAAAATTAAAATTTGAAAAAAATCTAAAACTCTATGCCTAGGGGCTTTGCCGTCGGCATATAAAAAAAGTATTTTTTCAAAAAAAAATGAATTTTTTTGAAAAAGGAAATTCAAAATTTTAAATTTTTTATGCCGACGGTTTTGCCGTCGGCATAGCGTGCTACGCGGAGGGCCGAACTACGCTGATACGTCTCCAACGTATCGATAATTTCTTATGTTCCATGCCACTTTATTGATGATACCTACATGTTTTATACACATTATATGTCATATTTACGCATTTTCTGGAACTAACCTATTGACGAGATGCCGAAGTGCCAGTTCCTGTTTTCTGCTGTTTTTGGTTTCAGAAATCCTAGTAACGAAATATTCTCGGAATTGGACGAAATCAACGCCCAGGTTCCTATTTTTCCACGAAGCTTCCAACACCCGAGAGCGCGGGGGGGGCCTGGTGGGCCCAGATGACATGGTGGCGCGGCCCAGGCCCTGGCCGCGCCACCCTATGGTGTGGTCGCCCCTTCGACCCTCCTGCGCCGCCTCTTCGCCTATTTAAAGCCCCTGCATCGAAAACCCTTAGAGAGGAAGCCACGATACGAGAAAAGTTCCAGAGCCGCCGCCATCGCGAAGCCAAGATCTGGGGGACAGGAGTCTCTGTTCCGGCACCACGGGGAAGTGCCCCGGAAGGCTTCTCCATCGACACCGCTGCCATCTCCACCGCCATCTTCATCACCGCTGCTGCTCCCATGAGGAGGGAGTAGTTCTCCATGGAGGCTCGGGGCTGTACCGGTAGCTATGTGGTTCATCTCTCTCCTATGTAGTTCAATACAATAATCTCATGAGCTGCCTTACATGATTGAGATTCATATGATGATGCTTGTAATCTAGATGTCATTATGCTAGTCAAGTGGGTTTTACTTATGTGATCTCCGGAGACTCCTTGTCCCACGTGTGTAAAGGTGACAGTGTGTGCACCGTGTGGGTCTCTTAGGCTATATTTCACGAAGTACTTATTCACTGTTGAAGAGCGTAGTGAAGTGCTTATTTATATCTCTTGATGATTGCAATGTGTTTGTATCACAATTTATCTATGTGCTACTCTAGTGATGTGTTATTAAAGTAGTTTTATTCCTCCTGCATGTGTGCAAAGGTGACAGTGCGTGCACCGTGTTAGTACTTGGTTTATGCTATGATCATGATCTCTTGTAGATTGCGAAGTTAACTATTGCTATGATAATATTGATGTGATCTATTCCTCCTACATATGCATGAAGGTGACAGTGTGCATGCTATGCTAGTACTTGGTTTAGTCTTTTGATCTATCTTACACTTAAGGTTACTCAAACATGAGCATTATTGTGGAGCTTGTTAACTCCGGCATTGAGGGTTCGTGTAATCCTACGCAATGTGTTCATCATCCAACGAAAGTGTAGAGTATGCATTTATCTATTCTGTTATGTGATCAATGTTGAGAGTGTCCACTAGTGAAAGTGTAATCCCTAGGCCTTGTTCCTAAATACTGCTGAGTTACTGCTTGTTTACTGTTTTACTTGTTACTACTGCTGCAATACTAACACCATCAACTACACGCCAGCAAGCTATTTTCTGGCACCGTTGCTACTGCTCATATATATTCATACCACCCGTATTTCACTATCTCTTCGCCGAACTAGTGCACCTATTAGGTGTGTTGGGGACACAAGAGACTTCTTGCTTTGTGGTTGCAGGGTTGCATGAGAGGGATATCTTTGACCTCTTCCTCCCGAGTTCGATAAACCTTGGGTGATCCACTTAAGGGAAACTTGCTGCTGTTCTACAAACCTACTTGGAGGCCCAACACTGTCTACAGGAAAGGAGGGGAACGTAGACATCAAGTACTTTTCTGCGCCGTTGCCGGGAGGAAAGGTAAAAGGTACTCACACTCCGGACCTCGGCTACTAAGCTATTTTCCGGCGCCGTTGTAAGTACTCGAAGCTATTTCCTTTAGACTCTGCAATTGCGACATTTGGTTTCTTGTTTACACTAGTTAGGCATAATGGACAACAATGACCTTTTTATTCTATTTCCTGATTTAAGACATGGATGGTTTGATACTAAAATTAAAAAACCCATGGAACATATTAATATGAATGCTTTGAACACTATTGTTGTTAATGATATGGAAAATTCTAAGCTTGGGGAAGCTGGCTTTGATGAGCATGATATTTTTAGTCCCCCAAGCATTGAGGAGAAAATTTACTTTGATGATACTTTGCCTCCCATTTATGATGATTATAATGATAGTAGTCTTTTGTTACCACCTGTTATGGAGGATAAATTTGATTATGATTACAATATACCTCCTATATTTGATAGCTACTTTGTTGAATTTGCTCCCACTACAATTAATAAGAATGACTATGCTTATGTTGGGAGTAGTAATTATTTTATGCATGAGACTCATGATAAGAATGCTTTATGTGATAGTTATATTGTTGAGTTTGCTCATGATGCTACTGAAAGTTATTATGAGAGAGGAAAATATGGTTGTAAAAATTTTCATGTTACTAAAACACCTCTCTATGTGCTGAAATTTTTGAAGCTACACTTGTTTTATCTTCCTATGCTTGTTACTTTGCTCTTCATGAACTTGTTTATTTACAAGATTCCTATGCATAGGAAGCATGTTAGACTTAAATGTGCTTTGAATTTGCCTCTTGATGCTCTCTTTTGCTTCAAATACTATTTCTTGCGAGTGCATCATTAAAACTGCTGAGCCCATCTTAATGGCTATAAAGAAAGAACTTCTTGGGAGATAACCCATGTGTTTTTTTACTACAGTACTTTGTTTTATATTTGTGTCTTGGAAGTTGTTTACTACTGTAGCAACCTCTCCTTATCATGTTTTTGTGCCAAGTAAAGTTTCTATGTTAAAGTTGATGTTATATTTGGGATCGCTGCGCAGAAACAGCATTGCTGTCTGTCACGAATCTGGGCACAGTTCTCTGTAGAAAATTCGAAAAAATCTGCCAATTTACGAGCGTGATCCTCAGATATGTACGCAACTTTCATTAGTTTTGAGTTTTTCCATTTGAGCAAGTCTGGTGCCAGATTTAAATTCGTCTTTACGGACTGTTCTGTTTTTGACAGATTCTGCCTTTTATTTCGCATTGCCGCTTTTGCTTTGTTGAATGGGTTTCTTTGTTCCATTAACTTTCAGAAGTTTTGTGCAATGTCCAGAAGTGTTAAGAATGATTGTGTCACCTCTGAACATGTGAATTTTTGATTATGCACTAACCCGCTAATGAGTTTGCTTGAAGTTTGGTGTGTCAGAAGTTTTCAAGGGTCAATAGAAGAGGGTGATATAATGTGATCGAGAAGAGTGAAAGGTCTAAGCTTGGGGATGCCCCGGTGGTTCATCCCTGCATATTTCAAGAAGACTCAAGCATCTAAGCTTGGGGATGCCCAAGGCATCCCCTTCTTCATCGACAACTTATCAGGTTTCTTCTAGTGAAACTATATTTTTATTCCGTCACATCCTATGTATTTTACTTGGAGCGTCTGTGTGCTTTTATTTTTGTTTTTGTTTTGTTATCTTAGTTCTCTGAATAATTTCATCCTTGTGTGGGAGAGAGACATGCTCCGCTGGTTCGTATGAACACATGTGTTCTTAGCTCATAATATTCATGGCGAAGTTTCCTCTTCGTTAAATTGTTATATGGTTGGAATTGGAAAAATGCTACATGTAGTAATTGGTAAAATGTCTTGGATAATGAGATACTTGGCAATTGTTGTGCTCATGTTTAAGCTCTTGCATCATATACTTTGCACCTATTAGTGAAGAAATACATAGAGCTTGCTAAAATTTGGTTTGCATAATTGGTCTCTCTAAGGTCTAGATAATTTCTAGTAAAGAGTTTGAACAACAAGGAAGACGGTGTAGAGTCTTATAATGTTTACAATATGTCTTTTATGTGAGTCTTGCTGCACTTGTTCATCCTTGAGTTTGCTTCAAATAACCTTGCTAGCCTAAACCTTGTATCGAGAGGGAATACTTCTCATGCATCCAAAATCCTTGAGCCAACTACTATGCCATTTGTGTCCACCATACCTACCTACTACATGGTATTTCTCCGCCATTCCAAAGTAAATTGCTTGAGTGCTACCTTTAAAATTCCATCATCCACCTATGCAATATATAGCTCATGGGACAAAATAGCCTTAAAACTATCGTAGTATTGAATATGTACTTATGCACTTTATATTTTATTAAGTTGCTTGTTGTGCGATAACCATGCTTCTGGGGAACGCCATCAACTATTGTTGAATATCATGTGAGTTGCTATGCATGTCCGTCTTGTCTGAAGGTCTATCATTTTAGTGGTTGGAGCATGCAAAATTGTTAGAGAAGAACATTGGGCCGCTAACTAAAGCCATGAACCATGGTGGAAGTTTCAGTTTGGACATATATCCTCAATCTCATATGAGAATAATAATCATTGCTACATGCTTATGCATTTAAGAGGAGTCCATTATCTGTTGTCCATGTTGTCCCGGTATGGATGTCTAAGTTGAGAATAATCAAAAGCGAGAAATCTGAAATGCGAGCATTCTCCTTAGACCTTTGTACAGGCGGCATGGAGGTACCCCTTTGTGACACTTGGTTGAAACATGGCATGCAAAGATCCGGTAGTCCAAGCTAAGTAGGACGAGGTGCGGGCACTATTAGTATACTATGCATGAGGCTTGCAACTTGTAAGATATAATTTTCATAACTCATATGCTTTATTACTACCGTTGACAAAATTGTTTCATGTTTTCAAAATAAAAGCTCTAGCACAAATACAGCAATCGATGCTTTCCTCATTGAAGGACCATTCTTTTACTTTTATTGTTGAGTCAGTTTACCTATCTCCTTCCACCTTAAGAAGCAAACACTTGTGTGAACTGTGCATTGATTCCTACATACTTGCATATTGCACTTATTATATTACTTTATGTTGACAATATCCATGAGATATACATGTTATAAGTTGAAAGCAACCGCTGAAACTTAATCTTCCTATGTGTTGCTTCAATACCTTTACTTTGATTTATTGCTTTATGAGTTAACTCTTATGCAAGACTTATTGATGCTTGTCTTGAAGTACTATTCATGAAAAGTCTTTGCTATATGATTCACTTGTTTACTCATGTCGTTACCTTTGTTTTGATCGCTGCATTCATTACATATGTTTACAAACAATATGATCAAGTTTATGATGGCATGTCACTTAAGAAATTATCTTTGTTATCGTTTTACCTGCTCGGGACGAGCAGAACTAAGCTTGGGGATGCTGATACGTCTCCAACGTATCGATAATTTCTTATGTTCCATGCCACTTTATTGATGATACCTACATGTTTTATACACATTATATGTCATATTTACGCATTTTCTGGAACTAACCTATTGACGAGATGCGAAGTGCCGGTTCCTGTTTGCTGTTTTTGGTTTCGAAATCCTAGTAACGAAATATTCTCGGAATTGGACGAAATCAACGCCCGTGTTCCTATTTTTCCACGAAGCTTCAACAAGAGCCGCAGAGGGGGCCTGGTGGGCCCAGATGACATGGTGGCGCGGCCCAGGCCTGGCGCCACCCTATGGTGTGGTCGCCCCGACCCTCCTGCGCCGCCTCTTCGCCTATTTAAAGCCCCCGCATCGAAAACCCTTAGAGAGGAAGCCACGATACGAGAAAAGTTCCGAGCCGCCGCCATCGCGAAGCCAAGATCTGGGGGACAGGAGTCTCTGTTCCACCCTGCCGGAGCGGGGAAGTGCCCCGGAAGGCTTCTCCATCGACACCGCTGCCATCTCCACCGCCATCTTCATCACCGCTGCTGCTCCCATGAGGAGGGAGTAGTTCTCCATGGAGGCTCGGGGCTGTACCGGTAGCTATGTGGTTCATCTCTCTCCTATGTAGTTCAATACAATAATCTCATGAGCTGCCTTACATGATTGAGATTCATATGATGATGCTTGTAATCTAGATGTCATTATGCTAGTCAAGTGGGTTTTACTTATGTGATCTCCGGAGACTCCTTGTCCCACGTGTGTAAAGGTGACAGTGTGTGCACCGTGTGGGTCTCTTAGGCTATATTTCACGAAGTACTTATTCACTGTTGAAGAGCGTAGTGAAGTGCTTATTTATATCTCTTGATGATTGCAATGTGTTTGTATCACAATTTATCTATGTGCTACTCTAGTGATGTGTTATTAAAGTAGTTTTATTCCTCCTGCATGTGTGCAAAGGTGACAGTGCGTGCACCGTGTTAGTACTTGGTTTATGCTATGATCATGATCTCTTGTAGATTGCGAAGTTAACTATTGCTATGATAATATTGATGTGATCTATTCCTCCTACATATGCATGACGGTGTGCATGCTATGCTAGTACTTGGTTTAGTCTTTTGATCTATCTTACACTTAAGGTTACTCAAACATGAGCATTATTGTGGAGCTTGTTAACTCCGGCATTGAGGGTTCGTGTAATCCTACGCAATGTGTTCATCATCCAACGAAAGTGTAGAGTATGCATTTATCTATTCTGTTATGTGATCAATGTTGAGAGTGTCCACTAGTGAAAGTGTAATCCCTAGGCCTTGTTCCTAAATACTGCTGAGTTACTACTGCTTGTTTACTGTTTTACTGTGTTACTACTGCTGCAATACTAACACCATCAACTACACGCCAGCAAGCTATTTTCTGGCACCGTTGCTACTGCTCATATATATTCATACCACCTGTATTTCACTATCTCTTCGCCGAACTAGTGCACCTATTAGGTGTGTTGGGGACACAAGAGACTTCTTGCTTTGTGGTTGCAGGGTTGCATGAGAGGGATATCTTTGACCTCTTCCTCCCTGAGTTCGATAAACCTTGGGTGATCCACTTAAGGGAAACTTGCTGCTGTTCTACAAACCTCTGCACTTGGAGGCCCAACACTGTCTACAGGAAAGGAGGGGGAACGTAGACATCATACGCCAACGGCAATATGATCTACACCGCGTAGCCTATGCACAGGGCCAGACGTGGCTACGCCGAGGGCAGCCGGCCGGCGTATGCGTCCATTCCTGTAGTGGATACAGCTGTAAAAGTAGTCATTTCACATCGGTGTGGTCAGCTGGTGCTAATCGATTCGTAGCTCACTGGCATGGGCGTTAACTTTTTTTTGTCATGTCTGAGAAAGGATGAGGAAGCAGTTAGATTTTGGTAGACATGTTCTCCTGTAGTCGTAGAGCCATGTGTCCATGGATGTGTCTTGGGAGTTCAAACATGTGTAAACTAGTGATAGTTGCATCCAAAGACTAAGATGTCTCCTTGAGAAGGGAGAGTAAAATAAAATCGTACCCACCACTTGGTGCTTGTGTGAGCAAGTAAGATAGCAGCGAGAATGTGGCTGCGAGAGGGTTACACCGCTCACATGTCCTCTATGCCGACGGCTGGTGGCCGTCAGCATATTACCGTTTTCCTGTAGTGTGTGGAGACGCTGTCGGATCATGCTCGCATATAATTAACCACGGGAACACCTAGACAACGATGTAAATGCTAATTTAAATTTAAACTTGGCTGGTTACACCGCGATGGTTTCTCTGATTTGGTTCACGATGTGCGGGAAGCTCGTTGCTGGTGTGAATCTGATTCAAAGCTGGAATAATAAATTACGTGCTACACTTAAATACCTTGGAGAATGAACACGTCACTTAACAGGTTTGTTAAAAAATGAAAAGTTTCACTTATGCTGTGTTTGGATGCATTGAATTGAGAATAGAATTAAACTGGACCAGAAATTCCAAATTTAATATGGAAATGATTTGGCTTTTAATTTAAATCATGTTGTTTGGATGTGCTTGGAATTTGTTGTTGAAATCAAAAGGTGTATCCAATTCTAATTCATGTTTGGATGTACAAACCATGGAATTTGATGTTTTGCTGAGTTTAGACAATGTAAACTTGTGTACATGTACTCCCTCCGTTCCTTTTTATAGTGCTTATAGATTTTTGGCATTTGTTTCAGAATATAAGGTTGTAGCTTGGCTTTTTTCAATTACCCCCTCCCCCGTTCAGCTCCCACACAACATGCGTGAGAAAAAATCCATACAAAATTGGAAACAATTAATTGAGATTCCTAATGCATGGCCCAACGATTTCTTAAAATTAGGCAACAATGTTTTACTTTCCTTGATTGAACTTGGCTGCACATATATGGAGAATCAACAAGAGAGATTTGTGGAATTTGTTATGGCAAGTTAGGAAGATATGGATTTCCCGAATTTTATGTTGATCTCAAATCGTTCAGCTAGGGGGTCTTGTGTAAAAAATACTCTTGCGCTAATTTCCGTGCCAAAAAACTATAGGCATTATAGAAAGGAACAGAGGGAGTAGCATGTGTACACTAGAAATAGCACACACATAATATTTTTCTCAGATTCTGCAGTTTAAAAATGGAACATATAAATATTGAAGATTGTAAGGGTATATTGCCCCTATGTGTGGTTTTGGTAATTAATGACAACCCCTATGGACTAATGTTTTCATTGAGTTTATATGAAGGAATATTCCATAGGTACTACTTGTACTCCATATGTTGGATTCAAGTATGGATGCCATGAAGATAAAGATATACCTTGTGTATTGGCATCAAGATCATCGGTTTGAAGGTATATATGTGATATGATCAAGAAGATGAAATGAAGATGGAGTTCTTATGTGGAACTCAATATTAGCCATGCTCTATCTTATGTGAGTATGAGAAGATACAAGGTTGAGTTGGGCAAGTTCAAGATGAGCATCTTGAGTGGATCACATGCTTGAAGCTTGTCGTCCATTTGGTGATAATGGACATGTGAAGATATGCATCAATGGAGCTTTCCCATCATAGTGTATGGGGGAGTATTTGTGAGTCTTCACGAAGCAACATTGATCAAGTGAGGCATTCCGGCTTGTGTAGAGCTTGAAGAGTTATCATCAAGATCAAGCGGGATGTGCAAGGCAAAGGTATGACCTTGATAGGTTTTCCTTTTACCGGTCTCAAGGTGGTTGATGGGAGACCGGATTATAGGATAGATAGCCGCACTATTAAGAGGGGCTTTCGGTTGGGTAACTTGATCACATCGTCTTAGGGAGCTCAATCCTTTGCATGCTTTGCATTCCATAAATCTATTGCTTCTTGGTGTTTCTCTGTGTGAGGTTCTTGAGCTTGTTGCTAGCTTTACAACAAGCCCAAGTTCATCGAAAACGGAATCCATATGCATCTTCTATTGCGTTTTCAAGCTTGGAGGTTTTACCGGTGTCTCTTTTATAGATAGGTCAAACATTCATCTTATGGTTTTTATTCCGTGGGTGGACAATGATGTTTCTATGCATAAAGTTGTAGGGCTTGTTGTCCTGATTCCAACAAGCCCAAGATCATCGAAATCGGAGTCCGGACGCAAAAGTTATCATGGTTTTTGTAAACCATGTTTTCATGTTTGGCCCGGTGGCGCCGGCTGTCTGACCGGCTCGTCCGGCACAGACCGGCTCCCACACCGGTGCCATCCGGACGGTTTCCAGGGGGCTTTCAGGGGCGCCCGGTCCCTGGCCCGGTCGACCGGGTTTTCCGCCAGGCGGCCCGGTCCCTGGCCCGGTCTGACCGGGCTTTCCGCCAGGCTGCACGAAAAACTCCCAGATCTGCCCCAAACGGTCATATTTCGTTTGGCTATAAAAGGGGCTTCTTCCCCAACAGTTTTCTAGGGTTCTTGAGCATGTTTTTGACCACCATTGTTGAACCTCTTGAGCTTGCTTCCTCTCCCTTCCCTCCCATGATTCTTGCTCATTCTTGAGGGATCTAAGAGAGGAGATCTAGATCTACAACCTCCACCAATCCATTTCTCCTCTAAGTGAGGGGAACTCTTGGGATCTAGATCTTGGAGTCTTTTGTTGACTTTCCCCATTGTTCTTCCTCTCCAATCTCATCTTAGCATTTGTTGCTTGGGTGGGATTTGAGTGTGAAGGACTTGAACACCTCTAGTGTTCTTGCTTTGCATCATTGCATAGTGTTGAGCTCTCCACACGATTAGTTCGAGTGAGAGACCGTGAGCTTGTTACTCTTGGAGGGAGACCTCCTAGTTGGCTTGGCGGTTGGTGCTCCGGTGATCTCTTCAAGAAGATTGTGAAGAGGCCCGGGCTTCTCCTTCGTGGAGCTTGTGAAGTGGTTGTGGAGCTTGCCATCTCCGGAGCGGAGGAAAAGCTAACCATAAGAAAAGGGCCATTATCCTTCGTGGGTGTGGTTCGGAGAATAGGGTGAGCCTTCGTGGCGCGGGGAATCCTTCGTGGGACCTCCACTCCTCCAAACGTGACGTACCTTGTTGCAAAGCAAGGGAACACGGGAATACATCCTCGTCTCCGCGTGCCTCGGTTATTTCTATACCCGAGCTCTCTTTCCTTGTGATAGCCATCGTGCTTGAAGTACATATATCTTGCTATTACTTGTGCTACATATATCTTGTGCCTATCTTGCTTAGCTCTAGTTGCCATTGTTACACTTAGTTGAGCTTAGCATATTTAGGGTTTGTGCTTGTAAACTAAACATTAGTTTAATTCCGCATTCTTACAAGACAAATCCACAAGAGTTTGTAATTGCCTATTCACCCCCCCCTCTAGGCGACATCTCGATCTTTCAATTGGTATCAGAGCAAGGTCTCTCCTTGTTTAAGGCTTCACCGCCTTGAGAGTAAAGATGTCGGCTAGTAACTTAGTGCACAATGACACAATTATCTTTGTTGGCACAAATTATCTTTTGTGGCGAAATTGCTTGCTTTGCAAACTTCGGACCTTGTGTCCAAACATTGAGCAATTTCTAGATGTAGGTTTTTCTCCTCCGATGGACCCTCAAAATCTATCTTTAGAGGATGAGAAAAACTTACATCTTGAAGCTCAAGTATCTCATGAGATGTGGATCAAGCTTAAAGAAATGTTTGGTGGATCCACTTCTCATTTGGTTGGTGGTGATTCCGAGGAACTCTCTTCCCCTTGACATCATGAAGAGCTCCAAGTTGCTTCCACCTCCGGCCGTGATGAGTTCTCATCTTCTTCCACTTCACCAACGTGTAGCAAGACACAAGGTAATGATATGGTGAGTGGTGAGGAAAATTGCAATGTTGATATTGTGCTCAATAGTGATGATTCTTCATCTCTATCCCATTGCAATGCTTCCTCTTTGGACTTAAACACATCTAGCATTGAAAATAATCTACATGCTTGTGTTGATAGTCCTCGCATATCATGTGTAAATTGCTCACATAAATCCCATGATGATATGCTTCCCTTGTGAAAGTATAGAGATGGTAAACCTAGAGGGGGGGGTGAATAGGTTTCTACAGATTTTAATTCTTTCTTTGCAATATTAGGCTTTGCGGAATATAAAGGTGAGCCTAATGCAAACTAGGTGAAGCAACCTATATGAGGATACAACTAACTCGAGCACGAAGGCTCTCACAGGCAGTTAAATCACAAGTAAGGAGTTCGGTTAGAGATAACCGATAGCACGCGGAGACGAGGATGTATTCCCGTGTTCCCTTGCTTTGCAACAAGGTACGTCACGTTTGGAGGAGTGGAGGTCCCACGAAGGATTCCCCGCGCCACGAAGGCTCACCCTATTCTCCGGAGCCTATCCCACGAAGGAATAGCTCTCTCACTTGTGGTAGACTTTGAGGTAGCCTCCAAACCTTCACAATCTTGCCCGGAGCAGATCCACAGCCCGGATGCTTCCGGACTTCTCTTGCCCACCTAGGGTTTCCAAGGAACCCTAGGAAGCAAGCTTCTTGATGAATACAAGGGGGAATAAGATTTGGCTTGGTAGAACGGTAGATCGGGTCCTCCTCTATCGTTTCCCCGGAGGGATTTGAGTTTGGGTGGAGGAGGAGGGAGATCTGAGGCTTTTGGTGTTTCTAACAATGGAGTATGAGAGAAGGAGCTCAAGAACAGCTTGTAGTGTAGTGCCTAACTATCTAGAGGTAGGAGAAGGGCTATTTATAGTGTTCTTCGAAATATGGCCGTTGCCACTTGCCACCTCAGCATTTTTCCTCGACAAACCCGGTTGACCGGGCCACAGACCGGACAGCCCGGTCCAGAGGCCGGTCAGACCGGATCAGTGACCGGAGCTCCTTTGCGTCGTCCTGGTGCTTCTCCGGTTGGTGGCCGGTTGCTGCCCGGTTGCCGCCCGGTCGACCGGACGGAGCGCCGGACCCGCCGGTCAGGGGCCCGGTTGACCGGTCGCAAACCGGATCTGCTGGCTCCTCCATTGGAACCCGGTTGCCGCCCGGTTGACCGGCCAGCACGCCGGACTGGCCGGTTGCTGGCCCGGTTGGACCGGGCTGGTGACCGGATTTCTCCTGTAACCCCTTTTTGATTGTTGTTGAAATGGGGGGTCTCCTTTAGCCTTCTTGTTCCTTTGATACACCATTTACGCCTCATTGCCTAATACCTGAGATTATCCTTATAAACACATTAGGCCAAATACTTTAGCACGGTGTCATCGTTACCAAAATAATGGATAAGGGTGAAATACCCTTACAATCTCCCCCTTTTTGGTATACGATGACAAACCGAGCTAGAGTCACAAATAGATATTATGATAAGCTCTAAACCTTGATTCCATATAAGATATTACGAAAGCTCCCCCATAATGTGTGCACTTGGAGAATTTGCGTTTGAATGCAAAGTGCACCATTTGTGAAACATGAGAAGCTCCCCCAATATCTTTAGGAAACAAGCATGGTATGGAGATGTGCATATCAAGATATATAAGCATAGCACACATAATCATCCTAACATAGAGTAGCACACATAATCATCCATACATGAATTATTGGAAATAGCAAATGGTTCTTGAAAAATCAAAGCAAATAAGCACAAGCCATATAAAATCCAAATAAAGCAACTCCCATGGCTTGTGATAATCAAAGAACCCCGTGGTTCCCTAGACTCTACTCTCTTCTCCCCCTTTGGCATCGGAACACCAAAAAGGCGAAGGAAAAAGTAGAGATGCTATCGCACCCATCAATAGAACTCATGCCCGGTGGAGTAGGAGCCCTCGTCATCATCACGGGCAGCCGAATCAACTTCATCCTCATCACCATCACCATCAGCAGGAGGAGGAGTAGGAGTACGAGCAGTCCTAGGAGGAAGGCCACCATGAGCATACATGGAGAAGTCAAAGTTCTGGATCATCTCATCGGTGATGGGAGGCATCTCCCACTGAGGTGCAACCACAGGTGCCAACTCGGGTCCAGGAGGAGGAACAGGGACATTCCTAGTAGCCATAAACTCGTTCTGTCGCCTCCTGGTCTCCTGGTTCAAAGCAAGGCTCTGATGTGCAACATCATTAGTGTTCTTGCACATTTGCCACATGCTAGAGAAGAAGCGAGCGGCACCATGCTTGGGGCGCCGAGAGTAGCTGGAGCTAGCATCATGATCATGGCGTTCCTTGGAACGGCGCTCAGCAGTGGGCATCATGGAGGGAACATCCGGACGAGTGGCCTCCTGAGTGGGGATCTTGAAGGCGTCCATGATGACTTTTTCACCAATAACGTTCCGAGGAGCGGGAACAATGTAGTTGATGAGCCGCTGAACATACTGGGCGTAGTTGGGAGTCATACGGTCCATAATTGCTCTCTTCAGTTCACAGTAGATAAGATCACAGCCATCAATCTTCCTTACCCTGTCAGGATGACAATAGTACATCAAGTTGAGGTGATAGTTCCGGACTTCACTGTGGTCGCCAGACTTGCTGATGAGGTTCTCACGGAACAGCTTGGCAAGTACCAGATAGGAGTAGTACATCCCAGAGATAGTGGGAGGTCCAGGCGAAGGGTTCGCAGGATAGCAGAAAGAGATGTCACCCCTAGTAAGCCTGGACCGTGAATGAATCCTGTACCCTGGATTACTGTCATCACCACAACCCATGGCTGCACGGAACTGAGAGTAGGAGCATGAGTACTTCGTCTTGCCGGTCATCCAGGTGAGGGTGCGGTCCTCATCATCATGGAAGAAGACGGTGCAGTGAAACTGACGGACAAGGAGTGGACAAAAGGTAGGATCATCTTGGGTATCATCAGGCTTGAGGCACACAAGGTCATACACTCCCAGATTCTTCAAGGTTTGAACCACAAAACGGTACTTTGTGGCTTCATGCAAGGCAAGCTCGGCAGGATTGATGGCCTTGGGTGATACAATATTACCATGCTTCATATACTCATGAGAATCATAGTAACCCTCCCAGAGGACTGCTTGTGTGTTGGTCCAGAAGGCCTTGTCCGAACGAGTGTAAGTTGGCTTTGCAAAGCGATACGGATTGACTGTCCTCCATTCCTTCCACTCAAGGCGGTTTGCAGCCCCAACATTGACGGTTGGCACTACCTCATCATCCTCGTGGGCAACATGCTTATCCTTGTGCTTGGTAGCAACAGACTTGGTTCTACCCCCAACTGAGCTGCCACCGTCAGTACCCTGCTGAGCTGGAGGGGGAACGCGGTTACTAGAACGGCGAGGAGGATTAGTCCTTCCTCTCTTGGAAGCATTGCCACGTGTCTCACTCTCACCACTCCAACTACCTGTGAATGAGAAAAAAGAGCCGGGATAGTAGTGGGGTAAGCGTACATGTCATCAATAAGAGAGAAGCCAAAAGAGCATAGCATATATTCAAGTGTAGTGATGAAATTGTGCGAAAAACTGGGCAGCTCGGCGCACAGGCCGGTCAAACCGGGCAGCAGACCGGACTGGCCGGTTTGCGACCGGTTGACCGGGCCATGCACCGGGCCGGCCGGTTGAGCGGCCGGTTGACCGGGCGGGTGACCGGATCTGTCGAGTTGTGATGTTGTGCCCAGATTTTCTACCACAAAACCATGCAAAAGCTCATAAACTTGAATATAGACTATAGCAATATAGTGGAGAAGTGCATTGTGGTGTGAGACACTCTAAAGGCATGAGGACTTTACAAACCCTAACCCTAAATTTTCTCAACTTTCCTCAACATGTGGCAATGGGAGAGGGAAATCAAGAAGGAGAGGGAATAGAAGGGAAATTTACCCGATGACATGGTCCTTGTTGCTCAAGTGAGCAAGAAGAACACGGGAAGAGGGCTTGAGGGCCAAATCCCCAAGATCTTCCAAACGAACTCGAGAGGGACCAAATCCCTTGGTGAAGAAGCTTGAGAGACCCCGATCTACGGTTGGGTGAAGTTTGGGGAAGAACTAGTGGTGGGAAGGACCTAGGCTGTGGTGGAGATGGTCAGGGCGCCGGCCATGGAGGTTGGAGATTGGGGAACAATGGGAAAGATCCCAAGGGGTATCCCTTCCCCAATATATATAGGAGGCTGCGCGACCGGTCAGGAGTCCGGTCAGACCGGACTGGTGACCGGCTGACCCGGCCCAGACCCCGGTTGCCGCCCGGTCAACCGGACCATCCGGTCAGGGACCCGGTCCAACCGGGCCAGGGACCGGCCAGCCCAGAATTTTCTAATTTTGCCTCGTTTTTGCCCCTATGCTTTGTGTAAATGTGTGTGAGTGCTCAAATGATGACATGTACATATAGATAGATAGATGATGATGAGATGAGCATAGACATGGGGTTGGAAACACAAAGTTCTCTAGGCATACCCATTGGAGAGAAAATCCAAACAAGATGTGAATAGCAACAATGGGCATGATTCGAAATATAGATCAAGAATCATAAGTCATTTGGAAGTGATTTTTGCAATAAGATCATTTAGCCTTGTAGTAGTCAAATCAAGTTGCAATTGAGACTAAATGAGGGGCGGGGGATTACTCCCCCTATGTGAAAGCGCAAATGTCATGTGACCTCGAAGAGACGTGCTTGGGTCCATATAATGACATTGGGTCTATTTATGTTGCACACATGGGTATGCATCATACCAAGACATGGTAAGATGACTATCCCCATATGTGCTGTGCCTCTAAGCTAGATAGTTAGATAAATGCAAGAATATAGTGCAAGAAGTTGATTCAATCCAAGTTTTTAGGATCAAGAATACCAAGTTCTCCTCTCAAGTTTACAAACCGGGCTTCATCCAAAGGCTTAGTGAAAATATCCGCCAATTGGTAGGTTGTTCCCACATGAGTGAGATCAATATCCTTATTGGCAACATGGTCACGTAGGAAGTGATGGCGAATGTCAATATGTTTGGTGCGACAATGTTGAACCGGGTTATTGGCGATCTTTATTGCACTTTCATTGTCACATAGAAGAGGCACCGTACCAAGAGACACACCATAGTCTTTCAAGGTTTGCTTCATCCATAACAATTGAGTGCAACAAGATGCCGCGGATATGTATTCGGCTTCGGCGGTGGATAAAGCGGTGGAGTTTTGTTTCTTGGATGACCAACTCACCAATGACCGGCCAATAAATTGGCAAGCCCCGGAGGTAGACTTCCGGTCAACCTTATCACCGGCCCAATCGGAGTCCGAGTAGCCAATGAGTTCAAAGGTTGACCCCTTTGGATACCATAGCCCGAGAGTAGGAGTGAGAACAAGGTATCTTAGAATCCGTTTGACCGCCATCAAATGGCTCTCCTTAGGAGCGGATTGAAAACGAGCACACATCCCTACACTTAGCATGATATCCGGCCTAGAGGCACAAAGGTAGAGCAAGGATCCTATCATGGAACGGTATACCTTTATGTCCACATCCTTCTCACCGTCACATGAGCCAAGTTGCCCCTTTACGGGCATGGGTGTCTTCATTGGGCTTGCATTGGTCATGTTGAACTTCTTGAGCATGTCCTTCACATACTTTTCTTGAGAGATGAAGGTGCCTTTTGCAAGTTGCCTCACTTGGAAGCCTAGGAAAAACTTCAACTCCCCCATCATGGACATCTCAAATTTCCTAGTCATCAATTGCTCAAAAGCTTTGTTATGATTGGGGTTAGTTCCACCAAATATAATATCATCAACATATATTTGACATATAAACAAGCCACCCCCTTTAACCCGCTTGGTGAAAAGGGTGGAATCGACCGTACCCATGCAAAACCCATCTTGTAGTAGAAAATCCCTAAGGAACTCATACCAAGCACGTGGAGCTTGCTTGAGACCGTAGAGTGCCTTATGGAGTAAATACACATGGTTGGGTCGGCATGGGTCTTCGAAACCCGGGGGTTGAGCTACATATGCGGTTTCTTTTAGAGGACCATTCAAAAATGCACTTTTCACATCCATTTGGTATAGTTTGAAATTGTGGAAAGATGCAAATGCAAGCAAAAGACGAATAGCTTCAAGACGGGCTACCGGCGCAAAGGTATCCTCAAAGTCCATACCTTCTATTTGGGCAAACCCTTGCGCCACTAACCTTGCTTTATTTCTAATGACAATACCATCCTCATCTTGCTTGTTCTTGAACACCCATTTGGTCCCAATGACATTGATGCGATGATCCTTGGGTCTCTCAACTAGAGACCATACTTCATTGCGAGTGAAACACTCCAATTCTTCTTGCATGGCAATGACCCAATCCGGATCAACCAAGGCTTCATGTACCTTGAGTGGCTCAAAACTAGACACAAAAGCATGATGTTGACAATAAGTCATAAGTAATGCATGGTGTCTACGAGTTACCACTCCTTTTGAGATGCTACCAAGGACAAGATCCACTTTCATGTCACTTGCCCTTGTAGCCGCCTTGATCTTCCGAATGGTTCCTTCATGATCAATGAATTCATCTCTTGCTAATACTTGATCATGAGGGACAACTTGAGCTTGAACATGAGTTGAAGATGTTTCTTGATCATCATCATGATCTTGCTCAGTGGGTTGAGGACTTTCTTCTTGTTCTTCGGGATGTGGCTCATCTTGAGTGGAGGATACATCTTGGGTTGCACTTGATGGTTCAACTTGAGTTGAGCTAGGCTCAACTTGAGGTGAGCTTGATACTTCTATTCCATCACCTTGATCATCACTATGCACTTCCATGGGCCGGATGTGTCCAATGCCCATATGCTTGATGGCACTAGATGGATCATCATCATTACCTGCAACACATGGAACAACTTGCTCCACTTGGGAGCCATTATCCTCCAAGAACACCACGTCACAAGATACTTCAATAGTCCCAGTGGACCGGTTGTAGTATCTATAGGCGTGAGAGTTCTCCGCATATCCAACAAAAATGCCCTCTATAGTTCTAGTTTCAAATTTACCAAGCTTCCCTTTATTGTTCTTAACAAGACATTTGCATCCAAAGACACGAATGTACGTGACATTAGGCTTGTTACCTGTGAGAAGCTCATATGGAGTTTTGTTGTGGAGGGGGCGGAGGAAGAGCCGGTTGGAGTAGTGGACAGCTGTAGAGATGGCTTCTCCCCAAAAGTTGTGGGGTGAGTTGAATTCACTCAACATGGTTCTTGCCATCTCAATGATAGTCCGGTTCTTCCTTTCAACAACACCATTTTGTTGAGGGGTATATGGAGCTGAAAACTCATGCTTGATGCCCTCATCATCAACAAACTCTTGCATAGTGTAGTTCTTGAACTCGGTGCCATTGTCGGTCCTAATCGCCTTGATCTCGGATTCATATGTACGTTGAGCTTTCTTGGCGAAGGTGATGAACTCCCTATGGGTCTCATCCTTAGACTTAAGGAGAAAGACCCAAGAGTATCTTGAGTAATCATCAACAATGACAAGTCCATACTTGCTCCCACCAAGAGTATCATAATGTGATGGCCCAAAGAGATCCAAATGAAGGAGCTCCAAAGGCCTAGATGTGGTGACGATACTCTTGATAGGATGTTTCTTCTTGAGTTGTTTTCCCGCTACACATGCACTGCATACACGATCTTTCTCAAAAGAAATGCCGGTTAGTCCAACAATGTGCTCACCCTTTAGGAGTTGTTTAAGATTCCTCATGTTAACATGACCAAGGCGGCGATGCCACAACCAACCTTCGTCATGCTTGGCCGCCATTAGACATGTGGAGGGAGATGGGCTCTCTTTCGAGAGGTCAACCACGTAAAGGTTGTTCTCCACATATCCAACAAGGACCAATTTGAGATTGTCACTCCTAAAGACTTGCACATAATACTTAGTAAAATATGAATTGTAACCGGCATCGGCAAGATGATATATAGAAAGCAAGTTATAACCAAGGTGTTCAACAAGCATGACCGTCTCAAGGCACAAGTCCTTAGAGATTGCCACCTTGCCATACCCAAGTACCTTTCCCTTTGAGTTGTCACCAAAGGTAATGCTTGACTTCTTGTTAATATCTTCAATGAATTGGTCAAGCACACCTCTTCCTCCGGTCATATGATTGGTGCATCCACTATCAAACACCCATTTTGGACCACCGGAGGAATACCCCTACAAAATCAAGTAGAGGATTTAGGAACCCATTGATTAATGGGTTCCCTAGTCATGGCAACAAGATCTTTTGGTACCCAAATCGAGTACCCTCTATAAGCATAGCCATTACGAGGACCAACATAGTTAGCATAAACATCACCATAATAATCAACAAATAAAGCATAGTGATTGTTTGGCCCCGTGCGGTCACCACTAGCGGCTTTGCCCTTTGGGGCTTTGCCATCATTAGTGACCTTCTTGTTCTTTTCTTGAGCGGGCTTCTCTTTCTTGTAGTTGTTCTTCTTGTAGGGCTTGGGAACATACCCAAGTCCATGCTTTTGATTGTTTGACCTTTGCTTACTCAAAAGGTCATCCAATCCCATCTTACTCTTGGTTGTGGTGAACTTGGCAAGTTCTTTCTTCAACCTAACATTTTCCTCAAGAGTAGTTGCTTGCTCACAAGCCGATTCATTAGGATAATAGTTGAGACCATATTTGGTTACCAAAGATTCAAGATATGTATTGGTCTCAACATGCAAAGATAGTTCCTCTTGTAAACGAACATGTTCCGCAACAAGCTTAGCATGCTCACTAGTAAAGGTGGTGGAGGAACTAGCAACATTTTTATCAACAATAGAATCATTCATTGATTCAAGAGCTTTAGAGTAGGTTTCTTGGAGTAGGTCATGGTTCTTTCCAAGTTTCTTGAGCTCATCCTTGACAAGCTTGTTAGCTCTTTCAAGGTGGTCAAGATCCCTAGTGAGAGAAGCATGAGCAACTTCAAGTTCCTCCTTTGAGGCATTAAGCTCTTGGGTCAATGATTGAGCCCTTTCAATAGTTTCAAGATCCTTAACTTTATCTAGTTCATAGGTTTCAATTTGTTGCTTAAGACCTTGAGATATGCACCTTTCGGTTTTTAGCTCTTGTCTTAGGAGATTGAATCTCCTTTCCTTATCATTCAAATGATATTCTAATTCCTCAATGGACTCATCCTTTTCTTTGAGAGAGTCCATCAAGAAATCAAACTTGACAAGAGCTTCACCACGAAGGGTGCATCTAACATTGTAAAGTTCCTTAAGCACAGTTAATTCATCTTGATTTTCAGCTTCATTGTCAAGGACACTAGACAAAGAAGGTGGGGGTTCCATTACCTTGGTTTCTCTTGCCATAAGACAAGAGCCAACGGTTGTAGATGAGGAAGAGTCGTCGGAGTCATCATCTTGTGTGATTCTTGCCATGAAAGAAGAACCAACATCATTCTCCGTGGAGTAATCCTTGGAGTAGTCATATGTGAAGAGTGACCCGGGCTTAGAGAAAGCCAAACCGGCCACTCCGGCCTCCTTCTCCTCATCTTCCTCTTCTTCATCGGACAAGTACTCGGCCCCAACAAAGGCTCTTCCCTTGTTCCTCTTGTATCGGTCATTGATTGGGTTTGGCTTCAATCTTGGCTTGACCCCTTTGATGAATTTTGGCTTGTCTACCCTCTT
Organism: Lolium multiflorum; assembly: GCA_030979885.1. Taxonomy (NCBI): domain Eukaryota; kingdom Viridiplantae; phylum Streptophyta; class Magnoliopsida; order Poales; family Poaceae; genus Lolium; species Lolium multiflorum. The sequence goes on along the minus strand of CM061749.1, from coordinate 113,457,014 downwards.
CTCATAAGGGCACTCATTTGCAAAGTGGCTCTCTTCATCACAATTGTAGCAAGTTCTCTTCTTCTTCTTGTCATTGAGGAGCATTGGCAACTTTCCCTTGTACTTCTTGGCAAAGAAGGCAAAGTCGGTAGCGATGTCACTAGTTGAGGTCATCTCCTCATCTTCTTCAATTTCATATTCTTCTTCTCCTCCATGGTCAGCTCTAGCCTTGAGAGCAAGGTTGTGTGACGCTTCATGGTTGTGTGAGGCTTCATCAACACGGTTCATTGCCATGAGCATTTTTCCTGCCTTGGCCATGTTTTCATTGGCGGCCACATAGGAGACTAGATCATCGGAGTTCAGATCGGCACTCTTGGTCATGATTTGCAAGTTGAGTGCAAGGTTGGTATCTTCTTGCTTGACAGCAATCATAGCAATGACCTTGGACTTTATGAATCCTTCATTCATTTCAAAGCCATCATCATACTTCTCAGCACCAAGTCCCTTGATCCTTACTTTAAGAGCACCAAGCCTTGCATAGGCATCGGCCAAGGATTCTCCTTCTCGAATCATGAACCGGTGAGCTTCTTGCTTTGCGGTCTCATAAAGAGATGATTGGATCAAATCGGTTCCCTCTGTGAGTACTACGATTCGATCCCACAACTCTTTAGCGGAGCCGATGTCATTGACTTGATCAAGGAGCTTGCGATTGATGCCACTTCTAATCTTGTCACGTGCGGAGGCATTGAGTTGACGGTTGTAGAACTCGGTGGAGGTCAACCGAACGGGATCTTGTGGCTCCCGGTATCCATGAAGAATGATCTCCCATAGCTCCACACTGCAGCTGCGAATATGAGATTCCATAGAAGATTTCCAATGTGGAAAGTGAGTTCCATCAAAATGGGGAACGGTCCCACTATGGTTTATGTGAGGCATGGGTGAAGTGTTTCTAGGATAGTCATGGCTAACTTCATGGAAGGATTCCTTAGAGGCCGAAACCCCACTAGGAGCTCCTCCAGTAGTTAGGTTCTTAAGCATGACAGACATTTCTGCCATTTGGCTTTGTAGTTCATCCTCCTTTTTCTTCTTCTCGGCATCATATGCCAAGAATCTAGATTTCATTTCTTTAACCGAAAGGTTAGAGTCATCATCTAGACCCTCGAATAGTTTTTCCATCTCACTCTTAAGGCGGTGAAGCCCTTAAAAAGAGTCCAGGCTCTGATACCAATTGAAAGTATAGAGATGGTAAACCTAGAGGGGGGGTGAATAGGTTTCTACAGATTTTAATTCTTTCTTTGCAATATTAGGCTTTGCGGAATATAAAGGTGAGCCTAATGCAAACTAGGTGAAGCAACCTATATGAGGATACAACTAACTCGAGCACGAAGGCTCTCACAGGCAGTTAAATCACAAGTAAGGAGTTCGGTTAGAGATAACCGATAGCACGCGGAGACGAGGATGTATTCCCGTGTTCCCTTGCTTTGCAACAAGGTACGTCACGTTTGGAGGAGTGGAGGTCCCACGAAGGATTCCCCGCGCCACGAAGGCTCACCCTATTCTCCGGAGCCTATCCCACGAAGGAATAGCTCTCTCACTTGTGGTAGACTTTGAGGTAGCCTCCAAACCTTCACAATCTTGCCCGGAGCAGATCCACAGCCCGGATGCTTCCGGACTCCTCTTGCCCACCTAGGGTTTCCAAGGAACCCTAGGAAGCAAGCTTCTTGATGAATACAAGGGGAATAAGATTTGGCTTGGTAGAACGGTAGATCGGGTCCTCCTCTATCGTTTCCCCGGAGGGATTTGAGTTTGGGTGGAGGAGGAGGGAGATCTGAGGCTTTTGGTGTTTCTAACAATGGAGTATGAGAGAAGGAGCTCAAGAACAGCTTGTAGTGTAGTGCCTAACTATCTAGAGGTAGGAGAAGGGCTATTTATAGTGTTCTTCGAAATATGGCCGTTGCCACTTGCCACCTCAGCATTTTTCCTCGACAAACCCGGTTGACCGGGCCACAGACCGGACAGCCCGGTCCAGAGGCCGGTCAGACCGGATCAGTGACCGGGGCTCCTTTGCGTCGTCCTGGTGCTTCTCCGGTTGGTGGCCGGTTGCTGCCCGGTTGCCGCCCGGTCGACCGGACGGAGCGCCGGACCCGCCGGTCAGGGGCCCGGTTGACCGGTCGCAAACCGGATCTGCTGGCTCCTCCATTGGAACCCGGTTGCCGCCCGGTTGACCGGCCAGCACGCCGGACTGGCCGGTTGCTGGCCCGGTTGGACCGGGCTGGTGACCGGATTTCTCCTGTAACCCCTTTTTGATTGTTGTTGAAATGGGGGGTCTCCTTTAGCCTTCTTGTTCCTTTGATACACCATTTACGCCTCATTGCCTAATACCTGAGATTATCCTTATAAACACATTAGGCCAAATACTTTAGCACGGTGTCATCGTTACCAAAATAATGGATAAGGGTGAAATACCCTTACACCTTGTCTTGCTCCCATAATCAAAATGCTTCTATCTCCTCTAGTTGTTTGACTAACAATGTAGAGGAAACCGAACACCCTATGGATCAAGACATGTTTTCAAATGAGGATTCAAGAATTTCTTCATCTTCATCCTCCGGTATGCACATGTGCCTTATGGCAAATGGATCAAAGGTATCTCCTACTTTGACTCCTAACACTTCCTCTAATGATGAGAGTGATGATGATGAAGAATATAATATCTTGGTGCATAATATGGCAATGGTATATGCTTCTCTTCATGGTAATAAAGAAGCTCGTGCTAATCTCGAACACTCTATGGATACCTTGAGTAAATATAGGGAAACCATAGTGGAGTTGGAGTCCCATGTTGAAAATGGGGAAATGAGATTCACTCTCCTCAAGCATGAGCTAAAAGATGAGAAGCATACTAATTTTATGCTCACACAAAAATTTGAATCCTATATGCATGAAAATGAGAAAACTATTGTTGATGCTTGTGCTACTAACTCTAATTCTTGTGAAGCATCTACCTTAGAGGAGAATGTTGAGCTAAGGGCTCAACTAGAGTTGCTAACTAGCAATTATAGGGAATTGGAAGAAAGTCATAAAAAGCTCTCAAGCTCTCATGATGATCTTCTAATTTCCTATGATGGGCTAAAGTTAGCTCATGAGGCAAGTATCACTAAGGTAACATCTTGTGAGCCTCATATGGACATTAGCACAATCTCTACTACAAATGCTATATTGCCATGTGCTAGTCCTTGTAATCCATCTAGTCAAACTAGTGACACACCTTGTGTTGGATTACTTGCTTTGCCTCGTTGCTCTAACAATGAAGCTTCTACTTCCTCTAGTACTTGTATTTCTACTAACCATGTAGAGGAAATAAAAGAGCTCGAGGCCCAAGTCCTTTCTTTGAAGAAAGACTTGGAAAAGCGTCATGAAGGGAAATCCACACTTGACAAGATGCTAAGTGTGCAACAATCCCCCAATGACAAGAGTGGACTTGGATTCAACTCCAATAACAAGAACAAGTCCAAGAGCAAGAACAACAAGAAGAAGGGCCAAGACAAAGTCAATGATTCGGCCAAGTTGGTTTGCTTCAAGTGCAAGGTTGAAGGGCATCATGTTAGATCATGCCCATTGAAGAAGAAGAAGCACTTGAGTGAGAAACAACAAGGGAAACAGCCACAAGGTCAAGGTCAAGCTCATGCTCGACCTCAAGTTGAAGATAGGCCACTTCCCAAGAAGAATCAAGATATTGTTCCCCAAGAGAAGAAATCAATAAAGAAGAGAAAGGGGAACACTTGCTACTTATGCCGTGTGAAGGGGCACTTTGCTTCTTCATGTTTAAGTGGTACCTTATCCAACCCTATCATTGTTGATAATGATTATTCTCTTGGTAAGGATAAGGATGGCAATGTGTTTGCCAAATTTGTTGGAACTCAAAGTGGCTTCAAGAAAAGAACCATTTGGGTTGCCAAGCCTATTGTGACTAATCTCTTAGGACCCAACTTGGTTGGGGACCAACAAGCTCAAACGTGATCAATAGGTGCATATGGAGGTCATTGGAGACTTGGCTAATTCATGAAGAATTAAGGGATCTTCATATATTATATTTTGACCAAGCCAAGTCGTATGGATCATCATCTATATCTTATATCCAATGTTCCTCCTTGCGGTAACTTATACTTCAACTCTTCATATTCATTGTAAGTTACTTGCCCCTTTGCATGTTTGGTTTTGTATCAAATATGTGTTTGTATGTGTTGAGTCTTACTTGACTATCTTGTGTATTCAAGTATGTTTGTTTGACTCATCATATACTTGTGTATTGTTTTGAGCCTAATGCATCTTGATGATATCTTATTTGGCTCTCTTTGAGTGATTAATGGAACATCCCATTTTGGGGGAGTGATATGCATTGTGCATCTCTCTTTCTCTAAAATGTGTGTACATGGGTATCACCACTTAGTATTGATATTGCAAGATTATCTAGTCACTATGTGGTATGACATACTCATGAGAAATTCAAATTCTAAATGTCCATTAATCATCTCTAGTTGAATTTTAGTTGCCTCTTGTTTAGAAGAAATGTTTTATCACATTATGGGGGAGTAATATGTTTTGTACATATCACAAGCCTAGAAAATGTGAACATATGAGATTATGCCACTTAGAGTTGATGCTCTTAATTATCTTGTTCCTAGGTGGCAAGTTTGCTCAAACAAGCTCCACTTCTATTAAAAAGCTTTTATTGGCTCATCTTATGGATTCTTGTTTGAGTAAGAAATTCTTGGTACGGTTTTTCCTCAAATACATATCTCTATATCTTATTTGGGACACCGTTTGCTTCATGTTATTCTAATCATTGCCGTGCGTGATTGTTTGACTAGTTGAAGCTATCAAGAATCTTCATCCGTGCATAGTGCTTAATTCTATATACTTATCCTATGCCTTTTATTGTGAAGTTGATCCTTACTATCATTGTCAATTCACCACCGGAAATTATTTCCAATATACTCATTGTCTTTGACAATTGATAACCTTGTATGTGGTTGAATTCATGGATCATCTTCACCTTGGATTGCTTCCTATTTACTTATTTTATTTCCAAGAAATCTTTGTTGCTCCCATGTGTCTTCCTTGTCCCTTTGAAAAATCTTTTGATAAATTCTCTTGATTCATATCAAGTATTTGTTTTGGAAGACAAACATTTTCTTTACGGTACATTGTGCCATTGTGAAAAGTGTAGAGGGTTTGGTTTATTTGTTCGAACCTTGCTCTTTTTGGGAGTTTGCTATCTCATTCCTTCTTACATGATTTATTTGCTTGAATGAGATAAATCCTTGAGCATGTTTGCTTTATTTCATCTTTTATGCTCAATGGTTTCTTCTTAGTTCATTTGATTGAACTTTGTTGAACAAATCTTTTGTGATTTGCGTCTTTGATATATTTTGGACAACAAATTTGTTTGGTCACATCTTTATGCTTTCTTCAAATTCATTTGGTGTTTTGTCCAAAGTATATCTTTCTTGGATCTTTAAAGTCTTTATGCATGCTTATATGTAATTTGTTTACATTTGTAGCGTGCTTGCCTTCTTTGATCCATTATATAGGGTATACTCCATCAAATCCTAAACGGCTAAGATGTGCATGAAATTTAAATTTCATCTATAAATATGCACATATTTATATGGAGTGTGTCCTATGTATTGTGGTTATTCTAACCATTGTGGACCCAATAAGTTTGGGGACCAAGATGTACTTGAATAATGTTTTAGGTACATTGGAGATGCAATGGAGGCTTGTCTCATCTATAAGGAAGGTGTTGTCACCATATGGTAATTGGAGTCAAGCTAGGATGATGAATGAACTCTTATCTACTACATCATGCCATTGCTATCTCGGTAACAAGTATCTTATTCATGCATTCTCCTATAGCATCCAACCTCTTGTAGGTTGCATTTTGGCATGAAATTATTTATTTCGAAGATATTGCGATTCTTGAAAAATTCTTTTTAAAGAAAACTTCTTATTGTACATTTGAGTAATTTGAGAAGATGCATATGATGGGGATATATATATATAAATCATGCTCATGATTCACCCACCCAAATATGCCCTCTAGCAATTTATTGCATATCAATTCCTCAAAGAACTCTTATGTGCAATTTTGATGAAATTGCGAAGTAAATCCATATTTGTGATACTTGTTGCCTCTCTCAAAATATTCCAACTAGCTTTATCCCTTATTGTTAGTTGTGATGTTTTTGAGATTCTCTTGGTTGAAGCTCATTCATATGCCACAAGTGAATATTGGAGCCATAGGCTATATATGCTTTTTAAGCAAACATCCTTTGGTATATTTTATGACTTCATCTTGGATATCTTGTCTTATTTATTTTGTTAACCTCTTGTGTGTGCATGTTTCTTTATGGATCACTATGTCCACTTTAGAAACTTATATACATGCGAGTGTTAATCCATCACCTTGATATCCTTGTTCTTTGCCAACCATCTTTTACCCTTTTATTTCTAGTGGTGTTGGTAAAGAAGATTTATGAGTACTTGGTTTATTTGTGTTTCTTCATACACTCATATCTCGTAATTGTTGGACTCAAGTTATTCTTGATAAGCATATTATCTTTATCTTGGTTGTGTTCTAAATGATATAGAGGGAGTGAGGATTCCATGTTTATGCATATTGTATTCAAATGCAAACATTATAAATTATGCACGAACCTTGGGGAGCTTCCTTGTTTTTAGAGCACTATATCTCTCTTATCATGATATCTTTGTTTGTCCAATTGGTTCTTTGATTGCTTGCTTTATTTGTTAAAGCTTCCTTCACCATGTTATCCTTGTGCAATCTTTGATCCTCAATATAGTTTGACTTCCTTCAAATATTCATCATTGGATATGTGCATTTGATTCCACTCAAATTATGAGAAGTGCACACCTTGGGGAGGAACTCACATTATATTGGCTTTCTAAAATTTTCACCCATTTTGGCACTCGATGCCAATGGGGGAGAAGTTTAGAGGGTTTAAGGGAATGGTTTTATACTTAAGTTTGGTTTGTGCTTAAGTGTTTTTCCTCTCATGCATTCCATATTTATATGTCTTGCATGGTTGTATATATATATAGTGGAAATTGTCCCAAAGGTTAATCTTGACAATGTATGCAATGAATTCATGTTCATCACACGTGCATACATTGTGGGGGAGTTTGCTCTATATATATTGGTTCTACTCACATCCCTTGCATTAGTTGTAGTTGTGTGAGTAGAGTTGGTTTTGATATGGGATAGTAGCTTTGTGTTACTTGACCATATCAAATACAACCTCTTGTATACAACTTATTCTCGGATAAGTTGCGTACTTGTCTCTAATATTCATTATATAAACCCTCTTATTGTGGTTGTCATCAATTACCAAAATGGGGGAGATTGTAAGGGTATATTGCCCCTATGTGTGGTTTTGGTAATTAATGACAACCCCTATGGACTAATGTTTTCATTGAGTTTATATGAAGGAATATTCCATAGGTACTACTTGTACTCCATATGTTGGATTCAAGTATGGATGCCATGAAGATAAAGATATACCTTGTGTATTGGCATCAAGATCATCGGTTTGAAGGTATATATGTGATATGATCAAGAAGATGAAATGAAGATGGAGTTCTTATGTGGAACTCAATATTAGCCATGCTCTATCTTATGTGAGTATGAGAAGATACAAGGTTGAGTTGGGCAAGTTCAAGATGAGCATCTTGAGTGGATCACATGCTTGAAGCTTGCCGTCCATTTGGTGATAATGGACATGTGAAGATATGCATCAATGGAGCTTTCCCATCATAGTGTATGGGGGAGTATTTGTGAGTCTTCATGAAGCAACATTGATCAAGTGAGGCATTCCGGCTTGTGTAGAGCTTGAAGAGTTATCATCAAGATCAAGAGGGATGCGCAAGGCAAAGGTATGACCTTGATAGGTTTTCCTTTTACCGGTCTCAAGGTGGTTGATGGGAGACCGGATTATAGGATAGATAGCCGCACTATTAAGAGGGGCTTTCGGTTGGGTAACTTGATCACATCGTCTTAGGGAGCTCAATCCTTTGCATGCTTTGCATTCCATAAATCTATTGCTTCTTGGTGTTTCTCTGTGTGAGGTTCTTGAGCTTGTTGCTAGCTTTACAACAAGCCCAAGTTCATCGAAAACGGAATCCATATGCATCTTCTATTGCGTTTTCAAGCTTGGAGGTTTTACCGGTGTCTCTTTTATAGATAGGTCAAACATTCATCTTATGGTTTTTATTCCGTGGGTGGACAATGATGTTTCTATGCATAAAGTTGTAGGGCTTGTTGTCCTGATTCCAACAAGCCCAAGATCATCGAAATCGGAGTCCGGACGCAAAAGTTATCATGGTTTTTGTAAACCATGTTTTCATGTTTGGCCCGGTGGCGCCGGCTGTCTGACCGGCTCGTCCGGCACAGACCGGCTCCCACACCGGTGCCATCCGGACGGTTTCCAGGGGGCTTTCAGGGGCGCCCGGTCCCTGGCCCGGTCGACCGGGTTTTCCGCCAGGCGGCCCGGTCCCTGGCCCGGTCTGACCGGGCTTTCCGCCAGGCTGCACGAAAAACTCCCAGATCTGCCCCAAACGGTCATATTTCGTTTGGCTATAAAAGGGGCTTCTTCCCCAACAGTTTTCTAGGGTTCTTGAGCATGTTTTTGACCACCATTGTTGAACCTCTTGAGCTTGCTTCCTCTCCCTTCCCTCCCATGATTCTTGCTCATTCTTGAGGGATCTAAGAGAGGAGATCTAGATCTACAACCTCCACCAATCCATTTCTCCTCTAAGTGAGGGGAACTCTTGGGATCTAGATCTTGGAGTCTTTTGTTGACTTTCCCCATTGTTCTTCCTCTCCAATCTCATCTTAGCATTTGTTGCTTGGGTGGGATTTGAGTGTGAAGGACTTGAACACCTCTAGTGTTCTTGCTTTGCATCATTGCATAGTGTTGAGCTCTCCACCACGATTAGTTCGAGTGAGAGACCGTGAGCTTGTTACTCTTGGAGGGAGACCTCCTAGTTGGCTTGGCGGTTGGTGCTCCGGTGATCTCTTCAAGAAGATTGTGAAGAGGCCCGGGCTTCTCCTTCGTGGAGCTTGTGAAGTGGTTGTGGAGCTTGCCATCTCCGGAGCGGAGGAAAAGCTAACCATAAGGAAAGGGCCATTATCCTTCGTGGGTGTGGTTCGGAGAATAGGGTGAGCCTTCGTGGCGCGGGGAATCCTTCGTGGGACCTCCACTCCTCCAAACGTGATGTACCTTGTTGCAAAGCAAGGGAACACGGGAATACATCCTCGTCTCCGCGTGCCTCGGTTATTTCTATACCCGAGCTCTCTTTCCTTGTGATAGTCATCGTGCTTGAAGTACATATATCTTGCTATCACTTGTGCTACATATATCTTGTGCCTATCTTGCTTAGCTCTAGTTGCCATTGTTACACTTAGTTGAGCTTAGCATATTTAGGGTTTGTGCTTGTAAACTAAATATTAGTTTAATTCCGCATTCTTACAAGACAAATCCACAAGAGTTTGTAATTGCCTATTCACCCCCCCCCTCTAGGCGACATCTCGATCTTTCAAAGATAAAATTGGAAGGGCCAGGGGAGTGGCCGATGTTCCCCTACAGGCCGGCTTGAGAATTCATAGTTGTGTTGTTGGTATTGTGAACTTTACATATCTTTGTATTGTTGTATCGTAAAAAAAAACTCTGCATATCCAATTAGAAAATATTGGCTTCGCCACGGAACGGGGCTTCATTACCTCGTCTATGATGAGTGATTGCTATATGAATAGAAATGGAATTTGGAAAAGGGAACAAAATGCTCAAATTGGAACTGCTCCAGGAACGAATTTTCATCTCCAATCCATACGGGCAAGGGAGAATTTTCACTAGCGTTCAATCCCAACTTAGTATCTCTTTATACATATTTGCGGTGTACAATAAAATATCATCTTCTGCACCTTCCTTTATACAGGAAGGAGGCCCCTTGCAAGGAATAAACAATATGCAGGTAAAACTATACTACTTCATCAGTGCACTGATGTATTAGCATGCTAAAATGCCTTATATTAATAAACTGAAGGAGTACTAATTTGAATGCAACAAAAGAGCCCGAGACCTTACAGGTCTAGTTTAAATTAAAAGCACCTACATATATATAGTTATCCAGTATTATATTATTATGTTGATATTCTTCATGATGCCGTCTGGTTTGAACCGGTAATCGAATAGACTTGCTCGTAACCTATGGTGCTGCAGCAGGTGGGTTGCACTGGTAGTGGTACATATAGCGACATCCGCGGCCAATGTAGGGCTGGCCGCTTTCATGGGCAGAAGGCCTTCCGACAGGATCATTTGAATCATATCTTCTCCCTGTGTCATGCAAGTCTCGATGGTTAAAATACTGCACCTATTGTTGTGTGATATACTGTGTTCCGACCCAATCCCTCAGGGTAGACAGGGTAATTGGTCTGGCGGATCATTTGCAATAAAGAAAAAAAGAAACAAGAGAACCCGCATACATGCAAATATATAGTTGCTGAGAGGAGGTGTTGATTTGTGCACACATGGTATTTTTACTGTACCTCCCTGCACGGAGACAGCCGAGAAAGCAGAGATGAGGACGAAAGCCATGATGAGCAGCTTGAGGAGATGTTGCTGCACCATCTCCGATCGATCGATCCCTCCTCGCTCCCGGCCGCTTGTGTTGGGGCTAAGGTCTACTACTGTATATACCACACGACTCCACGAGAGTCCCTTGGATGGGATCACAGCTTCCATATATATGATCCACTCATAAAAGCTACTCTACAATGGTTCACACGTGCATCGGACGTTGACTCGTCGACGCTGCGAGCGACCTTCAGTTTGTTCGGCGTAGGCGACGCTGTCCGCCTGTAGTTTCCGGCGAGTGGACGTTGGACTTTCCCGTCGTCAGTCGCAACACGCTGCACGCTCGATTGACGGATCCACTCGCAAGTATTCAGTACGAACAACCGAGCGGGTGAGTAGCAAAGCTAGGGGCGCCTTTGGTTTTAGGATTTTGCCTGCACCGATTTCTTGCATGCCTGCACCAGTGAAATGGGCTCACTTGCGCGTTGTGAATGAGCTGTGGGCCATGAAAGCCGGATCGTTTTCTAGCTGTGCGGCCTTTTGCGCGGTGGAGAAGGAACCCCCATCACTTGGTTGCCCGTTTCCAGCCCAACTTGCACGCAGGAAAACAGAAATCTGTTGTTGGTTGCTCAAATCACAGTTCCATATCCTTACCACAATTCAAATATGGTGAGATTACCATACCATAGTATCTTACATACGATCACAGACCACTCAGAAGAACAAGGTCCTCACGATCACCACGATGAGGAAGACGATGATATAATCTTTGACCCGGCTGGGACGTACCTCCGGCGGTGCTCCTTGTAGAGCATGTACTTCCTCCGGCGGCAGCTGTGCTAATGGCACTGCCTCATCGATGGCCTGATCTTCCAGGAGCTCCTCTTCCAGGAAGGTGAGGTACTCTTGCTTGTGCCTCCTCCAATGTTTCATACCCTCGTAGCTGTTGTTGGAGTAGCTATTGACCTGATTTTGAGAGACTCTTCATGAGCTGTAGATTTCTCGAACCCGTCCGCGGAACACCACATACCACTAGCATGGCATAAGAAGAAAAAGAAGTTATCGATCACAACCATGAAGCAATTCAGAAAAGAGCAATAGAACAACACAAGTGTTGACAGCAAATGATAAACTAACAGGGGCATGCATGATCATTCCAAAAGTGGATCACAAGTTCATCCTACACTACCATGGTGTCATCCTACCACCACAACAAAAGTGGGTGTCATCCTAACACCGCAAGTTCACCATCACCTGAGGGGTTAGTATATACCACCTCATCATACTTACAAAAGGGGGCCATCAAATGTTTTTCATCCTAGCTACTGCCAGAAATTACATCATCATCATCATCACCCTTATCACCATCTTCATGCATGCATCCCTGAACCACCCCCTCAAGGGCACCACTACACCTTGCCGTGGTACTTGCCAAGGTAGTTCCTCAGCCAGAGGACGCGGTGTGACTCGATCATGCCGACGAAGCTGGAACCCTGGGCCTTGTGGTCGACGAGGTGGCTGAGGGCGGCCATGAGATCATCCTCGGCGAAGCCAAGCATGTCCATCACCGCATTGTACATGTCAGGGTGCATGTCTGTGGGCTTGTTGTCCCCGATGGCATGTGCGACGTCCTTCACAACAACAATCATGTTGGTGAAGGCCATCAGCTCGTCGTCGATGAAGGCACCTCTCTTCCTCTTGCCGGCGGTCGCCTTCTCAGGCGCGTCGGCGGGCTTGTCAGCATCGAGGTTGACCGTGTCGGACTCCTGGGTTTCAGCATCCTCAGGTGCAGGATTTGCTGCAGCCGAGCCTAGGGGCTCACTGGATCCCATGGCGTACTTGCCGGTGGCGAGGCCGAAGGAGAAGATGGTATGCATCTCGTCGTAGTTGGCAATGGGCACATTCAGGAACTCCGCGTCCTTTGGGTGATCCTACGATACGAAGGGACAATGATGTTAGTTCTGCTCGTGGCTGATCAAAATAGTTAGTGAGGTGGACTCAGTTAGTGAGGTGCTCACCGCGACGTGCCCGCAGTAGTGCTCACCCTCAAGGACGATGCATTTGGTATCCTCGCACCACTGAGCACCGCTTAGATCGCGGAGCCTGCTAATGGTGAGCCACCTCTGCCTCCACTTCCTCAGGTGGTTGTACACCTGAGTGGAGCAGACGGACACACCACAATGGTCAAAAAGACCCTTCGCCACATCATTGAGATGGACTTCCTTGAATCCTTTGTCAGTTCTCACTCCGCTCTGGATCAAGCCGCACATCTTCTCCAACACGAAGCTGGACATGAATGGAAGCCATTTCATGGTGGCATTCCTTTCCTGCCCGGTCTTCAAGGCCCTCTCCGCTTCCCTGCGGTTCTTGTTCTTCTTAGTGGTGGCCAACCTAGCCGCGACCTCTGCCGCTACTTGAGCTAGCAGGTCAGACACAGGCAGAGGGGTGACCGCCACCTTGGAGTCATAGGAGGATTGTGAATCGGGAACTTGCGAAGGGATCTAAGAGTCCCCAACATAGACAAGCGCCTGGCTAAAATCATCATAGAAGGAGTCATACACACATCGTAGTACATATAACTTGAATCTAGTTGGAAACAAAGACATGTGAATAGCACAAACCATACCAAGAATCATCCTAAATCAGACAAGCAGTTCATTGCAACGGTGAATAGCACAAACCCTTGCAAAATCATGGCAGGTGATCACATTTTGGACAAAGTAGCAACCATAAATGTCAAACCCTAGCAAGATCATGATAGCTCACCACAATCCGAACTAACCCCTGCTACAAGACTAAACCCTAGACAAGATCTGACTACTCCTAACCTAGATCTAAACATTACCGCGGTACCGGGATAAGGGATGGCTTACAGTCATCGCCGGAGGTGAAGATGCGCTGGACCAGGAAGTAGATGAAGCAGCCCAGATGTACTCGCCGCCGCCGCTGCAACCGTCGCCGACCGGAGATGCGTGCGCCTCTTACCTGCTTGTCGACGGGAGGAGGAGCTCGAAATTTGGGGGATAGTGGAGGAGGGGTAGAAATAGGCCATGGGCGCGGCGGGAGGTGATACGTCTCAAACGTATCTATAATTTCTTATGTTCCATGCTACTTTTATGACAATACTTGAATGTTTTATACATACTTTACACATTATTATACATTTTCCGGCACTAACCTATTAACAAGATGCCGAAGTGCCGGTTTGTTTTCTGTTTTTGGTTTCAGAAATCCTAGTAAGGAAATATTCTCGAATTGGACAAAATCAACGCCCGGGTCCTATTTTTCCACGAAGCTTCCGAAGACCGGAGGGATAACGAAGTGGGGCCACGAGGTGGCCAGACCATAGGCGGCGCGGCCAGCCCTGGCCGCGCGGCCCGTGGGCCTCATCGCCCCTGACCTACCCTTCCGCCTACAAATAGCCTTCGTCGCGAAACCCCATGTACCGAGAGCCACGATACGGAAAACCTTCCAGAGACGCCGCCGCCGCCAATCCCATCTCGGGGGATTCATGAGATCGCCTCCGGCACCCTGCCGGAGAGGGGAATCATCACCGGAGGGGCTCTACATCATCATGCCCGCCTCCGGATTGATGCGTGAGTAGTTCATCCTTGGACTATGGGTCCATAGCAGTAGCTAGATGGTTGTCTTCTCCGCATGTGCTATCATTGTTTAGATCTTGTGAGCTGCCTAACATGATGAAGATCATCTATTTGTAATGCTACATGTTGTGTTTGGCGGGATCCGATGAATATAGAATATTATGTCAAGTTGATTATCAATCTATCATATATGTGTTGTTTATGTTCTTGCATGCTCTCCGTTGCTAGTAGAGGCTCTGGCCAAGTTGATACTTGTAACTCCAAGAGGGAGTAATTATGCTCGATAGTGGGTTCATGCCTCCATTGAATCTGGGATCGTGACAGAAGGTTCTAAGGTTGTGGATGTGCTGTTGCTACTAGGGATAAAACATTGATGCTTTCTCTAAGGATATTTGTGTTGATTACATTACGCACCATAATTAATGCAATTATCTGTTGTTTACAACTTAATACTGGAAGGGGTTCGGATGATAACCTGAAGGTGAATTATTTATGCATAGATGCATGCTGGATAGCAGTCTATGTACTTTGTCGTAATGCTCTGATTAAATCACATAGTAATCATCATTGATATGTATTGAATCTTTATTTGTCAATTGCCCGCCTGTAATTTGTTCACCCAACATGTTAGTTATCTTATTGGAGAGACACCACTACTGTGGACCCCGGTCCATTCTTTTACATCTGAATACATTCTACTGTTCTTACTGTTCTTTGCAAACAAACACCATCTTCCACTCGATACGTTTAATCCTTTGTTTTCAGCAAGCCGGTGAGATTGACAACCTCACTGTTACGTTGGGGCAAAGTACTTTGATTGTGTTGTGCAGGTTCCACGTTGGCGCCGGTTTCACCGGTGTTGCGCCGCACTACACTCCTCCACCAACAACCTTCACGTTCTTCTTGGCTCCTATTGGTTCGATAACCTTGGTTTCTTTCTGAGGGAAAACTTGCCACCGTGCGCATCATACCTTCCTCTTGGGGTTCCCAACGGACGTGTACATCTACGCGCATCAAGCACTTTTTCGCGCCGTTGCCGGGGAGATCAAGACACGCTGCAAGGGGAGTCTCCACTTCCAATCTCTTTACTTTGTTTTTGTCTTGCTTTATTTTATCTACTCTCTTGTTTGCTACATATTAAAAACACAAAAAAATTAGTTACTTTACTTACTGTCTTATTTACTAGCTCTATATCAAAAACACAAAAAAAAATAGTTACTTGTCTTACTTTATTCTACTTGTTTAGTTTACTTTTTGCTTATTTCATCATGCTCCATCCTAAGTACACTCTAAAAGACATACCGGTAGGCCGAGGGTCTATAATTGGAAGAGATAATATAGAAGAATTTTTCACTCATGTTAGTATAGCTGAAGATTTTGAAGATAGACACTTGGTAGAACTAGCCCCTACTTATGAAATTGCTGCTGCTTCTCTAGTACACATGTTGGAAATTAAATTTGTTAATCTCAATCCTATAATTCAGCATATGTTTCTTACACTCTCTGATATGGAGGAAGGATAAAAGAAAGATTTTGTCTTAGAAACCCTTCTTAAAGAATTTGGTGGTGTAGCAAGAGAGGCTAGAAAAGTCTTTACTAAATATAAAATGCTTGGCTCTTACACCAACTTTGCTAGTACCCTTGAAAAGATGGACATTGATAGGATAAAGTACACTAATAATGTTAATGATGGAGGGGATATTAAGACATCAATACCTTGCAAGCTCGTAGGAATGTTCGAGGCACTAGAAAAGAATTATGATTGGATTGTTCCTGAAAATCTGTTTGATGAGAATAGCAAGCCTAAGAATAATAAAAAAGGAGCCTCTGAAACTTACATAGATAAGATAACATGCATTGTGGAGGAAACTCCCAACACCCCTGGTAATGATGTTGATGCTCCATATCTTAAAAATACTTGATTTGCACTTTCTGCGCCTAGCTGAAAGGCGTTAAAGAAAAGCACTTCTTGGGAGATAACCCATGTTTTATTTTATTTACTGTATTGTTGAGTCTTGGAAGTTGTTTACTACTGTAGCAACCTCTCCTTATCATATTTTTGTGCCAAGTAAAGTTTCTATGCTAAAGTTGATGCTATATTTGGATTGCTGCACAGAAACAACATTGCTGTCTGTCACGAATTCTCGTAGAGCTCTCTGTAACAAAATCGAAAAAATCTGCAAATTTACGAGCGTGATTCTCATATATGTACGCAACTTTAATTAGTTTTGAGTTTTTCCATTTGAGCAAGTTAAGTGCCCCTGCCAGATTCGTCTTTACGGACTGTTCTGTTTTGACAGATTCTGCCTTTTATTTCGCATTGCCGCTTTTGCTATGTTGAATGAGTTTCTTTGTTCCATTAACTTTCAGAAGCTTTGTGCAATGTCCAGAAGTGTTAAGAATGATTGTGTCATCTCTGAATGTGTGAATTTTTGATTATGCACTAACCCTCTAATGAGTTTGCTTGAAGTTTGGTGTGGAGGAAGTTTTCAAGGATCAAGAGAAGAGGATGATATACTATGATCAAGAAGAGTGAAAGGTCTAAGCTTGGGGATGCCCCGGTGGTTCATCCCTGCATATTTTAAGAAGAATCAAGCATCTAAGCTTGGGGATGCCCAAGGCATCCCCTTCTTCATCGACAACATTATCAGGTCACTTCTAGTGAAACTATATTTTTATTCCATCACATCTTATGTTCTTTACTTGGAGCGTCGGTTTGCTTTTATTTTGTTTTGTTTTGAATAAAGTTGGATCCCACCATTCTTATATTGGAGATATTACGCTCCGCTTTTTCATATGGAACACTTGTGTTCTTAATTGTGCTTTAATGTTCATGGCGAAGGATGAAATTGCTTCGTTAAATTGCTATTTGGTTGGAATCAGAAAATGCTGCATATGGTTTGGAATAACTTGGCAATTGTTTGAGCTCTCATAGATCATGTTTAAACTCTTGCATCATGTAGTTTAATCTATTAATGAAGAACTACCGTAGAGCTTGTTTAATTTGGTTTGCATGATTAGTCTCTCTAAGTCTAGATATTTTCGGGTAAAGTGTTTGAACAACAAGGAAGACAGTGTAGAGCCTTATAATGCTTGCAATATGTTCTTGTGTAAGTTTTGCTGTACCTGTTCATACTTGTGTTTGCTTCAAACAACCTTGCTAGCCCAAACCTTGTACTGAGAGGAAATGCTTCTCGTGCATCCAAACACCTTGAGCCAAAACCCATGCCATTTGTGTCCACCATATCTACCTACTATGTGGTATTTTTCTGCCATTCCAAAGTAAATTACTTGAGTGCTACCTTTAAAATTTCATTTCTTTATCTTTGCAATATATAGCTCATGGGACAAATAGCTTAAAAACTATTGTGGTGATGAATATGTAGTTATGTGTCTTAATTCTTATAAGTTGCTTGTTGAGCGGTAACCATGTTTCTGGGGACGCCATCAACTTTACCTTTGTTGAATATCATGTGAGATGATATGCATGTTCATCTTGTCTAAAGTAAGTGCGATTTCATGATCAAATGGTTTGAGTATGCATATGTTAGAGAAGAACATTGGGCCGCTAACTAAAGCCATGTATCATGGTGGAAGTTTCAGTTTGGACATACAACCTCAATCTCTTATGAGAATATTATTTGTTGTTGAATGCTTAAGCATTAAAAGAGGAGTCCATTATCTGTTGTCTATGTTGTCCCGGTATGGATGTCTAAGTTGAGAATAATCAAAAGCGAGAAATCCAATGCGTGCTTTCTCCTTAGACATTTGTACAGGCGGCATAGAGGTACCCCTTTGTGACACTTGGTTGAAACATATGTTATGCGATGATAATCCGTGTTTTCCGAGCTGATTAGGACAAGGTGCGAGCACTATTAGTACTCTATGCATGAGACATGCAACTTGTAGGAAGTATTATGCATAGCACATATGAATTATTACTACCGTTGACAAAATTGTTTCTATGTTTTCAAAACAAAAAGCTCTAGCACAAAAATAGTAATCCATGCTTCCCTCTGCGAAGGGCCATTCTTTTACTTTATTGTTGAGTCAGTTTACCCATTTCTTTCTATCTTAGAAGCAAACACTTGTGTTAACTGTGTGCATTGATTCTTACATGTTTACTTATTGCACTTGTTATACTACTCTATGTTGACAAATATCCATGAGATATACATGTTACAAGTTGAAAGCAATTGCTGAAACTTAATCATCCTTTGTGTTGCTTCAATGCATTCTACTTTGAATTTATTGCTTATGAGTTAGCTCTTATGCAAGTCTTATTGATGCTTGTCTTGAAAGTACTATTCATGAAAAGTTTTGCTATATGATTCATTTGTTTAGTCATTATCTTTGTTAGCAATCTTTTTTTCAGATAACTCCATTCATCTCATATGCTTTACAATAATGTTGATCAAGATTATGTTGGTAGCATGTCACTTCAGAAATTATTTGTGTTATCGTTTACCTACTCGAGGCGAGTAGGAACTAAGCTTGGGGATGCTTGATACGTCTCAAACGTATCTATAATTTCTTATGTTCCATGCTACTTTTATGACAATACTTAAATGTTTTATACATACTTTACATTATTATACATTTTCCGGCACTAACCTATTAACAAGATGCCGAAGTGCCAGTTGCTGTTTTCTGTTGTTTTTGGTTTCAGAAATCCTAGTAAGGAAATATTCTCGGAATTGGACGAAATCAACGCTCAGGGTCCTATTTTTCCACGAAGCTTCCAGAAGACCGGAGGGATAACGAAGTGGGGCCATGAGGTGGCCATACCATAGGGCGGCGCGGCCCAGGCCCTGGCCGCGCGGCCTGTGGTCTGGGCCCCTCGCATCGCCCCCTGACCTACCCTTCCGCCTACAAATAGCCTTCGTCGCGAAACCCCCTGTACCGAGAGCCACGATACGGAAAACCTTCCAGAGACACCGCCGCCGCCAATCCCATCTCGGGGGATTCAGGAGATCGCCTCCGGCACCCTGCCGGAGAGGGGAATCATCACCGGAGGGGCTCTACATCATCATGGCCGCCTCCGGATTGATGCGTGAGTAGTTTATTCTTGGACTATGGGTCCATAGCAGTAGCTAGATGGTTGTCTTCTCCGCATGTGCTATCATTGTTTAGATCTTGTGAGCTGCCTAACATGATCAAGATCATCTATTTGTAATGCTACATGTTGTATTTGGCAGGATACGATGAATATAGAATATTATGTCAAGTTGATTATCAATCTATCATATATGTGTTGTTTATGTTCTTGCATGCTCTCCGTTGCTAGTAGAGGCTCTGGCCAAGTTGATACTTGTAACTCCAAGAGGGAGTAATTATGCTCGATAGTGGGTTCATGCCTTCATTGAATCTGGGATCATGACAGAAGGTTCTAAGGTTGTGGATGTGTTGCTGCTACTAGGGATAAAACATTGATGCTTTGTCTAAGGATATTTGTGTTAATTACATTACGCACCATACTTAATGGAATTATCTGTTGTTTACAACTTAATACCGGAAGGGGTTCGGATGATAACCTGAAGGTGGATTATTTAGGCATAGATGCATGCTGGATAGCGGTATATGTACTTTGTCGTAATGCCCTGATTAAATCACATAGTAATCATCATTGATATGTATTGAATCTTTATTTGTCAATTGCCCGCCTGTAATTTGTTCACCAGCATGTTAGTTATCTTATTGGAGAGACACCACTAGTGAACTGTGGACCCCGGTCCATTCTTTTACATCTAAATACATTCTACTATTCTTACTGTTTTTTGCAAACAAACACCATCTTCCACTCGATACGTTTAATCCTTCGTTTTCAGCAAGCCGGTGAGATTGACAACCTCACTGTTACGTTGGGGCAAAGTACTTTGATTGTGTTGTGCAGGTACCACGTTGGCGCTGGTTTCACTGGTGTTGCGCCGCACTACACTCCTCCACCAACAACCTTCACGTGCTTCTTGGCTCTTACTGGTTCGATAACCTCGGTTTCTTTCTGAGGGAAAACTTGCCGCTGTGCGCATCATACCTTCCTCTTGGGGTTCCCAACGGACGTGTACATCTACGCGCATCTGGAGGTGACGAAATCCTTCCCGCCCCCTTTTTGCTTTTTGCCGATGCGCGCCGCAGCTCGCGCCATCTCCATTCTTCTCTCCGCGCGTGCGCCGAAGATGCCATTTTGCATCAGCGGGCGTGGAGATTTACCTGCACCGCTGGAAACTACCATTTCTAGCGTTCCTCCAGGGCCTGGCCTGACACTGCTTTGAGAACCGGTTCCTGCAAGAACACGGCTCGGCCCAAGCAACCAAACGGGCCGAAAATTGCTGACCCAATGCGAGTCAAGGAGCATACAGCCTACCAAATGCGCCCTAGATTTCTCTTTGTCCTGCCGATCGCCAAGGAACTCAGCTTCAGGGGACTTCACGAAGCGAAGTCGCAGAGCGACATCGTCTGCTCTCAGTTTTTATCCAACGTACTCTACATGGTGGCCTCAAATTTCAAATGTAAATACTCCCTCCATCCAACAAGGGATTTTTGTTTTCAACAAAGGGGAATATATTAACCTAATAGCCTCTGCAACAACGCAATACCCTAATGATAGTACAGATGCACATAGCTAAAAAGGAAAAAAAGAAAACTAATAAAATAGAAGTCCCTTTGTGGTATTTCAACCCTAGCAGCAACAATACATCTACCAACAAAACAACACATGAACTTCAAGCACTCTAATAACAACGCATCCAAAAAGGGAACTGTGCACAAGAACATTCGTCGCCCGATCTAAATATCTTAGATTTTCACCATGTCGTCGCTCTAAAAAATGCATTCAACAAGGCTATTATCAGGCACAACCAATTAAGGCCAAACGTTAGATTTTCATCCTAAAAGGTAAGACTCTGAACTTCACTTGTGCTGTCGTTCCCGCTTGCATACTGCTCATGCGAAATCCAAAACACCAAGCAAGAAAGTCCCTCAACATCACAGAGACTCGAACCCCCATTGCTAGTCCTCCAAGACGGCCTTCGTGATATTCTCCACCTCTGATTTCACCATGGACTAGAATGTCATCTGATGGCAACACATAACAGAGTTTTGCGCCGCTCCCTTCAGAACCAAACGGTTAGAATAAAAGTATGGGTGTGCACGATCAAATACCAGTAGATCCAGCAAACTCCAGGCATAAGGTGCACGGTGCACTGTTACATTTGCTGATGGAGCCTTCCAAGACTCACCACTCCAGCCAGATGAAGAACGACCGACCTTAGGTTGCTCACCATCTTTGTAGAAGAGGAAACCTAGGACCGCCACCTTTATTCTTTGACGCGGACGAGCAGGCCCCCACGCCACCATCCGCCGCCCAACGACGACGAAGCTCATTACCGCCGTGCCCGGCGGCCGTTGCCCCAGCTGCGGAGAAGAAGACGACCCGGCAGGTTGCGGAGCACGAGATAGAATATAGCTCGCACAGCCAGGCTCTAGTCGGCGCTGCACAGGAGGGCCCCCAATCGATCGTTGAAGGCCGTCATCGCGGCACCTCCAGACGCATCTGATGCATGTAAAATGCATGCATGAACTTTGTAGTTTGTTGACATATATTCCCAGATATTTGCAAAATATATGATGTTATATCCATGTTTTATATTTATTTTTTGGTATCTACCAAAGATTCCATTTATTTGGGTTATAATTCGGCAGGACATGAAAATCCTATTTTCTGTTTACTTTTTTACTTTCAGAGGCCTAAACATTGTCAAACTAATATATGATTTCGAGGACGTCAATATTTCATCAAGAGAAGCATTTGGAGTGCTTGGACCTCACGGGAGGGGTCTGGAGTCCCAAAAGAGATGTGGTGGCACGCCCAGGCAAGGAGGGTGTGCCACCCATGCTCTTTTGGCCCTCGGTTGTTCGATTCGCTTGATTCTTTCGCCCATGGATTTTGTTTGACCTAAAAATCCCTATATGTATGACTTACTATGGCTTCCTCGAGGAGAGCGCAAAGAAAAAGGAGAAAACACCAAAACAAAGCCAGAATCAGCGAAGATTGGAGGGGAAAACTCCGCCTGAGGGATCTCCACCTTCAAGCGAAGATTGGAGCCAACATCTCCACCGTTATCACCATGATGAAGAGGGAGTAGTCCACCTCTGGACTATGCGTTTATGGCAGTAACTTGATCTCTCTCTCTTGTTCTTCACAGATTGTAGTACCATATGAGCCGCCCAACATGATTATAGTCATATATGCAATTCTCATGTGGTGGATCTTTATTCTATAATATTGATATATGAGATTGGAGTCTATTATGTGTAAGATGTATTGATAGATGAATATCATGTACCCCGTTCTTAAGTGCTTGTTATGATCCAACTTGTACGCAAGAACATGTATGGGGAGAAGTGTGTATTAGATGGAGTAGCAAGGTGGTGGTGATTGAATAATAACAAAAAATTCATGATCTACTATGGTATTTACCTTTCTTTTGCTGCCTAACTACGAATAAAATGAATGCATGTGTTATGTTTATCATGTGGCATTATGATAATCTTGTTAGTTCAAGGTAGCATATTTGATATTTAAACATTATGTCATGTTGCTTAAGTCTATCCTCTGTTGATTCTCCATTTAAGATTGTTTGAAATTTTCCCTTTCTTGAGGGGTATAAGAGTATCGTATCTATGTTAGGACGTAATGCCCATATAAATACTTATCAAACACATATTGAAGTTTTACCAATATTATGCCGTTGTTGAATTTTTAGTATCCACTACAACTTAAAAAGAGAGTAGAAAAATCAGCCCATGAACCCCGCTATATTTTAAATCACTAGAAATACCTTTCCAACACTTTTACCTTGCTTTACATTTTCCACTATTATTTCTTACGAAAATACCAAAAATAGTATCTTCACACACACACACACACACACACACACACACACACACACACACACACAACCCAAATACCCTAACCCTTTACTTGCTTTATTTAGTTTACTTAAGTTATTTACTTTACTTTATTTATTTGTTACTTGTATTTCTTATTACTAATACGAAACATTATGCTTGATAACCACACAGTAGAGTTGGGGACACGAGGCAAGAACTTTATTTTGCAGGTTGTTAGAAGAGCAGAGAAAAAAGACAGCTGCTAATCCAATTCTCGAGAGTTCGATATAAATCCTCGAGTCACCCTTGTGGGAAAATACGCTACAACACTCTATACTTGGAGTCCCAACGAATTGGTACACATAGATTTTTGCCATCAAAATCGTGTTGTACACGAGAACTAGGCCCTTTGGGCCTAGATCGGATTCATGCACCGCGCCACCTTCACCCAAGCGGCTTCGTCTCGCAAGCCTCGCCGGTGTCCAGCGCCATGCTGCCTCGCAGTCTCCTCCGCATAACCACCTGGCCCGCCCGCTGCCACGCCTCCCCGCTCGGACGCACAGCTAGACGCGCCGCCTCTATCCTTCACCATTTGGCGGAACGACTGCTGCCGCCGGCGACATTCTTTGTGGGACGCGGAAAGTATTAAAATCTCAAGGATCTATTTATTCACAAATCATTGATAGAAGTAGGATGAAACTTTCCTACGATTCATAACTAACCATTTCTGGTTCACTGTAATTGTTTCATCTTTTGAACAGTTCTAGTTTTTACGTTTGAAATGTGAGGGAATCTTATAGAAATTATGTTTGAAAATTTTGTGTTATGCACATTAAACCCACATCACATTTACAAGTGAATCTATTAAGTGTGGTAGAGTGCAAAGCCTATCACTCGGAAGGCTTGAACAAAACAAATCTCATGCCTGTAGAGAAGTGTTGACTGTGGATCATGTTTTTTTTTTCTCGGATGTTCTGAAATATCTCCGGTAACCGGTGTTATCGGTTTAACCGGTGTGGGAGAATACTGCCGGTACTTACTATTTTTTTGTAATTTACCCAGACTAGCAAGGTGGCCCTGGCAAATGCGAGGGCACCATCTTTATTATTTTTAGAAAGCTGGGCATTGTATTTATTGTGGTGTAGGAAATATATTAATTTATTCAGGATAAATAATCTTTGATTTTTTTTTCTCTCATTTCTTACATGACACTTTAAGCCAGTGTAACCATAAATCTTAAGAAATATTTATATTTTAGTATTACTTCTTCTAGAT
This sequence comes from Lolium multiflorum, assembly GCA_030979885.1. Lineage (NCBI taxonomy): Eukaryota > Viridiplantae > Streptophyta > Magnoliopsida > Poales > Poaceae > Lolium > Lolium multiflorum. Next base: position 113,432,611 of record CM061749.1, on the reverse strand, counting down.
TTAACCATTCGACACCGCTATCTTAACTTAACAAAATAATCGTCTTGAACATAGATTTAGAATATCCATGTGCGGTGTTACCTTCAGTCCATAATTCACATAAGCTCTAAGAAATCGCTCTGTTGCACATGATCAATTATGGCTAAATGTAGTTTATGTAGATGTAACGTATTCTTGCTATTGAAGTTTATGTTTTTTGAATCTTAACGTTGCAATGTATAATCATGTGGTTTGTTATTATTTTTGTGGCATATGCTTATATTTCCTAGGGACTTTTTATTTCACTTTTTATAAGCATATTTTAGCTAGCTAGAAGTTGAAAATAAGCATATTTTAGCGATTTTCTTTCACAACATTTTCGTTATGTATTTTTTTTGTAGGATTGGAATAGGTTTTTTCCTACCAATTTATCTTGCTATGGTTTATAAAGTTAAGTTCTCATCACACTCCAATCTATAGGAAATGATCCTTTGTTGGTACAAATTAAGTTTGGGATAAATCAAGTATGCATAACACTAAAATCACCTATATACATTTTAATTTTCAGAATCAAAGATGCTTACAAAACGTAAGTGTGTTAGACAAAGTAAATTCTACATATACTGAAGCTCACACCAGTTGATGTGTCACTGTAATATTCTTAATGGAATTCTTTCAATGGATGTGCTGCTTTTTTTGTAGGGCCTAGCCTGACACGGCAGTTAGAAAAATGATATACGTGTAACATCCAGACTTAACCAATGAATCTATGAGCGACCCGCACTCCATCATTCCGATTCTACCGGCACGATGTTGGTTATTGCCAATCTCTTTGTACACGTGCAATTTTAGACGTTAAAATTGAAATTATTGGTTTATAATTTTTTAGTACTCTCTCCTATTCATTTTATGTTGCCCATAGTTTTTTATTTATGCAAGTCAAATTGTGCAGACTTTGATCAAGAATATAGATAATAATACAAGGATCTACCATGACAAATGCATATAATATGAAAATATATTTGATAAAAATTCTAAAAATAGTATTGTTTTGTTGTATATGTTTATATTTTTATCAATATAGATGATAAAAATTTACGAAGATTGACTTTGAACAAAACTTATATGTATCTATACACTTATTAAGATATAGCAAAAAAAAAAAGAGGCAATAGCACCAGCCATACAACAACTTGCGTGGTGGGAGCAAATTTATACAATAAGTTGAAAAATATGGTCAGGTAGTACATAAACTTGTCATCGAGGTGCAAACCAGTACAAAACTGCTCTAGACATGACACGTGGCAAAGGTAATTTTACGAATAACCTCTCCATGTATTTCTCTTGTATAATTGTGCCCTTTTCCCCTAGATTAGCCCATCAACGCGGTCCTCGTTGATTAGTCATCTTGCACGGCGCATTGGCGCGCGGTGCGGCGGACTAGCGCAAGAACCGGCTGTACGTCTCGCCGACACCACGTCGCTCTTCCCCGCCTCCACGTCCGCGGGGGACATACAGGGCCGGTGGTGCCTGACATCGGGCAGGGCAGCGGCAAGTATGGCGGATGATTCCGGCTGGCCAGCTCCGGCGGTTGTCGACGGGCGCGCGGCGGCGGTCATGCCCTACATGCGAGGCTGCGAGGGCGGCGACGTACACGGCCGCGCGGGGTGCCAGAAAGCCGCCTGGGAGCCTGTAGATGCAGGCGTCCGCCCACCCCTGTACGGGCGCAGAGGACCGGTGGTGGAACTCCAGCGACGGCGCTGTGCTCCGATGGACGGCGCCTCCTACAACGCCGACAAGAAGGAGGGAGGCAATGAGCAGGGCAAGGAGGAACTGGGCGGCCATAGGGACCACGGAGGACCAGGAAGAAGGCATCACCCTAGTCCTCTTTGACGAGAGCTTCGACGACATACACATCAGCCTTCGCCGCCCGCGTGGAGCAGGTCGTGGCCTCGTGGGCCTCTCGAGCTATCCCGTCGTGCCGTAGAACCCAAAGGGCATCGCTGAGGTTGTCGTTGCTGCCTATGCGCGCCGCGGCGACGTATACAATACTAATTCACAGTATGTTACACAAGGATCAGCAGGCGCTGAAGTGGAGTCTCGCAGCGACGTAGCCACGTAGGCGTCTGCTACATGTGCTCGGTTCGCCGGCCTGCGACGACGGCCGACCGGCGGCAGCGATGTATAAGAGCATCTCCAGCCGCGTCCCCCAAACCGTCCCCCAAACCGCGCCGGATTGAGCGTTTGGGGGACGTGTTTGTTCGTGCCGCGTTTGGGGACGTCGCTCCCCAGCCGCGTCCCCAAACGCCGCCCCCAAACATTTAAAATAATTTTTTTAACACATAAACCATTTATATCAAATGTAGCATATGAAAAAAATGTTTTCGAGGATTGTTTTCAAATTAAATTACAACAAACAATAAAACAAGTAATCAAATATAATAAAAAGGGCTAGATGATACATCAAGGTGCCACGGTATTTCCTTTGATCCTCCACAAATGCTCAACGAGATCAGCTTGAAGTTGCTCATGCACATTGCTGTCACGGATCTCTGCGTGCATGGCGAGAAAATCAGCAAAATCTCTGCATGACCCACAAGTATAGGGGGTGTATCGTAGTATCTTCGATAAGTAAGAATGTCGATCCCAACGAGGAGCAGAAGGTGTTGGCAGCAGTTTCGATGAAGATTCACTGTAATTGCTCACAAACAAGTATTCAAGGGGTTTTGATGTAACAGATGAATAAAGTACGAGTAAGTAAAATGCGAGATAAATAATTGCAGCAAGTGGCCCAATCCTTTTTAGCACAAAGGACAAGCCGGTTTGTTTACTTATAATGACCAAACGTTCTTGAGGACACACGGGGATTTTAGTCTAGTGCTTTCGCTTCAAGTGGCTTAATAATCTTCATTGTTTTGATAAGTGTTGTGTGGGTGAACCTATGTTAATGCACCGCCCTTCCTAGGACTAATACATACTTGTGATTATACCCCTTGCAAGCATCCGCAACTACAAGAAAGTAATTAAGATAAATCTAACCACAGCCTTAAACTCTGAGATCCTGCGATCCCTCTTGCATCGATATACTAACGGGGCTCAGGTTTCTGTCACTCCGGCAACCCCGCAATTAGCAACCGAATACAAGATGCACTCCCCTAGGCCCATAAATGGTGAAGTGTCGTGTAGTCGACGTTCACACGACACCACTAGAAGAATAACACCACAACTTAAATATCATAACATTGAATATTACTTAACCATAATTCACTACTAGCATTTAGACTTCACCCATGTCCTCAAGAACTAAACGAACTACTCACGAGACATCATATGGAATACAATCAGAGGTGATATGATGATGAATAACAATCTGAACATAAACCTTGGTTCAATGGTTTCACTCAATAGCATCTATAACAAGTAGAGAATAATGCCGGGAGAGTTTCCCCTATCATACAATCAAGATTTAACCCAAATTGTTACAGCGGTGACGAGGTGCAGCGGTGGTGATGGCGGTGTAGATGGTGGAGATGATGATGATGATGATGGAGATGATGTCCCGCTCGATGACGATGGCGATGACGTCGATTTCCCCCTCGGGAGGGAATTTCCCCGGCGGATTCCTGCCCGCCGGAGAGCTCTTTTCTCTCTGGTGTTCTCCGCCCCGCAGAGGCGGCTGTAACCCTTCGTGAGGTCCTCTTAGGTTTTCGGGACGAAGGAGTACGCGAAGAAAAGGAGGCGAAAGGGCTGTGGGCCCCCACACCACAGGGTGGCGCGGCTGGCCATGGGCCGCGCCGGCCTGTGCTGGGCCCACGGTGGCTCCCCTCTTCTTCCCCTTCGGCTCCCTCCGTCATCTGGAAAATAGGAATTTACGTGAAATTTCCTTCCACATTGACCTTCCGAAATATTGCGTTCGACGGTGCTTTTTCCAGCAGAATCCTGGCTCCGGTGCTTGATCCTCCAATAATGATGAAACATGCAAAATAGATGAAATAACATAAGTATTGTGTCCCAATATGAAATATATCAATGAATAACAGCAAATTATGATACAAAATAGTGATGCAAATTGGACGTATCAACTCCCCCAAGCTTAGACCTCGCTTGTCCCCAAGCGAAACTGAGCTCGATAAACAAGACCACATGTTTATGGAGTGAAGAGTCGATAAATAAAATACGGACAAGAAGCATCATATTCATTCACACAAGACATTCTAGTAAACAACTTCCTCATACAACTCTTCTTGAAATAGGTAAAGAGAAATCACAAGTGAAGGTGCATAAGAAATCATAGTTGGTGATGGCAAACTTTGTTCTTGGTCAGAGAACTACTAACGGATTGTACTCCTAAGCAAAGCTTTTATATAAGAATTTTACAGCTGAGCTTTCATATTCAAGCATGACAATCTCCTCATAATCATTGATAATTTCAAAGTCATATTCATTCAGATAAAATTGGTACTAAACAAGAAAGTACAAAAGACATGATTAACTGAATCATAGCATAAATGATTGGTTCACAACAACTCAATTGCTTGCTTGAGATAGAGAGAAATAGGTTTACTGACTCAACATAAAAGTAAAAGATAGGCCCTTCGCAGAGGGAAGCAGGGATTAAATCATGTGCTAGAGCTTTTCAAGTTTTGAAATCATATAAAGAGCATAAAAGTAAGATTTTGAGCGGTGTTTGTTGTTGTCAACGAATGGTAGCGGGCACTCTAACCCCCTTGTCAAGCGAACCTTCCAAGAGCGGCTCCCATGAGGGACGGCATCTCTACCAGCAAGGTAGATCATCCCCCTTCTCTTTTGTTTACACATGTATTTTAGTTTTATTAAGGATGACACTCCCCCCAACCTTGGCTTTCTCAATCCATGGCTAACCGAATCCTCGGGTGCCTTCCAACATTCACATACCATGGAGGAGTGTCTATTGCAAAATTAAGTTGCTTACTGATAAATCAGAGCAAAACATGTGAAGAGAATTATTAATGAAAGTTAATTAATTGAGGCTGGGAAACCCGTTGCCAGCTCTTATTGCAAAATTATTGGATAAGCGGATGTGCCGCTAGTCCATTGGTGAAAGTCCGCCCAACAAGATTGAAAGATAAAACACCACATACTTCCTCATGAGCTATAAAACATTGACACAAATAAGGAGTAGTATAGTTTGAATTATTTAAAGGTAGCACATGAAGTATTTACTTGGAATGGCAGAAAATACCATGTAGTAGGTAGGTATGGTGGACACAAATGGCATAGGTTTGGTCTAAGGTTATGGATGTATGAGAAGCATCTCCTCTCGATACAGGTCTTTGGCTAGCAAGGTTTGATAGCAAGCATAAAGGTTGAGGGAAACAAACAAATATACATATGATAGAACAATCATGCATCTTTCTCATAAGCACAAGCAATTTTAACTTCAGAATACTAAGCATAGAGATAATAGTAATATATCTAAGTGTATTTCTCTCTTCTAATTAAACATCAAGGTGTTGTTGCTATTGACCAATGCTAAGTTTGCCAAAACCAAATAGATTTACTTGATGCTCCCAAAGTGATATCAATACTTATGTCAAGAGTAATCATATAATGGAGATTGCAAACTAAAATAAGGTGTGTAAAAAGTAAATGATAAGACTTCTCATTAATATTCCATAACGATAACTCACACCAATGGATACATAGATAACCAACTAAGAGAGATACTTCCACATTGCATACTATTCCATATGATAACTTCCCTACTCATGATATGACACTACTTGATAGTAAAAGATAAAGGTAGTGATGATGTGATACCGCGGCACTCCCCAAGCTTGGAACAAACCAAGGGGATGCCAATACCGATGATGAATTACTCCTTCGGTGATGATGGCGATGGATTCCTCTCGACAAGCTTCTTAACCAGCTCCTTTAAATCTTCAATCTCATAGGTGAGGTTGCGAATCATTTCCGAGTTGTGCTCAACGCGGCTCATAATCATGTCAGGTGGTGAATTCCAACTCCTAGAGTTGTTTCCCCATCCTTCAGCTTCAGATTTCATCTCTCCTGCAATGTCGAACGATCTATATCCCAATTACTTGGCAACACTACCTTGGGGGTCCTTTCAGTTTGACGATCGTAGATTAGATTGCGGTAAGGGTTGTAATTGCTCGGAGAAGATGTCCTTGGAGCCAAGTAATGACGTGGAACCGCTCCTCCGGTAGCGATTCGTGCACTCCTCTTGATGTTGGATGGATTTGATATCACGCCAATACTTGCAACGGTGGCTCGCTGGTGTTCCTGCGGAGCTTCCTCCACTTCTTCCTCATCCTCTCTTGCGTCTTCTTCCTTCAGTTCCGGGTCTTGAATATTTTCCTTCAAAGGTCCCTTGTCCTTGTTGTTGGAGACCATGGTGCTTCTAGATCAAAACAAATCTGGCAGAAAACAGCTCGAAACAAAACACGACGAGAAAACGATATTACGGACCTCCAGGTCCGGGGATTATATAGCAAATATTTCTACGACAAAAGGAAGGTTCCAGGCCGAAAACGAGTGGAAACGGGACCCGAGGGGCTGTCACCATAGGTCGGCGCGGCCAGGGTGGGGCCGCGCCGGCTGTGGTGACGGGCCCTCGCGTGTCTTTTCCACTCCGTTTCGATTCCGTAATTTTTCATATTTTCTAAAAACAGCAGAAATAATGTTCGGAAAGGTAAACGCGGACTTTTTATTACCTGTACTGTTACCTATTTAAAGTCCAGTTCTGGCGGATGTCAATTTGTCCTTTGATGAAAGCCTCCGGTGTTTCCACTTGAATAATATCAACATCAACATTATAAGAATCACCCGAGATATAATGCTTGAGTCTTTGTCCATTCACCACTTGTGTGGCATTGCCTTGGAGAGAGCTAATTTTAATTGCTCCTGAACGATACACCTCCTCAACAACATATGGTCCTTCCCACTTCGAGAGTAATTTCCCTGCAAAGAATCTGAGACGAGACCGATACAATAGGACTTTGTCTCCAACATTAAATTCTCTTTTGATGATCCTTCTATCATGCCATTTCTTAACTTTTTCTTTAAAGAGTTTAGCATTTTCATAAGCTTCACTTCTCCACTCATCTAGAGAACTTAATTGCAACAACCTCTTATTACCGGCTAATTTAGGATCTTTATTTAGTTCTCTAAAAGCCCAATAAGCTTTGTGCTCTAGTTCTAAAGGTAAATGACAAGCTTTTCCATAAACCATTTTATAAGGTGACATTCCCATAGGATTTTTATAAGCAGTTCTATAAGCCCATAGTGCTTCTTTCAATTTGCTAGCCCAATTCTTCCTAGATTTATTAACAGTCTTTCCTAAGATAGCCTTAATCTCTCTATTCGATAATTCTACTTGACCACTAGTTTGAGGGTGATAAGCGGAAGCAATTCTATGATTAATACCATACTTAGCAAGAGTTTTTCTAAAACCTCCATGAATAAAATGAGAACCTCCATCAGTCATAATATATCTAGGTACTCCAAATCTAGGAAATATAATATCTACAAGCATTTTTATAGAGGTCTCACCATCAACACTTTTTGTAGGTATAGCTTCTACCCATTTAGTAACATAATCAACAGCGACAAGTATATGAGTGTTACCGTCTGAAGAAGGGAAAGGACCCATGAAGTCGAATCCCCAACAATCGAATGGTTCAATAACAAGAGTATAATTCATAGGCATTTCATTGCGTCTAGATATATTACCCACTCTTTGACATTCATCACAAGATAAAATAAATTTCCTTGCATCTTTGAAGAGTGTTGGCCAATAAAAACCTGATTGTAGAACCTTTTGCGCGGTTCTATCTCCAGCGTGATGTCCTCCATAAACACTACCATGACATTTACTCAATATCTCCTGTTGTTCATATTCAGGAACACATCTTCGCATAATAATATGACCATCCTCCACATTTTCAGTCACAAGATCTTTAACTATTGCAACAGCAGGTTCAATTTTAATTTGTTCTTCAGGTTCTTTAGGTTTCTTTTCACATTTATTAACCACACTAGATATGACAGAGTACTCCTTCATTTTAGCAGGGAAACGAGTTTTTTCAATATAGGAATAACATTATCAACAGTTTCAATCACTACACATTTGTTTACAGACGAATCAACTTTATCTTTATACGGTTCATGATACTTATCAAAATTCTTCTTAGGCAATTCATAATGAGAGGCAAAAGCTTTATAAAGATTTGCAACAACTTGGGAATCAAGACCATATGTAGCACTCATATTACGAAATTTATCAGTATCCATAAAAGCTTCAATGCATTTATAATCATAAATTATACCTGATTCTCTATCTTTGTCGTTCTCCCATCCTTCAGTATTTTCTTGGATCCGATCAAGAAGGTCCCTTTTAAACTCTTCTTTGTTGCGTGTAAATGATCCAGAACAAGAAGTATCCAGCAAGGTCTTGTCTTGAAAAGAAAGTCTTGCATAGAAATTATCAATAATAACATTACCGGAAGCTCATGAATGGGGCATTTGAGCATTAAAGACTTCAATCTCCCCAAGCTTGGGCAATACTCTCTCCATCATGAGGCCAGAAATTATATATGCGGTTCCGATCTTTGTGAATTTCACTTGGAGGATAAAATTTGGAATAAAATAAAGGCACAATGTCCTCCCAATCAATAGAATCACCATTCTTCAGCAATTTATACCAGTGCGCCGCTTTACCAGACAGCGATATAGTGAATAGTTTCTTTCTAACTTCATTCATAGAAATACCTGCACATTTAAATAACCCGCATAATTCATGCAAAAACAGTAAATGATCACCAGGATGGACAGTTCCATCCCCTTCATAGCGGTTATCCATAACACGTTCAATAATTTTCATAGGTATTTTATATGGTACTACTTCCTCACCTGGCGCTTCATCCACTACCGTTGCAGTAGTAGTAGATTTCCCAAATAGAAATTGAAGAGAAGATCTCTCCATAATGATTTATAGCAGCAGGCAGAAATAAAATCAGCACAAACAGTAAAGGTTTTCCTTACCAATTCCGCTTACCAATAGCGCTTCACTCCCCGGCAACGGCGCCGGAAAATAGTCTTGATGACCCACAAGTATAGGGGGTGTATCGTAGTATCTTCGATAAGTAAGAATGTCGATCCCAACGAGGAGCAGAAGGTGTTGGCAGCAGTTTCGATGAAGGATTCACTGTAAATGCTCACAAACAAGTATTCAAGGGGTTTTGATGTAACAGATGAATAAAGTACGAGTAAGTAAAATGCGAGATAAATAATTGCAGCAAGTGGCCCAATCCTTTTTAGCACAAAGGACAAGCCGGTTTGTTTACTTATAATGACCAAACGTTCTTGAGGACACACGGGGATTTTAGTCTAGTGCTTTCGCTTCAAGTGGCTTAATAATCTTCATTGTTTTGATAAGTGTTGTGTGGGTGAACCTATGCTAATGCACCGCCCTTCCTAGGACTAATACATACTTGTGATTATACCCCTTGCAAGCATCCGCAACTACAAGAAAGTAATTAAGATAAATCTAACCACGGCCTTAAACTCTGAGATCCTGCGATCCCTCTTGCATCGATATACTAACGGGGGCTCAGGTTTCTGTCACTCCGGCAACCCCGCAATTAGCAACCGAATACAAGATGCACTCCCCTAGGCCCATAAATGGTGAAGTGTCGTGTAGTCGACGTTCACACGACACCACTAGAAGAATAACACCACAACTTAAATATCATAACATTGAATATTACTCAACCATAATTCACTACTAGCATTTAGACTTCACCCATGTCCTCAAGAACTAAACGAACTACTCACGAGACATCATATGGAATACAATCAGAGGTGATATGATGATGAATAACAATCTGAACATAAACCTTGGTTCAATGGTTTCACTCAATAGCATCTATAACAAGTAGAGAATAATGCCGGGAGAGTTTCCCCTATCATACAATCAAGATTTAACCCAAATTGTTACAGCGGTGACGAGGTGCAGCGGTGGTGATGGCGGTGTAGATGGTGGAGATGATGATGATGATGATGGAGATGATGTCCCGCTCGATGACGATGGCGATGGCATCGATTTCCCCCTCCGGAGGGAATTTCCCGGCGGATTCCTGCCCGCCGGAGAGCTCTTTCTCTCTGGTGTTCTCCGCCCCGCAGAGGCGGCTAACCCTTCGTGAGGTCCTCTCTCTGGCTTAGGTTTTCGGGACGAAGGGTACGCGAAGAAAAGGAGGCGAAAGGGGCTGTGGGGCCCCCACACCACGGGGTGGCGCGGCCAGGCCATGGGCCGCGCCGGCTGGTGCGGCCACAGTGGCTCCCTCTTCTTCCCCTTCGGCTCCCTCCGTCATCTGGAAAAATAGGAATTTACGTGAAATTTCCTTCCACGGTTGACCTTCCGAAATATTGCGTTGACGGTGCTTTTTCCAGCAGAATCCTGGCTCCGGTGCTTGATCCTCCAATAATGATGAAACATGCAAAATAGATGAAATAACATAAGTATTGTGTCCCAATATGAAATATATCAATGAATAACAGCAAATTATGATACAAAATAGTGATGCAAATTGGACGTATCAGCAACTCATGATCAACCTCCGCGAGAGGGCCTTGAAACTCATAGGGACCAACATGTGACCTAACATGATTCTTGCGGTCATCCTCGATGATCATGTTGTGCATAATCACACAAGCCTGCATCACCTCCCACATTTGGTCGTGAGACCAGCTTAGAGCAGGGTACCGGACAATGGCAAATTGTGCTTGAAGCACACCAAATGGCCGCTCGACATCCTTCCTGCAAGCCTCCTGTCGTGTAGCAAAGTGAGAATTCTTTCATGGATTCGAGATTGTTTTGACAAGTGGCCCATTGGATATATACCATCGGCTAGATAATAGCCTTTGGTATATTGGTGGCCATTGATCTCATAGTTGCCCAGTGCATGCAATCGATGCTTCCAAGCATTCCAGGAAATCCTCTGGCAGCATTTTGTGCCATGATCCTTGCAGTCTCTTCCTCAGTTGGCCCTCTCAAGTAGTATTTGCCAAACTTTCCCACCACAGCTCGGCAAAACTTGTACATGCACTCAATGGCAGTAGACTCACTCATGCGAAGGTAGTCGTCCTGTGTATCGGCAGGTGCTCCGTATGCAAGCATCCTCATGGCGGCGGTGCACTTCTGAATGGATGAGAACCCGAGAACGCCTACAGCGTCGACCTTGAGCTTGAAGTAGGGGTCGAACTCTCGAACGCCGTGGAGGATATTCATGAACAGGCCCTTGCTCATCCTGTACCGGCGCCGAAAATTGTCGGCATGTGTTGCCCCGTCGGCGAAGTAGTCGTTGTGCAGCATGGCATGCCCCTCCATCCTCTGCCGGGGCTTCGACTTCCTTCTTCCCGGCCTTGATCCTCCGCGGCGCGGCCTCTTCCTCTTCTCCGCCTCGGCGTCAAGCATGTCCTGGAGGGACGCGATGATCAGCAAATGCTCCCGCAGGTCTTCGTCGAACGCTTGCTCGTCCTCCAGCAGCAGGGCAACCATCTCATCGTCGATGTCCATGGCTAAAGCAAAATCAATGGTTAAAATTGCGCCGAGGCAGACGACGCAACAAACAGCGACCAATCGCGCCTACCTGGCAAGTCGTCGAGCACCTTCTGTGCGCGGAGGTGGGGCGGATTTGACGGCGCGTTCGGGAGGCGCGGCGACGCGGCGGCGGCGGCACGACCGGCGGGAGCCCCAGCCGCGACAACGGTGCCGACTCGCAGCACAGATCAGACGCCCAAACGGCCGGGAAATCCAGCGGCGGCGGTGGGGTGGGAGGCGCGGGAAGGAAGGAGCGACGAGAAAAGAGGCGCGAACCAACGGTTTATGCAAATAGTCGCCGACATGTGGGAGCCCGCCTCGCTTTTCGTTGTGTCCGACGTCCCCGGCGTCCCCTGTGGGACGGGGACGGCTCGGGCGCCGGACACCGTATCGGGCCGCGCCGGACAAAAATGGGCTTTGGTGGACGCGGCTGGAACGCTTTTTTTATCCGGCGCGCCCCAAATACCTTTGGGGGACACTTTGGAGGACGCGACTGGAGATGCTCTAATTTACGATATGTTAAAGGAACACAAGAGTGAGCAGGCGCTGAAGTGGAGTCTCCCAGCACCGTAGGCTTCTGCTACATGTGCTCGGCTCACTACACGAAAACGGTAATGTGCCGACGGCCAACAGCTGTCGGCGTAGTGAGCTAGCCGTCGGCGTAGAGTTGTGCCGACGGTGGCCGTTGGCGTATCTCCGGTCGGCGTAGTGGATTCGGCCGTCGGTGCATTTCCAACTGTCGGTGTCTACTCCATGCCGACGGTTTTTCTTCGGCCGTAGGGCCAGCTCGACCGTCGGCGTCGCATATTCGTAGCTACGCCGACGGTGAGGCCGTCGGTTTTGTTGGCTGCGACTACTCTAAAGATAACTAACTATTTAAATCACAATGAACTAAGAAATCACAGTGTTATACGGTGCCTCGGATATGGTCAATGTTCAAGAAATCGTTAATCGTTAACTTATCGGTCGGCCTTAAAATAAAGATTAATCGTTTATTGGCCGATTAATCGATTTTATCGGTCGACCATTTATCGGTTTATTTTTTGTAAATCCTAACTTTTGGCACTAAATTTTCTATAACATGTGATGTATAAATAACATTGTAGCATTGAATATAAGTATTACCATGATTCCTTGCATTTGAATCAATAAAAATAGAAAATTTGAGCTAATGCAGAGTTCTACCAGACTCTAGGACGGAAAAATCAGTAGCTACACCATATTTCAGCGAAATGTTACTGAAAATCGTCTGAAATATCGGCTATTCGTACAGAAAATCGACCAAAATGTCGGTGTCAGCGATAAATTAGATGATATGTCAAAATTTTATCGGCTACCACCCGAATCACGATGAATCTGCCGATAAATCGCTATCTCTCCCGATTTTTTGAACAATGGATATGGTACTTTCAACATTAAGGATGGATCGCAGATAGAAGATTCCTGATTAGGGAGTGGATCTCTCTCTAAACAATATCCGACGTTGTATAGCATTGTTCGTCGCACTTTCTAACGATGCTAATTTCATACAAATAATTTTTTAATATTTAAAGTAATTCTTGGTCAAACAAAAAACACGTAAAGCGAGAGCGCCTTATTCCTTGAATCGGAGAGAGTACTAAATCATGCTTTCAACTTCTAGCTAGCTAAGCTTGTACGTGTACAATTTTTTTTTTTGCATGGTCGATCTCAGATAATATGTACATGTATCCCTTTCTTATTCATTATTTTTTTCTTTCCTAAACGGACTTTGCATAGCTAGGGTGAGCGTACATTTATTTTTGTGATTTGAGTCTCCTATCTCAACAAGTATGCTCTGGCAACAAATCAATTAGGAGAGTCCACCTACTTTAAAAGCTTAGGGCATGTACAATGGGGTGACATCAGCCTTCCCTTATACTTGCCATGTAGGATTTTTGCTTAGTTGGAGGAAAGAGAAGGAAGAAAGAGAAGGTTGTCTTCCCTTAGTTAAGGGATGATCTCTTATGAAATAAGAGAAGACTATTTTTCGTATTGTACGACTTGTCTTCCCTTAACCAAACAATTTCCTACTAAAAATAATTAATTCTCATTTATTATAAGGGATGACAATAAGAGATAATGCGTTGTACCCCTAATATTTATCGTCTTCTCTAGATGACGTGGACTACTAAGAGAAGACATATCTTCCCTACCATTATACATGCCCTTACTACGGACGGGAGAATAAAGAAGATATGTATATAGCTACAGATCTTCTATTTATATTGATCGTGTCAAACGAAACCACAGGCGATTACGTAATTAATAATCATTCGTTAAATCATAGCTACTTAATTTATATCTAACTGCTAATATAACTTAGATGATGTGGCTTAACGTGGTTGTTCTATTGCTTTTAGTAAATAATAATAATAATAATAATAATAATAATAGATAGATAGATTTGAAAATTTTTGACAAATTTATTAACGAATTTGATATTAGTTTGAAAAATCTCGGAAGGTAGGAAAAATTAAGAGAAATACTCCCTTTGAAGTTTCCTTTGTAATTTGAATGTATAGTGGAAGAAACACGAAAAGTGACAAAAAAAAAAGGAAAAGGTAGCAAATAGGAAACCAGCCAAGAACTCGTGAGAGAAAACAGCGGCGAACGAAGAAACAATGTAGGTGGGCCTAACTGGGCCGTCGTTCCCAGGTTCAGAGAAGCCGGAGAGATACGCGCAATATTTGTAGCTGCGGCTGATGGTGACAAGCAGGGCCTCCCGTCAGGAAAGAGAAAAGCACCGGCTGTTCCCGCTGCTGCCAATCGATTCGACGTCGAGGAGCTCGGAGTTGAGGCAATGATGGCTGGGGAGAGTACACGATCAACTGATTTCTCAAAATGCCAATTCGTATCGCAAGCCGCATACACTACTACTTCATTGGAATTCGTATCACTGACCATCCATGATACTACGACGCATGCAGCACAGCAGAAAATGGCACGAGGAAAAGCAGGGTCGGAAGCCTCGAAAGAAACCAAGACAAGCATGCCCCCTCCTGTACGACAGTACGAGCGTCTACATGAGATGACTACACGCACTGTTGACTGTACGAGCGTAGTACCGGTAGAAAAGCTACTCATGGCGAGACAAGCATGCATGCCCCCTCAATGGGCTCCTGGTGGAGACGACAGCGCCGCACCTGAACTCTGACAACACCATCGGGGCTGATGCCTGTCAGGCTGGGTTCGGGTTCAGAATGCATGCGTGGTGGACAGAATCACGGCCGTCAATCTGTGCCTGCGATCAGGGCCGGCTCTAAGATTTCAGAGGCCCCGGGGCGAACTTCACCAATGGGCCCAACAGACCTTGAAAAAATATGCATGAATAGATAACAAATGAATATCTAGTTTCCTTTTTTCCTCTGTTCTAAACCACGTATCAGATTACAATCTACAAGCATGTAAAAAAGAGAGAAATGCCATGCTTTTTCTTTTGAGATCAGAGAAATACTATGCTAACAAATGTCCAAGCGATAAGTTTCCGGTAATCATGTTAAATGAGACTATTCTGCACTCTTTTATTTGTGCAAAGTGATTAGTCAGCAAAAAAAAGGAGAGATGATACCTACTCGTTGCAGCAGATAAGCAAAAACTCAAAGCCTCCAATACCGGCTATATGAATGACTGATCGACTGAGTGAACTACGAACAATGATAGCTAGTGAACCAAAGCAGCTGCAATTCTGCAAGTCTTGCAGAGAAAGACAAATCAGTCACCCGATTGACCACGAAAAAGTAGAGCCTGTCAGATCTACTCATTTTTACAGAGTAGAGTTTTTTATCCGAAACTAACCTGTCTTCTGTTAATCTGTCTCCCCATTTTCTTGTCTGGCCGTAGCAGCGGCTGCTCCCGTGCCTCCGTCTCCGACTCTGCGTGCGTGATGCCGTGATCAGATCTGGGCAAGGCGAGGGCTTCAGGGCCCGTGCGTGATTTGATCTAGAAAGAACGAACTGTCATGTGCTGATCGAGAGAAAACGAGCCGTCATCAGGGCCTCTGCGTGCTTCAATCGACCGTATTTTCTACCGTGTCCTATATACGTATACAACCAGATATGGGCCCCTTGTTTTGCCGGGCCCCGGGCCATCGCACTTCTTGCCCTGGGCCAGAGCCGGCCCTGCCTGCGATGGCCATGGACTGCAAAAAGATGTCCCCACATTAGGGCATCTCCAACTATTTAAACGGAAGAGTTCGGCCGTCTGTTTTAGGTCGTTTGGGTGGCCTCGCGGATACCTAAACAGGCGAATCTGACCGTCGGTCCGTTAAGGTCACGCACTGCGTCCAATGCACCGACGCACACCCCAACGTCCCGCGCGCGCGAAACACCGGCGAAACTTGCCAATGTATTGGGCACGCGCGGGAACGACCGTCGTCGCGCGGGAACAGTTAATCGCCGGTGGCAATCCTCGACGGGACGTAAAACGTCATTAATGAGCTTGACGCTGTCCCCGCTAAAAAAAATACGTCCGCACCGCTGGAGGTACCCCTGACGCAAACGATCGTCCTGTACCACATGGCGTCCGCGAGCCGACGCAAACGGACATTTCAGACGTCCGAAATACGTCTGGCCCGCTGGAGATGCCTTTAGAGCACTCCATCTGCGGGACGATCTAAACGGTCTTCCCCATTCCAATCAGTTCATGCGGATCGCACATGCTCCAGCGACGCTATTTAAACGAACTGATCCGTTCTGCGCCATCTATCGATTCATTAAATTTAAGGGGCCGATGCGTATGAGTGAATGCGCACGCATGTCATTTGCATGTACCGCGTGCCCACATAGCAACAATCAACGGTAGAAGGCTGGCCGCAGGCACCCTGCTCGAACGTAGATCATTCGGACCATGTGGAAAATGATGACTAGTTGTGTGATCATGCACATTATAATTGTAGAGCATGAGTGAGAAGATTTGATACTTGACAAAGATTGGAAAGGCCAGGACGAGTTGCTCAAACCCCACTGAGGTCCGGCAACGTCCCAATCGATTCTCCATATGCATCACAAAATCTGTGATCAGACAATTCATAAGCAGTTGTAAACTAATTTAGTTCATCACATGTGAAACAATGCTAGGAACAACAATGATAACAATGAAGAAAATCAAGATTCAAGAGTAATCTTTGTCTCATTTTATTTGAATCCTGTTGAATTTTAGATTTCACTTGCTTCGAACCATGTTACTTAATTGATGTACGCCTGTAATAAAGATTGCATATTTCTATGTTATCAATTTTTTGAGATATTCGTATCATATTTGCCCAATGGTCGGCTAACAAATATATGGACGCGCCTGCCCAAATGGGTGACCACGTTGGTTGCAACATGCGACCCAACCGGACGCCGGTCTATCATCCACCGTCTATGCGGCCACCCAAGTGTCCTATTTAGGTGGTCGTGTTGGCGATGCTTTTATAGTCTTACAAACATGGCAAACCTAACACAGGTGTGATGACGCAAATGTAGGAATTCTGTCTAAATTGGATCTGCCTATATTATTTCTTTTCATAATTCATGAAAATCCTAGAAGCTAATAGACCAATTCATGCAAGGCAAAATGTGGAACAAAAGTTTAGTTCCACCATACTAGTTTAAATATAGTTAGACCTCTTTATATGGGGTTGTTTTAGTTATATTATTAGCATAAGAAGAGGACTACGACATGTGCGCTCCTCCTCCGCTGCCAGACTCGCCACGACGCACGGCGGGGGTTACGGGAATGAGCGGAGTTGTCCATCTTTTTGACACACACAACTAGAAGCGGAAACATTTTGTTGTTCGCTCGCTCCTCTTCAGAGATATACAACACAACAACATCATCCTATGTGTCTGCCACTCGGTTCTAGAGGTTTGCGCCGCCGCTCAGGTCTTCCCCACGCCATTTTGCGGCATCTAACCATAGGTCGGAAAGTAGACCCCCAAAACTCCACTTCTTCAAATCCTACATGGGAGAAGGGTGATAAGGTTTTTCGTAAGTGCGACTACTAGATTCTTCTGCAACACAGACGTCGATGACTTCTTCTCTAACATTGAGAGCCTCTTCGATGACATGGTCTAAGAGCATCTCCACTCGTCTCCCCACAGAGCCCCCACGGCCACTTTTTTTCATCCGGACGGCGAAAAATGGCCCAGTCAGGCCCCCGGTTCCTCGTTTTGGTCCGGATTTGAGCCTATTTTCGTCCGGACTCCCCATGCCATCCTCGGTTTCCCGGGGGTCTCCCGGGGACTCCGGATGAAGCTAAACCAACCGCCCACGCCCACGTGTCTCCTCTTTCGTCCGGATTCCCCGAGCCATCCTCTTTTTCCCCGAGAAACGCCGCTTGGGGAGCACACGACTGGGAAACTACTCCTCCCCACGCCAAATCTTCCTCCAATCCGGACGAAAATTTCGCCGGATTTGGGCGTGGGGAGCGCCAACGAGTGGGGATGCTCTAACACCGGTAATGTAAATGGTTCTTCATCTACCTCGGACGTGTTTATGTTTCCCTTTTTGAGATGGCGTTGCAGTTCCTTGTTCTAACAACATGTGTAGTAGACCGGAAATGGTGAATGGAACCTGGGTACGCGCGCACCCGTTTACGTAAAGTTCAAAATAATGCTATTTAAAAGTTTTGAAAAAATGTGATGTAAAATTTTGCATTTATATACTATGTTGATACTTACTCGTGTGTGTTTTCACGGAAAAATACCATTGTATGTGACCTACACAAAAATGACAAAATGCAAATTCCTATTCCTGTGAATAGTACAAATTCCTGTTCACTATTCTCATTTGGACATTTTGTCATTTTTATGCAGGCCACACACAATGGTATTTTTTCGTGAAAACTTACACGAGTAAGTATCAACATAATATGTACATGCAAAAATTTACTTCACATTTTTTTGAAAATTTTTAAATAACATTTTTTGAACTTTTCATAAACAGGTGCGCGCGCACCCAGGTTCCAAACGTCCGGGTCGTGTAGTAGACTTGCTATTATCGCACTATCTGGTAGGTTGCATGACTAATTTGATACCTATGTTTTATCTATATACTGTTTTCGTTGTTTAAATCATTATATCCATCAGCAACGGCCGCGTAATCTTTTAACAAGATCTGTTGTTGCTCCACCGTCACCACTGGTATTAGTCCTACTACTTGTTTGTGAGTTGTGACGAAAGGAGAACCGCTGTCAGTCTTTACTAAGAGCATCTCCCGTCGCGTCCACAGGATTTGGGGCGCGCCAAAGCGTTAGCGTCCCAGCCTTTGTCCGCGCGGCCGATACGGTGTCCGCGCCCGAGCCGTCCCCGTCCCACGGGGCTCGGGCGCCGGACACGCGCGAGCCAACCGACGCGGGCCCGACGCGTCGCGGCACGGAAGGCTAAAACCCGTCGCCTACCTTTGGTCAGCGACGTTAATGGCGTCCCTGTTTTCCCGGGCGACGCAGGGCGCGTCTCGTCGTGCATGGCCGCGTGGCCGTCCGCGGTGTTGCGTGCAACCACCCGCTGCCGCCGCTGTTTTAAGACGCCCTGCAGTTCTCGCCGCTCACAAACCTTCTCGTCGCCGCCGCCTCCCCTCCTCTTCTCCTCGCCGCTCCAAAAATGTCGAGCTCTTCCTCCCGCAAGATCGCCGCGGCGAACGGCCGGCCGCGGCAGCCTCACCGTGGCGGAGCGTGGGCGGCCACGCCCGTATCCATCCCGCCGGACATGCGGCCAAGGGCGGGCGGAAGATGGCCGTGAACGGCATTGGCGTCCCGCCGCCGGCCGGGCTCGGACCAATGGAGGGACGCCATCAAGGCCCGTCGGGCTCAACCGACCGCCGAGGAGCGGCGGGATCCGACGTGGGCGGTCAACGACAACGACGCGGTGGACGACGTACTTCCAGGCGAAGTACGACGTCGAGATGCACAGCACCGACAACCTCGTCGGCGGCCCCAGCAGCTGGAACAGGAAGGCCGCGCCTGTTCGGGGCGTTCGGGGCGCACCCTCGAGAACGTCATCCGCGGCCTCCGCAACGGCGCTCCAAGGCGGAGATGCCGTCGTCGCCGCCGGCGTCTCCTCAATGGCAGCCGAGGAGGGCGACGTACTCGTCCTCCTCGCACTCTTCTTCCTCGGGACCGGCGCGATCGACGCCGTCCTCGTCGTACCGGTAACGGGAGGTGAAGGAGGAGCCGGCGACGCCCGTGAACACGAGGCGTGGCGGCAGCCGGCGGCAGCAAAGGAGGCGCGGCGGCGCCCTCCTCATCCCGAAGCCGGAGGTGAAGGAGGAGCCGGAGGAAGCGTCGCAGGCGGCGCTGCGGCGGAGTACGAGCGGCGCAGCGGCTATCGCCAGCAGCGACGACCCCGAGGACTGCCTGGGCTGCGGGCGGCGTTCTTGGCGTCCATGGACGACAAGGACGCCTGGAGGGGCGACCTGGACGCGGCGATCGCCATGTCCATCCGCGACTCCGGCAAGCCGCTGGTGGACCTCACCGACGACGGCGAGGCAGGACCAAGCGGCTTGGTGAAGGACGAGCCCGTGGACGAGCCCGTCGACGAGCGCGTCAAGCAGGAGGTCGTCACCGACGAGATGTACAACTTCCAGCAGTACTACGACGCCTCCGGCCGCCGCAAGTGGTTCTAGATTAGGTTTAGTTTAAATTTAGTCAAATTTCGTTCGAATCTATGTAAGTTTGGACGAATCTAATCGAATCTAGATAAGTTTAAAATTTGCGAAATTTTGTTTGGGGGACGGCGGGAGCGACGTCCCAAACGCATGAACAACAACGTCCCCCAAAAATCCGGCGCGGTTTGGGACGGTTGGAGACGCTGGAGATGCTCTAAACTACGCTAACTTAATGGGATTGTAGGAAAAGACCAAAGGTTGATCTACAATGGTAGCAATGCCAGCACGTACGCTAGTTCACTAGAACAGTGGCAGGGCAGGACCACAGAGGAACAAAGGGACCTTTCACCAAAAGGATTCGGCAGGTAGCAGCAGTTCGAAAGAAGAAGAAAAAAACCGAGTACTGTATAGTATAAAGTAAAAAAAAAAAAAAAAATTGGTTGCAAACCATAAAAACGAAATTCGCCGACCGTGGGGATCGAACCCACGGCCACGTGGTTAAAAGCCACGCGCTCTACCACTGAGCTAGGTCGGCCTGCTTGGTTATGGACCGACTCTTTCCTACATAACAAATGACAATGAACGTTTCTGGTCTGAACTGTTTGATTACGGCCTCTACTTCACATCACACATGCGCACCAACCAGCATATTGCAATGGAAAAAAGAACAGGAAAGGAGGCCAAAGTGGAGCATCATTTCTAGGAAGCAAGAGATACTGCGGCCAAAGGAAAGCCTGATTCTAAGGGATCACAAGCCATCATTAACCTCATTCCTGCGCCATTTTATACTACCTGAATGATGGTTGAGGAAGCCTTTTAGACTAGACTAGCAACCTCTATGGAACGAACAACCATGATCAACTTGAAATGATAATAATAATGGTGCGTGTGCAGTTCATGTCCCCACTCCCCACCCAGCAACTCCACAGTACACGCCAAAGGCTCAGAGCTGGCAAAGATTAGATGTTTCACCTTGCAACGCCTAGATTTCAAAGCAAATGGGGAACAAATCTGAGGATCCACTCATCCGATCCTCAAACAGTATTATGAGTAGAACGGCAACAAACTGGCAGTTATGCTGTAAGAAACTTTGATGATTCTTTTTCTAGCACAAATCAGATAGGTAATATGCTTGCAACCTTCATTAAACATTTACGACGAGGAAACAACCGGTTCAGGATAGCACACTGGCAAAATAGGTAGAGGTCCTCAAGCACAGCAGTAGAGCACTGCTTTACCAATCATTTACACGGATGGAAATAACACCCATACAACCAACCACGTGGGCACGACAAAATACAACATAACAAGTCTCTAGGAGACATCACGAATCTAACGACAAAACAGTCTTGGCAGGTTTTACTCGCGGATACAAAACCATGTAGTACTAACGATATGTGCGGTCTCGTCTTGATGCTGTTAGACGGCCTGGCTCCGATAAACTGCCCAACAGTCAGTCACTTGATCTTCCGTTTTTGCCTTGGACTGTGGGCAGCAGCAACCATTTTAGTTCTTAATCTTGGACTTATCAGCTGCCCTTGGAGCCGCTGAAAAATAGCAGATACAATCAGTCCAGCATGTGAAGATGGAATTATGAAATGGTACTTGATGTGGGATGGTGGAGGTTTCCTAAGTGAACTTAAACCCTAAACAGAAGGAACACAATTCAAAAAGTAGCAACAACAAATGCATGCATAAAGACAAGGTACATAAAAAATCCTACAAGGCTCACAGCTTTAAACATCAAACATACCAACAAACATAGCATGTGTTTTAATTCTGAAACTTTGTCTGGAGCCGCATAGCTGTAGGAATAATAGTTACTGGATTTTTTTTGTGTAAATCAAGGTAAAGCTGTTCTCACGACCTAATCCGTAATACTAGTTTTTTTTTTCTTATTAGCTAGGTTTCCAGAGAATGCTTGGCTCGACCAAATGCAGACTCTAATTGTTTATAGTCAGAGCTGGAAAAGGCAAAATTTATGGTCTGTCCCTCGGACCAACTAGGGCTTGATTACAACTTCCTGCATGACATTTTTCTCTTTTAATGGCATTATGAAAATCTCTAGAGATGGGGAATGGAGACTATATCCAAGCACTTTGAAAACTCACAAATCTTGTTTACTCGTAAAAAGAAACAGAAGCAGACTAGCATTCTCATTTCAATGCTGCTGTGCTTAAACATATAATAAGCTCCACGTAAACATTCTTTCAAGTACTATCTATGAGTCTTTTGGAGAGTACAATGTTTTCCCGCTAAAGTGTAGTTAAAACAATGAATCAAGCATTCAAGCCTAGGAAACAGCTTGAACAATAGGGCAGTAACATGATGAAAATTAATGGTTAAATAAAATAACTAAGTAATATCCTCAGTTTCATATTAACTATCGCAGATTTGTCTAGATACGCATGTATCTAGACATGTATGCGAATCTAGACAAATCTGCGACAGTTAACATGGAACAGAGGTAGTACATATGATCGGCATGTGAACAGTAACACACAAAAATGCATATTGAACCCAACACTTCTGAACATACCAAGTCCGACTGCATCTGAACCTTTCATGACCCTGAGCCTTCGGCAGGACTCGGTGAACATCCTGCAATTACACCAAAACAAAGAGCAGTTACTTGATAAGCTCAGAGACAGGTATGCACCAGACATTAATGGTTTTCTTGACAACGGAGTTATAGCAGTCAATCAGACAGAAGAAGAGCTACAGTGAACTAGGACTCAATTAAAAACTCATTCACTTGTTTAGAAGAGAGGCATTATAAGGCAGCAATAAAACACCGCAATGTAGATTCTCAAGTAATTACAACTGGATTGACAAGGAAACCAAGTAACTAATACTAGGCTACTAGGTCCGTTATATTTACTTGTTCTTCTGGCGCCAGTGCAATTCCAATAAATTATCTCCTCGAAACAGGCTTTCACCCCGCTATATTAATATACGAACCGACCGAAACAACACTGAGAAGAATAAGTTTTAATTACTTAGATCTTTGCTTTTCCTAATAGAAACACCTTCTAAAATCTAATAGCAAACTTTTTATGAGATACATCTAAATAAATTTGAGTATATCTGTGTCGGAAGGTTGTACAAACTTTTTAAGAGTTTGTGGCTGCTTTCAGAACATGTTCATTTTATCTGGAAGCATGCAAACTAATAAAAATAAATTTTATATGAAGAGATACTCTAATCACAGCTGCAGGTTCTGTGAAGTAGTTATAACCAACAAAAATTGGCACAATCTTATAATGGATCATTCATTACAAGTTTACTACAGAACCTAAACTATCTTCTAAAGTTATCCTTTCTCCACTTGTTGTTCAACAATTAAATCAGGCAGTGTACTTACTCCCATGGGACGTCACCAACCAGCATCCAGTCTCCATCCTTGTCTTCGTAAGTCAGCACATATTCACCATCCTTTTTGTTCTCGGATACACCATCCTTCCCTGGTACGACATAAAACCCAGTACAACATGTAAGGTCAAACAAACAAACTGTCTGAGAAAGCACTCCTCACATTAAACTTCTCAACACAACATTGTTATTTAGATAAATTCCGTACATATCTACCTTTCTGCAACTTACGTTCTTAATTAGTAGGTTTGATGAGCCATGGTTATAGTGGTAGTATGGCAGTGGCACTGCTGTTCATGAAAAGCTTATGAATGATAAGAGTGATATTTCCAGACTCAAAAGGATAGTAGTAGAATCCCTTAAGCAAATACTAGGACAAGCAATTAGGCATATTTATGGCTGTCTGATCTACACTTTTAGTTGCTTCGCCAATCAATATTAAACACAAGAAAAGTTTGTTGAATTAGAAGAGAATATTTAACCCACCAGAAAAGTTTGTTGAAACTAGGCATCAAGCCAAACAAACATGTGGAGATAATAGCATGGAAAGATTTAGGAAGGAAGAATCAGAAAATGACTGTCACCACAATAAGCAATCTAGCCAGCTCTGCAAAGAATCCTCTTCGTCAATTTCATAAACCTGAATATTGCAAGAACGTTTCCAAACACGGCTATCGATTCATTCTTCAGCGAAACAGGGCGGTGGATGTGTAACGATGCATTTCTTCTACTGGAGATCAAATTAAATTGCAACTCAAAATAGCAATAATTTGTACAGAATCCGTGCAGCCTCACCGGTACTGAAGCCAATGAACATTTTCTCAAGCCCCACAGAAAGTTCCTTGTAGTTCTTGTATGTCTTGAGGTCAACCTTCCTCAGGTAAGGCGCACCATCCATGCTGACCTTGACATACAGAAACTCTTGCCCCTGCTTGGCGTCAGAATCTTCCTTGCTGCTCTTCAGCTGGTTGGTAGTGGTTGCCATGGTGTTCTTGCGGTAGCTGCGGATTGGTGGCCATCCCACCACCTGAGCCCTGCGCATCAGTAATTCTGAATAAGGACTGGAAATGGAGTCGACCCAGCATTTGGTTTTGCTATATGAACACGAGCTAAAAGCAATCAATTAAGTATCAAACGAAAAAAATAGCAAGGTATGTTGAAACCAAACATACTCCAGGAAAAGCTGAAAGCAACTAGAAACTTCATACTTTGCAGAGTAAACCTTGAATAAAAGGTAAGACCGAAATTGGACCATTATAATACAAGCCAAGTGCAGAAATTTGCAGATGTGAGGCTCTTGTCAGCTTCGTAATGAAACATCAAAGAACAAAATCACACATCTAACGTTAGACCGAAAGGAGAGCAAAATTGAAATGTAATTTCATACTAAATTAGTGAAAGTGCTCCTCAACCGCAGATGTATAAATCTCTACCCCTGCACGCTCCTGAAACCACAGACAGCAACCGCAAAACAGGCCTTTTGCACCAAATTTCCACCCAAAAAAGAGTTCTTTCACGAATCGACAAACAGAACTCCATCAAATGCATGCCGCAGCTTCCAAATTACTCCCTTCAGGAAGGCCCAAGCAAACCAAACCACCGTAACATACTAACCCGCCACAAAATTCCAACAATTACACATCACTTCCCCCAGCGGCTCGCGCTCCAAACCCCAGCCATCCCGCGAAACTCGGCAAAACACCAAGAAACCGTTGAATCTACAAAATTAGCAGGAGAGAAAGGCACCTACTTGGCAGCAGGCTGCGGCGGCGCGGCGACCTTCTTGTCCTTCTCATCCCCGGACTTCTCCTTGCCCTTCCCGCCGGCGGCAGCCGGCGCAGGCGGCACGGCCTCGTCGGAGAACCCTCGCTTGGCGCCCTTGGCGGGCAGCAGGTCCAGGGTGGTGGCGGCGGCGGCTGGACGGCGGTCGGGCGACTCGCAGCCGGGAAGTCCGAGACGGAGCTCGGTGCCCTTGAGGTCGTCGTCCGCGCGGCCGCCGGCGGCGGCCGAGAGGCCTATGTAGTCGAGCTCGAGAGGCGGCGACATGGGAAGCAGCAGGACATGAACTGGAGGAGCTGGAGGGGGAGGAGTAGGGGAGGGGAGTGGAGCTGGTCGCTGGTGGTTTGATTGCTATAGGAGGGAGAAGGAGCTGGGAGAGCAAATGTGGTAGCAGCAGCAGGGACTAGACTAGAGACTGTAGACTGTAGTGGAGGGTGGCTGTTTGATGCTTTTGATTGCTCATGTGATGTGGTGTGCATTTTAATGTCTTCTTCATTTTCTTATTTCTTTTACAATACAAAAATGGTGAATATAAGAAATTCATGAGAAATATTTCTTTGCAACACTCTTCATCTATTCGATTAAAAAAAGAATTATTTGATATCATATTTTGTTTGTGTGTTGACTTTGATTTGACCACATGGTATTTTCATGTGTTTTTTGCTTTGCAAATGTATTTCTATAGTATTCATGTGGTTTTCTATTCTAAAATTTCTAGAAGTCCAAGTCAAAATTTAGATTATTTTTCGTCATTCCTGGACGAAAACTAGACTAAATTTACACTTGCAAGGTAAATTTTGGAGTAAGTTTGTTGAATTATTTTGCCATCAAATGCCATTTTACATCCATATTTGCGAATATTGTAAGGTATAAATGTGCATTTTGTATCTCATCGATGTATTAGTGTAAGAACCTATGTGATTCTTGGATTCAAAAACAAAGCATGGTGTAAACAAATAATTGTGGGGATGAATACTATAATGGCGCATATTAAAGAGTAGACATCACAAGACTATAACTATATGGTGTAAGATTTCAAAAAACCATAGTTGTCACGTAACCACAACTTTGTTTTTTTTTTTTGAATAACAGCAGGAGAACTGTTGTGTTCATTGCATAAGAAGAAAAGGCACAGAGACCCAAACTTTTTTTTTTTTTTTGAGAACACAGTACAACGCAGACGCTCACAAACACGCACGTACAAACACCCCTATGAACGCACGCACGCACACCCTACCCCTATGAGCACCTCCGAGGGACTGAGCCGCATATCTTGAGGTTGACGAAGTCACCACTGGCGCCTCGGTTGACGGGCACGTCACCTACCACTGAAAGTATAGCGCGGTTAAATCCTGGAATAAATCCAGGTAAATGCAAACACCCATGTCAAGTCTAGGACTTGAACCTGGGTGGGCTGTTCACCAAGGGCCTAACCACAGCCAAGCTCGTTTGCCTTCTTGGTTTGCAGTGGTGGTCTTGTTGATGTAAAGGTTCCCCAAACTGCTTAGTTTATTGAAGGAAAACCGGACGAAAACATTTACATCAACAAGAGCACCACTAGACATAAAGAGTGCCAGAAAGGCTAGGGGCGGCACAAACAGAGAAGCACACCACTGAGGCAAGCAGCGTCACCGAACATCATCCCTCGTGCTTACGGTGGGACATCTTCGACTTCATTGCAACAGCCCCAAGGTCACTCCAATCATGTTAAATCTATCACCATTGTCACGAGCTTGTTCGCCGGCGTCAACAACATCGGAGAGAGAAGACATAACTGGCATGTGCCGCTCCGATCTTGAGAGGGCGGAAAACATGACTCGTTTGGCGCCGCCTGCATGTTGAGAGTGCTCCTGCTACCGCCACCACGGGGCAACCCGACGATACCCAGCACCACAGACTCGAAGAGCACTCGTCATTGATAGCGCCCGACCAGCCGCTTGACCACAGCCATGCTTCCATCGAAGTAACGACATTGTGGATGCCGCCATCGCCAATCCGACATGTGGATTTAGATTTTCACCGAAAGACAAGATCCAAGAGTGGGAGAAGTGTTAGATCTCCTCGGTAACGCCTTCAACAAGGCAAACGACACCCAAAAGTGACGTCATCACCGGCATCGACGGAAGTCGAGCAAGATTTTCATCCGGAGAACTGCACACCTCGCTGGAACCTGAGTTCCCGGCACACCTCAGTCACACCTGATCTCTCCACAATACCTCGCCGGAGCACCATCAAGGACGGCTTAATGACCAGCATCCCTGCCGGCCACCATGAGCCTGTGCGCACCCCACCTGCCTCCATCCCTCAACCAGGCAGCCTCCAAACTACCCGAGCCGCCAGGTCCCTGGAACCGGAGCAAAGGCCGCTTGGCCACCCGCTCGCCCTGTCCGTCGCCCTGGCCGGCAAAGGAAAAAGCGCCGCCACGCCATGACTGGAAAGCAACCGAAGCAGAGTATCGTGCCACCACCCGAAGGACGCGGCGGCCTAGATCTGGCCCAATTGGCCCGCGCAGCCAGGCGCGAAGTAGCGCGCCGCACCGCACCTGCCGACCTTCGCCGCCCTGCCTGGAACCACCGCATCTCGGTCCACCACCGCGCCGACGCCCGCTTGGGCGAGGCAGCTTCACCCGCACGGCCGGCACCCGCTTGGGCGCAGCCGGCCAACGAACCCCTCCGCCTCCACCGCGAGCTCCCCCCCCAAGCCGCCTTTGGAGGCCGGGGCCGCCGCCACCGCGGCAAGGCCAGCGGCAGCGGCGGAGAAGGAGGGCCCAAGGAGGAGGACTTGGCCGGAGGCGCTGTAGTTCCTCGTGCCGCCCAAGCAGAGCGACGCGGGGTCGTTTTTCCTAACACAGTGCACCTCGACAACAATGGTGGCTTCTCGCTTCTCAGTGTTATGTCCAACAAAGTCACTGTAACCACAACTTTGAGGGTAGATTATTTCGCAAGACAACATCTCACAACCCTCCAGACTCAAGTTGTTCGGCCCGTTTTTCCGCACCAGACCAAATCGTACCTAGCGTGGGCATGTCTAGCCTTGATGATAGAAACTCAAAATATTTCAAAACTATGAAGAAAAAAGTTCAGTTATTGCCATGGTTATTTAAACTACCCCACATGATTATTATGTGAAATTATGATCTCATTTTGCCCTGTTGTTTTACAGTTTTTGTAGTTTCGGAAAGCTTTAGTCGAAATTTTGAAAAACAATCACTCTGATTAGATCTTTAAGAGCCAGTAAAATGAAACTCATTTATTTGATGAATATACAGAGTTCATTTTTTTCTAGGCGTTGGAAATATTTTTTGTTTTTGTAACTTCGAGCCAACCTTTGTTCAATATTAAAAAAAAAAACAACCGAAGTCCATTCCAAGAAAAAAAAAGATAATCAGCTTATTTGTCACATGTTAACTGACTGGGTGGGACCAGGTATATTACCGTATTAGGAATACCATGAAGCAGCTTTAAAAAGAGAAATTTGGGTTCAATGAAACAATTGACGCAATTTTTATGGTTATTACAAAAAATAATCAATTTTGTTGTGGCTATCTGAAACCCTAGGTGCAATAGTTATGGTTTCGTGAAAATAACCCTATATTAAATGTTTTTTTTGGAACAAGGGATGGGTCGTCTCAAAGGACCCGAAAGCTCCTTATATTAAATCGGTGGTAGTGCAAATCAAAATCAAGCCTAGAAAAGGAAGGAAAATACAACTTGGAACTGACAAGGACCTTGTAGAGAAATCTGAACACGCAATCGGTCCCTTATTGAACTCTTATCCACCATGGCGCGAGCATGTGTTCAACAACGAGAGCAGCGATGATCCCACTGACATGCGCATACCTTGTCGGGTACCCACTATTACCATACCTGATGTGGTCCACCCGAAGGCTCATGAAGCCCATGGTGCAATAATCAATCGAAGCCGAGAAACCTAGCGTGCAACACAAGTATGAGCCCATACATGGATAATCGAACATGTAACCAACCCAGTCCTAAGACCCGACCTCCTATATCAGGATCAGGAGGGGTCGACGAGGAGGACAAGACACGCGTTGCATAACCTAGGTCATACCAGACCCATAACGACGACTTTGTAACCCTAATCATCATCAAGCAAGAGCAGACAAGCAACACCTTGGGTTTTCCCTCCGGGGCCTGAAGCTGGGTAAATCGTGTCCCATTTGTTGTGTTGTTTGCATGCCGACAAATCCACCACCGCATCCTATTCCCTAAAAACCCAATTTCATAAGTTATGGGCATCGTCGTGGTACCCCCACGTCACCCACCGTGGACGAACCACTTGGGAGATCGACTCTGGACAACCTCCTGCCAAAGCTGAAGATCCTCCACAGCGGCCTGAGACCATGAGGAAGCAAATCTAACCAAATTAGATGAGGAGGGCCGCCTTTTGACAAGAGGAAGCAGAAGCAAGCCAGACCTCGCCGACGCAAGTCCTCTACTAGAGAGCTCCTGAGAGAAGCAGCAGGAACACTGCCACAAAACTTAAAGCAGAGCATCCATTGACCTCCTTTTCTGTCACCTCGCCTCACCCATCTCCGAGCAACATCGCTGCCGGAGAAGGCCTTGTTTCGACCCCGAACAGTGGAGAATACTCTCAAGTACTATAGCAAGGAGGGAGGAGATGGATGAGAGAATGAGATCCCTATTAAATGGTGTTTGATTGCTGCCATGGAAAAAAAACATAAGCCTCTCCAAGATATTCTAGTTCAGGTGAGTTTTTTTTACGAAACCTAAAGTAGAAAAATCTTGGAGGTGGTGTTTTGGCACATCGGTGCATATGAATCTATTATGAAAAATGCATGTAAAACAAATTTTAAAATATCAAAAAATTCAGAGCTCGAGTTCCGCATGTACGTTCGGACATTCTATGTTGGCACATAAGTTTTCGAGCAAAACAAACGTTTTTATGCGGCATATGTAAAAAAGACAAAAGAATGTCCCGTTAATACTCATGTTGGAGCATCAGAATTTTTCTTGTACATGGGGCACACAAAATATTTTTCCCTCCCAAGACTTGTGTGTGAACATAAAATATACAGATATACATGCACAATTTTATTTCAGAATTTTTTGATACTAATGTATTATCACAAAACGGGTTCATATGCGCCCGATGAGTCAAAATAGATGTCCCAAAAAGCTTTTCAATCGTACAAATCTAGCAAAAGGTATCTAAGAGGGTCTAAATGTAATAACTTCGTGACCCAATTTTTTTTTATCTTATAACCTCGTAAATATTTAAGGTGGCCTTACTTTCTTCTATGTCTGCATGTATAACCTTCTACTTTCTTGTCCGCAAATAAGTATCGCAAATTTGTCTAGATTAACATGTATCTACACACTAAAATACGTCTTAATAAATACGAATCTAGAAAAATCTGAGAGATTTATTTCCAAACACTACAGGAATCTACCGCTGCGCCGACGGTTGAGAGCCCTCGACCTAGCCATGGAAGGCCGTCGGCGTATCCTACGCCGAGGGCTGCCGTCGGTGTAGCCCCTCGGCGAAGGTCTCCCTCGGCGGAGTCACGCCGGCCCTCGGCGTAGGACTAGCCCTTGGCGTAAACGTTGGATGCCGACGGTCGTTCCGGGCTCTCGGCGTCTGAGCCCTCGGCGCAGCAATGGCCGGTGCATCAGCCGTTAACGGACGTCGGCGCTACACCGACGGGCATGGCCCTTGGCGTACATCTCCAATAAAAATATAAAAAAAAATCGCCATGAACCCTAACGGGCTCGCGCCGCCGCCGCGTTCTGTTGGTGGCCGGTGTGCCGCCGCCGGTCCTGTGGGAGCGTCTGTTCCATGCGAGTGCGGACGCGGCCGCACACCGGCTCGTGCGCGTGCAGGCACCTAGGGCGCGTGGCCGTGGAGGTAGAAGACGGCGAGGTCCTGGGCGGCGGCCATCGGAGGAGAAGGCGAGGAAGACCTGGGCGCGGCCGTCGGAGGAGAAGGCGGCGAGGTCCTGGGCGGCGTGGTCCTGCGCGGTGCGGCCGTCGAAGGAGGAAGGCCGTGAGGACTTGGGCCGAACCGTCGGAGGCAGAAGGAGAAAGGCGGCGAGGTCCAAGGCGGAGCCGCTGGAGGAGGAAGGCGGGGAAGACATGGGCGCGGCCGTCGGAGGAGAAGGCGGCGAGGTCCTGGGCAGCGAGGTCCTGCATGGGAGGAGAGAGATAGCGAGGTCCTAGGCGTGAGAGGAGAGAGATAGGGAGGACAGGAGAGATAGGGAGGACAGGAGAAGATAAGGCCTGGTGCGGCCGTGGCCTTTTTTTTTCCCCATGCCATGTCATCGATCCATGGACTAACCCTGCTAACCAATCAGAATTCGCCTAATATCTGGGCAATCCGTGGCTAGCTGAATACTGCCCTCTGATTGGTCGCATTTTGAATCGAGCACAACTAATTTAAAAAAAATCAAAAAAATGTAAAACTTTCGCACAGCCTCATCTTATGTTAATTAGTTTCTAGGAAAAATATAAAACTTGGGTATCGCAAATGTTTTAGAAAAAATTTCTCAAGAATGACCTACGATGTCCAAAGTTATATGGCTTTTAGGTCAAATGAGCTAGGTCATGACCTAAACCATGGCATAGTTTGTCGAACTGAGCCTATATCGCGCACACGCGTGTGTATTCATATGTGAAGCAATGTTGTTGTCGGGGGATTTTGTGGTCTTTTTATAAAAAAATCCATTTTTTAATTACCGAGGGCGAAAAGCGGGGTTTTTTGTGAAGCACCTACCAAGAAACCATTCCAAAATTGCACCACCTAAATTTTCAAGAATGCTAGACCATATTGTATGTACAAATCACCAACTTCTTGCACCTCAAAATATTTCTAGGCACCTCTCACCAAAAAGACAAATTGCTGCCGATTCAGCTGGGAGCGGACAAAATTTGAACTACAGCTGCATGATTGTTTGCCCTTAATTTTTTGAAAAAAATATTTTTAGGTTCACAACTATATATTCATAGATCTACAAAGAGTTTTAAAAAATTATGCATCTAGGTTAGAAAGTTCATGCCCGCTGTTTTGGCCGCATTTTGAATCGAGCACAACTAATTCAAAAAAAATCAAAAAAATGTAAATCCTTCGCACTACATCATCTTATGTTACTTAGTTTCTAGGAAAAATATAAAACTTGGTGTATTGCAAATGTTTTAGAAAAACCTTCTCATAGATGACCTACGATGTCCAAAGTTATATGGCTTTCAGGTCAAATGAGCTAGGTCATGACCTAAACCATGGCATAGTTTGTCGAACTGAGCCCATATCGCGCACACGCGTGTGTATTCATATGGGAAGCAATGTTGTTGTTGGGGGATTTTGTGGTCTTTTTATAAAAAAATCCATTTTTTAATTACCGAGGGCGAAAAGCGGGGTTTTTTGTGAAACACCTACCAAGAAATCATTCCAAAATTGCACCACCTAAATTTTCAAGAATGCTAGACTATATTGTATGTACAAATCACCAACTTCTTGCAGCTCAAAATATTTCTAGGCACCTCTCACCAAAAAGACAAATTGCTGCCGATTCAGCTGGGAGCGGACAAAATTTGAACTACAGCTGCATGATTGTTTGCCCTTAATTTTTTGAAAAAAATATTTTTAGGTTCACAACTATATATTTTATCATAGATCTACAAAGAGTTTTAAAAAATTATGCATCTAAGTTAGAAAGTTCATGCCCGCTGTTTTGACCGCATTTTGAATCGAGCACAACTAATTCAAAAAAAATCAAAAAAATGTAAATCCTTCGTACTACATCATCTTATGTTACTTAGTTTCTAGGAAAAATATAAAACTTGGAGAAAAAAGAAAAAAAAATTGGGTGAGGCTATGCCGAGGGTAGCCCTCGGCTTATCTATGGCGCCGTCACAGCGCCGGCACGGTCCAGAGTTGGTGGGGCGTATCCCAGGCCTATGCCGACGGCCGGCGGTGCGCCGAGGGGAACCGTCGGCGTAGCGTCGCCTACGCCGAGGGCATTGCTACGCCGACGACCTTGTTGGGGGGCTGGCCTGGACGGCTCATACGCCGACGGCCCCGACTTTTGGCCGTCGGCGTATGACTAGGCCGTCGGCGTTTCGGCCCATTCCTGTAGTGAAACAGATAGAGTATATCCTGAAGTTGGACTAAATGTGACAATCAAATTGGCAAGAATGTTCACATGTTGAAACACGCTTATGTACGGACGATCCCATGATAAAACAAATTCTAGCCATAGCTAGAACACGCTCGACCACCCGACAGGTAAATCTCGCTGGTGCTTAAACTACGTGCCCCAATGGAGCTCAATGATGAGATAAACCCACAAAATTGTAAGGATGATGGATGGATCCTTATTCCTTTAGGGGAATATATTCTGCCGTGGGTCGGAATTTGGCAACGGGGAGAAAGAGCGTACGGGCGACACAAGTGCCTGCAAGAACACGAAAAAGTGAAGAGAGATCTCACCTAATATTCCCAGGCAGAGCCGGCAGATCTCTGTTCTCTTTTTCAGGGTTGTGTGCCATGGCCGAAGGCGAAGTGGGATATGTGTATGTTCAGTTCCAAGCGCAACTGCAATCGGGGGAAGCATCCGATGATCCGGACGACCTTTTTTCGTGCGCCAAAACAGAAAGAAAAAGAGGCACATGAATAAAAGGCTTCGCCAAAAGAGAACGTCTGCCGGTCTGCACAAATCAAACTTGAGGTTAAAGATTTTAGAGGCTTTTTGGCCTAGGGTTCTTTAAATTCATTTTGGGATTTTTTTGATAAAGAGTGTTTTATTGCTTAAAAGATTTTACGTCTAACCTCTGCATAACTGAGATGCACACAACCGTTTCAATCAAAAATTTACATGACTAAAACTGAACTCGCTAAAAATAATCATGAAAGAAACTATAAGATAGTCTAAGGGGATGACTGACCAATCCGTAGATTACTCTGCCATTCATGTTAGGAAAATATATCCCACACAGTAACTTCCAAATGTGTAGACATCTCCGTAAGCAAGTCGAGCAAAGTTGTGTGCTGGTAGATGACTTGCATAAGAGAAACAATTTTATTATTAAATTTTTGTCATTTGTACTTAGCCATAACAATTAATAACGATAATCGCTCCCACCCTAATAAGCTTAAACCTAGGATTCACACTATTGAACCAATTGCCGAACATATCCACAATGTTGCGTGGTAGGTATAAGGTAGAACATATCTAGATGGCCGACCATATAGATCTTGCAAATTTGCATTGGAAATGTAAGTAGGAGTATTTTATAATCTCATCATGGTGACAGAAGACACGCATTTTATTTCCCTGCTATTTGTGTTTTGCAAGGTTATCTTTTGTAATAATTACCCCTCAGGAAAGATACCACGCAAAATTTGTAATATCTTCATGATGATAGAAGACACACATTTTACTTCCCTGCCAATTACATTTCACAAGGTTATTTGTTGTAAAAGTTACCCCTCGATAACCTTAGTTTTAAGTGAGATCTTCACCTTGGAAATTTGCTTATTATTATTATTATTATTATCAACTTGTACATTAGATTTGATTAAACTCTTTACATAGAATCCAACAAGAATTTACCACTTTTATGAAGATTTCATCAAAATATATCTGAACCCTATGTCGAGTGTATCAAATCCAGACGCTATAACAAAGCATTCAAAGATGCTTGTTTAAGGCCAACGAGATTTCTTCTAAACGATACATTTGGTGGGAAAATTTTCAACACCTTAGAAAGCGTACGCATTTGTCACGCACAATATTGTACAAAGCCGAACATTATCCGCGGAGCATGGCATTACCTAGCTATTAATCTTTTCAGAATCTAATTTTCCATCCATCCCTAACTGAGAAAACACCATATGAGTAGAAGAGTTTCTTCGTCACCGTTAGTCCAGCCTAAAAGGGGGAATCATCATGCTTCCAATAAAACTAAGACAATGAGACAACATACTTTTTTTTAAGGAGGGTCTGCCAAACCCCTTCTTCAGCAAGAAGCTTGAAAATTTAAGAGAGCTCTGTCTTGACCTCAAGGTCATAAATCCCAAACCCTTGATCTTTCATCGGCAAACCACGCTTCTGTCAACCAATCGATTTTTTTCTCACACTACCACCTTGCTGAAAGAATGTTGATCAAATATAATCCAATTATTTTAGAACACCTTTTGAAAGTCGGAAAAATAATATCATATACAGTGCCATGTTACTAATACTGACTTAATGAAAACCAATCTTCTCTTTAAAGAAAATAACTTGCCGTTTTGGAGAATCTTCTCGAGTAAAAATAATAATCTAGCGATGGCATGGATGAAGGTCTCGGCTGAGTTCGTGTGCGCATGATGATGGGTGCCGCTGAAAAGCGCGCAGATATGATCGACGAAATCTTTCTTCGTGCTTGCCGAAGCACGTACGTTCTCTAGGGCGGCATTGTCGCCAAAATGCGCTCTTTCTCACCTCGAGATGACGCTCGCTCGAGTAGTTCCCTCGACAACTTTCTGAGGTGCTTAGCGAAAGCGGCAGCAATGCGTGCCTGGGCAGCTAGCTGTAGGTGAAACATGCCCGCACGCACGCCTTTGGAGTGAAAACTAGTCCAAAAAAGTGATTCCTCTTTTGGCTCCTACACGCAGAAGAGAGTAATTTTGTCTTAGGGAGCAAAGCACGGTTAAATTAGAAACGCAAGGTACTTTTCCGCTTTTCCTACCTTTGCTTCCGTTCCATCTTTACACCTTCCATGCGTGTGTGCTGTCTGCTAGTTGGAGTATATTATACTACTAGTACCACTACCGCGGGTAAAAAGGGTAGGAATGGTTGGGGAAAAAAATAGAAGGGGGCGGAATGAACAAATCTATTGACATTACATAGTCTTGTATCATCATGGTTCATGGTTATTCTATGTTCAACTCTTTTTCTTTCTTAAATGAATCTTTATTGACTCCAATGCCATATCATCGTGATACAATCAAATAATTTTACACCCTAAAGATGAAACAACCCAACAAGCCCGAAACATTTGATAAACAAATAGAAACAATAATATTTGAAGTGTGGGAGTACTGGTTGAAAGACTAAATCGTCGTCCACATAGGTTAAACGCCTCCCAACATACACGAGCGAATTGAGTGCATGCCACTGAAAACAGCTCTTTATGTTGCTGAAGCTGAATCACGGAACCATACACACATGAGCGAATAACTTAGAGCGGAGAAGAAATCTTTTTCTTGTTGAACACAATGCCATTTTTTGCAAAGCCAAAGATCCCAACATAAGGCTGCCACGCCCCTACCAAAATATGGGAAGTAAAATTCTTGGCAATACCCCTAACATATTTGGTACACTACGAGGTGGGTACAGATTAGAAGCCATGTGTGCAACACCTCATGCCTTGCAAGCAAATTTGCACTCATCAGGTGACTTCACTAGGATCACGGTGGTCTTCTTGACTTTGCTGGGATCACAGTGACCACTATTCAGGTGTGCAACCACACCATGAAGTGGAGAACAATGTAGATAGAGATATGGTAGATAAGAGAGAAATGCAAGCTCAAATGGAGCAATACCAGCACATGATTTCTGATTGATGATGAGGAGTGGCTGATGCAACACCTCTTGGTAAGATAGCATAGCATTTTTTTTTGACTTGTTCATAACCTACATGTTGATCCGCACTCACTACAAGAAAAGTTGCCATGGCCGACGAAGTTGAAGTCGCGCCGTGGTTGCTGGTGTACCATGGCCGACGATTTTTGGTCCCTCCGTGGTGCATATCAAAACTTTTTTTTCTCGTTTTTGAGGCCACCTAGCCCGACGAAAGCGGCCAAAACGTCGCGTATGGTGGCCCGGGACGTGGTGCATCTCGAAATCTCGGGTTCGCCGGCCGAGTCAACGCAAATCCGCACCGCCGAGGGATGTAGGGCCCAGATGGCAGCCTCTCTGGCATTGTTTTTTTCTAGATCGCGCCATCTCGTTCAACGTTCTCCGATCGAGCCGTTTACGATGCAGGATCATGGGTCCCGCATGTCATCCTCTATGAACCAAAATTCTTTCTATTCTTGGATTTTTTTGACCCCCTGATTTCTGGCTACTTCCTTTTTCTTTTGATCCCTTGCCGCCTTGGAAACGTTGAGACCGCTGCTGCTAAATGGGACCCGCATGTCATCCTCTATGTGCAATCAACTTTCTTTTCTTGGAGTTTTTTTTGGCACCTCAAATTTGGTCACTTGCCTTTTTCTTTCGATCCCCTGCCGCCTCTCAAACGGTGATACCGCTGCTGCTAACTAGGACCCGCATGTCATCCTCTATGTACTATAAAACTTTCTTTTCTTGAATTATTTTTGGCACCTCATATTTGGTCACTTACCTTTTTCTTTCGATCCTGCCGCCTCTCAAACGGTGATACCGCTGCTGCTAAATGGGACCCGCATGTCATCCTCTATGTACTATAAAACTTTCTTTTCTTGGATTTTTTGGCACCTCATATTTGGTCACTTGACTTTTTCTTTCGATCACCGCCTCTCAAACAGTGATACCTGCTAAATGGGACCCGCATGTCATCCTCTATGTACTATAAAACTTTCTTTTCTTGGATTATTTTTGGCACCTCATATTTGGTAACTTGACTTTTTCTTTCGATCCCCTGCTGCCTCTCAAACAGTGATACCGCTGCTGCTAAATGGGACCCGCATGTCATCCTCTATGTACTATAAAACTTTCTTTTTTTGGATTATTTTTGGCACCTCATATTTGGTCACTTGACTTTTTCTTTCGATCCGCCTCTCAAACGGTGATACCGCTGCTCTTGGGACCCGCATGTCATCCTCTATGTACTATAAAAGTTCATTTTCTGGTTTTTTTCACCCTCTGATTTTTGGCAATTTCTTTTTTTTTGATCCCCTGCCGCCTCTCAAACGGTGATACCGCTGCTGCTAAATGGGACCCGCATGTCATCCTCTATGTACTATAAAACTTTCTTTTCTTGAATTATTTTTGGCTCCTCATATTTGGTCACTTGCCTTTTTCTTTCGATCTCATGCCACGTTTGAAACGTTGAGGAACCTGCTGGCTCATGGGACCCGCATGTCATCCTCTATGAGCAATCAACTTTCTTTTCTTGGAGTTTTTTTGCACCTCATATTTGGGCACTTGCCTTTTTCTTTCGATCTCATGCCACGTTTGAAACGTTGAGGAACCTGCTGGCTCATGGGACCCGCATGTCATCCTCTATGTGCTATAAAAGTTTCCTTTGTTGGATTTTTTTCACCCTCTGATTTTTGGCTTGCCTTTTTCTTTTGATCCCCTGCCCCCTTTGAAACGTTGAGTAAGCTGTTGGCTCAAGGGACCCGCATGTCATCCTCTATGTCCATCAACTTTCCTTTCTTGGATTTTTTTCACCCCCTAATTACTAGCTACTTTCTTTTTCTTTTGATCTCAAGCCGCATTACAAACATTGAGACCGCTGCTGCAAAATGGGACCCACATGTCATCCTCTATGTACAATAAAGTTTCTTTTCTTGGATTATCTTTTGCTCCTGATATTTTGTCACTTGCCTTTTTCTTTCGATCTCATGCCGCCTTTGAAACGTTGAGTAAGCTGCTGGCTCATGGGTCCCGCATGTCATCCTCTACGAACAATAAAAGTTTCCTTTCTTGGAGTTATTTTTGACCCCTAATTTCTGGCTATTTGCCTTTTTCTTTGGATCTCCTGCCCCTTTGAAACGATGAGGACGCTGTTGGCAGGTCGGTCCCACAAGTCATCCTCTATGAACAATAAAAGTTTCCTTTGATGGATTTTTTTGAACCCCTAATTAATTTCTGGATATTTCCTTTTTTTTTCTTTGATCCCCTGCCGCCTTGGAATCGTTGAGGATGCTGCTGCCTCATGGGTCCCGCATGTCATCCTCTCGAACGGTAAATGTTTCTTTTCTTGGATATTGTTTACCAAATGATTTTTGGCTTATTTTTTCTTTCGATATCCTGCCGCCTTTAAAACGTTGAGGACGCTGCTGGCTCACGGGTCCCACATGTCAGCCTCTATGAACAATAAGCGCTGAGGACGCTGCTGCCTCATGGGTCCCGCATGTCATCCTCTCAGAACGAAAATGTTTCTTTTCTTGGATTTTTTACCAACAGATTTTTGGTTTATTTTTTCTTTCCATCCCCTGCCGCCTTTAAAACGCTGCTGGCTCATGGGTCCACGATGTCAGCCTCCCCGTACAAGAAACATGTGATATCTTGATTATTTTGCAGACAATAAACAGTGTATTGCGCTCTGAGCTATTTCAACGGATAAATTAAATCTTTATTTTTACATAAACAAATTTATATGCTGAATCTCCTTGTTTTTTGTTTTTGCGAAGCATAGGACTTTCCTGTTTTTTTAGAAAAATCCGAACTATCCTGTTTTGGAGTGGGCTGAAATTGTACGAGTCAAAAGGGCCAGCAGGATAGTTCGAATGCCCAGATGTCCACATGCAGCCCAATTGAAATCGTTCTTTTTTGGGATTTTTTTCACCCCCTGATTTCTGGCTACTTCATTTTTCTTTTGGTCCTGTGCCGCCTTGGAAACGTTGAGACCGCTGCTGCAAAATGGGACCCGCATGTCATCCTCTATGTACAGTAAAATTTCTTTTCTTAGATTATTTTTGGCTCCTGATATTTGGTCACTTGGCTTTTTCTTTTGATCCCGTGCAGCCTCTCAAACGGTGATACCGCTGCTGCTAAATGGGACCCGCATGCCATCCTCTATGTACAATCAAGTTTCTTTTCTTGAATTATTTTTGGCTCCTGATATTTGGTCACTTGCCTTTTTCTTTCGATCTCATGCCACGTTTGAAACGTTGAAAAACCTGCTGGCTCATGGGACCCGCATGTCATCCTCTATGTACAATAAAACTTTCTTTTCTTCGATTTTTTTGGCACCTCATATTTGGTCACTTGCCTTTTTCTTTCGATCCCCTGCCGCCTCTCAAACGGTGATACCGCTGCTGCTAAATGGGACCCGCATGTCATACTCTATGTACAATCAAGTTTCTTTTCTTGAATTATTTTTGGATCCTGATATTTGGTCATTTGCCTTTTTCTTTCGATCTCATGCCACGTTTCAAACGTTGAGGAACCTGCTGGCTCATGGGACCCGCATGTCATCCTCTATGTACTATAAAAGTTCATTTTCTTGGTTTTTTTTCACCCTCTGATTTTCGGCTGTTTCCTTTTTCTTTTGATCCCCCGCCTTTGAAACGTTGAGGACTCTGCTGGCTCATCGATAAAACTTTCCTTTATTGGAGTTTTTTTACCCCCTAATTTCGGCTACTTTCTTTTTCTTTTGATCTCAAGCCGCATTTGAAACGTTGAGACCGCGCTAAATGGGACCCGCATGTCATCCTCTATGTACAATAAAGTTTTCTTTTCTTGGATTATCTTTGTCTCCTGATATTTTGTCACTTGCCTTTTTCTTTCGATCTCATGCCGCCTTTGAAACGTTGAGTAAGCTGCTGGCTCATGGGTCCCTCATGTCATCCTCTACGAACAATAAAAGTTTCCTTTCTTGGAGTTATTTTTGAACCCTAATTTCTGGCTACTTCCTTTTTCTTTTGATCCCGTGCCGCCTTGGAAACGTTGAGACCGCTGCTGCTAAATGGGTCCCGCATGTCATCATCTATGTACAATAAAATTTCTTTCTTCGATTATTTTCGGGTCCTGATATTTGGTCACTTGCCTTTTTCTTTCGATCTCATGCCGCCTTTGAAACGTTGAGGAAGCTGCTGGAGCATGGGTCCCGCATGTCATCCTCTATGAACAATAAAAGTTTCCTTTCTTGGAGTTATTTTTTACCCCTAATTTCTGGCTACTTCCTTTTTCTTTTGATCCCCTGCCGCCTTTGAAACGTTGAAGACTTTGCTGGCTCATGGGTCCCACATGTCAGCCTCTATGAACAATAAACACTTCCTTTCTTGGAGTTATTTTGTACCCCTAATTTCTGGCTATTTGCCTTTTTTCTTTCGATCCCCAGTCGCCTTCTAAACGTAGAGGACGCGGCTGGCTCGTGGGTCCCAGATGTCAGCCTCCATGGACAATAAACCTCTCCTTTGTTGGATTTATTTTTCACCCTCTGATTTTGGCTATTTCCTTTTTCTTTTGATCCACTGCCGCCTTGGAAACATTGAGTAAGCTGCTGACACATGGGGCCCGCATGTCATCCTCTATGTACAATCAACTTGCAAGATCTTCGAGCGAAAGAGCTTGTATTAGTGGGACCCATATGTCAATCTCTATGTACAATAAAAGTTTCCTTTCTTGGATTATTTTTAGCTCCTGATATTCGGTCACTTTCCTTTTTCTTTCGATCTCAAGCCGCCTCTGAAACGTTGAGTAAGGTGCTGGCTCATGGGACCCACATGTCATCCTCTATGTACAATAAAGTTTCTTTTCTTGGATTTTTTTTACCCCTGATTTTTGGTCACTTGCCTTGACGCTGCTGGCTCATGGGTCCCACATGTCAGCATCTATGAACAATAAACCTTTCCTTTGTTGGATTTATTGTTTACCCCTAATTTCTGGCTATTTGCCTTTTTCTTTTGATCCCCACCGGCCTTTGAAAACGTTGAGGAACCTGCTGGCTCATGGGACCCGCATGTCATCCTCTATGTACTATAAAATTTCTTTTCTTGGTTTTTTTTTCACCTCTGATTTTTGGCTATTTCCTTTTTCTTTTGATCCCCTGCCGCCTTGGAAACGTTGAGTAAGCTGCTGACTCATGGGACCCGCATGTCATCCTCTATGTACAATCAACTTTCTTTTTTTGGAGTTTTTTTACCCCCTAATTTCTGGCTACTTTCTTTTTCTTTTGATCTCAAACCGCATTTGAAACGCTGAAACCGCTGCTGCAAAATGGGACCCGCATGTCATCCTCTATGTACAATAAGTTTCATTTCTTGGATTATTTTTGGCACCTGATATTTGGTCACTTGCCTTTTTCTTCCGATCTCATGCCGCCTTTGAAACGTTGAGTAAGCTGCTGGCTCATGGGTCCCGCATGTCATCCTCTACGAACAATAAAAGTTTCATTTCTTGGAGTTATTTTTGACCCCTAATTTCTGGCTACTTCCTTTTTTCTTTTGATCCACTGCCGCCTTTGAAACGGTGCGGATTCTGCAGACTAATACAAGCTTTTTCTCTCCAAGATCTTGCAAGTTGATAGATTAAATCATGGAATTATTAGGATATGTTTTAAATTTCAAATCCACTTTATGAATTATTAAAAATACCGTTATCCATGTGGGTATGGAGCGAACAAGGATTTTCATATTGGGCATGAGCAGTTTCAAAAATTGGAACCCAATAATTCAAAATAACTAAAAACAACTTTTATGTAGAATCTCCGCGTTTTTTTCTTTTGCCATTCATAGGATCTGTGTTTCATTAGAAAAGGGCCGAAATTGCATGAGCAGAAAGGCCCATTTGTAGTTATTGGGCTTCGACGGCCGGAGCAAGTAGGCCGAGAGCAATTACCATGTAGATGGCCGTTGGCAACCCAAAGTGAAATATTGGGCCCAACAGGGGAAGGCTGAACAGTACTATTTTCTAATTGGAAGGTGGTACATGGCGTAATCCTGCCAAAAAAAAAGATGGACACGGGTTGCTGAAATTTGCCCATCTGCGCCTAATATCGCCGCCGCGGCTCCGCTTCCGCCGCCGCCGCCATGCCTCGTCTCGCGTCGAGCTCGCGGTACTGCCGCGTCTCGGGCACGGGGTACCGCGGCGTCCGCGCGCGCCCCAAAGGTACGTATTACGCGGAGATACGTGACGGCGGCGAGCGCATCGGCCTCGGCACCTACGAGACCGCGCACGAGGCCGCGCGCGCGTACGACGCCGTGGCGTGGCGGCTCGGGCGCCCGCGATCGTCGATGAATTTCCATGACGTGTGGACGCGCCAGCAGGCCGAGGATCTCGCGCCGCCGCCGTACATCGTTAGACAGGAGGAACAGCGCCGCCGCCGCGAGACGGAGCGCCGTTTGCGCATTGCCGAGCGGGACGAGCGCGCGGCGCGCGAGTGGGCGGCCCGCTTCCCCGAGGACGTAGCCGCCGAGAACGAGCACTTCCGCAGACGGAGGGCGGAGAAGGCTACGAGGCGGGCTGCGAAGAAGGAGGACCGCGCACAACGGAGGGCGGAGAAGGCGACGAAGCGGGCCTTCATCGAAGCGCAGCTCGCCGGGCCGACCACCATTGGCGAGGACGACCCCCGTTGGATTGACCTCTTCTCGTCGGATCCGGTGTCGGGCACGACACCGGACTCGTCAGATGTCGAGTTTTAGTTTAGTTTTATCGCACTACTTTGTACAAATATGAACTACGGAGTATCTATCAAGCTAATTTTCTCCTATTTTATGTCTATTTCTAGTCTTTATTTGATCTTCTGTTTTACTGCACTCTATTTTTCATTATATTCTGTTTTTGGCGCTGCATTATAGCGCCTCTGAAAATACGCTGTTTCAGCCCTGCATTTGGCCGCCACAGTTTGCAGCTTCCGGTGAAGCTATTGCCGGCTCCATGCGCAGCATCAGCCCACAGCGCCAAAATATAGAGCCACTGCTGGAGTTGCTGTAATATGTTTGTCAGCAGGAGCTTACCTAATTAG
The DNA here is from genome assembly GCA_030979885.1 of Lolium multiflorum. Taxonomy (NCBI): domain Eukaryota; kingdom Viridiplantae; phylum Streptophyta; class Magnoliopsida; order Poales; family Poaceae; genus Lolium; species Lolium multiflorum. The sequence goes on along the minus strand of CM061749.1, from coordinate 113,388,637 downwards.
TGAAAAAGATGTTCAGCGTGGGATTCGATAAAAGGATCTTCATGTTTTTTTTCCTAGCGATCCTAGTTCGGACTTTTGATTGTGTTGGCTAGTGCATGAAGCTTGACACCTGTATTATGTGATCCTGATATGAGGATAAGAACACCTTCAGGTTGCATTGCTAATGGTGTCTACTGCAGCAGTGGCGTACCTTCAATGGAGACTGATGCAAGAGAGTTGGTACTGGTGAACCTGCACCTGACATCATCGTGCCACCTGAAGTAGGTTGTGTATTGGGATTAGACTGATAAGCATAGCACCTTGCAAAGAACAAGATGCTGCTAGTGTTGGTTAACGTGATTTTACGACAAAAGTCATGTATGCTCAACAGGTGCCGTACCTAGTTTGGATATTGTGTTGTTACCCTTTTGTGGTTTGGTGTTTGTCCAACAGAGAAAGCTACTCTTTTCCCGTGTAAGTGTTATTATGTGAACAAAAGTTGTATGTACATATATATCGGTCAGAGAACCAAGATTGCATATTCTTGCCTGGTTATAACACATAAGTCATAATAACAATTAAAGAGAAAAGGAACATTTGCCTTTGCAATGTGATTGTGCCAAGTAGATTAGACAACCAACCACAAACATTACAGGTCAACAGCCAAACGCATGCGAAAGTCCTAAGGTAAGCTCCATAATACATGTTGAAACCAAAAGCCTAGAAACCATAAGAAAGGTAGCTCCACATCACAGTTCCACGACAGCAGCATACTGATCATAAAACATATATCAAGTCAGGACAGCTGCACCACTGGGTAAGCATCCATGGGGTCTGGCTCAAGAGCGAAGACTGTGTGAATGCTGCAAAATGTGGCTCTTGCCTCACCCCACCCATACATCTTATCATGGAACCTTACCAAATCAGCATGAATCATCTTGACATAAACATAGCTCCTCTCTCCATGCTGATGGGATTGAACAATGCGCCAGTTGCAGTGCTTCAGCTTGTCAAACAGTATGCAGGAGATAACGAAGCATGCTGGCTGGTCTTTTGTAGTGACAATGGCTTGGAGTAGCTGGTCCTGTGAACCACCCAACTGGATCTTTAGAGCTTGAAGGACAGTCCGTGCCATATAAGCTACCGTTGCTGACTTCAGCTCGGGTTCAGGTGAATGACAGCTGACATCTTGTCCTCGAGATGCAGATCCTTCTTGATCAGATTCAGCGGAATCATCACCACTACTTACAGGTGCATCAGGTTCTACAGAAGGCACATCAGGTACATGCTCCAGTTCATAGGAGTTGGGTGGGACAGCACTGTTTGCTGAAATCTCTACAATACCAGCTCCAGGTAGACCACCAGTATCTACAGAGGGTAAACCACCAATATCCACTTCAGAGGATTCTCGTGGCACGACACCTTTCGCTAGAGGCTCTACCCTACCAGCTCCAGGTCCACCACCAGTCAGTACTGTGGGCATAGTCATGACGGGTTCTACCAATACAAAACCTCCTTCGGGTGGCGTGGCAACTTCGGGTGCAGGATCATCAGTAGCAACTCCAGCATCAGCACCAGTTACATCGGTCTTGACAATAGGTAAACCGTCTTGCTCTAGTTCAGAGAATTCCCGTGGCACGACACCGTTCACTAGAGGCTCTACACTAGCAGCTCCAGCTGCACCACCAGTTTCTTCAGCAGGGGGTAAACCCAATCCACAACCTTCTTCATGTGGCACGATGATGCCACGTATAGGCTCATCAGTACCAGGTCCAGCTGCATCAGTCTCCATAGACAGTAAACAAGGTGGCGTCGGAGGTTTAAAAGACTGGCATGCCATTTCACCTTTGTCATCAGACAATATAGAGTTTTCTTCAACTCTATGTTTCTGCAATAATAAGCACATGAACAGAAATTAGACCAGAGCATCTAGCCATCTAACGGGGGCAGCAGCAAAACAAGCGTCGGTCCATATGTTTACCTTGTCATCTGGGATATCAGAACACACAGATTTAGAAGTCATTTCACATAGCATCCGCTTTTTCGTTCCTTCCCCTACGTCCATCTGGAATAAGTAATACTATTGATCACATAAAACTAATTAATCAAATAAATGCATATGTTGAGAAGTTTGCACGGCAAATTGTGGATTCTGCTTTCATCACCTACGAATCATCGTTCTATATATTTACCTTGTCATCTAGGATATCAGAAGTCACAGAATGAGAAGTCATTTCACTAAGTATCGGTTTTTTCGCTCTTTCCCCTCCATCCATCTGCAATAAGAAGTAATATTGATCACATAAAGCCAATTCAACGAATATATGCATATGTTGAGAAGTTTGCACAACAAATTGTGGATTCTACTTCCAATCACCAAGTAATCTCGTGAGAAATGCATGATCAAGATATGTTTCTCCCTCTTGATCGACATCTGCATCTCCATTAAGACTAATCATCGTGCGATGGTGCTCTTCAGAAGAGCGCATACAATTCCAATCACCAGACAAGCAAAAAATTGTTGATTCTAGTAATGATTAATCAGCAGTGGCCATGGAACGACCACAGATCGACCAAGCAAAAAAAAATCATCAGCCTACTGACCACCAAGCAAAGGAAACAAACTAGGCCCATACATGGCCTCACAAATCATCATCAAACGTCGATCAAACTAGCAAGTTTGAACATGGATTACTAATTTATTTTCTGATAAAGTGAGTACTCCGTATATTAATATCGAAAGATATTGATTACACTGAGCCTCTGCAACAACGCAATACCTTACTGGTAGTACGGATGCACAAGGATTCCTAATACTCCCTCTGTTCGGTTTTAATTAGTCGACGCGAGGGAGAGAAGAAAATGAACTGCCGATGCTTTCAACTAGAGTCAATTAAATACGAACGGAAGAAGTACGTACTCTAGTAGTATTGACAAATATCCGGATTAGTCTAAAAACAAATTGGCATGTAAATCCTAGTAGTCTACTAAACTAGGATCAATACCCTAGATTAGGGTTGCAAGCGGCGTCCGCGAATCGTCCCGCAAAGCAGAAAATTAGAGCAAATAGTGGTTGAGATTAGAGCAGATTTAAAGCACTCGCACTGAAACTAGCTAGCCCGCTACCCACCCCGCTTGACACCCTGCCCTAGATGTGAATCTACACCAAATATTCAAACAAGGATGAGCAACCGCCAATAAAATTTTATCCGCACATCATCATCTCTACCATACAAAAGGGTATGGTGATTTCACATACAGCCATTGTTGCCGCGGGACGAGGATGAGTGATGCGCCGCGGAGAAGGTGCCTCACGCCTCTGTCGCCGCCGCCGTCGAAGAGGAAGTCGAAGCCGCGCGATTGTGGTCCGTCGCCGATATGGAGGTGGAGCTACTAGGGAAGAGATGGAGGTGGAGGTGGAGAGGGAGTGATGGTTTGTACTAGTGGCGGCCGGTGAGGTAGTTATAAATACAGCCTCTCTCTCTTTTTTGGCAAGGAATGCAGCTTCTCTTGGAAGGCAACGAGGCAACGCACTCCAGATTTCGTATATTACTATAATAATATGGACGGAGAAATTTGGACGCATCTGTGTTGTCTTGTCAAATGAATCACCAGGATTTGCTTTTAGTACTCCAGATTTGGGCGACCCAAGGAAGTAGAGATAGTAATGTACGCCATCTAGCTGCACGCTATCAAATCAAATAAATGGTCATGCCATTTACTTTTAAGATGGTGCAGCAGTTATTCTGACCAAAGAAACATGCACGTCTGCTGATTATTTCTGATGGGTATACATTTACCGTCCGCTAGCAAAGATTGTTTGGCACATTGTTCTTATGGCTTTCAACATCACACCCCTTAATAATATTATTAATCAATGTTTGGGCAATCAATTGAGTGTGTTAATAAAAAATTAAAACCCACAAATCCAACTGTACTATTTTTAGGGCCATATGAAGGACAAGGAATGATTTTAAATGCCATATGGAGTACCTCCAACCATGTGAAATATGGTTCTGTCATGCAGGTGATACCCATGGCTTCGCATTGGATCTGTATGTTGTCCTACATACAGTCAACTATGAAGTACCACGATTTGGTTTTTGGGTGCAACCGGCTAGAGAATGATGCACGGGTTTGTACAGCCAGTACAATTCACATTAAGATTTTCTGATAGGATGTTGATGTGTATATGTAAGAATCATACACTAGAATGTCTTCTATGTTTAGATGGTTGATCTACGTTTATACTTTCTGTGAACCATGAGGTTAAGACCTTTGTACTGTAATAAAGATTGCTAAATAACAGTATATATGTATGCCTCTAGGGACACTGAAACAGCCAAACAACCATGCATGTGTATAGACCGTATTTGATCAAATTAAAAGAAGCGCCTGGGTTCATGCAAATAGCATAAATTTATCACCTAAGTACATTAGCTATAAATAGTTAAATAGGAGTCAAGACCAACTGAGCTAGCTAGTAGTATGATCCTACTATTACATAAATATCCCTAACTCTGATTGTCTTTGTTCCAGTCCAGCGCGTTGGTGTAGCTTGGGATGAACCAAAACCCCGTATGCCAGTTGGCCCCTGGACCGCTGCTTGAGAAAGATATGCTTTGGTGGTCTTCGCCATTTAGACTGAAGCGGAAAATTTCTTGATGTGATGTGTCAAAGTGAGAGCCAATGGCCTGAGGCGTGGTGTAGATGCAGTTTCTTCTTGTCAAATATCCTGGGGGAAATGTTGCACCACCCACTGGCATGAAAATCGGATAGTTCAACCCAAGGAACATAGAATAGTCTCCAAGATTAGTAACCCTTTCCCACGGGTTGGCTGGAAGTAACCGACTAGTGTCATTCGAGAATACAATGCAGGTATACCCCGAATAGCTGTGAACAGCGCGACCGCAATGGACAGAAGGGGTACTATCATAATGAGTTGGAGCACCGTCAGCGTCAAAATCCATTACGCCACGTGCATAGACCAGGAGAAGTCTAGAACGATCTTGAGATCTTGCCAGCCACCACGTACGACTATTAGAGTCAAAATCATCATCGCCATCAAATCCAGCCGTCCACGGAATGAATGGAGCAGGGAGCACTATAGGACCTTGAAAAAGGAAAGAACACGTCACATGAAAATATATTTCATGATTTATCTACTAGTGATATTGATTTGATATTGGGATGCCAATACTAGTACTTTATAAAATCATGGTCGAACATAAGATGGTTTGAAATATATTTCGAACATCTTGGTAAAACTTCATATGGATTTAAAACATGTTCCCGAAAATATTGGTCCAAATTTTAGATGGTTTGAATATAGTACTCCTTATTCTCTAGAACCGGGGGAATATAAACAAATGAAAGTCTTTATCAATATTGCATGGCACCTTTATTGATTCTATTTCTACTCTACCTTAAATTTTCTAGGGAGTAATAATAAAGAAACTTAATTACTAGGGGGCCTTTTTCCTAAGGAACAACATGCACATTAGACCATACTAAAATTCCTATAGATGTTAAATTCTATATATGTCCATACCACAAGAGGGTTATGGTGTGCGCCTATGGAATTCCTTTAAGCCAAAAGATGCCAAGACAGTTCAACAAATAAGAGGTGAAATACTATATAAGTTACGTATATAAAAAAGATAGGGAGGAAATGTTACCAAATTGATTAGGATCCCATGCATAAACATTTCCAAGCTCAGTAACGGCGAACACAAGTCCGTTATGTATAATTGCATCGCAGTATATGGCGCCGTACTGAAACTGGTTTTCAAGAAATATCCATGTACGAGGATATTCGCCATGGAGGTAGGCAATTGCAAAGTCGAAGATTGCGACAAGGGAGAAATCTTGATACCCCCTAGCAGCTGTAGGAACTTGGCAAATAGCTATCTTCTGCAGTTGAATAGCAGAACGCTGATACTCGAATATAAGTGGATTGTGTGTGGTTTCCAACTTGTTCCTCAAAGATGGAAGCTTAATCTTGCGATGAGTGTAGACATTGAGGAGGTTCCACTTGCCTTCGGGGCCAACCATGGCGATCCAATCTCCATTGGCGCCTGCCCGCTCCTCATCCTTACCGTGTGGCATTAGGCCATCATAGGAGAACCTGTCCAGCGGCAGTAGTTTGCACTTGCTGTGCACCGGCAAATCCTCCTTGAACACCGCCCATGGTTTATCCGCCGGGTCACAACAGAGAACACACGGAAGGCCAAACGGCTGAGAAGCAGGCAGAGTGGCACTGTATTTGGCTGACTGAAGAATACTTTTGGAGGAACCGACTAGGGACGCGGCGGTGATGGCGTCGCACTGGCTGATGAGCACTTCAAGGGGGCCTTCCGTAAACACCTTGTGAAACAGCCCAGATCCACAGACCCTGCTCGATTTCGCCATCGCAATGAGGCAGGTGGTACAATGGGGTTGGTATTTTCTTGGGAGATCTACTGATTCGAACTTTGGGAGAGAGATGGCGATCAATGGCGGCAGGTGGGGGTTTGAGTTGGAGAACAGAGGCTCTCAAACTGGGCACTGCTGGATAGGATGCGAAAGCGCCATGGCGGAGACGCAGGCGCGTGCTATGGAAGATGGGCGGAGTGGGGATAGACGACGGAGGTGAACCGAGACGCTCCTCCTCTTATGCATATACTGCCTACTGCAGTTTCGAGGAGAGTGTGAATGTGTTCAAAAAAAGAGGAGAGTGTGAATGTGTTCAAAAAAAGAGGAGAGTGTGAATGTGTTCAAAAAAAGAGGAGAGTGTGACTGTGACCCGACACCCGAGTAGGAGCCGAGCAGACGGACTATAGGAGTAGCCCCATCATTACAGAACATTAATCGTGCTTCCTACAATAAATAAGTGAAACATCCCAGGCTTGTGTTGTCTAATCAAATCGATGGCCATGTCAGTATTATGGTGAACAAATAAAACAAATACACACCAACCTTGTTCTTTTTGCAACGTACACCAACCTAGCAAGGCATCAACCTTCTCGCCATCAACTACGACTCCGTGGCTCCGTCCCACCAAAGTTGTCTCAACTTTGTAAAAAAAATACATCTATCCATCTAAATTTTAACAAAGGTGAGACACTTTTGGTGGGACCGAGGGAGTACAAAAAAACTTCACTACTCCATGCTAGTATCGGCCACTAATTCAAATTTCAACTGAAGGCGTGCTATTTTATGGTCCTGAAAATTGCCAAAAAAAATACAACCCAAAAATGCAACAGATCCATGTTAAGGGGGTACACCCTACGCAATATACATTAAGAAACTTTGAAACTTCAGCGACCTTGTAAGAATGCCCATGACAGTGCAGTTTTGCCAAATTAGGAAGAGACGAAATATGAATTCAACCAAAGAAATCTAAACGAATCCTTAGACAATAGCATAGTTAACACGTTCAGAAAAAAATGATGACTCCAAAAGAACAACATTAGCAAGAAATACTCCATTTTAGTTTGAATTTGCAGTCACATACATAACTAGTAGTACTGCCAAAATACTATAATACTCCGAGCTGCATTCTAGCACTCCAACTAGCTAGCTAATAGTTCTGGAGTAGTAGTACTACTATACAAGTCCAAAATACATCCGAACGAACCCTACTTCGAACTAAACTACTCCCTCCGATCTTCGAGTAACTACATTGCAGTATGACTAAACGAAGATTATTGTATAACCTTCTTGTTGATGCAAACGCAGATAGGCAACACACGCTGCCCTCCATTCTGCTTCGCGTAACGGGGCGGCACCGCCAGGAAAGAAGTGAGCTGCTGCAACATGATCGAGCTAGGCGTCGGGGAGCTCGTCGGCTCGATTACCGCCATCAAGGTGTCCGTCGAGAGGTCACTGGTCCCAGCCGTCGCCGGCGCCGGCGGACCAATCACCAACAGCTGCGCCTTGTACATCGGAAACAAGCACGCGGCCGACCTGATGCACACACAGGACACAATGGTGGTCGGGCCGAGCGCTCCAACGGTGATGGCGAACACGCTACCGTCTTCTTCCCCACTGCCGATGAACAGGTGTCCCCGCGGTTGTACCGGAACACGAACTATGCACCAGGCGGGTATGCCATACTGGAACGTAAACACTGGGATGGAGTGGGATGCTTGGAGGTGTACCAGGAGCTCCCGCGGCGGGCCGGTGAAGCTGCAGCCGGTATTGATGGCCTCTGTGCAGCCGCACGGACCATGCGGGCACGCGATATAGTGCTTGTAGGACTCCGTGGAGGCGACCAAGCTCTGGCAGCCGACGCACTTGACCATTGCCCCAGATCGATTCGACGGCGGCAATCTTGGCCCAGATCGATTCGACGGCGGCAACCACGCCGGCTGCTCGCACTTCTTGCACGGGTTCGGCGCAAGCTCGCCGACGCAGCGCCGACAGCCCATATGACCGCCCTTGCACTGCACGGAACAACGTACGTGGCATCAGTTGTCATTGACATTTCTCACAGGTGAACCTAAGAATGAAATCGGAAGGGAGCGACCTTGGATATGGGGGGTTTGAAGGGCAGCAGGCAGAGGGGGCACAAGAAGAGGGCCTCCTCCATCTTCAGAGAAGAGTGATCGGGAAAACGAGAACGGGATGGGTTCTTTTTTTTATACATGCCTTGGAGTGGAGTATGGATACTACTACTTATAGGAAGAACTTCCTTGCTAAGAATCGGCGTCGGCCGTACGCAAGCATAGATGCACCAGCGGCTCTGCAGTTTGTCAAAATAAAAGGACAGAGCTGCAGTGACTTGAAGTCTCCAAATCTCATTGTGACTTGGTGCCACCATCTACCAACCATTTGAGATCCAACGTTCCAAACTAATCTCTTATTTCGAACCTAAAAACAAAAATTATGAAAAAAATCCAGTAAAATGTAGATGCCTTGTTCTAAAATCTGTGAATATTTCATCCCACTCGGACGATTAGCTTGTGATTAAAGAGCTTTTTACGTATACGAGCACTAGTTTAAACTAAATACTCCCTCTGATTCATATTAATTGACTTCAATATGGATGTATCTAGAACTAAAATGTGTCTAGTACATCCATATTAGAGTCAATTAATATGAACCGGAGGGAGTATATATTTGCTCACAAACCTTTGATTCAAATCGAATGAAACTTCACCAAAATATAAATCGAAATATGCACGATTAACTGGAAGTTCTTGAAATATTTCTGAGCAATTATAATAATTATTTAGTTTAAATTCTAAGTCGATCGCATACATTGGATCTGAGATGGATGGTGGATGGTGGCACCAAGTCACTGTGAAACTTGGAAGTATCAAGTCAGTGAAGCTCTATCCCAAAATAAAAGCTTCGTGAAGGGGGCAGTTTGGTTCAAAAAAGAAGACAGTGCCAAGCAGTTGTCAAACAATACCCATATAGTCAAATGTACTCCCTCTGATTCAAATGAATTGACTCAACTTTGTCTAGATATATGGATGTATCAAGTCACTGAAGCTAAAATAAAAGCTTCATGAAGGGGGAAGTTTGGTTCGAAAAAAATACAGTGCCAAGCAGCTGTCAAATAGTACCATAACGTCAAATGTACTCCCTCCGATTCAAACGAAATGACTCAACTTTGTATTTTGCATGTTAAAGGTTTTTCGTAAAACTTGGCCAATCTTAACATAGTTTGCCTTTCTAAAAAAAGATATAAGCCCTAAGGCTCCTTTGATTCATAGGATGGGAAAACCATAGAAATATGGAAAACATAGGATTGAGATTTAATGGCTAGTTGAATCATATAGGAAGATGAGTTGTGTTTGATTGTGCCAAAGGAAATTTTCCATGAGGTATGACCTAATGTTTTATTCTTATAGGATTTGCACTGCAAGATTCCTATAGGATATGTTCCTATGAATCAAACAACTAGTGTGGGGAAAATTCACATGTGATCTAAATCCTACATAATTCCTATACAAATCCTATATATGAATTTTAGTTGTTAGGTCACTTAAAATGACTTCACTTGAAGAGTTACATTTTTGTTTTTTTCTGAATTAGTAGTGATGCCTAACCATATATATACCTAAACCAAGAGAATCAGCATAAACTTATGTATATTAATAGTAAGCGCATATATGAATGTTTTTTATCTACAAACCCAGGGTCATATATATGTACATAGAAACATGCATATATGCTAGTTTTTGTACCTTGGTGTGTTCCTCTTTTGGGCTATCTCTTTTTTGTTCACCGATTCACAACCAACGCCCTAGATTAATTTGGCACTTAAAAAATAACATTTTGTTTTTGGCGCACTAACACAAATAGTAGTAGCACGGTCAACACTGTAGAGAAGTACAAAATAAATGTGTGTGGGAAAAAATGACTTAAAGTGACCATTACATTGAGAAAAAGGGTAGAACCAAGCATTGCACAGGGAAAAAGCAGTGTAGTGCCCAGAAGAAAAAAACAAGTTGGGTTATACTCCCTCCATCCTGAAATAATGGGTGTAGAGTTAAAATTTGTCCATAAAAGAGTGTACTTCTCGTTTTGCAATGCACTTCAAAATTTGTCCACAAAAGAGTGGTAGTAAAAAATATTTCTTTCTCATCACGAGGGATATAGTTTCTTCACGACTAGTACGTACTACCTCCATCACAAAGCTTAAGTCTTTTTTTAAGAGTCAAAGCAAGTAAAGGTTGACGAAAATTTAGAACAATCTATCAACTAATATAATATTTTGTAGATACCATACCAAAAAAAATCGTTGTCTATGTATTGATATTAATTTTGTATTTTGCATGATAATGATTTTTGGTAAAATCTTAGTTTACCTTGACATAGTTTGAGCTTCTAAAAATAATATAAGCCTTACGCTTTGGGATGGAGGTAGTAGTATTTAGCATAATATGGTTTTCTTATTTACTACATGCATTTAGATCATTGGAGGTGGAAAAGTTGAAGAGGAAAGTGATGGTCGATGACAGTTTCCCAATGTAATAATAAAATCCTTAATATGCCTTGAAAACCCACACGTACGCTCTTTCTAGGACAGAGGCAGTATGAGGTAATGCACCCACGCGCTGTCATCTGCCGGTTCGTGCTATGTCTCCCAAATCTTGAAATATCGTCAGTTATCCATTTCACGTCCACACTTCTCCCTCTCTCCACGGACTAGGAAAAAACCCTCTCTTCACTTCCCCTTCCCATTCCACCGATGGAGAGCCCAACCGACGCCGTCAACGCAGCGAAAGCGAAAGCCGCGCGGCTGGCCTTAGCCGCAGAGGAGGCGTCCAGAGCCGCGACCGCAGCACGCATGGCCGCAACGGCGGCGATCATTGCCGCAGCGGATGCCAAAGACGAAGCGGAGGCCATTGCCGAAGGTCGGGCCATCGGTCGCTCATCGGCATCTGATGCTGTTGGTAGATGGGTCCACTCTCTTGGGAAGCATCCCCTAGATGACGAGGACGAGGTTGAACTCATCTTTGAACCGCCGCCGCCGACCTTCGACGAGAATATCGTCGACGAGGGGGAGGAAGTATGTTCCGATTCACCTCTCTCCCTTATTCAACATAGCCCTGTATCGATTTGCGCTATGGTCTCTCCCTCTTTTTTTGCGCTATAGCGTTTTGAATTAGCGTCAGAATCTTTTTAGATTCATATTCAGTATTAGTTGCAACTGCTACATATTTGCTTCACATCCGATTCACCTCTCTCCCTTATTTAACATAGCCCTGTATCGATTTGCTCTATGGTCTCTCCCTCTTTTTTTTGCGCTATAGGGTTTTGAATTAGCGTCAGAATCTTTTTAGATTCATATTCATTATTAGTTGCAACTGCTACATATTTGCTTCACCTGTTTATTTGGCATGTATCAGGTTGCTACTGATGAGGTTGACAGCGATGTCGAGTCGCGTCATAGGAAGGCCAGGGCCACTCTCAACAAGCTTAAGGCGGGGAAGTTCGACAAGTATTGGAGTGAACCCTGGACTGGTGCCAGGAACAGCTGCCCCTTCTGCACAAAGAGCATAAAGGTTGACTTTCGAAGCGTCCTGCAGCATGCCGAAGCCGGTGGGTCCGGCTGTCTCAAAGTTGGGGAAACTGTTAACCGATCCGGCTTCATAGCCAACCACATGGCCTATGGGCTATTCCTAAGGAAGAAATTGAACCAAGCTATCGAGACCGGTCGTGTGCCTCCTCCCAAGCCCAAGCCACCAAAGATTAAAGGTATGGGCAGCAAGAAGCAGAAGAAGCGGGACCGGGAGGAGGCGACAGGAAGAAGATGGTAAATATACTCCGTAACTGTTGTGCATGTTTGTCTCTCCTACTGCTTCAAAAGCAGCATCTTTTGTTGAACTCTGTTTATGTTTGCTGCTCAGCAGCGTTTGTGGTGAACCTATTAGCTTAATTAGGGGTTGTTGAACTATGTCTGTGTTGAACCTTGCTTAATTAGGTTGTGTTGAACTCTGTTTGTGTTGGCGTGGGAAGGGGGGCATGATGCTACCCTGAATTTGCGGGACCCCCAAAAAACTTGCAAATACGAGTGATGCATCCAAAAGGAACAAACTTCTTACATGGTAGACCCCAGTCTGAAAGCAAGAAATGCGATCGGGTCCTTAACAGCCACCGCCCGGATTGATCGGGTATTTTGCCTGCCTACCGCATGTGACTTGTGCTCACTGAAGTTTGGGACCTCACGCATGGGCACCACACGTAAGTGACAGACCTGTTGGTGTAAAAACTCGGGTGATTATTATACTGCATTAGTACAAAGTTTCCTATGGATTCAAGGGTTGGAAAGCCAAGTTAACTCATTTTCATGACTAAGAAGGAGCCAGGCTTACTTTTTCATTTTCATGTTTTAACTTGTTTAAATCTTGGTCAAACAAAGGATTTGACCAGGATTCAAGTGGGCATAAAAATTCAAAAAAGAAATCAAAAAAAAAACCAAAGCACATAAGCTTCTTATGTCATATAGTAAGCATTACAGTTGATCAACGAAGTCTAGACATATTCAAACCAGAAAAATATTGTATATACCCCCTAACCCTAAACTCTGTCTTATGAAGTCAAGCATGAAGAAAAGTGGTTTTGGGTTTCAAACATTGGAAATTGAAAAAACTCCCAAAAGCTTCATTTTGGAGTGACTAAGAAGAATCCAGGCTTTCATTTTCATTTTCATGTTTTAAATTGGTTTAAATCTTGGTCAAACCTAGGATTTGACCAAGATTCAAATGGACATAACAAATTCAAAAAAATCAAAACCAAACACATAGTCTTTTGATGTCATATAGTAAGCATTCAAGTTGATAAACAAAGTCTAGACATATTTAAACAAGAAAAATCATGTATATACTTGGCCCCTAACCCTAAACTCTGTCTTATGAAGTCAAGCATTAAGAGGAGTGGTTTTGGGTTTCAAACATGGAAATTTAAAAAACCTCCCAAAAGCTTCATTTTGGAGTGACTAAGAAGAATCCAGGCTTACTTTTCATTTTCATGTTTTAAACTGGTTTAAATCTTGGTCAAACCTAGGATTTGACCAAGATTCAAATGGGCATAACAAATTCAAAAAAAAACTAAACACATAGTCTTTTGATGTCACATAATAAGCATTCAAGTTGATAAACAAGGTCTAGACATATTCAAACCAGAAAAATCATGTATCTACCCCCTACCCCTAAACTTTGTCTTATGAAGTAAAGCACGGAGAGATATCATTTTGGGTTTCGAACATGGAAAATTTAAAAAAACCTCCCAAAAGCTTCATTTTGGAGTGAATAAGAAGGATCCACACTTACTTTTCATTTTCATGTTTTAAACTTGTTTAAATATTGGTCAAACCTGCAAGGATTTGACCAAGATTCAAATGGGCATAAAAATTCAAAAAAAAAATAAACCGAAAACCACTTCTCTTCGTCCTTGACTTCATTAGACAGAGTTTAGGGTTGGGGTATATACATGATTTTTAATGTTTAAATATGTATAGACTCCGTTGATCAACATGAATGCTTACTATAACTTAAGAAGCTTAATTATGTGCTTTGGTTTTTCATTTTTTGAATTCTTTATTGAATTTTTATGCCTATTTGAATCTTGGTCAAATCCTAGGTTTGACCAAGAATTAAACAAGTCAGTAACATGAAAATGAAAAAGTAAGCCTGGATCCTTCTTATTCACTCAAAAAATGAAGCTTTTGGGAGGGTTTTTGAATTTTCCATGTTTGAAACCCAAAACCATTCCTCTTATATGCTTGACTTCATATATATCACAGAGTTTAGCCTTAGGGGGTATATACATGATTTTTCTAGTTTGAATATGTCTAAACCTTGTTTATCAACTTGAATGCTTACTATAAACCAAAAATTCATGTATCTACACCTAACCCTAAACTATGCATGAAGAGAAGTGGTTTTGGGTTTCAAACCTGGATATTTCAAAAACCCTCCCAAAAGCTTCATTTTGGAGTGAATAAGAAGGATCAAGGCTTAATTTTTCATTTTCATGTTTTAATCTTGTTTAAATCTTGGTCAAACCTAGGATTTGACCAAGATTCAAATGGGCATAATTTAAAAAAATGAAAAATCAAGGCACATAGTCTTCTTATGTCATATAGTAAGCATTCAATTAAGTTGATAAACAAGCTCTGGACATATTCAAACCAGAAAAATCATGATGAATCTACCCCCTATATATCCCTAAACCCTAACTTATGAAGTCAAGCATGAAGAGAAGTGGTTTTTGGTATAAATCATGGAAATTTCATATTCATGTTTATTAAACTTGTTTAAATCATGGTCAAACCTAGGATTTGACCAAGATTCAAATGGGCATAAATATTCAGAAAAAACAAAAAATGGAAAATCAAGGCACATAGTCTTCTTATGTCATATATATAGTAAGCATTCAATTAAGTTGATAACAAGGTCTAGACATATTCAAACGAGAAAAATCATGTATCAAGCTACCCCTAACCCCAAACTCTGTCTTATGAAGTCAAGCATGAAGAGAAGTACGTGGTTTTTTGGTTTCAAACATGGAAATTTCAAAAACCCTCTCAAGAGCTTCATTTTGGAGTGACTACGAAGGATACATGCTTAATTTTCATATTCATGTTTTAAACTTGTTTAAATCATGGTCAAACCTAGGATTTGACCAAGATTCAAATGGGCATAATTTAAAAAAATGTAAAATCAAGGCACATAGTCTTCTTATGTCATATAGTAAGCATTCAATTAAGTTGATAAACAAGGTCTAGACATATCAAACCAGAAAAATCATGTATCTACCCCTATATATCCCCAAACTCTGTCTTTATGAAGTCAAGCATGAAGAGAAGTGGTTTTTTGGTTTCAAGCATGGAAATTTCAAAAACCTCCCCAAACTTCATTTTAGAGTGACTAAGAAGGATACAAGCTTGCCTTTTCATTTTCATGTTTTAAACTTGTTTAAATTATCTTGGTCAAATCTAGGATTTGACAAGATTCAAATGGGCAAACATATGATAAGTGATGCAAATATCATTTCTAAGTGCGGGCAAACCAGAGATATGTGGTTTTTGGTTTCAAACATATTCAAACGAGAGAAATCATGTATCTACCCCCTAACACTAAACTCTGTCTCATGAAGTCAAGCGCATGCATGAAGATATGTGGTTTTTGGTTTCAAACATGGAAATTTCAAAAACCCTCCCAAGAGCTTCATTTTGAAGTGATTAATTAAGAAGCATACATGCATGCTTACTTTTTCATATTCATGTTTTAAACTTATTCAAATCTTGGTGAAACCTAGGATTTGACCAAGATTCAAATGGGTATAAAAATTTAAAAAAAACAAAAAAGGTCTTCTTATGTTATATAGTAGGCATTCAATTAAGTTGATAAACAAGTTCTAGACATATTCAAACAAGAAAAATCATGCATGTATCTACCCATAACCCTAAACTTTGTTTCATGAAGTCAAGCATGAAGATATGTGGTTTTTGGTTTCGAACATGGAAATTCAAAAACCCTCCCAAGAGCTTCATTTTGAAGTGACTAAGAAGCATACATGCTTACTTTTTCATATTCATGTTTTTAACTTATTCAAATCTTGGTGGAACCAAGGATTTGACAAAGATTCAAATGGGTATAAAAATTCAAAAAAAACAAGGTCTTCTCTTATGTTATATAGTAAGCATTCAATTAATTTGATAAACAAGGTCTAAACATATTCAAACCAGGAAAATCATGTATCTACCACCTAACCCTAAACTCTGTCTTATGAAGTCAAGCATGCATGAAGAGAAGTGGTTTTTGGTTTCAAGCATGGAAATTTCCATGTTTGAAACCCAAAACCACTTCTCTTCATATGCTTGACTTCATATGACAGAGTTTAGCGTTAGGGGGTAGATACATGATTTTTTGGTTTGAATATGTCCAAACCTTGTTTATCAACTTGAATGTGTAATATATATATGACATAAGAAGACTGCATGCTTTGGTTTTTCATTTTTTGATTTTTTTGAAATTTTAAGCCCATCTGATTCTTTGTCAAATAATAGGTTTGACCAAGATTTAAACATGTTTAAAACATGAAAATGAAAAAGGTAAGCCTCCATCCTTCTTAGTCACTCCAAAATGAAGCTTTTTGGAGGGTTTTTGAAAATTCCATGTTTGAAACCCAAAACGACTTCTCTTCGTGCTTGACTTGATAAGACAGAGTTTTGGGTTAGGGGTAGATACATGATTTTTCCGGTTTGAATATGTCTAGACCTTGTTTATCAACTTAAATGCTAACTATATGACATCAGAATGGGCATAAAAATTTAAAAAATTTAAAAATGTAAAACCAAAATTTAATTGGGAGGAAAGGGTACATGAATTACAATTAAAAAACAAGGTAACTTAAATACTTGGATGCCCCAAGATGTGTGGAAGCCCAAAACAATGGCAAAACATATCATGTGCGCATGCTGCATCCAATTCAAGTAGAACACATAGTAGGCACCGATAGTTTGACCTAAATTTGAAATCAAAGAGAAGGTGGTTAGAAAAAATCAAAATTGGCAAAGCAAAGCATGAAATCAAAAAATTGTGATGCACTCTAGCTATGAAAATTATCAAACAATGCAAACCAAAATGATTTTTTAGAGGAATACTAGTTCAACTTATTTAATTTTTTATTTGTAGGCCAAAATCAAACCCCGTAGTTGGATTTTTTTTTCAACTTGATCTGTAGTACTGGGGAAAACCCTAGTTTATAACCTATTTAATAATAGATTCGTAGTCGATTCTTTTACTTTTTTATTATTACTATGCAGCACATGTGTGTTTGCCCGTCGAGTGAAACTCGGAGGAAGAGGAATCACTCGGAAGGAGAAGAAGGGAGAGCAGTCACGGGGCCCCTCTTATTGATGGTGTATATTCTTTTTCTGGTGATGTTGACTGTTGTGCAGGGTTTGTCAGTGCGCAGGAGGTGCGAGCGAGCGAGCGAGCGAGGAGCGAGAATGAGAGAGATTTGTTTTTTTGTGAGAGGGACAACCGAAGGATCCAGAAGGACCCACAGACTTCCAATACGCATCCTCGTCTCTTGACAAAGAAGATGGCTGGGAGTTGGCGTACCTATTGCACGTGACTTGTGCTCACTCAAGTGTGGGACCACACGCGTGGGCACCACACGTAAGTGACAGACCTGTTGGTGTAAAAACTTGGTTGATTATTATAGTGCATTAGAACAAAGTTTCCTATGGATTCAAGGGTAGGAAATCCAAGTTAACTCATTTACATGACATTATTTTTTCCATGAAGCAAAGTTAACACTATCAATTGGTACATTTTGGAGTGACTAAGAAGGATCAATGCTTACTTATTCGTTTAATTTCACGTGTTAAACTTGTCTAAATCTTGTTCAAACCTAGGATTTGACCAAGATTCAAATGGGCAGAAAAATAATTAAAAAACAGAAAAATGAAAAACCAAATCACATAGTAAGCATTCAAGTTGATAAACAAGGTCTAGACATATTCAAACCAGACAAATCATGTATCTATACCCCTAACCCCTAAACTCTGTCTTATGAAGTCAAGCATGTGAAGAGAAGTGGTTTTGGGTTTGGGGGTATATATACATGATTTTTATTGTTTAAATATATATAGACTTTGTTGATCAACATGAATGCTTAATTACTATATGACATAAGAAGTTTATGTGCTTTGGTGTTTCATTTTTTTGATTTCTTTTTTGAATTTTTATGCCCATTTGAATCTTGGTCAAATCCTAGGTTTGACAAAGATTTAAACAAGTTTGAAACATGAAAATGAAAAAGTAAGCTTGGATCCTTCTTAGTCACTCCAAAATGAAGCTTTTGGGTGGGTTTTTGAAATTTCCATGTTTGAAACCCAAAACCACTTCTTCTCTTCATGCTTGACTTCATAAGACAACGTTTAGGGTTAGGGGGTAGATACATGATTTTTCTGGTTTGAATATGTCTAGACTTCGTTGATCAACTTGAATGCTTAGTATATTACATAAGAAGACTATGTGGTTTGGTTTTTGATTTTCTTGATTTTGTTTGATTTTTTATGACCATTTGAATCTTGGTCAAATCCTAGGTTTGACCAAGATTTAAACAAGTTTAAAACATGAAAATGAAAAAGTAAGCATGGATCCTTCTTAGTCATGACAATGAGTTAACTTGGCTTTACTACCCTTGATGAATCCATAGGAAACTTTTTGTACTAATGCAGTATAATATTCTGGTTTGAATATGTCTAGACCTTGTTTATCAACTTAATTTGAAAGACATACAAGTTATAGCACACATAGTGCATACATTTTCACACATACTGCACTAGATGCTAACCCTATAGTTTGAGGCCATTTGGATGAGGTCGAAAAAATTCTTGGATTAGAATCGTGTTGTTCGAACCCCGTAGTTGGATTTTTTTGAACCCTTGATCTTTAGAACTGGGCAAAACCCAAGTTTAACCATGCAAGATTCAAATGGCCCTAAAAATTCAGAAAAAAATCAAAAGAATGAAAAACCAAAGCACATATATAGCATTCTTATGTCATATGTATAGTAAGCATTCAAGTTGATAAACAAGGTCTAGACATATATATTCAAACCAGAAAAATCATGTATATATCTACCCCTAAAACTCTAATTAAACTATGTCTTATGAAGTCAATCATGTAGAGAAGTGGTTTTGGGTTTCAAATATGGAAATTTCAAGAACCTCCCAAAAGCTTCATTTTAGAGTGACTAAGAAGGATCCAGGCTTATCTTTTCATTTCATGTTTTAAACTTGTTTAAATCCTGGTCAAACCTAGGATTTGACCAAGATTTATGGGCATAAAATTCAAAAAAATCAGAAAAATAAAAAACCAAAGCACATAAGCATATTCAAGTTGATAAACAAGGTTTGGACATATTCAAACCATACAAATCATGTATCTACCCCTAACCCTAAACTCTGTCTTATGAAGTCAAGCATGAAGAGAAGTGGTTTCGGGTTTCAAACATGGAAATATCAAAAACCTCCCAAAAACTTCATTTTAGAGTGACTGAGAAGGTTACATGCTTCCCTTTTCATTTTCATGTTTTAAACTTGTTTAAATCTTGGTCAAACCTAGAATTTGACAAGATTCAAATGGGCATCAAAATTCAAAAAAATCAGAAAAAGAAAAACCAAAGCAATTGTTTTCTTATGTCATATAGTAAGCATTAAAGTTGATAAACAAGGTCTAGACATATTCAACCAGACAAATCATGTATCTATACCCCTAACCCCTAAACTCTGTCTTATGAAGTCAAGCATGTGAAGAGAAGTGGTTTTGGGTTTCAAACATGGAAATTTCAAAAACCTCCCAAAAGCTTCATTTTAGAGTGACTAAGAAGGATACATGCTTCCCTTTTCATTTTCATGTTTTAAACTTGTTTAAATTATCTTGGTCAAACCTAGGATTCGACATGATTCAAATGGGCATCAAAATTAAAAAAAAACAGAAAAAGGAAAAACCAAAGCAATAGTTTTCTTATATATGTCATATAGTAAGCATTAAAGTTGATAAACAAGGTCTAGATATATCCAAACCAGACAAATCATGTATCTACCCCCGGCCTGTCGATCTTATGAAGCTAGTCTACTAGCATGAAGGGAACTCGTTTTCGGTTTCAAACATAGAAATTACAAGAACATCCCAAAAGCTTCTCCATTTTAGAGTGACTACGAAGGATACTGACTTCCCTTTTCATTTTCATGTTTTAAACTTGTTTAAATCTTGGTCAAACCAAGGATTTGACCAAGATTCAAATGGGCCTAAAAATTTAGAAAAAATTCAAAAAGAGAATGAAAAACCAAAGCACATAGCATTCTTATGTCATATGTATAGTAAGCATTCAAGTTGATAAACAAGGTCTAGACATATTCAAACCAAAAAATCATGTATATATCTACCCCTAACCCTAAACTGATCTGTCGATCTTATGGAAGTCAATCATGAAGAGAAGTGGTTTTGGGTTTCAAACATGGAAATTTCAAGAACATCCCAAAAGCTTCATTTTAGAGTGACTAAGAAGGATCCATGCTTACTTACTCATTTTCACGTGTTAAACTTGTCTAAATCTTGGTGAAACCTAGGATTTGACCAAGATATGATTCAAATGCGCAGAAAATTAAAAAAATCAGAAAAATTAAAAACCAAAGTACATAGTCTTCTTATGTCATATAGTAAGCATATTCAAGTTGATAAACAAGGTTTGGACATATTCAAACCATACAAATCATGTATCTATACCCCCTAACCCTAAACTTTTTCTTATGAAGTCAAGCATGAAGAGAAGTGGTTTTGGGTTTCAAAGATGGAAATTTCAAAAACCTCCAAAAACTTCATTTTAGAGTGACTGAGAAGTTAGCATTAAAGTTGATAAACAAGGTTTAGACATATTCAAACCAGACAAATCATGTATCTACCCCTAACCCTAAACTCGGTCTTATGAAGTCTAGCATGAAGAGAATCGTTTTGAGTTTCAAACGTTTAAGCCAAAAGCCCCATTTCAAATATTTCAAACTTATTCAAAGTTGGTTCAAATTTGAAAGACATACAAGTTATAGCACACATAGTGCATACATTTTCACACATACTGCACTAGATGCTAACCCTATAGTTTGAGGCCACTTGGATGAGGTCGAAAAAGTTCTTGGATTAGAATCGTGTTGTTCGAACCCCGTAGTTGGATTTTTTGAACCTTGATCTGTAGTACAGGGCAAAACCCTAGTTTAACCTATTTAATTATAGATTCGTATATCGATTTTTCTACCTTTTTATTATTACTATGCTGCAGATGTGCGTTTGCCCGTCGAGTGAAACTCGGAGGAAGAGGGATCACTCGGAAGGAGAGAAAAAAGGCAGAGCATTATGGTGTCTCCCCTTTTTCGGGTGATGATGATGATGTTGACTGTTGTGCAGGGTTTGTCAGTGCGCAGGACGTGCGAGCGAGCGAGCGAGTCGAGCGAGGCCGAGAATGAGATAGATTTGTTTTTTTTTGTGAGAGGGACAACCGAAGGATCCAGAAGGACCCACGGACTTCCAATACGCATCCTGATGCGTCTTCTCTTGACAAAGAAGATGGCTGGGAGTTGGCGTACCTATTGCACGTGACTTGTGCTCACTCAAGTGTGGGACCTCACGCGTGGGCACCACACGTAAGTGACAGACCTGTTGGTGTAAAAACTCGGTTGATTATAATAGTGCATTAGAACAAAGTTTCCTATGGATTCAAGGGTAGGAAATCCAAGTTAACTCATTTACATGACATTATTTTTTCCATGAAGCAAAGTTAACACTATCAATTGGTACATTTTGGAGTGACTAAGAAGGATCAATGCTTACTTATTCGTTTAATTTCACGTGTTAAACTTGTCTAAATCTTGTTCAAACCTAGGATTTGACCAAGATTCAAATGGGCAGAAAAATAATTAAAAAACAGAAAAATGAAAAACCAAATCACATAGTCTTCTTATGTCATATAGTAAGCATTCAAGTTGATAAACAAGGTCTAGACATATTCAAACCAGACAAATCATGTATCTATACCCCTAACCCCTAAACTCTGTCTTATGAAGTCAAGCATGTGAAGAGAAGTGGTTTTGGGTTTCAAACATCGAAATTTCAAAAACCTCCCAAAAGCTTCATTTTAGAGTGACTAAGAAGGATACATGCTTCAAAAAAATGAAAAACCAAGGCACATAGTCTTCTTATGTCATATAGTAAGCATTCAATTAAGTTGATAAACAAGCTCTAGACATATTCAAACCAGAAAAATCATGATGTATCTACCCCCTATATATCCCTAAACCCTAACTTATGAAGTCAAGCATGAAGAGAAGTGGTTTTTGGTTTAAATCATGGAAATTTCAAAAACCCTCCCAAGAGCTTCATTTTGGAGTGACTAATTAAGAAGCATACATGCTTACCTTTTCATATTCATGTTTTAAACTTGTTCAAATCTAGGTCAACAAACCTAGGATTTGACGAAGAATCAAATGGGTATAAAAAATTTAAAAACAAGCTCTAGATAAGCTCAAGTTGAAAAACAAGTTCTAGACATATTCCAACCAGAAAAATCATGTATGTACCCCCTATATATATATCCCTAAACCCTGACTTATGAAGTCAAGCATGAAGAGAAGTGGTTTTTGGTTTCAATCATGGAAATTTCAAAAACCCTCCCAAGAGCTTCATTTTGGAGTGGCTAAGAAGGATAGATACTTAATTTTTCATATTTATGTTTTAAACTAGTTTAAATCATGGTCAAACCTAGGATTTGACCAAGATTCAAATGGGCATAAAAATTCAAAATAAATGAAAATAAATGAAAAACCAAGGCACGTAGTCTTCTTATGTCATATAGTAAGCATTCAATTAAGTTGATAAACAAGGTCTAGACATATTCAAACCAGAAACATCATGTATCTAGCTACCCTAGCCCTAAACTCTGTCTTATGAAGTCAAGCATGCATGAAGAGAAGTCGTGGTTTTTGGTTTCAAACATGGAAATTTTAAAAACCCTACCAAGATCTACATTTTGGAGTGACTAAGAAGGATATATGCTTAATTTTTCCTATTCATGTTTTATTAAACTTGTTTAAATCATGGTCAAACCTAGGATTTGACCAAGATTCAAATGGGCATAAAAATTCAGAAAAAACAAAAAATGGAAAATCAAGGCACATAGTCTTCTTATGTCACATTAGTAAGCATTCAATTAAGTTGATAAACAAGGTCTAGATATATTCAAACCAGAGAAATCATGTATCTACCCCTAACCCTAAACTCTATCTCATGAAGTCAAGCATGAAGATATGTGGTTTTTGGTTTAAAACATGGAAATTTCAAAAACCCTCCCAAGAGCTTCATTTTGGAGTGACTAAGAAGGATATATGCTTAATTTTTCATATTCATGTTTTCAACTTGTTTAAATCATGGTCAAACTTAGGATTTGACCAAGATTCAAATGGGCATAAAATTAAAAAAACAATAAAATGAAAAACCAATGCACATAGTCTTCTTATGTCATATATATAGTAAGCATTCAATTAAGTTGATAACAAGGTCTAGACATATTCAAACGAGAAAAATCATGTATCAAGCTACCCCTAACCCCAAACTCTGTCTTATGAAGTCAAGCATGAAGAGAAGTACGTGGTTTTTTGGTTTCAAACATGGAAATTTCAAAAACCCTCTCAAGAGCTTCATTTTGGAGTGACTACGAAGGATACATGCTTAATTTTCATATTCATGTTTTAAACTTGTTTAAATCATGGTCAAACCTAGGATTTGACCAAGATTCAAATGGGCATAATTTAAAAAAATGTAAAATCAAGGCACATAGTCTTCTTATGTCATATAGTAAGCATTCAATTAAGTTGATAAACAAGGTCTAGACATATCAAACCAGAAAAATCATGTATCTACCCCTATATATCCCCAAACTCTGTCTTTATGAAGTCAAGCATGAAGAGAAGTGGTTTTTTGGTTTCAAGCATGGAAATTTCAAAAACCTCCCCAAACTTCATTTTAGAGTGACTAAGAAGGATACAAGCTTGCCTTTTCATTTTCATGTTTTAAACTTGTTTAAATTATCTTGGTCAAATCTAGGATTTGACAAGATTCAAATGGGCAAACATATGATAAGTGATGCAAATATCATTTCTAAGTGCGGGCAAACCAGAGATATGTGGTTTTTGGTTTCAAACATATTCAAACGAGAGAAATCATGTATCTACCCCCTAACACTAAACTCTGTCTCATGAAGTCAAGCGCATGCATGAAGATATGTGGTTTTTGGTTTCAAACATGGAAATTTCAAAAACCCTCCCAAGAGCTTCATTTCGAAGTGATTAATTAAGAAGCATACATGCATGCTTACTTTTTCATATTCATGTTTTAAACTTATTCAAATCTTGGTGAAACCTAGGATTTGACCAAGATTCAAATGGGTATAAAAATTAAAAAAAAACAAAAAAGGTCTTCTTATGTTATATAGTAGGCATTCAATTAAGTTGATAAACAAGTTCTAGACATATTCAAACAAGAAAAATCATGCATGTATCTACCCATAACCCTAAACTTTGTTTCATGAAGTCAAGCATGAAGATATGTGGTTTTTGGTTTCGAACATGGAAATTCAAAAACCCTCCCAAGAGCTTCATTTTGAAGTGACTAAGAAGCATACATGCTTACTTTTTCATATTCATGTTTTTAACTTATTCAAATCTTGGTGGAACCAAGGATTTGACAAAGATTCAAATGGGTATAAAAATTCAAAAAAAACAAGGTCTTCTCTTATGTTATATAGTAAGCATTCAATTAATTTGATAAACAAGGTCTAAACATATTCAAACCAGGAAAATCATGTATCTACCACCTAACCCTAAACTCTGTCTTATGAAGTCAAGCATGCATGAAGAGAAGTGGTTTTTGGTTTCAAGCATGGAAATTTCCATGTTTGAAACCCAAAACCACTTCTCTTCATATGCTTGACTTCATATGACAGAGTTTAGCGTTAGGGGGTAGATACATGATTTTTTGGTTTGAATATGTCCAAACCTTGTTTATCAACTTGAATGTGTAATATATATATGACATAAGAAGACTGCATGCTTTGGTTTTTCATTTTTTGATTTTTTTGAAATTTTAAGCCCATCTGATTCTTTGTCAAATAATAGGTTTGACCAAGATTTAAACATGTTTAAAACATGAAAATGAAAAAGGTAAGCCTCCATCCTTCTTAGTCACTCCAAAATGAAGCTTTTTGGAGGGTTTTTGAAAATTCCATGTTTGAAACCCAAAACGACTTCTCTTCGTGCTTGACTTGATAAGACAGAGTTTTGGGTTAGGGGTAGATACATGATTTTTCCGGTTTGAATATGTCTAGACCTTGTTTATCAACTTAAATGCTAACTATATGACATCAGAATGGGCATAAAAATTTAAAAAATTTAAAAATGTAAAACCAAAATTTAATTGGGAGGAAAGGGTACATGAATTACAATTAAAAAACAAGGTAACTTAAATACTTGGATGCCCCAAGATGTGTGGAAGCCCAAAACAATGGCAAAACATATCATGTGCGCATGCTGCATCCAATTCAAGTAGAACACATAGTAGGCACCGATAGTTTGACCTAAATTTGAAATCAAAGAGAAGGTGGTTAGAAAAAATCAAAATTGGCAAAGCAAAGCATGAAATCAAAAAATTGTGATGCACTCTAGCTATGAAAATTATCAAACAATGCAAACCAAAATGATTTTTTAGAGGAATACTAGTTCAACTTATTTAATTTTTTATTTGTAGGCCAAAATCAAACCCCGTAGTTGGATTTTTTTTTCAACTTGATCTGTAGTACTGGGGAAAACCCTAGTTTATAACCTATTTAATAATAGATTCGTAGTCGATTCTTTTACTTTTTTATTATTACTATGCAGCACATGTGTGTTTGCCCGTCGAGTGAAACTCGGAGGAAGAGGAATCACTCGGAAGGAGAAGAAGGGAGAGCAGTCACGGGGCCCCTCTTATTGATGGTGTATATTCTTTTTCTGGTGATGTTGACTGTTGTGCAGGGTTTGTCAGTGCGCAGGAGGTGCGAGCGAGCGAGCGAGTCGAGCGAGGCCGAGAATGAGAGAGATTTGTTTTTTTGTGAGAGGGACAACCGAAGGATCCAGAAGGACCCACAGACTTCCAATACGCATCCTGATGCGTCTTCTCTTGACAAAGAAGATGGCTGGGAGTTGGCGTACCTATTGCACGTGACTTGTGCTCACTCAAGTGTGGGACCACACGCGTGGGCACCACACGTAAGTGACAGACCTGTTGGTGTAAAAACTTGGTTGATTATTATAGTGCATTAGAACAAAGTTTCCTATGGATTCAAGGGTAGGAAATCCAAGTTAACTCATTTACATGACATTATTTTTTCCATGAAGCAAAGTTAACACTATCAATTGGTACATTTTGGAGTGACTAAGAAGGATCAATGCTTACTTATTCGTTTAATTTCACGTGTTAAACTTGTCTAAATCTTGTTCAAACCTAGGATTTGACCAAGATTCAAATGGGCAGAAAAATAATTAAAAAACAGAAAAATGAAAAACCAAATCACATAGTAAGCATTCAAGTTGATAAACAAGGTCTAGACATATTCAAACCAGACAAATCATGTATCTATACCCCTAACCCCTAAACTCTGTCTTATGAAGTCAAGCATGTGAAGAGAAGTGGTTTTGGGTTTGGGGGTATATATACATGATTTTTATTGTTTAAATATATATAGACTTTGTTGATCAACATGAATGCTTAATTACTATATGACATAAGAAGTTTATGTGCTTTGGTGTTTCATTTTTTTGATTTCTTTTTTGAATTTTTATGCCCATTTGAATCTTGGTCAAATCCTAGGTTTGACAAAGATTTAAACAAGTTTGAAACATGAAAATGAAAAAGTAAGCTTGGATCCTTCTTAGTCACTCCAAAATGAAGCTTTTGGGTGGGTTTTTGAAATTTCCATGTTTGAAACCCAAAACCACTTCTTCTCTTCATGCTTGACTTCATAAGACAACGTTTAGGGTTAGGGGGTAGATACATGATTTTTCTGGTTTGAATATGTCTAGACTTCGTTGATCAACTTGAATGCTTAGTATATTACATAAGAAGACTATGTGGTTTGGTTTTTGATTTTCTTGATTTTGTTTGATTTTTTATGACCATTTGAATCTTGGTCAAATCCTAGGTTTGACCAAGATTTAAACAAGTTTAAAACATGAAAATGAAAAAGTAAGCATGGATCCTTCTTAGTCATGACAATGAGTTAACTTGGCTTTACTACCCTTGATGAATCCATAGGAAACTTTTTGTACTAATGCAGTATAATATTCTGGTTTGAATATGTCTAGACCTTGTTTATCAACTTAATTTGAAAGACATACAAGTTATAGCACACATAGTGCATACATTTTCACACATACTGCACTAGATGCTAACCCTATAGTTTGAGGCCATTTGGATGAGGTCGAAAAAATTCTTGGATTAGAATCGTGTTGTTCGAACCCCGTAGTTGGATTTTTTTGAACCCTTGATCTTTAGAACTGGGCAAAACCCAAGTTTAACCATGCAAGATTCAAATGGCCCTAAAAATTCAGAAAAAAATCAAAAGAATGAAAAACCAAAGCACATATATAGCATTCTTATGTCATATGTATAGTAAGCATTCAAGTTGATAAACAAGGTCTAGACATATATATTCAAACCAGAAAAATCATGTATATATCTACCCCTAAAACTCTAATTAAACTATGTCTTATGAAGTCAATCATGTAGAGAAGTGGTTTTGGGTTTCAAATATGGAAATTTCAAGAACCTCCCAAAAGCTTCATTTTAGAGTGACTAAGAAGGATCCAGGCTTATCTTTTCATTTCATGTTTTAAACTTGTTTAAATCCTGGTCAAACCTAGGATTTGACCAAGATTTATGGGCATAAAATTCAAAAAAATCAGAAAAATAAAAAACCAAAGCACATAAGCATATTCAAGTTGATAAACAAGGTTTGGACATATTCAAACCATACAAATCATGTATCTACCCCTAACCCTAAACTCTGTCTTATGAAGTCAAGCATGAAGAGAAGTGGTTTCGGGTTTCAAACATGGAAATATCAAAAACCTCCCAAAAACTTCATTTTAGAGTGACTGAGAAGGTTACATGCTTCCCTTTTCATTTTCATGTTTTAAACTTGTTTAAATCTTGGTCAAACCTAGAATTTGACAAGATTCAAATGGGCATCAAAATTCAAAAAAATCAGAAAAAGAAAAACCAAAGCAATTGTTTTCTTATGTCATATAGTAAGCATTAAAGTTGATAAACAAGGTCTAGACATATTCAACCAGACAAATCATGTATCTATACCCCTAACCCCTAAACTCTGTCTTATGAAGTCAAGCATGTGAAGAGAAGTGGTTTTGGGTTTCAAACATGGAAATTTCAAAAACCTCCCAAAAGCTTCATTTTAGAGTGACTAAGAAGGATACATGCTTCCCTTTTCATTTTCATGTTTTAAACTTGTTTAAATTATCTTGGTCAAACCTAGGATTCGACATGATTCAAATGGGCATCAAAATTAAAAAAAACAGAAAAAGGAAAAACCAAAGCAATAGTTTTCTTATATATGTCATATAGTAAGCATTAAAGTTGATAAACAAGGTCTAGATATATCCAAACCAGACAAATCATGTATCTACCCCCGGCCTGTCGATCTTATGAAGCTAGTCTACTAGCATGAAGGGAACTCGTTTTCGGTTTCAAACATAGAAATTACAAGAACATCCCAAAAGCTTCTCCATTTTAGAGTGACTACGAAGGATACTGACTTCCCTTTTCATTTTCATGTTTTAAACTTGTTTAAATCTTGGTCAAACCAAGGATTTGACCAAGATTCAAATGGGCCTAAAAATTTAGAAAAAATTCAAAAAGAGAATGAAAAACCAAAGCACATAGCATTCTTATGTCATATGTATAGTAAGCATTCAAGTTGATAAACAAGGTCTAGACATATTCAAACCAAAAAATCATGTATATATCTACCCCTAACCCTAAACTGATCTGTCGATCTTATGGAAGTCAATCATGAAGAGAAGTGGTTTTGGGTTTCAAACATGGAAATTTCAAGAACATCCCAAAAGCTTCATTTTAGAGTGACTAAGAAGGATCCATGCTTACTTACTCATTTTCACGTGTTAAACTTGTCTAAATCTTGGTGAAACCTAGGATTTGACCAAGATATGATTCAAATGCGCAGAAAATTAAAAAAATCAGAAAAATTAAAAACCAAAGTACATAGTCTTCTTATGTCATATAGTAAGCATATTCAAGTTGATAAACAAGGTTTGGACATATTCAAACCATACAAATCATGTATCTATACCCCCTAACCCTAAACTTTTTCTTATGAAGTCAAGCATGAAGAGAAGTGGTTTTGGGTTTCAAAGATGGAAATTTCAAAAACCTCCAAAAACTTCATTTTAGAGTGACTGAGAAGTTAGCATTAAAGTTGATAAACAAGGTTTAGACATATTCAAACCAGACAAATCATGTATCTACCCCTAACCCTAAACTCGGTCTTATGAAGTCTAGCATGAAGAGAATCGTTTTGAGTTTCAAACGTTTAAGCCAAAAGCCCCATTTCAAATATTTCAAACTTATTCAAAGTTGGTTCAAATTTGAAAGACATACAAGTTATAGCACACATAGTGCATACATTTTCACACATACTGCACTAGATGCTAACCCTATAGTTTGAGGCCACTTGGATGAGGTCGAAAAAGTTCTTGGATTAGAATCGTGTTGTTCGAACCCCGTAGTTGGATTTTTTTGAACCTTGATCTGTAGTACAGGGCAAAACCCTAGTTTAACCTATTTAATTATAGATTCGTATATCGATTTTTCTACCTTTTTATTATTACTATGCTGCAGATGTGCGTTTGCCCGTCGAGTGAAACTCGGAGGAAGAGGGATCACTCGGAAGGAGAGAAAAAAGGCAGAGCATTATGGTGTCTCCCCTTTTTCGGGTGATGATGATGATGTTGACTGTTGTGCAGGGTTTGTCAGTGCGCAGGACGTGCGAGCGAGCGAGCGAGTCGAGCGAGGCCGAGAATGAGATAGATTTGTTTTTTTTTGTGAGAGGGACAACCGAAGGATCCAGAAGGACCCACGGACTTCCAATACGCATCCTGATGCGTCTTCTCTTGACAAAGAAGATGGCTGGGAGTTGGCGTACCTATTGCACGTGACTTGTGCTCACTGAAGTGTGGGACCTCACGCGTGGGCACCACACGTAAGTGACAGACCTGTTGGTGTAAAAACTCGGTTGATTATAATAGTGCATTAGAACAAAGTTTCCTATGGATTCAAGGGTAGGAAATCCAAGTTAACTCATTTACATGACATTATTTTTTCCATGAAGCAAAGTTAACACTATCAATTGGTACATTTTGGAGTGACTAAGAAGGATCAATGCTTACTTATTCGTTTAATTTCACGTGTTAAACTTGTCTAAATCTTGTTCAAACCTAGGATTTGACCAAGATTCAAATGGGCAGAAAAATAATTAAAAAACAGAAAAATGAAAAACCAAATCACATAGTCTTCTTATGTCATATAGTAAGCATTCAAGTTGATAAACAAGGTCTAGACATATTCAAACCAGACAAATCATGTATCTATACCCCTAACCCCTAAACTCTGTCTTATGAAGTCAAGCATGTGAAGAGAAGTGGTTTTGGGTTTCAAACATCGAAATTTCAAAAACCTCCCAAAAGCTTCATTTTAGAGTGACTAAGAAGGATACATGCTTCCCTTTACATTTTCATGTTTTAAACTTGTTTAAATTATCTTGGTCAAACCTAGGATTTGACGAAGATACAAATGGGTGGGCACAAAATTCAAAAAAATCAGAAAAATGAAAAACCAAATCACATAGTCTTCTTATGTCATATCGTAAGCAATCAAGTTGATAAACAAGGTCTAGATATATCCAAACCAGACAAATCATGTATCTACCCCCTGTCGATCTTATGAAGTCTAGCATGAAGGGAAGTCGTTTTGGGTTTCAAACATTGAAATTTAAAGAACATCCCAAAAGCTTCATTTTAGAGTGACTAAGAAGGATACAGACTTCCCTTTTCATTTTCATGTTTTAAATTTGTTTAAATCTTGGTCAAACCAAGGATTTGACCAAGATTCAAATGGCCCTAAAAATTCAGAAAAAAATGAAAAGAATGAAAAACCAAAGCACATAACATTCTTATGTCATATGTATAGTAAGGCATTCAAGTTGATATACAAGGTCTAGACATATATATTCAAACCTAGGATTTGACTAAGATTCAAATGGGCATAACAAATTCAAAAAACAAAAACCAAACACATAGTCTTCTGATGTCATATAGCAAGCATTCAAGTTGATAAACAAGGTCTAGACATATTCAAACCAGAAAAATCCGGTATCTACCCCTAACCCTAAACTCTGTCTTATGAAGTCAATCACGAAGAGAAGTCGTTTTGGGTTTCAAACATGGAAATTTCAAAAACCCTCCCAAAAGCTTCATTTTGGAGTGAATAAGAAGGATCCAGGCTTACTTTTCATTTTCATGTTTTATACTTGTTTAAATCTTGGTCAAACCTAGGATTTGACCAGGATTCAAATGGGCATAACAAATTCAAAAAAATAAAAACCAAACACATAGTCTTCTGATGTCATATAGCAAGCATTCAAGTTGATAAACAAGCTAGGTCTAGACATATTCAAACCAGAAAATTCATGTATCTACCCCCTAACCCTAAACTCTATCTTATGAAGTCAAGCACGAAGAGATGTCGTTTTGGGTTTCAAACATGGAAATTTCAAAAACCCTTCCAAAAGCTTCATTTTGGAGTGAATAAGAAGTCAAGCACGAAGAGAAGTCGTTTTCATGTTTTAAACTTGCTTAAATCCTGGTCAAACCTAGGATTTGACCAAGATTCAAATGGGCATAAAATATAAAAAAAACAGAAAATGAAAAACCAAAGCACATAGTCTTCTTATGTCATATAGTAAGCATTAAAGTTGATAAACAAGGTCTAGACATATTCAAACAAGAAAAATCATGTATCTACCCCTAACCCTAAACTCTATCTTATGTAGTCAAACATGAAGAGAAGAAGTGGTTTTGGGTTTCAAACTTGGAAATTTCAAGAACCTCCCAAAAGCTTCATTTTAGAGTGTCTAAGAAGGATCCATGCTTACCTTTTCATTTTTCATGTGTTAAACTTGTTTAAATCTTGGTCAAATCTACAAATGGGCATGAAAATTCAAAAAAGAAATCAAAAAATGGAAATAGATGGGCATAAAAATACATTTTTTGCCAACATTGTGAATAAGTAAAATGGTACACTGATATCATTTTGCATATATAGGAGTAAAAAACTTGAGTATTCAAAGTTGATGGCCGTGAGAAGATTCACATACAGTATGTGCCAAAATATGTCTTCACAAGAAAGTTCGCTACAGATCCTGCATGAACCCTTCCCAAGTGGGTACAAAAACAAGCAAACTCATACAGTTTAATTTTGAATTCATTAGGATAAAGCTCAATTATAAAACCATATGTAGATGTGGATCGAGATAAAACACTGCAACTTGATTTGGACATCTTTCAGGGTCTAGCGTACATGTGAAAATTGAAGTGGTTGTAGATTGGTAGAGACACTTCACAAAAGACCACTCGTTTTGCCCTCCTTGTGCACAGATGAAATGGGGAATCCATTTTTTATTGCCAACACATGACCCAAAAAATCTACTACTACATCCCCGTTTGAAAATATATAGGTGTCTCACTTATGTCTTGATACATGCATTTTAGTCAGAGATACATATGTATCCATACAAATTTGAGATGCATATTTTTAACCTAGGGGCATATATGAATCTTTAGCAGGTGCGTTTTTTTACTAATCCATATGGAATATTTTGATAAAACCCTTTTAGAAGGCTTTGTTAAGGCCTCAAGGACAATGAGTTGGGAGGAGGCCAGGTAGACTGTAGCTAGGCATTGATTCGGAATTTATGATGCTTGCGACTTGCTTGCGTGGCTTGTTGATTTCCCAGGTGACGCAGCTTTTTTTGACTGCCCAGCCATGGATAGGTCATAGGAGTGCAGAGCTGTAGGCGGTGCGGATAAGTACGCGGGGCATTGATGATGTAGGTGTGTTCGGTTGCCCACGCGAGTGCAGAGCTGTAGGGTTATGCGAGTAGGCCTTTAAACTGGGAGGTGGCACAAGAAGATTTTAGTAAGGAATGGTTCCTTTCCAGAGGAATGGAATGGTTCCATCCCCGCGTTCGGTTTGGACAAAAAGGAGGTACAGAATGGTACTGTTTTTTGTTCGGTTGGAGGAATTGGAGAGCAGAACGGAATGTGGTTAAACTAAACTTTTGTCTAAGAATCGTAATTAACAATGGCAAATAGCCTTTTAAATCTTAAAATCGTAATTAACAACGCCTAATGGCCTTTTTAATCTTAAAATCGTAATTAATGTTATTTTTTGTATGGTCGGGGAATTTGGAGAGTAGAACGGAATGAAGTTAAAGTTTAATCTTTTGTCTAAATATCGTAATTAATAGTGGCCTTTTTAATCTCAAAATCATAATTAACAACAACTAATAATTTTTTTGGTTGGATTAGTGAAGTGCTTTGTAATTAATAGCGGCTAAGTAACAGCCGTTCCACCACATTCCACCGATTCGGTGGAATGGGTGCATTCTGCATATGGGGAGAATATTCCCTTTCGAGGAACCACTCGGTTCCGTTCCATTCCACAACCGAACACAAGAATGGGCTCTAGGTGCGGAACGGTTCCATTCCATTCCACTTGGTTCTGGAACCGAACACACCCTAAATGCGTTGCAATGGAAAATGACAGTGTGTGGTGGCCTGATGGTGAAGAAGAAAGGTCGGGCGAAGAGTTGTTGGCTAGAGTCGGTTTTATACGAATCGACGAGGTGCGGGATAGTTTGATTTTAAGGGCTCCTTTCATTCACAGGATAGGGAAATCATAGGAGTAGGAATGTAGGATTGGGATTTGGGATGACATGTGTAGTTAAATCCTATAATAAGATGAGTTGCGTTTGATTGCGCCAAATGAATTTTTCCATGAGGTAGGACCAAATATTTAATCCTATACTAGGATTTGCACTACTTGATGATTCCTATAGGATTATTTCCTATTGGATATGTTCATATGAATCAAACTACTAGTGTAGGAAATATTCCTATAAGATCTAAATCCTATTATCTTATACCAACCTAATATGAATCAAAGAAGCCCTAAAGGATTTTCGAAGGAATCATGTACGAAGTATGATTTTTCTAAGTCACCCAACATATATACTAGGAATAGAACTAAGTAGTACCATATACTTAGGCCCACATGCACAAATATTAAGTGTGGATTGAGGAAGTCGACAACTTGGGAAAAAACTTTCGCAACTGCACACCTATGTTACCACCCTTGCGACGCTAATTGTCGTAGAGCTGACCTAGAACGAACTCTTGTCTCGGTTAACATGAGAGAGATAAGGGATAAATACAATTGTGATACACTTTCCTAATATTTTGTTGAATGAGATAATCTTGTGTTTTCCTAATAGGGTTAATTAAGTACACATTTGGCAGCTCGTGTGTTGCATACGTTGGTGAACTTTAGACCCCAACTATATATTATTATTTGAACTCACCTCTAACACTTAATTATGTATAATAAGGTCCCTAACTGACCTCAAACACAATTAGGTATAACAGCGGTCCATAACTAACCTCAAACACTTAATTAGGTCTAACATTGCCCCCTTAGACTACCCACAATGGGAGTATCATAGGTAGTACACTATCATGCATCTCATGCTTGCAAAAAAGCTGATGTGGCACTGCAATTAAAGATGAGAGAGAGGATTATAATATCATAGGTAGATACCGTATCATAGCACGTAGTACTAGAAAATTTAATGTTAAATAATCTTGTACATAGATCTGCATTGAGATTCTACAAATCAATTAATATAAGAAGATTATGATACTAGTACATGATACCATGCATCGTTGACATAGTAACATGTAGTATTAATTGTATCATACACACCATACTTTTATATATGATACTATGCATTGTGACTAGTATTACTGACCTCATATATACGCTTACTTAGGTCAAACAATGGTCTTTTAAGTAGTATCGGTTTAATGAAGGTTGACCTATTTTTAACTTCATTTGTGCACTAGTAGATATGATTTGGCCCATTTTTATCCATAGGCTCATCTGATGTGATGTCTGCTATATATATTGTCTTCGATGAGTATCACGCGCATTACATACTCATACCATAGAACGAAGATGAAACCCCTTACCCTCAGCGACGTACGCAACATGGTGTTTGGGTTGAATGGCCCACCCTATTTTAAAATGTTTTAGTTAATTAATTATGTAAAAAATTATCACATATAAAGTGGAAAAAAGAAAATTAGTAAGGTGTGCCCACCTGGCCTACGGTTGTTTTGTGCGTCCTCCACTGCGTACTCCTCTTGATCTGTGACGATGAACATAGTTCTTTAGAACACATGCAACACTTACAGTTGATAGGCCGTTGCAAAGCTAATCAATGATAAAACCTGCTTTTATAATCCATTGTACTTTGATTTAATTAGTCCCTCTAATGGACCCCAACTATGTGTGCTTGAGATTTAGCAAAATGCTTTGCCGCCGTGCCACATAACAAATAATAAACAGACCAATCAAGTTTTTATCATTGCTAGACCTAACTAAGTGTTCAAGTGCTCAATTTTGACCACATTAGAGTTGAGGGGCCAAACATAATTCTTAAATACGTGAGGGACCGAACATATACTTCTAAACACCCGAGGGACAAGACAAATTTGAGTACTATTGTTATTATTAGACTAGTCACAATGGGGAGTATCATATAATAGTATCATGCATATGATACTAATGTACGATATTATTTTCACAGTCCATAGTATCATCATGTAGTAGTATAATATGTTACATGTATTTAGGGATTTGTAGAATCTCAATACAAAAGTGTGTACAAGATTTGTTTGGCAGTAATTTTTCTAGTTCTACATGATATGATACGATATCTACCTATGATACCACTATCGTCTCTTTCATCATTAACTGATATGACGCATCAACATTTTGCATGCATGTAGTGCATGATACTACTTATGATATTGCCATTGCGAGTAGTCTCCCTTTGTCCTAGAGTACAATGCCAATTTGTTTTCAGAGGCAAACTTAGACTAATACTTGGGCCCGCCAATTATGAGTTGCATGTCATTCAAAACTATATCATCGGATGCTTGTTTCGATGAACTTTCCAATGGTATATTTTGCGGATGTCATAAAATTAGGCTGGTCATACTATTTCTATAGTGGGTAGTATCATGGAGTAGTATCATAGTAATGCTACATTTATTATTTTTTAGAATCTCAATGCAAATTTGTGTACAAGATTTGTTTAGCATTAAGTTTTCTCGTTGTTTGCGCTATGATACAGTATCTACCTATGTTACACTAATCTCCTCTCTCCTACTTAATTAGCTGCCACATCAACATTTTTGTGGGACCAATGTGTATGATACTAGCTATGATACTAGCACTATCATGTGGGTACCTAAATCTCGAGTCAAAGTTTGACACGAAACCGATGTGGACTTTATTCATGGTGGAAGGGAGTAACAATCATAAGCACATTATTATTATTGTTTGAACAACATTTTATTTGATGTGCCATAAGAAGTTTAGAAACTCCTAGCCTGCGGAGGTGGCGTTTTGGCACACGCGTGCATATGCACCAATTATAGAAAATGATTAAAAAAATTATATAAATGTTAATTTTTTTGGTATACATTGTGACATCATATGTTCGTTCACAAGTTTTCGTGGAAAAACGACATTTTGTGTGGCGTGTAAAAAAAGGCAAAAAATATACTGTACGTAGTCGTGTTACAACATCAAAATTTGTCTTTTTTATAGGAGCCACATAATTTTTTTGTGAGAAAACTTGTGTACCAACATAAAATGTCTAGATATACATGTAAAATTTTAGTTTAGAATTTTTTGACACTTTGAAATATGGATTCACATAATGGGAGCATATGCTCCTATGAGGCAAAGTGCATTTCCGCTAGCCCCCGCCATTTCTTATATCTCTATATTGTCTATATATCTATACCTCTACCTCTACCCCCTTGGATTCCTGAACAGACGTACAGTACTAGTAGGGCCTACTATTTATTATTATTACATACTCTCAAAAAAAAACCTACTGCAGCCAAAATTTAATATCATCGAGCGGTAAAATTCCCCGCCAACGCCCAAATATCTCGCGCCGCAAAGTTTCAGATCTGCGAATATTTTTTTCCTCAAAAGAAGGACTGCGAAATTCCCTTCTACTCCTCTATCGCCCAGCTTCGCCCAGCTTCGCCCTAGTTTCGCCCGCAAGCCCTCAGAGAAACCGCCCCTCTTGCCTACCTCCAGACCTTCCCGGCCGCCGCACTTCGCCGTTCAAGCTGCCACGGCTTCAAACCCCGAGGCTGCCCTATCCGCTTGATCCGCACCTACTCCGGCGTCCACCGCACCGTATCTCGTTCGCCGACTCTATCGACCACCGCACCTGACCAGCTTCGCCGACACCGACGCCCCCGTGCACTGCACATCATCTGCTTCACCGACCTTCTAGTTCGGCCGGCGCGCTGAACACTTCATCGACCGCCCAGCATGTCCTTCTCCGACCCCCCAAGATCTGCTTCCCCGGCACCCACCGCAACAGCAGTCCCCTCGCCGACCTCCACGTCACCCGTAAGAACGCGGAACACGTCTAAACGCCGCCCAGAAATAGGTAACCAGACATCCCTGCGCGTTTTGTTCTGTTAGGAGTATTGCAGCTGACTGTATTTCTGAATTCGTGCTATATTTCTAACTTACAAGTGCTTTCGTTGATAACCACCTCATCCTTTAGGTTTAAACACGACGCATAAGTATGTTTTTCCGTGACCAAACCCACCCATTCGCTGAAACTCTACATGGTATCAGAGCCTAGGTTTCCTTCCTGCTAGCCGCCACAAACAGTACCAAACAAGTTCTTCCTTTGATCACAAAACCCACCGTTGAGATGTAGAAATCCAGGCGGCGGGAGGCCGCATCAGGTGCTCTGCGTGGGTTGCGGCTATCACACACAGCGATGTGAGCTGTGTGAGATCGGCGGCTGCTCGCGCGGGGAGAAAGAAGAGGGTGAAGATCGTTTTGGTTTAGAAAGGAGAGAAGAGGAAGTGAATCCGTGGCAGAGAGATCTGGATCCGTGTGAGGGGCAGAAGTTGGAGGCGTGCGGAGTGGGGCGAGCCTTTGAGCGCAGGGCGGAGCCGGAGGTTGGTGCTGGACGTTGACCAGCGCGAGCCGGTCGATGTGGCCAGGTGCGGTCCGCCAGGTTGGCCAGGGCGCGCAGACGAGGCGCCATCCGAGTGGAAGTGAGGAGAAAATGGAGATGTGAGGCTGTGAGGATATGTGGTGATGGAGTTGATGAGGCTGCGGTTGAGTCGTGATGGAGTTGATGAGGCTGCGGTTTAGTGGTGATGGTGATGGTTGTGGATATGTCCAGGGGAAAGGCATGCGTGCCTGAGGTGAGACTGGTTGAGGCCTGACCGGGGGATAGGCATGGGTGCTTGAGGAGTGGATGGTTGAGGCAGGAGTTGGCTGGGGGTTTGTGGGAGAGACGGAAGAGGTGGCCGGGCAGAGTGGAGAAGAGAGGCTGAGGACATTGAGGCGAGTGTGGATGGTTCTGCGGAACTTGTGTGGTGAGGCAGCCGGGGTTGTTGAGGACGTGTATGGTTAGGAGTTGTGCGTATCCCAGATGGTTGAAGCTGGATATCTTCGCTGCTGATGAAGAGATGAATCGAGATGACAAGATGATGGAAAGTGCAATGCTGTCATGTATCCTAGGAGTTATGCTGAATGTTCATTACTGGTAGTTGTCATATGTGTCATGTTGTTGTTGCAAGATGGCCATGGTTGTTTACCCATGATCATCTTGAGGGGGTGTGTTGGACCATGAGTGAGTTTAGTAGTAGCGCTGTAGTAATATTGTATCCAGTGTGAGGCCCATAGAGGCCCATGTCCAGTAGTATTGTAACCCTAACTCAGATGATATAAATACACAGTGTGGTGGTCTGAGTAACCTAACCCACCCATTCGCTGAAACTCTACAAAATATGAGCCACCAATCATGAGCCGTTGAATGCTCTACATGTCCACGATTGACAACAACAACAACAAAGCCTTTATTCCCAAACAAGTTGGGGTAGGCTATACAAGTCCACAATTGACACGATTACAATTTCTCACTATTTGGCCGTAGGCTACTGCTCTAGTTACATCATGTTTGATATCTTTCTGCGATCCTGTATTACATGTTTATGCACGTCATAATGCTTCTACTACTATTTGGTGTCAATTTAATTATAGCAAAGCCGTGACTCGTAACTGTTTGTTGTTATTACACGTGCAGCAGGCACATCTTACACTCATAAACGTAGAGTAAAGCTCGCCTATAATCATGTAAGTACCTGCTGTTTTTTGTATATTGCTTAATGCAAACTTCTATATCTTGGACCTGTTTCTGTTTACAATTGGCCTCTCCTTCATGCAGAGGAGAAACAGTGAGGCACCAGGTGACAAAGGATTAACTTGTCAATGCCTACAGATTGTAGACTAGGGTTTTGCTAGAAGTAGAGGGCAAGTAGATCTCGAAGGTTTAGGCGAAAAGTACTCGACGATTATGAAAACTAGGGTTATGTTGACAGTAGATTCGATCCTTTCTTTGTCCCTCGACTCCCCCTTATATAGGAGGTGGAGCCGAGGGTTTCGTATTGTACAAGTTACAGAGTCCGGGACGGTTTCTAACTCGTCCCGCCAGATTACAAATAATACTTCCTATTACAACTCTAGCTTTCCTTAATACATCTTGGGCTCCCGAATCTTCTTATTCTTCGGATAGTGGGCCTTCAGTAAATCCCGGGTACTATCTATGGCAGGCCCATTTGGGGTGCCTATGTCAGTAGCCCCCGAGATTTTGCTTGAATCGTAGAGTCAGGGAAAATCTCTCCCGTTTATTTTTGTTCGAGAGCTTTTATCCATACTCCTTCACATAAAATTCTATATTGTACAGGGATAATGGTAGTTGGGGCTAGTTCATCTGACGGATCAGGTACTAGTTAACTGCTCTAGTGGCAATCCGCAAAAACCTACTTCAAGATCACGTCCCCGGACATGATCTCGGGATACTGGTGTAAACTTCGACAGGTGCCGCTTAAGGTCTTACCATTCTGTCGAGTCCCAGTCAAATTTATCGGGTACCTAACGCGTCCGTTAGGATTTTTCTTCGTATCTGTTGATACGGATAAAAGTAGCAGAGCGCAGTCTTTGGCGATGCCACGCCCAGCAGAACGGATCTGGGGTCTTACCTTCGCATATTTGCGGCATTCAGAAATTGATCGCAACTTTGGCGTTCTGAGAATATATTGTCGAGTGCTTTTCGCCTTTGGAATAGCACATTTTATCGAGTCATATTTGATGACTTTATTTTGTCTTCCCGATGGGAGTATATGTAGAGTTATTTGTGTAACTCGAAATATACTCACTTCTTTTTCTCTATTTCTGATCAAATTCATCGGGCACGCGAACAGCGTTCCCGATGGGAGTAGCCCCCGAGGCTACAGCCAAGAACTTGTGCTTGGGTGTAGGCTCCACAGATTAGCATCCTTTGCCGCTATATTTATGATCCTTCTCGATATTTTTATATTTATCGGGTGCGCGACCAGCGCTCCCGATGGGAGTAGCCCCCGAGGCTATGAACAAATTCTTGAATTTGGTCATAGGCTCTCGCCATTGCTATATTGTCATACTCGAAATTTTCTATTTTTCCAAAGTAGCCCCCGAGCGTTTGGGCAAAAACTTGTATTTGACCAAAGGCTCCAAAAGTATTCAGATGATTTACCCTGTCGCCATTCTCTTTTTATTTTTCTTGTCGACATATTCTCCTTTGTCAAATTCTCTTCATCTCTATCAATAATTGGGATTTTTTCTGCCTTGTGGGTCCATTGTTTCCACCACGTTGACACGTCGTGCAAGTGGGGGACACACGTCCTCCGCTTTTCCTGGCGCACGTACGGTAACGCCTGTTCCATTCCTTCTCAGTAAAAATACCTTTTTACCCTTGTATCTACGAGATCCTTTTTCACCACACGATTTCTTCATCCAACGGTGCACTGCTTCGTCCGAACCCTATATAAACCTTTCTTCAACCTCGGTCCAGTCCGCCGCACATCTGTTCCCCTCTGCAAAATTTCTTTCTGCGCTCCTCATCTCCCCAAGCTCTTCGCTTCATAGCTGCTTCTCGTCGCCATTGTTGATGCCACCGCGTCGATTGACCAGGCACAGCACACCTGACTCATCGATGGCTGCCGCGGATCTGGGAGCGGCGGAGTGGGAGAGGTCCAAGATCACCAACCAAGACCTCAACCTGATGAAGAAACTGGGGATTACCAAGAAGCCCAAAGCTGTTTGCTTTCCTAGTGAAGAGAGCTACCCATCCCCTCCAATGGGGTATCGGGTAAGTTTCGTTGATCATCTCATCCGTGGTCTTTCCGCCCCCATTCACCCTTTTCTTCGGGGACTACTTTATGTTTATGGTCTCCAACTTCACCACCTCACACCCAACTCTATCCTTCACATTTCTATCTTTATCACTCTTTGCGAGGCCTTCCTTGGTGTCCAGCCTAACTGGGCATTATGGAAGCGCATTTTCTTTTGTCGCCGTAATGGCTCTGCCAATGTCGCCTATAATATAGGCGGCGTTGTTATTTCCGTTCGCTCCTCTGTCAACTATTTCGACGTCAAACTCCCCGACTCCGTTCAAGGATGGCGCAAGAAGTGGTTGTATATTCGCGAAGAAAACGATGGCTGCCTCGAGGATAATATTCCTCCTTTTGACGGTGCCGAGAAAATCCTTCGCCGCCGTTCTTGGGACGCAGAAGCTACCGAGGAAGAAAGGACTTCGACAGAGGCCCTGATGACTCGTATCCATGAGTTGCAAAATACTCGTGGAAAAGAATTATCAGGTATCCAAATTACGGCGTATTTCCTTAGGACTAGGGTGCAGCCTCTTCAGGCTCGCAAAAACCCTTTCTGGAATTACGCTGGCGATGAAGACGCAGATCGCCTGTCGACGAATTTGGAAGTCAAGGATTTGGATAGACTTATCCGTAGAATTTCATCTCTTAAGAAGAAAGACTCCATCCCTTCCACTTGTCGCGTAAAACCATACAGCGCCGCCCATGCGCTTCCCAAGGTAAACATTGTTGTGTAATTTGTCTATTGCCTTGCTTTTTGTGTTGTTATTCACTTCTGACAAACTTCCCCTTTTTATACAGGATCATCCAAATCTTGTTTCACTTCCTCCCCTTCCTGAAGGTGGAGAGGTCGAAGAAAGGGCTGTTATCTCCGATGATAACCCAGATGCCCCCTCCTTTACAAATGAACCCGCAGAATCTCGAAGATCTGCGGGATCCGACGAAAAAGAGGATGTCTCTGAAGCCACTGCGTCGGCACAATCTCTTCCTCCCGCTGTTTCTCCAAGGAACAAGAGGAAAAGGGATGATGTCGAAGATTCCGGCACCTCCAAAGTCGACGAAGCTGTTCCTTCGCACCAGAAGGCAGGCTATGATCCATACCTCGAGTCTCTCATCAGTTCGTAAGTACCCTTTTTCTTGTTTACTTGTACTCGAAGAT
Source organism: Lolium multiflorum (assembly GCA_030979885.1). Lineage (NCBI taxonomy): Eukaryota > Viridiplantae > Streptophyta > Magnoliopsida > Poales > Poaceae > Lolium > Lolium multiflorum. The sequence continues at coordinate 113,345,762 of CM061749.1, read as the reverse complement.
TCTTGTCTATCTTGCTTTTTATATTGTCGACACTTGCTCGTAGTGATGATGAAGAAGAAGTACCAACTGCTGTTGTGGCTGCTCGCACGAGCACGTCACATACATTAGTTGCCTCGGAAACGCCAGTCGAGAGAGAAGAAACGTCGCCTCCTCGACAGAATGTCGGCGCTGCTACTCCTCCGGCAAGCCCCCTTGTCCCTTCACCAAAAAGGGCAAGGGTTGAAATAAATCCAGAGCTCACTCTTCAATCGAGTAGCTCTTCTAACCCTCTCTTGGATGATGTAAGTTGCTAACACTCTTGTCGTTGTTTATATTTTCTCTGGTTGCTCTATATGTCGCCATTTTCCTCATGCCAACATTTTCTTTCTTTGTTTCTCTTTAACAGCCGATGATCAAAGAGCTTCTTCGCATCGGTGCCCAATTCGTTGGGTACCGTGATTACGCCAGCAAGACTGAAGGTAATGCTCGACTATTTTTTGCTTCCTTTCTGCATGACTTGTCGACGTTTATAGCTAATCTTGTCTTCCTTTTTTCAGAGAAATTGATAGAAGCCAACGAACGTGCTGACACGCTTGCTCTAAAGTTAGAGCAATGTGAAGAGGCTCGTAAGAAGGCCGAATCAGATGCAGTTGAAGCTAGGCAAGAAGCCGACAAGGCGAAGGCTGATGCTGCTGGTGTCGAAGATCTTCGGAAACGTCTGCATGACGCCGAGACTTCACTCAGTGATCACATAACTGCGCAATCTGCTCGCGAAGCGGCGATCACCAAACGCATAAAGACGCAAAGTCGTCGATTTGTCGGTAAGCCTTTGCACCATTGCATACCCTTTGGGTTTTCCTTTTTTGCACTTGTTTGTTGACACAAATTTCTATTTTTGTTTTGTCAGATAGGACCTCGCAAGAATTTGAGCTTGAAGATCCTGACAACGATGCTCTTCTGGACGCCGTCTCATTCCTTGAGTTTCATGGGTCGGAAGCGCGTGAAGGCATGGATGAAGCCAGGGCGGGGTTGTCGAAGCTTTTCCCCTATTTCTTCCCGAAGAAAGAGGAGCCTGCAACTTTCCTTGGCCTTGCCAAGTGCTTCAATCCTCCCGAAGATCTTGGTCTGAAGTTGCGCCATGAGAACATGAAGATTGCCGTGGAAAGCACTGTTGCCTTAGTTGCTGATAGTCAACAAACTATTGACTGGGCAAAAGTTGGCGACACGGAGCAAATAGAGCAAACAAAATGGCGATCCTTGATTAAGGCGGCAAAGCTTAACACGAAGAAGATCCTGGCCTATCTTGGGATCAAGCCATCTTCGACTCCTAGCTCTTCAAGGCCGGAGGTCTAGTTTTTGCTTTCTTTCTTTCCTTTGCTTTTGTCGCCATTCTAGTCTTGGCGACAAGTTTCCCGCCAGTCCTTTAGGAGAACTTCTTTTGTAATGGCCATGTAAATTTTCTACAATCAATGAAATTCCTTTTGATGCTATCTTTGATTCGAGAATTTTCTTTTCCAGTTGATATTTGACAATTACTCAACAAATCCTTCTCCTCCCGATGCTGCTCCCGCGTCTTCCTTGTCGAAGAAAGTAAGAAACAACGACAATTTCCTTGAAGGGTCTTCCAGCACACCTTTGTCGGAAGATTTACAAGAACTTCGACAACAACTTCAGTCCGTGAAGAAACAGTCGCTTATGCTTATGGAGCAATCTCGAGAATCTTCTCAAAGGGAGAAAGTTGCGCTTCAACAAGCTCAAGATGCCATAACTGACAAGGACGCCGCTGTTGCTGAAGCTGACGCAGCTGCATCTCGAGAGAATTCTATGCTCCAGCTGCTAACAGATGCTAGCTTGGATATGGCGGGTAAGTTTCATTGTCTTTATCTCGCTTCTTCGTTTCCTTTGCTGCTTGCCTCCTTATTGCCCACTGAATTGTTTTATGAAACAATAGGTGCTTTTTTGGATCCTATAACTGAAGATGAACGTGTCGAGGCTCGTTCCAATGTTCTTCTTCGGCTTGCACGTGAACATGGGTCGACTTTTTGGGGTACACCTGAGCGGACCCGCCAAATCGTGAGATTTCAAGATCGTGCACTTCAGGTTCGCGAATATCTTGACTTCTGTACAAGGACTTTGTCTCTGGTTTATGGTACCATGTTTCCTCGCAATAAGATGCCAGAGACCCTTCCTGCATTGATGGACAAATTTCGAGATGCTCCTCGCATCCACGGCTTTGTACGAGCTCAACTAGCTGCTGGTGCAAGGTTTGCGATGATCATGATAAAAATTTGCTACCCAAAATTAGACGTGGGGCAAGTTGTCCCAAAGTGCTTGGAGAAGATGTCGAAGAGGAAAAGAAACTTCGGCAAATATGATGACATTGTTACTCCTGTTGCCGAAGATATGATGGATGAACTTCTCCGGATGGATTCCGAATTCTTCGTGAAGGGTAGCTATGCTGAGCATAGTACTCGCGCTGTAAATAACGAGCGCTTAACCATAGATAATATATTGGGAAATTCTTGAAGACGAAACTTATTCCGAAATTTGTATCCTGTATAGACGAGCTATATTGTAAAGTCATTGTATTTTATTTTTATCGCCAAGCCCCCGGGCGTTTTGATTGCAATATCTTTTGTGTATTATAATGCGAGGTTGTCCCAAGGCAAGATAATATACATTGTGTACTATTTTGTACGGGTGTAAGCCCCCGAGCTTTTTGTTGATCACTATTTTGTCGATATCTCTTTTTATTTTGGCGAGGTATTTTTACCAAGGCAAGGTGCTTCTTTTGTCGATACTGTGTTTATATATATATTGTATCATGTAGGGGAGAAACCCCTGATCTTGTCGGGAAGAAGATATATAATTCCACTATCTTTATTATATTGCAGCACCGCGAGTCCGCCTCATTAAAAACCTTCTCCGGCCCCACTCGGTGCCCCGAAAAAGGAAAAGAGTGCGTCTGAAAACTCGCGGGCGTTTCAGTACATTGTAGCTTTACAAAGGGAGACTATATTTTCGACATCTAGGCGTAGAAACGCCTGAGCTGTGCCACATTCCAGGGATTTGGCTCGTCGATCCCTGTCTTCTTGTCTTTAATTCTGTATGCTCCTCCTTCTATTACTTCTGTGACGATGTATGGTCCTAGCCAGGGTGACTCGAGTTTTTCATGGCTTTTTTGATTGAGTCGTAAAACCAGGTCACCCACTTGGAAAGATCTTGGCCGCAATCGTCGACTGTGATAGTTTTTCAGGTCCTGCTGATATTTAGCGACTCGTGACAGGACCTCGTCTCGAGCTTCATCGAGTGCGTCGACATCATCTTCCAAAGCTTTTCTCGAAGTTTCTTCGTCATATTCTGCGACTCGTGGAGAATCGTGTTCTATTTCTATCGGCAAGACTGCTTCAGCTCCGTGGACCAAAAAGAACGGCGTTTCCTGCGTCGCTGTATTTGGCGTTGTTCGGATACTCCACAAAACACTTGGTAGCTCCTCTGGCCAAGTATGCCTAGCTTTTTCCAAAGGTCCTAGCAGGCGCTTCTTGATGCCATTGCAGATGATGCCATTGGCCTTTTCGACTTGACCATTGGTTTGTGGATGTGCGACAGACGCAAAACTTAGTTTTATGCCCACTTCTGCACAATATGCTTTGAACTCCTTGGAAGTAAAGTTACTGCCGTTATCTGTGACGATGCTGTGAGGTACTCCGAAGCGAAAGACAATGCTCTTCACAAACTTTATTGCGGATGCTGCATCTGGTGAATTTATTGGCTTCGCCTCTATCCACTTGGTAAATTTGTCGACAGCCACTAGCAAGTACTCATATCCTCCTGGCGAAGCTTTGTGCAGTTTACCCACCATGTCGAGACCCCATTGAGCAAAGGGCCAAGACAGTGGGATTGGCATAAGTTCCGCTGCTGGTGAGTGAGGTCTTGCCGCAAATCTTTGACACGCGTCGCAAGTGCGCACTATTTCCTTTGCATCCTCGATTGCTGTGAGCCAATAAAATCCTGCTCTGAAAACCTTTGCCGCGATAGCTCTGCTACTCGCGTGGTGCCCACATATTCCTTCATGCACGTCCTTTAAGATGATCCTTCCTTCTTCGGGTGTAACGCACCGTTGTAGCACACCCGAGATACTGCGTTTGTACAGCTCCCCTTTTACCACCGTAAAGGCTTTGGATCTCCTAATTATTCGCCTTGCTTCGACTGGATCGTCGGGTATGGTTTTCCTTAGGATATATGATATGTACGCCTGCATCCATGGAATTTGCACCATCATGACTAGATCTTGCTCTTCTTCTTCTTCTGCTGTGTCTTTGGCAATACTCGAAGGTTTCTCTTTTTTCTCCTTTATTTTTGCTGGTTTTGTTGATCTCTCGCTAATCTCTTCCCAGAACACACCTGGAGGGATTGCGAGGCATTGTGACCCGATGTTTGCGAGAACGTCGGCTTCATCGTTGCTCATCCTGCTGATGTGGTTTACCTCACAACCATCGAATAGCTTCTCCAGCTCATTGTACACCTCCTTGTATGCTATCATACTTTCGTTGACTGCGTCGCATTGGTTCATTACTTGCTGTGCTACCAACTGTGAGTCGCCGAAAATTTTCAGTCGGGTTGCACCGCAAGCTTTCGCCATCTTCATCCCGTGTATGAGAGCTTCATATTCTGCTTCATTGTTAGATGCGTTTGGGAACGTCATCCGCAGAACATACTTCAACTTGTCGCCTTCAGGTGAGACTAATATCACGCCTGCTCCAGCACCTTCCAATCTCTTGGACCCGTCGAAGTTCATGGTCCAAGTCCTCGATAAATCTGGGGGTCCCGTGTTTTGTAGCTCCATCCACTCTGCAATGAAATCTGGTAAGACCTGCGACTTTATTGCTTTTCTTTTTTCATACGTGATGTCCCGAGGGGAAAGTTCTATTCCCCAAAGGGAGACACGACCCGTAGCTTCTGGGTTGTTCAATATATTTGATAAGGGAGCTTCATTGACCACTATTATCGGGTGCGCCGAAAAATAGTGTCGCAATTTTCTTGCTGTCGTGAATACTCCATATGCTAGCTTTTGATATTGCGGGTACCGCTGTTTTGACGGCGACAGTACTTCGCTGATGAAATATACTGGCCTTTGAACTCCATGAAGCTTGCCTTCTTCTTCCCTTTCGACTACTAAGGCCGTGCTGACCACCTGAGGTGTAGCTGCGATGTACAAGAGGAGAGGTTCTTTCTCTTTTGGCGCCACCAATATTGGTGGTGTCGAAATTGCTCGCTTGAGATTCTCGAAAGCTCTGTCTGCTTCCTCGTTCCATTGAAATTTTTCCCCTTGCTTGATCAATGCATAGAACGGTAGCGCCTTTTCTCCTAGCCTGGCGACGAATCTGCTTAAAGCTGCGACTCGCCCCGTTAGCTGTTGTATTTCTTTCAACTTTGTTGGCTTTCTCATAGTAACGATGGCCTGTATTTTTTCGGGATTAGCTTCAATCCCCCTTGCTGATACTAAGAACCCGAGAAGTTCTCCTGCGGGAACTCCAAAAGAGCACTTTGTCGGGTTCAGCTTGAGGCAGAACTTGTCGAGGTTGTCGAAGGTTTCCTTCAAGTCTTCGATCAAAGTCGACCCTTTCTTGGATGTTATTACGACATCATCGATGTAAACTTGTACATTTTTTCCGATCTGTGTTGCTAGGCACTTCTGCATCATCCGCTGATATGTTGCTCCCGCGTTTTTCAAACCAAAGGGCATTGTTTTGTAACAAAACACGCCATAAGGTGTGATGAACGCTGTCTTGGCTTCATCTTCTTCTTTTAGTCTAATCTGGTTATAACCAGAATATGCGTCCAGGAAGGAAAGACGTTCACATCCTGCCGTGGAGTCGATGATTTGATCGATCCTTGGGAGGGGAAAGTGATCCTTGGGACAATGTTTATTGAGACACGTGAAGTCGACGCACATGCGAAGGACTATTGTGTGTTTCTTCGGCACCATCACTGGGTTAGCTACCCATGTGGCTTCTGTAGATATTTCTCTGATAAACCCAGCATCTTTGAGTCGATCTATTTCTGATAACATGGCTTTGCGGCTAGGCTCTGAAAAACGCCGCAAAGGTTGCTTTACTGGTCGTGCGAGAGGATCCAAATTGAGGTGGTGCTCGGCAAGTTCCCTGGGTACTCCTGGCATGTCAGCTGGACACCATGCGAAGATTCTCCAGTGCTCACGGAGGAACTCGACGAGCGCGCTTTCCTATGCGACATCCATGTTTGCGGCAATGGACGTCGTTTTCTTTGGATCTGTCGGGTGGATCTGTACCTCTTTTGAATCCTTATTTATATTGAAAGTTGGCTCCTTAGAAGGTCTTCCTACCTCTGGCAGCACATCATAATCAGTGAACCTAGGTGCCGCATATTCTGCTTGCATCCCGAAAGTTTCTGACAGTCGATGAAAATCTTTGTCGCATTTATCGGATAGTGCAAAGCTTCCTTTGATTGTGATAGGTCCCTTAGGCCCAGGCAACCTCCACAACAGATATGTATAATGCGGCACTGCCATGAACCTGGCGTACGCTGGTCGTCCCAACAAAGCGTGATATTGCGACGGGAAATCCACCACTTCAAACTCCAGATTCTCTATCCTGTAGTTTTCTCGGGTTCCGAACTGAACGTCGAGGTTGATCTTGCCCAATGGGTAACTTGGCTTCTCTGGTGTAATCCCATGGAAACGTGTGTCAGTTGGTTTCAGATTTGCTAGGGATATGTTCATCTTCCTCAATGTATCTGCATACATGAGGTTTAAGCTGCTGCCGCCATCTATGAAAACTCTCGACACGTCAAAACCAGCGATTACAGCGGGTAAGATGAGTGCCGATTGTCCTGGTCGAGGGACTTGCTGCGGATGGTCTGCGATTGTGAAGCCGATATCTTGCCCCGACCAATTTAAGTACTCGACTGTTGGTGGAGGCATCTTTTCTGCCATGAACACTTGTCGAGATATTACCTTCTGCGCCCTGTTGGACGGCCTAGCTTTCTGAATCATCGAGACCACACCGTTAGAGTTGGGGTCAACATATGGAGGTGGGTGTGGTGCTGCCGCAATTCTAAGCTGGTGTCGATTTTCGTCGGTAATTGCGGGAGGAGGTGGAAGGTGGATCTCGCTCCTTGGCTCCCGAGGGTTTCTGTTATTTGCTTGGGCATTTGCAATTCCTGCGGCTCGCAACATTGCCTGAAAATTTCGGCAGTCTTTCTGGAGATGTCCTGACTGTCTCTTTCCATTGTTGTCGAGGTAAAAGTGCATTTGACACGGACCGTTCATCATCTCCTCGGGAGACACGTAAGGTCTTTGAATCCTTGGTCCACTATTTTGCCTGTTGCCGCGAAAATCACCTCTATTGTCGCCTTGTTGCTCGTTGCTCCTTTGATAATCATCTCGACTATTTCCTCCAGGATTTCCCCGAAAACCAGCCGATATGTGGCCGGGAGCATCGTTGTTGTAGAACTGGCGAGAAAATCGCCTTCTATTTTGATAATTTCGACCACGATCTTCCTCTGGCGACCTGTGTCGCTTGTTGTATATTGCGTCTTCTCCATCTGCCCACTTATTAGCGATTTCCATCAACGCTGAGATTGTCTTGGGATTAGTTCTCCCCAAGTCCTCGACGAAATCTGCTCGTCGGATTCCTGCCACGAACGCATCTATTGCCCTCTCGTCAGATATGTCTTCTGCCGAGTTCTTGATAATGTTCCACCGCTGTATATATTTTCTCATCGACTCGTCATGTTTTTGTCGACACGCCCGTAATTCTTCCAACGACGCAGGTTTCTTGCAGGTGGATCGGAAGTTTTTCACGAAGATGTCCTCAAAGGTTTCCCAGCTGTCGATGGAGTTCAAGGGGAGTTTCTTTATCCAAGATCTTGCGGCACCACTCAGGTGAACTTGGATACTTTGCATAGCTGTTGCTCTGGTTCCTCCTACCAGTTTTACCATCTCGAGATAATCCACGAGCCAATCCTCGGGATCTTGCAGGCCGTCGAACTTCTTGAAATTCTCGGGTAACTTGAACCCTTTTGGGACTCGAGTTTTTCGCACTCTTCTCGTAAAGCATGGGAGCCCACACATATCTTCGTCGGCAAGCTCTGGCGAGTGCTGACGCTCCCTTCTTTCTTGTCGCGCTCTGTCCACCCTTACTTGGACTGCTGTATCTCTTGCTCCACTTGCTCTTGGTGGGTCTTGAACTGCTGCGGTGTGTCGTGGACTATTTTGTCTGGGATTTTCTTCGGGAGGCGTTGTTGCAAACGCTGTTCCCATAACCCCTACTCCAGCCATTGCCATATTGAACAATGGTTCTCTCGGGTCCCCAGGAGGTGGTCTGGACGCCAAGATGTATGCTTGTGTTGCCATGTATCCTGCTTCTGGCGTTTTTGGGATGATATTTCCTCTTTCGTCGATCGACATAAAGGACATGTCGAGATTTTGGATTATGTTTCCTCTTTCTGCTTCAGGTATGTTTTGCAGTCGAGACATTGCTCTCCTCCGAGCTTCTCTGTGACTATCTCCTGTATTTCCTGAAAGGCGACTTAAATCTGCTCGGCGTCTGCTTGATGCAGAAGCTGCTTCCTTCCTTCTATTCAGGGATGCTGTTTGTTTTTCTAATTCTCTGCTAACTCGAGCAAGTCTATATTGATATGCTTGAAGTTCTTGTGCAGTAGCAGTGGTGGTCATAGGTTCTGAACCGTCCATGGCTCTCGCAGCCCTATCCCACGCTTCTTGCGGGAGCTGTACTCTTGCGCGAGTTGTAGATCCAGGATATTTGGTGCCTAAACCATGTCTGAGATCAGCGGGATCGACGTATGGATTTCCCAATTCGTCGAAAGCCTCTGATGTTTGCGGGTCTGATGTGCCTGCCCCTTCTACCACATAGATCTGATGATATTTTGCGCATTGATTTTTGTCGGGATTGGTGACACCATCATATAGAGTGGTGAAGACCTTTCCGATGGCAGCAGACTTGTCGATGAAGTTGAAGCTGTCGACGCTGTCGGAGTCGCTGCTTATAAAGGAGTCCGCAGATGACTCGAAGGATGTGTTGCTGAAGATCTTGGCGAGCTTTCCGCTTGCCTTGTTGTCGACGAAGTATGTCGACGAAAACTCCTCGTCACTCGACGAAAAGTTGGAGTCGACCGCTGAAAATTCCGGCGAGATCGGAACTTCGAGACGGTAGGATCCTTCCTTGTTGACGCCAAATCGGAATTCTCCGAACGTCATGACGATGGGCTCCTCCAGATAGGCACATGCATCCATACGGGAGGGCGGGTGAGGAATAAAATTGAATAGATCAGTTTTTCCCTTGTTACCTCGATCCATCGCGTTGCTTGCTGTTGATGAAGTCGAAGATCTTGAACGTGCCATCGAGATCAGATCCTTGCAGCCTCTAGTTCCCACAGACGGCGCCAATTGACAAAGGATTAACTTGTCAATGCCTACAGATTGTAGACTAGGGTTTTGCTAGAAGTAGAGGGCAAGTAGATCTCGAAGGTTTAGGCGAAAAGTACTCGACGATTATGAAAACTAGGGTTATGTTGACAGTAGATTCGATCCTTTCTTTGTCCCTCGACTCCCCCTTATATAGGAGGTGGAGCCGAGGGTTTCGTATTGTACAAGTTACAGAGTCCGGGACGGTTTCTAACTCGTCCCGCCAGATTACAAATAATACTTCCTATTACAACTCTAGCTTTCCTTAATACATCTTGGGCTCCCGAATCTTCTTATTCTTCGGATAGTGGGCCTTCAGTAAATCCCGGGTACTATCTATGGCAGGCAGTGAGGCACCAGGTTCTTCTGTCCAAGTACCCGATGAGGTCCGTGTGACTCAAAAAAAAGCTCACGTAAGTTCCCTGTTTTTTTTGGAATGTTAATTTACCTCCTGTGCATAGTTCAATTGCATCATTTTCTGTATGTTGCACTACCTAAGTTGCCTAATGGAATCTAATAAAATATAAACAATGACCATATGGAACATTGCACACTGCCTTTGACCCATCTGGCATCCGGCATGCCTGGGTATAAGTTACATGATTTGGCTATGTTAATACAAGTCCTGAAATTCTATTATGTTAATTTTTTGCCTGTTGCTTCATTGAGTTTGCCTGTTGTTCCATGGCTAGTGCATGAAGTTTGATAGAAATGATCCTAGCTGAAATGATGCACTTTGTGTTTTTTTATTGCTTTATTCCTAACCTAGCTTCCTATTCTACTTGAAACATGATTGCTTTATTCCTAACCTAGCTTCCTATTCTACTTGAAACATGGTGAAAAAATAGTTATATTACTTGTTTAAATGTCTAGCTTTGTTTTTCTGAGTCCCATTGACATGATGTGGTATATCCATATTCAAATGATCTGGCTGTTTATATAATACGCTCCATGTTCAATTGCTTCATTCAGTTTCTAGTAATCTATTATACATGATGCACATGGTGCTACTTGTTATATGCCCTTTTTTGTTTGAGTTTGATCATGAATTCAAGATTAAGCATTGCCTAAACGTTGACCAACGTAGGAAGATTCCCTCCCTTGTCTATACGTTGTGAGATAGATGATGAGACCTCTCTAGCAGCGAATTTATACGCGCTAGATAACACCCCGTTTAATTCGGTCCTGTTGGGACTCGAACCCGGGTGGGCTGGCTGCGCACTCGCAAGCCTTGCCACTGAGCTAGCACTCAGTTCTCAGATTAAGCAATGCCTCGTTATGCTTAATTTAAATGTTATGGCACTTCATACAAGCCATACAATTAATTGTTGCATTGACCTTCTGCGATGTCGAAGGCACTATCTGAGTCATGCTTAAATCAATCATACATTATTTTCCTAATAGTATCAAATCCAACATGCACATCTTTTGACTGTATTTGGCTATTTGCTAGATTTCTTCTGTGCAGTGACCTGGCTTCGTTATTGGGCACATGATGTCTAGTTGCTTGGTTCATTGTATACATCATCGCCATGATCTAGTTTGGTTTGTTCTAAGAGGCATGTGGCTTAACTGGTTTCTTTGTTGTATCTGCCCATGGTTCTTTCAAAATTATGTCAACAATGCTGTTTGTTTGCCTTGTATTGTATTGCATTTTAACTTGTTTTGTCTTAGTTTCAGCCTGCAAACAAAGCTGTAATGTCAGTAGGGACAACCCATTTATCAAGTGTTGCGGTCATTTCACAGAGCAACAGTGACAGTGGCACGTGCTCTCATTGGTCCACTGAGTCCAGTACACCAACCATTCCAGAAGAAATAGATGTACGAGGCTCTATTTTTGATTGCTTGTTGTGTTATATCAGCTCAATGATGTTCTTGAAATTGGAGGTCTTTTATTGCATCATATGATGTTGTAACTTGTTTTATCTAAATTTCAGGCTTCAAATAAAGCTACAATGCCAGAAGCAAGGGCCAATGCCTCAAGTATTGATGTTTCACAAAGCAGCAGTGAGAGTGCATATTGCTCGCATAGGCCCATGGTATCTATTGGTCAACTTAATCCGGCACAAAGAGATTTCGGGGATGCACTCCAAGAGGCAGTTGATATATTTGGGCGGGAAAACAAAGATGCTGATGAATTAATTGCCAAGACACGCCAAGAGATACATGAATTGAAAAATAGGCAAACTTTGACAGAAAATGTTCTAAAGAATCTCCTATGCACTTGTCATGGTAAGCCAGTTGTGATGTGTCTGGGAATTGAAGGTGTCTAAATAAACTTTGATTCTGTTGTTCAGTCAAGTGGACTGCTGATGCCAATGCTGTAACTAATTACTGCTCAAAATTTCGTTCAAAATTTCGTGGTCTGTAATAATTGCAAATTTTGTTGTTGTACTAAAATTAGATATGTTCCATGTGGCTGCTGTATTTTGTGTGAAATAATATCCTGATGTGTACTTCAATTAAACCATAAATCGACTGCATGCTGAAAATTTGAATCTGAGCGCACGTGTGAACTATTTTCTGCTCGTAATGCAATAACGGCTGTTTCTTGGAAGGACTACGTACATGGGGAACGGGATCCTCTAACTTGAAGGTGAAAAGTTAGAGAAGCTACAGTACTCTAACTTTCCTTCCCCCAAACCATATGTCTAAAATCCAAATAATTTAAATTAATTTGCACAATACAAACTTGTGTCTTGCATTTGAAGTAATTACATGCAGAGAAAATTATGGTGTAATAAAATTTAGTTTAGTTTTTAAACATCTACAGTAATCACCTTTATTAGTTAAAGACAGTGCATAACCTTGTACTTATGCTACAGAAGCCTGACTTTGCTTCTTTATTTTTCCTGACTTAGCTCCTTCACGTTAGAGGATACGGTTCCCGTACATGGTAGCCCATTAATAATTATGCCTGCTAGCAAGATAGATGGTCCTTATTATAGTCAGGCATGTCAACTTGTATGATTAAAAGTAGTTCGTACACATTAAATCTACCATCTGCATTTTTCTCTGTAATAACTTTTCTTTTTACACAACTCAAAACTTGTCTGGCTAATATGAAATTTGAGATGGCAAAACCCGGGAAAGATAAAGATATCACCAAAAACTCTTTCCTGCGAAATGCTGGGTTTTGAAGCCCAAGTCCAAGTCTTTCTCTGCTCAAGTTTTGGAGGAACAACTCCAAGTAGAACGAGTTGCAACAGCTATGCTAAGAACAAAAGTTGACATGTTGAGATCGAGATTAGAAGCATGTGATGCCCTACTGCACGAGGCCAATCAAGTTCGTTATAATCTCCCAAAGACTAAGAAAATGCCATAGATAATTGGAGATGAACACTAACATAGTGAGTACATTGGTCTTGTGAAATGTTTCCTTAGATTAAGGCACCGTTCAGACTTTTGTTGGTGGATGCATTTATCTGCGGTTGGGATCAACTTGGTAGTTGTTCCTGTGGATGTTATATAAATTAATTGCCTAGCCTTTTTTGAATCAGTTCGAACTTAAATGGTATCATAGCCAAGGTCTCAAGTTTGAATTGTCGAACGTGTGGTTTAATTTAATCTCTGTCGGGCGGCAAAATCTCCCACCAATCCTGAAATATTTCAAACGCATTTTTGAATGGGATTAAGAAGATAGATCATGATCATGGTAGTGACCTATATTCAACGTGATGATGATTTGATTTTGCACTCGGCCATGAACAGAGGTACTAGTACGGTGTCACAATTTTTTATCATTATACTTGGACGGTAGCCAAATTCAAAATCTCATAGCGGCAAAACTTCCCGCCCACAAAATACAAAAATTTCACACGCTTCCAAATTCCCATTCTACCCCTGTGGAGATGACAGCAAAGTCGGTTGGTGAGGGGTTTGCCCGTCATTTTTTCGATCACCACCTCCCTAGCCCGGAAACCCTCCCAAAAAAAATACATTTCCTTCAGTCTCTCATCTGAGACCACCCACCGGAACTTCTCAAGTCCCTCTCTCTACCACCTCCACGACCACCGCACCGGAACATCCCCGCCGGACTTCCCTGGCCTACCCGAGCCCTCGCGATCCTCGTCATCCGGCTGCCTGCCGGAGCCGCTTCATCGACGCCGTCATCAACCGGACCGGATCATCCCCGCCGAACCTCGAAACCATATGCTCATCCAGCAGTCTACCGCAGTCGCTTCAGCTGCGGTATCGTCCACCCCGCCGGAGCCGCTTCGCCGGATCCGTCGTCCACCGCATCGGATCTTGCTCACCGACACCGCTGTGCATGAACCGGATCTGCTTCACCGGCGCAGTGCATGATCTAAACTCTTCTACTGTCGCTTTTCTATTGCTTGCCTGCAAGTTCTTGTTTAATCTTGGGGGAACCTGTTTGTGCTAACGACGCGCCGTTACGTTTTTGCAGATGAGATGAGTAACCATGAAGTGTAATGGCCGTCTCTCCAACCCCAAGTAGCACATGTAGCGTACTTCATCACCGGATCTATCAACCCCAGGAAGATCTGCTGTGACTCCCACAGAGTGCTTCTCCTAATGTAAGTCCCTTGTTTTAGCGCCATGTTCTGGGTTCAGATGCTTGTTTGTCTGAAGCTCTTTTAGTTCATTCCTAGCTATGACCGTAACACGTTGCTATTTTCTACTTCATTGCTAACTTTAAGCGATTGAACATTTTGGTTTGCATTCCCTGCTCTGTAGATGTAGCCATCATAACTTCTATCTTGCTCAGTCGTTGTTACAAAAATTATACTGTAGGTATTATAGTAACATCCTGCTATTATTTAGTTCATGGCCAATTTTAAGTAATTGCACATGTTGGTTCGCATTCCCTGCTCTATAGCTTTTGGCATCGTAACTTCTATATTTGGTTTACATTCCCTGCTCTGTAGATCTAGCCATCATAACTTTATCTTGCTCAGTCGTTGTTACAAAAATTATGGCCTGCTACTATGTTGTTTGTGCCAATTTTTTACTCCATGAACATGTTGGCTTGCATTCCCTGTACTACAGGTGATGCCATTGTTTTGTATCTAGTTCATTGTAAGCTAACAAAGTAAGGACTTAGTTTGGCAGTACTTTCGATAAATAAGAGTGTCGAACCCAACGAGGAGCAGAAGGTGTTGACAAGCAGTTTCGATGAAGGATTCACTGTAAATGCTCACAGACAAGTATTCAGGGGGTTTTGATATTGCAGATAAATAAAGTACAAGTAAATAAAATGCGAGAGAAATAATTGCAGCGAGTGGCCCAATCCTTTTTAGCACAAAGGACAAGCCGGTTTGTTTACTTATAATGACCAAACGTTCTTGAGGACACACGGGGATTTTAGTCTAGTACTTTCGCTTCATGTGGCTAAATAATCTTCATTGTTTTGATAAGTGTTGTGTGGGTGAACCTATGCTAATGCACTGCCCTTCCTAGGACTAATACATACTTGTGATTATACCCCTTGCAAGCATCCGCAACTACAAGAAAGTAATTAAGATAAATCTAACCACAACCTTAAACTCTGAGATCCTGCGATCCCTCCTGCATCGATATACTAACGGGGGCTTAGGTTTCTGTCACTCCGGCAACCCCGCAATTAGCAACCGAATACAAGATGCACTCCCCTAGGCCCATAAATGGTGAAGTGTCGTGTAGTCGACGTTCACACGACACCACTAGAAGAATGACACCACAACTTAAATATCATAACATTGAATATTACTCAACCATAATTCACTACTAGCATTTAGACTTCACCCATGTCCTCAAGAACTAAACGAACTACTCACGAGACATCATATGGAATACAATCAGAGGTGATATGATGATGAATAACAATCTGAACATAAACCTTGGTTCAATGGTTTCACTCAATAGCATCTACAACAAGTATAGAATAACACCGGGAGAGTTTCCCCTATCAAACAATCAAGATTTAACCCGAATTGCTACAGCGGTGACGAGGTGCAGCGGTGGTGATGGCGGTGTAGATGGTGGAGATGATGATGATGATGATGGAGATGATGTCCCGCTCGATGACGATGGCGATGGCGTCGATTTCCCCCTCCGGGAGGGAATTTCCCCGGCGGATTCCTGCCCGCCGGAGAGCTCTTTTCTCTCTGGTGTTCTCCGCCCCGCAGAGGCGGCTGTAACCCTTCGTGAGGTCCTCTCTGTGGCTTAGGTTTTCGGGACGAAGGAGTACGCGAAGAAAAGGAGGCGAAAGAGGCTGTGGGGCCCCCAGAGCATAGGGTGGCGCGGCCAGGCCATGGGCCGCGCCGCCCTATGGTCTGGGCCCACAGTGGCTCCTCTCTTCTTCCCCTTCTGGCTCCCTCCGTCATCTGGAAAAATAGGAATTTACGTGAAATTCCCTTCCACAGTTGATCTTCCGAAATATTGCGTTCTGACGGTGCTTTTTCCAGCAGAATCCTGGCTCCGGTGCTTGATCCTCCAATGATGATGAAACATGCAAAATAGATGAAATAACATAAGTATTGTGTCCCAATATGAAATATATCAATGAATAACAGCAAATTATGATACAAAATAGTGATGCAAATTGGACGTATCAACTCCCCCAAGCTTAGACCTCGCTTGTCCCCAAGCGAAACTGAGCTCGATAAACGAGACCACATGTTTATGGAGTGAAGAGTCGATAAATAGAATACGGACAAGAAGCATCATATTCATTCACACAAGACATTCTAGTAAACAACTTCCTCATATAACTCATCTCGAAATAAGTAAAGAGAAATCACAAGTAAAGGTGCATAAGAAATCATAATTGGTGATGGCAAACTTTGTTCTTGGTCAGAGAACTACTAACGGATTGTACTTCTAAGCAAAACTTTCATATTAGAATTTATAGCTGAGCCTTCATATTTAAGCATAACAATCTCTTCATAATCATTGATAACTTCAAAGTCATATTCATTCAGATAAAATTGGTACTAAACAAGAAAGTATAAAAGACATGATTAACTGAATCATAGCATAAATGATTGGTTCACAACAACTCAATTGCTTGCTTGAGATAGAGGGAAATAGGTTTACTGACTCAACATAAAAGTAAAAGACAGGCCCTTCGCAGAGGGAAGCAGGGATTAAATCATGTGCTAGAGCTTTTCAAGTTTTGAAATCATATAAAGAGCATAAAAGTAAGATTTTGAGCGGTGTTTGTTGTTGTCAACGAATGGTAGCGGGCACTCTAACCCCCTTGCCAAACGAACCTTTCAAGAGCGGCTCCCATGAGGGACGGCATCTCTACCAGCAAGGTAGATCATCCCCCTTCTCTTTTGTTTACACATGTATTTTAGTTTTATTAAGGATGACACTCCCCCCAACCTTGGCTTTCTCAATCCATGGCTAACCGAATCCTCGGGTGCCTTCCAACATTCACATACCATGGAGGAGTGTCTATTGCAAAATTAAGTTGCTTACTGATAAATCAGAGCAAAACATGTGAAGAGAATTATTAATGAAAGTTATTAATTGGGGCTGGGAACCCCGTTGCCAGCTCTTATTGCAAAATTATTGGATAAGCGGATGTGCCGCTAGTCCATTGGTGAAAGTCCGCCCAACAAGATTGAAAGATAAAACACCACATACTTCCTCATGAGCTATAGAACATTGACACAAATAAGGAGTAGTAGTTTGAATAATTTAAAGGTAGCACATGAAGTATTTACTTGGAATGGCAGAAAATACCATGTAGTAGGTAGGTATGGTGGACACAAATGGCATAGGTTTGGTCTAAGGTTATGGATGTATGAGAAGCATTCCCTCTCGATACAGGTCTTTGGCTAGCAAGGTTTGATAGCAAGCATAAAGGTTGAGGGAAACAAACAAATATACATATGATAGAAACAATCATGCATCTTTCTCATAAGCACAAGCAATTTTAACTTAAGAATACTAAGCTCATAAGCATAGAGATAATAGAGTAATGTATCTAAGTGTATTTCTCTCTTTTATTAAACATCAAGATGTTGTTGCTATTGACCAATGCTAAGTTTGCCAAAACCAAATAGATTTACTTGATGCTCCCAAAGTGATATCAATACTCATGTCAAGAGTAATCATATAATGGAGATTGCAAACTAAAATAAGGTGTGCAAAAAGTAAATGATAAGACTTCTCATTAATATTCCATAACGATAACTCACACCAACGGATACATAGATAACCAACTAAGAGAGATACTTCCACATTGCATACTATTTCATATGATAACTTCCCTACTCATGATATGACACTACTTGATAGTAAAAGATAAAGGTGGTGATGATGTGATACCGCGGCACTCCCCCAAGCTTGGAACAAACCAAGGGGATGCCAATACCGATGATGAATTACTCCTTCGGTGATGGTGGTGATGAATTCCTGACAAGCTTCTCAATAAGCTCCTGGAGCTCGTCAATCCTGTATATGAGATTGCGAATCATCTCTGAATTGTGCTCGACGCGGTTAAGGAGTCTGTCCGACGGTGAGTCCCAACTCTTGGAGTTATTTCCCCACTCTTCAGCCTCAGGCTCCTTCTCTCCTGCAGTGTTAGAGCGATCTATATCCCACTGGCTAGGCAATGCTGCCTTGGGAGTCCCTTCAATTTGATTATTGAAAATTAGATTGTGGAAGGGGTGATGAGTGCCTGATAAAGATGACTTTGGAGCTAGGTAATGACGTGGAACCGCTCCTCCAGTGCGAATTCTTGCGCTCTTGTTTGCGCTAAAAGGGTTGTCCACCACCTTGATGCTTGCGATAGTAGCACGCGGGTGTGCGCGCGAATCTTCATCCACCTCTTCTTCATCCTCTTCCTTGACGTCCTTGTCTTCCTCTTTCCGCCCAAGATCTCGATCATCTTCATCCGGAAACTCCTTGCCCTTGTTCTTGGAGACCATGGCGCTTCTAAACTGAAAACAGATCTGGCAGAAAACAGCTCGAAACAAAACACGACGAGAAAACGATATTACGGACCTCCAGGGGTCCGGGGGATTATATAGCAAATATTTTTACGACAAAAGGAAGGTTCCAGATCGAACCAGAGTCGGAAAGGGGCGACGAGGCGGCCAGACCATAGGGCGGCGCGGGCCCAGGCTTGGCCGCGCCGGCCTATGGTGCCACGCCCTCGTGCGTCCTTTCCACTCCGTTTCGAACTCGTAATTTTTCATATTTTCTAAAAACAGCAGAAATAATGTTCGGAAAGGTAAACGCGGACTTTTTATTACCTGTACTGTTACCTATTCAAAGTCGAGTTCTGGCGGACTGTCAATTTGTCCTTTGATGAAAGCCTCCGGTGTTTCCACTTGAATAATATCAACATCAACATTATAAGAATCACCCGAGATATAATGCTTGAGTCTTTGTCCATTCACCACTTGTGTGGCATTGCCTTGGAGAGAGCTAATTTTAATTGCTCCTGAACGATACACCTCCTCAACAACATATGGTCCTTCCCACTTCGAGAGTAATTTCCCTGCAAAGAATCTGAGACGAGACCGATACAATAGAACTTGATCTCCAACATTAAATTCTCTTTTAATGATCCTTCTATCATGCCACTTCTTAACTTTTTCTTTAAAGAGTTTAGCATTTTCATAAGCTTCACTTCTCCATTCATCTAGAGAACTTAATTGTAACAACCTCTTATTACCGGCTAATTTAGGATCTTTATTTAGTTCTCTAACAGCCCAATAAGCTTTGTGCTCTAGTTCTAAAGGTAAATGACAAGCTTTTCCATAAACCATTTTATAAGGTGACATTCCCATAGGATTTTTATAAGCAGTTCTATAAGCCCATAGTGCTTCTTTCAATTTGCTAGCCCAATTCTTTCTAGATTTATTAACAGTCTTACCCAAGATAGCTTTAATCTCTCTATTTGATAATTCTACTTGACCACTAGTTTGAGGGTGATAAGCAGAAGCAATTCTATGATTAATACCATACTTAGCAAGAGTTTTTCTAAAACCTCCATGAATAAAATGAGAACCTCCATCAGTCATAATATATCTAGGTACTCCAAATCTAGGAAATATAACATCTACAAGCATTTTTATAGAGGTCTCACCATCAGCACTTTTTGTAGGTATAGCTTCTACCCATTTAGTAACATAATCAACAGCGACAAGTATATGAGTGTTACCGTCTGAAGAAGGGAAAGGACCCATGAAGTCGAATCCCCAACAATCGAATGGTTCAATAACAAGAGTATAATTCATAGGCATTTCATTGCGTCTGGAGATATTACCAACTCTTTGACATTCATCACAAGATAAAATAAATTTCCTTGCATCTTTGAAGAGTGTTGGCCAATAAAAACCTGATTGTAGAACCTTTTGCGCGGTTCTATCTCCAGCGTGATGTCCTCCATAAACACTACCATGACATTTATTCAATATCTCCTGTTGTTCATATTCAGGAACACATCTTCGCATAATACCATCCACTCCTTCTTTATATAAGTGTGGGTCATCCCAAAAATAATGCCTCAAGTCATAAAAGAATTTCCTCCTTTGCTGAGCTGAAAAGGTTGGAGGCAAATACTTCGAAACAATAAAGTTAGCATAATCTGCATACCAAGGGCTCTCTCGCGAGCTCACCTTTATTACAGCCAATTGTTCATTTGGAAAACTATCATTAACAGGAACAGGATCATAAGCAATATTTTCCAATCTAGACAAATTATCAGCAACAGGATTATCAGCACCTTTCCTATCTATAATATGTAAATCAAATTCTTGCAAAAGAAGTACCCATCTAATAAGCCTTGGCTTAGCATCTTTCTTTGTCATAAGGTATCTAATTGCAGCATGATCAGTATGAATTGTAACTTTCGAATCAACAATATAAGGTCTAAACTTATCACAAGCAAAGACTACAGCTAACAATTCCTTTTCAGTTGTAGCATAATTTCTTTGAGCAGCATCAAGAGTCTTACTAGCATAATGAATAACATTTAATTTTTTATCTACCCGCTGTCCAAGAACAGCGCCTACAGCAAAATCACTAGCATCACACATAATTTCAAAAGGCAAATTCCAATCAGGAGGTTCGACTACAGGAGCAGTTGTTAAGGCTTTCTTTAGAGTTTCAAAAGCTTCCTTACAATCATCATCAAAAACAAAAGGTACATCTTTTTGAAGAAGATTAGTAAGAGGCTTTGAAATTTTAGAGAAATCTTTAATAAATCTCCTATAAAACCCAGCATGACCAAGAACACTACGAATACCTTTAACATCCCTCGGATAGGGCATCTTCTCAATTGCTTCAACTTTAGCTCTATCAACTTCAATACCTCTCTCGGAAATTTTATGTCCCAATACAATTCCTTCATTAACCATAAAGTGGCATTTCTCCCAATTAAGAACAAGGTTAGTTTCCTCACATCTCTGCAAAACTTTATCGAGGTTTCGCAAGCAATTATCAAAAGAATTCCCATAGACAGAAAAATCATCCATGAACACCTCTACAATACTTTCGCAAAAACCATGAAAAATAGCAGACATGCATCTTTGAAAAGTAGCAGGAGCATTACATAAACCAAAAGGCATACGCCTATAAGCATAAGTTCCATAAGGACAAGTAAACGTGGTTTTCTCTTGATCTTTAGCTTTAACAGCAATTTGTGAAAACCCAGAATAACCATCAAGAAAGCAAAAATGAGTATTTTTAGATAACCTTTCTAGCATTTGATCAATAAAGGGTAAAGGGTAATGATCTTTCTTAGTAACTTTATTAACTTTACGAAAATCAATGCACATTCTATAACCTACAACTATTCTTTGAGGGATAAGCTCATCATTATCATTAGGCACAACAGTCATTCCTCCTTTCTTAGGAACACAATGCACAGGACTAACCCATCTACTATCAGCAATAGGATATATAATACCAGCTTCAAGAAGTTTTAATACCTCGTTCCTTACCACTTCTTTCATCTTCGGAATTAGACGACGTTGATGTTCAACAACAGGCTTTGCATCTTCTTCCATATTAATAGCATGTTGGCAAATAGAAGGAGAAATCCCTTTCAAATCATCAAGAGTATAGCCAATAGCTCCTCGGTGTTTCTTCAATATTTCCAATAACCTTTCTTCCTCAATCTCTGAAAGCTTAGAACTAATAATAACAGGATATATTTTCTTATCATCAATATGAGCATATTTAAGATTATCAGGTAAAGGCTTTAAATCAAAAACAGGATCTTCCTTCGGTGGCGGTGTTGTACCCAAATCTTCCACCGGTAAATCATGCTTGAGAATAGGTTGGCGAAGAAAAATTTCCTCAAGCTCATCTCTTTCTTTCCTAAAAGCTTCACTTTCACTATTCTCCAAATGTTGCTGCAAAGGATTATTAGGAACAAGAACAATAGATGCACACTGCTCCATTTTAAAATCATTACTAGGCAAGTCAACTTTATAAGGAGTTTTGGTAAATTTAGAAAAGTTAAATTCATAAGGTTCACCAGCAAATCTAGTCAAAATTTTCTCTTTCTTACAATCTATAATAGCTCCACAAGTATTTAGAAAAGGTCTACCAAAAATGATAGGACAATGATCACTAGCAGCAGAACCAAGTACCAAAAAGTCAGCAGGATATTTAATCTTACCACATAGAACTTCCACATCTCGAACAATACCAATTGGAGAAATAGTTTCTCTATTAGCCAAATGAATAACCACATCAATATCTTCAAGTTCACAAGAACCAATTTCGTGCATAATCTCCGTGTAAAGCTCATAAGGAATAGCACTAACACTTGCACCAATATCACATAAACCATAATAGCAATGATCACCAATTCTAACAGATAGCATAGGAACACTAACTTGTTTGGATTTATTAGGATGTGAAACAATATTAGAAGCATCTTCACAGAAAATAATATGACCATCCTCCACATTTTCAGTCACAAGATCTTTAACTATTGCAACAGCAGGTTCAATTTTAATTTGTTCTTCAGGTTCTTTAGGTTTCTTTTCACTTTTATTAACCGCACTAGATATAACAGAGTACTCCTTCATTTTAGCAGGGAAAGGAGTTTTTTCAATATAAGCTTCAGGAATAACATTATCAACAGTTTCAACCACTACACATTTGTTTACAGATGAATCAACTTTATCCTTATACGGTTCATGATACTTATCAAAATTCTTCTTAGGCAGTTCATAATGAGAGGCAAAAGCTTTATAAAGATTTGCAACAACTTGGGAATCAAGACCATATGTAGCACTCATATTACGAAATTTATCAGTATCCATAAAAGCTTCAATGCATTTATAATCATAAATTATACCTGATTCTCTATCTTTGTCGTTCTCCCATCCTTCAGTATTTTCTTGGATCCGATCAAGAAGGTCCCTTTTAAACTCTTCATTCTTGCGTGTAAATGATCCAGAACAAGAAGTATCCAGCAAGGTCTTGTCTTGAAAAGAAAGTCTTGCATAGAAATTATCAATAATAACATTACCAGGAAGCTCATGAATGGGGCATTTGAGCATTAAAGACTTCAATCTCCCCCAAGCTTGGGCAATACTCTCTCCATCATGAGGCCAGAAATTATATATGCGGTTCCGATCTTTGTGAATTTCACTTGGAGGATAAAATTTGGAATAAAATAAAGGCACAATGTCCTCCCAATCAATAGAATCACCATTCTTCAGCAATTTATACCAGTGCGCCGCTTTACCAGACAGCGATATAGTGAATAGTTTCTTCCTAACTTCATTCATAGAAATACCTGCACATTTGAATAACCCGCATAATTCATGCAAAAACAATAAATGATCACCAGGATGGACAGTTCCATCCCCTTCATAGCGGTTATCCATAACACGTTCAATAATTTTCATAGGTATTTTATATGGTACTACTTCCTCACCTGGCGCTTCATCCACTACCGTTGCAGTAGTAGTAGATTTCCCAAATAGAAATTGAAGAGAAGATCTCTCCATAATGATTTATAGCAGCAGGCAGAAATAAAATCAGCACAAACAGTAAATTTCCTTACCAATTCCGCTTACCAATAGCGCTTCACTCCCCGGCAACGGCGCCAGAAAATAGTCTTGATGACCCACAAGTATAGGGGGTGTATCGTAGTACTTTCGATAAATAAGAGTGTCGAACCCAACGAGGAGCAGAAGGTGTTGACAAGCAGTTTCGATGAAGGATTCACTGTAAATGCTCACAGACAAGTATTCAGGGGGTTTTGATATTGCAGATAAATAAAGTACAAGTAAATAAAATGCGAGAGAAATAATTGCAGCGAGTGGCCCAATCCTTTTTAGCACAAAGGACAAGCCGGTTTGTTTACTTATAATGACCAAACGTTCTTGAGGACACACGGGGATTTTAGTCTAGTACTTTCGCTTCATGTGGCTAAATAATCTTCATTGTTTTGATAAGTGTTGTGTGGGTGAACCTATGCTAATGCACTGCCCTTCCTAGGACTAATACATACTTGTGATTATACCCCTTGCAAGCATCCGCAACTACAAGAAAGTAATTAAGATAAATCTAACCACAGCCTTAAACTCTGAGATCCTGCGATCCCTCCTGCATCGATATACTAACGGGGGCTTAGGTTTCTGTCACTCCGGCAACCCCGCAATTAGCAACCGAATACAAGATGCACTCCCCTAGGCCCATAAATGGTGAAGTGTCGTGTAGTCGACGTTCACACGACACCACTAGAAGAATGACACCACAACTTAAATATCATAACATTGAATATTACTCAACCATAATTCACTACTAGCATTTAGACTTCACCCATGTCCTCAAGAACTAAACGAACTACTCACGAGACATCATATGGAATACAATCAGAGGTGATATGATGATGAATAACAATCTGAACATAAACCTTGGTTCAATGGTTTCACTCAATAGCATCTACAACAAGTATAGAATAACACCGGGAGAGTTTCCCCTATCAAACAATCAAGATTTAACCCGAATTGCTACAGCGGTGACGAGGTGCAGCGGTGGTGATGGCGGTGTAGATGGTGGAGATGATGATGATGATGATGGAGATGATGTCCCGCTCGATGACGATGGCGATGGCGTCGATTTCCCCCTCCGGGAGGGAATTTCCCCGGCGGATTCCTGCCCGCCGGAGAGCTCTTTTCTCTCTGGTGTTCTCCGCCCCGCAGAGGCGGCTGTAACCCTTCGTGAGGTCCTCTCGTGGCTTAGGTTTTCGGGACGAAGGAGTACGCGAAGAAAAGGAGGCGAAAGAGGCTGTGGGGCCCCCAGAGCATAGGGTGGCGCGGCCAGGCCATGGGCCGCGCCGCCCTATGGTCTGGGCCCACATGGCTCCTCTCTTCTTCCCCTTCTGGCTCCCTCCGTCATCTGGAAAAATAGGAATTTACGTGAAATTCCCTTCCACAGTTGATCTTCCGAAATATTGCGTTCTGACGGTGCTTTTTCCAGCAGAATCCTGGCTCCGGTGCTTGATCCTCCAATGATGATGAAACATGCAAAATAGATGAAATAACATAAGTATTGTGTCCCAATATGAAATATATCAATGAATAACAGCAAATTATGATACAAAATAGTGATGCAAATTGGACGTATCATAAGCTAACAAAGTAAGGACTTAGTTTGGCATGCTATCACTCTGCTATCTAGCCTGTAGTACAAATAAACTTGTCATACTACTAGATAATAATTTTGCGTGCCATCTTGTTCTTCAAAAGCTGCATTATTGACTTGTTTCTCTGACTTGGCATGACGCTCACATATGGAAAGCTGAACATATTGGTTTGCATTCCCTCTTATACAAGTTCACAGGTGATCCCACTATATTCTGTATCTGGTCCATCCTAAGCTCCAGCATTAACTATCCTCCATGTGTTGCTCATTACAAGTTTATATCCCGAAACATCTTGATTTGCATCCCCTTCACTATAAGTTCAGGAGTATTATTTAGTTCACGGCCAAAATGAAGTAATTGCACTTGGCACATGTTGGTTCACATTCCCTCCTCTTTAGCTTTTGCCATTGTAACTTCTATTTTTGGTTTACATTCCCTGCTCTGTAGATGTAGCCATCATAACTTCATCTTGCTCAGTCGTTGTTACAAAATTTATAGCCTGCTACTATGTTGTTCATGCCAATTTTGTACTCCCTGAACATGTTGGTTTGCATGGGACTCGACAGTAGTAAGTCTGTTGTTTCATTCTAACATGCTCTGTTATATTGGCGGTTGGTATGCGGCATGCACTCTTTGTTTGCTTATTGTGCGCATTACAATGATCTTGTTATAACGACGAAATGATGAGTTCCAAATTCTTTGCCAAACAATATTGTAGTGTCTTTGCCTTTCCATTGTTGTTGTCTTAACTTGTAATGTCTTTGTTTCAGATATAGGTGTTGCATGGACAACTTAAAAGATTGCCGGATCGCTTCATTGTATTGCTAGGTTTAATTACCATTCAATTTCTCTGGGTTCTGTAATATTTTTTTCAATGCCTTGCAGCTGATGTAATATTTAGTTAGTTTTTATAGTTCTTTCGCGCATTTTTTCTTTGGTGCTTGTGGTAAGTGAGGCTATCCGACAGAAATCAATGCTGCGTAAATATTCTCAGTATCTAAATCACGAATTCCCATCCCTTAAACGGCCCAATTAAGCGAAATCACATATGTGCCTGCCCGCAAAATCCTAAAGCGCATATTATGCCGGCATATAAACAACAACTAAACGGGCTGGCCCACTTACTTCTTGGGCCAGCCCATTTGATTTGTGGACCCCACAAACTAATTGGGCTGGCCCACTTGCTTTAAGGTGGACCCCACCAACTGGGCCCCACTAATTAGTTGGGCCAGCCCATTTGCTTTTTTGGAGGACCCCACATAATAAATGGGCCGGCCCTTTAAGAGGAAAGTGGGACCCACGTGTTTTTGGCCCGGCCCACTATCTTGTTGGGCCGCCCACTTGCTATATGGTGGACCCCACATACTAGTTGGGCGGCCCTTTAACAGGAAAGTGGGGCCCACCTTATTGGCGGCCCACTATCTTGTTGGGCCGGCCCACTTGCTCTATGGTGGTCCCACATGGTAAATGGTGACCCTTTAATTGGAAGGTGGGACCCTGTGTTTTGGCCGCCCACTATCTTGTTGGGCGGCCCACTTATATGGTGGACCCCACATACCAAATGGGGCCCATTAACAGGAATGTGGGACCCACTGTGTTTTGGCCGACCCACTATCTTTGTGGGCCAGCCCATGGCTATATGGTGGGCCCCATACTAAATGGGCGGCCCTTTAACGAAAGTGGGACCCACTGTGTTTTTGGCCGACCACTATATTGTTGGGCCGGCCCACTTGCTATATGATGGACCCCACAAACTAAATGGGCCGACCCTTTAAGCTGGAAAGTGGGACCCACTGTGTTTTTGGCCGGCCCACTAGCTTGTTGGGCCGGCCCACTTGCTATACGGTGGACCGCACACTAAATGGGCGGCCTTTTAACGGAAAGTGGGACCCACTGTTTTTGGCCCGGCCCACTTGCTTCTTGGGCCGGCCCTGTAAGGTGGACCCCACATGTTAAATGGGCCGGCCATTTAAGTTTTGACCATCAACCTTAGAGGTTAGGCCCGGCCCACGTAACTAATGGACCAGCCCAGCTATATAGTTGACCGGTCAAACTATGTCATCTGGCCCGGCCCGCTTAAGACGTGGCAGGCCTCGTGTGGGCCTACCATCTACCACGGGGTTCAGCGGTTAACGCCGTTAATTAACGGCGTCGCCACGTGTCGGTTGCATGACGTCGGCGGTCAACGGGCTCCCGAAAACACTTCCGCAACGGTCCGATTTTCCGTGGCGGAAGGCGCCCAAGCGCGACGGACCGAAAAAATCGTCGTTGGACTTTGCCTGACGCAGTTTCGACAACAGAACCCATATCGTCGGGTTAGGCCCATAGGCGACGAAAAATGCCCCTTAGTTGACGATTTTGGGACGTTGTCTATCAGAACTTTTCTTGTAGTGACTAACACAATTTCCTCTGAATCTTAGGTCAACCAAAAGCATTTTGATTTGGTGAACATGCTCATAGTGAACTATGCCTAGGTGAATTTTGAGGTTATTGTTACTTAGGGTGGTGCTACATATTTACCACCCTATTTTGATGAACTAGATATTGGTAATTGTTAGTACTCAGTCATGGTTGGTGACCTCACCACTTCAATGCATGCGTGCAACAAAACACCAATGGTGTACAAAACAAAGGGGGGGAGGGGGTAGTTTCCCACCCGGTGCAAAAAATTCCTTCTCATGCTACCAAATGAAGTGGATAACATTGTCCAAAGGTCATTTTGGACGAGGCGTGTCCCTAGGGCCTGTCCCCCGGGAGCGCCAAAGTGGCTGCAGCCTAACACGCCCATGGTGGTTTAGGCATAGTTCATCAAGATATATTTTGGTTAGTGATGACACCGGAGTTAAAGTGTGCACTAACGTTACCTACTAGTGCTTACTTGGGTTTTAGTTCACAAGTGTTTATGGAAGGTGGTTGGACCCCCTCCCCCATTTGCTATGCAATAGAAGTGTCAGTGTTTTGGTTTTATTTCTCTTTATTTATGTGTGAGTAAAAGAGAAAACACCGCACTGTTAAGAGGGATGGTCTCGATGATCTTGATAGAGATGATGTCAAAGCCATATACACATCCTAACGTCAAATATATCCATCACAAAAAGTGAGTACAACGTATTTAATTTGAAAAAAATGCAATTTGGAAAGCTTCAGCGACACCTGTGTGCCCACGGCCCCACCGGGTTCATTGCCGGAATGACTGGTCTTGGCCGATTGGTGTTCCCATGGTTACTGACATGCTAATAGAAGCGGATCAGCAACCGCCTAACGCCTGGCCCGGTGGCCGTCAGTCAGTCTAGTGCAGGCCCGACCCTTGCCCGATCCGCCGACTTGGTCTACCCAAGTTCTGTTCTCGGACTGGTTGTCTGACTCGCTCGATCAACAGGTTCCTTGGCCGCCATGTGAACCAGCAGTGTTGTCCAGTACGTTGGTTAGTGTGGCATATGATCCAGCTTCACCAACTTACCATCGGGATGTCTCGCAAAGATTTTGCAAACGGCTAGTTTTTCTTCCTTTAACTATTTTATAACTATTTATTCCTCCTTGAGGAGGTTAGGTCAACCATTAACTTCATACATCTGAGCTTTTTCTCCCACTCCATTGTTGAAACACCAAATCTTGAGGATGTTCCATTCTACCCAAGCAAAGACAAAACCCTTTTTGTAGAAAACAGGAAGAGGTTCCAACCTACATTTTCACTAAGCCATATTTCATTCTCCCTTGAGTTCATCGAGTTTTGTTATAAATCTTGGAATGCTTCACTTTGAGAAAAACTAGGGGCATCATATATTGGAAAGGAGGAAGTAAGAAAATACGGAAATGTTCGTATATATGTTGTTTACGCGAATACACACGGACGCGTCCATAGACCATGCCCGAAGTAACCAACAACAGTTGATGTAATTCTTGACAAATGTGACTCTTAGGCAAAACTAACGTCTAATCTAATGCCTGAACGAAACTATTTCAAATTCTAATCCATGAAATTAGTGCAAACGTGTGAGTCTGAAATATTATCTATGTTGGTAGGTGGTGATTTCAATATTATACGGAAGACAGAAGAAAATAATAATAATAATTTTAAAGCTCGGTGGCCTTTTGTGTTTAATGCCATTATTGAACATTTGAATCTAAGAGAAATTTCTCTTTCCGGGAGATAATTTACGTGGGCGAGTCGTCAAGATGAACCTACTTATGAGAAGTTAGATAGAGTTCGAGCATCAATCTCTTGGGAACATAAATTTCCTTTAGTGACTGTCCGTGTATTAATAAGGGCTGATTCTGCCCATACACCGATTCTCATTGACTCAGGGGTGAAAGCACATCTGGGTAATAAATCAAAATTCTCTTTTGATCTACATTGGTTGAGATAGGAGGATATTTTTTTGAGATGATAGAGAAGGAGTGAAAATCGGTGGTGGTAGGGATGAATCCCATAGATGTTTGGTTAAATAAATTAAGGCATATTAGAAAGTTTCTCAAAGGTTGGGAAAAAAATCAAAGTGGGAATTATAAAAAGGAGAAAGAGAGACTATTATCCATTATTGATCAGTTCGACCTAAAAACGGAAATAACTCCTTTGAGTTCGCATGAAAGAGAAGAACTTAAAAAAGCAAATGAGAGTTTGAATAAATTAAGACTGGAGGAGGAGTCTAAGTGGGCTCAAAGATCGAAAGTTAAGCATATCCAAGAAGGGGGGAATAATACGAGGTATTTCCATTTGATTGCAAATGATAAACATCGCAAAAAGATTTTTTTATTGGAACAACAAGAAGGAACAATTATTGGAGAGGATAATCTTAAGGTTTATATCACCAAATTATATAAAAAGTTATTTGGGGCACCGGTTCCAAGTAATATTTCTTTAGTAGAAGAGGTGGTGCATGACATTATGCAGATTTCATCAGATGAAAATGAGATTTTAACAACTCCTTTTACTGAAGAGGAGGTCTTTCAGGCAATCTCACAGATGGAACATAATAAAGCTACCGGACCTGATGGTTTTCCGGTAGATTTTTATCAAAAAAATTGGGAAGTAATAAAGTTTGACTTAATGGCGCTTTTTAAAGAGTTGAGTGGAGGGGATTTGCCCCATTACAAACTGAATTTTGGTGTCATTACGTTACTACCCAAGAAAGAGGATGCGGTACAGATACACCAATATATACCCATTTGCTTACTTAATGTATGTTTCAAAATATTTACTATGGCAGGAACAAATCGAATAACGGGGATTGCCCCAAAGGTTATTAGACCAACACAAACTGCCTTTATGTCGGGTCAAAACATATTAGAAGGGGTAGTCATTCTTCATGAAACGATTCATGAGCTATGCAGTAAGAAATTAGATGGGGTGTTGTTTAAGATTGATTTCGAAAAAGCATATGATAAAGTTAAGTGGTCCTTTTTACAACAAACTTTGAGAATGGAAGGTTTCACCACAGAATGGTGTAAATTAGTTCAGCAATTCGTGCAAGGGAGAGTGTCGGAGTGAAGGTAAATGATGACATTGGTCATTATTTTCAAACAAAGAAAGGACTGCGGCAAGGGGACCCTTTGTCCCCAATACTTTTTAATATTTTAGTCGATATGTTTGTCATCTTAATTGAACGAGCAAAAGATTATGGTCAAGTTGGGGGCTTATTCCTCATCTTGTTGAGGGTGGCATCTCTATACTACAGTATGCCTATGATACGATCCTTTTTTTGGAACATGACCTCCTCAAAGCTGTAAACATGAAGTTAATTTTATGCATTTTCGAAGAACTCTCGGAACTTAAAATTAATTTCCACAAAAGTGAGCTTTTCTGTTTTGGTAAGGAAAATGATGAGGTGGATCAGTATAAGCAGATCTTTGGATGTGATGCTGGATCTATTCCCTTTAGATACTTAGGTATTCCTATACATTACAGAAAACTAAGGAACTCTGATTGGTATCCGGTCGAGACACGGTTTGAAAGCAAACTGGGCTGCTGGAAAGAAAAATTATTATCATATGGAGATAGGCTTGTCCTTATTAATTCAGTTTTAACTAGTCTACATATGTTTATGTTATCCTTTCTAGAGATACCTGTTGGGGTAAGGAAATGATTGAATTTTTATAGATCTAGCTAGATTTTTCTGGCAGTCTGATGCAAATAAGAGAAAAATATAGGCTTACAAAATGGAATATCGTCTGTTGGTCCAAAGATCAAGGTGGCTTAGGTATTGAGGTACTCGAACTCAAAAACAAATGCTTATTGAGTAAATGGCTCTTTAAGCTGCTTAATGAGGATGAGGTGTGGCAGAAGCTGTTACATAATAAATACTTAAGACATAAGACCTTATCGACGGTGCAAGTTAAGCCCATAGATTCACCCTTCTGAAAGGGTTTAATGAGGGTGAAGGATGAGTTTATTAGTAGATGATTCTTTAAAGTGGGCAATGGAATGAATACTCGATTCTGGCAAGATACTTGGTTAGGGGACATCCCGTTAACGCAACAATACCCATCGTTATATAATATAGTGTATCACAAAAACGTAATGGTAGCTCATGTGTTAGCTCAAACCTCGCTGAATATTAGTTTTAGACGGACGTTGTTGGGAAACAAATTGACTTTATGGTTACAATTATGCCAAAAACTAATAAGGGTAAATTTAAATAATGAGAATGATCGCTTTGTTTGGGGCCTGGCAACCAATGGCTTGTTTACGCTAAAATCAGTGTATGAGGACCTTATGAGTGACCACACCCCTTATCTGAGAAAATATCAGTTAAAATCCCTTTAAAATAAAAATCTTCATGTGGTTTCTATGTAACAAGGTTTTGTTAACTAAAGATAATTTAGCTAAACGAAATTAAAATGGGTGTACGAAATGTGTTTTCTGTGGAGAACAGGAAACCGTCGAACATCTGTTTATTGATTGTCCCTTAGCTAAACTTCTTTGGCGCACGATTAATTTTACTTTTGATCTTCCACCTCCAACCAATATTACGAATATGTTTGGTCACTGGTTAAATGGAGTAGATAGACAATCTAAAACATTCATACAAATTGGGGTTTCTGCTTTATGTTGATCTATTTGGAGGGTAAGAAATGATATCATCTTTAACAAAAAAACAATCTTTTCACTTCTTGCAGGTTATCCATATGATGGCACACTGGGTTTAGCTATGGGTCATTCTTTCGCCGGAGGGACAGCGGGATGCTATGGTTTCTGGATGCACTCGGCTCCGGACGGTCGCTCAGGATATATTGTGCCAGGCTGGCTGTCGTCATACTATGAGGTTACAGTGATGTGTACTGATACTATGTTTTATTTGTTTCGTGGGTTGATTCTTGTATCAACTGTAGAGAAGATTGAGTTGTAAGAAATATTTGAAACTTTTTAATAGAAAGCCGTGTGCATTATAATGATACAGAAACCAGGATTTTAAATTCCCATTCGAAAAAATGAAACAATACGGATGGAGCCAATATTGTATAGATCGCCTGCAAAGATTTCCGTAGCTGAAGCAGGTCAGCGGCAGGGCGTGCGGCCTGGTGAGTGGTGACAGACAGGGCGACAGGTGGGCATGTACCGGTGCCGGGCATTTCATCTGCCTCTAGGCTCTCTCGCCTCTCGCTGCTGCCCTGCCGACACTAACCTTTCGCCATTTTCAATTGCTGGTAGGTGTATACTACCTTCGATTGCTCTCGCCTCAAAGGTTGCCAATTGATCGAGCAGGGTTGCGAGGGTGAATTCCTCGCAAGGAAAGGAGCACACCGTCGATCTCTCGGAACCTAGAGCGTTTGACATCATAGGTAGTGAACTGCAGTACTCGTACTTCAGGCTGCCAAAAGCAAAGAAGCGAGCACGCACGCACGTACCAGCCAGTAGCTGTGTCGCCAACATTTAGCACGGCAACACCGTACCGTGGGTCGAGGACACAACGAAGAAAAAGGCGACAGAACAGAATCATGTCCATCCTTGTTTCTTTTGTACCCTCCCGCCTTGCAAACTGAACTCAACCTTTTCTGTCCTCGTGCTTCGTCTGCGTGCATTTGCCGTCCTCTATGTTCCTACGTGCGTGCGGCAGACGCCGGCACAAGTGAAACGAAAACAAGGTGAACCCCATAATAAGCTCAGCGTATGTGGCATGTAAGCGCATTTCAAACGGGTTGACGCAAATGGATGTGGAGTGACCTTTTGGACCACACGGTCAAAAAATCGTCTGCATCTAAGCCTAGTGACCCAAAGCATAGCGACTAGTTCGCCCGTCTAGATGCAAACGTGACCTAAATATGGGCCACGTAATGCGTTTATACGGACGCTGCGGGGTCAACGGACGTGTCCGCACGCTACTCGCACGGGTCGCGAAAAGTCAGAAATTCTGCATATTTGGATCAATTTAAGGTGAAAAAAGGGTTGCTCCTTCGGCAAAACTAAGATAAAGTTGAGTCAAAAGGTCCCGATTCAGGATAAATTCATGAGGAAGTGGTATCTCTTTAGGATCAACCCCGGCGTCAAGAAATTGGTTAATTGGTAAAGATACATGGATTTGGTGTCCCGCCCAAGAAAGAGACCCAAGTCCTAATAATCCCGCTAAGTGGTGATTCAACATGGATTCTACATCTTGGAACCAGGCCAATTTGGGAGCGGCTTTGTGATAATGGAACCAACCAGCAAAAAGCATTAACGCTGCAAAAATCTGCGCTGGTGGGCGGCATCGCAGCAGCTTCAATGACAGACATTGAAGTCGATGGGGCATCAGGACCTTTTTAAGAGCCGTTGGCGGCGTCCATCATCTCGCTCACGCCATTGCCAACGCCCTCGACCTTGTCACACACACAACCGACCGACGCCATGGGGAAAGGCTGGCCGTACCGAAAGAGGAAGATTAACCATGAGGCCGGCTGCTCGGGTTCCGGTAAGAAGCCGCGGCACAAGGAGTCGCCGTCAACCTCGTGCGCCGGCTCTGGGAGGGGAACCACCCGGTGCCATGGCCGGGTGCAGGCCTACTGGGAGGGGATGGTACCTGAACTACAACCGCGTACCAGTCCCTCCCGTGCCGCGTGAGGCACGAGGGCGCCGCCATGAGGTCCAGCGTCGTCGAGCCATCTTGCTGTTGGATCTGCGTGACGATCCTACGTTCACCGTGAACGCGTACAACTGGATCTCGTTCGGCGCGCGGGAGTTCAACACGCGCCGCAGAGCTTGATTCCTCGCGATGTCGACTTCTTCGCCCGCGAGCTCAACACAGATGACGAGCACGAGGACGAGGATAAGGATGAGTATGTGGAGGACGACAAGGAAGAGTATGGGGACGAGTACACGGACAACGCCTACGAGTGCGAGGATGAGGACGACGCTGAGGATCCGGAGACCCAGCCGCTAGACAACAGCGAGGAAGAGGCCATCGCCATCGCAATGGCCAACTCGCTATGTAGGACGGCCTCGGCGTCCAGCTTCGTGAATCCTGGCTGGCACAGGGGACGCCGGTGACTCCTCCGGCCAAGCCGACACGCGCCCACGCCCGTGCAATCTCATGCTCCATTCCTGGCCTGGGATCTGTGGCCGCCGTCACCGCATGCTCTCCTTCCTCCTCCACCACCAGCCCCTTTCCTCTGCCATCGTTGGTCTACTAACTGCCATGGCGGACGCCGGAGATCATCGACCTCGTCAGCGACGATGAGCAGTAGTCGATGGCTAGGTTTTAGCATGTCTTGCTGACCCTTTTTAATTTTAAAGTTCTTATAATTATGTAAGTTGTGGGCTTTTAACGAATGGAAAAAAGCTTCTCTTTTTTTATGCGTCGGACCATTGGGAACACCCCGAGACGCAAACGGACGCGCGGTCGATTTCGACCATTTGGGCCGATGGAAACAGACGCAGCCGGTCGCTTTTGACGTCCGATTTGCGTCGGCCCGTTGAAGATGCCCTTGTTAGATGTATATATCTGTATATTGTAGTTTCTCCCTATGTTAGGAGGCTTTCTGCATATGTGCACCTGTACATGTACTATATATTGTGGCCTTTGGCCCCCTGGTAATACAACAAGCATATTGCTCTAACATGGTATCAAAGCCAAAATTGATCCTCTAAATTTCCCCGGCCGACGTTGCTTGTTCCGTCGCCCGTCGATCCCTCGTCCTCGATCTGATCTGGTCCTTGTTCTCGATCTGGTTTGTGCTCGTCCTCGATCTCCTCCCGCTCGGCCGATTCGCCCCGGCCGATTCTCTTCCAGCGGCAGGATCCGCCCGCCCGCCGTCCTCTGCCTGCTTCGCCCTGCTGGCCCTCCGCTGCGCCCGGCCGACTCCGCGCGCCCCGTCCCTCCGCTGCGAGCTCGGCTGACCAAGGCCGACTCCGCGCGCCCCGTCCGCCCTCTGATGCCTGGTCGCCCCTCCGCTCCGTGCGCCCCGTCCGCCCCCTGATCGATCGATCCCTCGATCTCCGCGCCGCCGGCTTCGCCTGCTCTTCGCGTCGCCAGATTGGGCCGCCTGCTTCGCCCGCAGTTGATTAAAATCTGAGGTTAAAAAATCAAAAAAAATCAAAAAAAAGGAAGAAAAAAATACTGTCGTCGGCTGTTGTTATCCGATGTCTTCTTCCGCTGATCCCGCCTTATCTTTGGGCCTCCCTTCGGTACTTGGTATTTGTCCGTTGCCTCCGTGTATGACGGCTAGCCATTCTTCGTCGCCGTTTGCGGCCTCTTCACGCGGCTCTGCCCGTGCTTCACCGACTCCGTCTACGTCGGCTCGCCGCTCTATACCGATTTTCGCGGCCTCTTCCCGCGGCTCTGGCCGCGCCGCCGATCCCGTGTCCTCATTGCACTCTACTGGCAAGGTTGCCACACTTCTTCACGCGGACCCCCGGTTTCGAGTTCGATCGTCGGCCAGGCTCTTCAGATTTTCTGCGGCACTCTCCGGGACATTCTCGGGGGTCTTCGTGGTGCTCGCTACTCGGACTCTTCCTCGCCGGGCGCTGCTGGTTCTGGTGCTCTTCGGCATTGCACGACCACCACTTTCTACACAGTCAGGTACGTCCCCGTGGTATCTGGATTGTGGAGCTTCCTTTCATATGACCTCTGAGTCCTCTATTATGTCTGCTCTTCGGTCTCTTATTTCTCCTGTCCGTGTTGTCACGGCTGATGGTACCTCTATTCCTGTTTCTAGTAGAGGCACCCTTTCTACTCCCTCTTTCTCTGTCCCTGATGTTTCTCATGTTCCTCGCCTTCAGATGAACCTTTTCTCTGCTAGCTAGCTCACCGATTCTGGTTGTCGCGTCATTCTTGACGCTGAGTCTTGTGCGGTTCAGGATCGTCGCACACAGGCCCTGGTTGGAGCTGGCCCTCGTAGCCGTAAGTCTCCGGGGCTTTGGGAGTTAGACTGGCTTCGTGTTCCTTCCGCTGCCACTTCATCTGCCAGTTCTCCTCCGGTTGTTGCCTCTGTCACCGGCTCTTTTCAGCAGTGGCATCATCGTCTTGGTCGTCTTTGTGACTCTCGCCTGTCGTGTTTGGTTCATCGTGGCCTTCTGGGGTCTGTCTCTGGAGATGGGTCGTTACACTGTCAGGGTTG
Organism: Lolium multiflorum; assembly: GCA_030979885.1. Taxonomy (NCBI): domain Eukaryota; kingdom Viridiplantae; phylum Streptophyta; class Magnoliopsida; order Poales; family Poaceae; genus Lolium; species Lolium multiflorum. The sequence continues at coordinate 113,309,211 of CM061749.1, read as the reverse complement.
TAGGTTAGGCAAACAGATTCAGCTTCCCTATCCTACTAGTGTGTCTGTCTCTCAGCGACCGTTCGATTTAGTCCATTCAGATGTTTGGGGTCCGGCTCCCTTCGCTTCGAAAGGGGGTCATCGATACTATATCTTATTCATTGATGACTTTTCACGTTACACCTGAGTGTTTTTCATGCGCTCTCGCAGTGAGGTGCTCTCTATTTATCAGCGTTTTTCGGCCATGGTCCACACTCAGTATTCCTCACACATTCGCGTGTTCCGTGTTGATTCTGCTGGTGAGTATATCTCCCAGCACCTTCGTGGTGTCCTTGCTGAGGAGGGCACCCTCGCTCAGTTTTCTTGTCCCGGCGCGCATGCTCAAAATGGCATCGCCGAGCGTAAGCATCGTCATCTTCTTGAGACCACCCGTGCTATGATGATTGCTTCTTCTCTTCCGCCACATTTCTGGGCTGAGGCTGTTGCTACGTCGGCCCACCTCATTAACATTCAGCCTTCCGCTGCTCTACAGGGTGGCATTCCTCTCGAGCGTCTCTCTGGTGTTTCTCCAGACTACTCGACTCTCCGTTCATTTGATTGCGTCTGCTATGTCCTTCTACCTCCTCGCGAACGCACCAAACTGACCGCTCAGTCTGTTGAGTGTGTTTTTCTCGGATACAGTGATGAGCATAAGGGCTATCGCTGTTGGGACCCCGTTGGTCGTCGGATGCGCATCTCTCGTGACGTCACGTTTGATGAGACGCGTCCTTTCTATCCTCGCCCCACCTCGGGTACTTACCCGGTGGATGATATTTCTTTTCTTCTTTTTCCGGATGCACCCCCTGTTGTCCCTCCTCCTTCTGATGCGCCCCCTTCGGCGCCATCCTCTCGTTCGTCTAGTCCACCTAGTACTCCTCGTTCTCCGGCTTCGGCTCCTTCCGATGCTGTCCCTTCTTCCTCTTCTTCTGATGACTTGTCTTCTGCAGATGAGCTTCCCCCTTCACGGCCTATTCGTCAGCATCGTGCTCCAGTTCGTTACTCTCCTAGTCAGTATGGTCTCTCTGTCGTTTCCGAGCCGCCTTCTTATCGGGATGCCGAGCGTCATCCTGAATGGCAGCTTGCCATGGCTGAGGAGATCGCTGCGTTTGAGCGCACTGGCACTTGGGATCTTGTTTCTCCTCCTTCTGGTGTTCGTCCCATCACGTGTAAGTGGGTATATAAAATTAAGACTCTCTCTGATGGATCTCTTGAGCGCTATAAAGCGCGTCTTGTGGCTCGTGGTTTTCAGCAGGAGCACGGCCGTGACTATGATGAGACTTTTGCCCCTGTGGCTCATATGACTACTGTGCGTACCCTTCTTGCTGTTGCTTCTGTTCGCCGCTGGTCTGTCTCCCAGCTTGATGTTCAGAATGCTTTTCTTAATGGCGAGTTGAGTGAGGAGGTTTACATGCAGCCTCCTCCTGGGTATTCTGTTCCCGATGGGATGGTTTGTCGTCTTCGACGTTCTCTCTATGGCCTCAAACAGGCCCCTCGTGTCTGGTTTGAGCGCTTCGCCTCTGTGGTGACTGCTGCTGGTTTCTCTCCTAGTCTTTATGATCCAGCACTTTTTGTTCACACTTCTCCTCGTGGACGGACTCTTCTTCTTCTCTATGTTGATGACATGATCATTACTGGTGATGATCCTGAGTATATTGCCTTCGTCAAGGCTCGTCTTCGTGATCAGTTTCTTATGACTGATCTTGGTCCTCTTTGCTATTTTCTTGGCATTGAGGTTTTCTCCACTTCTGATGGCTTTTCTATCTCTCAGGAAAAGTACATTCAGGATCTTCTTGCTCGTGCTGCTGATACTCCTATGGAGCTTAATGTTAAGCTTCGTCCTACTGATGGTGATCCTCTTCCTGATCCCACCCGTTATCGCCATCTTGTTGGGAGTCTTGTTTATCTTGCTGTCACTCGTCCTGATATTTCTTATCCTGTTCATATTCTGAGTCAGTTTGTCTCAGCTCCTACCACTGTTCACTATAGTCATCTCCTCCATGTTATTCGTTACCTTCGTGGCACGATCACTCGTCGCCTTTTCTTTCCCCGTTCCAGCTCTCTTCAGCTCCAGTGCTATTCCGATGCTACGTGGGCGAGTGATCCTACGGATCGTCGTTCTTTCTGCTTACTGTGTGTTTCTTGGTGGTTCGCTTGTTGCTTGGAAGACGAAGAAACAGGTCGCAGTTTCCCGTTCGAGTGTTGAGGCTGAGTTGCGGGCTATGGCTTTGTTGATTGCTGAGGTGACTTGGTTACGGTGGTTTCTTGTAGATTTTGGGGTCTCTGTTACGACACCCACTCCACTTTTGTCTGACAGTACAGGTGCTATCAGTATTGCACGTGATCCGGTCAAGCATGAGCTGACCAAGCATATTTGTGTTGATGCTTTTTACACACGTGCGGATGATGTTGCTGCGGTTCATTATGTGCCTTCAGATTTGCAGTTGGCGGATTTCTTTACGAAGGCACAAACTCGAGCGCAGCATGATTTCTTACTCTCCAAACTCAGTGTTGTGGATCCACCATGAGTTTGAGGAGGGGTGTTAGATGTATATATCTGTATATTGTAATTTCTCCCTATGTTAGGGGGCTTTCTGCATATGTGCACCTGTACATGTACTATATATTGTAGCCTTTGGCCCCCTGGTAATACAACAAGCATATTGCTCTAACAGCCCTAAGGTTATCTATGCCGGCATATATTTTTTGGACTCATTTTTATCTACTTCCTAACTAGTTTGGTGTGAACAAATATAATTTAACACAGCTCGATAATCATAAGTTGAGCCTATGTGGCATGCAAGGTTAACTATTTTGCTCCGTTACAGGTACCCATGGACACCCGACCCATTGGACAAGGGTGTAGAGCCACAGAGGGCTTGCCCTGCCCATGCATGGATTTCACAAAGCGGGCACACCCCCGAACGCGAGTTTGAGATGGATAGATATATTGCTCCATGAATATCCATCTGACATGTAACCCTGCTAGACAGTGATGCTGGTGATTAATGAAATAGCAGCCTTTGATCTAAAAAAAAAGACATGTGAGGTTCCACTAACCGTGAACGCCAGCTCCCTTCTACCTACACATAAACACAATTGACCCATCTTCATGATCCAGTCTAGCTTTGGAGCATTTGTGATTCTTGATATATATAATTGTATACGTTATTATTGTTGAATGCTGATTTTGTTTATGTTCTATGGATACCTATGAAATATGATACCTGGATATGCCATGGGTATGGATATGCGCACAGACATTTTTCCATCGATATCTTCAAGGGTGGCGGGCAATGGGCGGACTGGCATTTATCTGGAGGTGATCTACTCGGCCAAACCCTCCAATTGACATCTCGAGTTGCGCGGCATATGGCTTGGTAATTCACTCGTGTGTTGGCCTTCCTATCGAACAATTTGAAGTGAAACTATGGTTCAAAAGTAATGTAAATGTGTCCATCTGAGGCTGGTCATGTGGGGAGTCTTATTTCACATTTGGTTGAGGGGGTGTGTCGGTGCTGCAGTACGCCGATGATACTATTATTTTTATGGAGCATGACTTAGAAAAATCGGTTAATATGAAGCTCATTCTGTGTATTTTTGAGCAACTATCGGGGTTGAAAATAAATTTTCATAAGAGTGAATTATTCTGTTTCGGCAAAGCATCGAATATGGAACACCAATATAAAGAAATTTTTGGGTGTGCATCCGGTCAAGTATCTCGGTATTCCGATCCACCATAGAATGTTCCGTAACTCTGAATGGAATTCGGTGGAAAATCGGTTTGCTGCAAAATTAGGCTGTTGGCGGAGTAAAATGTTATCTTACGGTGATCGTCTTACTCTTATCAACTCCGTTCTTACTAGTCTTTCTATGTTTATGCTATCTTTTTTGGAGATTTCTAAAGGTGTGAGGAAGAGACTTGACTTCTATCGATCTCGATTTTTTTTGGCAATCTGATGAACACAAAAAGAAATATAGATTATCTCGCTGGAATATTATTTGTAGACCAAAGGATCAAGGGGGTCTAGGTATTGAAGCTCTTGAGTTGAAAAATAAATGTTTGTTAAGTAAATGGCTTTTCAAATTATTATCTGAAGAAGGAATTTGGCAACAATTGTTGCATTACAAATATAGTAAAAATAAGACGCTGGCTCAAGTGGAGGTGAAACCTACTGATTCTCCCTTTTGGAAGGGATTAATTGCAGTAAAAGATGATTTCTTTAAGAGGGATAAATTTAAATGGTTCGGTTTTGGGAGGATGTCTGGTTGGGCGAGGTGTCTTTAGCTCAACAATATCCGTCTCTATATAATATTATCCAAAAAAAAGTGTTCGTATCGACGGTGTTGAGTCAATCTCCTATTAATATTGGTTTTAGGAGATACCTTAATGAACATAAGTGAAATTTGTAGTTACACTTATGTGAACCCCTAATGTCGGTACACCTGAATAATGATAATGACCCGTTTGTATGGAAGCTAACAGAGTTGGGGTTATTTTCAGTTAAATCTATGTATCTTGATCTTATGAATGACCATAATAGATTTCTGAGAAAATACCTTTGAAAGATTAAAGTACCCCTTAAGATAAAGATTGTGGTTTCTTAGTAATAAAGTGTTGCTTACAAAGAATAATCTAATTAAGAGGAAGTGAATAGGTTGTCAAAAATATTGTTTCTGTGATAATAATGAGAACATTGATCACTTGTTTCTTCCTTGTCCGTCTGCAAAATTAGTCTGGAAAATGGTATATTTTGCTTATAACATTCCTCCCCTTCTAATATCACTAATATGTTCGATAATTGGTTGAATGGAGTGAATAAGGATGATAAAGAGCATATTTGTATTGGAATTTCAGCGATTTGTTGGTCTATATGGACAAGTAGAAATGACATTGTGTTAATAAATAGAAGGGAACCAATTTGTTGCAGGTTATTATTCGTGCGGCGCATTGGATCCAACTTTGGGCGTACCTTCTCCCGGAGGACCAGCGGGATACTATGGCTATTGGATGCAACCGAATCTTGACGGTCGCACGCGATTGCTATTTCCAGGCTACTGGATGGCGGCACATTAGATGGATTGAAGATGTATAGATTTTGTTTACTGTTCATCTTTGTTTGCCTGTTTATTGTCACAGCCTTAGCCTCCGGTTATTGTAATAAGTATACTCGTTTGAACTCTGCTTTTAATAAAAGATATGGATGTGTGCATCTATTGATGCAGAGGCCGAGCGATACTCCCATATCGATAAAAAAAATCTGAGGATGCGTCACCATTTTATAACTTGCTATACATAGAATTATGGCTTAAACATCCTGTAAACTTTGCCACACAAAAGTGAATATTGTAAAACTGTATCACATACGTCTTGGTGAGAAAGAGAAAATATGTTATGTTAAGAAAAAAAATGACCTCTACGAAGCTTATGCAAAGAAATTTCCATGTTCACGGGATTGTTGAAGACCCTCAATAGTCAATATAACCTAACCGTTGCTTTTCAACATTCGAGATACCAACATCGCTAGCATAGGACGAAAGTATACAACTTTGAAATGTTCAAGAAATGCTCACGGAAGTACCCCCCCCTGCCCTGAAATACAGGACGTATTAGTTTATCAAAAAACAATGCTTTACAAATTTGACCAAACATATATGCAAAAATATGAAGATCTACAATACAAAATCAACATCAATTGAGCTAGCATAAAAAATATTTCATAATATATTGTTCTTTCTGGTGCCCAAGATCTACAAGACACTTTTCGGTTCGGACAGATATTTTTGGCTCCTAAGCACCAGTATTTAAAAAAAAATTAAAAATCACACTTATGTGTTTCAAAAGAAAATTAGTAAAAAAATCATGTTGTAGCAATGAATTATCCCATAAATGTGCAAAATTTCAATTTCAAATACAAAATATTCTACGCTACACAAAAATGAGAAACATGTAGATCTGGGTTTCAAATCTCCAAATTTCAACAGATTTTGTCTCTTTTGTGTAGCCTACAATATAAAGAATTTTATATTAAAATTTTACATGCTTGTAGTTATACGTTACGTCATTTACTATATCTAGATTTATTTTTAGATTTTTTTGAAACAAATATATGTGATTTTCGATTTTTTTTTAAACAGCAGGAGCACTGGTGCCCAAAAGCCAAAGACACTTTTCGGTTCTCCCTACTATATATTTTGTTATACTTAATAAGCTTTGAGTTTTGGCTAACTTTACATGTCATGTATTTATGGACGGAAGAAGTGCGAGAGATACTTCTACTCTAAACACTAGAACTACAGGGATATTCTTTACAGTTTTCAAGCTCACTTTAAACAAAGGACGACATCAATGGGAAGATCTGCTCGTCATATCTCCATCCTAGTTTGGAGCCACTACATGGTGCCCTCTGTTAGTGATTTTCTTCCGATTTTATTTTAAGAAACAAGGCATAGAACTGGCAGTTGCGCTCAACTCTTTTAGCATGTCATGAGTTGATCATATACGAGTAGTATATATGTTGTGAGGTGAGTGTAATAATACTACAGTATAACGCTTGCAATCATTGAAGCCTATCCTGTTTTGGTTGCTGAATTAGTCCCATAACCTGCTGGAAAATCAGATTACACGTCGTTTTTCGCTTCACTATCCCAGCTTGAAAGAACTATTCCCGTTGCCCTGTCGTTAGCCGAAGAAGATCCTGGATGCTGGTGTCGGTCGCTCCTGGCCTACCGCTGCCATGTGCCTGTCAATTTGGAGCAACTTTGTGGAACTCTGACGACCGTTCCCGGCGACAGAGCAGAGCCCATCACCGCCGGACCACAAGCAAGCCCACCTGACCGGCGAGGCGATCGCGATCGCAACCTTCGCAAGTGTGCACTGTCCGACGATGGATCCACGCACGAACAGTGGATCCAGTTGCAAGAAGATGCAAACTTATGAATATCTGCAGTACCGCATGGCGCTATCAGGTGCTCCCTGACACGGACCTGTGCACTGAACCTAGCTACCTTGCTAGGACCATCTTCCACTGGCCTAGCTAATCTGCTCCGGGCAGACACCGAAGTGGCAGCGGTGGTGAGCTCGCCACGGCCGCGGTGCCGGAGCTCCGGTGCCAGTCGTGGCTCGACACAGTGCCCGCCGTAAACGTCGCCGGAAAGGCACCGGCGTAGTGGCAGAGGCACACTGGCACTGGATGTGAGATGTTGGCCATGATAGAGGACGGTAAAGGCGGGCGCGATCTTTTCGTCCCCGGCCGTCAGTCATCAGCCGAAGCGAACGGCAGTGGAGGTGGAGAAGCGATGGCAGCCGGAGACGTCAGGTCCCTTTTGCTTTTCTGTTGCCTCCCTCCGGTCACTGCTGACACTCTGACAGTCGGTGCTCGCGATCGAGATTCTCGTTCCGGTGGTCGCCGCCGCTAGCTGCTTCAACACATTCTGAACCTCAAATCAGTCAGAAGCTGAGAACACATCGTGAGCCTCCCTGGCACGAATGGAGCCTACCACGAACTTGGCGATTGCGTCTCCGAAACCATGATTTGATGAATGCCGTCCATTCCGAGGAACAGAGGAACCCGCGACTGGTGTCTTTCACTCAGCAGCTGAGCTCGACCGGCGTCGTCGTCAGGGCGTCTGTCTCAAGGTAAACTCTGCACTTAACACCAGTGGACGCCGTCTCCTTCAGCTGGACAGACAGACTGGCGAACTGCAGTTGGATTTGACGGCATTTCGGTCGTGATCGATCTACGGTCGTTTCCGCCCATACGCCCCATGATTGCATTGCCCGCGCGCGGGCGCATACCATGTTCCAACACTGAGCGACTGTGGTGGATCCTCTTGGGAGTTGGGGCTAGTGAGATCGTAAGAGTATGTTTTCTTCTCTGTTTATTCTAGCTTATCTCCGTGGTCGATCGGCATTGGTTTCAGACAGCGATTCGTCGTATGGGCGTCGCTTGGATTCATCTGTTGCTTCCATGTGCGCCTTTGGTTCAGTTAATGTCGTGCTCCGGGTTTTCGTGGCGCCGTTGCTTGCAGGAGGTCAAAGCTCTCCTTCTTATTCAAGCTTCTTAGTGAAGATGTGATATGGTACACTATTCTAAAGCGAAAGTATGTCGGTTTAAGGGCTTTGTCATAGGTTATTTTGAAAACCTGGGTACTCACACTTTTGTGCTGGCCTCATGGTGATAAAGATTTTATTTATATGAGGTTTTCTTAATAAGGAGGAGTCTCAGATAAAATTTTGGAAAGATAAATGACTTGGCAATACCAATCTTCTAGAACAATATATTGTGAGTCACAAATAAGATATATCAGCAAAGGTGATGGAAACTTCACCTTTAAATGTGACGTTAAGACATGATCTTGTTGGTCCTAGGGTAGCACTGTGAAATGCTTTACATCAGTGTTGGCTTCGATCAAGTTGTCGCAAGGAACTAACGAGTTCTAGTGAAGTATACATGTGTATGTGTGTGCGTCTGTGTGTGATCCTTCTTGTTGCTTTTGTTGGGGCTTACATTTAAAGCCAGGTTTAGGCCTTATGTTTAAAAATATCTTTTGTCTTTCCTATCTGTATGAGGCAGCGCATCTGCTTGAACAAAAAATGGAAGAAAACCACTAATAGAGGGTACAATGTAGTGGCTTTAAGTTAGCAAGTTGATTCTAGCTTACACCGTTTAAGTAATAAAGTGTCCTTTATCAACTAGCCCAATATAGCTGCTCAAAATTGACGGTGATACGATGAGCAGATCTTCCCATTGATGCATGGTTGCATCGCCGAGACACTTTGACAAATGTACAAGAAGAGTGTTCATCGAAGGTCCAAAAGTTCAGAAATTGTAAGGGCCAGGAACCAAGAGAATAAAAAGCATCCATTCTTCTGAAAGAAATGTGAGACATGTCATCCTTTGCTTAAAGGGAACCTTAAACTGATAAGAATAAACCTACAGTTTTAGTGTTTACAGTAGAAATGTCACTCGCTTATTCCGTCCTAAAAATACATGACATTTGGGTTTGAAGTTGGTTTTGCACAATGTTCACTAAAACGAGCAAAACTTTCTCATATAGAGTCAATTTTTTATGTATAACCACTGAAATTGCTCAGAAAAAATATATGCATCTAAATGTATCAGAGTAGGGTGGTTTCCCTACCTAGTCCTACTGGAAGCTTCACCTCTATTCTTGACCATTTCAAAGTTGTATGCTTTGGTCCTATGCTAGTGATGATTGTATCTCGAATGGTCACTAACGTTGAACACCACATGTAGGTTATATTAAGCGATTTGTATTCAACAATCCTATGAACAGAACTTTCTTTGTATACGCTTCGGCGAGGTCAAAAAATTTCTTAACATGTTTCTCTTTTTTTTTTCACCGAAATGTACATGATATGGTTTTAAGATATTTAATTTTTCTGGCGCAATTTACATAATGTCGTCTAAGCCATAATTCTATCTATAGCAAGTTACCAAATGGTGACGCATCCTGAGGTGGGCACATTTACATTACTTTTCAAATTTTAACCATAGCCCCCCTTCAAATTCCTTTGCGTTTTGCAAAACCTATACTAAGCTACAACATTATATCTATGGATGAATGCATGATTGATGATATACCTCAAGTGTTGTGGGTATACTTTATGGGTATATCAACGACGTGGTCTAGATCCGGCGAGCCCGAGTGGCCCACAGATGGTGATGGTGGCATATGGCCCATCGGGCGGAAAAATTGCTGTTGATAGAAGATGGATGAAGTTCAGCCCAGGAACAGGAGCCGGATCTCAACCGACCTATGCAGGTAGTCGGATCCGTGAAGGCCTAGGAACAGGAGCCGGATCTCAACCGACCTATGCAGGAAGGGTGGATCCTTGACGTGCATGGCAATGTAATATTCCGTAGTTAGGCATCTTGTATTCCGGCTAGAACTCTCCGTGTAAACCCTAGATCCTGGCGCCTTTATAAGCCGGATCCCGGGAGCCCTAGAGTCACAACCACAACTCATTGTAACAACGAGAAAGCGCACAGATAATTCCAGACAAGCAGCAGTAGGCCCTGTCATCGTGCATGTGTTCCGAAGCTGGGTAAATTGCGTATCACCGCCCCGAGGACTCTCCGCCCAATGGCACCTACTTCTTCTTCCCCTCGTGAGGATCCCTCCTCCGAGGTACCGTCGAATAGGCAACGATAGTTGGTGCCCACCGTGGGGCCAGCGGCGTCTGGAGGCCGGAACCGGGAGGGTCCCGCCATGGGAAGCTACGACGACTCCATCTCTGTGGGGCGTGTCCTCTACGCCGGAAACTTTCCGATCGTCCCTCAGGACGAGTGCTGGATTCCGGCTAAGATCGACCCCATCAAGCTCTCCATCGTCCCAATCGGTGGCATTGACATCTTCATCGGCGAGACCGTCGATTCCGACGGAAACGCCCTGGTAAGTAACACTGACGCGACCGTCGCTGAGCTGGACGCGGTCGCGAAGATCCGATCTGAGTCGCAGGAACTTCCTAAGGAAGATTCCGCCTTAGATCTAGAAATTTCAAAACCCATCCAATCCGCCCCTGAGCAGGAAATAACGGTGGAAGACCAATGTAGATCCGCCTGGATCTCCCAGGTGTTAGAGAAGCAAAGGTGCCACTTCGTGCACTTCCTTGCACATACCACAGGAACCGCCCTTTCTTAGGATGGAGCTGGACCCATGCAGGTTGAGGCTACCGGAGACAGCGATACTCCGAATCAGCAAGAGACTGCCAGAGAAAACAACGCTCCGGATCAGCAAGAGTATGCCGGAGACAAAGAAGAATCAATCCTTGGCAATCGAAGTCCAATCTCTGACGATGCTTCCTCTATGGACACAGAAGAGTACAACCGCATTATGAAGGAGTTGGAGGATGAGGAGAAAACTGAGGCAGAATCCGCCCTGCCAAAGGAGGTCCTTGTGACCTTAACTGGGCTGGAGCAAGGAACTGAGGTCGAAGCGACTCCCGACCGATGCCGGACTTCCAGGCCCGTCCAATTTGGAGACTCCGTCACGGCCGCGCTATCGCGTTGTGCTGGATCCCGGAGAAGGACGTGTCCTCGAACACGGGGAAGATATGTCCATAGAAGAGCTCGCCAGGCAGGTAGGCCGGGGTGCTATTGCAAACTCAGAAATTCTGACCAAGCCAATAACTCCGGAGGATGCCGCAGACCCGGAAGCTCTAGAAGCCAAAAGGAAGGAACTGCTGGCTACCGCTGAGAGATTTGCCAACACCGCAGTAGTAATGCTGGAGGAAAGGCAAGATGCAGAGGAGGTGATGACGAAATTCCTAGAAAGAGAGCGCCAAGCCGTAGAATACTTGGAAGAGGCCAAAGCACTACGAGCACGGTGGGAAACCATCATAGATGATGCCAGCAAAGAAGCAGACAGGATCCGTCGGGAAGCCTTTCACCCCCGCAAGATCAACTTTGCGACCACCACCGATCAGTAGCCGCTCACAACTCCAAAGGACAATATGAAGAAGGCTGCGGAGCTTTTGGCCAAGAACGATGAGGAAATCGACATCAATCACCTCCGCACACTCGTAGCTTCAGCAATGAAGCAACAAAGTAAGGCTGATACTTCGTGCAGGTTGGAATCCAATTCGGAACTATGTGTATCCACCGCACAGAAGGACGCCTCAGGAAGGGAACATCGTGATGATCAATCGCGCACCGGGTCCACGGAGCGCAGAAGAAGAACTAGAGAGCATCCGAATCCGATCCTCGTACCCTCGAAAATACCTCCGATGGACCCAAACAAGGGAAAGGATCCGATGTACACTAGCAAGGACAAGTACCGGAACCCGTCACCTCCACCCCGGAACCCACGTCCTCCTCCGCCACCTCGCCAACGTAGTCCAGCCGGAAACATAGACACCATGGGCCAGGTGGAATTAATATCTGCGGCAACATGGTCCCTTAGAGAAATCGAAACACGAAGCGCACGCCGGAGCCTCGTTGGAGCCAGAACGAAGAACGCGAGCCTGAGCCCCGCAGAAGCCAGAACGAGGAAGGCGACGGCCATCATGGAGAAGGTAGCCACCAAAGCCGGAGTCAGCAACAAGAAGGGCACGGAGAATCTGAAGGCAGAAGCAAAAGGTCCCACCGGCCCCCTCGCAGATCTCCCTCCCCACCACCTAGTGGAGGAGGTGGAGGCGGAGGCGGAGGCCGGAGATCTCGCTCCCGTTCAAAATCCCCCCGCAATGGCCCGCGCGACGCACAGGGACGTCTCAATGAATACAAATCCAAATACATTGGCCCAAAATGCTTTGGTAGGATGATCCGAGAGGAGCCAACGCCAAAAGGCTTGAACCTCAAGCTACCTGGAAATCTCATTGAATACACGGGGACGTCTCAATGAATCCGAGACGCACGGGGACGTCTCAACGAATACAAATCCGAATACATTGGCCCAAAATGCTTTGGCAGGATGATCCGAGAGGAGCCAACGCCAAAAGGCTTGAACCTCAAGCTACCTGGAAATCTGAAGCACTATGATGGAAGTGAAAGGCCCGATCCTGGATCGAGGACTACTTCAATGCAGTCAGCTTTGTCGGAGGGACCCCCAAAATAGTCTGCCGCATGCTTCAGTTGTACCTTGTTGGTCCAGCCCGTACCTAACTCAGTGACCTCCCAGAAAACTCCATCTTTTGCTGGTTCGACCTGAAGATAGCTTTCGAGAAACACTTCAGGGGCACCTACAAGAGACCTGCCACAACAAGCGACCTGCAGCATGTATCCAAAAGAAGAATGAAACCTCTCGAGCTTTTCTCACTCGGTGGTTAGCAACAAGAAACGAGTGCGAGAACATGGATGAATGCACAGCTATGCACGCCTTCATAGGTGGCTTGCAGCGGGGAGGGCTGCTCCGGCATAAGCTTACTTGCCTGATCAACGAGAATAATCTGACCTTGGATGACATGATCAGCATTGCAAGTACTCACACCGCCGCTAATGATGACGCAGGTGGAGAACTTACAGCCATAGCCATACCCCTGCACCAGCAAAAGAAGAATCGTGATAACGGCGGTAGCAACAATAACAAATGGAAGAATCCCTCTGATGACCAGAAGAGCGGTGGATCCGACATGGTTGCCATGACGTTCCAACGCGGAGGTCAAGGAGGCGGAAGAGGCCGCAGCCGTGGTGGCGAAGCCGGCAGGGGCCAGCAGCACGCTGACAAGGTCACCGTCGCTGGGACCCGTGCTCCCCAAACTTACAAAGAATACAGGGATATGCCATGCTCGGCTCACATTGATCCGGCTACTGGCAAATCCTCTCATACCAATCGCAACTTCAAGTGGGTCAATGATCTCAAAACTGACCCGGAGGCAGGATACAAGCGCGCACGGAAGCACCGCCCTCGCGGCAAAGGAGGCAAGGGCAAGAACAAGGAAAAGGACGAGGACAGTTCCGAGGCGATGGAAGAGGATGACGCTTTGTCGGATCGCAAAGAAGGTTCCGCAGCTAACAAATCCAACCCCTTTGTCAAAAAGAGTGCTGGTGCATACCACACTTTCCTTGGAACCCCAACGGTCCGGGCGAAAAAATTGGCCCTCCGGGTCCTGAACGCCATAGTTCCGGCTGTGCCGCAATACGTCAAGTGGTCGGAAAAACCATGCACCTTCGACAGGGCAGATCATCCGGCTGTCATCCCAAAAGAGTGCTACACCCTGGTTGTTAGTCCCCGCATCGACGGGTATGACTTCTCCAAGTGCCTTATGGATGGCGGAGCTAGCCTGAACATCATGTACCTGGAGACTCTAGAGAAGATGAACCTTACCAAGGAGCATCTTAAGCACAACACCACTGAGTTTCATGGTGTGGTTCAAGGTAAAAAGGCAAACTCCCTGGCAACATCAAACTTCCTGTGACCTTCGGCGATGTCAACAATTTCCACGAAGAGATGATCACGTTCGAAGTTGTGCCGTTCAAAAGCTCCTACCATGTCATCTTCAGCAGGCCCACCTACCACAAGTTCTACGCAAGGGCATGCTACATCTACAATAAGCTCAAGATTTCGGGTCCTAACGGTATGATCACCATATCCGGAGACTACAAGAAAGCTCGAGACTGCGAGGAGGGCGAAGCCGCCTTTGCAGAATCTGTGATATCTGGAGAGGAGCTGCAAGGCTACAACGCCGGGGTGGATCCGAATGAGATGGAAACCACCAAGAAGCAGATCTCCGAACAGAAGAATTCGTTCAAGGCCGCGATAGACACCAAGAAGGCCGACCTCAAAGTAGGCGACATTTCTAAGCAAGTGTCTATCGGAGCTGGCTTGGACCCCAAATAGGAAGACGCGCTCGTCGAGTTCCTCCGAGCTAACATGGATATCTTTGCATGGCAACCTTCTAACATGTCTGGAGTACCAAGGAACTCGTCGAGCACTACCTCAACATAAATCCGGGTGCAAAACCGGTGAAGCAAGCTATGCGACGCTTTGGAGACAAGAAGCGCCGCGCCATAGGGATGGAATTAGCAAAGTTACTAGAGGCAGGTTTTGTAGTAGAAGTTATCCATACCGAGTGGGTCGCAAACCCCGTCCTTGTACCCAAAAATAATTCTGAAATACTAAGAATGTGCATCGATACTCCGGCTTGAATAAGCATTGTCCGAAGGATCTGTTCCCCTTGCCGCGCATTGACCAAGTCATTGACTCGACGGCGGGGCGGAACTTCTGTGTTTTCTTGATGCATATTCTGGGTATCATCAGATCCGGATGAAGAAGTCCGACCAAAAGGCGACCTCGTTCATTACACCCTTTGGCACTTACTGCTATGTCACCATGCCTTTTGGTTTGAAAAATGCATGTGCCACTTACCAGTGTACGATGTAGCGATGCCTGAAGGACCAAATTGGCCGAAACATGCATGCTTACGTTTACGACATTGCGGTCATAACCCGGAAAGGATCCGACTTGATTAGCGACCTCACGGAAACCTTTGAAAATCTTCGACGGTACAACATGATGTTGAATCTGCTGAAGTGCATCTTTGGCGTGCCAGCCGGAAATCTCCTTGGCTTCATTGTCTCTCATAGAGGCATTGAGGTAAACCCGGATAAAATCAAGGCTATTATGTGCATCAAGAGGCGAACTTGTCTTAAAGATATGCAACGACTAACTGGTTGTGTTGCTGCAATCAGTAGGTTTGTTAGCTGTCTTAGCGAAAGGCACTACCTTTATACAAACTGCTGAAGAAAACAGACAAATTTGTCTGGGACGACGCATCAGATGCATCACTTCAGGGGTTGAAGGACATACTGTCTTCCCCACCTATCTTGGCAACTCCGGATGAGTCAGAGCCTATGCTCCTCTACATGGCAGCCTCCAATAAGGTCATCAGTCTCGTTATCGTGGTCGAGCGACATGAAGAAGGTCATGAGTACGGAGTCCAAAGGCCAGTCTATTACATTAGCGAGGTACTAACGGAATCCAAGCAAAGATATCCTCACTTTTAGAAGCTAGCCTACGTAGTTTTCCTAGGTAGCCGGAAGCTGAGACACTACTTCCAGGAGCATCCTTTGACAGTTGTGAGGAAGGCTCCATTGTCAACCATTATCAACAACTCCGACGCAACAGGGCGCGTAACAAAGTGGGGCATAGAACTTTCTGCCTTCGACATCAACTATAAAGCCAGATCCTCGATCAAGTCCCAAGTATTGGCGGATTTCCTCGTTGATTAGATTGAAGCACCGGAGGGCACACCTGTGCCGGAACCTGAAGCCTGGGTCATGCATTTTGACGGATCCAAGCAGCATAAAGACTCGGGGGCTGGAGTCACCCTGAAGTCACCAACCGGAGAAGAACTGCAGTACGTTCTGCACATTCACTTCGAAACTACAAACAATATGGCGGAATACGATGCTCTAGTACACGGTCTGCGTATCGCTAAGGAGATTGGGATCAAGCACATCATATGCTGCGGAGATTCCGACCTGGTGGCACAATAAGTAGCCGGAACCTGGAACGCCAGAAACTCCATTATGGCGGCTTACAGAGACGAAGTTGACGAGATCGCCAAGTGCTTCCTCGGATATGAAGTCAAGTACGCCAGGAGAGATGACAACATAGCGTCAGATATGTTGTCCAAGCTTGGATCCGGCAGGAAATCCATTCCGCCTGAAATTTTCCTTGAGCATCTACGCACACCCTCGGTAAAGGGCGCTAACCAGGAAAACCCAGATGTGGCAATGTCTCCGGCTAAGGAGGTGATGGTTATCACTCCGGCTTGGACCCGACCTTTCCTTGACTACCTCATCGACTAGAAGTTGCCGGAGGATGAAGTCCTCGCACGACAGGTCGTCAGACGAGCAAGATCCTACACAATAGTTGATGGACAGCTCTATAAACGAAGTGCAAACAGGGTATTTCTGAAATGTGTCTCAAATCAAGATGGCATCAAAATTCTCAGAGAGATCCATGCAGGTGATTGCGAGCATCACGCGACTCCTAGGTCCCTCGTCGCAAAAGCTTTTCGACAAGATTTTTACTGGCTAACAGCTAAAGAAGATGCTGAGAAGATAGTGAAAACTTGCCGAGGCTGTCAATACTATGCTACTCAACCAAACGCTCCGACTCAGGAGCTAAAGACCATCCCTATCACCTGGCCGTTCGCGGTCTGGGGGCTCGATATGGTTGGAAAATTAAAGAAATCATCTCCTGGCGGTTTTGAGTACCTCTTGGTCGCTATTGACAAGTTCAGTAAGTGGTTCGAGGCAAAGCCAGCGAGAAAAGCCGATGGTGCTACGGCAGTAAAATTCGTTTGCAGCCTCGTAGTGAGATACGACATCCCACGCAGCATAAACACAGATAATGGCACGAACTTCGCACAGGGAGAACTAAATGATTATTGCTATGACGTAGTGATCTGGCTTGACCTTGCATCTGTGGCTCATCCACAATCAAGTGGGCAGGTCGAGCGAGCCAATGGCCTCATACTAGCCGGAGTCAAACCTCGCCTTGAAGAACCGCTGCGTCGCGCAGCCGGAGCTTGGGCTGAGGAATTAGATTCTGTTCTGTGGAGTTTACGAACTACCCCTAATAGTTCAACTAGATTTACACCTTTCTTCCTAGTATACGGATCTGAAGCTGTGCTCCCCTCCGACAGCATCCATTATTTCCCGCGAGTTTCCGCCTACAATGAAGAAACTGCTGACGAGGCTCGACAGCTATCTGTGGACCTGATCGAAGAGGCTCGAAATCTAGCTGACCAACGTTCCACCATCTACCAGCCGAAACTTTGACGCTATCATAGTCGTCGAGTTCAGAACCGCTCGTTTAAGGAACGTGACTTGGTCCTCCGCCTTCGGCAGGTGAAAGAGCATAAGCTGCAATCTCCATGGGAAGGACCTTTCGTCATCAACAAAGTGTTGCACAATGGATCTTATTACCTCATTGATTTCCATGAGCTAAAGGATAGACATGCCAATTGGTACCGGAAACGCAAGCGGGAGGATCCGGATGACATATACGATGAAACAGACCGTCCCTGGAATATAGCACAGCTATGTCCTTTCCACACTTAGCAATTTTTGCATTGCATACTTTGTAATAGTTATGATACATTATCAATGAAATAAAGCATATGGTTCACTCTTTGAGTCTTTTACCTCCTTTAGTTGTTCATTTTTGGATCGTGTATGTTTTCCGACTAAAACCGCAGAGCTGGATGTTTCCGTCTAGGCGTGTATAAAAGTTGTGATTTTCAAAATCGTCCTTTAGGACATAAGCTTAAGTTTTCTGGTGGATGATTTTTTTGTTGCGAACTTATGGATTCTTGGTAGCGACTTTCGGCACCTTGGCTGGGGGCTTGTTTTCGCGGTTATTGACGGATCGTCATTGGGCTTCGTCGCTGTCGGCGAGTTTTTTCGGCTAAAGGTCTTCTGGCTCGTGGAAGGTCAAATAAGCAAGCCGGAAAACTTAGAAACTAGCACTTGCTTTCAAATAACGAAGCATGCATATATAATCAAACGGATAGCAGGATATGTTTTTTCCGCCCATGCACTTGTTTCGTCCTAGCTACTTAAAAATATTTAAGTTATATTACAAACCCTCGATGGGGCCAAAATGATGCAGTGTTTTTTCCGCAGGAACAAGTTTTCTACTTCTCCTTGGCCGGAGAAGAATGACCCTCATCGTCAGCTTGTGCTTTGTTCTTCTCCGCTTCCTTAGCCGGAGAAGAAACAACATCATCATCACTTCCTTCAGCCTCCTTAGCCGGAGAAGAAGCGCCTTCATCATTGCACTTGGACTTGTTCTTCTTAGCTTCCTTGGAGCTGGTCCACGTAAATTGGCTTCCATCCCCAGATCCGGTTGGTCTTTCCTCCGCTTCACGCTCCTTCTCAAGCTCC
This sequence comes from Lolium multiflorum, assembly GCA_030979885.1. Classification (NCBI taxonomy): domain Eukaryota; kingdom Viridiplantae; phylum Streptophyta; class Magnoliopsida; order Poales; family Poaceae; genus Lolium; species Lolium multiflorum. Next base: position 113,290,837 of record CM061749.1, on the reverse strand, counting down.
TCCTCGAGAGGTTCGTCAGCAGGAAGCACTACCTTGTCGTAGAATTCGTCGTGGCGAATGCGCCGTGCAATCCTGGTGTCGTAGCCACGGCATGAATCCAAAAGCGCATCTACATCAACATTCAGAGGAATGCCAGCAGTGGTCACATCAATATCCAGTCCCGGAGCACGAGGAAGGCACATCGCCAAGGACATTTGACCGACGCCTTGAGCTGACAAAACCTGGAGATCGACGACAAGCTCCGGAGGGACATCCATTCTCTGGATAAGCCCGCGGACGTCGCAGGTCCGGCTCTCTTTGATCGCCAAGTTATGGCAGATCTTGCAGCAAGCTGAGATTAGGTCCCTGCAGTCATCTCCGGCCAGCTTGATCAAATCATCACGCGGAAACATCTCGCGTCGGGCCTCGTCATATCCAAGTGGATCTATAAAATAAAAGTTGATCAGAGTTAGACGTCATAACTGGTTTGGTTTTGGGTTCCGGATACTTACCCATGACGTCAGAGTTGAGCAGGTCCCAACCTTGTTCTGTCGTCCTCATGTAGGTTTGGAGGTGTTGGACATTATCTTGGAGGCTCTTCAGAGTGGCACTATCCTTCCTCCACTTTTCCACCAGATCAGCCTTTTCCCGGATAAACTCGGAATTCTTCTCCGATAGCTGCTTCTCAGCAAGTTCCCGCTTTCCCTCCGCCTCCTTCAGTTTTGACTCTAAGTCTTGGTGGGCGGAGCGCAGGCTCTCCAGTTCTGAGGAAGCAGTTTCCAGGGAGGAAGACGCACCTGTTCAAATTAAACAAAAGTTCAAAGTCGGAAATTTGGAATAATGACAGTTTGGTCGGAGACATACCTTGGGCTTCCGCCAGCAGTTTTTCCAGCTCCGCAATCTTCTCCTTGGCATCATGAATTTGATCCGCCTGCCCAAGGGTAATGCGGTGCTACAGAGAAATGTTCTTGTGGAGCTCGTGGTGCAGCGCTTGTTGTTCCTACGGCAGTAAAAGAGCAAGGATAAGTTCCAATTGCATATATAATTAAGTGTAGATCTTTTCGAAGCATCATTGCCGGAAAGTTTCCGCCATGACGCTTGGGGGATACCACGACACTTCAAAATTTCTCAGGTTAGTTTACTCAAAGTATCAAGGTGCAAACTATTATTAGTTTCCGCCTAGATACTTGGGGGCTACTGGGAAGATTGGTTTACCTTGCGTTTGACGAGAAGTTGGTCGAAGAACTCGCTGATCTCCCTTTTGTGATTTTGAATCTCGGAAGATTCAACATCAGCTTTACCCCATGCGTTGTTTAGCATGGAGTTCAGTAGATCTTGCTTGAGCTCCCATTTCTCCGCCTCCATAAGTTTGTTGCAAAACTTGTGGGAGTACGCCTTGGGTGTGGCAAAGAGATCGGAGGGATCACCAAAATTCGCCGAAAATGCGACGGCATCCTTAGCCGAAGCTTCAGCCTTATCTGCAGAGGTGACTTCCGCCTCCTTTGGACCTTTGTCTTGGGCCTCTTCCGGAGCAGCTCGCTTTGTGGCGGAGTGATGCGCGTAGATGTACAAGTCCGTTGGTAACCCCAAGAGGAAGGTATGATGCGCACATCGGCAAGTTTTCCCTCAGAAAGAAACCAAGATTATCGAACCAGTAGGAGCCAAGAAGCACGTGAAGGTTGTTGGTGGAGGAGTGTAGTGCGGCACAACACCAGTGAAACCGGCGCCAACGTGGAACCTGCACAACACAATCAAGATACTTTGCCCCAACGTAACGGTGAGGTTGTCAATCTCACCGGCTTGCTGAAAACAAAGGATTAAGCGTATCGAGCGGAAGATGGTGTTTGTTTGCAAAGAACAATAAAGAACAATAATTGCAGTAGAATGTATTCAGATGTAAAAGAATGGACCGGGGTCCACAGTTCACTAGTGGTGTCTCTCCAATAAGATAACTAACATGCTGGGTGAACAAATTACAGGTGGGCAATTGACAAATCAAGATTCAATACATATCAATGATGATTACAATGTGATTTAATCAGGGCATTACGACAAAGTACATAGACCGCTATCCAGCATGCATCTATGCCTAAATAATCCACCTTCGGGTTAGCATCCGCACCCCCTCCAGTATTAAGTTGTAAACAACAGATAATTGCATTAAGTATGGTGCGTAATGTAATCAACACAAATATCCTTAGACAAAGCATCGATGTTTTATCCCTAGTAGCAACAGCACATCCACAACATTAGAACTTTCTGTCACTGTCCCAGATTCAATGGAGGCATGAACCCACTATCGAGCATAAATACTCCCTCTTGGAGTTACAAGTATCAACTTGGCCAGAGCCTCTACTAGCAACGGAGAGCATGCAAGAACATAAACAACACATATATGATAGATTGATAATCAACTTGACATAGTATTCTAGATTCATCGGATCCCACCGAACACAACATGTAGCATTACAAATAGATGATCTTGATCATGTTAGGCAGCTCACAAGATCTAAACAATGATAGCACAAGCGGAGAAGACAACCATCTAGCTACTGCTATGGACCCATAGTCCAAGGATGAACTACTCACGCAAAACCGGAGGCGGGCATGATGATGTAGAGCCCCTCCGGTGATGATTCCCCTCTCCGCAGGGTGCGGAGATCTCTGAATCCCCCGAGATGGGATTGGCGGCGGCGGCGTCTCCGGAAGGTTTTCCGTATCGTGGCTCTCGGTACGGATATTCGCGACGAAGGCTTTAAGTAGGCGGAAGGGGAGTCGGAGGGTCACGGGGGCCCACACACTAGGGCCGCGCGGCCCCCAGGCCGCGCCGCCCTAGTGTGGCGGCGCCCCGTGGCTTCCTTTCCCCTCGGTCTTCGGAAGCTTCGTGGAAAAATAGGACCCTGGCGTTGATTTCGTCCAATTCGAGAATATTTCCTTACTAGGATTTCTGAAACCAAAAACAGCAAAACAGCAACTGGCGCTTCGGCATCTTGTTAATAGGTTAGTGGAAAATGTATAATAATGTTGTAAAGTATGTATAAAACATTCAAGTATTATCATAAAAGTAGCATGGAACATAAGAAATTATAGATACGTTTGAGACGTATCAAGCATCCCCAAGCTTAGTTCCTACTCGTCCTCGAGTAGGTAAACGATAACACAAATAATTTGAAGTGACATGCTACCAACATAATCTTGATCAACATTATTGTAAAGCATATGAGATGAATGGAGTGATCTGAACAAAAGATTGCTAACAAAGATAATGACTAAACAAATGAATCATATAGCAAAACTATTCATGAATAGTACTTTCAAGACAAGTATCAATAAGACTTGCATAAGAGCTAACTCATAAGCAATAAATTCAAAGTAGAATGCATTGAAGCAACACAAAGGATGATTAAGTTTTAGCAATTGCTTTCAACTTGTAACATGTATATCTCATGGATATTTGTCAACATAGAGTAATATAACAAGTGCAATAAGTAAACATGTAAGAATCAATGCACACAGTTAACACAAGTGTTTGCTTCTAAGATAGAAAGAAGTGGGTAAACGACTCAACATAAAGTAAAAGAATGGCCCTTCGCAGAGGAAGCATGGATTACTATTTTTGTGCTAGAGCTTTTATTTTGAAAAAATAGAAACAATTTTGTCAACGGTAGTAATAATTCATATGTGCTATGCATAATACTTCCTACAAGTTGCAAGTCTCATGCATAGAGTACTAATAGTGATCGCACCTTGTCCTAATCAGCTCGGATAACACGGATTATCATTGCATGACATATGTTTCAACCAAGTGTCACAAAGGGTACCTCTATGCCGCCTGTACAAAGGTCTAAGGAGAATGCACGCATTGGATTTCTCGCTTTTGATTATTCTCAACTTAGACATCCATACCGGGACAACATAGACAACAGATAATGGACTCCTCTTTTAATGCTCAAGCATTCAAAAACAAATAATATTCTCATAAGAGATTGAGGTTGTATGTCCACACTGAAACTTCCACCATGATACATGGCTTTAGTTGGCTGCCCAATGTTCTTCTCTAACATATGCATGCTCAAACCATTTGATCATGAAATCGCACTTACTTCAGACAAGACGAACATGCATAGCATCTCACATGATATCCAACAAAGGTAAAAAGTTGATGGCGTCCCCAGAAACATGGTTACCGCTCAACAAGCAACTTATAAGAATTAAGACACATAACTACATATTCATCACCACAATAGTTTTTAAGCTATTTGTCCCATGAGCTATATATTGCAAAGATAAAGGAATGAAATTTTAAAGGTAGCACTCAAGTAATTTACTTTCGAATGGCAGAAAAATACCACATAGTAGGTAGATATGGTGGACACAAATGGCATGGATTTTGGCTCAAGGTGTTTGGATGCACGAGAAGCATTTCCTCTCAGTACAAGGTTTGGGCTAGCAAGGTTGTTTGAAGCAAACACAAGTATGAACAGGTACAGCAAAACTTACACAAGAACATATTGCAAGCATTATAAGACTCTACACTGTCTTCCTTGTTGTTCAAACACTTTACCCGAAAATATCTAGACTTAGAGAGACCAATCATGCAAACCAAATTAAACAAGCTCTACGGTAGTTCTTCATTAATAGATTAAACTACATGATGCAAGAGCTTAAACATGATCTAATGAGAGCTCAAACAATTGCCAAGTTATTCCAAACCATATGCAGCATTTTCTGATTCCAACCAAATAGCAATTTAACGAAGCAATTTCAGCCTTCGCCATGAACATTAAAGCACAATTAAGAACACAAGTGTTCCATATGAAAAAGCAGAGCGTAATATCTCCAATATAAGGATGGTGGGATCCAACTTTATTCAAACAAAAATAAAAGCAAACCGACGCTCCAAGTAAAGAACATAAGATGTGATGGAATAAAAATATAGTTTCACTAGAAGTGACTGATAATGTTGTCGATGAAGAAGGGGATGCCTTGGGCATCCCCAAGCTTAGATGCTTGAGTCTTCTTAAAATATGCAGGGATGAACCACCGGGCATCCCCAAGCTTAGACCTTTCACTCTTCTTGATCATAGTATATCATCCTCTTCTCTTGACCCTTGAAAACTTCCTCCACACCAAACTTCAAGCAAACTCATTAGAGGGTTAGTGCATAATTAAAAATTCACATATTCAGAGGTGACACAATCATTCTTAACACTTCTGGACATTGCACAAAGCTTCTGAAAGTTAATGGAACAAGGAAACTCATTCAACGTAGCAAAAGCGGCAATGCGAAATAAAAGGCAAAATCTGTCAAAAACAGAACATCCGTAAAGACAATTTTGCGGGGCTTAACTTGCTCAAACGGAAAAACTCAAAACTAATGAAAGTTGCGTACATTTCTGAGGATCATGCTCGTAAAGTTTCAGATTTTTTGACTCTCCTACAGAGAGATCTGTGCGAATTCGTGATAGACAGCAATGTTGTTTCTGCAGCAATCCAAATCTAGCATCAACTTTAACATAGAGACTTCACTTGGCACAAAAACATGATAAGGAGAGGTTGCTACGTAGTAAACAACTTCCAAGACTCAACAATACAGTAAATAAAATGAAACTTGGGTTATATCCCAAGAAGTGCTTTTCTTTAACGCCTTTCAGCTAGGCGCAGAAAGTGTAAATCAAGTAACATCAAGAGAAGAAGCATCAACATCATAGCTTGTTCTAGTAATAGAATCAAAAGGCAACTTCATTCTCTTTCTAGGGAAGTGTTCCATACCTTTCTTGAGAGGAAATTGATATTTAATATTACCTTCCTTCATATCAATAACAACACCAACAGTTCAAAGAAAAGATCTTCCCAACACAATAGGACAAGATGCATTGCATTCGATATCCAAGACAACAAAATCAACGGGGACAAGGTTACTGTTAACCGTAATACGAACATTATCAATCCTCCTCAAAGGTTTCTTTTTAACATTATAAGCAAGATTAACATCTAAATAACAATTCTTCAATGGTGGCAAGTCAAGCATATCATAAATTTTCTTAGGCATAACAGAAATACTTGCACCAAGATCACATAAAGCATTACATTCAAAATCATTGAATTTCATCTTAATGATAGACTCCCAACCATCTTCTAACTTCCTAGGAATAGAAGCTTCAAGTTTTAATTTCTCTTCCCTAGCTTTAATGAGAGCATTTGTAATATGTTTTGTAAAGGCTAAATTTATAGCACTAGCATTAGGACTTCTAGCAATTTTTTGTAAGAACTTTATAACTTTAGTAATATGACAATCATCAAAATCTAAACCATTATGTTCTACATCAATAGAATCATTGTCACCAATATTTTGAAAAATTTCAGCAGTTTTATCACAAGCAGTTTCAGCAGTTTCAGGCAATTTTGCACGCTTTGTACTAGGAGTAGAAACATTGCCAACACCAATTATTTTACCATTGATAGTAGGAGGTGTAGCAAAATGTGAAGAATCAACATTACTAGTGGTGGTAATAGTCCATACTTTAGCTACATTATTTTCTTTAGCAAGTTTTTCTTTTTCTTCTCTATCCCACCTAGCATGCAATTCAGCCAACATTCTAATATTATCATTAATTCGAACTTGGATGGCATTTGTTTTAGCAAACCTAGCATCTTTAACTTCCTCAGGCATAACTTTCAATTTTAAAAGATCAACATCAAGAGCAAGACTATCAACCTTAGAAGCAAGAACATCAATTTTACCAAGCTTTTCTTCAACAGTTTTATTGAAAGCAGTTTGTGTACTGATAAATTCTTTAAGCATCACTCCAAGACCAGAGGGTACACTCTTATTATTTTTGTAAGAATTACCATAAGAATTACCATAACCATTACCATTATTAGAAGGATATGGCCTATAGTTGTTGTTACCATAATTATTCCTATAAGTATTGTTGTTGAAATTATTTTTCTTAATGAAATTCACATCAACATTTTATTCTTGAGCAACCAATGAAGCTAAAGGAACATTATTAGGATCAATATGAGATCTACCATTTGCAAGCATAGACATAATAGCATCAACCTTATCACCCAAAGAAGAGGTTTCTTCAACAGAATTTACCTTCTTACCTTGAGGAGCTCTTTCAGTGTGCCATTCAGAGTAATTGATCATCATATCATCAAGTAGTTTAGTTGCGGCGCCCAAGGTGATGGACATAAAAGTACCTCCAGCAGCTGAATCCAATAGGTTCCTCGAGGAAAAATTCAATCCTGCATAAAAGGTTTGGATGATCATCCAAGTAGTCAGTCCATGGGTTGGGCAATTCTTTACCAAAGATTTCATTCTCTCCCATGCTTGAGCAACATGTTCATTATCAAATTGTTTAAAGTTCATAATGCTACTTCTCAAAGATATAATCTTAGCAGGAGGATAATATTTACCAATAAAAGCATCTTTACATTTAGTCCATGAATCAATACTATTTTTAGGCAAAGAAAGCAACCAATCTTTAGCTCTTCCTCTTAATGAGAAAGGAAACAATTTCAGTTTTATAATATCACCATCTATATCCTTATACTTTTGCATTTCACAAAGTTCAACAAAATTATTAAGATGGGCAGCAGCATCATCAGTACTAACACCAGAAAATTGCTCTCTCATAACAAGATTCAGTAAAGCAGGTTTAATTTCATAAAATTCTGCTGTAGTAGCAGGTGGAGCAATAGGAGTACATATAAAATCATTATTATTTGTGCTAGTGAAATCACACAACTTAGTATTTTCAGGAGTACCCATTGTAGCAGTAATAAAGTAAACTAAACAAATAGAATAAAGACAAGTAACTAATTTTTTGTGTTTTTAATATGAAGCAAACAAGACAGTAAATAAAAATAAAGTAAAGCAAGACAAAAACAAAGTAAAGAGATTGGATGTGGAGACTCCCCTTGCAGCGTGTCTTGATCTCCCGGCAACGGCGCCAGAAAAAGCTTGATGCGCGTAGATGTACACGTCCGTTGGGAACCCCAAGAGGAAGGTATGATGCGCACAGCGGCAAGTTTTCCCTCGAAAGAAACCAAGGTTATCGAACCAGTAGGAGCCAAGAAGCACGTGAAGGTTGTTGGTGGAGGAGTGTAGTGCGCGCAACACCAGTGAAACCGGCGCCAACGTGGAACCTGCACAACACAATCAAGATACTTTGCCCCAACGTAACAGTGAGGTTGTCAATCTCGGCTTGCTGAAAACAAAGGATTAAGCGTATCGAGTGGAAGATGGTGTTTGTTTGCAAAGAACAGTAAAGAACAATAATTGTAGAATGTATTCAGATGTAAAAGAATGGACCGGGGTCCACAGTTCACTAGTGGTGTCTCTCCAATAAGATAACTAACATGCTGGGTGAACAAATTACAGGTGGGCAATTGACAAATCAAGATTCAAATCAATGATGATTACTATGTGATTTAATCAGGGCATTACGACAAAGTACATAGACCGCTATCCAGCATGCATCTATGCCTAAATAATCCACCTTCGGGTTAGCATCCGCACCCTCCAGTATTAAGTTGTAAACAACAGATAATTGCATTAAGTATGGTGCGTAATGTAATCAACACAAATATCCTTAGACAAAGCATCGATGTTTTATCCCTAGTAGCAACGCACATCCACAACCTTAGAACTTTGTCACTGTCCAGATTCAATGGAGGCATGAAGCCACTATCGAGCATAAATACTCCCTCTTGGAGTTACAAGTATCAACTTGGCCAAAGCCTCTACTAGCAACGGAGAGCATGCAAGAACATAAACAACACATATATGATAGATTGATAATCAACTTGACATAGTATTCTAGATTCATCGGATCCCACCAAACACAACATGTAGCATTACAAATAGATGATCTTGATCATGTTAGGCAGCTCACAAGATCTAAACAATGATAGCACAAGCGGAGAACAAAACCATCTAGCTACTGCTATGCACCCATAGTCCAAGGATGAACTACTCACGCATCAATCCGGAGGCGGGCATGATGATGTAGAGCCCCTCCGGTGATGATTCCCCTCTCGGCAGGGTGCCGGAGGCGATCTCCTGAATCCCACGAGATGGGATTGGCGGCGGCGGCGTCTGGAAGGTTTTCTGTATCGTGGCTCTCGGTACAGGGATATTCGCGATGAAGGCTTTAAGTAGGCGGAAGGGCGGAGTCGGAGGGGTCACGGGGGGCCCACACACTAGGGCCACGCGGGCCCCCCTAGGCTGCGCCGCCCTAGTGTGGCGGCGCCCCGTGGCCCCACTTCCTTTCCCCCTCGGTCTTCTGGAAGCTTCGTGGAAAAATAGGACCCTAGGCGTTGATTTCGTCCAATTCCGAGAATATTTCTTTACTAGGATTTCTGAAACCAAAAACAGCAGAAAACAACAATGGCGCTTCGGCATCTTGTTAATAGGTTAGTGCCGGAAAATGTATAATAATGCTGTAAAGTATGTATAAAACATTCAAGTATTGTCATAAAAGTAGCATGGAACATAAGAAATTATAGATACGTTTGAGACGTATCACGGAGCAGCTTCCGCCTCCTTTCCCGCTGCTCACTGAAATAATTTACACTTGAGTTTCAGCGGCGGGATCAGGGGTGGGGTGAGCCTCAGGTGGAGTAGGTTGGGGAGCTGGGTTGGAGGCACTTGGCAGAGCTGGAGTGGTGGGGCCAACGGCCGGAGACGTCTTCAGGTAATTGGTGATGGGCTTCTGGGTGTTAACCCGCGAAGCGGTGATCTTCTGGCTCCTGCACCAAGTAAAGAAAAGACATATGCGATAAAGTTTTAACTTCACAACTAGGAGTTTGTATTTTGGAACACTTACGTGGCTCCGGGAAGTTGCGGGCGTGACCCTCTTCCGGCTGTGGCTAGCAGCTTGATGTGGTCACGCTCCGCCTTCTTGGAGTCGAGGCGCGGGGGAGATTTGGTCTTTGCCTTCTTGGCGGAGGCCTCGCCGCTGGTTCCGGCATCAGTGCAGGAAACCTTAGCGCGGGGACGTTTTGGAGCACGAGGGGTAGCCTTCTTTGGAATTTTCTCTTCCCCCTCGTCATCGTCCTCCGGATCCTCCTCCACCTTTCCGGCGTCAGTGGGTAGACGGAATACATCTCTGAAACTATCCTCCGCCAAAGAGTTGAGCTGAAAGAGGAAGCGTTGAAGAAGTTAGAACATTTCAAGTATAAGAAGCAAAATGGCTAAGTGAGAAAACGCACCAGAGGGAACTTGTTGTTGATGAACATGTCCTTGTTTATCTTCGGGACCTCCTAGCCCCGGGTAAGCTTCACGAGTGTCCGAATCCTCTTGTTCAGAAAATCCGACGTCAGGTTATCCTTGGTCACCCGTAGTTGATCATCAACCCCGGAGTATTCGCAGATCAGCCGCTTATTTTACTTGAGCGGCTGGATCCGACGGGTGAACCAGCTCAAGGTCAGGTCCATTCCGGTTAAACCATCATGGACCAGCCAGGAGATCCTCCGGGCCATCTTGTCCAGCTCCTGATACTGGGCAAGGGCAGGGATGAGGCTCCAGCTGGCGAGCTCTTCCGGAGGCTTGTTGACGAAAGCGGGGAGTCCATCGTGGACGCTCGGAACAGAGATGTTCTTCACGTCGAACCATCCGGTGTTCCAGTACTGGACGGACTCGTGGGAAGCTAGAGTCGGAAAAACCTCTTTGTGCGGAGCACGAAAGTCATGCTACCGCAATTCACCATGGCATTGTCCTTGGTCTCCTTGTTGACTCTGTAAAAAAATTGCTAGAGGCGCACATCCGGACGGATTCTGAGATAGCCCTCGCAGAGAGTTGCGAAGTTGGAGAGGAGGAGAAAGGAATTCAGGCATATGTTGTGTGGTTGGAGGCCATATGTGCTGAGCACCGACAAGAAGAATTCGGAGGGAGGAAGATAAAGACCGCGCTCCACCCAAGCTTTGGTGAAGACACGTTCGTCAGGTTCTGGGGTCGGAGTGCTGGAGTCCTTGTTGAAACTCCAAGTATCCGGAGCTATGAGTCCTTCCTTTTCGAAGGCTCTAAGTTCCGACTCCGTAACTTCGCTGGGCCACCATTGACATTCTCCCCTTCACGGTTCCAGACCTTCGATCCCTTCTTCTGCTCAACTTCTTGTACTTCAGCAGCCCCTAGCCTGCCCTTCTAATTTCGCCCGGATCTCTTCAAGTGTTGGGATCTGACGAAGAATATTGCTGGAAGAGGCAGAGTAAGGTTGAGCTAGCTTAATATCAGAAATATTGGGCGGGAGGAATGCTAAAGGCTCAACAAAGGTTGGTTCTGTTGAGTTTGGTGGTTGGGTATTCGGAGAGCTATCAGTGAACTTAGGTGAGCTAGTGGACATGTTTCCGGCTGCATGCATATGGTAAAAAACTTAAGAAGCCGGATCCCGCTAAGTCTATCTTCTACAAGTCCGGTGGACTTACAGGCAATGGCGTGGCGGTTCCCCGTGACGTCGGCGTATGAGAAATCGCAGGTTTGATGCGCAGACCTCCAGCGAGACCACGAATCTGCGGCAGAGATGGATTCCCAATCAACGCGGGCAGCTCGGGTCGAGGAAGGCCTTGGAGCGGTGGCGCTCGAAGCTTTCCGGGAAGGAGCTCGACGGAGTGAGATCTAACGGGTGGCGCTAGCGCGAGGAAGAAGATGAAGTGGTGATGCGGTGAAAAAGTGAAAATGACCGTGCGCATGGGGTATTTATAGGCCTCGCACAGAGATTCGTGAGTCGGATCCTGCGGTGGGAACGGAATGGTCGCACCGTTGGATGATATCCACGTGTCTTAGGTCAAAAGCGAAGAAATGAACGCAGTGGTGACCTAACTGCACGCCTCCGAAATTTTCGGCTAAAGATCCGCAAATATGAAAATTTAGCGTCGGGAAAAGGGGAAGTTATGTGCGACGTGCGAGAGAAATCTGCTAAGTTACCGATACGAAAGAACGAATGATTTCCGATTGGATGAAGTCGGAAACGATGAAGTTTTGGAAGCTCTTCGAGATTCTCTTTGGATACGATAAGAGATAGGCGGAAGAATGATGAATCTTGAAGAACTTCGGGGGCTACTGTTGTGGGTATACTTTATGGGTATATCAACGATGTTGTCTAGATCCGGCGAGCCGGGTGGCCCACAGATGGTGATGGTGGCATATGGCCCATTGGGCGGCCAATTACTGTTGATAGAAGATGGATGAAGTCCAGCACAGGAACAGGAGCCGGATCTCAACCGACCTATGCAGGTAGTCGGATCCGTGAAGGCCCATGAAGTATCCGGATCCAATACGGCGTATAAGGAAGGATGGATCCTTGACGTGCACGGCAATGTAATATTCCGTAGTTAGGCATCTTGTATTCCAGCTAGGACTCTCCGTGTAAACCCTAGATCCTGGTGCCTTTATAAGCCGGATCCCGGCAGCCCTAGAGGCACAACCACAACTTATTGTAACAACGCGAAAGCGCCCAGAGAATTCCAGACAAGCGGCAGTAGGCCCTGTCATCGTGCAGGTGTTCCGAAGCTGGGTAAATTGCGTTCCACCGTCTCGAGGACTCTGCGCCCAATGGCCCCTACTTCTTCTCCCCCTCGCGAGGATCCCTCCTCCGAGGTACCATCTAATAGGCAACGACATCAAGTGTCTTCAGAAGAAAACACGATTTTGACATATCCTTATTCCGAGGAAGAGATAAGGAAAGCGGTTTTCCAAATGGAACATAATAAGGTGTCCGGTCTTGATGATTTTCCGGCTGAATTTTATCTGACCTTTTGGGACATAATTAAGGAAGATTTATTAGAACTGTTTGCTGAACTCCATGCGGGGAAACTTGAGCAGTTCCGTATCAATTTTGGTGAAAATATTCTTTTAACAAAATTTATTGATGCAGAATGGATTCAGCAATATGGACCAATATGTCTTCTTAATGTTTGCTTTAAAAGATTTACCAAAGTGGCGACTATTAGACTAAATTCCATGGCTGATCAGGTGGTGCGTCCGTCTCAGACAGATTTTATACAAGTTAGATACATCCATGGGATGCATCGCAAAAAGTTGAATGAGGTTATAGTCAAAATCGACTTTGAGTGGCATGCTCTAATTAATAACTTTTTTTGGAGGAAGTGTTGACATTAAGGTCAATGATGATATTGGTAGATATTTCCAGACTAAAAAGGTTTGGGGCAAGGTGATCCTCTATCTCCAATGTTGTTTAACATTGCGGTATATATGCTTGCTATTATTAATTGAACGAGCTAAAGTTGATGGACAGATTGAAGGGGTAGTTCCTCATTTGGTTGATGGGGCTTATCCATCCTTTAGTATGCTGATGACACAATTTTATTTATGGATCATGACTTAGATAAAGCATGAAATCTGAAGTTAATTCTTTCAGCATTCGAGCAACTATCAAGTCTTAAGATTAATTTCCATAGAAGTAAATCGTTCTGTTTCGGCGAAGCCAAAGACGATGCCAACCTATATCCCAAGTTATTTGGATGCGGGCTTGGTTGTTTTCCAATTAGCTATCTTGGTGTTCTGATTCGTTATCAGAGGTTGATGTTGGTTGAATGGAAACTTGTTGAGGAAAGACTTCAAAAATGTCTTAGTAGTTGGAAAGGAAAATTATTATCCCTCTGGGAAAGATTAGTTCTCATAAACTCAATACTTAGAAATATGGTGTTGTATATGATATCTTTATTCCAGTTGCCCAAAGGAGTCTTGCATATATTGGATTATTTCCGATCAGGAATCTTTTGGCAAGAGGATAATGAGATGAAAAAATATCGGTTGACAAAATGTAATGTTGTTTGCCGTCCAAAAGATCAAGGTGGACTTGGTGTTCATGATCTTGAAGTTAAAAACATGGCCTTACTAGGTAAATGGTTGGCCAGGTTGTTAACTGAGGATGGAATATGGCAGCAACTACTGCGGAAAAAGTATGTGGGTTCAAAAGCAATATCTCAGGTTCTTTGGAACCAGGAGATTCACATTTTTGGATGGCATTATGGCAACTAAGAAGAACTTTTTCTCATTTGATTCTTTCTCTACCAGGAATGGCTCGGAGATACGGTTCTGGGAGGATAGATGGTTGGGTACAACCACTCTTCACAAACAATATCCAACACTTTACATATTGTTCGACACAAGGGAGATACCCTGCAGAAGGTGATGAAAACTTCTCTGCCCTCTATGTTGTTCAGGCGTGATCTTATTGGTCCCCAACTTGCTTCTTGGAATGAATTTCTACATATGTTAGCTTCAATCCAGTTGGTTCAGGCGGACGATGAATTCCGTTGGAGCCTTACTAAGAATGGTATAATCTCGGTCAACTCCATGTACAAAGCATTAATTATACCCAGTTAATCGGTTGTTCGGTTGTTAATAATAAATTCGTCTGGAAGATGAAGATACCTCTGAAAATAAAGGTATTTGCATGGTATCTTTGTTGTGGTGTGATTCTAGCTAAAGATAACCTTACAAAACGCAACTGATAGGACTATACGAAATGTGTTTTCTGTCACGAAGAAGAGACAATAAAACACATTTTCTTTAACTGTCAGGTTGCTAGCTCTATATGATCAATTATTCAGATAGGTTCTACCTTATACCCACCTCGGAACATTGAAATATTTATGGCAATTGGCTGATTGGGATGGAGTCTAGGTATACAACGCTTATCAGGGTGGGCGCGATTGCTATCGTATGGTCGCTTTGGCTATGTAGAAATGATAAGGTTTTTAATGATAAAAATTCTTCTCTCATGCAGGTTGTTTACCGCTGTACGGTTTTGCTCCGTTCATGGTCGTCACTTCAACGTTTGGAGGATCGCGACCTCTTTACGAAGTTGTCTACACTGTTGGAGGGCGACCAAGTTTATTTCTCAACATGGGTGGCTGCATAATCGGCGGATTGCGGCCAATGAAGTAGTTTTTTTTTGTTTTCTTATATAAATACTTTTTTGGTTCTATTTGATATTCGAACGGTTGTGTGCATCATAGTTATACAGAGGTTGTGTGTAATGCTTAAAACTTTTAAGTAATGAAGCGCCATTTATCAACAAAAACTAAGCTACAAGAAGCATCGGTTGTCACTGTGCCGTTCGTCAGTTTTTCTGTAAAACTAATACAGAGTATGGCTTCTGCCAAATGGCATGTGGTCAGTAAAATGTCAAACAGATCACAGCACAAGAATGCGAAAGACAATTGGGCACAGCCAAGGATTTCCTCCGGCAATTGGATGTGGAGGATTCTCTTATGGCCTCCACTTGTCTTGCAGTCAGTGATGGGATTGTACTTAGATCTTTCACACAGCAACGCGAGTGCACAAAGAATTCCACTCCTTGCACCAAGTTGAGAGCAGTCGATTCCACCTAGACCCAACTGCGCAGAATCTGCGATTTCTCTTTGGCCTTCCACTTCAAAACAACGTGCCGAATGAATGGGGTTTCACACAAATGAAATCATGTCAGCTAGGTTTCTTCAAACACATCGATCGTTGATGGAGGATCAAAGCGAAAAACATATACTGATCTCGTCAATGACAACTTCTGATTCTGACCAGCGTATGATGCAACTCAAAAGGTATGCGACATTGCATTACAAATTTCGCTGGATTTCGACAAGTAGAAAATCTGGACATTGCTCAGTAATTTGCACCTTGCAACTGCGAGTCTCCGAATCCAATCTCGAACGGTCCAACTGCTAGTCTACTTTTTTTTTTTTTTGAGAACGACTGCTAGTCTACTAGCGGCTGCCTCTACAACTCAAGGATGGGCCTGGGAGCCTGAAAAACTTGTAATTGATCGAGCCTATGGCCCAGTTTCCCTTGGTATATCAGCTTTCATACAAAGCTGGGCCAACAAGTCGGAGTCAATATGCGCGATTCCTATTCTCAGCTCGCTGGGATCCCTACGATCGCTCCCGCGGTCCCGCCTGAAGCCAGTCGTTGCTGGGCTAGGCCCATTTAACCGGGACTCTCATTGTTTCGTTCGTGCATTCGTGCATACGATTGGTTTTCTGGCTGACGATTCTCTGACCCGGTTTTCTTTTGTTTTTCGCGATTTTGAAGTTGTAAAGTTTCCGGACAGGTTTTCAGTTTAACATAGTTTATCGGTTTGTTTTTTTCAGTTTTTTTTTCATTTCTTCCCTTTTTTCCTTTTGCTTTTCATTCACGTTTTTCTTTTTTACATTACTTATTATTATTATCTTTTCAGATTACGAAAAATGTTATTTTAAAAATATATTCAATTCTGAAAACGTTCAGTCCTAAAAAATGTTTAATTATGAACAGTTGAATTTCCAAAAATGTTCATATCTTAAAATATTGAATCCTGAAAAATATTCGCGTTTGAAAAATGTTTGATTAGGAAAATGTTTTGCTTTAAGAAATGTTTTGTTTTTGGAAATTGCTCAGATTATGAAAAATGTTCGCGTGAAAAATGCTCGATGTTAGAAAATGTTTGTGTTTAAAAATGTTTGATTTTTGGGAATTGCTAATATTTTGAGAAATTTCGTATTTGAAAAATGTTCGATTTCGGAAATGTTCAGGTTAAAAAAAAAGATTGATTTTGAAAACTGTTTGATTTTTGAAAGTTGCTCAGATATTGAAATAAAAATAAGAAAGCAAACAAAAAATAGAAAATTCTTAACTGATCAAAAATTGTTTCTTAAAAAGAAAATTCTTTTTTGCCGCAGGCCTCGAACGATAAGACTGTGGAATGAAACAATACAACTATGAAGGAAATAATCTGCACTCGTGTGGGAGAGTGGGGGAACCCTAGTTGTGCGTCCTGGCTGTGTAGATAGTAGGATTAGGTCCTCCGAGGGCATCATCGAGTGGGGGATGGTGTTGCACATGTGGAGTTTTGGTGCCAACACTCGATCTCCTTCCCAGCGTCGTCTTCGACGGTGTCGGCGAGCGGCTGGACTTGGTCTCCCCCGGATCTATCGATTCGGTGGGGTTGGGTGCTCAAGGCGCGGTCGGTGTGGCGAAGACATCAACGTGCGCTGGGAGATGTTGTCCTCTGTCCCCTTCTTCGTCGCGGCAAGGAGCGCTCCGTTCTTGCTGCGGGGGGACCGGAGGTCGTGCGGCATGGTCCCGGCGGTTTTCGTTCGGGGCTGTTGTCGCCTGTACAGGAGCTGGTGCAGGCAGCGACCCCTGCCGTCGTGGTCGTGGAAGGAGGTCGCTTGGAGGTGGAGGAGATGGTCTGAGAGGGGGCTGGCCGGATTCGTTCATCGCCTTAGGTGCCGTCACGTGGTGGCGGACGGGCTCTGCTGCCGTCTTCATGCGAGGAGGCGTTCTCCAGCGAGGGTAAGTTGGTTGAGCGGCTTCTTCTTCCCCGGTGTGGTCGGCGGTGCTTCTGTGTTTCGGCTGGTTGTTGCGTTTCTGCGTATGCGTTTGTATGCTCTTGTCTTTGTAACTTGTACGATGTACTATGTATTCCGTATTGTCTGAATGGAATCGCAGGTTCCAAAAAAAATCCATGCAGATAAGACATACGGTGTGTCCTTGGCAAAAAAAAATCAAGTATCCCAAAGCGATTTGAAAGCACCAAATTGTTTTCTTAACACATGCCACAAAAGTTGCCCGTCCCATTCGACAAAACGTAACATATGCTCACCAACATGGACCTCAACGTGTATCTTTTGTTAGAATTGTTTGATAATAAGAACATAATTTTCTCACCTAGGAGCATATACTCCCGGTGCACCTCTTTAGGTTTTTCTTATATATTTTTACCTTTCAAAGCTTGTTTTCTTGATTGAGTCCACTTTTTCTATTTTAATTACCGATTTTCTCATTTTTATTTTATTTCAAGCATTACGGGATATTTTTCACGAATCTCAAATAAACATATGAATACTACTCATGAGAGGTATTTTTGTAGTATCACAATATATATAGTGTGCCATAGGTAAAACTAATTGTCCTAATATGTAGTGAGAATGTTCATACATATTTCAGAGATGATGTATATGTCTGTAAAAAAAGTTCGTGTATTTTGAAATAGAATGTTCATGTGTCCTATTTTTTATGTGACTTTATTAAACGGATTGTGTGTTTTAGATGGAATATTCATATATCTATCTTACAGAAATAGAACAAAATGAATGTGTGGAAACGAGCTAATCCCTTCGCTCATTAATGTAAGACCATTCAGATTTTTATACGTTCACTTATTTTTGTATGTGTCTAGTTCATTTTTAATGTGTAGATTCACTCACTTTTGTCCATATCTAGTTTATTTTAAAATATCTAAAAAAAATTCTTATATTAATGAACGGTGCGGTGGAGCTCCAGAGGATCGAGTCGGAGGAGCTTTGGTGGCCATGGCTTGCGGGCGGTGCATGGCGGCTGGAGGCGGTGTTGTTCCTTCTCGTGAAGCTCCAGAGGATGGAGCCGGAGGCGAGCAACGATGCCGCTTTTTCCTCCACAAGGAATAATCTCGGGGGAGCCCCGAATCGACCGATTCTACCCAGATTTGGTCGCGGTGGTTGTTGTTGGAGACATGGGCGGACCCAGCGGGGGGGGGGGGGGTGGCCCACCCAGATTTCCTGAAAGAAAATTTAGTACCCTATCAGAAAAAAGCCCAATTAGCCAGAATGGTCTCTCGCGGAGTCGCGGACGGCGGTCACGCCCACTCTCCGAGTTATCCACGCGATTCCTCGCCGCCCCGAGCCCCGACCGCCGCCGCCCGCCGCCTCAAGTTCACCTGTCCGCCCGCAGCCCGCCCGCCGCCGCCCGCTCTCTGGGCTTCACCGCTGCGCGTCACCGGACTCCATCAGTCCCTCTTCCCGCGGCTCCCCGGCTCGCCGGCTCGGCCTCAGCCCCCCACCCCCCTCTCTTCCCGCCGTCCGGCTCTCTCCCCTGGACCCCTGATCTAAGTGCTCTTCCAGCCGGAGCGCGGTGAGCCTCTATTCTCATTTATCTCTGTATCTGTTCTCTGTTAAGTCTTAAGTGCTTATATGACTGAGTTTGTAAATTGCCAAATTGCTAATGTTTAAATGTTCCAATTGTGTAGAAATAAAGAGGAATAGCCAAATTATGCTACTTTTGAGAAGTAGGCATCAAGGAAAATTGCATCTTCTTCAACGTTGTTAGTCAGTCGTATATGATGAAGAAATCGAAGATTAGGGGGCAAAGGTTTTCACATTTTGGGGAGGGGGCGCAAAAAAAAATTTGCAATGGTTTTTCACATTTTGGGGGGTGCAATTTTTTTTGTTTTATATATTGTTCATTAGGCAAAGGTTTTCCACAATTTGGGGGACGCAAAAAAAATTCGGAGGTGTGCCCCCCCTCCAATTCTTTCCTGCGTCCGCCACTGGTTGGAGATGGGGAATGGGGAGATCGGGAGCTCCCGGGGTGGATCACGAAGCTTCTACATGCGAAATTCATCAGCAAAAGCATTGTCGAGTCGTTGCTTCGTTCGGCCAGAGAGGCCACTTCGCGCCTTGGAGCTAGATGCTTCATCACCCATCACTTGGTTTCATTGGGTTTTTATTGGATTTTGTGTTTCAACTAATATTAATATCTCAGCCCAGGAGAAACCTTGTTTTGAATTTTGTATTTCAGGAAACCATTATTTATGGAGGATCTGAGGACATTTATGAGCTGATTGCAACAAAATAAAGAGATTTCCTTTTGAAGCCAATTGGATCCAGACGCAACAGAAGGTTTAGCGGGCACCCGTACGGGCGGGGCCGACCGTACCACCCGCCCATACTGTGCGTCGCCGCCTTCCCCATATCAAGGCAAGCCTTTTTTGTGAAGGCAACAATAGAAGAAATGCGACAGAACAACCACCATTCGCTCCAGAACATAAGAGATCAGATCTGACCATTATCGACTCCAGCGAAGATCAATCCCCTCAAGACCAGCACCTCATCCATCACACCCCACTTATACACTGAGAGAGGGAGAGAGATTCATACTTGTAAGATCAGGGATTGAAACCTATATTCCATTCCAGTTTGTATTTGATTTGATCTTCAACTATTGTGGCTTGCTACGATAATATCGAGATGAACTCCATTTACATTGCTATGATATCATTATGATATTATCATCTCATGTGTGAGTATATCACATTGGCGTGGGAGATGTAGGGCATTGGTGAGATGCGTTGTCCAATTTTATTTCATCCATTTGTGAATTTATGATTAATATGATTATGTATGACAATGAATGTCTACGTGCACCTATTGTTGTTATCTAATTTAAGGGTCCATATAACATAATCTCAAGAACTCATAGACAGGGACTTGTTTGCTTGTGAATCGACGACCCCCCGAGTGACATGGCCGATATCGAAGAGGATCTAGCAATACTCGAGGAATCACAAGGAACCACCAAGCTTAAAGCTTTGATCTGGTTTAACCACTTTAATACATGCGATGACCATGGCTTTGGTAACAGACAGAAGGATCATTGGAGAAAGATGAAATCTACCAAGAGGAGTCTTTCTCTATTTTGGGTTGTTTGCCTACTCAGATATAAATAAGAAGAATCATATTCACTTATCACATTTATTCCACCAGACACATTCACTATCATCATGAACTGAATCCCCCCTTGCCTACCTTTCCATCTGCATAACCCCCTTTACTTCTTAATATTTGTTGATTTTTATGCACTTTACTTTACTGCACTTTCAACACTTCAAATTTCCTTATTCATATTCACCATTTTCCATTTCAATTCTTGCAATCAATTCACCTAAGACTTGTGCCACCTTGGGTGCGACAGAAACACCGCAGATAAACATCCTCATATGCTCCTCGTTGGGATACGATATATAAACCGGAAATAATACTTTCACGAAAACATGCACGAATGACCCTATGTTCTCTCATGCCATCAAGCTATTTTTCTGGCGTTGTTGCCGGGGAGCTAAGCGTTGGGTGTTTGTATCTTGAAAGTTGTAAGTTTTGATGATCTCTGTTGAGGATAGAGGTTCTACACGCTCAGATAGAGTTTATCTACCAAATTTTATTGATCCAGTACCACACTCTAGACGTTTGTAAGTTATTCAAAATATTGCCAATTCGCATGTTGTAGACGTAAACAGTTTAAGTACATTGATGGAAAACTTATCCATCACCTCTAAGGCAGCTGGGCCTAGCAAAACCTTAGGACAATATGGAACTCCTTCAACTTTAGTTGCAAAAAATCCTCTAGTCCATCCTGATGTAAAGGGCATCAAATATGAAATAGATCCTGAATTACTAACTATGATACAAGAGAATGCCTTTTCAGGAGAAGGACATGAAGGTCCAAGCGTTCACTTAACTAGAGTGAATGATATATGTGAGGTAGTTGGGCCAAAGAATTTTCCAAAAGATTTTTTACTCCTTATAATATTTCGTTGGTCCTTGAAGGACAAGGCATTCAAATGGCTACAAGCCTTACCAAGAAATATTATTGCTAGCTGGAAAGACTGCATTAAAGAATTCATGAATAGATTTGATCCTTTTTATAAGACTATGCAGGTTAAAGGGGAGATTACAAATTTCTTCCAAAATATTGGAGAAAGCTTTGCCCAAGCTTGGGGAAGATTCTTTGGATTACTTATGAGGGTTCCCAACCATGGTTTTATGGACCACGTAATTTTACAATACTTTTATGGTGGAATTATTAATGATGAATCTAAACAAATGGTTGATGCATGTGCATGAGAAACTCTAAACTCATTGGCATACACAGAAGCAATGAACCTTTTCGCTGAGAGAGCCTTAAATGATGAACAATACAATCCCTTAGGTGATATTGAATCAAATAAAGGTATGCTCTTTATAACTCTTGAACTTATGCCTAAAGTTAAAAAATCAATGGAAGAAAAAGGTATACCAACTAAGCTTGCAATTGAAAACAAGACTAATGAACTACATGCAATGGTAGTTGAAAATGATCTTGACATGGAAATGAAAAATGTTGGTATCAACAAACTGAATTTAAAGAGCTAATGTTTAGGCAACTTACGCTCCACAAGAGCGATATAAATGCTTTAGCAGGAACACTAGAAGATTTGAGTCACGCAACTAAGCACTTAAATAAACATCTTGATATGGTTCAAGTACAATGTGACTAAATAGCTAAAGCTCAAGCTTTAATTTTAAGTCAAAAAGATTTCAGTAAAGCTATCTCTACTAATATTCTTACAAGACGAGGTATAGAAACACAGGAACCTCTAGGACCAGTGTGGTATCAATAAGAGCAAGCTTGTAAAGCTAAAGAAATAGAAAGAATGACCCAAGAGGAGAACGACCTCGTCGATCCACAAGATGATATTGATCTTGAAGAACGAAGGAACAAGAAAAATCCTCAAGAGAAAACATTGAAGAAGACACTAAGAATCAAGATGGGGTATATGATTCTGATGCTGAAACGATAGACCCAAGGGAAGAAGTTGGCGTAAGCCGTGAAAAGGAAGAAGAAGATGTAATATCTAAAGAAAAACAACTAGAAAAGCAGAAAACTATGAAGAAGTCAAAACCAAAGGAACCAGAGCCAACACCAAAGGAAAAAAAATCAAAGGTACCTACTAGGTATATTCCTTAGCATAATAGAATGAAGGTTGATCATAATAAACACTTTCACGACGCTTTTGTTGAAGCTCTTGTGAACTTAGTTTAGAACTTCCGTTAGCAGAGGCTATTATAGTGCCAACTTATACTAAATTCCTTCGAGACATTCTTAATCCAAAAAAGGAAGTGACTACAACCGTAGCTGTAATGACTAGCTATGGAGATAAGCTCCGAGCTAAATTAGGTGATCCTGGTATACCTACTATTAGTTGTGCAATAGTAAATACTAGTATACATAATTCTCTATGTGATCTAGGTGCAGGTGTTAGTGTGATGACGTTGGGAATCCAAGTACGAAGTGGTGTGTCGGCAGAGTATTTCCCCACAACGGTGGCTCGGGGGTTTATATCAAACTCTCGGGGAACTAAGCAAAGAGAGTTCTCTCCCTCTCTTCTTCTAGCAATCATGCATAGTAAAATAAAAGCCTTGTGTCCCCAACTTCACCGTGTGGTTGTCAAGCACAAGGTTTCACGTAAGTAAATACAACACGAGTAATAATAAAGCAAGTAAAACTAGATAGAATAAAGTAACTAAGTAAAAACAGTGAAAGGGTTGATTGTTTTTGGTGTTTTGGATGATGCAAATAAGAAAAGTACTCCCTCCGATCCGTATTAATTGACTTCAATATGGATGTATCTAGAACTAAACTGTGTCTAGATACATTCATATTAGAGTCAATTAATATGAACCGGAGGGAGTAAATATTTTTGTATTTCCGGATTAAAATAATGCAGCAAATAGAAAACAAGATAAAGGTGTTTCTTATGATAAAAAGTGGATTGGGGTTCATGGGTTCACTTGATTATTCTCTCTTTTAAGTTGTAGTGAACAATACCAGTTCATCAATGAGATATGAAGATGCAGACAAATAACATGTGAAAAATACGCATTCATACGGGCATCACGTCCTAACATAGAGAGGATGAAGCATATCTCTCTTATACTCCACAAGAAAGGGAAAATCCATGCAATCATGTATTAAGAATTAACATAGCATAGCCATAAGTACTTTGACATGATGTTTGAATATCAAATATGCTACCTTGAACAAACAAGACCATCACTTTTGTCATGTGGCGAACATAGCACATGCATTCACTTTATCCCTAGTGAGGTAGCAAAAGAAAAGGCAAAACCATAATAGGTCATGAATTTGTTGTCACTATCCAATCACTAAAACCATGCAACTTCATCTAATAAACACATCACCCCACACACGCTCTTACATATAAGTTGGATCAGAACATATACTTAAGAATGGGGTACATAATATGCATCTATCAATAAATCTTGAACATAATATGATCAGATCTCATAACACAATATCATAAAATAAGGATCCACCACATAGGTATTACAAATATGGCCATAATCATGTAGGGGCAGCTCATATGGCACTAAGAAATATGAAGAACATGAGAGAAATAGATCAAGCTACTACCACAAACGCGTAGTCCAGAGGTGGAATACCCACCCCCTTGATCATGGTGATGATGAAGACGTTGGACAAGGTGGAGATCCCTCCTCCGGCTGTGATCCCGGCGGAGTTGCCCCCTCCAATCTTTGCTGCAGCAGCCTCTGTTTTTGTGTTTCCGTCTTCTGCGGCACTCTCCTCCCAAAAACTCTTCGCGGCCATATATATTGTGATTTTTAGGTTAAAATACATCGGTGGGCGAAAGAATCAACTCAACTGGAAGATCGACGGTCGAAAGAGGGTGGGTGGCGCACCCTACATGTTTGGGCGCGCCACTTGACCTCTTTTGGGCCTCAGGCCCATCCAGGTGTGCTTCCAGGTTCTAGGGTGCTTCTCCCGATAAAAAAGTGACGCTCCAAAAATCTCAGGTCAATTTGACTCCGTATAGGTCTCTAAAAGTGAAAAATACGTGAAACAGGGAATTCTTGTTCTGCAGAGTTATAAACCAAATAAAGGGAATCATTGGTAAATCCTCATAAATCAATGTAAAATATTGTATTATCATCATATATGTTGCAAATATGTCATAATTCAATACTCCCTCCATAACTAAAGGCCAACCCGCAGTTCATATTCGTTTTTGCAAATAACCCTGTGGTACATCTAAAATGTCTAAAATTTAGCCTTAATGTGGGGATTCCAAAATCGCATCTTTTGCTCGTCCTCCCAAACGTCCTCCCCGCCATTGATGGGGGCGAGGAAGGAGCTCCCTACCCTCTGTGCCCTTCAGCGTCCTTCGCGCCCTTCCAGGTCTACGTTCTCCGTCTTCCACTTGAAGGGCGCGCTCGAGCTCGAGCTCCACGGCGCCACACGGGCTGGAGCTCCACGGCAGGAACGGGCTGGAGCTCCACAGCGGCCACACGCAGGAACTCCGTCACAGCCTTCACACCTAGATCCAACTCCTCGGGCCCCTCTCCAACTCCGGCCCCGCTCGAGCCCGGCACCGTCGTGCCTCCTCAGGCTTCCCCGAGGCGTCAACAACGTCAGGCTGAAATTCAGATCATCCATGAGCCGCTTCCCCTCGCGCTGGGCTTCTTTTTTGCCCGACCATCGTGGTCCTCCTTTCGCTTCTGCCGGAGTGACCAAAACCTAGCGGCACCGCTACTGAAGTGCTCCTAGTCTGAGCACTTGTTTTGATTTTCCCCTGCGTCGGTGTTGGTTGATTATGACGATGCTTCTGCTCAACCCCTGCTAAAGATTCAGAGAATGAAGAAATTGTTCCAAAAATCCATAGTTTATGACACTTCAAGGCATCCCACTCAAGATTCAGAGAAACTACAGACACTTGTACCACTTGTACCTACTGCAGCATCAGGTGCAGTATGAAGATACTGTATTTAACTACTGTACCCCTTAAAGTATGAATATAATGATTGTTGTACACAAAAGCTAATTTTTGATAGAGTATACACTATACAGTAGTCATGGTATTTTTTTTGTACTCCTGTAGAAAAGTCAAAGTATATTGAACTACTCCATAAAAATAGTTTGAACTATTTGCGCATCCGATGTTTCACAGTACAATGAGCCACTCCATTAAAATAGTTTGAACTATTTGCTCATCTGATGCTTCAGAGTATATTGAACTACTCCAATGTTAGTACTGTTATAAACTATTTCCTTCTTAAACTGTGCCCTTCCTCTATTGTTTACTTTTGTGCAATAAAAAGAGAATGGGAATGTTTGAAGTACGAGAGAACAAGAGAAGCCTCAAAATCGATGAGCAAATAGTTCTCTCCAATGAGTATGTTTCATTGTATACCTACTTTTAAATTTAACAATTATAGATGTGATTTGTAAAGGATGCTGGCGAAGTTAATTTCTTCTTATGAATACACAACTATTTGAAGGAGCAAATCGGTGGCGGCAAACTACATAAGCTTGTTTCCAGTAGGAAGAAACTACCTCATGAAGCATTGGATGTGTGGAAATATAACCGGATGAGCAAAAAGGAAATCTTATCTGAATCTTTGGTACATGCATGGTAAGCTAGTAAGCTCGATTCAACTGGTGTATTCTTGCATCCAAGAAATAAACCATGTCATGCCCCAATATCACTGTGTTACATGCATGTTGTACTGACCTACATAGTACCTACATGGCTGAATTCCCTCGGATGAGAGCACATGATGAGATTGATGAGGCTCATGATGGTGTACCTGATCAACCTGATGAAGAGATGCTAGAGCAGCCGAGAGGCATGCATGGTGTACTTGATCTCAACTTTAGTCCAGCACAGACGAGAGACATGCATGGTGTACTTGATCTCAACTTCAGTCCAACACAACTGAGAGGCATGAAAGGTGTAATTGATCTCAACTTTAGTCCAACAGAGATGAGAGGCTTGGATGGTGTACTTGATCTCAACTTAAATCCATCACAGCTATGGATGATGTCCCCGATCGACGCGATGAAGAGATGCAAGAGAAGAAGATAGGCTTGGATGATGTCCCTGATCGACCCGATGAAGAGATGCAAGAGCAGTAGACAGGCTTGGATGATGTCCTTGATCGTCCCGATGAAGAGATGCAAGAGCAGCAGATAGGCTTGGATGATGTCCCTGATCGACCCGATGAGGAGATGCAAGAGTAGCAGATAGGCTTGGATGATGTCCCTCAACATTCAAGAAAGGAACTGACAAATGAGGAAAGATATGCTGCCTATTTTGCCTTGGAAGTGATCAAAAGAAAAGATGGAGGGTTTCAAACAAAGGATAAGCTACTCATAGCAAGCATGGTGAACACAAGCATACAAACAATTGGGAGGATTTGGACTGCATTATCACAGAACACCATGAGCACGAGTCCTACAGTGGCCCTCGAAGTGACCATGCAGTGGCCCAGGAAACAATATGCCCGAGTCATGCATCTGGTCAACTCTCATGTTGCTTCTTACGTCTATCCGATGTGTTGCATGTCATTGGTTCTCGACATAGATGGATATGTTGAATGGTTCTGGAACTATTCTTAACTATGTCAGAACTTGAAGAGTGCTACTTTATCGTTTGCTTGTCAAGTGATGCTTTCAGAAGTTAATATGTAAGTATGTGTTCCTATACAAATGAGCTGCAACATATGTTGGATAATGTTAAGGAAACAAGTTATAATGACATTTTGTATTGGTGATGCACATCTAAACGTTTTTTTTTGTTTTTACACAGTTACATTGTACTTTTCTGCTTCCTTGCAATGTATGTTAAGTTCAAGAAACATAATCCTTTCAAGACAATAGGAACTGGTTGGGATAGTGTTAAGTATTGGGTAACCTTTTCAGTTGGTTTTGTCGCATGACATGCAATTTGTCAAGTCTTACATTCATTTCCCTCCAGAAAATGTTACTGGAGTATTTACTGGTTCGAAATATCATGCAGGATTTAGCTGACCGTTACTAACCTCTTCTGATGAACTAGTCAGTGGAATGACTAACTAACTCTTGGCTTTATTTTCATTTGATCCATATTACTCCAGCAACGGCAACTTCCCAATCAGAGCTTTGGGAGTATTTTCTGGTAATGACCGTTGGGATACATCTCAATCAGAGCTTTTCTTGCAAATGTACTCCAGTTTACTGAAGTCACCTTTTTGATGTGCTTCTCAATCAAGGAATACATGCTAACAACAACAGGGAGAATGCTACAGTAATACTCCAGTTTACTGAATTCACCTTTTTGGTGTGCTTTACTTTGAGCAACGGGGAGCATGCTAATACTCCAGTTAACTGAATACATCGTGCAGTGAGTACAGAATCTGTGCAGGAGGTTTACAAAATCACTTTTTATTAAAAGATAGCACAAAATGTCTCCATCCATCATAAACTTAAACTTAGTTTGCATACAACAGAATGTTGATTATGTTTGGATTATACAGGGTTACTGTAAGGGTATATTGCCCCTATGTGTGGTTTTGGTAATTAGTGACAACCCTATGGGCTAATATTTTCATTGAGTTTATATGAAGGAATATTTCATAGATACTACTTGTAGTTCGTGTGTTGGATTCAAATATGGATGCCATGAAGATAAAAGATATACCTTGAGTATCGGCATCAAAATCATCGATTTGAAGACATATATGTGATATGATCAAGAAGAATAAATGAAGAAGGAGTTCTTATGTGGAGGTCAATATTAGCCATGCTCTAGCTTATGTGATAAGCAATAAATGATCAAGATCTTGAGTGCTTGATTCCAAGTGAAGAATTCAAGTTATGGCTCTAAATCGGTGTCATGATAGTCTCGTGAGTTGAGCTATGGTTGACTAAGATTTTAGAGCACACAAACAAATGAAGAATTCTTTATACACCTCAAGATAGTATGATAGAGCATGAGAAGATACAAGGTTGACCAATACAAAGAGTGAAGAATAAATTCAAGATTGGTCAACACATGAAGCATGAAGAATGTGCCACGAGAAGTCATGTGGTATGGTAAGCCGTGTCAATTATGCTTTATGAACTAACCCATCATATATGTTCCCTTGTTTTGTCTATGTGGGTTAGGTATCTTTCCATGGGCATGCATCAAAAGTGAGATTTCATATAGCCCATGAGAGGATGACGTCAAGTGGTGATCGTCATCAAGGTTGAGTTGGGCAAGTTTAAGTTGAGCATATCAAGAGGATCATGTGCTTGAAGCTTGCCGACCATTTGGTGATAATGGAAATGTGAAGATGTGCATCAATGGAGTTTTCCCATCATGGTGTATAGGGGAGCATTTGTGAGTCTTCACGAAGTAACGATGATCAAGTAAGTGAAGGGATTCGTAGCATAGAAAACAAAAAATTTCCTACGGCAAGAACGAAAACACAAGCCAAGATCTAATCTAGTAGATGGTAGCAACGAGAAAATCATGAGATTAGATCTCGTGGTGGATGTAGTCGATCACTTGCCGCTTGCAAAAGCGTGTAGAAGATCTTGACCGCTTGCAAAAGCGCGTAGAAGAACTTGACGGTGCCACAGTCGGGCAGCACCTCCGTACTCGGTCACACGCACGGTGTTGATGACGACGTCCTCCTCCCCGTTCCAGCGGGCAGCGAAGTAGTAGATCCTCCTCGGAATCCCGGCAGCACGACGGCGTGGTGGCGGTGGTGGTGGAGAACTCCGGCAGGGCTTCGCCTATGCGCTGCAGGAGTTGTATGTGGAGGAGGAGAGGCTAGGGTTTGGGAGAGGGGGGGGGGTCTTGGGCGCTGGCCTCAGGGGTGCGGCCAATAGTGGCTTGGGGTGGCCGGCCCCCTCCCCTTGCTCCTCATTATATAGGTGGAAGACCCAAGAGTTGTAGTCCAAGTCTTCGAATAAGACCCCAACACACAAACTTGCCATAGGTGAGAAACCTACTCAAGATGGGAGTCCTACTCAAGGTGGGACTCCCACCTTTCCTTGAGGGGGGGTGGCCGGCCACCTTTAGGTGGAGTCCACCTGGGACTCCTCCCCTTAGGGTTGGCCGGCCATGCTAGTGGAGTCCCTCCGGGACTCCGCCTTCCATAGTGATTTCTTCCGGACTTTTCTAGAACCTTCTAGAACCTTCCATAAATGCACCGGATCATTTTCAAACTTATGAAATGACTTCCTATATATGCATCTTATTCTCCGGACCATTCCGGAACTCCTCGTGATGTCCTGGATCCCATCCGAGACTCCGAACAAAACTTCGAACCCCATTCCATATTCCATATCTATTTAAACGACATCAAACCTTAAGTGTGTCACCCTACGGTTCGGGAACTATGCAGACACTCTCCGACCAATAACCAATAGCGGGATCTGGAGATCCATAATGGCTCCCACATATTTAACGATGACTTAGTGATCGATTGAACCATTTACATACGATACCGATTCCCTTTGTCACGCGATATTTTACTTGTCCGAGGTTTGATCATCGGTATCATGATACCTTGTTCAACCTCGTCTCCGACAAGTACTCTTTACTCGTACCGTGGTATGTGATCTCTTATGAACCATTCATATGCTTGCAAGCTAATCAGATGACATTCCACCGAGAGGGCCCAGAGTATATCTATCCGTCATCGGGATGGACAATATCCCACTCTTGATCCATATGCCTCAACTCATACTTTCCGAATACTTAATCCCACCTTTATAACCACCCATTTACGCAGTGGCGTTTGATCTAATCAAAGTATCCTTCGGTATAAGTGATTTACATGATCTCATGGTCGAAGGATTAGGTAACTATGTATCGAAAGCTTATAGCAAATGAACTTAATGACGTGATCTTATGCTACGCTTAATTGGGTGTGTCCATTACATCATTCATCAATGACATAACCTTGTTATTAATAACATCCAATGTTCATGATCATGAAACCTTGATCATCTATTAATCAACAAGCTAGTTATACAAGAGGCTTAATAGGGACTCCTTGTTGTTTACATAACACACATGTATCAATGTTTCGGTTAATACAATTATAGCATGGTATGTAAACATTTATCATAAACACAAAGATATATAATAACCATTTTATTATTGCCTCTTGGGCATATCTCCAACAGCATTCCGGCTTGAGTGGAGCTTGAAGAGTTATCATCAAGATCAAGCGGGATGCGCAAGGCAAAGGTATGGCCTTGCTAGGTTTTCCTTTTACCGGTCTCAAGGTGGTTGTTGGGAGACCGAATTATAGAATAGATAGCCGCACTATCAAGAGGGGCTTTCGTTTGGGTAACTTGATCATATCGTCTTAGGGAGCTCAACCCTTTGCATACTTTGCATATCCCTATTACTTCTTGCACTAGTAGGAAAATGCTTATAGGTGGAGCTTAGTTCTGTGGCGCACCAACAAAAATGCGCCACAGAAAGATTTTTTGTGGCGCACGAGGAAGTGTGCGCCACAAAAATAGCTTATTTTTATGGCGCACTGCTCAACGGTGTGCCACAGAAATTATGTAGGACCCACATCCTGGCACCACCAATTATTAGTGTAGGTATTTCTGTGGCGCACAGGACGTGCTGCGCCACAGAAATAACTATTTCTGTGGCGCACTGGCTCTTATGCGCCACAGAAGTAGTTGATTCTGTGGCGCACTTGTGCTGGTGCGCCACGAAATAGGGAACTTATATCATCCCCGTACCCTCCCCCGCCGTTCACCTCATCCGCCTCTCCCCTCTCCCCTCTCCTCCGTCCGCCGCGCGCCGCCATGGTCGTCGCCGTCGCAATCGCCGTCGCTGCCGCCTTCCTCCGCGAGGGCCGCATGCCGCCACGCTCCTCCCATCCCCACCTCCTGCAGCACAAGCTGCCGCTACGGCGAGGAGGGGCCGCCGCGAGGAGGGGCCGGCGTCGCGTGAAGGTGGAGGAGCCGCCGCGTCCTCCTCCTCCTCCACCCCTGCCGTCATCGTCAACCTCCTCCTCCACCCCTGTCGTCGGTGATCTCTCTCCCCTCCCCTCCCCTCCCTCTTAATTCCTCTCCCGCGCGAGCACAAGGTGCTCGACGAAATGCTGCTGCTGTGCTTGTTGCTGTGCTCGACGAAATGTGATGTTGTTGTGCTCGACGAAAAGCTCCAGCTGCTGTTGTGCTGCTGTTGCTGTGCTGTGCTTGCTGTTGGCTCATTGTGCTGCTGTTCTTTGTCTTGTTGTTGCTTATGATGTGTTATTGAAGCTTGGATGGAAGCCAACTAGAGTTGGGTACCCTAGCTTTGTTTTGAACTCAACTCAGTAGTGGTTCACTGGTGTGATTGCTTGTGTTGTGTGTGTGACCTCATTAGCTCTTGCTACTGCCACTGGTTGCATCTCATAGTTGGATAATTGGTGAAAATAGAGATATTCACATTAGGGAATCATGTAAATGAATGCCACTGTGGTATCCTTTGAAGAAAATGGGATGTTTCTGATGGTTTAAAAGACTAGGTGATGCTAGGTTATTAAGTTGGCTGTCAAGGTTGGTTTTATCTGGTTAACTTGGATAGGCTATGTGTTCTTTCTTACTTATGCATATCCATCTCTACTGGATTGACTAGCTCAGGCTTGGCCTCTTTCTTGCCAGCATCACTTGGTTACTACCAAATGATGAATAATCCCTTATGGTACCCCAGCTTTGTTTTGAACTCAACTGAGTAATGATAAATTTCTATTTCTTGTTGGCTTTGATGAAAATAGAGATATACACAGTAGGAGATCATGTAAATGAATGCCACTGTGTTATCCTTTGAAGAAAATGGGAAGTTTCTGATGGTTTAAAAGACTAGGTGATGCTAGGTAATTAAGTTGGTTGTCAAGGTTGGTTTTATCTGGTTAACTTGGATAGGCTATGTGTTCTTGCTTACTTATGCATATCCATCTCTACTGGATTGACTAGCTCAGGCTTGGCCTCTCTCTTGCCAGCATCACTTGGTTACTACCAAGTGATGAGTAATACCTTATGGTACCCCAGCTTTGTTTTGAACTCAACTGAGTAATGATAAATTTCTATTTCTTGTTGGCTTTGATGAAAATAGAGATATCCACAGTATGGGATCATGTAAATGAATGCCACTGTGGTATCCTTTGAAGAAAATGGACTGTTTCTGATGGTTTTAAAAGGCTAGGTGGTGCTAGGTGATTAAGTTGGCTACCAAGACTTGTCTCATCTGGTTAGCTGGGATATGCTATGTGTTGTTGCTTGTTTAGGCATATCTATCACTTACTGGATTTACTGGTTCTTGATTGGCCTCTCTTTTGCCAGCATCACTTGGTCTATATACCAAGTGATGAATAATCCCTTTGGAGCATCTGCTCCATGCATGCTATGTGTGTTTGATCATCTTGACTTATGTCACCATGGTTGCTGGTTTGGTGGTGTTTTTGTACTTGCCGATGATTAGATGGTTGGTCGATCACTCGTACACTCGGGGGTGGAGCAAGTGAGCCTGGTGTGATGGCACAAACATCAATATCTTGTGCATCCTACCTGGCCTCACTTACTCCATCCCTGGATGTTAATATTTGTTTCAACCAACAAAGTATGAGGCATTCCATTTAGTTCATACTAGCTACTTCTTAATTGCATTGGCCTTTCTTCCATTTTAGTGCCGATGATTAAATTGTTTGGTCACTTGTACACTCGGGGTGGGGCCAGTGAGCCTGGTGCGATGGCACAAATATCAATCTCTTGTGCATCCTACCTGGCCTCGCTGTCCCCATCCCTGAATGTTAATATTTCTTTCGACCAACAAAGTATGCGGCATATGATATCTAGTTGAGATACCACTTGGCTCTTTCTTCCATTTTAGTGCCGATGATTAGAATGTTTGGTCACCTATACGCCGCAATATACTTTGTAGACGGGCCCCCTTTCCCCGGCCGCCGTTCCGTGAACGAGTCTTTGACGAGACAACAACGCCGACCTGCCTCGGCGCAGAACCACGCCAGTCCCAGCCGCCTCTCTTATGGCCGCGTCTCCTGCGCCCTGCACTCTTCGCCTTCTTGCCCGGTGAACAATAGACTGATTATTGGAATAAGGAAGCCGATGACGGCCGATCGCAATCTAATCTTGCGACCGGCCGTCATCGGTTTCCTTATTCCAACGATCATCTATTGGTTCACCGGTAGGCGCAGGGCGCGGGACACACGACCACAAGGGAGTGTGTGCGCCCGAGAGATCGGCGTTGTTGTCTCGTCAAGGACCCGTTCACGGAACGGCGGCCTGCAAAGTATCTTGCGGCGTATACCTATGGTTTCGACCATAGTATTTCTGTTGACCAACAATGTATGAGGCACTTATTCCATTTTGTCATTCCATTTGCTTTGGTATTTTCAAAATGCCGATGATTAAAATGTTTGGTCACCGTACACTCGGGGGTGGCGTAAGTGAGCCTGGTAAGATAGCACAAATATCAATCTCTTGTGCATCGGACTTGGTCTCACTTACGCCATCCCGGAATGTTAATATTTGTGTTCACCAACAATGTATGAGGCATTTATTCCATTTCTCTTGTGCATCGGACTTGTTGGTCTCACTTTCTTCCATTTTAATCATAGTAGGAACCGGATGAAGACCCCGATGCAAGCGAGCCTGGTGGGTAGAGAGGAGGGAGCAAAGGAGGAACCGACCGGATGAAGACTACTTTGTATCTCAAAATTGTGAATTTTGTATGAATTAAGAGTTGTATGCAAAACATTTGACACTTGCCACTATATATGTATCTCGATCGGGCTCTAAGTACTGTGATGATGATGTATAATGTTGCTATGTTATATGTGTCCATATTATATCTGTCTATCTGTCTATATTATACCTGTATACTGTGTACAAAACCTGTATAAAACCTGTATAATACACCAGGGAGCACAAAATCGAGTATACCTGTACATTGTTCTATGGCGCACCAAAATAGAATTCAGTGGCGCACCTATTTCTGTGGCGCAGCTGGCCTGCGCCACAGAACAATTCTGTGGCGCATGGTCCGGTGCGCCACGAAAACCCTATTTTTGTGGCGACGTTTCTGTGGCGCACTGGCCGTGCGCCACAGAATCAAGTTTTCCTGCGCCACTGATGAGGCTTTCCCTACTAGTGTTGGTGTTTCTCTGTGTGAGGTTCTTGAGCTTGTTGCTAGCTTTACAACAATCCCAAGTTCATCGAAAATGGAATCCGCATGCATCTTCTATTGCGTTTTCAAGTTTGGACGTCTTCACCGTTTCTTGACGGTGGGAGACTCCCTCTCTAGAATCATCTAAAAATATTTTGTGATGAGTCTCCATATTTATAGTTTTTGTTGGGGTTCTATTTGTCGTTATCTTTCCAACAAAATTGGTTTCATGTCAATCGGAGTTCAGGAGCATTTTCTATTTTAAAGAAAAAGACAAGATCTTCAGAAGTCCTGCAGTCCGGTCCATCGCCCGGCTCCGCCAGGCCTCCCGCCGGCCCGCCCGGTGGGAACCGGCTGCTGGGCTCGTGCACACCGGGCCTGCTCCAGGGGGTCTCCCGGCCCATGTCCGGCACCACGCCCGGTGGCCGCCGGACCGGCCGGCACAGCGCCCGGTCGACCGGCCCTCCCACCGGTTGTGTCCTTTTGGCCTGCTGCGCGGCCTGCTTGCCCCGCCCGGCCTGTCAGTCGCGCCCAGCCCGGCCTTTCAGTGGGCGCTGCCGGCCTGTGCGCCGGCCCGTCCGGCGCCCAGCCCGGTGGACCGACCGGTTGGCCGACTGGGTCGTTTTTCTGCCTATTTTATTCCCCAACGACTCTATTTTTCCTTGGGCTATAAAGTATAAACAGACATTCTTCCACCTTGGGCTGGGTAAGTTCTTACACTCTCTCTCCTCCATTGTTGACTTTGAAAAACTTGCCCTATCTCTTGATTCCCCCCCCCCCCCATGAATCTTGCTCATTCTTGAGGGATCTAAGAGAGGAGATCTAGATCTACAATCCCCACCTATCCATTTCTCCTCTAAGTGAGGGGAACCCTTTGGATCTAGATCTTGGAGTCATTTGTTGATCTCCTCCTTGTTCTTCCTCTCTAATCTCATCCTAGCATCTGTTGCTTTGGTGAGATTTGAGTGTGAAGGATTTGAACACATCTAGTGTTCTTGCTTTGCATCATTGCATAGTGTTGAGCTCTCCACCAAGATTAGTTCGAATGAGAGACCGTGAGCTTGTTATTCTTGGAGGGTGACCTCCTAGTTGGCTTGGTTGGTGTCCCGGTGACCTTTTCGTGGAAGATTTTGAAGGCGCCCGGGCTTCTCCTTCGTGGAGCTTGTGAAGTGTTTGTGGAGCTTGTCATCTCCGGAGTGGAGGAACAGCTAGCCATAAGGAAATGGCTATTCCTTCGTGGGATAGACTCGGAGAATAGGGTGAGCCTTCATGGCGTTGGGGAATCCTTCGTGGGACCTCCACCCCTCCAAACGTGACGTACCTTCTTGCAAAGGAAGGGAACATGGGAATGCATCTTTGTCTCCGCGTGCCTCGGTTATTTCTTACTCGAGCTTACTTTCCTTGTGATAGCCATCATGCTTGAAGTACATATATCTTGCTATCACTTAAGCTACATATATCTTGTGTCTATCTTGCTTAGCTCTAGTTGTTGTTGTTGCACTTAGGTGAGCCTAGCATATTTAGGGTTTGTGCTTGTAAAATAAACGTTAGTTTAATTCCGCATTCTTACAAGCCAAATCCGTAAGAGTTTTTAAAACGCCTATTCACCCCTCTAGGCGACATCTCGTCCTTTCAGCTACACATATGGAGTTCACCAGCACATACAAAAAGAAAGTTGAGCCAGTCCAAGGCTAACATACAAAGAGTACGTTGTTTTTGACTTTGAACTCCATCAAGAAGCGACGACATCCTTTGACGAGAAATTTTCCTGCCCCATGGTAGTTCTCCACCTTATAGTTTTGCTACGCTTCTGGTGCACCAATACCGCCATCTTGGGGGACAAAATTTGGAACTTTGTGTCCAGGAGGTCGTCCCCCATGGTGGCAAGGATCATGCCTTCAAATCGGGTCCCCCATGGTGGCGTAGGGTTCCCCTGTCATGGTGAAGATGACAGATCGACGAGCTGGATATCCATGACAGAGTAGACGTCCTGTTCGCAGTGCCGCTGGCGAAGCTACGACGCGGAACAAAAAAATCCCTCTTTCTCAGGGCGTCGTGGGAGGTGACGAATAGGAGGCTGCAGGGATGCGGTAGGGAGCGGGGATGCGAGGGTTGCGGGAGGAGCAGAGGCGGTTTTCGGAGGGAGCGGGGATGCGGTGGCAGTCGGGGGGATGGAGCGGCGGTGGCTGGAAGAATCGCGACGGAGAGGGTCGAGGAAGAGGACAAGACGGAGTGGACAGTGGGTTCGGTCGGA
The DNA here is from genome assembly GCA_030979885.1 of Lolium multiflorum. Lineage (NCBI taxonomy): Eukaryota > Viridiplantae > Streptophyta > Magnoliopsida > Poales > Poaceae > Lolium > Lolium multiflorum. Next base: position 113,254,033 of record CM061749.1, on the reverse strand, counting down.
AAAACGGGAAGGACTTTTTTTTGCAAAACTACCAGTTTGGCATCTAAGTATGGACGGAGGGAGTATGATAAAGGAAAGAAGTCTGTGTATGCATTTTACATGCATCATACTGCTATGCCATATGACCTTTATAATAAATTAGGCCTAGGATAGTATTCTCCGACATCCATCACTTCACAAATGGCGGATAAGACAACTAAAAAGCATGTGGGGATGATAGAAGATGTTTTGCTCAGAATTGATCAACATGTCATACTCACTGACTTCACAATACTTGATATGCCTCATGATGATAAACTATATATGAAGGCAACAACAGAAGAAACACGACACAACAACCACCATTCACCCCAGAACAGAAGAGATCAGATCTAAAGAGGGAGAAGACCATCATCGACTCCAGCGGAAGATCAATCCCCTCAAGACCATCACCTCATCATACAGCACGTGTACTGAGAGAGAGATTCATACTTGTAAGATTATGGATTGAAACCTCTATTCCATCCTGGTTTGTATTTGATTTGATCTTCAACTATTGTGGCTTTCTACGCTAATATCGAGATGAACTCCATTTACATTGCTATGATATCATTATGCTATTATCCTCTCATGTATGAGTAGATCCCATTGGCGTGGGAGATGTAGGGGACTGGTGAGATGTGTCGTGCCAATTTTATTTCATCCATTTGTGAATTTATGATTAAGATCATTATGTATGAGAACGAATGTATATGTGCATCTAATGCCGTTATCTAATTTAAGGGCCCGGGTAACATGATCTGAAGAACTCATAGACATGAACTTGTTTACTTGTGAATCGGTGACCCCCGAGTGAGACGGCCGATATCAAAGAGGATCTAGCAATACTCGAGGAATAACAAGGAACCACCAAGTTTAAAACTTTGATCTGGTTTAACCACCTTAATAGATACGCTGACCATGGCTTTGGTAACAGATAGAAGGATCATTGGAGAAAGATGAAATCTACCAAGAGGAGTCTTTCTCTCTTTTGGGTTGCTTGCATACTCAGATATAAATAAGAAGAATCATATTCACTTATCACATTTATTCCACCAGAAACATTTACTATCATCATGAACTAAACCCCCCACGCCTACCTTTTCATGTGCAGAAACCCGTTTACTTAATAGTTGTTTATTTTTATGCACTTTACTTTCTTTCACTTTCAACACTTCAAATTCCTTACTCATATTCACCATTTTCGATTTCAATTCTTGAAATCAATTCACCTAAGACTTGTGCCACCTTGGGTGCGACAGAAACATCGCAGATAAACATCCTCCTACGCTCCTCGTTAGGACACGATATAAAAACCGGAAATAATACTTCCACGAAAACATGCACAAATGACCATGTGTTCTTACAGTCCATCAAGGTGTTCGGGCATGAGGCAATGCCAATGTCTAATGCAATGGCTGAATTTATTACACCTTATAAGAGAATAGTCAAGTGAATCCATGAACCCCGCTCTACTTTTTATTATACGAAACAACTTTCTAATACTTTCATCACATTTTATATTTTATGATTTAATTAAATCCTAAAATACAAAAACACTTTTACTATTTAGCAAACACAAACAAAAACCCCAAAATACCTTTATCTTATTTTTTATTTGTCTTGTCTTTTCGTAGATTGTTTTATTTTTTGTATTTACAAGTTTATTTCAGTTTTACTAATACGAAACCTTGTGCTTGACAACCACATGATGAAGTTGGGAATACAAGGCAAATACTTTGTTTTGTAGGTTGTTTGAAGAGAAGAACAAAAGACATCTCTCCGTCAATTTTCCAAGAGTTCGATATAAATCCTCGAGTCACCCTTGTGGGGGAAAAAGACCTTGCTACAACAATCTGACTTGAAGTTCTAACGAGTTGGTACACACGGAGTTGTTTCCATCACACACCTTCTCTTCGCGAATTCCAGCATATCCGGGGTTGGGATGGGTATAGTCCTACCAATTCACTTTTACTTAGGTCCGGGCCAAGCCAGTAGGGAGACCCTGTCGGGCTCCTTCTCCCCAAAACAAACCAATGTGGGACGTTCCCTTCATACGGCTCGAATCATTCTCACATGCCCAAATAGATATCTTTCCTTATGATCTAGTAGTTCACATAATGGAATTTTTCAGTGAGAATTGAGTGGAGAGAGCATCTCTTTTAAAAATTGTAGTGTAAAAATATACTTAGGAAAAAATGCTCTAGAACTAAATCCTATGAATAAAAATATTGTATAGAAAATTTACTAAGAATTTGAAAAATCAAATGAATGCCCTACCCTTCGAATCAAATTTAGAATAGTTCTTAGCACATCTCGGTTTCCTTGTAAGTAAGTTTGACGAGAAATGGGAGGAAGCAGAGCAAACAAACACCCCCGTCAAGTAGCCTTGGGTCTTCCCTGTCGTCGAGTCAAACCAAGCCCGCTCCTCCACGATACCACCGCGCACGCCGCCGACGCACCCTGCGCTCGCACGGCGGGAGCATGGGCGACCCGGCGCCGCCGGCGTGGATGGCGGTCGCGGCCCGCAAGTGGCTCGAGGACGCCGGCGCCATCGGGAAGGACGCCGCAGGCGGCGGCGACGGCCGCAGGGCGTTCAACGCGCTGCCGCTGTCCGGCGTGCGCGTGGCCCTCGCCGAGCGCGGCCGCGCCCTATGCTCGCTCCGCGTGCCCGCCCACCTCACCGTGCGCACGCCTGTCTCTGAATCGATTTCCTCTTGCTGGGCTCCAATTGATTCTACTTTGCGTGTGTGCAGGACGCGGAGGGGAACTGGCACGCGGGGGCGATCGCTGCGGCGGTGGACGACGTCTGCGCGGCGGCGATCATGTCGGTGGAGGGCATCATCAAGGTCTCCGTCCACTACGACATCTCCTACTTCGCACCGGCCAAGCACCATGTGCGTTATCTTGCCCTTTCCTCCTCCAAAGGCAACAAAAAATAGTTTATATATTTGGGTAAAAATGTATTCTTGCGATCGTAGCAATTTCACATGTCTAATCATTCAATTCTATCGGTAATCTACGCTGTCAGTACTAGAAAGTGATAAACTGTTAATTTGACTAGTATGAGGGATGTTTATGCATAATCCAATACTTCTAAATTCTTTTTCTTGATGGGGATACTTCCTAATTCTGTCTGAACTGCTCCTCGAATAAAATACTCCTATACTATCAGAAAGTAGATTACTTAATTCACACTGTTACGGCGGCAATTAGGTTCTGTGGTCCATATATTAAATTGTTTCATATAAAACTGGATTAGGCGAGCTTTTTAAACATAAGGCTATGAGCCCGGCTTTATATATAAAGCCCCAACGGAACCGCCAACATAGTCAGATACAACACACCCAAGAACTCCTCAGTACTGCACGGCAACCCTGCCAAGGCCGGCACACAAGCCACACACGAAGGTCTCTAGAAGATAACACAGAAAAGCCCTGGAGCGGGTCGAATAGAAACACATATCATAGCATAGCAGAGGACTCCGATGGCATCTACTCTCCTCCAGCTCTACTCCTCGCGTGCAGCAGTCGGACCGCCTCGAGCGCCTCGTCCAGCAGCGCCCTGTCCCTCCGTCTGACCAGAACCCTCCAAGACTGCATGTGAAGCATCATATGGTAGAAGGCGTCAGTCGGGTTGTTAATCAGCTTTCCTTCAATAGTTAGTTTATTCCTAATATTCCAGAGAGACCAAGACATGGCCGCAAAGGTGAACCAAACTAAACTACGAAGAGGGCCTGAGATGCCCTGAGCTAGCGCAATGAAATCCCCAATCCCGCCCGGGTTCCATTCGCAATGCAGAAGTTCCCTAACTCCCGCCCACATGAATCCCGCCATGTGGCATGTGAAGAAGATGTGGTTGCAGTCTTCCACCTCTCCGCACAGGGAGCAGCGACCATTAGACGGGCCCTGCCGCTTGGCCACCTGCTCAGACGATGGTAGCTTGCCCCTGATAAGCTGCCAGAGAAACACCTTGATTTTCGGAGGCACCCTCGCCCGCCAAACATCTCTAAAGTGTGATACCGACGCCCCCTGCGTCAGCCCGTAGTAAACTGATTTCGCCGAGAAGACCCCTGAGGGCTCCAGGGACCAGGAAACTACATCGGGTTGGTCATCAGTGGGTAAGTCTTGTATCTCTCGGCAGAGATTATCCCACTCGACCGTCTCCGCCAGGCTGAATTGCCTTCGAAAGCGGATACGCCACGCTCCCGGCGGGCCATCCCTGACTCTGGCCGCATCCACCGTGATGAACGGTTGTTCGCAGCAGCTATAAAGCCTAGGGAATCTTGCCCTGAGGGGGCCAGAGCCCGACCACCAATCGAGCCAGAAATAGGTCCTTTTCCCATTCCGGACCTTGTGCCTTGCTCCCAATTTGAAATGCCACTTGATCTTTTGTATGGCGTTCCAGAACTGGGAGCCCCTAACTGGCACCTCCTTATCGAACAAGTCCCTATCCCCTAGGTACTTCGCGTGAATCAAATCAGCCCACAGCCCTTCTGCGTTCTGATAGAGCTTCCAAATCCATTTAAGCATTAGCGCGATGTTCATAAGCTTTGTGTTGAGGATCCCCAGACCCCCCACCTCTTTCGGCTTACAGACCGTAGCCCAATCGACCATGTGATATTTGCGTTTGTTTCCCACTCCTTCCCAAAAGAAGCGGGATCTCGGTCTGTCCATGGCCAGGTGGGTCGCGTCATGGAGCAAGTAAATGCCCATGGCGAACATAGGTAAGCTGGATAGACAAGAATTAGTCAGCTCAAGGCGCCCGGCCGAGGCCAAGAAAAGGCCTTGCCAAGGATCCACCCTATGTCCCACCTTCTCGGGGAGAAAGCACCAGTCCGCTACCCTAAGCGGGCGGTCGCTCACTGGTAAACCCAGATATTTCATGGGCAGTGAGCCAAGCTTGCAATTAAGCATGTCCGCCACCCTATGCTTCTCCGCGTCAGTGACCCCTGTCACAAAGACCTCACTTTTGTCGAAGTTGATTTTAAGCCCCGACATGTTCTCGAAACTAAGTAAGAGAAACTTGAGGTTAGCGATCCCCAGATCGGAAGGTTGGATCAACACCATCGTATCGTCCGCGTACTGCAAGTGGGTTACCCCCCCGGGTATCAAATGCGGTACCACCCCTTTAATATGACCAGCCTCGTTGGCCCTAGCGAGCATAGCTGCCAGCCCATCGACCAGAAAATCAAAGAGGATGGGGGAGAGTGGGTCGCCCTGACGCACACCCCGAGCGTTACGGAAGAAGGCCCCCACCTCCCCGTTAACGTTGACCGCAGTATGGCCTCCCATGACCAGCTGCATCAAGCGGTGAACCATCATCCCTGAAAACCCCTTACGGAGCAGAACCTCCCTAAGGAAGTCCCAGTTCACGCGGTCATAAGCCTTCTCGAAGTCAAGTTTGAGCAAGAGGCCCCCAAGCTTCTTGGCCCGAAGCTCATGAGCAATCTCGTGGAGAGCCAGCACTCCCTCGTGTAGGCACCTACCCCGGATAAACGCCGTCTGGCTCCGATCAATAGTCCGGTGGGCCAGAGGAGCAAGACGAATCGCATAGGCCTTTGCCACAAACTTGAAGATGACGTTAATAAGGGCAATGGGCCGGAACTGTCTGATCGCGTCCGCTCCCGGGACTTTCGGAATCAGCGAAATGACGCCGAAATTCAGCCTTGCGATATCCACCCTCCCTAGGACGAAATCGTTAAGGAGCTGCAAGATCGGGGTCCGCAAGGGTTCCCCAGAACCGTTTGAAGAAAGAGACCGGCAGGCCGTCCGGACCTGGAGCCGAATCAGCTTTCATACTCAAAAGGACCTCATCCAGTTCCTCTGGAGTAAAGGTAAGCTCCAACGCACGGTTCTCCTCCGGCGAGACCCGCTTCTCCTCCTCCCAGAGGTTCGGAGCGAGGGAGAGGACTCTCTCCTCACCAGCCGACCCCATGAGACCGATGTAGAAGTCATACACGTGCCTCATGATGTCGGCTTGGTCCTCAATCTCCCCCTGATCAGTGATCAACCGCGGTATGGCGCACTTGCGTCGCCTCCCATTGGCGATCGCATGGAAGTACGCCGTGCAGGAGTCCCCCTTGAGGGTCCACTGCAGCCGACTACGTTGGCGCCAGTACTCCTCGTCCAGCCTATCCAACGTGATGAGCTGATCCTCTAGGAAGTACCGCATCGCCCAGTCGTCCTCGTCAAGCCCCGACGAGTCCGCCCGTCGATCAAGATCCGCGACCTGCGCAAGAAGGCTCTCCTTGAAGAGGCGCTTCTCCCTGCCCAGGTTGGCTCCCCAGCCCTTCAGGAATTGACGCGAGTTGCGTGCCACCCGGTGCCAGACGTCGATCGAACCCCGGTCCAACCTGAGCGGCTTCAGGTAGCCCCCAAGCTTGCCAGTCATCAACTCCTGAAAACCTCTAACTCCAAACCACCACGTCTGGAAGAAGAAGCGTGGTTGTCTCCGCGGCGTCTCCTCTCCACTATCCAACAAGAGGGGAGAGTGGTCAGAGCCAATCCGGGTGACAGCAGTTAAGGAGCACAGAGGGAAGGCGGCCTCCCAGGCCGGCGAGACCAAAACCCTGTCCAGGGCACATCTAATTGGGTTCAATTGCCGATTGGTCCAGGTAAACCTGGCCCCAACCCTGCATAGTTCCCGTAGCGCCATCGTGGCAATGGCCTCATTAAACCGGCGCACCCTAGGCCAGCAAATGTTGTCGTTGCTCTTGTCATCAGCTGTGCGGATGAGGTTGAAGTCCCCACCAACCACCACTGGGAACGGAGCCGCAAGAACTTCCCGTTCCAGCTCGACAAGGAACTCGTCCGTCCTGCGGTGATCCGCCGGGCCATAGACGAGGAAAAAACACCACTTCAGCCTGGTCTTCCGCTGAAACACCGTGGCGCTAAGGAAGAATGTCCCCTTCTTCCACGAGCCTACCTCAAAACTTTCATCCCGAAAGCCGAGAAGAAGGCCCCCTGAGTGTCCGTCTGCTGGAAGCCAGTTCCAAGCAAACAGTCCCCCACACTCCAGGCTGCGGAGCTCCGCCGTCGAGAAATCCTGTCTAATAGTCTCCTGAAGACCGAGGATATCCAGACGGTGTTGCTTCATGTAATCCTTAAGCTGTGTGCGTCGGCCCCCACTGCCAAACCCACGCAGATTATAGATGAGGGCCTTCATGAGGCGCGAGATTTCTTGCCCCTTCCCTTCCGCACGGTCAACGTGGACCTGCGAGGAGCTCTAGCGCGCGTCTGCCTACCGACCCCGGCGCTCGCAGTCAGCGGGATGCCCTCTCCCCGCCCCGCAGCCAACCCCTGGCCGGTCGGCTCCTCCTCCACAGCGTCCACCCCGTGGTCCGCGCGTGGAGGGCCCTGTGCCATTGCGACGTCCGTCGCCGGTGGCTGCGCAGCCTCCCTGGCTGCGCCCACAGCCGCCTCCGCAGCCTCCCTGGCCGCGGCCTCAGCTGCCTCCTGCGCCTGTCGGCGCGCTACAGCCGCAAGTGAGCCCTGCAGCCGCTCCTTGGCCCGAATCAGCGACAAGGCCTCCGCAGGCGTGCCCGCACTCGGGGTAAACACGATACAACAATCCGAAGCAACGGTAGATAAATGAGAATCAGGGAGATGGTCAAGGACGACGAAGTTACCTGTCTCCAAGTTCTTCTCCGCCGCGCGCTCCATCGCCTTCTCCAGCACCGGCTTCGACGCCGACGCGCCCTTGTTCCTCGCGCTCTTGCGCAGCGCCGACTGCGTAGTCGTGACCGCCTCCGAGAGCGTCCCGGCAGGAACCGGCACCGCCTTGGAGCGCCTGCCCCTAGCCGTGGGTGGCACCGCCGGAACCTCCAGCGCCGGCGTCACCACCGACAGGCCCTGCGGCCCCTGCACTTCCTCCGCGTCCAGCAGCGCCTCGACACCCTCCAGGCTCCCCTCCAGGCCGACTCCGCCCGCCAACTCGTGCACCGCCAGCGGCCCAGCTCCCGAGGTGGAACGTGTCGAGCACGGGCTGGGGAGGAGCCAGGCCTCCACCGGGTCCGTGACCTGAGAGGTGGTCTCTCCGGACACCAGCGAGGCCTCCTCGCCCCCGAACACCACCTCCGCGACCTCCGCCGGCAGCCTCTTCTTCACCACCAACCCCTCCGGGTCCACCGCGGTAGGAATGATGGCGCCCTTGGACACCGTCGCCTCCAGCAGGGATGGGAAGGACCCCAAGTTCGATCCATATTGGTTGTCGATGCGGATCGCCGTCTTGCCCGGAGCTGGGGCACTCCACGAGCCCCCACCGCGGGAGAGCTGCGACGAGCCCGCCGCCCCGGACTGTTGAGTCCCCTGCTCGGTGGTCGACTTGGCCTTGTCGTTCCCCTTCCACCCGTGCCGGTTCCAGGTCTCCACCTCCCCGCTCGGGTCCGACTCATCGTCCCCAGCCTCATCATCACGCGGGGCCGGGGGTTTAGGCGGCACATCCGGGCCAGAACCACCCGCAGACCGACCCAGCTCCGCCTTCACTCCAATCGTGTATGGCTCCCCATTCACACACAGCTGGAACGAGCCCTTGATGCGCTCGGGGTGGCGGCATTGGATCCGCACACGCACCGGCTCCGTGGTCCACTTCTTGAGCGAGAGCTCATCTACGTCGATGGGGCGCCCCACAAGGACAAGGGCCGCCATGAGCCTGTCCCGCACCAGCACGTCCCGGGGAAGGCCGGTCAGCTGGACCCACACCGAGGGGAATGGCTTCCCAGGCTTGGGCGCGACGAAGGCCTCCCGGATGTGCACATCGATGTCGCTCAGGGGAAGGTGCAGCTTGCCGCTCCCCGTGCTCAGCTTCAGCGTCGCCCTCGACGGGAATTGCACCGAGAACTCCGACTCGGACTGTCTAGTGACCTGCCAATCCCAGCAGTCATCGACCAGGCTCTTCAGCTCCCCCGAGAGCTCCTCCTCTGACAGAGGGCTGTTGGAGAAGCGAATCACCGCGGTGTACTGCGCACCCTTCGCCTCCTCGCGGATCGGGTCCACCTCGATGTTGAAGAAGCCGCAGCCATTGAAGGCATGCCCCATCTGTTGGAGCATGAGGGGCCTACCCCTGGTCGGGCAGTTGGCCGAGATGTGACCTTCTTTGCTGCAGAGGACGCACAGGGGATCATAGGTGCAGTCGGACTGGAAGTGCCCCGCCCGCCCGCAGCGGAAGCACTCCCCACCAACAGCCACCCCCTGCGAGTGGCCACCTCCCTGCTTGGCCTTGTTCTTGGCCTTGGACGGGACATGCGCCCCCTGCGCCATCGCCGAGCCGGCGCCGGACCCGGAGCTTCCGCCGCCCCCCTGCTGGCCCTTGCCGCGTCCGCCATGGTTCCCATCCTTGCGCGCCTGCCCATGTTGCTGTTGCGGCGCCGCACGCTCATCGCGCTCCTGCCGCCGCCCGCGCTGGTCCGCCTCCGACCTGCGACCGCCGTCCTGCTGCCTCCTGCCGTCGCCGTCGCCGTTGGGCGAGCTTGGGCTCGGAGCATTTGGTAAGTTATTCCTTCTGAACCTGTACTTTGTAATTCATAGATGCTTTTCTTGAGACATTTCAACAATTTCTTGTTCCTGTAATAAAAGTACTCCGTTACATTTTCTTCTTTGAATAGTTAGGCAACAGACAATGCAATGGTGGTTTCTCCACCAGGGCTTGCATAGTTTTGTTTCCTCTTCCGTTAATGGAAAACAATGCAGTGCAGCGGTTATGTTACCCTAAAAGGGATATTCCTGAACAAATTAAGGGTGTGAGCCGAGGCACACCGACCTTTAAGGGCTCATTCTCATCATGGCCCAAACTAAGAGCATCTCCAGCCGCGTCGCCCAAAGCGTCCCTCAAACGGTGTCGGATCGAGCGTTTGGGAGACGTGTTTTGTTCGTGCCGCGTTTGGGTTTGGGGGACGTCGCTCCCTAGCAGCGTCCCCAAAACGCCGCCCCCAAAGTTTTTTTCTAGGGTTTTCGAAAACACAACCATTTATTAAATATGGCATATAAATAAATATGTTTGATGAGATTGTTTTCAAACTGAAATACAACAAACAATAAAATAACTAAACAAATGTAATAAATGGGGCTAGATCAAGGTGCCACGTCATTTGCTGATAACCCTTTGATCCTCCACATATGCTCAACGAGATCATTTTGAAGTTGCTCGTGAACATTGCTGTCACGGATCTCTGCGTGCATGGCGAGGAAATCAGCAAAATCTGCAGGCAACTCATGATCAACCTCCGCAAGAGGGTCCTGACACTCATAGAGACCAACATGTGTCCTGGCATGATTCTTGTGGTCATCCTTGATAATCATGTTGTGCATGATCACACAAGCCTGCATCATCTCCCACATTTGGTCGTGAGACCAGCATAGAGCAGGGTACCGGACAATTACAAATTGAGCTTGAAGCACACCAAATACCCGCTCGACATCCTTCCTGCAAGCCTCCTGTCCCAAAGCAAAGTGGCAATTCTTCTGACCTGATGGAGCCAAGATTGTTTTGACAAAAGTGGCCCATTTTAGATATATAACATCGGCTGGGTAATAGCCTTTGGTATATTGTTGGCCATTGATCTTATAGTTGCATGGTGAAGCATGCCCTTCCACTAGTTTGTTGAACACCGGAGACTGTTGCAACACGTTGATGTCATTGTGTGATCCCGCCATGCCAAAGAAAGAATGTCAAATCCACATCATAAGCTGCCACAGCTTCAAGCACCACACTGCAATATCCATGACGCCCTTTGTATATAACTTGCTAGGCAAACGGGCAGTTCTTCCATGAACAGTGCATGCAGTTGATGCGTCCAAACATTCCAGGGAATCCTCTCGCAGCATTTTGTGCTATGATCCTTGCAGTCTCTTCTTCAGTTGGCCCTCTCAAGTAGTATTTGTCAAACTTTCCCACCACAGCTCGGCAAAACTTGTACATGCACTCAATAGAAGTAGACTCACTCATGCGAAGGTAGTCGTCCTGTGTATCAGCAGGTGCTCCGTATGCAAGCATTCTCATGGCGGCGGTGCACTTCTGAATCGACGAGAATCCGACAACGCCTACATCGTCGTGCTTGAGCTTGAAGTAGAGGTCGAACTCTCGAACGCCGTGGAGGATATTCATGAACAGACCCTTGCTCATCCTATACCGGCGTTGAAAATTATCGGCATGTGTTGCCTCATCTGCGAAGTAGTCGCTGTGCAGCATGGTATGTCCCTCCATCCTCTGCCAGGCTTCAACTTCTTTCTCCCCAGCTTTGATCCTCCGTGGCGCGGCCTCTTCCGCTTCTCCGCCTCGGCATCAATCATGTCCTGGAGGGACGCGATGATCAGCAAATGCTCCCGGATGTCGTCGTCGAAGGCTTGCTCGTCCTCCAGCAGTCGGACAAGCATCTCATCGTCGCTATCCATGTCTGAAGCAAAATTAATGGTTAAAATTTCGCCGCGGCAGACGAGGAAACGAACAACGACCAATCACGCCTATCTAACAAGTCGTTGAACACCTTGTGTGCGTAGAGGTGGGGCGTATTTGATGCCGCGTTCTAGGACGCGCTGGCGAAGCGGCGGCGGCGAAAATGCCGGCGAGAGAGCCAGCCGCGATGACGATGCCGACTCTCAGAAGAGATCAGCCGTCGAAACGGCCGGCAAATCCAGCGGCGGTGGAGGCGCGGGAGGGAAGGCGCGACGAGAAATAAAAGGCGCGAACCAACGGTTATGGAAATAGTCGCTGAAGGGTGGGAGCCCGTCTTGCTTTTCGTTGTGTCTGGCGTGCCTGGATCGTCCCCTGTGTAGCGGGGATGGGCTCGGGACGCCGGACACCGTATTGGGCCGTGCCGGACAAAAACAGGCTTTGAGGCACGCGGTTGAAAACGTTTTTTTGTTTGACGTGTCCCAAATCTCTTTGGGGGACGCTGCTGGAGATGCTCTAAGCATTGCTTCCACATTCCATTTCAGACATTTTTTCAGTTTCCATCAAGTCGCAGTTTTTGAAGTTGCAGAAACTCAGGTTTTAGCTGCATTTCTTTCCTTCTCTCGCGTGCATTTTTTTCCCCACAAAGCTGACGTAAAAAACTTGCTGAAATGTTTTTAGGACGAAGTGGAGATGGATGGGAGGGTGGTCGACCGGAAAGGGAGGATGACGGCGGTGACGACGGAAGTCCGTAAGAAGGACACTGGAGATCTGGTGGCGATTGGGCGGCAGTGGATGACCACATCTAGACCAAAGGGAGCTCAAGGAAGCAAGCTATGATAAACTTGTTGCGCTATATTCCTGAACAAACTAAGGCTATGACATTTTCAGCCGGCGGCACACCCAGCATTAAGGGCACATTCTCATCATGGCCCAAACTAAGCATTAACTCCACATGATAGCCTTCCACTTCAGACGTTTTTCAGTTTCATTCAAGTCACATTTTCTGAAGTTGCAGAAATTCTTGTTTTAGTTGCATCTTTTCATTCTAGCTTGTGCAAGTGTTTTTTACAAAGCTGAGGTGAGAACTTGCTTAAATATTTTTAGGACGAAGTGGAGATGGACGGGAGGGTGGTTGTCCGGAAAGGGAGGATGACGGCGGTGACGATGAAGGTCCGGAAGAAGGAGACATGTGAGATGGAGGCGATCGGCCGGCAGGCGATGACCACGTCTAGACCAAAAGGAGCTCAAGAAAGCAAGCGATGATAAACTTGTGCTGTATTCAGTGGTGTTCATCACTGATTTCTTTACACCGTCTTAAACGGGCTACAGTTCCGCAAGTCATTTAAAAAAAACTAACCAATCACCTCCATTAGGCATTACGCCGATTTTGACGGGTTCTTTTAAAATCTGTGATGAACACCCTTAGCTGTGTTCAATTCCTCGAGTGATCAGCATTAGCTCGAGGGGCCTAATTTTTCGTCATGAAAAATAATTAATTCACTGGAACTAGGGTTTGAGTCAACCATTAGCTCGAGTGATCAGCATTTTGCTATCATGATTCAAGCATGAAGCATCCACATCCGTAACTTTATTGGTTTCCCTCTGTGCAGTAATATAAGATATTGTTGATCCTTTTAAAATAAGCAAAATAGTGGGCTACCATCGTTGCTAGCTATGCATACTCATAGAGCCGTCCGATTCACTGTAGATATCATAAAATCCACTCCCGAGAGCACGGATTTCTAACGGAAATCCACCAGCGCCGTTTTATTGAGAGCACCTTCTACAGGCTGTCACACCACAGCATTCCATGCCATTCAAACCGCCAATCTGATGTCAAAACTGTACTACGGTTTAATTTACATGTAAAAGCAAACGCCAAAGTAGTTGCACGGCATATCATATGAGCATACCAACCAAACCATCTTCCTACCAAAATCATAGACGTAGCACACTCAGGCTTCTGTAATACACTTTGCAATACACTTTTTAAAATGAAATCCACAACAAAACTTTACACTCCTTTTTCCGTTGCAAAGTTGATGTATAAAGGAAAAATGGAACATCGGCACAATCACCACGTCCCCGTAGCACCCAACCTCGTCATTGTTGGTCATGTCGATTACCCCCTACTTGCTCAGCTGCTGGAAGATCTGCAGGTCGACCACGACATCACGCTGGGGAGCCTGCTCACCTGAGCGCACGCTGCCGAAGTGATGTCCAGGACCAGGATCTTTGACCCTGCCAGGGCCCTGCTCCTCGCCGTGTGGATGGTGCGCTTCAACAAGCTCAACATCGCCAAGGCCGTCTTGCCGGACAACTGTAGTATGGTTGAGTTCCAGGCCAAGCAGGCACGGCTCTCGCTGCTGCCGGAGCTTCAGATCATAGCAAGTAAACTTAGGCACACTCTCGTTTGGTGGCAGAAAAAAAGCTCCTATACAAGATAAAGATTAGTTGCAACTTTTTATTTGTTTCTTTGCTCTGTGATTGTTGCGTGTAAGTATGTCATCTGCTTGATTGAATATAAGCAGCGCCGGTATAATGGAAGGTTGTGTCTTGCTTGTACTACATCTTTTGCACAGTGATGTTCTTGCAAGCGTAGTCGTTTCTAGTTTATGAACTGGGAAACGTCCTTCAGTCAAATCTGGTTGTCAGAGTCGAAACAAACACCAACTATGAATGGAATTAGAATCGTAGTACAAACTGTAATCCTTCTTTTTTGCTATGTCACTTTCTTTGCTACAGCTATCAACAAACCAGCTGGCTAATGTTTCAGAGATGGTGAGAGCAGCTGTGAAACATCTCCATGGACATTTATTTTCATCATGGTCGTTCAAACAATCTACTTCCTTTATCATGTGTATTCTCAAAAGTAGATTATTTTGGATTATAGTTGAGGTTGCATTAACATTTGCTCAGATTCTCTAATGTAGAATACAGCTATCAAATCAGGCTAGCATGCAATGGCTTCAAACATCTGACAACAATCCCGTTAGTTGATTCCATTGTATGCCATAGGTATCTTGATCCCTTCATTTTTTGCACACTATATCCAATGGCCATGAAGGGGTGCATAGCTAGCCACCATGGTAGCAAATCCGCATCGTTTAAAATAAACTAGATACTCCGTACATACTAAAAGGAGTGAACCTACATACTAAAAATATACTAAATACAAACAAAAGCGAGTAAACCAAAAAATAGCTAAAACGTCTTACATTGTTGTATGGAGGGAGTACAAGCTGAAGCAAAAGCACTGCTACTAGCAGCAAGACTGAAGACGCTACTCAACGTTGACCTGCCGACCTTTGCCAGCAACTAGACAAAATTATTTTCCTAGCGTCTCTCTTAGCGTCTGCGTTGGACATGGCCTAATATTAACCGAGGTTTTCTTCTAACGATAGGTTATATACCGAGTACCCGTGGTTCTACACTTGGCAAACCTCCAAACACTTGGCATTGGTGGTTTCTCCAGCGGTGACCGTCCATCCATGGAGGAGGAGGCAAGGTAGGTCTCCATGTCCATCTCATACCCAAGCAAGTTCTTCCATGAGTCGCCGTCATCAGCGATCTTGTTGACGACTTTGTCGTGGAGGTTCAACACGAAGGTGCCCCTGTGCCCGCTAGGTCTTCCCATGGTGAACAGGACGAGACCGCTCTTCTCGCCAAACCACCGCAGCTTGATGGCGGTGTTACGGTGTGACATCTTCATCTGGGGCATCCGCAAGTGTTTCTCGTCGCGACAGATCCCTTTCCTACCGGTGCGAATGTTGTCTTCTTCCTCGAACTCGAAGTAGGAGAAGTTGGCCATCATAATCGTCTCCTTCTTGCATCGTACGACCCCAGTGTACATGAAGAAGAGCCTGTTGTCGGGCGAGATGCCCAAGAGCCGCTTTTCTGGCCACCAATGAGGTGTGTCATACGGCACCAAGTGCATGTCCATCACGGCGCCATGCTGGTCGATCTGATCGAGGCGTGCCCCGAGCACCCCAAGGTCCAGTGCCCAGAAGGCCACTCCGCGGCGCACCACAGCTTGGCCGATGTCGCAGATCTTCGTGCCGGGGATTTCGACGCAGCACTCGGCCTCCCGTCCCCAGCAGCCAGTGTCCGAGGAGTAGCACTGGAGCACGGTCGAGTTCCCGGGGCCACGGTTGTGGTTGTAGACGAGCAGCAGACGGAAGAAACTGTTGCAGCGAGGTGGGCGGAGGTCCTGGCCGGTGAGCAATGCGCAGCCGTAGTCTTGTATGGTGCTTGCTGATGAGACCAGATGCGGCACGACGACGATGCTGTTAGCCATCATCGGGTTGCAGACGGCGAGCCGGAGACCGCCGGCATCGTGGCCCTCGCGCCGGAGCTCCAGGACCAGGCGGCCGTTCCGGGACGCGACGGGGCGGGAATGGCTCAAGAGCCCGCCGTCGTCGCCTAGCCCCACGACGCTGAGAAGCCGCTGCTGGCCGGCGAGGAGGAAGCGAGCGGCGGAGGCCATGGGCACGAAGCACGGCAGGGATGATGCCGCTGCGGGCAGGTCTATCTCCCGGTGGAAGAGGCCGACAGCGAGGTCAGGCAAAAAGCGGCCGAGGGGCGGCAAAGAGGGGGAGATGATGGAGGCGCTCGTGGCCACGACGCGCCCCCATCGCCGGCACGTGGCGGCGCAGCGGACAGCAGCTGCCGCGTCCGGTAACCCGGCGAAGATGCTGGTGAGCAAGTCGTCCGACAGAGACACCGTCGGGCTGCCGCTGGCTTTGCGGTGTTGACGATCTTTTTTGATCCGGCGGTCTTTCGCCTTCCTGCAGTACGGCGCGGTGTTGGCTGAAGAAAGACGGAGGCAGCGCTGTCCTGTGCGCGGCGGCGGCATCTCCTGAGATTGATCGATGGCAGGTGTGTTTCGCTAATATGCGTCGATCGATTCGGGAGGAGGATGTAATTTATCGGACCTTATCATGACCCGACGGCTTAAGGAGCAAACCCAGTCCGAAGCCGTGTCCGTGTGGGACTCACGTCATGGCAGTTGCCATCACGCCGTCCCCTGGAAGATCTGACGGCTGGTACTAAATCAGTCGCCGCCAAGGGTTCGTGCGATCCACGTCTAGAAAATCCTTCCCTCCCAGGTTTGTTGCGTTTAGAGTGGATGTTTGGACGGAAATCATTTTCAATGGGATTTCATCGGCATTCATTCAATGTCACTGATTTCGGTAGATCCTTTGTGTCAAAATATATAAAAAGGAGCATTTCCACCGGCGGCCCAATAGCGAGACCAAAAACCCTATTGGAATCTTAGACAGAGAAAGTGGCCACACCGGCGCTTGTAGTACGAAATCTACGTCATCACGAGCCAATAAAAATGCCAATGAGCCCCAAACAAACCCTGTACCAAAGGATAATATCGGGCGCGCCGACGATGACATTCAAGGAAACTCAACGCCAGATTGAGATCAACTTCCCACTATATGGCCCACCTGTCAATGTCTAATCTCTCCACCTAACCCTCTCTCTCCTCTCCCTCCTTTATCTTTTTCTCTTGTCCACCCACCGCACAACGATGCTCCCCGGCCGCCTCTGCTCTCCTCTGCTTCTTCACGGGCTGCAGTCCAGGCACCAGATGCTCATGGTGGCGGTCAAGAGGCCATCCGCGTAATCTTCTCGCCCACGACCTTCTTTCTTGATTTTTGGTATATTTTGAGAGTGCTTTCTTGTTGTTCCCTTCCAACATACATGCCTCACTGGGCCGAGCTTCCTTCTTTTTCCCCGAACATCTCTAATACGTCTCCCTCGCCGTGCTTCATCGGCATGCTGACATCTAGGATACCTAGGTATACAAACCGGTGAAACTCCATATAACGAAGCGAGGTGGGACTAAAGTATACATCTTTTTTAGCTAGCTCAATTGGTTACGAATTTATCATCGGGCGGATGGAGAGGTGGCCCAACGGCGCAGGTACGTGGCCCATACTGGTGCGTACGAAGCCCATGCATGCCGATCGGAAACAGAAGAGAATAGCGATCGGAGTAGAAAATAAGTCCATGCATGTGTTGTGTAACAAGTTAATATTTATTGAAAAGATATTGTGAACGTCTCAGGTGCAGGATGGAACAACTTTGCAATTGTAACTAAGTTTAATTTCGATTTAAAATACGTAATAAAAGAAAATAGCAAAAACTAAGTGAAAAAATAAAAGAGAATACCCACCGCCTATGGCCACAACCAGGGGCGGAGCTACATAGGCTCACCATGATGCACATGCATCAGGGTAGAAATTATTTTTCTTTGTAACCATGCTAAGAAATGAGCCTGTGCATCACCATGTAGCATGTAAAATGCACTTAGGTGCATCAGGGTCGACGCCGGGCCAGCTCCGCCCCTGGCCACAACCAATGTGTAATATTTCTCTCTAAAAAAATCCAACGTATATTATTCTTGAAAAACTTATGGAAAAAAGGCCACAACCATCGTGCCCAAGATGCAAGGCCAGGATCTAGTTTAGTCCGAAGTCAAGCCTCTCTATCCCCCGTCCCGTCCCATCGAGAGCAGGAAACACTGCGGGCTCATTCATTCCCCAGTCCCTGCCAGTGCCAGCGGCGATCCTTCCCGTCACACAAACAAGCGTCGGGAGCACCGTCTCCTCCTCCTCCTCCCCTGTCGAGCCAGCAGCCTCTTCGCCGCCCCTCCCCCGTCCCCCTGTTTCCCCGGATCAAGGCTCCGCCGTCCGTCCTCCTCGACGCGTTGCGCTGCGCCGGCAATTGGTCTTTTGATGGGTTGATCTGCCGCCGCTCTGGCACCTTCTCCACGCGTGCTGCGTGCTGCGGCTGCTCTGCGCTCGCCCGTCGAGGCGGCGACCCTGTTGCAATCCCATCCGACTCTGTTCTTCTCCTTCCTAGAGCAAGCACGAAATGAACGGCACCGACATGCACGTCGCCATCGAAATCGTTGCAATGTCACCCAATACTCAGTTGCGGCCATTCGATTAGGACGATGCGCTCCTCTTCTCTCTTTTGACCATGTTTCTTTCTCGCCGTCAGGGTCGGATTTAAGTAGGGCTTTTGCCGATGTTTCTTTAATCACATCATTTGGGTTTATTCCCTCTATATATTCTAGGATTAAATGACCAGCGTGCGTGGAGAGGGCGGACCTAGGTTAAAAAAACGACATAACAGGCCCGTGAAACTTGCCCTTAAATACGAGTTGTGATTTTGGGTTAAAGCACCTGGCAGCAATAACACAAAGTACAGCAAAACAAAAACAAAAAAAAAGTGAATCCATCCACACAATTACGCATGCACGGTGCACACTGGAAACACACACTGCCGAATAGATATCTCCTGTCTCGTGACCTAACATGGCAATCTCCCTAACCCGGAACATAATTCGGACGGTACCCAGGAGAGCAGATATACACCTTCAAGTACTCTTTACTAGGCAGGAAAACGCGGCTTGAAGTAAGAAAGCATAATTTAATAATACAATACACAGTAGCATATTGTGGAACGGAGGTAGTACATGATATATGAACCAAATAGGGATATGATAACAGTGGTGCTTTCTACATACTACCTTACAATTTAAGAATCTATGGTGATTTGTATCTGACATTTAAAGGCGGTAATGCTCTTCAAAGGAAGGAAACTATGCTTTCTTAGTCAGCGTGGTGCATTCTGAATGAACCAACCCGATCTGGTATATATTCACAAAGAAAAACATATTCCACAAGCAAAGAGAGAAAGGTAAGCTTGATAGAGATAATTAATGAGATGATGGAAATATGCCAAGAAAATGGCCAGCTGGTTCCTCCAATTATTATTGTTGATCTGTGGCCAATCTCGTTCCATCAAGCACACCTAGGCAGACATTTCCCTTGCCTTGTAAAAGTCACATGAAAAAGAATGACGGTGATGTACCACAGAGAGGAAATGGAGTTCAAGATGATACTCTGAGTATGTGTGAGCTCATGCTGATGATCAAGTAATTCTCATGAGATATTGTGAATGTTCCTGGGATCAAGAACCATCATTTCCTGAATTGCAGCTGCACAACCTTGAACAATTCCTTAACATTATCCCTAAACCTGAAAAATGTGCGACATGGAGCGGTTAACTCTACATCCCAACTGATAGAGAAACAAATGATGTATTGACCTCAATTATCATGTGCGGCGTGGGCTTGGTAACTCTACATCCCAATCAGTTTGCCTCGCTGGAAAATTCGGTTCTATGCAGAAAGGTAATGTTTGATCTGAATTATCATGTACCAAGTCTGGTGAGGTGTCTTCTAGATGTCAATATAGAAGATAATAATCAGGTATAAGTAACATGGAACTAAACTCGTTCAATCTAATGCAGAGTTTAGAAGCTCCCGCCATTAATGATCACTAGAGTCAGTTTCCCTGTCGGCCCTCTCAAATTAAGATCCCGACCTGCATAGTTTACTTTCTGAACTTCTGTATATTGTATACGTTCATGATAGTACACAAAAGGAAAAATTGAAGTCATTGTTGCATTCTAACTTTAAGGAAAGGAAATCTGTTTCACAGATGAGTGCAGGAATTTATAGTAGCTTCATGGAGTGATGTTGTTAATTGATAGGGTTACTGTAAACAATTATTTTATTTGTGGAAACAATGCTACGCTAGGAAGAACAAAGCAACATTGCAGAAGTCTGGGAAAAGAATCCCATTTCTAGTATGAGTCTTCACATCGACTGGAATTGATTAAGATTTTCAAAGATTGTCGCAAACAGAGCATACCGTATCTGCTGAAGATGACGGGTTCAAGTAGTGGTCACAAGGCAGCAGCTTTTACCACTGCGCCAAGGCTCCCCTTCTTAACATACAAAACTATAGTAAACCAAAATCCAATTTCATTGTGTTTTAATAAATGTTGTATAGATGAGAAAGACAGTATATGACAATGTATGTAATTTCATTTGGTATTTGAGAATCAAAATTTTCTACTCCATCCGGTTCAAAATAATTGCCCAAAAATGGATAATGTAAAAACCTGAAAATAGGGCCATGAGCACTGAAGACAATCAAAATGACTGCTAAAGCTCTGAACAAGTCCAATCTTTGACCTTCCCTGGTCTCAGAGCTTAGTCACAGTTATACCTGAGCATTTCTCGGGCCGGGCCGACCAAGGCCCGACGCGGAAAATCTCGGCCCAGGCCCGGCCCGACCGTCGGGCCGGAAATCTTGGCCCAAGCCCGGCCCATCATACCGAAATCCCGTCGGGCCGCGGGCCTCGGGCCGGGCCGCTTCCTTAAATCGCGCAAAATGATTGCCCAGGCCCGGCCCATGCTGACCATCGGGCCAAAAAATCTGGCCCAGGCCCGGCCCACGGGCATGGTCGGGTCGGGCTTGGCCCGGGAATTTCGGGCCAGGCCGGGCTGCCCATGGCCAGGTATGACTCACAGTAAGTTTTTCCCTGTTTATTACTCGTTTTCAGTAAAAAAGAGCAGAGAGGGGTCAGGAAGCCCAAACTATCCACACCATCTGAAAATGGTAATCTGAACCTGTTCAAACAAATGAAAAAAGGCAGAACACCGATTTGTCAAAATCATAAATAACAGCAATAAACTCTAAATTTGACTCATGTAAAGTGAACAGAAAATTAAGAAAAATCATCCCTCACCCTAGCTCATGTCATTATAGCCTGACTATGAAGCCTTGTTTTCAGAGTGTCAAGAATGCACCATCCATTCTGCAAATATGCTGCAATTGCTCCCCAGACAAATTCTCTAGATGCACTCCAGCGACCTCATTTGGGCGACGAAAATGGCATACCTCCAGTACAGCCATATGGACAGGAACAGGTCAACGAAATTTCATACTACAATCAAGAAATGCCAGGAGCCATTGTACTGAGTAGAAATAGCATAGGCTGTAGTATGTAAGTGCAGATAACTGAATACAGTAACCCCCTATCAATCTTCTATAAAAGGAAACTTTACGAATCAACAAATATCAATTAATGACTATATAAAAATGACCAGTAAATTCAAAACTAAAAGAATTGGAAAAAGACATCTCAATAAGACCAACATATATGGATTTACAATAATAGATACCGGTGGCTTTAGGAGAAAAAAAACACGCTAATATTGCATCCACTGAAACACAAACAGAACAGTTTCCCAAACTTGTCATGCAACAATGGCAGCAACAGATCTTTTCAGTTTTACCTTTCATATCAAGCATGAAGCATCACCTAGAACGATTGTTTGATTGGTAGAATACTAAATAGAAGATTATTATAGTTAAATATAAATGTATATTTTAGCACTTGAGACAATATCCAGGCTTTAGTCTTTCAGAAACATTGTATGACTGAAAGTTCCATGTCTGCTTAACAGGTGAACAAAAAATGTAATTTTACGCATAGAGAACCAACAGAATTAGCACGATCCCAGGAACATAAATATGGAACTTGACGTGAGCTTTCTACGATATCAGAAAAAGATCTTCTGTAATAGGAGGTTCACAAAATATAAAGTAAGCAACACCATCACATATCTTTACTGCATGGATGCTTGACTATACCTTTAATTCTTCATGCAACATCAAGTAGACCTCTGTGTACCCCCAATATTTATTAGCAAGTATGAACTGTAAGCGCAATAGCTATCTTGAATTCTAGACATAAATATGCAAGTATAACTTAAAGACTCGAGGAGAGGCTGATTCAATTAGAGTTTGCACAGAAACAAATGGAATTGCTCTCAACCAGAACTTGCACATAGCAGAGCAAAATTAAATTAGCTATCTATAGAATGAATAGGCTAACCAACACAATGATTGGATTAAAAGCACCTCTATAAATTTAATTCCACGTTGTTGGCAGAAAAGAACTTGCTAGTATCAGATAGATCTAATACATTGATAGCTATACAAAAGCACATGTATAACACTATAACTGATGAAGGCACTAATGGAACTACCTTTCATGCTAGCAAACCTGAATATTCTAAAGCTGCAAAGAAAAGAACTGAAATTGTGAAATTATACCATCAGGAACAAAGCCTGAATTCCATTTCCCCGGTAAACAACATAAACACATATAAATTTCCAAACATCACTTACTCAGATAACAATACGACACAATAAATTGGATTTTCAAGAGTTCAAAATAAGGATGTATAAACCTGAAATGGTAGGTCAACCAGCCTCTGTAAAAGACAGTTGTTTTCGTGGGATTTACATTGGAGTCAAGCCACTTTGCCAAGATGTTAAGAGCTCTCCAATGGGCATCATGCACATTCATCTCAATGCATACTTGGTCGCCTTCTTGCTAGTATTTTTCCCTGCAGAATATTTGACATTAGAACAGTAAGAAACACTTGAATGCAGAACATGTGACATGCTCATCTTTACGGAAACAGACCGTACCGATAAAATCTTACCATATGGAGGCTTTCTCATGCCCACCTGCCTAGTTCTGAAGACAATGATATCTGCATTCTTGCACCTTAAAGATGAACGGTCGATTTTGTCACACCTAAGAGTTTCCTTGCTCTTTCTATGTCCGATAGGCACCTCCCTTTCCCCAAAGGAAAGGGCAGAAAAAGAACTCCACATTGCAACTGTACCTAGACAACATGAATATAGCACGTAAGCTTTCGTCCTAAATGATCAAACTTCACTAATTGCAAGTATCCTCTGCTGCATTTAAGGGGAAAGGTAGCAAAATAATGGCATATAAAAAGCAACGCATATCTACCCGCAACAAAGAGTAACGGGCCCTAGTCCGAATTTGCGGTCTGGGCGGAGAGGGGCTGTGACCTCATCACCTTGGGTCTGGGTGGACCCAAAGCTTCTACCTCGAGGAGCAAGGCTGGCTCCAGCCCGCACCGGCACATGATGTGATATGAGATTGCCTTTGCCTTGAGAAACCTCTGGTCACCATTACAGAGAAGATTGGAATCTTAATTACCCACTAACTGGAACAGAGAGACTATAGTATTAGGCGTTTCAAAATTCTCTGCCAAACGAAGCACACAAATGAAGCTTCTTAAGAAATTAATCACAGAAAGAAAAAAGACTACCAAGTTATGTTTAGTAACTGGTGAGAAGTTTTCTTCTTAATAGGAGCTAAACAAGTGGTGTGGAGCATGAAACTACAAGGAGCAAAAGTTACTGAACAAACAAAACAATATGCTTCTTGCCACCACAATTGATATAGAAATTAATTTATGTTAAGCAATCTGGATTAAAATAATGACTAAAAAGTTGAATCTAGTTTATGTAGTTGGTACCCAAATCAGTATTCATTCAAAGAATGCATTTAGTTTTACCAGACTTGACTCACTTAGTTTCATTGGGCTTGGCTTAGAAGTGCCCAAAAGATAAGAGTGAAGTGTCCGATGTGACAAAAATAAAATTTACCTCAGCATCATCACAAGCTCCCCCAGAACATCTACAGGACATTGCTCTAAATCATCAATTATGATAATGACGGGTTGATCATAATCCTTGATTTCCGCAGTACCAAGATGCAAGTGCAGATATATCCGCTACATGTTGAATGTTGAAAAACAAAAACAAATGAAGTCAGGGAGCTTATATACTCCAGTCTGAATCAAAGCTGCAGGTTTATAATATTTGAACTGTGGTCATGTCACCCACATCTGGAACATCTGAAAGCAGCTGCCTCAGCAATCTCCTTAAGCAGCAAGCAACTCCATGCTTTGTTAAAAGTCCAGTTGGCGGTACCTTAGCCAGGTGAGACCCATTGGACTCTAGATATCATTGACAAATTTCACATTTACTGCAAAAGTGAGAAATCCAATCCCATCAAATCAGCCGATTCATCACCAGTAGAAAGCAATCAGTTAAAAACTTGATGGCAGTGATGTAGTTAAAACAGATGCCGTTGGTATCTTTCTGCATATCACATCAGTTAGGATAGGAGACGGCTGTTGGATTTCAGCAGGGCAATGTCTCATGACAGAGCAGACCGTGGAGAAGGATTCCTGGACCCATCGGAGCACCTAGTAGAAGAGCTTGAGGTTGATGCCTCTGAGGACCTCCTGGAAGCAGAACTAAACAATACCAATATGAGATATAGCACCCATCGCCAAAGCATCTCACAGAACTGGACAGCCAAGAATTACTCCCTACTTGTCAGCTATTATAAAATATCTACTAATCAGGTAGTGCATCAGGGACTCTGGGATACCAGTCATTCTGACCCACACAGTATACAATTTGAATTTGGCCATAGAAGCATTACTCCATCTACTCACTTTCACCGAAGCATTCAAACCAGGGAGTCCAATGTACTCGTTCCCTTTCATCTCTTCAATCTTTTGAGCAGAAGGGAATTTCACTAAGAAGCTACGGCTTGGCCTTCCATTCCCACCACCACTGGAACATCCTACTGAAAGCATCCAACATCTGCAATCCGTCCGCTCCACATCCAATCAGCGCAGCAACAGGTTTCGCTTGATTCGGAAGCACGCATTTATCAGACACATGAGACTCCTTGCGACACACATCACAAAACAATACAAAACAAAACAAAACAGCTTTGCACTCTTTGATCCCATGACCTGGTAACCACACCTGTAACACACTCCAGCCGGTACCTTAGCAACACTCCCACTGACTTTCTGATCACAACTGACTGAGATTTTGGTGCTCAAAACTATTTGGCTTAACAGGAAGCCACACATTCTGATTCTGCACATAACCCCCAGGCTGCACTTAACCACCACTACTGGATGCAATGTTGTCTGACTGCATACTAATCTGACCCATACCACTAACCACTTCCTGTTGATTTGATCTAAAATCTACACCAGCATTGAAGTTGTGAGGATTTGGTACAAACGTACCAGTTGCTTCAGCACCCACACCTTGACCATAGTTTGTTGAAGCCGAAATTAGTCGCAGATCCTGCTGCGCCCCGAAGCCGTAACCCTGATCCATGAAGTGGCCTACACCAGCAGCCCTCGATGTTGAGCCGGACGACGTTGAACCTCGCCATCCTCCCGTCGCCCAATCCTGCTGCCCTCCGCGCCCCTGAGTCCAGCCTCCTCTTCCGCCACCATTCACCCCTCCCCGCCAATCTCCACGGCCCGCCATGGCAACTTGCGCAAAGGAAGGACCAGAAGAATCACTCTCCTCTGCCCTACCTTCGCCGCCGCCAAGCGATGACCACTCAATTTGTTGCTCCGCCTCCTCCGCTAACCCTAAATCTCCCAATCTCCGGGGCAACTCGACTCGACCCACCCCAAAACAAATTTTTCGAATCATCTTTTACTTTCCCAATCCCAAATCCACTGCCAAGTGCCAACACATATCGGAAATCTGACCGCAAAATTACTGAAACGCCCTTCTCACTTATTAACAAAACAGGTGCGAAATCCGTCAGATATCATCATCAACAAAACAGGTGCGAAATCCGTCAGATATCATCATCATCACACAAATGAAACCAGCTGAAACTAAATTCTGAACTGCTAGTACTACAAAAACGCCTCAAACTCCAACTGATTCCAGGAAACTGGTGACTGGTGACCGGTGGCCGCGCGCTGGAACTCAGCTCCACGCCTTGCGCCCCGTCAGTCGTCACGGTATCCACCCGTTCACCCTGGCCTGTACGAAATCAAAACAAAACATTAGTTTTCTTTCAATCTACCAAGGAATTCATGTGAAAGAAAAAAACAGGGTAATTACCTGGCATCTTACTGAACATGACACGAACCCGTCGCCGATGACTGCTTGACAGCCATCAGCAAGGCAGATCCCGAACCCATCTACAAGACCGCCAAAGGGCTGATCGCTTCGGATGACCTGGACCATGGCATTGTCGCCTAAAATGAACACCTGAAACAAAAAAGCAAGTTCGTCAGGGTTGAATTTACGGGTGTTCGAAGCGGGATAGAATTGTGTATTACCTGAACGCCCGCTAGAACATGAGGAGGCAGGCCTCCATCCAAACGTACGAGGACCCGGTCATCCTCTCGGACGAGCTGGATCACCTCGCCATGCCCAGGGTGGTGGTTGTCGGCGTGAAACTCGCACAACTGCGACTGGAAGAACCTGAGGCAATGTGTGCAAAAGGAATCGCGGTCGGCCTCCTGAAGAAACCGCTGATTTGCGGCCACCATGGCGGTTGCATTGACCCTGCCGCGAATGTTTCCACCCTGGTGCTGGGGGTGCAGCAGCTGAATGGGGGGAAAGAAGGCAGGAAGAAAGAAATCAGCGAGACCGAGAAAGAAACAAAGAAACAAAGAAAGAAAGAAAGATGTTTTGAACAGGAGCTTACCTTGCAGTCGATGGAGCAAGTCTCGCAGGCGCTGTGCGTCCTGTCCTCGCACTCGGGTCGAGTGCAGTGTAGCGGCATGCCGTGCACAGGTGGCACAGGTCTCCGGCAGAGCGGGAGGTAGATTTCCTGGCCGTAGCGGTGGCGCTGGACTCCGTTGAATGAATAGCGGCAGCCCTTGGCCCCGTAGTACGAGACCGCTGGACAATCTCCTCCAAGAACTCGAATCTATGGAGAACAAGAAAGAAACAAAGAACAAGAACCTCTTAAGGAATTTGATTTAGCAAACATAGAAAGAACCAGAAATATAAGTTGATCGCACCCTCGGAAACAGGATCCCGGCCGCCACCGCCTGGGGGTGGTGGCTCTCCCGGTGCTCGGGGCAGCAGCGGATGCAGACCGGCGTCCTGCAGAACATGCAGAAAAACTCCGGCCTGCATCGGCCACTGATGTCGTGGCTCACGAAGCTAGCGAGGTATGGCGGCGGAGGAGGAGGAGGGGGGCCAGCGGCCATGGCTGGCGGGGTAGGAGCAGGAAAAAAGCTTCGAGACTTGGTGATCGGGTTGGCTAGCTGGCCGAGGTGAGCGCGAGGGAGGCAGAGGAGAGGGGATGGGGAAGAAGGGGGCCTCGGTTTTTTAAACACCTGCGCTACGGCTAGGAGCCGGCGGGCGAAACGAAATCGGCCGAACCGACATAGTCGTTCTTGACGCCGAACGTGCGCGGCATCCCGTCCATTTTGCACTTGGTCATTCGGCGCCGGTCGGACGGGTCGATCACCCGACCGAGGCTGCTCGTGGCGCGTCCAGCTCGGCGACCAAGCTTGCCTGGCCGTACAAACACCGCTGTGGCGGCGTGGCATGTCCAGCTTGGCGACGATGTGTGCCTGGCCGCACAACGACCGCCATGGCGCGTTCACCTCCGCGACGTCGTGGGCATCCGCCGTGGCACGCCCACTCGGCGTTCCTGGTGTGGCCGTCCGCGTGAGACTTGAACTCGCCAGGAGCCAAGGAAGCAGAGAGCTCACCGGCCATGGCCTCGCGATGCGGGGCTGAAGCGTGGGAGCTCCCGGCCGTGCACCGCGCAGAAGCGCATGCAGCTACCACTCCACCTGTGCGACGTCCGCGAGCTGTGCGCGCGTCTTTGTGTACTCTGTTGGGCTCAGCAACCCGGCTCGCAGCCTCGCGCGCACGCTCTACATGGAATGGAAACCCCGGCATTGCTCCGTCCTCTTCCCTCACAGTCCCTTCCGCCATGTCCTGCTCGTCGTCCCATGATCACCGGGAACTTGCTGCCCGTTGTGACCCCTTCTTTTTTTCGCGGGGCGTTCGTGACAGTTGCGGTGCATGGATTTTCCGGCTAGACGCACACATTAATTGGAGAGAGGGCGGTTAGGATTTTGTGTCGCTTCGACGGTGCACCCTCGTCTCGTCTCGTTACGAGCAAACTCTTGGGTCAAGTGGCACCGCAGTTTTTGGCAAAATCCACATACTGTATCCAAATCTATGCATCAATCTCTAGATGTTTCACTGCAGTTTTTTTCTTTCTTTGAGAGAGAACATGGCACTTTATTAATCATATAACATCATTACAAACAGTCTTTCAATCCGGAGCAAAACTACAAATAGATGTTGTGCTAGTAACATCGCAGGTCCTGCAATCTTGGGGGCAAAAGAGAGTTGAGATGAATATTGTGATTGCTAATACCCTGATCTTGCTCCTCGACGTGGCTCAGGAGAGGCGCATGCTGACCCCTGGAGAGTGCTGGCTAAGGAGGATGCTCAAGCAACCGGTCCTAGGATTAGCCTCCTTGGAACGCACGCTGGCCAGGCACAGGTCGAGAATTCGGTGGTTGAGAGAGGGAGACGTGAACACGGCGCTCTTCCATTCAGTTGCGAATGGGAGACAATCTAAAAACCACAATGCCTCTGTCAGGGTGGGAGAAGATTTGGTCATGGACCAGGACATAAAGTTAGAGATTTTCACGGAGGCATACGTCCAATTGTTGGGGACGGTGCAAACTAGAGCCTACACCTTTAATCTGGATGAACTTGAAATCCCAACCGTGGACCTATGCATGCTCCAACCATTAAGGTGGTAGATCTCCCTTACTTCAGACAAGACGGACATGCATATCAACTCACATGATATTCAACAAAGAGTAGTTGATGGTGTCCCCAGAAGCATGGTTATCGCACAACAAGCAACTTAATAAGAGATAAAGTGCATAAGTACATATTCAATACCACAATAGTTTTTAAGGCTATTTTGTCCCATGAGCTATATATTGTAAAGGTGAATGATGGAATTTAAAGGTAGCACTCAAGCAATTTACTTTGGAATGGCGGAGAAATACCATGTAGTAGGTAGGTATGGTGGACACAAATGGCATAGTGGTTGGCTCAAGGATTTTGGATGCATGAGAAGTATTCCCTCTCGATACAAGGTTTAGGCTAGCAAGGTTAATTGAAGCAAACTCAAGGATGAACCGGTGCAGCAAAACTCACATAAAAGACATATTGTAAACATTATAAGACTCTACACCGTCTTCCTTGTTGTTCAAAACTCAATACTAGAAATTATCTAGACCTTAGAGAGACCAAATATGCAAACCAAATTTTAGCAAGCTCTATGTATTTCTTCATTAATGGGTGCAAAGTATATGATGCAAGAGCTTAAACATGAGCACAACAATTGCAAAGTATCACATTATCCAAGACATTTTAGGATTACTACATGTAGCATTTTCCAATTCCAACCATATAACAATTTAACGAAGAAGAAACTTCGCCTTGAACATTATGAGTAAAGCCTAAGGACATACTTGTCCATATGCAACAGCGGAGCGTGTCTCTCTCCCACAAAGTGAATGCTAGGATCCATTTTATTCAAACAAAAACAAAAACAAAACAAACCGACGCTCCAAGTAAAGAACACAAGATGTGACTGAATAAAAATATAGTTTCGGGGAGGAACCTGATGATGTTGTCGATGAAGAAGGGGATGCCTTGGGCATCCCCAAGCTTAGACGCTTGAGTCTTCTTATAATATGCAGGGGTGAACCACGGGGCATCCCCAAGCTTAGAGCTTTCACTCCTCTTGATCATAGTATATCATACTCCTCTCTTGATCCTTGAAAACTTCCTTCACACCAAACTTCAAGCAAACTCATTAGAGGGTTAGTGCACAATAAAAGTTTACATGTTCAGAGGTGGCACAATCATTCTTTACACTTCTGGACATTGCATAAAGCTACTGGACATTAATGGATCAAATAAATTCATCCAACATAGCAAAAGAGGCAATGCGAAATAAAAGGCAGAATCTGTCAAAACAGAACAGTTCGTAAAGACGAATTTTAAAATGGCACCATACTTGCTCAAATGGAAAAACTCAAAACTAATGAAAGTTGCGTACATATCTAAGGATCACGCACGTAAATTGGCAGATTTTTTTTGAATTGTCTACAGAGACTTGTGACAGAATTCGTGACAGACAGCAATGCTGTTTCTGCGCAGCGATCCCAAATATAACATCAACTTTAACATAGAAACTTTACTTGGCACAAAAACATGATAAGTAGAGGTTGCTACAGTAGTAAACAACTTCCAAGACTCAAATATAATACAAAGTGCTGTAGTAAAAACATGGGTTGTCTCCCATAAGCGCTTTTCTTTAACGCCTTTCAGCTAGGCGCAGAAAATGTGAATCAAGTATTATCAAGAGATGAAGCATCGACATTACCTTGGGCTTTACCCTTACCTTTCTTGTCCTCTTTCTTACTCTTTGGCTTAGGTAATATATGGCTACAACCGGGTGTAGAGGTGAATTTTAAGGTGTCTTCTCTGACGTCTATGACTGCTCCCAATAGTTTCAGCAGGGATCTTCCGAGTGTGATTTGTCCTGTTCCTGCGCATTCAATGACAAGGTAATCAATGGATATTGTTCTCCCAAGAATGGTTGTATGCACACCCGCAGTTATCCCTTTAGAAATTATAACAGAGTTATCAATAAGAGTTATTCCTTCTCCCTCTTCAGCGAATTCCCAAAGTTTCAATGATTTATGAATACTCTTAGGCATTAGGCAAAATTCAGTCATAATATCACAATTAGCATGAAGAGTTTGGTTACCTATGACAATTTTAATAGTAGGATCCCACAATGAAGGTTCAGAGTTCACTAAAACTTGATCAAGACGGTTACGAATATATCCATAATTTTCATTTAGGCGAGATGCACTTGTTTCAAGAGTGTTTAATCTATTATAAATGCTAATAAGGGCTGAATCAAAGTTATTAGCTGAATCATGTGATGCAACTAACTTTTTATGGCATTAAAAGCTTGATCCCCATTACAATGAAGGAAATCTCCTCCCACTAGAGCATCCAAGGCATATCTATAGCGAATCATAAGACCAAAATAAAAATTACTAAGGAGCAAACTTAGAGTCATTTGAGGTTCAGTTTTACGATAAGAAGTAAAAATCCTGGACCAAGCATCTTTAAAACTTTCCTCATCCCCTTGTTTAAAAGTAAAAACTAATTCCTTAGGTGAAGAAGTAACAAGTACAGAACTAGACATGATAACAAAAGTAAACTAAATGCAAGTAACTAATTTTTGTGTTTTTGATATAGAGAGCAAGACAGTAAATAAAGTAAAACTAGCAACTAATTTTTTTGTGTTTTGTTTAGGTGCAGCAAACAAAGTAGTAAATAAAATAAAGCAAGACAAAAACAAAGTAAAGAGATTGAGAAGTGGAGACTCCCCTTGCAGCGTGTCTTGATCTCCCCAACGGCGCGAAAAAGAGCTTGATGGCGTGTAACTCACACGTTCGTTGGGAACCCCAAGAGGAAGGTATGATGCGCACAGCAGCAAGTTTTCCCTCAGAAAGAAACCAAGGTTTATCGAACCAGGAGGTGCCAAGAAGCACGTTGAAGGTTGATGGCGGCGGGATGTAGTGCGGCGCAACACCAGGGATTCCGGCGCCAACGTGGAACAACACAACCAAAGTACTTTGCCCCAACGAAACAGTGAGGTTGTCAATCTCACCGGCTTGCTGTAACAAAGGATTAACCGTATTGTGTGGAAGATGATTGTTTGCAAGAAACAGTAAAACAAGTATTGCAGTAGATTGTATGCGATGTAAAGAATAGGACCGGGGTCCACAGTTCACTAGAGGTGTCTCTCCCATAAGATAAAAGCATGTTGGGTGAACAAATTACATCGGGCAATTGACAAATAGAAAAGGGCATAACAATGCATATACATGATATGATAAATATAGTGAGATTTAATTGGGCATTACGACAAAGTACATAGACCGCCATCCAACTTCATCTATGCCTAAAAAGTCCACCTTCAGTTATCATCCGAACCCCTTTCAGTATTAAGTTGCAAAGCAACAGACAATTGCATTAAGTATGGTGCGTAATGTAATCGACAACTACATCCTTAGACATAGAATCAATGTTTTATCCCTAGTGGCAACAGCACAACACAACCTTAGAACTTTCTGTCACTGTCCCAGGTATCAATGAAGGCATGAACCCACTATCGAGCATAAATACTCCCTCTTGGAGTTAAGAGTAAAAACTTGGCCAGAGCCTCTACTAATAACGGAGAGCATGCAAGATCATAAACAACACATAAGTAATAGATTGATAATCACCATAACATAGTATTCTCTATCCATCGGATCCCGACAAACACAACATATAGTATTACAGATAGATGATCTTGATCATGTTATGCAGCTCACAAGATCCAACAATGAAGCACAATTAGGAGAAGACGACCATCTAGCTACTGCTATGGACCCATAGTCCAGGGGTGAACTACTCACTCATCACTCCGGGCGATCATGGCGATGAAGAGTCCTCCGGAGATGAATCCCCTCCGGCAGGGTGCCGGAGGATCTCCTGAATCCCTCGAGATGGGATTCGCGGCGCGCGTCTCTGGAAGGTTTTCCGTATCGTGGCTCTCGTCGGGGTTTCGCGACGGAGGCTTTAAGTAGGCGGAAGGGTAGGTCAAAGGGCGTCACGGGGGCCCACACACTAGGGCGGCGCGGCCAGGGCTTGGGCGCGCCGCCATGGTGTGTCCCACCTCGTGGCCCCACGTCTCCTCTTCGGACTTCGGAAGCTTCGTGCAAAAATAGGACCCTGGGCGTTGATTTCGTCCAATTCGAGAATATTTCCTTACTAGGATTTCTGAAACCAAAAACAGCAGAAAACAAACTGGCTCTTCGCATCTTGTTAATAGGTTAGTTCCAGAAAATGCGTAAATACGACATATAATGTGTATTAAACATGTAGATATCATCAATAATGTAGCATGGAACATAAGAAATTATCGATACGTTGGAGACGTATCAACCTACATGAGCTTGACGCTCTGTTTACTGAGGAGGAGGTTTGGAACGTGGTCAAGGAACTTCACCCGGATAGAGCACCTGGATCGGATGGTTTCATCGTAGCTTTTTTATCAGCATGCTTGGCTGGTGATTAAGAAAGACATCATGGCAGGGTTGCTCAAGATGGGAGTAGGAGATGGCCTTGGCTTTGCCCGTTTGAACCGTGCACTAATCTAGTTGATTCCTAAAAAGACAGATGCTATGGAGGTCAAGGACATCATCCTATCAGTCCGGTGCACAGCTTTGCCAAGCTGTTATCCAAAGTTATGGCGAATAGGCTTCGGAGGAGGTTGGGAGAGGGTGTGAGCACTAATCAGTCCGCGTTCGTGAAAGGTAGATCTCTACACGACAACTTCGTGCTTGTGAGACAAGTAGCGAGGATGATCAGTCAGATGAGACAGTTTGGAGTGCTTTTGAAGCTTGATCTCTCTAGAGCATTTGACTCTATATCATGGAGTTTCCTGTTTGAGGTATTGAGGGGCATGGGGTTTGGAGATTGATTCCTCAAGTGGGTTTTCGTGCTATCAAACACGACAAACACCAGGGTCATGGTGAATGGAGTGCCAGGCAGACGCATTGTGCATGTGAGAGTGCTAAGGCAGGGTGATCCCACGTCGCCAATTCTTTTTGTGGTGGCCATGAAGTGTTGACGGCGGTTATGAAAAAAGGCCACGGAGGTGCAGTTGTTCACGAACATGGCTGGCATATCGGAGCTACATAGAATCTCTGTCTATGCGGATGATGTGATCATATTTTGCAAGCCGGTGAGGGCTGAGCTAGCGCCGGTTAAGGCGATTCTACAAATGTTTGGAGACGCCTCGGGGCTATGTGTCAACTACAGAAAGACTTATGCAACCTTAATTCGAGGACAAGAAGGAGACTCCGAGAGAATTACAGAGGTGTTGGGTTGTGAGATGACGGAATTCCCAATCAAATACATTGGGATGCAACTTTCCCTTAGGCCTCTAACTAAAGTGGAGTGGCAACCTATGATTGATAAAGTGATCCTCTATGTACCGGCATGGCAGCGGAGAATGATCGAGAAATCTGGGAGGCTAATACTTATCAAGTCTGTTATCACGGAACTGCCGATACATGAAATGCTCGTGGCAGAGGTGCCGTGTGAGCGCTAGAGGAGATTGTGAAGTGGCTCATGGCGTTTTTCTAGGTGGGCAAGAAGGAGGTACACGGTGGTCAATGCTTGGTGTCTTGGGACACTATCTGCAAGCCAACCAAGTTTGGAGGGCTCAGTGTCAAAGACTTGAGGTTGCAACGACTAGCGCTAAGGGCGAGATGTGTATGGCTGCGGCGCACGAATCCATCTAGATCGTGGCAAGGGCTACCAGCTATGAGTGACACCGAGGCTCAGGAGGTGTTTCAGAGCATGGCGTAGTTCCACATTGGAGATGGGAGGAGCACATTTTTCTGGAGGGATAGATGGATAAATGGGCGGAATGCAGAGGACATCGCGTCAGAAGTTGCTGCACTGGTTCCTAACAGAAGGAAGAATGAGAGGAAGGTTTAATCACTTCAGTCGCGCGGCCTACTACTGGCCGCCGGAGGGGCTCGCTAGACAGGAGGCCGCCTCCGCCATCGTTGCCGCCGCCTAGGCCGCCTCCTTGTCCGCCTGGGCCGCGTCCGTCGCCTGCAACGCCACCATCTAGGCGTGGTAGCGGGCCCTGTCCCTACCCGCCTCCGCCACCGCTTCGTCCCTGGCGGCGATGGCGTCCGCCAGCTCCCGGTTCTCCTGCTCGACCCGCGCGGGAGAAGGGCCCCTCCGCTGGAGTGAATCCAGGTCGGAGCACATGTACTCCCGAGCCATGGCGACCGCATAGCTGTGGGTTTCCTCCTCCGCTGCCCAAGCCTGACGACGCAAGGCGTCCCCAGCTAGAGTCTCGAAGGACGCGAGCAGAACCCGCTGGTCGCCGGCGCACTCGAAGCGACTGGGTACGATGTCGTTGGCGGCGGCGATGTCATGGATGACGGCGTCCCCGGGTGGGGCCACCGGAGAGGCCGCCATCGCTGCGCGCGCCTCCGCGAGCTCGGCCTTGGCGTCGGCGATTTCCGCCCTGGCCACCGTGAGGCGCTCACGCCCTTGCGCGCGCTCCGCCGCCTCCAAGTCCAGCTGCTCGGCCTGAAACGCGTCGGCGACTAGCTGCTCGTCGTCCGGGTGGGCTTGGCGGCACATCTGAACAACATGATCCATGCTAAGGTTGTGCTCGGCCATGGACGGATGCTAGGGTTTAGCTTGAGGTGTGCCTGTCAGCCCTGCCGGTGTCCACCATATATAGCCACGACGGGGCTGGAAACGGCGTTGCCGCGCAGGTCGTTTCTCGTGCGCGAAATGCCGGCGAAATTTGCCAATGCGTTGGGCAAGCGCCGGAACGACCGTCGTTGCGCGAGAACCGGTAATCGCCGGCGGCATGCCTCGACGAGACGTTAAACCGCCATTAACGACCTTGACGCTGTCTCCGCTAAAAAAGTACGTTCGCACCGCTGGGATACCCCCGACGCAAAAGGTCGCCCCTGTGCCACATGGCGTCAACGGACTGACGCAAACTTTTTTTTTAAACGAGGCAAAATCTTTGCCTTTCATTGATATAGGAGAAAAGAGTTGGCCCGTTTATGAGCTAAACTGGCTGAAAAAACCGTTACAACACGACACCACACGCCAGCCCCGAGGCTGCGCTCCACACGGGTCGACGACCAAACAGGTCGACACCACACCTCAACGCAACAGGCGGAGGCAAAAGACCGGAGACATCGCTCCAAACTACCATGCCGGCCCCAAGGCCGCGCCCCTCTTGGCCGAAGACGAGCCCGCCTCCGCCGAACCACCAAAACACTCCACAAGACCCTCTGTCCGGTGGACGTCCAAAGCGCGGCCCCAAGAGGCAAAGCGACACAAGAGCGCCGCCCACGCCCGATCCCGCTAAGGATCTAGGGTTTCCCCGGAGAACCCGGGCGGAGATCAGAAACACCCGCTTCGACGACGCCTTCAAGAAGGATGCGGCGCCCACGGGCGTCACCGTCGTCGGTCCTGGCCGGTCGCCAAGACAAAGCTTTCGCCAAGCAGGGAGTCCCAAGACCTCGCGCCCGCCCAAACAAGGACCGGCACAAACCACCAACTGCAACCGCCGCAACGCGACCCCCGGAGAGACGCCGCACGTACCCCGCCACGCAGCCTCAAAACGCTCGACTTCTTGCAGCAACTTCATGGCCATCCCCTAGCCACCGTCGCGCTACACAACCTGTAGCCATCGGAGTACCGCCGAAGAGCGCCGTGGGCGCAGCTGGAACGCCACATAGAGGGGACGTCGACCACACCGACACGAAGCTTGAAGACGAACGCCGAAGACCGCAGACTTGCGCAACCAACACATCCACATGGCCGCCACCCCGCCATCCAGCGCCGCGCCCTCCCCAACAGCAACGTCGTTGCAGACCAGGAAGAAGAGCCACGCCGCAGCCCCGGCAACCACGACCGAGCCCGCGCGAACAGGGGTGAACCCGGGCCAGCCCGCCGGAGCCCATTTGGACCGACGCAACCTGACACAACCGGATATTTTGGACGTCCGAAATGCGTTGGCCCGTTGGAGATGCCCTTAGAGAGTTTTGCAAAAAAGGAAATCCAATTTATGATAGTATATTTCAATGTTCATTGTGGTAGACTATGTTGTTTTTAATCGATGAAGTCATCAATATTTACTCAAGAACTTAGTTGTATATGTACATTTCATCGATTGCAGGTTGATTCCTTGCTGCAGCTTGCCACAATATAATAATGAAATTGCATTTTTACAAGTATGGTATGTCTGTATCCCCCTGTTTATTCTCCATTCTGGACAAAGAAGAATACCAATTAATTTCCTTCATCTCCCCCTCTGCAGTCTGCACCCAATAATCTGCCGCTGCTCATGTCAATTAATCCCCAAGCCTGTGCAAAAGAAAGAACCCCAGTTGTAAGTGCAAGAACGTACTGATCAATAGTTTGTTCAATTTCAAGAAGCAGTGCTAGCCTGTGATAACTGATATCACAATTATATTTGGCAGACCACATTTTTTTTCGATAAGGTTTTGGCAGACCACGTGCATGGCTTGGTGGATTAGAGCACGAAAAGTGTACCTGAATTCTGCCGTCAGACGTTCCGACGACGAGGACATCCCCGTCGGCGTCCACCGCCATACACTGGACCCGGCAGCCGGGGCCGCCGGCCTGGAGTGCCCCGATCTTGATGAGCTTCTCCCTGGACCAGATCTCCACCGCGCCGTTCCTCGACTCCAGGTACACGAGGTCGGCGCTCACCACGAGCGACCGCGCCTCCGCCGGCGACGGTATGAACCCGACGAGGTTGTAGTTCGTGCTGTTCCATATCTGCATTGCATTGCAGCAGAAGCAGATATGCGAAAGAAAAACGCAGTGAGAAACTGAGAGACGCATCGAGTTCATTGAACAATTCACTGAAGTCGGAGCAGAGCAAGGCGCACCTTGACCGATGCGCCGTCGAGAGGAGCGCCGCTGGTGTAGAGCAGGCCGTCGTGGAGCTGCAGGCAGTAGATGGGGTTGGACTTGCCGAGGATCCTCTTGTTCCTGGCCTGGATGACGGCCAGCGTCCCGGTGGCCAGGTCGATCTCCTGGATGCTGCCATCGTTGCAGCTGCAGAAGAGCTTGCCGTGCAGGAGCGCCATGGAGCGCACGGACTTGCCCGGGTTCACCACCTTGGGGCTGCCGCCGTTCCAGCTCAGCGCCTTGACGCCGGCGCCCTGCGGCACGAAGCACGCCATGGCGGTGGCGACTGCCAGGTTCTGCACGGGGTCCCTCGTGTCGTGCACCTCCGCGCACCGGAGGCCGTCCCGGAACTGCCACACCTGCACGATCATGTAGGTACAGGATCAGGTTTTACGCTGAATTTTGCACAGTGTAACTTTTCCTTGATTTTGCGAACAAAATGTGTACCCTTATTGTTCTGTCCATTGATCCGCTGTACAGCTTCTCCTCCGAAGGCAAGATTGACAAGCTGGTGATTGCCTTTGTGTGCTCCTGGGATTCCTGGACGAGCCGAAGGATGTTCTCAATTCCCTCCCAGACCTGGATTTCAAATATTCAGACTTGAGAAACTGAAGTTTGTTTTTACTTTTTAGAGTAATTTTGAAGTATGGAAATTCTGAAAGAACAACCTTGAGTGTTCCGTCAGAGTGGCCGGAGAAGATGTAGTTCTTGAAGTAGACGATCGACGTGACCTCACCGTTCGAGCTGCAGTCGGCTTGATTAAGCTCCTTGTGGTTCCACATGTCCTGCGGCAAGCAAGAAGAAGAACATTCTTCAGCAAAGATAGATAAATCTTGCGAATTCTCTGTATAATTTTGCACAAGATGCTAAGCTGAGCATTACAATGCTTGATTCCTGAATTTTGCACAAGCAGCTTCAGCATCTCGAATGCTAGCCCGGACGATTTCTTCAGCTCTCTCAAGGTCCTGAGCACGTCCTTGATGTACGTCGCGATGTCCTGCATTCCCTCTGAAAATATTTCACGTGTTCGTTAAACATCACATCAGATAGGACGAACAAAAGATGATTTTTTACAAGTTGATGCAAGAATGCAAGATAACAAACCACGATCATTCATGAAGCTCCTGAGCGCCACCATGGCGAGCGCCCTGTCGCTGCCGTGCTTGGCGGACCTGAGGACAAGCACGAGCTGCCTGAGCAGGCAGACGCGGGCGGCGCCGCGGACGACGCTCAGCTCCTGCGACTGCGGCGGCCGGTATCTGTCCTTCACCCTGGCGAGCTTCAGCAGGGTCGACCGGGCGAGCGGCCGCCCCGACGAGGAGAACTTTCCGGACAGGTTCATGATGGTCTCGGCGGCGAGGAGCTGGCTCCTCGGGAAATCGGAGTTCTTGAGGCAGTCGACGAGGCTGTCCATCGCCTCCTCGCGGTACATGCTTATCTTCCACGGCTCCACCTGCCAAAGCATACAAGAATTCCTCGTCAGGATTCAGAAGATGGAGCTACTGAAGAAGTGTTGCAAAATAATTCGGCTGTGTTTACCAAGAGATCGAGCTGAAGAAGAAGCCCTGCGACGAAGGGCCGGGCTCTGCTCCGGTGTGGTGGACTGAAGGTACACGAGGAGCGTATCTTTGATCGCCCGAAGAACACCGCGAGTTTCTGCACGGGGTCCCTCGTGTCGTGCACCTCTGCGCGCGCGGATGTTGAGCTGCGCGCGCGGATGTTGAGCTGCGCATCGCCACGTGCACAAGTCGCTATATATCTCGGTAGTACTAGTAGGTACATCGATCGATCCATTAGAACCCAACCCTTGTCATTCGCTCGGCGCGGTGCGAATATGTATTCGTTTTTGTAACCACCGATCGAAAAAAATCGATCCAATTGAGTTTCCGTGCTCGACTTGACTAGTGCTTTTTTTTTTCCTATTCTTTGCTCTCTTCTCTTTCCTTTTTCTCTTCACACAAAAAAGGAAACCGATTCCCCAGTCTCCGGGTCCCCAGCCGCCGGATCAATCATTTTAACGGTTAGATTTGCATGTAGCAAAAAAAACATCTTCGGCAGCAAAAAATCACCTCCGGCAGCAAATGACTGAAGCAAAAAACGGTTCGTTCAGAAAAGAAAATAAAAGGGCTGGGCTCGCCAGAGACCTCGCCGAAGACCACATAGCAAACATATTACGCAGATGTAGCAAAACCGCAAATAAATTGTAGGAACTTTTTTATTCATATGTTACAAATCCTCTAAAACATCAATGGAGACATTGCCTGCAGCCGGCAGCAACGCCGTCTGAGGTTGTAGCAACTCCGTCCGTCAAGGACAGCAACGTCACAAGCTGCTAGTAGCAACGCCCTATGCCTATGGTAGCAACTCCGGTGGCCGCGGGGAGCAACGCTGGCCGGGGTTTGTAGCACTTCCGGCCTCTGCTCGCAGCGACACCGACGGCCGGCGGGAGCAGCCCTGGCCCCTGGCCTGTATTTGTAGCATATATGTCTTCTGCTCGCAGCAATACCACTTGCCGGCTGCCGCTCAGAGCAACGCCCGCGATGCAACGCCTTGGCTCGTCTCCTTGTCCCGCGA
Source organism: Lolium multiflorum (assembly GCA_030979885.1). Classification (NCBI taxonomy): domain Eukaryota; kingdom Viridiplantae; phylum Streptophyta; class Magnoliopsida; order Poales; family Poaceae; genus Lolium; species Lolium multiflorum. The sequence goes on along the minus strand of CM061749.1, from coordinate 113,213,879 downwards.
GCCGGACATCAGCGGCGAGCCGGCGAGGCCATCCCGTGGGTGCCCGGTGGCGCAGTACTACTTCAAGAAGGAGCTCGAGATCTCTTGTATGGGAGCGATTTGAGGTGGGAAATCTGCGAGAGACGAGGAGCGTGGGTGGGACTGCACGTCGCGTGGTTCGGGGACGGCGGCGGCAGCGCGAGAGAGGAAGCTGCTGCGATTCTCCTACGTGCGCTGAGAGAGAGAGAGAGAGAGAGAGAGAGAGAGAGAGAGAGAGAGAGAGAGACGGAAAAGAGAAGAAAGGGAAATCTCGTGGAGGAGAAGGAAGGGGCGAGAGGATAAGGTGGTTGTGGGCCCGTAAGGATGGCTACACCGATTATTTTCAGCCACGCGGTGGGACGCGTGTCGAGCGGAGAAGCAGGAGGACGCGCACGTCCTATCCCCCGGGGGAAGTGAAGCGTTTTCCCACAAAAAACCAGCAACCAATCATCTTTCGGGGGTTTGTCATGCTTTTTTTTGGGGGGGGGTTGTCATGTTTCTACGGGAGTAATTCATATGGTATCACCAATTTCGATGGAAACCTAGGGGTAGACGTCACCAACCCATAAAATAGAGTTTCCCCTGAAATCACGCAACGAAGGGTAGAAAAAACTTCCCCTGTTGTGTGGGGTCTTAATATGCGTATACAAATGTGGTGTAAACACGAAAATCTAATACACGAATTCAAAGTTGCACTTGCCTCACTAATAGAACTTACGCATGAAGGACTATGAACTTATAGTACAAAGCTTACCAATTTGAGGCCAACAAACCAACTTTGATAAGAATCCAGCCTCTCTTTTTTTTTTTTTTGGATTTGTCATGTTCACTACGGGAGGATTGTTCTTTGCCGTGCAGCTAAATCGCACGGCAAAGGTCAAATTCTGCTCGGCAAAGTCTTTTCGTGCGGCCGTGCATGGCAAGGAACGCTCGGCAACGTTCGGCTCGGCAAAGCCATCTTCGCCGTGTGTCGCGCGAAAATCGCACGGCAAAGGTTTTGCTGAGGAAGTAACCTTTGCCTTACGCTGCTGGGGCTTTGCCGTGCAGTAGACGTTGTCGTGCGCCATGCATGTTCGCCGTGCGGCACTCACTGTCGTGCGCCGGCAGTAAAAGTCGCACGGCAAAGCCCTAACTTTGTTGTGCGCTTCTCCTTCACCCGCACGGCAAAGATCCCTACGGCACGCCACAACGCCCCAGCGCAGTGCACAGGTGGGCGACGCGTGGATGACAATATGTCTTTGCCAGGTGCTGCCAAATTTCCAGTTTTTTTGTTGTTTTCCCATTAATCCCTGCATATACAATTCACAAATACAAATATATATCCAGATACATATATAGCATAATATATAGAGCATTTGCACATCATCAACAACAAAGTTCATACAATAATAGTCCAACAAAGTCCATACAATAGTCCAACAACAAAGTCTCCAACAACAAAGTTCATACATAGAATGGTCCAAGTCGCACAACAAAGTTCATACAACGAACATCAACCTTCGCCATTTCCATGGCCACTTCCTTCTCCATCTCCTTGTCCTCCATCTCCTTATCCTCCTACAAGTTCATAGATGCATAAGTGGCATGGAATGACTAAAATTGACATGTAAGGCATGGAAGAACTAGAATTGACATGGAATGGCTAAAATTGAACATAATCGCTAAAATTGACATGAAATGGCTAAAATTCAACATAATGGCTAAAATTGGCATGGAATGGCTAAAATTGACATGGAATAGCTAAAATTGAACATAATGGCTAAAATTGACATGGTGGAATGGCTAAAATTCAAGTGCCTCACAAGTGACATGGTATGCATAAATTATAAGGCATGGGAGAACTAGAAGTGTAGGAGAACCTACAAGTGTAGGAGAACTCACCTAGAAACTGCCCCATGCTCCGGATGATGCCCGTATTATTGACGGTCATCTGAGGTGTTAGCGGGCTCTGACTTTGCGGTCGATGGAGGAGCGCCAACATGTGCGGATCAGGCGCGGGCTGCAATATCCAAAGTTCGGTTAGATAACAAAACAAGATTGAGATGGAGATATTAAATTAAACACTTACCCAGTTGAAGATAGGAGGACACGACGTGCAAGGAGCACTACTCCCCGGTGGGGAAGTCATCACGGCCTGGTTCATGCACATGCTCATCATCTGTTGTTGCTGTCGCATCTACTGCAACATATGTTGCTGCATCTGCATGCTGTCCCTAAGCTGTTGCTGCTGCATGTGCATCTTCTCCTCTTGGTTCCTCCGTTCCCTTTCTTCCATCTCCGCCTACGTTGTGTCGCCGCGATGTCATTCAGATTGCAATGGAAAACATGTAATGAAGCGTAGAGGATATCGACGAAGAACTTACGCGTAACTTCTCGACAGCTAGATCCGAAGCCCGTGGGCGGGTCTCTACCCGAGGCTGCTTGCTCGTACGCCCACGATGAACCTGGCGTATAGATGGAATGGTCCTTGGGTCGACTAACCCGTCAGCAATCCATAGGAGGCCACCCTTCTTGCCTTGTCCCGCAAGCACCGCAACCTCAACGTCAAAGTCTTCGATGGTTGGGTCGGTGTCATCGTCGTGCTTCTCCTTGAACTTCGAGCGGTATGCGCCACACTGGGCCTCCGCTAGCTCGTTGACCCACCAGGCCCCGTTTCAGGGTGCTGCTCGCTCCTGGTCTTCGTCTTTTGGAAGAGGCCAAATAAGTTTGGTGGCGCGCCTGTCTTCACTTCCTGCAAAAGAGTACATGTAATTAAGTGAAGAGGGACACCCTTGCGGGGTTAACAATAACGTGAAATCAAAGAATGAAGAAATCATTTGCTCACCTCTTCCTGCAAGGTAAGGGCCAAGTTCTTGCTGCCCTGGACATGTGATCGACCTCCCATCTCTAAACGCTTCTGCTTGCCCTCCTCGTGCTTCCGGAGGTACTCGGGGGATGTCCACCATATGACCATCGCAACAAAGCACGCCTTGTCTTCCCCGACATACTGAGGAGGGTTCTACATACACAAGATAGACCCATTATTACAACATAAACTACATGACAATGCGGAAATCAATAACACAGAAATGCTAATACCTGCATGTACTATCACGGCGCAATGAGCGTATCCCAACAATCAGCTTTACTCATCCAAATTTTGCGCTCGGCGTGCCAGTTGCGGACGCACTGGACACGTGCCTCGTAGTGCATGCCAGTCACCCTCACCCTGCACAACTCGTGTAGGATAATGTCGCACGCATTTTCTTGACCCTTAGCCCTCTTGAAGTATTTCTGCAACCATACACAGAGGTAAAACAAGAGGAATTAGAGCCAAGAAGTGTTTGAATGCTAAGAAGCCAAAAGTCACGTACCCAGAAGTGGCGGACAACCCGCTCTTGCATGTTGTTGTACTTGCCGCTAGGATCTTCCGCGTAGCTGTAGTGCTTCCAAGTCCAAGCCACATCGCGGCCACCACTAGGGAGATGGACAATCCCAGGGAAATGCTTTCTAATTAGGCCTCCAAGGATGTTCGAGTACTCACGTGTCGGCTTCCTCCTCGGGTCGCCATACTTGAACATGCTGCACAATGAAATGCCAAAATCAGTATGTATGTGATAAAATTTTCTATAATGATAAAAATTTGAATAATGGAATGCCAAAATCAGCATGTACCTCTTTCCGACGGGCACGAGAACAACATCGCGGAAGGGACAAGTTTTTAGCTTGGGGAGTTCCGTAATCCCGCGCTTATACGGCTTCATGTCACGTAGTTGCAGCATCTCCTTGGCTGCAATGTACACCTCCTCCGCCGGCGGATACCAAACTAGGTTTGGGTCAAGCTCCAGCGGCAAACCCCCCAGCCCTTGATCCTCCGAGAGGTCCTCCCCACCGTGCTCCTCGTCCTCCCCACCGTCCTCCTCGTCCTCCCCACCCCCATGCTCCACCTCATCATCATCCTAGGCTGGGGGAGTGATACGTCTCCAACGTATCGATAATTTCTTATGTTCCATGCTACTTTATTGATGATATCTACATGTTTTATGCACACTTTATGTCACATTCGTGCATTTTCTGGAACTAACCTATTAACAAGATGCCGAAGTGCCAGTTCCTGTTTTGTTGTTTTTGGTTTCAGAAATCCTAGTAACGAAATATTCTCGGAATTGGACGAAATCAACGCCCGGGTTCCTATTTTGCCCGGAAGCATCCAGAACACCCGAGAGCCGCCGGGGGGCCCTGTGGGCCCAGATGACATGGTGGCGCGGCCAGGCTGGGCCCGCGCCACCCTATGGTGTCGTCGCCTCGTTGACCCTCTGCGCCGCCTCTTCGCCTATTTAAAGCCCCGTCGAAAACCCTTACGGAGAGCCACGGTACGCGAAACCTTCCAGGCCGCCGCCATCGCGAAGCCAAGATCTGGGGGACAGGAGTCTGTTCCGGCACCTGCCGGACGGGGAAGTGCCCCGGAAGGCTTCTCCATCGACACCGCTGCCATCTCCACCGCCATCTTCATCACCGCTGCTGCTCCCATGAGGAGGGAGTAGTTCTCCATCGAGGCTCGGGGCTGTACCGGTAGCTATGTGGTTCATCTCTCTCCTATGTAGTTCAATACAATAATCTCATGAGCTGCCTTACATGATTGAGATCCATATGATGAGCTTTGTATCGCTACTAGTTGTGTGCTACTCATGTGATGTTATTAAAGTAGTTCTATTCCTCCTACTTGGTGTAAAGGTGATTAGTGTGTGCACCCTGTGGTTCTTGTCGTAGGCTATGATCACGATCTCTTGTAGATTGTGGAGTTAATTATCATTATGATAGTATTGATGTGATCTATTCCTCCTTCATAGTGTGCACTATGTTAGTTCTTGGTTTATTTTGCAATGATCTATTATGCTCTAAGGTTACTTAAATATGAACATGGAATTGTGGAGCTTGTTAACTCCGGCATTGAGGGTTCGTGTAATCCTACGCAATGATGTTCATTATCAAACAAGAGTGTATGTAGCACATTTGAGAAGAAGTATTTATTATGCGATCAATGTTGAGAGTGTCCACTAGTGAAAGTATGATCCCTAGGCCTTGTTTCCAATACTGAAAACACCGTTTACTTACTGTTCTGTTGCATGTTTACTCGCTGCCATATTTTATTCAGATTGCTATTACCACTCATATACATCCATATTACTTGTATTTCACTATCTCTTCGCCGAACTAGTGCACCTATACACGACAAGTGTATTTGGTGTGTTGGGGACACAAGAGACTTCTTGCTTTGTGATTACAGGGTTGCTTGAGAGGGATATCTTTGACCTCTTCCTCCCTGAGTTCGATAAACCTTGGGTGATCCACTTAAGGAAAACTTGCTGCTGTTCTACAAACCTCTGCACTTGGAGGCCCAACACTGTCTACAGGAAAGGAGGGGGATCGTAGACATCAAGCTATTTTCTGGCGCCGTTGCCGGGAGGAAAGGTAAAAGGCACTCATACTCCGGTTCAGGTACTTTTCTGGCGCCATTGTGTGTGTGCTCGAAGCTATTTCCTTTAGACTCTGCAATTGCGACATTTGGTTTCTTGTTTACACTAGTTAGGCATAATGGAAAACAACAAAAATATGAGAGATCTTTATGAACTTTATCTTGAATTAGGACATGATGTGTTTGAAGAGAGAATTAAAAAACCCATGGAACTTTATATGCATGATAATGGGAATGTTATTAGTATGAATGCTTTGAACACCATTGTTGCTAATGCTATGGAAAATTCTAAGCTTGGGGAAGCTGGCTTTGATGAGCATGATATTTTTAGTCCCCCAAGCATTGAGGAGAAAATTTACTTTGATGATACTTTGCCTCCCATTTATGATGATTATAATGATAGTAGTCTTTTGTTACCACCTGTTATGGAGGATAAATTTGATTATGATTACAATATACCTCCTATATTTGATAGCTACTTTGTTGAATTTGCTCCCACTACAACTAATAAAATTGATTATGCTTATGTTGGGAGTAGTAATTATTTTATGCATGAGACTCATGATAAGAATGCTTTATGTGATAGTTATATTGTTGAGTTTGCTCATGATGCTACTGAAAGTTATTATGAGAGAGGAAAATATGGTTGTATAAATTTTCATGTTACTAAAACACCTCTCTATGTGCTGAAATTTTTGAAGCTACACTTGTTTTATCTTCCTATGCTTGTTACTTTGCTCTTCATGAACTTGTTTATTTACAAGATTCCTATGCATAGGAAGCATGTTAGACTTAAATGTGTTTTGAATTTGCCTCTTGGTGCTCTCTTTTGCCTCAAATACTATTTCTTGCGAGTGCATCATTAAAACTGCTGAGCCCATCTTAATGGCTATAAAGAAAGAACTTCTTGGGAGATAACCCATGTGTTTATTTTACTACAGCAATTTTTGTTTTTGTTGAGTCTTGGAAGTTGTTTACTACTGTAGCAACCTCTCCTTATCATGTTTTTGTGCCAAGTAAAGTTTCTATGTCAAAGTTGATGTTATATTTGGGATTGCTGCGCAGAAACAGCATTGCTGTCTGTCACGAATCTGGGCACAATTCTCTGTAGAAAATTCGAAAAAATCTGCCAATTTACGAGCGTGATCCTCAGATATGTACGCAACTTTCATTAGTTTTGAGTTTTTCCATTTGAGCAAGTCTGGTGCCATCTTAAAATTCGTCTTTACGGACTGTTCTGTTTTTGACAGATTCTGCCTTTTATTTCGCATTGCCGCTTTTGTTAAGTTGAATGAGTTTCTTTGTTCCATTAACTTTCAGAAGTTTTGTGCAATGTCCAGAAGTGTTAAGAATGATTGTGTCACCTCTGAACATGTGAATTTTTGATTATGCACTAACCCTCTAACGAGTTTGCTTGAAGTTTGGTGTGAAGGAAGTTTTCAAGGGTCAATAGAAGAGGGTGATATAATGTGATCGAGAAGAGTGAAAGGTCTAAGCTTGGGGATGCCCCGGTGGTTCATCCCTGCATATTTCAAGAAGACTCAAGCATCTAAGCTTGGGGATGCCCAAGGCATCCCCTTCTTCATCGACAACTTATCAGGTTTCTTCTAGTGAAACTATATTTTTATTCCATCACATCCTATGTATTTTACTTGGAGCGTCTGTGTGCTTTTATTTTTGTTTTTGTTTTGTTATCTTAGTTCTCTGAATAAGTTCATCCTTGTGTGGGGGAGAGACACGCTCCGCTGGTTCGTATGAACACATGTGTTCTTAGCTCGTAATATTCATGGCGAAGTTTCTTCTTCGTTAAATTGTTATATGGTTGGAATTGGAAAATGCTACATGTAGTAATTGCTAAAATGTCTTGAATAATTTGATACTTGGCAATTGTTGTGCTCATGTTTAAGCTCTTGCATCATATACTTTGCACCTATTAGTGAAGAAATACATAGAGCATGCTAAAATTTGGTTTGCATAATTGGTCTCTCTAAGGTCTAGATAATTTCTAGTATTGAGTTTTGAACAACAAGGAAGACGGTGTAGAGTCTTATAATGTTTACAATGTGTCTTTTATGTGAGTTTTGCTGCACTTGTTCATCCTTGAGTTTGCTTCAAATAACCTTGCTAGCCTAAACCTTGTATCGAGAGGGAATACTTCTCATGCATCCAAATACTTGAGCCAACTACTATGCCATTTGTGTCCACCATACCTACCTACTACATGGTATTTCTCCGCCATTCCAAAGTAAATTGCTTGAGTGCTACCTTTAAAATTCCATCATCCACCTATGCAATATATAGCTCATGGGACAAAATAGCCTTAAAAACTATCGTAGTATTGAATATGTACTTATGCACTTTATATTTTATTAAGTTGCTTGTTGTGCGATAACCATGCTTCTGGGGAACGCCATCAACTATTGTTGAATATCATGTGAGTTGCTATGCATGTCCGTCTTGTCTGAAGGTCTATCATTTTAGTGGTTGGAGCATGCAAAATTGTTAGAGAAGAACATTGGGCCGCTAACTAAAGCCATGAATCATGGTGGAAGTTTCAGTTTTGGACATATATCCTCAATCTCATATGAGAATAATAACTTTGCTACATGCTTATGCATTTAAGAGGAGTCCATTATCTGTTGTCCATGTTGTCCCGGTATGGATGTCTAAGTTGAGAATAATCAAAAGCGAGAAATCCAAAATGCGAGCATTCTCCTTAGACCTTTGTACAGGCGGCATGGAGGTACCCCTTTGTGACACTTGGTTGAAACATGGCATGCGAAGATCCGGTAGTCCAAGTTAAGTAGGACGAGGTGCGGGCACTATTAGTATACTATGCGTGAGGCTTGCAACTTGTAAGATATAATTTTCATAACTCATATGCTTTATTACTACCGTTGACAAAATTGTTTCATGTTTTCAAAATAAAAGCTCTAGCACAAATACAGCAATCGATGCTTTCCTCATTGAAGGACCATTCTTTTACTTTTATTGTTGAGTCAGTTTACCTATCTCCTTCCACCTTAAGAAGCAAACACTTGTGTGAACTGTGCATTGATTCCTACATACTTGCATATTGCATTTGTTATATTACTCTATGTTGACAATTATCCATGAGATATACATGTTACAAGTTGAAAGCAACCGCTGAAACTTAATCTTCCATTGTGTTGCTTCAATGTCTATACTTTAAATTATTGCTTTATGAGTTAACTTTTATGCAAGACTTATTGATGCTTGTCTTGAAGTACTATTCATGAAAAGTCTTTGCTTTATGATTCACTTGTTTACTCATGTCATTACTTTTGTTTTGATCGCTGCATTCATTACATATGTTTACAAATAGTATGATCAAGGTTATGATGGCATGTCACTTCAGAAATTATCTTTGTTATCGTTTTACTGCTCGGGACTAACTTTGGGATGCTGATACGTCTCCAACGTATCGATAATTTCTTATGTTCCATGCTACTTTATTGATGATATCTACATGTTTTATGCACACTTTATGTCACATTCGTGCATTTTCTGGAACTAACCTATTAACAAGATGCCGAAGTGCCAGTTCCTGTTTTCTGTTGTTTTTGGTTTCAGAAATCCTAGTAACGAAATATTCTCGGAATTGGACGAAATCAACGCCAGTTCCTATTTTGCCCGGAAGCATCCAGAACACCCGAGAGCCGCCAGAGGGGGGCCCTGTGGGCCCAGATGACATGGTGGCGCGGCCAGGGCTGGGCCGCGCCACCCTATGGTGTCGTCGCCTCGTTGACCCTCTGCGCCGCCTCTTCGCCTATTTAAAGCCCCCGCCGAAACCCTTACGGAGAGAGCCACGGTACGCGAAACCTTCCGAGCCGCCGCCATCGCGAAGCCAAGATCGGGGACAGTCTCTGTTCCGGCACCCTGGGAGCGGGGAAGTGCCCCGGAAGGCTTCTCCATCGACACCGCTGCCATCTCCACCGCCATCTTCATCACCGCTGCTGCTGAGGAGGAGTAGTTCTCCATCGAGGCTCGGGGCTGTACCGGTAGCTATGTGGTTCATCTCTCTCCTATGTAGTTCAATACAATAATCTCATGAGCTGCCTTACATGATTGAGATCCATATGATGAGCTTTGTATCGCTACTAGTTGTGTGCTACTCATGTGATGTTATTAAAGTAGTTCTATTCCTCCTACTTGGTGTAAAGGTGATTAGTGTGTGCACCCTGTGGTTCTTGTCGTAGGCTATGATCACGATCTCTTGTAGATTGTGGAGTTAATTATCATTATGATAGTATTGATGTGATCTATTCCTCCTTCATAGTGTGCACTATGTTAGTTCTTGGTTTATTTTGCAATGATCTATTATGCTCTAAGGTTACTTAAATATGAACATGGAATTGTGGAGCTTGTTAACTCCGGCATTGAGGGTTCGTGTAATCCTACGCAATGATGTTCATTATCAAACAAGAGTGTATGTAGCACATTTGAGAAGAAGTATTTATTATGCGATCAATGTTGAGAGTGTCCACTAGTGAAAGTATGATCCCTAGGCCTTGTTTCCAATACTGAAAACACCGTTTACTTACTGTTCTTGCATGTTTACTCGCTGCCATATTTTATTCAGATTGCTATTACCACTCATATACATCCATATTACTTGTATTTCACTATCTCTTCGCCGAACTAGTGCACCTATACACCGACAAGTGTATTTGGTGTGTTGGGGACACAAGAGACTTCTTGCTTTGTGATTACAGGGTTGCTTGAGAGGGATATCTTTGACCTCTTCCTCCCGAGTTCGATAAACCTTGGGTGATCCACTTAAGGGAAAACTTGCTGCTGTTCTACAAACCTCTGCACTTGGAGGCCCAACACTGTCTACAGGAAAGGAGGGGGAACGTAGACATCAGGGAGGGCTAGGAGAAGGGCTAGGAAATCGCCATGGTTGGGCATTATTCCTCCGTGGTCGAGGGCTAGGTGGAGGGCTAGGAGGACGTGTCTGCGTAGAACCACTCGAAAGTCCCACAAGCTCAGCCACGGCCTTGATCTTCTTTTTGAAACCTCCCTTTCTTTTTCTTGGCGGCATGTTTCAATCACCTGCAAACACAATGAAAAGAGTGGTTTATTAGTATGCAATGTAAACACATGAATATTAGTGAAATCAACAATAATGCAAATATATAAGTAGATGAATATTAGTGCATAGATCATAGTTTATTACAAATAGCACATAGTTCAGTACATAGATCATAGTTTATTACAAATAGCACATAGTTCAGTACATAGATCATAGTTTATTACAAATAGCACATAGTTCAGTACATAGATCATAGTTTATTACAAATAGGATAGCCTCACAATTACAACTACATAGATTAGTAGCCTATGTCGACATCCGTAATTGGACCACATGTTTTGTCATTGTCATTAGGCTTGGCGAACCAATAATCATCGATGAAACCTGGAGGTGGTCCATTTGGAGCTAGGTCAAGGCCTGGTTTGAACGCCTCGAGCAAACTTAGGTCTTCTACGGCACAAACATCCTCACCTTCATATTCTGCATTGTCTTCCTCCATAACCATATCTTCTTCTTGTTCATCATCTACGACCATGTTATCAACGGCCAACAAGTCGATAGTGAAATGACCGAGGAGCCCTTCTTCTTGATAAAAATCAACATTCTTTGTTGAGGGGTCTACACGGCGGTAATCGTCCTTGTTTGGCGGGGGTGGCCTAATACGTGAAGGAACCTTCATCACAACATCTCATCCATGTAGACGTTTTGTCAGGGTTTGGCACGCGTACGGGAGATAGAATACTTGGAAGGCTTGGGTGGCCAAAATGTACATGTCCTCTCCCTTATAAACATAGCTTCTTTCAACTTCGACCAATCCAATTTCAGGATCCCGTCTCACATGACGTGGGTCGAACCAATGGCATTTGAATACGACGGGATTTAGCCCTTTGTCAAACCCGTAATTCAGCTGGTATATACCCTTGACTCTTCCATAGTAATGGAGTCCATCATCACCTTGGCATACCACCCCGCTATTTGTTGTCTTCTTGTTTGGACGGCTTGATGTGTATTGATGGGTCTGGAAGCGATACCCGTTCACGTCATAAGAATTGAACGAGTCGACGAAATGGTTAAAGCCCCTAGAAATTTTTCATAGCAAGGGCTTCATGTCTTTGTCAGTTCTTGCCTACAAGATTAGCACGAGAAGTTTAGAACGAGAAATGACCGAGAAATGTCGACAGTGTGCAAGCAAATTTTGATAGGATAGTACCAAACCACAGAACCAGCTACTGAAACCGTGACCGCCGCCCTTATCGAAAATATCCTTGGATTCTTCCGAGGTAGGATCCCTGTGGGTATACCTCCAATATTTAGCCGTGAATTGTCTATAACAATGAACGGAGGAAGAGTTAGCCACGAACATACGAGTGAATATTTGCGAATAACTAAATGGTTAGCACTTACTTGATGTACGGCTTCACTTCCACCATGGTGTTCAAGACATACGAGTGGATCAACTCCCGCTCATGTAAATTCGTTGTGTACGGCTTCGAGCCACTTGACTTGCCACCAAGCCCTATGAAGATGCTAAGCTTGGGTACATCTTCAATGTTGGCGGCATTGTAACTGAGGACCGGGTTTTGCTTTATGGGAATGTTAGGATCATAGTGCTTAGTGGTGAAGTTTGCCACCTCCACGTTAAGGACTGCCTCGGCTATGGATGCTTCGATCTTGCATTTATTGCCTGTCATTTGACGAAGCTTTTGTGTTTCTCTCTCGGGACCAAACTGCCAACGGCCCCAATTCGCCCCCCCTTTAAGCATTCCTCCGCGAGGTGCAGGATCATATGTTGCATCGGATTAAAGAACCCTGGAGGAAAGATCTTCTCTAGATCGCAAAGCAACATGGGTGCCTGTTCATCCAGCTTCTCAATCACTTTAGTGCCTAACTCCCTAGCACAAATCTGGCGGAAGAAAAAACTCAACCTCGCTAGCACCCGCCAAGTCTTCTCAGGGACATAGCCTCGAATCATCACCGGCATTACCCGCTCAAGCCATATGTGGTAGTCATGACTCTTCAGTCCTTGTACTCGCAACGTTTCCATGTTCAGACCCCTCATCCAGTTGGCTGCGAACCCATCAGGGAAAAACAAGGAGTCCTTCATCCATTGGAAGACCTTCCTTTTTTGGGCCTTTGTGAGGTAGAAAGGAGCGTGTGGCTTAGTCCAAGTTTTTTTGGCACCATGAGGTGGCTGCATGTTCAACTCTGGCCTATCGCACAACTTTTCTTGATCAATTCGAGCCTTTATGTTATCCTTCGTCTTCTCAGTGTCCACCATGGTGCTCCAAATGGCTTCACTGATATTCTTCTCGGTGTGCATTGTATCAATGTTATGCGGGAGCTCGAGAAACTCAAAGTAAGGGAGCTTCCAGAAGCACGGCTTGTGGGTCCATTGGTGTGTCTCCCCATATCCCAATAAACCATTCCCATCAGGCCTAGGCTGGAGAGCGTCTAACTCGGCCTTGGTTTCCTGTCCGGTCTTCGGAATTGGCTTCGGTGCATGGACAACACGGCCTTTTTTGAAACTCTTTACATCACTCCTGTATTCATGACTCTGCTCAAGGAACTATCGAGCTTCATCAAAGCAGGAATACTTGCCTCCCTTGTCTAGCCAGAAAAAAGTCACAGCTTGCCTGCACAACGGACAAGGCCACTTCCCATGTGTACACCACCCGCAGAACAAAGCACGTGCTGGCAAGTCATGCAGGGACGTGTGGTACCAGACATACATATCGAAGTGTTCCTTCTTTGATGCGTCATAAGTTCGGATCCCGCGATCTTCCCTGCCAAGAAGCAAGTCATCAATCAGTTGTTCCAGATACATGTTCATGTTCTTACCCGGGTATTTCAGTCCTGGAATTATCATCGACACAAACATGTACTCTGATCTCATGTAGACGCCAGGGGGAGGTTCAGGGGAATAACAAACACTGGCCAACAACTGTATACCGCAGCCAACATACCATATGCATTGAACCCATCAGTTGATATCGCAATTGCTACGCTCCTCGGGTCACCGGCTTTCAGGCGATATTTCTTGACAAAGTTCTTCCATGCAGTACCATCCGACGGATGTATCATCTTGCAACTGTCTGATCTGATCCCTTCTACAGTCCACCTCATCTGTTGGGCAGTATCCTCGGTCATGAAGAGCCACTGGATCCTCGGTAGGACTGGAAGATAGCGAAGGATATTCTTGGCAATCGTGGTATGCCTCTTCTAACCATCACTATTGGTGTCAACCTCAAAGTACCTAGAGCTATTGCAATGGATGCAATAATTTGTGTTAGCATGCTCCTCTCTGAATAGTATGCATCCATTTGGACAAGCATGTATCTGCTGAGATGACATCTTAAGGTCACTGAGCAATTTGGTCGAATAGTAGAAGTTTTGCGGCAAGAGGTGCCCTTTCGGCAGAATGCTGCCAACGAGGACCAGGCGAACCCATCTCTGCACAGATTCCTGTGGCACTTAAAGGCCACAAGGCGAGCGATGACATCTTGTTGGGTAACATCTGTATTTACGTGTAGAGGTTTCTGCGAAGCAAACAAAGTCTCGTAATACTTCTTTGTGTTTTCCTCCGGCTCCTCACTTGTCTCCGCATCCCTAGGTGTCTCCGCCTCTACATGAAGGCTTTCAGGCACATTACCATTAGCCAAGTTCTCTAAGCACCTATCAAACCTAGTATCATATTCTCCCCTAGGCTGAATCTGCCTCACCTCCTTCCTAGCACGTTTATTTGACTTTTCTCCATGAAAAGTCCAAGTCTTCTAGGACGGTTTGAACCCGGACTTGAGCAGGTGAAGACTCATAGTTTCCTTCTCCTGTGTTTTTTCATTAGCGCACTTACTACAAGGGCAAAAAACTGTCATGGGTCTGCTAGGGATGTCAAACGCCCTGTCCACAAACTGCTTGGTCTTTTCTCCCCATTCCTCAGTATATTTCCACTGACTGATTCTGCCATCGTACATCCAGTCACGATTATCCATCCTCTAATCAGCACCAAAACAGACAAACTTAGAATTTATATCAAACATGATCCGCATTTTATTTTTTATTTTTTTACGCATGCATCAACCTGAATCTCTACTAGGTGGGCTCCTAGCAGCCACCGGATCCGTAGATTGAGTACGTTCTCCCTGCTCTACCTTGATCCGAGACAGAATTTAGAAATCACATCCCCGCTGCTCTCCCGATACACGTCTCGCCAAAAAGCCGAGAGGGATGTGCATCTGGAGAACAACGGGGAGGCGTTGCCGAAATCCTGACTCGGATCAGGGTAGAGCTCATAATATGCGAGACCACTAATACATATTCATTCGCGTAACCCTTACGATCGGGAAAAGACTCTTGCTCGGAGAGGAGAGGAAAGGAAATGAGAGCGAACGTCATGGCCAGCTGGTTGCCGAGCACCGCGAGGAGTTGGCATGGCATGGTGTGATCCGTCCCCATCGACGTTTCGATGGCCGACAAGTAGATGATCTTCAGGATCCAGCAGACAGGTAAAATCACTCGTCCCTGGATTAAACTTTGGTTTTGTTGCCTGTTATGATTTTTGACGTTTGGATCGCCGGAGAGAACTGGAACGAGGTCTGCTTTAGCCTTTTGCGTTTTGGGTTGTATTGATTCCTTGTGTGTTTGAAGCAGCTGGATTTGTTAATTTGTCTCCAACGAATCGATTTGATTCCTTTGGTTTTGGGAGTTGCGTGCGTGAATTGGCTTGGTTTAACCAGCCAGCTGCCCTGTGTAGCGCGCGCACGTGCACGAGTGTGAACCAGGCAGTTTAGTTTCTGTTTCGTTCGGTGAACACCGAGTCACGGATGCCTACAGATGATGTCATGTATCATCTTACACTGATGTTCTAATTCCGTATGGGAATTGCTATTGTCGAGTACTAATTACAATTGCAAAATAGGTCCATTTAGTTCACTGCTTGGCTTACATGTTAGACCATTCTTTTTTTGCCAAAACCATCTAGTGTTCCCCAGAACCATTTAGTTCACTGCTTGGCTGGAAATTTAACCCACTATATGTGAAGTTTTTTCCCCTAGCGAAAAACCTAGGGTTAGTCTCCTCTAACGGCGTCGAATCCGTCGAGAGTTTCTACCGTGGATCGTCTAAGATCCGACTATCTCTCACCCCGGTGATCTGTGGGCGTCTTTCGGCGCCGACATCGGATCTCCGAAGGCGGAAGTTGGCAGTGTTGCGGATCCTCAGGGGTCCCTGATGGCAGATAAAGCGGAGTCGAGCAAAGGGAAGGAAAAGAAGGATGAAAACGTCGGTGATCTTCTGGATAGGTTGCATCTGGAGGACGATGAGGTGGAGGACTTTGTCTGGGAAGATGAAGTAGCGGAATCGAAGGTAAAAGCTAAGTGCCTTGCCACTGCCGGAGTTCATACATCCAAATTAGGGTTTAGCTAGAGTGCCCTTTTCTAGTATATGCGATCGGCGTGGAACCCAGCAAGGGAAGTAACCTGGAGAAGAATCGAGGACAACCTGTTTACAGTACAATTCAACTGTTTGGCGGACTGGAATAAGGCGATGCACGTGGGGCCTTGGTTGTTCCGTGATCAAGGTCTAATCATGGAGGAGTATGATGGCTTCACCAATCCTCTGTCTATTAAACTAGACAAGATCACGGTATGGGCACAGATACATACGTTACCAGATAACTATCTCAAGGAGCATGTGATAAGAGGGATGTCGAGAGGTGTGGGCGAAGTTCTGGAAGTTCAGATAAAGCTGCCGGCGGGGTTCATTGGCAGTTTTGTGCGACTGAAGGTTAAACTGGATACTCATAAAAAACTGAGCAGATCTGTCTCTATGACAAGGGAGAAAAAGAAAATAATATTATCAAGTCAAATATTAGATGAATATATTCTTGAAAGGCAATGAATGTATAGCATGTGTTTTGATAGCCTTGGTCGCTTGACGTGGGCGTAATTAAGATACTTCATTGCTTATACCTCTTTTGATATGAAAGCTCATACTTAATTTGATGATAATAAACTTCCAGTGTTCCTTGGCAAAGTGAGAGTTAATTACTTAAGCTAGAATAATTATTTCCACAACTAACTATTCATACTTATAATCTTTATTGTGATTGTCTCGAGTTACCAATGCTTGTATTATATTCTTGGCACTTCTCTAACTATGCTAAGCTTTCAAATGGATCAACTGCTGGACTCATAAGGCTACCACCTGTGAGTAACTTAGCTTTCTCGTTGTTTTGGTTTAAATATCAAGTTCCTTATGGTTCTTTGTTTCTTGCTCGAGGACGATCAAGTTTAAGCTTGGAGAAGTTGATGACTGTGAAATACGCCATATTTTTCTCGCGTTTAAACCCTTAGCTAAGTCAAGAAATTGACTAAGTTTACCTCTTAACTTGCCACTAATGCCTAATCAATGCAAAGATGTGCAATCTCTTATATTTTTCGATGTTGTGCAGGAAATCGCGTCATAATGACAAATTGACCTGCAATAACTGAAGAAAATCACGTCAGGAGCATGGCAAAGTTGACTACACTCGGAAAGGCGATTCCAGGAACTTTAACGGGCATCGGTACGGGCAAGCCCCGCCCGTACCGTTTGCCCGTACCATGCTCCGCTGCGTTCCCGAGGTCAAACCCTATAAAAGTCGTGAAGGGGCCGATGCTGAAAAGAGAGCCATTCATCGCCAAACAGAGTTGCCATCCACGAGATTCATATGCACCACACTGAAGGAGATCCATCACCATAGTTCATCCATCCCATCTCGCATCTCCTCCATAGCCATAGCCATCGCCATTGCAATCGAGATCTCCTTGAGAATTGGCAAGCATTGTAAGAATATTGTGATTTCAATCTAAGTATTTTGCACAATGATTTATATCTTTATATTTATTCTTGATATTATGTGTGAGTAGTCCTCATGGGCTGCCGGTTGGGGTGAATTCTCGCAGCGTTCATGTACATCTAATCTTATAATATGTGTAAAGATTGAACAAGAGTTTTGCAATCTTGTATCCTTATCTTTTTGCCTCGTCTTGATGATCAGCAGGTACCCATATCATTCGAGTCGATCAAGGGAAGAGGTGGGATGAGTGGAGAACGGCGTGCTACTGCGAAACATCAATGATAGAAAGGGGAAAGTAACGGTACATGTTTAGTGATTCATTCGGGGTCATAACACAATCATCTAGCTTAAGGCTTTGGTATGTATTCATTTACTTAGTAATTGTTGTTGCTTGTGGCTGTAAGGACAGTGGTTGGACCACTAGGCTCTTGTCACCTCTGTCTTTAGGGACAAGAATATTTACGGATGTGCTACTCACAAATCTATTATATCTATTTTATTTATTATACATATGAGCTAATTATATATGTATGCATAGCTGCAAGTGAAACCTTAACCCTGACCTATTTCCATCATTTAACACAACCCCCTTAAAACTAAACTAGATAAGTCTGGTAAACTGAAGCGAAATTACACTAGCAAGTCTTGTAGACGTTTTCTTCACATCATTTAGCAATGTTTCCCAAAGTTCGATTAAACCTAAATCTTCTAGGCAAAAAGCTTATCATACTACAATCCGTAATCCGGATCGAAGGTATCACCGATCTCCATTGTAGACGTGATTATGTATGAGGAACATAATTTGGATTATTTTAGCAATTTTAGACACTCGTACACGTGATTTTTCATTTTTTTCCTTCGTTTTCTTTTCCTTTATTTTTTTCTTCTTTTTCCTTTTCTGTTTTCTCGCTTTACTTTTTCTATTTTAAAAATAATTTTGTAAAATATTTAGATTTTATTTTTTTACTTGAAAAATATTTAAATTTGAAAAATGTATAGATTTACGAAAATGTTTATATTTAAAAATATCCAAATTTTGGAAAATGTACAATTTTTTCAAAATGTTTAAATTCAAAAAAAATTCAAATTTGAAGAAAAAATCTAATTTATAAGATATTCAATTTTTCAATATTTAAAAATTGTTATAATTTTCAAAAAATACCTGTTGGTTCAATAGTGTTAAGTTTAAAAAAACAAAAATATAAACATAAAAGAAACATAAAAGGAGAATAGGAAATAAAAGTGATTAACTAATGGGATGCAGGCCACAAAACAAGTCGGCGGTGTTTGGCACCCCATACACACTCATCCAGTCGACGTATCATAGCTCTCATTTTCTTCCTATTTCTCAACGAGGAACACGTAGCCCATAAAATAGAAGTGCAAGGTCATTAGAGTATAGGCCGACAAAAAACAAACACAAGAGGATCAGGCTGGTGCCAACGCGGGCTATAGCCGGGGCGCTTGAAGGGATTCGTAGCATAGAAAACAAAATATTTCCTACCGCAAGAACGAAAACACAAGCCAAGATCTAATCTAGTAGATGGTAGCAACGAGAAGATCATGAGACTAACCCTCGAAGATTTCCAAAGCCTAACGAGATTAGATCTCGTGGTGAATGTTGTCGATCACTTGCCGCTTGCAAAGCGCGTAGAAGATCTTGACCGCTTGCAAAAGCGCGTAGAAGAACTTGACGGTGCCACAATCGGGCAGCACCTCCGTACTCGGTCACACGTACGGTGTTGATGAAGACGACGTCCTCCTCCCCGTTCCGCGGGCAGCGGAAGTAGTAGATCCTCCTCGGAATCCCGCCAGCACGACGGCGTGGTGACGGTGGTGGTGGAGATCTCCGGCAGGGCTTCGCCGCAAGCGCTGCGGGAGAAGAAGGAGGAGGGAATAGCTAGGGTTTGGGCGCAGGGTGGTGCTGCGACTTGGGGAGCTAGGGCTGCGACTTTTGGTGCCCTTGGGGTGCCCCTTGGCCTCTTTAAATAGGTGGCCAAGCCCCTTGGGTCGTCCAAAAACCTGCCCCCAAGTTTGACTGAGTTCCGATAGGTTTCCGGTTCCGAAAACCTAGTCCTACTCGGACTCTTTTGCCAATTCCGAAATTGCATTAAGGAAAGACTCCTTTTCCCTTAAGGCAACGTGGTTGCACCTATTATGGAACCCTCCGGACTTCCTTAGACATCCCGGGTCGTCCCGGACACTTCCGGAACCTTCCATAATATTCCGGACTATTCCGGTCCTTCTAGAACCTTCTAGAAGCTCCGGTTAAAACACCGGACTTTTTCCGAACCCCGGAAAATGACTTCCCATATATGAATCTTATTCTCCGGACCATTCCGAACCTCCTCGTGATGTCTTGGATCCCATCCGAGACTCCGAACAACATTCGAGCTCCATTCCATATTCCATATCTACTTAAACGACATCAAACCTTAAGTGTGTCACCCTACGGTTCGTGAACTATGCAGACATGGTTGAGACTTCTCTCCGACCAATAACCAATAGCAGGACCTGGAGATCCATAATGGCTCCCACATATTCAACGATGACTTTAGTGATCGATTGAACCATTTACATACGATACCGATTCCCTTTGTCTCGCGATATATTACTTGTCCGAGGTTTGATCATCGGTATCTCGATACCTTGTTCAACCTCGTCTCCTGACAAGTACTCTTTACTCGTACCGTGGTATGTGGTCTCTTATGAACCATTCATATGCTTGCAAGCCATTTAGACGACATTCCACCGAGAGGGCCCAGAGTATATCTATCCGTCATCGGGATGGACAAATCCCACTGTTGATCCATATGCCTCAAGCTCATACTTTCCGGATACCTAATCCCACCTTTATAACCACCCATTTACGCAGTGGCGTTTGATGTAATCAAGGTACCCTTCCGGCATAAGTGATTTACATGATCTCATGGTCGAAAGGACTTGGTAACTATGTATCGAAAGCTTATAGCAAATGAACTTAATGACGTGATCTTATGCTACGCTTAATTGGGTGTGTCCATTACATCATTCACATAATGACATAACCTTGTTATTAATAACATCCAATGTTCATGATCATGAAACTATGATCATCTATTAATCAACAAGCTAGTTATACAAGAGGCTTACTAGGGACTCCTTGTTGTTTACATAACACACATGTATCAATGTTTCGGTTAATACAATTATAGCATGGTATGCAAACATTATCATAAACACAAAGATATATTATAATAACCATTTTATTATTGCCTCTTGGGCATATCTCCAACAGTCTCCCACTTGCACTAGAGTCAATAATCTAGTTTACATTTGTAAAGATATAACACCTCGGCCTTCGGTGCTTTATCATGTTTTGCTTACGGGAGAGGTTTTAGTCTACGGGTCTGACATGCTCAGAAACGTATGTATTTTGCAATTCTTTTGCGTCTCAACGTATCACTCATTTTCCAAATGAGTCGGCATATATGCTTAGTCCTCTGGTGAAACCTTAATTCCGCGGTCTGAAATATGTCACTAATATTGTCACACACAATATAGCTTCAAAGTTCTGACACTATCGGAACTACACCAAGTTCTCAAAGAACTTTTTGACTTAACATCTTTAGTCATTGTCAAAACAATGACATATTCTACCTTCGTTTGTAGAATCCGTCACAATATTTAGAACTCTTCTAAATCTAGCATTGTACTACCTTTTTAATAACACTTAGCCTAATTGAGATCTGAAATTAATTCTTATATGTGACCAAACAAGTATCGGTGCAACACCTTACAGCGATTTGTTTGTCATTACCCCATATAAAACTATATATATATATATATCCTTGGTTCTTCTGAAGCACACAGGGATATTCTTACTGTTTGTCCAATGATTATCACATGAATCATTCTGGTATATGCTCCTAACCTTTTAGAGCACAGGACATCTGATTTTGTACATATTATTTGTGATCCAAAATCACTCATGTGTTTTTACTCATCGAGTGTCAAATACACTCAAGTCTTGTTAAACCTTTGTATGCAAAGAACACCTTCTTAATATTTATATATTGAACTACTTCAATATCCATTCTATGTACTTTGACTTAAACTTATTATGTGTTTTAATCTATCTTCATAGATCTTGACACTAAATATGTTTCAGTCCATATCCTTTCATTGAAGTTAATTCTCAATGAAACCTTTTTAATCAATTATATAATTACACTATTTATAATCAACGATATGTCAGCTACATAAAGTATTACAAATATGTCTCAGCGCTCCCACTTAATTTCTTGCAAATGCAAGCATCTTCATCGTTTCTGATGAAATCAAAACTCTTTGACTATTTCATCCGGTGAAGATTCCAACTCCGTAATACTCACTTCATCCAATTGAAGTTCGTATTCCTATCTAGTATTCTACGGACTAGCAAAACTCTTGGTTGTATCTTGTATACACCTTTAATACACACTGTTAAGTAATATATTTTGCCATCCTACTAGCATATCTCATAAAAAAATATGTAGCGATTACTAGAATAATCCACATGGACTATAAGCATTGCTACGGAAGATCTAATCTTATCGTAGTCAACTCTTTGAACTTTGTCGTAAACAACTTTTCGACAAGTCGAGCTTCTTCAAGGATATTACATCCAAGTCCATCAATTTTATAGATCCTTTTACTTTCACAAAGTATTCATCTATCTTGGATTTCATGGCGTATAGCCATTATAACGGAGTCAGGGCCCATCATAACTTCTTTGTTTGTAGTTGGTTTATCATTGTTCATAAACAATCCTTTGTCCACAAATCATTTATTTGATCATAAAGTAAACCATACCTACAAGGTTCAATATGTACTTCGATTTCCATGGCTAAAACAATTTGTAGTCATGAGAGCCATGATCGTCGTGGCCGCTTCCGGAACCATTTCCGACGCTGCGCTACTCTGATCATTATGCTCAGGTTCATAAACCTTATCAAGTTCTATTGTCCTCCCACTCAAATATTTCGCTAGAAAACAATTTCTTGGAAATAAGCAAGTAACTATAACAAACACTTTTGTCTTTTTACTTCATAGTGGAAAGAATTCCCAATCAAATCTCTGGGATAACCAACAAAGACATTCATCCGATTTTGGTTGTAAACTTATTTACATATGCTATGCATATCAAAATTTAAGAAAGGACTATTAGGGTTTATACCCATGCCATAACTCGTATGGTGTCATTTCAACGGATCATGATGATGCTCTATTTAGTGTAAAAGCGGTAGTCTCTAAAGCATAATCCACAAAAAATATAATGGTGTTATTTTATCTCATCTTCAACCCAACAAGGTTTGGATACGTCTCTCGGATACTCCATCATCATTATGATACTCCAATAAATGTGAGTTGTAGAACAATTTCATAACTCTCTTAGATGTTCGCTAAAACTCGTAATTCAAATATTTTCACCATGATCAAATCATAGATATTTGACTTTTATATTACGATGATTTCCACTTCATGCTGAATTTTATTTGAATCCATTCAAATGTTTCAAACTTCTTCTTTATCAAATATATCCACATATATATACTCAATTCATTGTTGGAAGTTTTCATGAAGTAGAAGAATCTCCCGCACACAACTATGCCCAGTGAACCACATACATCATCATGTGTGTTTCCACTAAGTCAGTTGCCCGTTCAACTCTTGGCCTATGAACGGTATTTAAGTCATTTCTCTTTTAGAAAAGATTTGCAAGCGCCAAATGATTCAAAAATCAAATGACTCCAAAAATCCATCTGCATGGAGTTTCTTTATGCGTTCCTTTCTAACATGACCTAAATGGCGGTTCCACAAATAAGTAGAATTCAAATCATTTGCCTTATGGCATTTTAGCGTCAGTGTTATGTATGTGTGTGTCACCATTAATATTTATAATAACTTATCCATCGTACATGGAGTAATGTCATAATTTGAACAACTCATTGTTTTCATTTGACCAGAGCAAAATAACAATTATTAAGTTCTTTATTATAAATTCTAAGGGTTAGGTAGAATGCCAACGACAAACATAATAACACTTTATTATGTTCCAGACGTGCATTATTACCATATTCCTTATCAGTCACTTAGGCCATCGTATTCTTGTATTGCGTTGTATTGTATGACATCTCATACTAACCAATCTGGTACAAACACCCAAGAATTTCATTATGTGACCAAACAAGGAATACATCCATAACATGTATATCATTTATATACACCTGAGCTAGACTTTCTAGTCTTTTCTTTCTTTCTGCCAAAATATCTTTTGTAGTTTCTCTTTTAGCTTTCCTCATTCTCAGAAAACACTTCACCTTCAATAACTTCTAGGTCCATTGGTCAAATACCAATAACCTTGAGGTTCTTTCTTTGAAGTTGATCATCATATGACAAGTGTTCCAGATTTCACTATTAGTAACTTTGTAATATGATGAACAATATCACTCATAATTTTATCCATCATGACGACTTTCCGAGACCACGTCTGTACATGCTAGGCTCGTAAAGTTTAACCTTAGTATTTGCATGTGCAAATCTGGCTTGCACCCGTTGTATGCACTCGTGGAATCTATGACACCCGATCATCACGAGATGCTTCGAAACGACGAGTCTTAGCAACGGTGCATACTAAGGACGATCACTTCATGGATATGCGAATATCGTTAGTGCCCCAATAGTTGGAGGATTGGGACGCCTTGCGTCTTCAACCTTCGTACATTCCCATAAAACTTATGAGTTTATGTACTCTCACCAAATTATATTCTATCACCTTGCAATAAGGTCTTAGATATCACATATATCTTATACCTCTCTTATTTCTGAAAACAAAATTTCCAGCTCCTTACTTTAATTTCAAACGGATTTGAACTTCAAGTTTCATGGAGACAAGATGATTTTAGGTACTAATTGAAACCATTGTTCTTTGAATCAACAATGTGAGGTTTACTAAAAGTTTGCAATAGGACTTAATCATTTCTTGATTCTTTAACAATACGGTACCAGTCCGTAAAGTTATTTGTCAGACTTAACAGTATTTCTATCTCAATTACAAGACTAACGCATGGTAGAAAACGGATGCCAATTCTACAAATTTAATTCAAAATACTATTCAGACTATGTTCATGATAATTAGTTCAAGTTTTAATCTAATTACTAATGAACTCCCACTTAATACAACATCCCTCATAGTTGTTAAGTGGCACACGATCCACATCCACTACACCAAAACCGATCATCACGTGAGATGATGTAGCTTCAATGGTGAACATCAACATGTTGATCATATCATCCATATGACTCGTGTTCAACCTTTCGGTTTCCGTTGTCCCGAGGCCATGTCTGTACATGCTAGGCTCGTCAAGCAAACCCAAGTATTCCGCGTGTGCAAACATGGCTTACACCCGTTGTATGTGAACGTTGAGTCTATCACATCCGATCATCACGAGATGCTTCGAAACGACGAACTGTAGCAACGGTGCATACGAGGGAGAACACTTTATTATCTTGATATTAATGTGAGGGATCATCTTGTAATGCTACCGTCGCGATCTAAGCATAATAAGATGCATAAAGGATTAACATCACATGCAATTCATATGTGATATGATATGGCCCTTTAGTCTTTGCGCCTTTGATCTTCATCTCCAAAGCACGAACATGATCTCCATCATCAACGGGCATGATCTCCATCATCGTCGGCGTAGCATCAAGGTCCATGGCGCCGTCTTCATGATTGTTCTCCATGTAGCAACTATTACAACTACTTTGATAATACTACTCAACATGAAATTTAAAGACAACCATAAGGCTCCTGCCGGTTGCCACAATACAATAATGATCATCTCATACATATTCATCATCATATCATGGCCATATCACATCACCAAACCCTGCAAAAACAAGTTAGACGCCTCTAATTTGGTTTGCATATTTTACGTGGTTTAGGGTTTTCGAGTAAGATCCAATCTACCTACGAACATGAACCACAACGGTGATACTAGTGTTGTCAATAGAAAGAGTAAATTGAATCTTCACTATGGTGGGAGACAGACACCCGCAAAGCCACTTATGCAATACAAGTTGCATGTCGAACGTGGAGCAAGTCTCATGAACGCGGTCATGTAAAGTTAGCCCGGGCCGTTTCATCCCACCATCCCGCAAGATGCAAAGTACACGAACTAAAGACAACAAAAACATCAACGCCCACAAAACCATTGTGTTCTACTCGTGCAACCAATCTATGCATAGACACGGCTCTGATACCACTGAAGGGATTCGTAGCATAGAAAACAAAAAATTTCCTACCGCAAGAACGAAAACACAAGCCAAGATCTAATCTAGTAGATGGTAGCAACGAGAAGATCATGAGACTAACCCTCGAAGATTTCCAAAGCCTAACGAGATTAGATCTCGTGGTGGATGTAGTCGATCACTTGCCGCTTGCAAAAGCGCGTAGAAGATCTTGACCGCTTGCAAAAGCGCGTAGAAGAACTTGACGGTGCCACAATCGGGCAGCACCTCCTCGGTCACACGTACGGTGTTGATGAAGACGTCCTCCTCCCCGTTCCAGCGGGCAGCGGAAGTAGTAGATCCTCCTCGGAATCCCGCCAGCACGACGGCGTGGTGACGGTGGTGGTGGAGATCTCCGGCAGGGCTTCGCCGCAAGCGCTGCGGGAGAAGAAGGAGGAGGGAATAGCTAGGGTTTGGGCGCAGGGTGGTGCTGCGACTTGGGGAGCTAGGGCTGCGACTTGTGGTGCCCTTGGGGTGCCCCTTGGCCTCTTTAAATAGGTGGCCAAGCCCCTTGGGTCGTCCAAAAACCTGCCCCCAAGTTTGACTGAGTTCCGATAGGTTTCCGGTTCCGAAAACCTAGTCCTACTCGGACTCTTTTGCCAATTCCGAAATTGCATTAAGGAAAGACTCCTTTTCCCTTAAGGCAACGTGGTTGCACCTATTATGGAACCCTCCGAACTTCCTTAGACATCCCGGGTCGTCCCGGACACTTCCGGAACCTTCCATAATATTCCGGACTATTCCGGTCCTTCTAGAACCTTCTAGAAGCTCCGGTCAAAACACCAGACTTTTTTCGAACCCCGTAAAATGACTTCCCATATATGAATCTTATTCTCCGGACCATTCCGAACCTCCTCGTGATGTCTTGGATCCCATCCGAGACTCCGAACAACATTCGAGCTCCATTCCATATTCCATATCTACTTAAAACGACATCAAACCTTAAGTGTGTCACCCTACGGTTCGTGAACTATGCAGACATGGTTGAGACTTCTCTCCGACCAATAACCAATAGCGGGACCTGGAGATCCATAATGGCTCCCACATATTCAACGATGACTTTAGTGATCGATTGAACCATTTACATACGATACCGATTCCCTTTGTCTCGCGATATATTACTTGTCCGAGGTTTGATCATCGGTATCTCGATACCTTGTTCAACCTCGTCTCTGACAAGTACTCTTTACTCGTACCGTGGTATGTGGTCTCTTATGAACCATTCATATGCTTGCAAGCCATTTAGACGACATTCCACCGAGAGGCCCCAGTATATCTATCCGTCATCGGGATGGACAAATCCCACTTGATCCATATGCCTCAAGCTCATACTTTCCGGATACCTAATCCCACCTTTATAACCACCCATTTACGCAGTGGCGTTTGATGTAATCAAGGTACCCTTCCGGCATAAGTGATTTACATGATCTCATGGTCGAAAGGACTTGGTAACTATGTATCGAAAGCTTATAGCAAATGAACTTAATGACGTGATCTTATGCTACGCTTAATTGGGTGTGTCCATTACATCATTCACATAATGACATAACCTTGTTATTAATAACATCCAATGTTCATGATCATGAAACTATGATCATCTATTAATCAACAAGCTAGTTATACAAGAGGCTTACTAGGGACTCCTTGTTGTTTACATAACACACATGTATCAATGTTTCGGTTAATACAATTATAGCATGATATGCAAACATTATCATAAACACAAAGATATATTATAATAACCATTTTATTATTGCCTCTTGGGCATATCTCCAACAGTCTCCCACTTGCACTAGAGTCAATAATCTAGTTTACATTTGTAAAGATATAACACCTCGGCCTTCCGGTGCTTTATCATGTTTTGCTTACGGGAGAGGTTTTAGTCTACGGTTCTGACATGCTCAGAAACGTATGTATTTTGCAATTCTTTTGCGTCTCAACGTATCACTCATTTTCCAAATGAGTCGGCATATATGCTTAGTCCTCTGGTGGAACCTTAATTCCGCGGTCTGAAATATGTCACTAATATTGTCACACACAATATAGCTTCAAAGTTCTGACACTATCGGAACTACACCAAGTTCTCAAAGAACTTTTTGACTTAACATCTTTAGTCATTGTCAAAACAATGACATATTCTACCTTCGTTTGTAGAATCCGTCACAATATTTAGAACTCTTCTAAATCTAGCATTGTACTACCTTTTTAATAACACTTAGCCTAATTGAGATCTGAAATTAATTCTTATATGTGACCAAACAAGTATCGGTGCAACACCTTACAGCGATTTGTTTGTCATTACCCCATATAAAACTATATATATATATATCCTTGGTTCTTCTGAAGCACACAGGGATATTCTTACTGTTTGTCCAATGATTATCACATGAATCATTCTGGTATATGCTCCTAACCTTTTAGAGCACAGGACATCTGATTTTGTACATATTATTTGTGATCCAAAATCACTCATGTGTTTTTACTCATCGAGTGTCAAATACACTCAAGTCTTGTTAAACCTTTGTATGCAAAGAACACCTTCTTAATATTTATATATTGAACTACTTCAATATCCATTCTATGTACTTTGACTTAAACTTATTATGTGTTTTAATCTATCTTCATAGATCTTGACACTAAATATGTTTCAGTCCATATCCTTTCATTGAAGTTAATTCTCAATGAAACCTTTTTAATCAATTATATAATTACACTATTTATAATCAACGATATGTCAGCTACATAAAGTATTACAAATATGTCTCAGCGCTCCCACTTAATTTCTTGCAAATGCAAGCACCTTCATCGTTTCTGATGAAATCAAAACTCTTTGACTATTTCATCCGGTGAAGATTCCAACTCCGTAATACTCACTTCATCCAATTGAAGTTCGTATTCCTATCTAGTATTCTACGGACTAGCAAAACTCTTGGTTGTATCTTGTATACACCTTTAATACACACTTCTGTTAAGTAATATATTTTGCCATCCTACTAGCATATCTCATAAAAAAATATGTAGCGATTACTAGAATAATCCACATGGACTATAAGCATTGCTACGGAAGATCTAATCTTATCGTAGTCAACTCTTTGAACTTTGTCGTAAACAACTTTTCGACAAGTCGAGCTTCTTCAAGGATATTACATCCAAGTCCATCAATTTTATAGATCCTTTTACTTTCACAAAGTATTCATCTATCTTGGATTTCATGGCGTATAGCCATTATAACGGAGTCAGGGCCCATCATAACTTCTTTGTTTGTAGTTGGTTTATCATTGTTCATAAACAATCCTTTGCCCACAAATCATTTATTTGATCATAAAGTAAACCATACCTACAAGGTTCAATATGTACTTCGATTTCCATGGCTAAAACACTTTGTAGTCATGAGAGCCATGATCGTCGTGGCCGCTTCCGGAACCATTTCCGACGCTGCGCTACTCTGATCATTATGCTCAGGTTCATAAACCTTATCAAGTTCTATTGTCCTCCCACTCAAATATTTCGCTAGAAAACAATTTCTTGGAAATAAGCAAGTAACTATAACAAACACTTTTGTCTTTTTACTTCATAGTGGAAAGAATTCCCAATCAAATCTCTGGGATAACCAACAAAGACATTCATCCGATTTTGGTTGTAAACTTATTTACATATGCTATGCATATCAAAATTTAAGAAAGGACTATTAGGGTTTATACCCATGCCATAACTCGTATGGTGTCATTTCAACGGATCATGATGATGCTCTATTTAGTGTAAAAGCGGTAGTCTCTAAAGCATAATCCACAAAAAATATAATGGTGTTATTTTATCTCATCTTCAACCCAACAAGGTGGGCCGTGCGGAAGCGAAGAAGCGAGAGAGCGGGACGGGAGCGCGCCAGCGCCGGCGTACCGCCGCCGCCCGACTACCGCCGCGTTAGGGGCGGCATGAGGCGATAGCGGGCGAGAGGCGGCGCGCGGTGCGCGGGGGCGAAGAGAGGGCGGGCGATAGGGCGGGCGTTAGCCGGGCGAAAGCGGGGCGAGAGTGGGGCGGGAGTGGGTAACGGCTAGCTGAGGTGGCGCGATCTGATTCGTCCACCTCAGCTAGCCGTTGGGGTAGCCGTTGGCACTTCAAAAAATCTGAAAAAAATGTCAAAAAACCCTAAAATTTCAG
The DNA here is from genome assembly GCA_030979885.1 of Lolium multiflorum. Lineage (NCBI taxonomy): Eukaryota > Viridiplantae > Streptophyta > Magnoliopsida > Poales > Poaceae > Lolium > Lolium multiflorum. The sequence continues at coordinate 113,184,041 of CM061749.1, read as the reverse complement.
ACCAACCCCCTATAAATACCCCCATATGGTTTCACTCACTCCACACCCATTTCATCTCCTTCACTCTCTCAAACCTTCTCCACCATGGCCGGTTGGACTCCACCAGATTTGACCACGTTCACGGATCTGATAGGGTCCGACGGGTCACCAATAGGCCTAGATGATCTCTCTCCGACACATCGTCGCACCAATGTCGGTTCTTCGCCGCATCCCCGAGTTTTATACCCCTCCGGCACACCACCTCCGGGGCCATATGGGCCATACGCTCCACCTCCGGCGCCATATGGTTCATACCCTCCGCCTCCATATCCATACCCCCAACCACCTCCACATGCTCCACCTACAGGTAGCGGGAGTGGCACTGTACCTCCTTACCCGTCATATGGTTCATACCCTCCACCACCTCATCCGTATCCATACGCGCCATATGGTCCGTACCCCCCACCACCTCCTGAAGCTAGTGCTCCAAGCTTGGAGTCCGATGCCGCGGAAACATTCGTAGCACCGCGTCAACCGCGTCCAAAGAGGCTTGACTGGACAAAAGAGGAAGAGGAAAAACTGGTACTTTACTTACCCATCACATATTTATTTCGGGGTTGGTTCTTGCTTGGATTTTTCACTAACAATATCTATTTCGGGGTAGGTTAATGCTTGGCTTTTTAACTCCAAAGACTCTGTTGCCGGTAATTGCAAGTCCGGCACTAGTTTTTGGGGTTCTATAGCTGCAACCTTCAACTCTACCGCGGATCCTGCCCGTCATCGGACCTCGAAGCAGCTGAAGGATCATTGGAACTCCTACAACAAGGAGGTGTCCCTGTTCAATGCATTTACATCCAAGAATCAGTGATACGTCAGAGTGGAGCAGACGATGAGATGGTCATGAAGGCGGCAATGGCGAGGTACGCCAATGACAAAAGAGTGACTCAGCCGTTCAGACGGCACCACTGGTGGGATGCTGTAAAAAATGAAGCGAAGTGGAAAGGACAACATGGTCCTGGTAGTGGAACCGACTCCACTTCCAAGAGAAGCCGTCTAGGAACTTCTGGTGAGTACAGCTCTAGCGAGGCGACAGGCGACACGGAGGAAGAGCGTCCAACGGGCCGCGATAGGGCCAAGGCCGCGGCACGTAAGGGTAGGAGGAAGGGGAAGGAAACCTCATCAAGCAGTGAGGTAGGAAGTAAATCCTTCGCGATGAGGAACATGATGAAGGGTTTAGTGAAGGCCAAGCTATTCAAGCAATGGAACAAAATGAAAGACCGATCAACCGCCGACATGGACGAAGCAGAAAAGCGCAAACATGCGAAGGCCATCAAGATGGTGGAACAAGAGCTTGGTCTGGAAGAAGAGGAAGAAGAGAGGAGGAGCAGGAAGAAGAGGAAGAGGAGTAGAATTTTTATTTTTTATGTAATTTTTAATATTTATTATGCAATTTTATTAATTATTATGTAATCGGTAACATTTTAAGTTGAATAAAATAATTTTCTTGCATTATTTTGAATGTCTAAAATAAATCGAGTGAAATAACTTAATGTGAAAAGGAAATGGTGATGTGGAGGAGAGAGAAGTGAGAGATGGCACTATAGCCCATGCATTGGCAAGGTGGGGTGAGAGTGGGGTGAGAGTGAGAAAAAAGCTGACGTGGCGGGGCTATAGTGGTGATGCATTGGCACCAGCCTCAGGTGGAAGCTAGAGAATACTCTTTCCCCGATCTAATTTAGTCTACATCTTAGAAAAAATTAGATAAATTAGTATTGTATTCATTAGTACTACTTTGTTCAATCCAAACTACACTAAGGCTAGTCATAGTGCATAGTATCATATTGTAGTATCATGCATATGTTACTTGCCTATAATACTATCACTATAGTGGGTGGTATTATAGAGTAGTATCATAATCTTCTAAATTTATTATTTTGTAGAATCCCAATATAAAATATGTGTACAAGAACTATTTAGCATTAGCTTTTCTCGTAACGTGCGCTATGATACCGTATCCACCTATGTTACTCTAATCTTATCTCTCCTCATTAATTAGATGCCACATCAGCATTTTTGTGGGCTTAAAATGCATGATACTAGGCTAGCCATAGTGCTAGTATCATAGCTAATATCATGCATATTGGTCCCACAAAAATACGGATGTGGTAGCTAATTAAGGACGAGAGAAGATTAGAGTCACATCGGTAGATACCGTATCATAGCGGAAACAACGAGAAAAATTATTGCTAAACAAATCTTATACACAAATTTGCATTAAGATTCTAAAAAACAATAAATATAACATGACTATGATAGTACTCCATAACATTACCCACTATAGAGATAGTATCATAGAGAAGTATTATATGCATGATACTACTACATGATACTTACCACTATGATCGTATCAATATCCAATAGAGTGAGTATATTATATATGCAACGGCCGGCGGACTGAGGCCTAAGGATATCTCAGTCCACCAAAACCTAGGCAGGCCCTTCCAAAAACTATTAGGGAAATAATGGAATTTTTTAGTGAGAATTGAATGGATAGAGTATTTAAAAGAAAATTGTATAGTGTAAAAATAAACTAAGAATTTTAAAATTCAAATTAATGCCGTACCCTTCAATCAAACTTAGAATAGTTCTTGCACATCCTAAAAGTAAGTTTGACGAGAAATGATATATCATTTACCTCAAAAAAAAAAAGTTTGACGAGAAATGATAAATCGGCGGAAGCAGAGCAGACAAACACCCCCGTCAGCGTCAAGTAGCCTTTGGGTCTACCCTGTCGTCGAGTCAAACCAAGCCCGCTCCTCCACGATACCACCGCGCACGCCGCCGACGCACCCTGCTCCCGCCCGCACGGCGCGTGCATGGGCGACCCGGCGCCGCCGGCGTGGATGGCGGTCGCGGCCCGCAAGTGGCTCGAGGACGCCGGCGCCATCGGAAAGGACGCCGCAGGCGGCGGCGACGGCCGCAGGGCGTTCAACGCGCTGCCTCTGTCCGGCGTGCGCGTGGCCCTCGCCGAGCGCGGCCGCGCCCTCTGCTCGCTCCGCGTGCCCGCCCACCTCACCGTGCGCACGCCCTCACCTGTCTCTGAATCGATTTCCTCTTGCTGGGTTCCAATTGATTCTACTTTGCGTGTGTGCAGGATGCGGAGGGGAATTGGCACGCGGGGGCGATCGCTGCGGCGATGGACGACGTCTGCGCGGCGGCGATCATGTCGGTGGAGGGCATCATCAAGGTCTCCGTTCACTACGACATCTCCTACTTCGCACCGGCCAAGCACCATGTGCGTTCTCTCGCCCTGTTCCTCCTCCAAAGGCAACAAAAACAAATCGTTTGTATATTTGGGTAAAAATGTATTCTTGCGATCGTTATGTTGATAGCAACTACCAATTTCATCTAGCAATTTCACATGTCTAATCATTCAGTTCTGACCTCCGAAAGAGCCCGTCAAAATCAGCATATTATCACTTTCTAGTACTGACAGCCTAGATTATTAGCAGGAACGCTGGATTAGTTTGGTCTTTCCAGGAAAGCTGCTTTTTGGGCCAAAAGAATCGTGTTAATTATTCCTTCTGAAGTCTGAACGTGTGCTTTGTGAAGTCGTAGTAGAGTATCCATCCATAGATGCTTTTCTTGAGAGCATTCAACAATTTCATATTCTTTACAATCTCTTCTTTGAATAGTTAGGCTTAGGCCACAGACAATGCAATGGTGGTTTCTCCACTAAGACTTGCACAGTTTTGTTTCCTCTTCTGTCGTTTATGCAACAGATACTTTGCACACTGAGCTTTAAGGGCACATTCTCATCACGGTCCATACAAAGTATTAGTTCCACATGCCAGCATTCGAATTCAGACATTATTCAGTTTCCATCAAGTCCCATTTTCTGAAGTTGCCGAAATTCAGGGTTTTTTTGACGGTTAAGTGGCAGTAGCTCTGCCTTTGCATTATATAGAAGAAGCAGTTAAAAAAAAATCCAGAAATTCAGGTTTTAGCTGCTTTCTTTTTCGTTCTCGCGCATACAAGTGTTTTTTACAAAGCTGAAGTGAAAACTTGCTGAAATGTTTTTAGGACGAAGTGGAGATGGATGGGAGGGTGGTGGACCGGAAAGGGAGGATGACGGCGGTGACGACCGAGGTTCGTAAGAAGGAGACTGGCGAGCTAGTGGCGATTGGACGGCAGTGGATGACCACTTCCCGACCAAAGGGGTCTCAAGGAAGCAAGCTATGATAAGCTTGTTGTGCTGTATTCAGGGGCATTCATAACTGGTCTCTTTACACCGTCCTAAATCGGCTAGAACTTCGTAAGTCATTTTTTTTTTCAAAACTAACTAATTACCTACATTGGTCATTAATTCATTCTGGTAGCGCTTGTTGTATGTTTTGAATATGCTGATTTTGACGGGCTCTTTCACAACCTTTGATGAACACCCTTAGCCGTGTTCAATTCCTCGAGTGATCATCATTAGCTCAATTCACATAATTTATCACCATGAAACACAATTAGTTTACTATAACTAAAGTTTGAGCTTTACAATTGTTAAATGTATATCTCGCAAACAAATTTCAAAGCATATTTAAACTGTAGAATTTTTTGTATGCGTGAACTTTGTAATACACATTGTATGGTGCAATTGAGCTGAATGAAATTAGGGCCTCCGGTGCCTCTCTATCTCAGTTCAGAAAATATTACAACCCTCCCTAAACAAAAGTGACTAATGGTTTCAGGTGTCGCTGGTACCCGATAACAGGCTGAAAACACTGACGTAACAGAGGTCTTCTTCTAACGATAGGTTATATACCGAGTACCCGTGGTTCTACACTGGGCAAACCTCCAAACAGTCGGCATCAGCGGTTTCTCTAGCGGTGACCGTCCATCGACGGAGGAGAAGGCAAGGTAGGCCGCCATGTCCATTTCATACCCAAGCAAGTTCTTCCACGAGTCACCGTCATCAGCGAGCTTGTTGGCGACTTCGTCGTGGAGGTTCAACACGAAGGTGCCCCTGTGTCCGCTAGGTATTCCCATGGTGAACAGGACGAGACCGCTTTTCTCGCCAAACCACCGCAGCTTGATCGCGGTGTTACCGTGTGACATCTTCATCTCGGGCATCCGCAAGTTTTTCTCGTCACGACAGATCCCTTTGGTGCCAGTGCGAATGTTGTCTTCCTCGTCAAATTCCAATTAGGAGAAGTTGGCCATCATAATCTTCTCTTCCATCCTACGAACCCCAGTGTACATGAAGAAGAGCCTGTTGTCCGGCGAGATGCCCAAGAGCCGCTTTTCTGGCCACCAATGAGGTGTGTCATACGGCACCAAGTGCACGGCGCTATGCTGGTCGATCTGATCGAGGCGTGCCCCGAGCACCCCAAGGTCCAGTGCCCAGAAGGCCACTCCGCGGTTCTAACGGAACCGGTAACTACCGGATACATATCCACCGCTGGCCTCTTTGTGATTCGTGCTAGATTCCCTTTCTATATCTAGTGTATCATCTCCATATAATATATCTACAGATTTTTTTTAAAAAATTGATAAAATTTTGTATTTTCTTTATATAAGACGTGATTCGTGATACTTTAAACAAAGGGTTAATTATTGGTTTGCCACTACAGCCCGCGCAACACTCAGTTTTGCCACTAGAGCAGAATGGTGCTCAGTTTTGCCACCGCTTCTAGCGCAGCTGCTCTGTCGAGGCCAAACGGCCAGGCTTCAAACGTTTCCGTCTCTTGCCGTTACTGAAAGTGGGGCCGGATCTTACAGGTAGGACCGTGCAATGACAAATTGGTGAAGAACGAACTACCCCTGCTCCCGCCACACAGCCACACACCGATTCGCTGCACCCACCACCACCCGCGCCCCTGTCGGCACCACCTGTGCCGCCACCACCTGCGACGCCACCACCTGCGCCGCCGCGCTGCCGTCCCACGTGGACACCTGCTCCACCTCCACCGCCTCCAGCAGCACCTGCTCTGCCCCACCGTCTTGCGACGTAGTCGCTCGTTCCACCACTGCGCCCTCCACCCGCTCGACGAAATGGCTAGTGGCGGCGATGACCTTGGCGAGGCAGGCACCGGGCCGGAGACCCGCCGCGTCCACGACTGGGTTCCCGAGGGGTAAGCCTTGTTCCTATTGAGCTTTCTTGTGCAGTGCAATAGTCGATTTGACATGGAGTGCTCATTGCGTTTGATTTTGCTTTTGGTGTGCTCATTGCCTCTCTGTTTTTGGTTGATTAGGATGGAATTGCGGTTTGCTTTCTTGGTGAACATTAGAAGGGAGCGATTCATTGTGGATGCAAAGGATCAAAAGAAATTCCAAGGAGGGTTTGATTATCGGTTGCCAATGGATTGTAATTGGAGTTTTAGACAATTTGGGGAGGTAATTTGCGGCCCATATCCTTGGGGTATGCATGATGAAGTGGAATTCAAATACTACGATGGGGGAAGTGATTGGGTGAAAGTTAGTAATGATGAAGAGCTCGCTACCATGTTTGCTAAGCATAAGGAGAAAGAGCAATTTCATGTGAGGCTGCAAAATGATGTGGTTGTGCCGGCAGTTGGACCTTCTCGGACAGATTCATGTCGTCGTAATGGCAGCTCTAGCCAGAACAGTTCAGTTAGGGGAGCTTCAGTTAGTGCACGGCGACGTGGTGGCTCGTCAAACATGGGCACCGGCAGTAGGGTCCCAAGAGAAGTGGAGCCTGAATACATCGATGATGAAGAGAGGCTATATTCTGATGTTGTGCAGAATTTACGACGGCCATGTCGGGCTGAAAACCGAGATGAGTGTGACAATGAGGCTTTTGTGATTGATGATGAGGAGGTTGAGGACGAAGACCTTCCAGCTATTGAATGGGACCCTGCAAACCCTCAGATGGAAGAAGGTACCATCTTTGCATCCATGAGTGAGTGTAGAAATGCACTTGTGACATACTGCATCAAGGCAGAGCGTACATTTGAAGTTGACAAGAGCGACAGAGTACGTTACAGAGTGCACTGTCCGACTGAAGATTGTCCATGGAGGATGCACGCGTCTAAAATGCGAAATAGCACGAATGTTCAAGTCAAAGTGAACCCTTTTAGGCACACATGCCTGGAATCAACCCTGAGGAAGGAAACAATCAGTAGAGCCAAGTCAAGATGGGTGGCTGAAGAAGTAAAACGGTGGGTGACAGAAGACCATCAAGTGGGTACAAAGGAGTTGCAGAAGAAGCTCAAAGAAAAGTTCAAGATAGAGGTACCATACATGAGGGTTTTCAATGGAAAACAACATGCTATGGATTCTATTTATGGTAATTGGCAGGAAAGTTTTAAACTGTTGTATTCATTTAAGGGTGAAGTGGAGAAGACCAGCCCAGGTAGTATTGTAGATATTGACCACCACACCGTGGAGTACACATTGAGGGGAATGACAATGACCAAAGAATGCTTTAGAAGGGTTTTTGTCTGCTTTGAGGCTTGTCGCCGGGGTTTTTTGGAAGGCTGCAGGCCCTATTTGGCTATTGATGCTACTTTTCTCACATGGAGGTTTAAAGGACAGTTAGTAGCAGCTTGTGCAGTTGATGGACACAATTTTGTATTTCCAGTTGCTTATGGCGTGATAGAGGCAGAGTCTGAGGAGAGCTGGACTTGGTTTTTGCAGAATCTGCGCCGGGCTATTGCACATCCCAATGGGTTGGTAATTCATACAGATGCTTGCAAGGGTTTAGAAGTAGCCGTGGACAATGTGTTCCCTGGAGTAGAGCATAGGGAATGCATGCGTCACCTTGCTGCAAATTTTGGGAAGAAATTCAAAGGAAAGGTGTATGCCGACAATTTATGGCCAGCATCTTTGACTTGCAGTGTGAAGAAGCACAACTATCACATGAGGCAGTTATACAAAAATGACAAAGTGAAGGAATACTTGGAAACACACCACTCCAAGTTATGGGCCAGAAGCCAATTCAGTGAAGTGAGCAAAGTTGACTATGTGCATAATAATCTTGCAGAGTCTTTCAACTCAACGATCCGAAAACTAAAGGGTCTTTATTTGGCGGATTTGCTTGACAAGATAAGGGTAGAATACGTGCAGAAATTTCTTGTTCGTGCAGGAATAGCCGAGGCAAAATTCATGGGACACATTATAATCCCTTCCGTGATGAATGAATTGAAGCAGAAAACAAGAGGCTTGGAAATGGACATGACTCGTTGCTCAGCTACGACGGCAGAGGTATCATTTTTGGATAAAGAGAAGAGGGAATGGAGATATCCAGTGGATTTAGAAGCTAGAACTTGCAGTTGTAGGCAATGGCAGATAACTGGGTTGCCATGCATTCATGCCTTGTTTTTCATCACTACTCTGTCAGGTCAAGCAGGTAACATACAACAGTATGTGCATGATTACTACTCTGTTGCAAAGTTCAAAGCCACATATGCACATGCCTTACCTGCTTTGGAGGGAAAACAACAATGGGATCCAGTGGACCCTGGTTTTAAGCTTTGCCCTCCAGTTCTGAAGAGAGCAGCAGGTAGACCGAGGAAAAGTAGAATAAGACCTCGCAGCGAAGGAGCTGGACTTGGACCGAGGAGACGTAAGTGCACAAGGTGTGGTGGGTCTGGTCATTTCGCTAAGTACTGTGATAACGCAGTAGATCCAGCGTTCGGAGAGTGTTTTGATGTTTCAAATGATGAGCAAAATGATGATCAAAATGAGGATCCAGTGGAGGCTACAAGTGATGATCAAAATGATGATCCAATTGATGAGCCACAAAATGATCAAAATGATGATCCAATTGATGATCCGATTGATGAGCCAGAAAATGATCAAAATGATGATCCAATTGATGATGAAAATTATGATCCAATTGAGGAGAAAATTGAGGCTCCAAATGTTGGTGTCCAACCTTCTGTGGTTGTGAGTTCTACTTGGTATGTAAATCTTGTCAATACTAGTGTACATTTATCACTTGACACAATCTTACCGCCCTTTGTTTTGTACAGCTCTGTTGTAGGTTCGAACAAGAAGCGCAAGGACCAAGAAGAACGCAGCCGATGGGGAGTGATGAACCACAAGTGGGGATCAAACAGTCTTCGAGGGAAGTAAAACCCAAATTTATTGATTCGACACAAGGGGAGGTAAATAATACTTATAAGCCTTAACATGAGTTGTCGGTTAATTGCACCTGGAAAAGCACTAGTAACGGGGTGATGTGAAAGCAGCAGTAATATGAGAGCGGTAGTAACAGTAACACAACAGCAGAGCAGTAATATGAGAGCAATGGCACCAGAAAATAGTTGATACTACTTCCAATGACATGTAGAACGAGTATATGATGATGAGAGATGGACCGGGGTTCTCAGCTATCTACACTAGTGGTAACTCTCCAATAACAAGTGTTGGGTGAACAAATTACAGTTGGGCAATTGATAGATTGAAATAGCATTAAGACAGAATATCAAGATTATTAATCATGTAGGCATGTTTTCCATATATAGTCATACGTGCTCGCAATGAGAAACTTGTACAACATCTTTTGTCCTACCAGCCGGTGGCAGCCGGGCCTCTAGGGAAACTATTGGAAATTAAGGTACTCCTTTTAATAGAGCACCGGAGCAAAGCATTAACACTTGGTGAAAACATGTGATCCTCATATCTAAGCCTTCCCCTCCAGTTGTCCCAATTTCTGTCACTTTGGGGCCTTTGGTTCCGGACATAGACATGTGCATACAACTTGTAGATACAATCTAAGCAATAAGTATAGAGCTTAAATCTAAGATCATGCCACTCGGGCCCTAGTGACAAGCATTAAACACAACAAGATTGCAGCAACAATAACTTCACAAACTTTATAGATAGACTAATCATAATGTAACAATCCATCGGATTCCAACAAACACAACACCGATTACATCAGATGAATCTCAATCATGTAAGGCAGCTCATGAGATCATTGTATTGAAGTACATGGGGGAGAGAATACCAACTAGCTACAGCTAGAACCCGTAGTCCATGGGGGAACTACTCACGGAGCATGATGGAGGCGGTGGCGTCGATGGAGATGGCTTTCGGGGCACTTCCCCGTCCCGGCGGGTGCCGGAACAAAACCCCCCGACGGGCTTTGGTTAAGCAACACGAAGAGCCGGGAAGCCGCTTAGTGGATCCCTGGCACCTCGCGTCGTCCCGCAAATCTTCGCGCGCGGCGGTTGCACTGTGCCTGACCTGGTCGGGGAAGGTGTTAGTGCTTCGATTGTTCCTGCATGGTAGACACGTGCACATTAAATACGAGCCTTATCGGCTCTCAGGTTTCCCTGTGGATCGGCTCAAAGAGCCGATCGCCCCATGGTCCTTGATGGATTAGCAATGGCATGGGGATCCTGCTTGATCAGGACAAAGCTAAAACGATCCACGACAGTTTGGGGTTTTCACCGCATAATCGGAACGTCCTACGTGCGATCGGGCCTAGCAGCTACGAGAGACGATGCAAACTACCCCTACGAAAGGCCTAAAAACCAACATAACGTTGATCCCCGGAACATCCCTCGCAGGGACGGTAAACAGCATCTAACGCACCACCGGATCCTCCGACCCCAGCATAAGGCCTAACTATGCAGATATTAAACTAATCCCTGACGATGCAGGGAGCAACTATAACGGATCGGATCTACTAAGCATGATCAAGCAAGATGCTGCCCTTACGTCTAGATCGACGTAAGGGCAGCAAGGTGTCTAGGGACGGCATTGCCACGCAGATATGCACGTGAAAGCACCAATGCAAGCCCCTAAACACCTAAGGATAAATAGTACCGCTCGCCATCAACAAGGCTTCAGCACGAGCAGTACAAGGATAACGAATAAACTTACGCTGCCTAGATCGCTAGATGCGATCTAGGCAGCATGGTGCTTATCCGGGAGAAACCCTCGAAGAGAAGGGGTGGCGATGCGCCGTATTTTGTGTTTGTTTGAACGATGATTGTCCTCCTTTTCCGATAACCCTAGATACATATTTATAGTCCAAGGGAATTTCTAATTGAGGCGTGAACCTAACCGTGCACGGGCCGGACTCTATCTAAATTACAATACGATCTAATATGTTACAGATACATGGGCAATTAAGCCCGAACTCTCAGCGCAATGCCGCTTCAAAGATGCTTCATGTGTACGTCCTTCAAGCCCATCTTCACTTGCGGCCCATCTCCTGATTTGGCCAGAATCGGGTGGTAACACATGCCCCCTGGTTTTGGTAATGATAATTGCAAAACCATCTGTCTCCTTTGAAGGGTCATGTCGTGGCGAAGCAATCGCAGTTTCCTTCATGATAACGTCTTGCCTCCTCGCCTTCTCTGCACGACTTGACGGTTCTGGCACCACGTCCTCGAACTGCTTAAGCATTTAAACCATATATTCCCCCTTTTATTCGGCCACTTCCTGTAGTTCTCTTCTTCATCCTCCTTGCACTAGCACTTCCAAAGAAAAAACCCTCCTGCGCCACCATGTCTTCCTCCTCGTCGGATCTTTCTGCTCAGTCCTCCCCCTTCCGCGAGCCGACGCCGGAGTGGAACCGGAGGAAGCCCATGCGGCCAACATCCGCCGCGCCATCGAGGCCGGGGATGAGCCAAGCCATGACTTCTCTACCTGGTCAGAGGACGACCAGTCCTTGACCGATGGGGAGAGCGACCTCCGCTTCCTCGCCAATGAGGAAGCGGTGGAGGAAAGCGACGACGACCACCTTCCCTGGGACGGGACCCCCTCCTCCGGGGAGGAGGAGAAGGAGGAGGAGGAAGAGGATGACAGCTCTTCCGACGGCCGCCGGCCAGCGCCACTGCCCCTGGCCCGAATCTCAGCGATTTCGACAGCGACCGCCGATGAAGAAGACGAAGACAACGAAGGTCCTGCCGGCGGTCGCTACAGCAGCGACGATGAGCCGGCTGGGAGCAGCGCGACGACGGCGATGATGGCGATGACGACGAGGGCAGCAACGGCCCCTAGATAGGATCTTAGCCTAGGGCCAGCAGTAGTAGACGGGGCAATGTATCCCCTAGGATCTCCTTTTGAGAGCAATCAGCTCTTTATGTAAGAACTCTAGTTTATCAATGAAGAATTTCCCCAACTCGATTTTGTCGACCTTCTTCATGGTAATTTAGCCGATTGCCCTTCATACGAGCCTGCCGACTGCCAATCTGGTCGGTGCTTAAGGAGCCGATGGCAATGCATCGGACTCTCATGGCAAATTCGAGGTAGATCCATCCGGACCTCCACCTCCCGGACGAGCCACAATCGTGCAAATCCCAGATCCTGGAAATGCAGATCCAACTGAACGGAATGTTGGACTTTAGCGGCATCCTCGTCTTCCGGATCCTCTTTGCCTTCAGGAGGTCTTAGGACCGTCGTTAGAACAACTCCGATACTGAAGCTAATACTTTTGCGGAACAGGCATTATTCGCCCACAACTGTCCTTGTAATGCTTCATCTCTTTGTAGTCACACCTGGTCCAGAGCCCGTCAGCGATCGTTGCTTCCTCCCATTACCTCCAGCCATTCCCTTCTGCAATAATTCACCCTCTCTCGACGAGTTGTGATGCAGAGCAAGCCGATTTCAACCAAATCGGCTCCATAGAACAAGGAACTTTAAGGGCGAGCTGCCCCCCGAGCCTTAGTCCAGATGGCGATAAAAGTAGACCATCCGATTGGGCCACCATCGGCTCCCCAACTGTAGCGCTGTGTTAGCTGAACTCCACAAAAGGCGAGAACGCTTACGCTCGAAGAGCCAGCACCTGGCAGATCTTGGAAAGGTCAGCATCTCCCTTGAATCAAGAAACCTCAATGTAGTGGCCTTTCAGCCCCTCCCAGCTCCATTCATGCACCTTGCTGTTTTGATTGGTTCATCATCTTGGGCAAACTGATGCAGCTTCTGGTGCGAATGGTTCGGCTCTAGGAGATCATCGGATGATCATCGGTTGTTCTCATGACCCTAACCTGATCCGTAGGCTTGCGCAAACACTGCCGATTTGGTGATGGCTGCTCCATAAGACTTCTGCTTGTAACCACCGTATCCCTTGAGTCGACGGCCAAGCGTCGGCTTTGCCCCATGAGACCTCAAACAAGATCATGACTCTTACCAGCCAACCCAGCGGGCTGGCCATCTGGTTCCGGGCAGGTGCCTACAATAGAGCCCTGTGCGTGTCACTCAAATGACTTGTATGTGGAAACTGATATTTTTGGCGACATCAGCACCGTTCCTCAGACAAGCTGTGATGCAGGGCCAGCCGATTCCGAAAAAATCGGCTTCCTATAGCGAAGGATCCCATTTTGGTTGCAACATGCCGTAGCCGATCGCTTCATCATCAACTGCCCTCCTGGTCTCAGAAGAGACATGCTCCTTCGTGGGCTCGCCCTTAACCTGAACTGCGTGTTTGTGCTGCTCCTGCTATTGATCAGGGCCGCGACCCGATATTGCCAACACAATGATCCGCTTGGGGGTTTGCTAACGGAGCCATCAACAATTCTACTGAGGAGAGCCGCCGGCATGTTTGCCCTTCAGTGGAGCCTCGCTGCCTGATGACTGCTCCATTAGGCTCCTGCGTGTGACGGTCGCATCCCTTAAGTCGATGGCCGTGCATCGGCTGTGCTCAAAAATTTCGATGTTTTCGATTTTTTGTGGCCGATTTGTTTATGTATCGGCCCCCATACTTGAGCTGCTCTGCTGGAAATTTGACATCCGTTCCCAGCTCCGTATCCTCGTATCTCATCCATCTATGTGCCCCCCGAGCCGATTCTGTCAAGTAATTGATGGCATCGGCTCTTCAGGCATCTGTTGGATCAATGCTGAACACAGACAAAAGAATGTTGAGGATAGTTTCGGCCGATTACCGGAATCGGCCTCCTTCTTTGTTGCAATGCTTGACGATGGTTTGCAACTTCTTGGATTTCCACTGTAGCTACGTGGCATGTTGGAGATAAGATCCTTTATTTTTCATTTTTTGAGGGCCGATCTCAGGGACCGGCCTTGCCACGTATGTCCAATGTCTTGGACTTGTTACTCCGTTAGGCCGGTGGATAAAACCAGCCTTACCCCATTTTTCGAGGCTTCGATGCGTTCACAACCCTCTAAACTGATTCCAGAGAGCGGCTCTTGGTCATCTGCTTCCCACACGCTCATGGCAGCTAATGATATTTCGATTGAGTCATCCGCCTGAACGACTTCCACTTCATCTCCATCCCATTGTATGATGCATTGGTGCATTGTAGACGGGATACAACAGTTAGCATGAATCCAGTCCCTTCCCAATAGGACGGCATAATTGCTTTTGCTGTCAACGATGAAGAACGCGGTAGGTATGGTTTTCCGGCCTACAGTAAGCTCTACATTCAGAACACCTTTTGCTTCTGACGCCTGGCCGTTGAAGTCGCTTAATGTGATGTTGGTCTTGATCAGATCGTCGCTGGAATGCCCCAAACGACGTAGCATGGAATACGGCATTATGTTGACTGCCGCTCCGGTATCAACCAACATCTTGCTGATAGGCTGCCCATTGATGTAACCCTTCAAGTATAGGGCTTTCAGATGCCTGTAGCTTCTATCTTGTGGCTTTTCAAAAATAACTGGTCGTGGACCGCAGTCGAATTGAGCCACTGAAACCTCCTCGTCGCTTGGAGCGCGAAACTCTGACGGGAGTATGAATACCATGTTTGTATCAGCCGATGTCTCTGCATCGGCATCAGCCGATGCCTGTGCATCGGCTTTCGCCTGTTTTGGGCGCCATACTTTCTTTGGCGGGCGCGCCTTTGTCTCCACTATTTGCTGGATTTTCGCGGCCAGATCGGGCCGCGCTCTTCTCAACGTGTACAGGTACTGTGCCTCGGCTTCTTCCAAGTTTCGCAGCCGCTGCACCCGGCGCTTCTGAGAATGGCTGAGTCCATCAGGGCACCACCTTGGTCGGTGATACCTATCTTCTTCATCTGACTCCTCGAAGTCTTCTTCTTGAGATGACTCAGCTCGTTTGTTCTGTGGTGGGAGGGGTCCCAGACGCTCGAACACTGAAACTTCGTTTGTCCTTTTCCTTCGCTGCGTGCATTCTGGGCAGTTCTCGATTGTTGGCAATCGGCTCATCCCTGAGTCCCAGCAGTGTTTGAAGAATAGGGGGTGTATCGCAGTATCTTCGATAAGTAAGAATGTCGATCCCAACGAGGAGCAGAAGGTGTTGGCAGCAGTTTCGATGGAGGATTCACTGTAAATGCTCACAGACAAGTATTCAGGGGGTTTTGATATTGCAGATAAATAAAGTACAAGTAAATAAAATGCGAGAGAAATAATTGCAGCGAGTGGCCCAATCCTTTTTAGCACAAAGGACAAGCCGGTTTGTTTACTTATAATGACCAAACGTTCTTGAGGACACACGGGGATTTTAGTCTAGTGCTTTCGCTACAGCTGATTAATCTTCATTGTTTTGATAAGTGTTGTGTGGGTGAACCTATGCTAATGCACCGCCCTTCCTAGGACTAATACATACTTGTGATTATACCCCTTGCAAGCATCCGCAACTACAAGAAAGTAATTAAGATAAATCTAACCACAGCCTTAAACTCGAGATCCTGCGATCCCTCCTGCATCGATATACTAACGGGGGCTTAGGTCACTCCTCAAGAACCCGCAATTAGCAACCGAATACAAGATGCACTCCCTAGGCCCATAAATGGTGAAGTGTCGTGTAGTCGACGTTCACACGACACCACTAGAAGAATGACACCACAACTTAAATATCATAACATTGAATATTACTCAACCATAATTCACTACTAGCATTTAGACTTCACCCATGTCCTCAAGAACTAAACGAACTACTCACGAGACATCATATGGAATACAATCAGAGGTGATATGATGATGAATAACAATCTGAACATAAACCTTGGTTCAATGGTTTCACTCAATAGCATCTACAACAAGCATAGAATAACACCGGGAGAGTTTCCCCTATCAAACAATCAAGATTTAACCCGAATTGCTACAGCGGTGACGAGGTGCAGCGGTGGTGATGGCGGTGTAGATGGTGGAGATGATGATGATGATGATGGAGATGATGTCCCGCTCGATGACGATGGCGATGGCGTCGATTTCCCCCTCCGGGAGGGAATTTCCCCGGCGGATTCCTGCCCGCCGGAGAGCTCTTTTCTCTCTGGTGTTCTCCGCCCCGCGAGGCGGCTGTAACCCTTCGTGAGGATCCCTCGTGGCTTAGGTTTTCGGGACGAAGGAGTACGCGAAGAAAAGGAGGCGAAAAGGGTCGTGGGCCCCCCAGCATAGGGTGGCGCGGCCGGGCCTGGGCCGCGCCGCCCTATGGTCTGGGCCCACAGTGGCCCCTCTCTTCTTCCCCTTCGGCTCCCTCCGTCATCTGGAAAAATAGGAATTTTCGTGAAATTCCCTTCCACAGTTGATCTTCCGAAATATTGCGTTCGACGGTGCTTTTTCCAGCAGAATCCTGGCTCCGGTGCTTGATCCTCCAATGATGATGAAACATGCAAAATAGGTGAAATAACATAAGTATTGTATCCCAATATGAAATATATCAATGAATAACAAAAATGATACAAAATAGTGATGCAAATTGGACGTATCAACTCCCCCAAGCTTAGACCTCGCTTGTCCCCAAGCGAAACTGAGCTCGAAAAACAAGACCACATGTTTATGGAGTGAAGAGTCGATAAATAAAATACGGACAAGAAGCATCATATTCATTCACATAAGACATTCTAGTAAACAACTTCCTCATATAACTCATCTTGAAATAAGTAAAGAGAAATCACAAGTAAAGGTGCATAAGAAATCATAATTGGTGATGGCAAACTTTGTTCTTGGTCAGAGAACTACTAACGGATTGTACTTCTAAGCAAAGCTTTCATATTAGATTTTATAGCTGAGCCTTCATATTTAAGCATAACAATCTCTTCATAATCATTGATAACTTCAAAGTCATATTCATTCAGATAAAATTGGTACTAAACAAGAAAGTATAAAAGACATGATTAACTGGATCACAGCATAAATGATTGGTTCACAACAACTCAATTGCTTGCTTGAGATAGAGGGAAATAGGTTTACTGACTCAACATAAAAGTAAAAGAAGGCCCTTCGCAGAGGGAAGCAGGGATTAAATCATGTGCTAGAGCTTTTCAAGTTTTGAAATCATATAAAGAGCATAAAAGTAATATTTTTAGAGGTGTTTGTTGTTGTCAACGAATGGTAGCGGGCACTCTAACCCCCTTGCCAAACGAACCTTCAAAGAGCGGCTCCCATGAGGGACGGCATCTCTACCAGCAAGGTAGATCATCCCCCTTCTCTTTTGTTTACACATGTATTTTAGTTTTATTAAGGATGACACTCCCCCCAACCTTGGCTTTCTCAATCCATGGCTAACCGAATCCTCGGGTGCCTTCCAACATTCACATACCATGGAGGAGTGTCTATTGCAAAATTAAGTTGCTTACTGATGAATCAGAGCAAAGCATGTGAAGAGAATTATTAATGAAGGTTATTAATTGAGGCTGGGAACCTCATTGCCAGCTCTTATTGCAAAGTTATTGGATAAGCGGATGTGCCGCTAGTCCATTGGTGAAAGTCCGCCCAACAAGATTGAAAGATAAAACACCACATACTTCCTCATGAGCTATAAAACATTGACACAAATAAGGAGTAGTATAGTTTGAATAATTTAAAGGTAGCACATGAAGTATTTACTTGGAATGGCAGAAAATACCATGTAGTAGGTAGGTATGGTGGACACAAATGGCATAGGTTTGGTCTAAGGTTATGGATGTATGAGAAGCATTCCCTCTCGATACAGGTCTTTGGCTAGCAAGGTTTGATAGCAAGCATAAAGGTTGAGGGAAACAAACAAATATACATATGATAGAAACAATCATGCATCTTTCTCATAAGCACAAGCAATTTTAACTTTAGAATACTAAGCATAGAGATAATAGAATAATGTATCTAAGTGTATTTCTCTCTTCTAATTAAACATCAGGATGTTGTTGCTATTGACCAATGCTAAGTTTGCCAAAACCAAATAGATTTACTCGATGCTCCCAAAGTGATATCAATACTCATGTCAAGAGTAATCATATAATGGAGATTGCAAACTAAAATAAGGTGTGCAAAAAGTAAATGATAAGACTTCTCATTAATATTCCATAACGATAACTCACACCAACGGATACATAGATAACTAACTAAGAGAGATACTTCCACATTGCATACTATTCTATATGATAACTTCCCTACTCATGATATGACACTACTTGATAGTAAAAGATAAAGATGGTGATGATGTGATACCGCGGCACTCCCCCAAGCTTGGAACAAACCAAGGGGATGCCAATACCGATGATGAATTACTCCTTCGGCGATGATGGTGAATCTTTGTCGTCATCAGACTTCCATGGAAGAGGCCCTCCATCAACAAAAGACATCTTGGTTTCCGGAAACCTGAAACTAGCAGCATGACTTATGCGCTTAAACCTGTTTTCATACTCACAGTTCTGATTATGGACATCATAGAGTTGAGCTTGGAGTTTGTTGGTGGTGTCGTGAAGTGAGAAGATATCGTCCCACAGCTTCGCAGTCTCCTTCTTGTGTCCATCAATGAGTTCAGACACAATCTTGTGAAAGATATCCACTTCACGCTCAGCCATCTTCTTGTAGTTGAAAACCTCTTGTTCCAGCTTCTCCATCCTGTCTTCCAAGCTCCCTTCTCCCTTAGGACCCTGGACATCTTTGATCTGCAACTCTCCATCCACGAGCTGCAACTCTTTGGGGTGCATCTTCAGCTCGTTCATGTACGGGTTGACGACGTCCTCAAAGAAGCTGTCCTTCTGAGTTCCCGACGAAGACATGATGGATCTAGATCCGAAGCAGATCCTGGCAGAAAACAGCTCGAAACAAAACACGACGAGAAAACGATATTACGGACCTCCAGGGGTCCGGGGGATTATATAGCAAATATTTTTACGACAAAAGGAAGATTCCAGTCGAAAACGAGTCGGAAAGGGGCAACGAGGCGGCCAGACCATAGGTCGGCGCGGCCAGGGTGGGGCCCGCGCCGGCCTATGGTGGCACGCCCTCGCGCGTCTTTTCCACTCCGTTTCGATTCCGTAATTTTTCATATTTTCCAAAAACAGCAGAAATAATGTTCGGAAAGGTAAACGCGGACTTTTTATTACCTATACTGTTACCTATTCAAAGTCCAGTTCTGGCGGACTGTCAATTTGTCCTTTGATGAAGGCCTCCGGTGTTTCCACTTGAATAATATCAACATCAACATTATAAGAATCGCCCGAGATATAATGCTTGAGTCTTTGTCCATTCACCACTTGTGTGGCATTGCCTTGGAGAGAGCTAATTTTAATTGCTCCTGAACGATACACCTCCTCAACAACATATGGTCCTTCCCACTTCGAGAGTAATTTCCCTGCAAAGAATCTGAGACGAGACCGATACAATAGAACTTGATCTCCAACATTAAATTCTCTTTTGATGATCCTTCTATCATGCCATTTCTTAACTTTTTCTTTAAAGAGTTTAGCATTTTCATAAGCTTCACTTCTCCATTCATCTAGAGAACTTAATTGCAACAACCTCTTATTACCGGCCAATTTAGGATCTTTATTTAGTTCTCTAACAGCCCAATAAGCTTTGTGCTCTAGTTCTAGAGGTAAATGACAAGCTTTTCCATAAACCATTTTATAAGGTGACATTCCCATAGGATTTTTATAAGCAGTTCTATAAGCCCATAACGCTTCTTTCAATTTGCTAGGCCAATTCTTTCTAGATTTATTAACAGTTTTACCTAAGATAGCTTTAATCTCTCTATTTGATAATTCTACTTGACCGCTAGTTTGAGGGTGATAAGCAGAAGCAATTCTATGATTAATACCATACTTAGCAAGAGTTTTTCTAAAACCTCCATGAATAAAATGAGAACCTCCATCAGTCATAATATATCTAGGTACTCCAAATCTAGGAAATATAATATCTACAAGCATTTTTATAGAGGTCTCACCATCAGCACTTTTTGTAGGTATAGCTTCTACCCATTTAGTAACATAATCAACAGCGACAAGTATATGAGTGTTACCGTCTGAAGAAGGGAAAGGTCCCATGAAGTCGAATCCCCAACAATCGAATGGTTCAATAACAAGAGTATAATTCATAGGCATCTCATTGCGTCTAGAGATATTACCAACTCTTTGACATTCATCACAAGATAAAATAAATTTCCTTGCATCTTTGAAGAGTGTTGGCCAATAAAAACCTGATTGTAGAACCTTTTGCGCGGTTCTATCTCCAGCGTGATGTCCTCCATAAACACTTCCATGACATTTATTCAATATCTCCTGTTGTTCATATTCAGGAACACATCTTCGCATAATACCATCCACTCCTTCTTTATATAAGTGTGGGTCATCCCAAAAATAATGCCTCAAGTCATAAAAGAATTTCCTCCTTTGCTGAGCTGAAAAGGTTGGAGGCAAATACTTCGAAACAATAAAGTTAGCATAATCTGCATACCAAGGGCTCTCTCGCGAGCTCACCTTTATTACAGCCAATTGTTCATTTGGAAAACTATCATTAACAGGAACAGGATCATAAGCAATATTTTCCAATCTAGACAAATTATCAGCAACAGGATTATCAGCACCTTTCCTATCTATAATATGTAAATCAAATTCTTGCAACAGAAGTACCCATCTAATAAGCCTTGGCTTAGCATCTTTCTTTGTCATAAGGTATCTAATTGCAGCATGATCAGTATGAATTGTAACTTTTGAATCAACAATATAAGGTCTAAACTTATCACAAGCAAAGACTACAGCTAACAATTCTTTTTCAGTTGTCGCATAATTTCTTTGAGCAGCATCAAGAGTCTTACTAGCATAATGAATAACATTTAACTTTTTATCTACCCGCTGTCCAAGAACAGCGCCTACAACAAAATCACTAGCATCACACATAATTTCAAAAGGCAAATTCCAATCAGGAGGTTCGACTACAGGAGCAGTTGTTAAGGCTTTCTTTAGAGTTTCAAAAGCTTCCTTACAATCATCATCAAAAACAAAAGGTACATCTTTTTGAAGAAGATTAGTAAGAGGCTTTGAAATTTTAGAGAAATCTTTAATAAATCTCCTATAAAACCCAGCATGACCAAGAACACTACGAATACCTTTAACATCCCTCGGATAGGGCATCTTCTCAATTGCTTCAACTTTAGCTCTATCAACTTCAATACCTCTCTCAGAAATTTTATGTCCCAATACAATTCCTTCATTAACCATAAAGTGGCATTTCTCCCAATTAAGAACAAGGTTAGTTTCTTCACATCTCTGCAAAACTTTATCGAGGTTTCGCAAGCAATTATCAAAAGAATTCCCATAGACAGAAAAATCATCCATGAACACCTCTACAATACTTTCGCAAAAACCATGAAAAATAGCAGACATGCATCTTTGAAAAGTAGCAGGAGCATTACATAAACCAAAAGGCATACGCCTATAAGCATAAGTTCCATAAGGACAAGTAAAAGTGGTTTTCTCTTGATCTTTAGCTTTAACAGCAATTTGTGAAAACCCAGAATAACCATCAAGAAAGCAAAAATGAGTATTTTTAGACAACCTCTCTAACATTTGATCAATAAAGGGTAAAGGGTAATGATCTTTCTTAGTAACTTTATTAACTTTTCGAAAATCAATGCACATTCTATAACCTACAACTATTCTTTGAGGAATAAGCTCATCATTATCATTAGGCACAACAGTCATTCCTCCTTTCTTAGGAACACAATGAACAGGACTAACCCATCTACTATCAGCAATAGGATATATAATACCAGCTTCAAGGAGTTTTAATACCTCGTTTCTTACCACTTCCTTCATCTTTGGAATTAGACGACGTTGATGTTCAACAACAGGCTTTGCATCTTCTTCCATATTAATAGCATGTTGGCAAATAGAAGGAGAAATCCCTTTCAAATCATCAAGAGTATAGCCAATAGCTCCTCGGTGTTTCTTCAATATTTCCAATAACCTTTCTTCCTCAATCTCTAAAGCTTAGAACTAATAATAACAGGATATATTTTCTTATCATCAATATGAGCATATTTAAGATTATCAGGTAAAGGCTTTAGATCAAAAACAGGATCTTCCTTTGGTGGCGGTGTTGTACCCAAATCTTCCACCGGTAAATCATGCTTGAGAATAGGTTGGCGACGAAAAATTTCCTCAAGCTCATCTCTTTCTTTCCTAAAAGCTTCACTTTCACTATTCTCCAAATGTTGCTGCAAAGGATTATTAGGAACAAGAACAATAGATGCACACTGCTCCATTTTAAAGTCATTACTAGGCAAGTCAGCTTTATAAGGAGTTTTGGTAAATTTAGAAAAGTTAAATTCATAAGGTTCACCAGCAAATCTAGTCAAAATTTTCTCTTTCTTACAATCTATAATAGCTCCACAAGTATTTAGAAAAGGTCT
Organism: Lolium multiflorum; assembly: GCA_030979885.1. Lineage (NCBI taxonomy): Eukaryota > Viridiplantae > Streptophyta > Magnoliopsida > Poales > Poaceae > Lolium > Lolium multiflorum. The sequence continues at coordinate 113,161,561 of CM061749.1, read as the reverse complement.
ACCAAAAATGATAGGACAATGATCACTAGCAGCAGAACCAAGTACCAAAAAGTCAGCAGGATATTTAATCTTACCACATAGAACTTCCACATCTCGAACAATACCAATTGGAGAAATAGTTTCTCTATTAGCCAGATGAATAACCACATCAATATCTTCAAGTTCACAAGAACCAATTTCGTGCATAATCTCCGTGTAAAGTTCATAAGGAATAGCACTAACACTTGCACCAATATCACATAAACCATAATAGCAATGATCACCAATTCTAACAGATAGCATAGGAACACTAACTTGTTTGGATTTATTAGGATGTGAAACAATATTAGAAGCATCTTCACAGAAAATAATATGACCATCCTCCACATTTTCAGTCACAAGATCTTTAACTATAGCAACAGCAGGTTCAATTTTAATTTGTTCTTCAGGTTCTTTAGGTTTCTTTTCACTTTTATTAACCGCACTAGATATGACAGAGTACTCCTTCATTTTAGCAGGGAAAGGAGTTTTTTCAATATAAGCTTCAGGAATAACATTATCAACAGTTTCAACCACTACACATTTGTTTACGGATGAATCAACTTTATCTTTATACGGTTCATGATACTTATCAAAATTCTTCTTAGGCAATTCATAATGAGAGGCAAAAGCTTTATAAAGATTTGCAACAACTTGGGAATCAAGACCATAAGTAGCACTCATATTACGAAATTTATCAGTATCCATAAAAGCTTCAATGCATTTATAATCATAAATTATACCTGATTCTCTATCTTTATCATTCTCCCATCCTTCAGTATTTTCTTGGATCCGATCAAGAAGGTCCCTTTTAAACTCTTCTTTGTTGCGTGTAAATGATCCAGAACAAGAAGTATCCAGCAAGGTCTTGTCTTGAAAAGAAAGTCTTGCATAGAAATTATCAATAATAACATTACCAGGAAGCTCATGAATGGGGCATTTGAGCATTAAAGACTTCAATCTCCCCCAAGCTTGGGCGATACTCTCTCCATCATGAGGCCAAAAATTATATATGCGGTTCCGATCTTTGTGAATTTCACTTGGAGGATAAAATTTGGAATAAAATAAAGGCACAATGTCCTCCCAATCAATAGAATCACCATTCTTCAGCAATTTATACCAGTGCGCCGCTTTACCAGACAGCGATATAGTGAATAGTTTCTTTCTAACTTCATTCATAGAAATACCTGCACATTTGAATAACCCGCATAATTCATGCAAAAACAGTAAATGATCACCAGGATGGACAGTTCCATCCCCTTCATAGCGGTTATCCATAACACGTTCAATAATTTTCATAGGTATTTTATATGGTACTACTTCCTCACCTGGCGCTTCATCCACTACCGTTGCAGTAGTAGTAGATTTCCCAAATAGAAATTGAAGAGAAGATCTCTCCATAATGATTTATAGCAGCAGGCAGAAATAAAATCAGCACAAACAGTAAAGGTTTTCCTTACCAATTCCACTTACCAATAGCGCTTCACTCCCCGGCAACGGCGCCAGAAAATAGTCTTGATGACCCACAAGTATAGGGGGTATCGCAGTATCTTCGATAAGTAAGAATGTCGATCCCAACGAGGAGCAGAAGGTGTTGGCAGCAGTTTCGATGGAGGATTCACTGTAAATGCTCACAGACAAGTATTCAGGGGTTTTGATATTGCAGATAAATAAAGTACAAGTAAATAAAATGCGAGAGAAATAATTGCAGCGAGTGGCCCAATCCTTTTTAGCACAAAGGACAAGCCGGTTTGTTTACTTATAATGACCAAACGTTCCTGAGGACACACGGGGATTTTAGTCTAGTGCTTTCGCTACATATTGATTAATCTTCATTGTTTTGATAAGTGTTGTGTGGGTGAACCTATGCTAATGCACCGCCCTTCCTAGGACTAATACATACTTGTGATTATACCCCTTGCAAGCATCCGCAACTACAAGAAAGTAATTAAGATAAATCTAACCACAGCCTTAAACTCTGAGATCCTGCGATCCCTCCTGCATCGATATACTAACGGGGGCTTAGGTTTCTGTCACTCCGGCAACCCCGCAATTAGCAACCGAATACAAGATGCACTCCCCTAGGCCCATAAATGGTGAAGTGTCGTGTAGTCGACGTTCACACGACACCACTAGAAGAATGACACCACAACTTAAATATCATAACATTGAATATTACTCAACCATAATTCACTACTAGCATTTAGACTTCACCCATGTCCTCAAGAACTAAACGAACTACTCACGAGACATCATATGGAATACAATCAGAGGTGATATGATGATGAATAACAATCTGAACATAAACCTTGGTTCAATGGTTTCACTCAATAGCATCTACAACAAGCATAGAATAACACCGGGAGAGTTTCCCCTATCAAACAATCAAGATTTAACCCGAATTGCTACAGCGGTGACGAGGTGCAGCGGTGGTGATGGCGGTGTAGATGGTGGAGATGATGATGATGATGATGGAGATGATGTCCCGCTCGATGACGATGGCGATGGCGTCGATTTCCCCCTCCGGGAGGGAATTTCCCCGGCGGATTCCTGCCCGCCGAGAGCTCTTTTCTCTCTGGTGTTCTCCGCCCCGCAGAGGCTGTAACCCTTCGTGAGGATCCCTCTGTGGCTTAGGTTTTCGGGACGAAGGAGTACGCGAAGAAAAGGAGGCGAAAAGGGTCGTGGCCCCAGAGCAGGTGGCGCGGCCAGGGCCTGGGCCGCGCCGCCCTATGGTCTGGCCCACAGCCCTCTCTTCTTCCCCTTCGGCTCCCTCCGTCATCTGGAAAAATAGGAATTTTCGTGAAATTCCCTTCCACGATTGATCTTCCGAAATATTGCGTTCTGACGGTGCTTTTTCCAGCAGAATCCTGGCTCCGGTGCTTGATCCTCCAATGATGATGAAACATGCAAAATAGGTGAAATAACATAAGTATTGTATCCCAATCATAGTTTTAAAAACCGGACCGGACCCGTCAACAAAAAAAACCGACACCTTCAACGATCTGTTGGCGCAATAGACCGGACAAGGAAGCGAACCGGAATTTTTGCGATCAAACCGGCAGTTTTCACTCGAACCGGAGGAAACCGGAGACTGGTCGAACCGGTCACACGGAATTCCTATGCTAGCAAATGGAAAAAGAAAGTGTGGGCACTAGGATTCGAACACAGGACGTGGAGGCAGCGTGCATGCGCGTCTCCCCTAGGTGGTGACCATCTATTCCATGCTTCTTTTGTGATGATAATACTGAAGTCAACCTATTTGAAACAGTATTTCTCTATTATATAACTAATAATAGTAATAATTTTTCAATTTTTGGTTCAGCTATTGAACCGAGACCAGCGGTTGGACCAGTGAACCGTGAACCGAGAGCCTCGCCGGTTCGGTCACCGGTCTGGTTTTTAAAACTATGATCCCAATATGAAATATATCAATGAATAACAGCAAATTATGATACAAAATAGTGATGCAAATTGGACGTATCACCCAGCAGTGTTTGAAGAAAGGACAGCTCCAGTGCTTATCCACGTTGTCTTGCTCCTTTGACCTCCCGGCGCGACGTTCGTACCCGTCGTTGTTCCTGTCATTACGACGATACCTTCTGTTTGCATCAGACCGATGATATCCTTCATCGTCGTCGTCGTAGCGGCGACGTCGGTCGTACTGCTGTTCATATTTGTTGAGGAGATGCACGGATAATGGGCGCTGATACCGTATGCTTCTCACCTCCTCCTCGGTCAGGTACCGTCTATCGTCGTCTTGGGGCCGGTCACGTGGAACGGCCTCCTCTTTATCTTTGCCACGAGTGGCTGCTCTCTGCTTTGTCCGCGCCATGGCGAATCACGAACCCTGCCATATTGACATCGAAAGAGAACCCTGGTTCTCTTATGGAGTGGCTGAGATCTACCGTATTGACGCCATGCGACAGACACGTGTTTCCTCTGAGCTTGATGTTGCGAGAACGGGTTGTCTCAGAGGAGCCGATGAGTTCGGCTTCACGATGGCCTTCAGCTCATCGTATTTCTTCTTGTGCTCCGCAGGGAGATCCTTGTATGTGATCTGCTCCTCTGCCATCTCGGATGTCGGTGTTGACGTGGATGTTGCAGAAGAGGTCCCACCGGGCGTGCCAGAATGTGTTACCCTCCAAAACCCCCCGACGGGCTTTGGTTAAGCAACACGAAGAGCCGGGAAGCTCCTAGGGCCGCTTAGTGGATCCCTGGCACCTCGCGTCGTCCCGCAAATCTTCTGGCGCGCGTCCTGGCGGTTGCTGGGCGTGCCACCTGACCTAGACCTGGTCAGGAAGGTGTTAGTGCTTCGATTGTTCCTGCATGGTAGACACGTGCACATTAAATACGAGCCTTATCGGCTCTCAGGTTTCCCTGTGGATCGGCTCAAAGAGCCGATCGCCCCATGGTCCTTGATGGATTAGCAATGGCATGGGGATCCTGCTTGATCAGGACAAAGCTAAAACGATCCACGACAGTTTAGGGTTTTCACCGCATAATCGGAACGTCCTACGTGCGATCGGGCCTAGCAGCTACGAGAGACGATGCAAACTACCCCTACGAAAGGCCTAAAAACCAACATAACGTTGATCCCCGGAACATCCCTCGCAGGGACGGTAAACAACATCTAACGCACCACCGGATCCTCCGACCCCAGCATAAGGCCTAACTATGCAGATATTAAACTAATCCCTGCAGATGCAGGGAGCAACTATAACGGATCGGATCTACTAAGCATGATCAAGCAAGATGCTGCCCTTACGTCTAGATCGACGTAAGGGCAGCAAGGTGTCTAGGGACGGCATTGCCACGCAGATATGCACGTGAAAGCACCAATGCAAGCCCCTAAACACCTAAGGATAAATAGTACCGCTCGCCATCAACAAGGCTTCAGCACGAGCAGTACAAGGATAACGAATAAACTTACGCTGCCTAGATCGCTAGCATGGTGCTTACCCGGGAGAAACCCTCGAAGAGAAGGGGTGGCGATGCGCCGTATTTTGTGTTTGTTTGAACGATGATTGTCCTCCTTTTCCGATAACCCTAGATACATATTTATAGTCCAAGGGACTTTCTAATTGAGGCGTGCACCTAACCGTGCACGGGCCGGACTCTATCTAAATTACAATACGATCTAATATGTTACAGATACATGGGCAATTAAGCCCGAACTCTCAGCGCAATGCCGCTTCAAAGATGCTTCATGTGTACGTCCTTCAAGCCCATCTTCACTTGCGGCCCATCTCCTGATTTGGCCAGAATCGGGTGGAACGGAGACTTCGTCCCCTTGAGTTTTGATGGCGGCGGCGCCCTGAGTCTTTCTGAGTTTCATCAATTGGCGTTTTTAGGTCGAAAGGGCTTAAATAGGCGAAGAGGCGGCGCAGGGCTGACAGGGTGCCCCCACACTAGGCCAGCGCGGCCAGGCCTGGGGCCGCGCGACCCTAGTGTGTGGTGGCCCCTGGCTCTCCTCCGACTCCCTTCGGTTTCGGGACGCTTCCGGAAAAATAGGATGTTTGGCGTTGATTTCGTCCAATTCCGAGAATATTGCCCGAACAGCCTTTCTGGAACCAAAAACAAAGAAAACGGAACTGCACTGTGGCATCTTGTTAATAGGTTAGTTCCGGAAAATGCATAAAAACCTTATAAAGTGCGAGCAAAACATGTAAGTATTGTCATAAAACAAGCATGGAACATCAGAAATTATGGATGCGTTGGAGACGTATCAGCATCCCCAAGCTTAGTTCCTACTCGTCCTCGAGTAGGTAAACGATAAAAAGAATAATTTCTGTAGTGACATGCTACTTACATAACCTTGATCATACTATTACAAAGCATATGAAATGAATGAAGTGACTCAAGGCAATGATCTATAGTTGCTAACAAATAGATAACATATAGCAAAACTTTTCATGAAGAGTACTTTCAAGACAAGCATCAAAAGGTCTTGCACAAGAGTTAACTCACAAAGCAATAAATTCAAAGTAAAGGCATCGAAGCAACACAAAGGAAGATTTAAGTTTCAGCAGTTGCTTTCAACTTTCAACATGCATATCTCATGGATAATTGTCAACAAAAAGTAATATGATGAATGCAAATAAGCAAGTATGTAAGAATCAATGCACAGTTGACACAAGTGTTTGCTTCTAAGATGGAAGGAAGTAGGTAAACTGACTCAACATAAAGTAAAAGAGTGGCCCTTCAAAGAGGGAAGCATCGATTGCTATATTTGTGCTAGAGCTTTGGTTTTGAAAACATAAAGAGAGCATAAAAGTAAAGTTTTGAGAGGTGTTTGTTGTTGTCAATGAATGGTAGTGGGCACTCTAACCCCCTTGCCAGACAAACCTTCAAAGAGCGGCTCCCATTTTATTTTATTTTTGGGTGGCACTCCTTCCAACCTTTCTTTCACAAACCATGGCTAACCAAATCCTCGGGTGCCTGCCAACAATCTCATACCATGAAGGAGTGCCTTTTTATTTTAGTTTTATTATGATGACACTCCTCCCCACCTTTGCTTTCTCAAGCCATGGCTAACCGAATCCTTCGGGTGCCGTCCAACAATCACATACCATGGAGGAGTGTCTATTTTTGTTAATTAATTTGGGACTGGGAATCCCATTGCCAGCTCTTTTTGCAAAATTATTGGATAAGCGGATGAAGCCACTAGTCCATTGGTGAAAGTTGCCCAACAAGATTGAAAGATAAACACCACATACTTCCTCATGAGCTATAAAACATTGACACAAATCAGAGGTGATAAATTTTGAATTGTTTAAAGGTAGCACTCAAGCAATTTACTTTGGAATGGCAGGAAATACCACATAGTAGGTAGATATGGTGGACACAAATGGCATAGTGGTTGGCTCAAGGATTTTGGATGCATGAGAAGTATTCCCTCTCGATACAAGGCTTAGGCTAGCAAGGTTATTTGAAGCAAACACAAGTATGAACCGGTACAACAAAACTTACATAAGAACATATTGCAAGCATTATAATACTCTACACTGTCTTCCTTGTTGCTCAAACACTTTTACCAGAAAATATCTAGACCTTAAGAGAGACCAATCATGCAAACCAATTTTAACAAGCTCTACGGTAGTTCTCCACTAATAGGTTTAAACTACATGAAAAAAAACTTAATCATGATCTATTTGAGAGCTCAAAACAATTGCCAAGTGTCAAATTATCCAAGACATTATGAGGCATTTTCTATTTCCAACCAAATACCAATAAGTATTGTAGCTTCCAACTTTTATCATTGAACATTAAAAGTAAAACGAAGAACAAGTGTTCATATGAAAAAGCGGAGCGTGTCTCTCTCCCAAACAAGGATTGCTAGGATCCATCTTTATTCAAACACAAACAAAAATAAAAACACACAGACGCTCCAAGTAAAGCACATAAGATGTGACCGAATAAAAATATAGTTTCAATAGAAGAAACCTGATAAGTTGATGAAGAAGGGGATGCCTTGGGCATCCCCAAGCTTAGACGCTTGAGTCTTCTTGAAATATGCAGGGATGAACCACGGGGGCATCCCCAAGCTTAGGCTTCTTCTTGATCATATATCATCCTCCTCTCTTGACCCTTGAAAACTTCCTTCACACCAAACTTCTCATAAACTTTATTAGAGGGGTTAGTACTCAAAAAACTTTAATCCACCTTGGCCCTGTAGTGACACATTGCAAGAACTCAATAAAACATTAGCTACAGCTCTCCACGTCTAGAAAGCCTCACATAAAGTCCACAAGAGACAATGCAAAAAACAGAGACAGAATCTGCCAAAACAGAACAGCCAGTAAACACGAATTTTAAAATGGTACTTCCGTTGCTCAAATCAGAAAACTCAAAACTAATGAAAGTTGCGTACATATCTGAGGATCACGCACGTAAATTGGCAGATTTTGCTGAGTTTCCTACAGAGAAATATGCCCAGATTCGTGACAGATAGAAATCTGTTTCTGCGCAGAAATCCAAATCTAGTATCAACTTTACTATAGAGACTTTACTTGGCACAAAAACCTGATAAGGAGAGGTTGCTACAGTAGTAAACAACTTCCAAGACTCAAATATAAAACAAAAGTGCTGTAGTAAAACAAACACATGGGTTATCTCCCAAGAAGTGCTTTCTTTATAGCCATTAAGATGGGCTCAGCAATTTTAATGATGCTCACATAAGGGTGAGAGTTGAAGCAAAAGAGAGAATCAAAAAGCAAGTTCAAAACACATTTAAGTCTAACCCACTTCCTATGCATAGGAATCTTGTACACAAATAAATTCATGAAGAACAAAGTAACAAGCATAAGAAGATAAAACAAGAGTAACTTCAAAATTTTCAGCATATAGAGAGGTGTTTTAGTACCATGCAAATTTCTACAACCATATTTTCCTCTCTCATAATAATTTTCAGTAGCTTCATGGATAAACTCAACAACATAACTATCACATAAAGCATGCTTTTCATGATTCACAAACACATAATTTTTATCAAGCTCAGAAATAATAGGATTAAAACTTTCAAACCCACTTTTATCAATAATATAACAAGATGATTGATCAATCTCAAAAGATATGGGACTCATAGATAAAGTCAAGAACTCTCCAATCCCATTTTCATTAGTAGTACAATTAATATTATCAAGTAACATAGGACCATCATCTAGAGATTTATCATAAACATTTGCCAAGCAAAACTCTTTAGTACCATGCATTTCGACATCAGGCACAAACAAAGCATTATCATAAGATTTATCAAAATAGCATGGATTATCATAGATAACATTAGCATAATTATTCTCACAAGTTTTACTCATAGGGAATATTTCAAGAGAATCCACAGGAACATAACATTCATCCTCTTTCGGTAAGCATGGAGGACAATCAAATAGTGTAAGAGATAAAGAGTTACTCTCATTAGAAGGTTGGCATGGGTAGCTAATCCATTCTTCCTCCTTTTGTTCATCACTCTCCTCTTCTTTTTCATCCAATGAGCTTTCAGGTTCATCAATTTCCTCCTCTTTTTCATCCAATGAGCTTTCAGGTTCATCAATTTCTTCTTCCACTGGTTCCTGCAAATTGTGAGTGCATTCTTGTGCATTAATGAGTCTCTCTTTATAATCAATGATATAAGGATTATCGCTGTAGCTTTCTATGCAAAAATTAAGGATAGAAGAGACATAATATTTAAGGTCCTTACAAACAACACAAGTTTCATAATTTTTAGACATGAATGATTCTATCTCAGAGGCTCCCATAAATAAGACAAATTGTTCTACCTCTTCGAACCCAAAATGAATATAGCTATTCCAATTATAGTTCTTAATTAAAATTTCCTCACTAAAGCCACATTGAAATTTAAGATGTTTAGTATCCTGTTTAGAGCAACAGTTTATATCATGGCGTTTAAGCAAGATTTTAGCAATTGTATTTAATTTTTCTATCACAACACTCATAACTTTCCCTTTCTTGATTCTCTATAATTATTATATAATTCTATAAGCTCCAAATAGGTTGTAGGTTCTCCCATAATAGCAGTTTTTAATTTTTAGGTTTTTCAAATTTTTATGGATTTTCGGGTATATAGGGAAAATAAAACAAAACAAAAATAAACTAGACAAAAGTAAACTAAGCAAAATAAAACTAGACAGAAATAAACTAAGCACAAATAAACTAGACAAAAATAAACTAGCAAGACAAAATAAAATAAAAGCAGAGAGAGAGGTAGAGTGTACTCCCCAGGTGAACTTATGAGTAGAGCTATGCCTCCCCGGCAACGGCGCCAGAAAATAGTCTTGATGACCCACAAGTATAGGGGATCGCAACAGTCTTCGAGGGAAGTAAAACCCAAATTTATTGATTCGACACAAGGGGAGGTAAAGAATACTTATAAGCCTTAACAACTGAGTTGTCAATTCAGCTGCACCTGGAAAAGCACTAGTAACAGGGGTGATGTGAAAGCAACAGTAATATGAGCAGTAGTAACAGTAACACAGCAGCAGTAGCGTAATATGAGAGCAATGGCACGAAAATACTTGATACTACTTCCAATGACATGTAGAACGAGTATATGATGATGAGAGATGGACCGGGGTTCTCAACTATCTACACTAGTGGTAACTCTCCAATAACAAGTGTTGGGTGAACAAATTACAGTTGGGCAATTGATAGGATTGAAATAGCATTAAGACAAAATATCAAGATTATTAATCATGTAGGCATGTTTTCCATATATAGTCATACGTGCTCGCAATGAGAAACTTGTACAACATCTTTTGTCCTACCAGCCGGTGGCAGCCGGGCCTCTAGGGAAACTACTGGAAATTAAGGTACTCCTTTTAATAGAGCACCGGAGCAAAGCATTAACACTTGGTGAAAACATGTGATCCTCATATCTAAGCCTTCCCCTCCAGTTGTCCCAATTTCTGTCACTTTGGGGCCTTTGGTTCCAGACATAGACATGTGCATACAACTTGTAGATACAATCTAAGCAATAAGTATAGAGCTTAAATCTAAGATCATGCCACTCGGGCCCTAGTGACAAGCATTAAACACAACAAGATTGCAGCAACAATAACTTCACAAACTTTATAGATAGACTAATCATAATGTAACAATCCATCGGATCCCAACAAACACAACACCGATTACATCAGATGAATCTCAATCATGTAAGGCAGCTCATGAGATCATTGTATTGAAGTACATGGGGAGAGAATACCAACTAGCTACAGCTAGAACCCGTAGTCCATGGGGGAACTACTCACGGAGCATGATGGAGGCGGTGGCGTCAATGGAGATGGCTTCCGGGGCACTTCCCCGTCCGGCAGGTGCCCAGAGACTTCTGTCCCCCAAATTGGAGTTTCGCGATGGCGGTGGCGCCCCTGGAGTCTTTCGGAGTTTCGTCGTACTGCGTTTTTAGGTCGAAAGGGCTTAAATAGGCGAAGAGGCGGCAGAGGAGGACAGGTGGCCCCACACTAGGCGGCGCGGCCAGGCCTGGGGCCGCGCGGCCCTAGTGTGTGGTGGCCCCTGGCTCTCCTCCGACTCCCCTTCGGTGTTCTGGATGCTTCCGGGAAAAATAGGATGTTTGGCGTTGATTTCGTCCAATTCCGAGAATATTGCCCGAACAGCCTTTCTGGAACCAAAAACAACAAAACAGGAACTGGCATGTGGCATCTTGTTAATAGGTTAGTTCCGGAAAATGCATAAAAACATTATAAAGTGCGAGCATAACATGTAAGTATTGTCATAAAACAAGCATGGAACATCAGAAATTATGGATACGTTGGAGACGTATCAGGAACCAACAAAAGTTCATGAATAATGTTCTATTTGTGTTTGAATGATGTTGGAATGATTAGAGTACATGTTTGAACTATGTTTGAATGATGTTGGAATGATGAGATTACATGTTTTGAGGAACTCATGTCAAAATGTGCTAAAAAAGAGCTCCAAAGGTAGGGTAAATGGCCTCATTTCTAAGCAAGTTTTTTTGATCTTGTCTAAATTGGCCAAATAAGTTCACTACACATCTATTCCATGTAATAAGACTATGTGAGAAGGATTTCCATTTTTTTGATTTTTTTTGAATTTTTTATGCTCATTTCAAATTTAGTCAAACCTAACTTTGACCATCATTTTAGCAAGTTTGAAACATGGAATTGTAAAACTAAGCATGGATCCTTGTTATTCACTCCAAAATGAAGCTTTGGTGAGGTTTTTGAAACTTTTCATGTTCCAAACCCTAAACCTCTTGTCTTCACCCTCGAACTTGTACCCCAGTGTTTGAGATATCACATTAGACACATGGTTTTTTTGTTGAACAACATGTAGACCATGTTTATCAACTAGAATGGGTAGTATATGACATAACCCTAAGTAAACCTAAACTAACCCCCTAACCCTAAGAAGAACCCTAACTTCCATTTTTGATTTTTTTTGAATTTTATATGCTCATTTCAAATTTAGTCAAACCTAACTTTGACCATCATTTTAGCAAGTTTGAAACATGGAATTGTAAAACTAAGCATGGATCCTTGTTATTCACTCCAAAATGAAGCTTTGGTGAGGTTTTTGAAACTTTTCATGTTCCAAACCCTAAACCTCTTGTCTTCACCCTCGAACTTGTACCCCAGTGTTTGAGATATCACATTAGACACATGGTTTTTTTGTTGAACAGCATGTAGACCATGTTTATCAACTAGAATGGGTAGTATATGACATAAGAAGACTATGTGAGAAGGTTTTCCATTTTTTTTTTTTTTGAATTTTTATGCTCATTTCAAATTTAGTCAAACCTAACTTTGACCATCATTTTAGCAAGTTTGAAACATGGAATTGTAAAACTAAGCATGGATCCTTGTTATTCACTCCAAAATGAAGCTTTGGTGAGGTTTTTGAAACTTTTCATGTTCCAAACCCTAAACCTCTTGTCTTCACCCTCGAACTTGTACCCCAGTGTTTGAGATATCACATTAGACACATGGTTTTTTTGTTGAACAGCATGTAGACCATGTTTATCAACTAGAATCGGTAGTATATGACATAAGAAGTCTATGTGAGAAGGTTTTCCATTTTTTTGATTTTTTTTGAATTTTTTATGCTCATTTCAAGTTTGGTCAAAGCCTAATTTTGACCAGCTAACCCTATTCTTCTAGAAGGAAACCGGACCGATCCGTGGGTTGCTCTGTTTTGCATTGTGGACCGTTCACTGCGGTAACGCCAGCCGTCCGATCTAGCCTTCTAGAAGGTTTCGGGGCCGATCCGTGGACGCCCTCGTTCTTCAACATGATTGGTTCCTTTCTCCACGCGTACGGTGGGCTATAAGAACACTGAAATGTCCGTTGGGCCGTCCCGCGTGTCTAGGCCTGCGATGCATGCGCCATGCATGCGCCATGCAGGCGCCACGCCAACGGCCCTTTCCACGTACCTCACTCGCCGACGCCTTTTAATGCATCGACGCAGCGTCTCAGCGTTGCCATCGTCTCAGCTCTCGCAGCGATGCAGCGGCATCAGTTTTGCCATCGTCTCAGGCTGTGCCATCGTCTCACGCGTTAATTATTTTTGGAAGACGGCTAGCCACGCGTTAATTCATTTAGGAACCCGAATTATGAGCCAACCTCTTTATAAGGGGCCTCTCTTCCTCTCCCACACACCAACCGAGCGAGCCTCTCTTCCTCTCCCTCTCCAAAGCACCACGCACCCAAGCGAGCCTCTCTGCCTCTCCGAAGATGCAGTACACGGGACCGACCTTCCGCCGTCCGCGCACCAGGCCGGAGCTACTCTATCCGACGGACGTCCTCGTCGAGAAGACACTCCGTGTGTGGGCAAAGTCGAGGTGGAGGACCGAGGTCGAGCTCACTCGAGACTTCCTCGACGAGGGCTTCTCCCACCTCCCACCGGGCTCGCCCGTCATGTACTACATCAACGAGTCTCGTGAAGGCGTCTCCCTCAAGCTGCTCACGGTCACCTTCGCCAACCGATTTGACGCGTACGCCCTCCTCGGTGAGGTCTTCTGGTGCGGCTGCGAGTCAATCTTCTTCACCACCTACAACGTCTTCACCGATTGCGACGCCATCTTCTTCTCCGGGAAACCTATGCACTGCCTCCCGTACTACAAGTGAAGACGCTGGTGAAGACGGTGGTGCGGCGCAGGTGCTGCGGCAGGTGGTGCGGCCAAGATGTGTTCTCGTCAAGCTCGTCATGTTTTTTTAGCTTTACGTTTTCATTTTCTATGTGGTTCCGTGTCGAGTCGTGTCAAGTCGTGTGTCACTCAACTTATCTATCTAGGGTACCCATCTATCCATCTATCTATCTATCTATCTATCTATCTATCTAGGGTACCCATCTATCTATCTAAGTTATTTCCGTGTAATGGTGGAACTAAGCATCTTATGTATCGAATTTATCTAAGTTATTTTGCGTGATGATCTGGCTACCAATATTTGCATCTCATATATCTTAGTTTTCTATGATTTCGATGTAATATATCAAGGGTGTATGAATCATGAAATCACAAACATGGATCCAAGTATGAACTTTGATGTAATATAAGTAGGGTACCCATATAAGTATGAAACAAAAAATCACAAACACGCAATGCTTGAAATCAGATAAATGCACCCTTTTTCCCTCGCAAAAATAGAAAGATGCACCTTTTTTTGTTTGATTATTTTTCCAACCTAAACCACAAACACGTAATGCTTGAAATAACAAAGACGCACCCTTTTTTTGGTTAAGCAGCGTGCATAAACACAAAGAACAAACATATGCGTCCTTACACCATAAACCAAGTCACGAACTAGAACTAACTATAGCTAGATTTCTTCCTTTTGCTTTTCAATATCTTTCCATCCATCCCACTGGTTACCAGAGCAATCCTTCACGCTACCAAACAAAGTGGTCTTGGGTTCGAGTCCCAGCCGCACCCCTTTTTGTTTGTTCATTTTTTACCTTTTTTTTAAAGACCCTTCTCATCTGCCCAAAGCCAAACCTTTGCCACTAGATCAGATTTATTTATTTCAAGCTTGCAAATTCAAGCTTACAAGTTCATACAATTTGAAGCTTACAAATTCATCACAAATTCATGACAAAGTCATGCCTTTCCATACAATGTCAACATTAAACCTAGTGCGATGACAGTACCACCTACAAATGCACAAATGTATTGTTTGTTCATTTTTTACTGTTTTTTTAAAGACCCTTCTCATCTGCCCAAAGCCAAACCTTTGCCACTAGATCAGATTTATTTATTTCAAGCTTGCAAATTCAAGCTTACAAGTTCATACAATTTGAAGCTTACAAATTCATCACAAATTCATGACAAAGTCATGCCTTTCCATACAATGTCAACATTAAACCTAGTGCGATGACAATACCACCTACAAATGCACAAATGTAATTCCAAATTTTTGATTGATCTTCGAGCTCTCTAATCTTCTGGTTCATCCTCCTTAGCTCAAAAGCTACCTCTCTGTCAATGCGTGCTCCGCCCTCTCTCTTCTGCACTAGCTATCGCGGCGACCCGTGTCGTTTGTGGCAAGATGGGCAACCATTCTTCGTGCTCATCTAGCAGCTGATTCATCAGCGTCTGGAGCAAAACATCGACCCAAACGAAGAAGCATTTTATCTGCAAGCACACGAAAGAGATCAACCACATTGAGCACAAACTATGCACAAAATACTGAAATTTCCACTATTCTTACCCCTTTCTCGCTGCTGCACACGTAGAACGGACGATTGGTGTTCTTCGGTGTGCGCGAAATCCTCCGATCAACGGGCGCCCGGCACCGCGGACAGAGGAGGATCGGCATCTCCATGCGCACCGGAAGCTCGAACCGAGAGGTGGCACGGGAGCTAGAAGAAGACATGGATAGAGGTGGCGCGGGATCTGAACCGTGAGGTGCTTCTGGCAGACGGCTGCGCCCTCCGCAGCTCCCGCCGTCGGCGGCGCTCCCCGTCAACAAGGCCCTCTCAGTCGCCCGCGCCGCACCTCTGCGAGGGGCCGTCTCCAACCCCGTCGATTTCTGCTCACCGCTGCGAGCTCCGCCGCGCGATCAGGGATTTTAAATGGGGTTGAGCTCCAACGGTTGCCTTGTGGGTCCCACGTGAAACGGCCAGCAACGGTCCTCTTTTCAAACGCGTCTCCGCCTGGTCCCACCTGAAACAGCCGAGTCAAGGACGTTGACCTGAATGAAACGGCAGACTCACGGAACGAGTCGTTGCACACAGACTAGTGGCAAAACTGAGCACCATTCAGCTCTAGTGGCAAAACTGAGTGATGCGTAGGCTGTAGTGGCAAACCAATAATTAACCCTTAAACAAAAAATAACTACAACAATTTAAATATGCGCGCAATATATGTACAATGTGGTTGAAATAACAATTTTTTATTTATATCTAATAAATATCATAGCTATATCATATCGTAGCAAAATTGAAAACAAATTGAAAACAAATTAGCATGAATCGCGAGGCAACTACCGGTCGGATGATGACCGGTAGTTACCGGTTCCGTTAGAAAATCCTCTCCCCACTCCATGGCGAACCACAGCTTGGCCGATGTCGCAGATCTTCGTTCTGGGGATTTCGACGCAGCACTCGGCCTCCCGTCCCCAGCAGCCAGTGTCCGAGGACTAGCACCGAGCACGGTCGAGTTCCGGGCCACGGTTGTGGTTGTAGACGAGCAGCAGACGGAAGAAAGCTGCAGAGAGGTGGGCGGATTTCGGCCGGTGAGCAACGCGCAGCCGTAGTCTTGTATGGTGCTTGCGATGAGACCGAGAGGCGGCACGACGACGATGCTGTTAGGCATCATCGGGTTGGAGACGGCGAGCCGGGAGACTGCCGGCAGCGTGGCCTCGCGCCGGAGCTCCGAACCAGCGGCCGTTCCGGGACGCGACGGGGCGGGAGTGGTTCAAGAGCCCGCCGTCGTCGCCTAGCCCCGCAACGCTGAGAAGCCGCTGCTGGCCGGCGAGGAGGAAGCGAGCGGCGAAAGCCATGGGCACGAAGCACGGCAGTGATGATGCCGCTGCGGGCACGTCTATCTCCCGGTGGAAGAGTCCGACCGCGATGTCCGGCAAAAAGCGGCCGAGGGCGGCGAGAGGAGATGATGGAGGCGCTCGTGGCCACGATGCGCCCCGCGCCGGCACGTGGCGCAGCGACCGCAGCCTGCCGCATCCGATAACCGGCGAAGATGCGAGCAAGTCGTCCGACGAGACACGGTCGGGCTGCCGCTGGCTTTGCGGTGTTGACGATCTTTTTGATCCGGCGGTCTTTCGCCTTCCGCGCACGGCGCGGTGTTGGCCGAAGAACGACGGGGGCAGCGCTGTCCAGTGCGCGGCGGCGGCATCTCCTGCCGGTGGTATCGAGATTGATATATTAATCGATGGCAGGTGTCTTTCGCTAATGCGTGAATCTGGAGGAGGATGTAATTTATTAGACCTTGATACGTCTCCAACGTATCTATAATTTCTTATGTTCCATGCTACTTTATTGATGATATCTACATGTTTTATGCATACTTTATGTCATATTTATGCGTTTTCCGGAACTAACCTATTGACGAGATGCCGGTGCGTTCCTGCTGTTTTGGTTTCAAATCCGAGTAACGAAATATTCTCGGAATTGGACGAAATCAACGCCCAGGTTCCTATTTTGCCCGGCAGCATCCAGAACACCCGAGAGCCACCAGAGGAGTGCCCTGTGGCCCCCAGACAGGTGGCGCGCCAGCTGGGCCCGCGCCCCCTAGTTTGTGGGCACCCGTGGCCCCTCCGACTCCGCCTCTTCGCCTATAAAAGCCTTCGACCTAAAAACACCGATACGCGGACGAAACCCGAGAAAACCTTCCAGAGCCGCCGCCATCGCGAAATCAAGATTCAGGGACAGAGTCTCTGTTCCGGCACGCCGCCGGACGGAATTGCCCGGAGTCATCTCCACCGCCGTCTCCACCGCCATCTTCACCGCCATCGCTGTCTCCATGATGAGGAGGGAGTAATTCACCCCCGGGGCGGAGGGCTCCGCTGTAGCTATGTGGTTCATCTCTCTCTTTATGTGATCTAGTTGAATATCATCTATGTGCTACTCTAGTGATGTTATTAAAGTACTTTTATTCCTCCTGCACGGTGTAATGGTGACAGTGTGTGCCTCGTGTAGTACTTGGTGTAGGCTATGATTGTGATCTCTTGTAGATTATGAAGTTAACTATTGCTATGATAAGTATTGACGTGATCTATGCCTCCTTCATAGTGTGATGGTGATAGTGTGCATCCTATCACTACAAGAAAAGTTGCCATGGCCGACGAAGTTGAAGTCGCGCCGTGGTTGCTGGTGTACCATGGCCGACGATTTTGGTCCCTCCGTGGTGCATGTCAAAACTTTTTTTTCTCGTTTTTGAGGCCACCTAGCCCGACGAAAGCGGCCAAAACGTGGCGTATGGTGGCCCGGGACGTGGTGCATCTCGAAATCTCGGGTTCGCCGGCCGAGTCAACGCAAATCCGCACCGCCGAGGGATGTAGGGCCCAGATGGCAGCCTCTCTGGCATTGTTTTTTCTCTACATCGCGCCATCTCGTTCAACGAGCCGTTTACGATGCAGGATCATGGGTCCCGCATGTCATCCTCTATGAACCAAAATTCTTTCTATTCTTGGATTTTTTTGACCCCCTGATTTCTGGCTACTTCCTTTTTCTTTTGATCCCTTGCCGCCTTGGAAACGTTGAGACCGCTGCTGCTAAATGGGACCCGCATGTCATCCTCTATGTGCAATCAACTTTCTTTTCTTGGAGTTTTTTTGGCACCTCAAATTTGGTCACTTGCCTTTTTCTTTCGATCCCCTGCCGCCTCTCAAACGGTGATACCGCTGCTGCTAACTGGGACCCGCATGTCATCCTCTATGTACTATAAAACTTTCTTTTCATGGATTATTTTTGGCACCTCAAATTTGGTCACTTGCCTTTTCTTTCGATCCCCGCCGCCTCTGATACCGCTGCTTAATGGGACCCGCATGTCATCCTCTATGTACTATAAAACTTTCTTTTCCTGGATTATTTTTGGCACCTCAAATTTGGTCACTTGCCTTTTTCTTTCGATCCCCCCGCCTCTCAAACGGTGATACCGCTGCTGCTAAACTGGGACCCGCATGTCATCCTCTATGTACTATAAAACTTTCTTTTCTTGAATTATTTTTGGCACCTCATATTTGGTCACTTACCTTTTTCTTTCGATCCCCTGCCGCCTCTCAAAGGTGATACCGCTGCTGCTAAATGGGACCCGCATGTCATCCTCTATGTACTATAAAACTTTCTTTTCTTGGATTTTTTTGGCACCTCATATTTCGTCACTTGACTTTTTCTTTCGATCCCCTGCTCTCAAACGTTGATACCGCTGCGCTAAATGGGACCCATGTCATCCTCTATGTACTATAAAACTTTCTTTTCTTGGATTTTTTTGGCTCCTCATATTTGGGCACTTGCCTTTTTCTTTCGATCCCCTGCCTCTCAAACGTGATACCGCTGCTAAATGGGACCCGCATGTCATCCTCTATGTACTATAAAACTTTCTTTTCTTGAATTATTTTTGGCTCCTCATATTTGGGCACTTGCCTTTTTCTTTCGATCTCATGCCACGTTTGAAACGTTGAGGAACCTGCTGGCTCATGGGACCCGCATGTCATCCTCTATGTGCTATAAAAGTTTCCTTTGTTGGATTTTTTTCACCCTCTGATTTTTGGCTTGCCTTTTTCTTTTGATCCCCTGCCCTTTGAAACGTTGAGTAAGCTGTTGGCTCAAGGGACCCGCATGTCATCCTCTATGTCCATCAACTTTCCTTTCTTGGATTTTTTTTCACCCCCTAATTACTAGCTACTTTCTTTTTCTTTTGATCTCAAGCCGCATTACAAACATTGAGACCGCTGCTGCAAAATGGGACCCACATGTCATCCTCTATGTACAATAAAGTTTCTTTTCTTGGATTATCTTTTGTTCCTGATATTTTGTCACTTGCCTTTTTCTTTCGATCTCATGCCGCCTTTGAAACGTTGAGTAAGCTGCTGGCTCATGGGTCCCGCATGTCATCCTCTACGAACAATAAAAGTTTCCTTTCTTGGAGTTATTTTTGACCCCTAATTTCTGGCTATTTGCCTTTTTCTTTGGATCTGCCCCTTTGAAACGATGAGGACGCTGTTGGCAGGTCGGTCCCACAAGTCATCCTCTATGAACAATAAAAGTTTCCTTTGATGGATTTTTTTGAACCCCTAATTAATTTCTGGATATTTCCTTCTTTTTTCTTTGATCCCCTGCCGCCTTGGAATCGTTGAGGATGCTGCTGCCTCATGGGTCCCGCATGTCATCCTCTCAGAACGGTAAATGTTTCTTTTCTTGGATATTGTTTACCAAATGATTTTTGGATTATTTTTTCTTTCGATATCCTGCCGCCTTTAAAACGTTGAGGACGCTGCTGGCTCACGGGTCCCACATGTCAGCCTCTATGAACAATAAGCGCTGAGGACGCTGCGCCTCATGGGTCCCGCATGTCATCCTCTCAGAACGAAAATGTTTCTTTTCTTGGATTTTTTACCAACAGATTTTTGGTTTATTTTTTCTTTCCATCCCCTGCCGCCTTTAAAACGACGCTGCTGGCTCATGGGTCCACGATGTCAGCCTCCCCGTACAAGAAACATGTGATATCTTGATTATTTTGCAGACAATAAACAGTGTATTGCGCTCTGAGCTATTGCAAACGGATAAATTAAATCTTTATTTTTACAACATATATCTTGAATCTCCTTGTTTTTTGTTTTGGCGAAGCATAGGACTTTCCTGTTTTTTTTTTGAGAAAAATCCGAACTATCATGTTCTGGAGTGGGCTGAAATTGTACGTGTCAAAAGGCCCAGAAGGATAGTTCGAAGGCCCAGATGTCTAGATGCAGCCCAATTGAAATCTTTCTTTTCTTGGATTTTTTTCACCCCCTGATTTCTGGCTACTTCATTTTTCTTTTGGTCCTGTGCCGCCTTTTGGAAACGTTCAGACCGCTGCTGCAAAATGGGACCCGCATGTCATCCTCTATGTACAATAAAGTTTCTTTTCTTGGATTATTTTTGGCTCCTGATATTTGGTCACTTGCCTTTTTCTTTCGATCTCATGCCACGTTTGAAACGTTGAGGAATCTGCTGGCTCATGGGACCCGCATGTCATCCTCTATGTACAATAAAAGTTTGATTTCTTGGATTTTTTTCACCCTCTGATTTTTGGCTATTTCCTTTTTCTTTTGATCCCCTGCCGCCTTTGAAACGTTGAGTAAGCTGCTGGCTCATAGGTCCCACATGTCAGCATGTATGAACGATAAAGCTTTCCTTTCTTGGAGTTTTTTTGACCCCCTAATTTCTGGCTACTTTCTTTTTCTTTTGATCTCAAGCCGCAATTGAAACGTTGGGACCGCTGCTGCAAAATGGGACCCGCACGTCATCCTCTATGTACAATCAAGTTTCTTTTCTTGGATTATTTTTGGCTCCGATATTTGGTCACTTGCCTTTTTCCTTCGATCCCATGCCACGTTTGAAACGTTGAGGAACCTGCTGGCTCATGGGACCCGCATGTCATCCTCTATGTACTACAAAAGTTTATTTTCTAGGGTTTTTTTTCACTCTCTGATTTTTGGCTATTTCCTTTTTCTTTTGATCCCCTGCCGCCTTTGAAACGTTGAGTAAGCTGCTAACTCGTGGGTCCCGCATGTCATCCTCTATGTACAATCAACTTTCTTTTCTTCGAGTTTTTTTTATCCCCTAATTTCTGGCTACTTTCTTTTTCTTTTGATCTCAAGCCGCATTTGAAAAGTTGGGACCTCTGCTGCAAAATGGGACAGCATGTCATCCTCTATGTACAATAAAAGTTTCTTTTCTTCGATTATTTTTCACCCTCTGATTTTTGGTCACTTGCCTTTTTCTTTCGATCTCATGCCGCCTTTGAAAATGTTGCGGAACCTGCTGGCTCATGGGACCCGCATGTCATCCTCTATGTACTATAAAAGTTTCTTTTCTTGGATTTTTTTCACCCTCTGATCTTTAGCTATTTCCATTTTCTTTTGATCCCCTGCCGCCTTGGAAACGTTGAGTAAGCTGCTGACTGATGGGACCCGCATGTCATCCTCTATGTACAATCAAGTCTCTTTTCTTGGATTTTTTTCCCTCTTATTTTTGGTCACTTGCCTTTTTCTTTCGATCTCATGCAGCCTCTGAAACGTTGAGGAAGCTGCTGGCTCATGGGACCCACATGTCATCCTCTATACTATAAAAGTTTCTTTTCTTGGATTTTTTTTTCACCCTCTTATTTTTGGCTATTTCCTTTTTTCTTTTGATCCCCTGCCGCCTTGGAAACATTGATTAAGCTGCTGACACATGGGGCCCGCATATCATCCTCTATGTACAATCAACTTGCAAGATCTTGGAGCGAAAGAGCTTGTATAAGTGGGACCCATATGTCATCCTCTATGTACAATAAAAGTTACTTTTCTTGGATTATTTTTTGCTCCTGATATTTGGTCAGTTTCCTTTTTCTTTTGATCTCATGCCGCCTCTGAAACGTTGAGTAAGGTGCTGGCTCATGGGACCCGCATGTCATCCTCTATGTACAATAAAGTTTCTTTTCTTAGATTTTTTTACCCCCTGATTTTTGCTAACTTGCCTTTTTCTTTTCGATCATATGCCGCCTTTGAA
This sequence comes from Lolium multiflorum, assembly GCA_030979885.1. NCBI lineage: Eukaryota > Viridiplantae > Streptophyta > Magnoliopsida > Poales > Poaceae > Lolium > Lolium multiflorum. The sequence goes on along the minus strand of CM061749.1, from coordinate 113,139,343 downwards.
ATTGAGGTCGCCGCTGGCTCATGGGTCCCACATGTCAGCCTCTATGGACAACAAACCTTTCCTTTGTTGGATTTATTTTTTACCCCTAATTTCTGGCTATTTGCCTTTTTTTTACACACTGGGACTGTACAATAAAGTTTCATTTCTTAGATTTTTTTTACCCACTGATTTTTGCTAACTTGCCTTTTTCTTTTCGATCATATGCCGCCTTTGAAATTGAGGTCGCCGCTGGCTCATGGGTCCCACATGTCAGCCTCTATGAACAATAAACCTTTCCTTTGTTGGATTTATTTTTTACCCCTAATTTCTGGCTATTTGCCTTTTTCTTTTGATCCCCTGCGGCCTTTGAAACGATGAGGACGCTGCTGGCAGGTCGGTCCCACATGTCATCCTCTATTAAGAATAAAAGTTTCCTTTTTGGATTTATTTTTTACCCCTAATTTCTGGCTATTTGCCTTTTTCTTCTGATCCCTGCCGACTTCGAAATGATGAGGATGCAGCTGGCAGATCGGTCCCACATGTCAGCCTCTATGAACTATAAATGTTTCCTTTGTAGGATTTATTTTTTACCCCTATTTTCGGGCTACTTGCCTTTTTCTTTGAAACGTTGAGGACGCTACTGTCTCATGGGTCCCACATGGCATCCTCTCTGAACGATAAACCTTCATTTCTTGTTAACGACAGGTTTATCAGTATTATTTTCGCAGACTAATACAAGCTCTTTCGCTCCAAGATCTTGCAAGTTAATAGAATAAATCATGGAATTATTAGGATATGTTTTAAATTTCAAATCCACTTTATGAATTTTTGAAAATACCGTGATCTATGTGGGTATGGAGCGATCAAGGATTTTCATATTGGCCATGAGCAGTTTCAAAAATTGCAACCCAATAATTCAAAATAAATACAAACAACTTTTATGTAGAATCTCCGTGTTTTTGTTTTTTGCCAATCATAGGATCTGTGGTTCTTTAGAAAAGGGCCAACATTGCATGAGCAGAAAGGCCCATTTGTAGTTATTGGGCTTCGACAGCCGGAGCAAGTAGGCCTATAGCAAATACCTTGTAGATGGCCGTTGGAACCCAAAAGTATTTGTTGCCTAGACTTAGATGCCAAACTCAGCCTTATTGACATGAACCTTGCTATGCACACGACAATTTCAGTCCGATCCGTGTACGAAACACAAGATCCAACCCTTCGTGTGAGGAAGCAGGTGGCAGCACACCTCCAGATGCTCAATCGTACATACGCATATCATATAGGAGTTGTCGTATGTACATCAGTTCCGTATTGACATGTTTTTTTCTTTGGTTCACATGTGGGGTCCGCACAGTCACCTAGGTCGCACATCTACTTCCTTGCTCGTAGTTGATGCATGTTCGGTTTGGGGATGGGGTGGAACCCAACACACCCCCGTGCCAGTGGATGTACTTTACCCTTTAGCGGCGAAAAAATAGGAATGGTCCTCTCATGACTATGATCAACAAGAGGTGGCTATATTATAAAGGACGTACACACATTGTAATTATAGTGCTGAACGGCGAGGGATACTTTTTCCCTACATGGGTGGCAGCATAGTCTACGGATTGCAGCACCACCCACACCATAGGCGATTTATGATTCATCGTTCCGATATGTATTTCGCCTAGTTTTTTTTCTTTACATTGTTGGTTACAGACTCTTTGAACAGCTGTGTGCATCCTGGTTATGCAGAGGCTGGATGTAATTGCTTTCCAAAAGTAATAAAGCATCCTTTATCGAAAAAATTATAGTGCTGAAATAAAGTCAATCCTAAAACAGCCATGCATGGGTTATAATATGAAGGCAACACGAAATACAAAAGCAGGGCAGTGTTCAAATAAACTGATTCAAACTAGTACATACTAAAAACAGTGTACTACTTCTCAACACTTCAAGCATAATAAAAAAGTGTCACTGTTTTTTTAAAGGTAACACCGAACGGGCAATGTTTAAAGCAGGCTTAAACCACATAGCCGCTTGTCGGACACTATCCCAACCATCCTTGGGAAGGCTGATAACTCCCACAGTCTCACCTTCATCTGGCTGGAGGTTGCAGCGCAAAATTTTAGGGTATTGATTATAACGAATATTCCGGTATGCTGTGTAGACGCAGTTTTTCCTCATGAATGGAACCAATGTGCCATCAGGAGCTTTGGATTCACGCTTCTTCAGGTTGGCAATGATTGGGTAATTGAGTCCGAGGAACAGAGAGTGGTCGCTGAGGCTGTTAACCTGCCTCCAAAGAAAGTCCCCTGCACGTGCAGTAGATAAGGGATCCAGCTCAAAGACGTAGGTGGCAACAGGAGGATACTGCCGTAGCTGAAGCCCATTAGCAGCATAGGGAATGTCAGGAGGTACTTCAGCATTGGCAATCCCAATCTTGTTTACTGTAAGGATGATCATCAATCGCTTGCCATCAGCAGATGGAGCGAGGAACCATGCGTACTGCTGATCATCCACCACCGGTGGCGGGATTACAAACGGGAGCATCAGGTTTTCTGCAATATTAGAAATGGAGACGAATAGGGTGTTACTGGCAACCATATTCAAACAGCAGCATTGTTCATCGTTCATGCTCACAGTATAAATACGACTATGTAAGCTAAGGACATTGGTCATTCATGTGTTCAAATCAAGTGTCCAATATATCAGTTATACTGCATCCATCCCACGAAACTAGTCTAAACTTCGCCAAAACTAGACACTAGTTAGTGTATACACAGTTATATACTACCTCTGTCCCACCGAAAGTGTCTGAGATTTGTCCAAATTCAGATGTATCTAGACAGTGAAAGCATATAGATACATTCAAATTTTGACAAATATATATCATCTTAAGTTTAAGTCCTGTGCTGTAGTTAATTCCCTTTGTCTTAAGTGATCTATTAGAGAGCTTCCCTGTGACCACCCGAAGGGTAAGAAATGTTTAACTGTATAAGTGGATTGCCTAGACCTTTCCATCAGTTCGGACTTTTGGTTGCGTTGGCTAGTCCATGAAGCTTGACATGGTGTCAGAGCCAGGGTCTCGAGTTCGAGTCCTGGCTTTCGCAATTTATCCTAAAATTGTTGTTGCCCCCTCGGAGTCCACTTATATGCCTCTTGAGCTATACCTCTGAGTCTTTCCACATGTTGACTTGTCTCCCATCACATGTGACGGGGGGTGTTGAATTGTATAAGTGGATTGCCGCCCTTGCGATCAGTTCGGACTTTTGGTTGTGTTGGTAGTGCATGAAGCTTGACAAGAAAGAAATGCTCTTTATAGCTAACCCCAAGTCTGGTAACATTTGCAAAATAGGTATTAGATGCAGCTATCCATTCAGTAGAAGAATTTGCATTTTAGAGTTGAAGGTTCATAATCTCTTCTCTACTATTGATAGTAAAGGGTACACATGGTATTTGTTTACCTCATTTTCGCGTTCTAAAAAAGGTACGCTATATGGTTGTGCTAAGTTAAACTGATTTAAGTCTGTTCAAGTTTATCGAAAATTATACTACCAACATCTAAAACATCAATATAGGTTCATATATTACAAAAGATATTTAGATTTTCTTTTCTCGAACACATGCCTAGTCGTGCATCATTATATATTAGAGCATACAGGGTTGTAGCAAGGCTACGAAAAACTGAGAAAGCAAAAAGAAAGAACTATACAGGGGACTAGAGGCAGCTAACTTTGTTAGGCCTGCAGGTGCTAAATCTTATATATATATGAGGTTGTAGATATTAATCGTAAACTTACTCAAACTTAAATATCACTGAATTAGGAAAAAGATAACCTGAGTTATTTTGAATGAGGGGACGTCACAATCACTAATGAAAGATAATTGTGGGAAACTGAAATCTATTCAAGAAAATGGGAGAAAAAATGTATCAAAAACAAAATTAATTATACCATTCTGCAGATTGTTCACCGATATAAACAAAGAACTGTTTGATCTGCATGTAGGTACATCCAATCAAGGCTTTTTCCCCGATCTCTAGAAAATATAAGCTACGCATGTAATTACAAACGATTTTCTTCTATTTTTCTGTTTCTACGTTAACATTTGAGATACTTGTTAATTACATCCATATTCTGCAGTTGCATAGAGTTACTAATTCAGTAATGCATTCACATACGGAGTATACTATGTTTGCTGATGACTGACTAGTACTAATTCATTGCAAGCAACGGTTCATTCATATTCAGATAAAGGATGTGATCGTTAAGTCATATACTTATGAAAGTCCTTATGCATCTCTCTGATGCAGATGGCGGGGGTCTCCCGTCCTCCTTTTGGAGGCAAAATCAATTAGTTATATATGAAACAATGGGTGTAAAAGGTTATCAAAAAGGGTGCCTTCATAGTGCCACGTTATCTTTTGAGATACTGGTTAATTACACCCATATTCTGCAGTGGCGTAGAGTTACTAATTCAGGAATGCAATCACATACTGAGCATACTATGTTTGTTGGTGACTAATTAGTACTACTAATTCATTGCAAGCAACGGTTCATTCATATTCAGCAAAAGGGGGTGTGATCATTAAGTCATATAAGAAAGGTAAAATATAAACAAGGTAGTTCATGAATAACTTCATTGGTTAAGGCAGTGTATCATGCAATGCAACATAAGGACTGAAAAAATACCATTTGCGGTGTCCCAGAAGTACGTGGAGCCGTCAGTTTCGTCCACCGCAAAAACGTGGCCACGGAGTTCAATGGCATCACAGTAATTTGGATAATCAGGTGCAGGTGTAAGGGCCTCCAGCATTCTCCAGTCGCCACCCCCTTCAAGGTAGAAAATCGTTTTGTCGAACAAGGCGATGAGCTTGTAATCTGCGTACCTCCCACCTTTTGTGGGCACTTGGCAGATTACAATCTTCAACAAATCAATTGCTGGACCCCAGTTAAAAGAGTATGCAGGTTGATATGAAAAACTACTATGATCGATCTTCGAATCAGGTAGGGATGGAAGGGGGATATGTCGCTCGGTGTAGACGTTCACGAGGCACCACTCATGATGATCGGCGGCGGCGATCCAGTCACCGTTCGCGCCAAGCCATTTTCTGTCGTGCATGAACGGCAGGGCGACAGAACGGCGAGGATGGTCGAGGGGCACCAGGTCGTACACGGTATCATGCAGACGAGATGTTCTCGCCACGTCCCAGTGTTCATCGAACCAATAAGCAGGCGGAGGCATCAGCAGGCAGGGTTCATCCCAATGGTGCATCTTACCTTCATCCTTGCTGATCATGTCGTAGAGCTCCCTGGAACATGCAGCAAGTCGGACGGTGTAGGTAACGTCCAGATGCGCAGCGATGAGGTTGATGTTGTCGCCGGTGAGAGCCTCCAAGTGGCCGTCCCCGCCGCCCCGGCAAAGCCTAGAATAATCCATCACGTGAAGATGGATTTAGGTGGATGGCGGATGCAACTGCGCTTGGGGTTTTCGGAGGAGAGGGCGAGCGCTATGGAAGGAACGATGCGGCGCGCGGCCGGCCGGGGTAAGGAGAGAAAGGTATACGGAGTAGTACTAGTGATGCGGCGTGGTGGGGATCGAGATCCTGCGCGTGCGCGTGATTCTGGGAGGGTGAAGAAGAGTTTTTTTTTTGTAACGGGGTGAAGAAGAAGATGATAGACATGCAAGGGGCAAAAACTAGGTAGTACTCTAGGCTGCTGCTGCGACTGGGCGCCGATTTGACTGTTGGTAGACTAGCACGCCACCCATCTATAAATTTGCGACGACGTTTGGTGCAGTGATGTCTCGTCACATCAGGTTGACCAGAGAGGGCTTTTTTTTACAGTTTCCATTTCGATATATTTTTCGCCAATAATCGTAGTTCTCTACATGCCAGAGACACGTACCTTAACACGTGGGCAGCATGCAACCGCGCGAGCACCAAAATGGAATGAGAAATGTTTTAGAGCAGAACTTCATTTTCAATGCCTTTCCTAGCTTGGTTTGGAAACCGGACAGAGCTTCAGTGACTTGATGCTTCCAAGATACATTGTGACTGTGTCCCACCATCTACCATCCATTTGAGATCCAACGTTCCAAACTATCTCTTATTTCGAAGCTAAAAAAGAAAAACTATTCAGAAAATTTTGAAAAAAATCCAGTAATATGTAGATTCCTTGTTTTAAAATCTATGAATATTTCATCCCATTCGGATGACTAGCTTGTGATTAAATAGATTCTTACGTACTCGAGCACTAGTTTAAACTAAATATATATTTGCTCACAAACCTATGATTCAAATCGAATGAAACTTCACCAAAATATAAATCGAAATATGCATGATTTACTGGAAGTTTTTCAAAATTTTCATGGTCCATGGGGTCCTCCAAAGTGCAAGCTTTTTTTTTCTTGGTTGGTACTTCAAAACCGAGTTTGGATGGTGGCAAGACTTGCACAAAGAGGATGTCAAAATTTTGGCCTTTGTGAACTTTGCAATCAACATCAAGTGTCGGACTCTCGAGAAAAAAATATGAGTTGGCGCCCACCTTTCTTTCAACCGTTGGTTCTCAATCCGAGGGTGGTCCAACTAGCTAACAAAATTGGCTTGGTATTCATGGTCTTGAACCAACGATTTGGAATGGCTTTCAATCGGTATGAGAGGTGATGTATGGAGGAGATTCATACGAGAGGGCAATAAAGAAATGTTTTGTCATCCTCGCAAAGCTAGTCTATTTGGAAAGAAATGAATAATTGGTTTTTCGCAACATTGCATGATACTAATTCATGATACTATGCATTGAAGGTGTTGTATCATAGACTAGTATACTTCCCATTGTGACTAGTCTAAGTGCTTTTGCACCATGAACACTAGCTATGCACAGACCTCAAAAAACACTTCTCCATCATTCTACTATTCACACTTTCTTTTTCTAATAGAACTATGTACCATTGTTTTTAATATAATCTTGTGTCGAGAGTATATATTTCTAAAATAGTCATTTATGTTTCGCATAAGCTCAAAGAGGGGTACTTACTTATGAGAGATATCTTTCAACTAATACGTTGTAGGAGTACTTTAATTATGTGAGCTATAGTGTGAAATGCTTACTAGAACGAGTACAAAAGGTGTTTGATAACATTACAGGCCACACGCCCAGTGTAGCGTGCATTGTAGGAGCATTACATCAATTTAACAACTACGGAGGAGTAGCCTAGGTAGAGATAACATGCAAAGGAAATAGTTCAACAGATAGTACAACACAACTACGGAAAGGGAGTAGCCTAGGTAGAGATAAACATGCAAATGAAATAGTTCAACAGATACAAATCTTGCATTACAACACGAGTATTACATAAAGTACATCAGCCCTTCTTTCTGGACCTGTGACGCGAAGGCAGGTTCCATTGCCGGGCGTTGGCGAAGCTTGGGATGAGCCACAACGGAACCTGCCGCCATGTCCATCTAATGTTGGTTTGGAAACCAACAGTACAGTCTTCAGAATTCAAACTGAAGCGGCAAATTTCTGGAGAAGGAGGATATGCAAGGCCTACTGCATGGTGCGATGTGTAAACAGAGTTGCTTCTCGCCATATTTGGACGGTCATGTTCTGCCCCGTCTTCTACTGGAATGATAATCGGATAGTTCACTCCAAGGAAGAGAGAATATGATCCAAGGGAAATAATCCTCCTCCATGGCCTCGGTGGCATCAACTGACTGGTGTCCATGCTGTACACCTCGCAGCCAAGTAAACCCTTACCATACCCGCGAATAGTGCGACCATGACGACCCTCAGAGGTAGCAGCAGCAGGTAAAATCCGAACCAGTCCAGTATAATCCCGCCCGTCAGTAACGCCCCAGGTATGGACCAGAAAAAGTCTAGAACCATCAGGAGATCGTGCTAACCACCAGGAGCCAAGATTGTACCGACCTTGTTCATCAAGTTCTGGCGGAATAGGTGCCGTGCTGATCAACAAAGGACCTTGCAAAGGAAAGCACAGCTTGAAGTCAGTTCAGCAAAACTTGATTAGTTCATTACATACATGAATAATGATGTAGCTAAAATACTGCCTCCGATCCAAATTAATTGACTCAACTGGATGTGTCTAGCTAGATATGCACAAATTAATTGACTCAAGTTTGTCTAGCTAGATGCACTGGCTAGACAAAGCTGAGTCAATTTGATTTGGATCGGAGGGAGTACTTTATTTTGACTCAAAGGCATATCGCTGCTGATTTTGATTGAATATAGAGGGGGAAAGGTACAGGCATGACACGAAAACTGCACAACAAAAAGAAAAAGGCTAAAGCTAAATCTGAAACTAGCAGGTAATAGCGAAAACACATCATATGAGATGAGAAAAATTACCCCAAGAAAGTTGATTCCATGCATAAACTTCGCCTGTCTGAGTTACAGCAAATACAATACCCTTGTGGATGATTGCATCGGAGTAGCCGTACGCTAAGAACTGGTTGTCAAGAACTGTCCATCTGCTAGAAGCACAGTGAAGGACTGCAATTGCCGCGTTGAAGATGGCAAGAACAGAGAAACTAGTATAATTTGAAGCAGCTGTTGGAACTCGGCAAATAGCTATCTTCAGCAGTTGAAGATGTTGATCATTAGACTCGAACACAAGTTTATCCGGGGTGGATTTAAACTCACTTATTGGTGGTAGAGGAATCCGGCGACCAGTGTACACATTGACAAGCTCCCAATTCCAGGGGAAGCCAAGAAGGGCGATCCAATCTCCATTCGCGCCTGCCCACATGCCCGTACCACCATCTGGAATCACGGCATCGGAAGAGATCCTGTCCAGCGGCGTCAGTTGGCACAAGGTACCCTTGCGATCTTTTGCATCATGCTGCTTGTCCTTCTGCGCACCCTCCTGCTTGAACTTGTGGACGCGGTAGAAGGGATTGTGCGCGGGCGGTACCTCAGTTTGGTGAGTATGAAGAACACAGGGCATGCCAAACGGCTGAGATGCAGGCAGAGCTACACTTTGTGTTGCTGAATCATGATAAAACTTGCATGAACCGACGAGGCTCGCGGCGGTGATGACATCGCATCGGGATGCGATTTCTTCAAGGGGGCCATCAGGAAACACCCAAGAACTGCCACTCTCATTGATCGATCTCGCCATTGGAAGGATGCGGTCAAGTGGGTGTGGGGGTGTGGTAGTGGGACGCTGGCGTTTGGGTATGAGGTATTGGAGGACAGTGCGAGCGGCAGCTGGTAGAGCGATATGGATAAAAGTCAACAACTCCTACTAGTACCATCAAACAGGTGGCTCGAGATGATCCGAAAAAGGCATGGCGGCGGTGGTGCAGGGGCTGCTGGTGTAGGCGGGGTCGCCAGAGAAGATGGAGATGAAGAAGACGGAGAAGCAGGCAAAAAAAAACAATTTGAATTGAAATCAATAATACGAGTACTACGGGCGTGCCTTCTCTCTCTGGTCTCTGCTGCACTACTGCACCTGGCGTGAAGGCGTGTGACCCGAGAAGAAGCTAATGTACTGTATACTGTCCTTGCACGCCGTGGAGCTGTATTTTGTCTCATCAAATCAGCTCTGGACAGTTTCAGCAGAGAAAAGATCCTTTGCCATCATCATGATATATTACCACGGGCCCACGGCAGTGCACATTCATCTTGGAGGCCTCTTCATCTTGTACTACCATATACTCTACTGCTCTATATGTTGCACAAACCACCACTTGGACATTTTTTTTGCAGTTTCCACCATGTGGTGGTCTAATATGTTGCAAATTTCACCACTTGGTTATCTAATCAGCTAGTTAGTCATGTTGATAGCAAAATCGACAAGTGGGTTCAACATGTCAATGCTCCAATTAATGTTTTAGAAAAAATAAATTTTTCAAAATTCTTACTTCTTTTATTTAGCTATTTAAAAATGCTTATTCATTTATTTCAACAAATATTGTGCGGTCTTGAATTTTTTTCAAACAAATATTATGGCATCGGGTTCGGGACTCCTGAAAAGGACTGGCCGTGGTACGGGAACCCGAAATGATGCCCACAACATGGTCGAAAGTGGCAAGGAACCCATCGAGGTGGATGAACTCGGGAAACCTTGGTAGAGGTAGGGATCTTGAGGAGGCCATTAGGGTTAGCCTACCCCCCAATAAGCGTATGAACGAAAAAAATTCACATAAGTAGTAGCTATTATTAAAATTTCACAAATATTACGCGCTTTTGAATATTTCAAAAGTATTGTGGCGTCACGCTGGCCTTGCCCGAATTTTACCTTTCAGGCTGGATGTCACGAGCATGATCACTCAACCAACCGGGTCCAAACATATATATACAATTGGCCTCCTCGAGCCTACACCGACCAGATTGTCGCTGAAACTGGATCATATAGTTTCTATTGGATTGATGTCCTAAGGAAATATTCCAACAACGGAAGTTGTTTGATTCGTTGTATTATATTCCTTTGGAATCTTGTTGGGCTTGTTTGGTTCGAAGAAAATTCATAGAAATTTTGTGGGATTCAAATCTCAGTGGCTCCTTTGATTCTTGAATACATGATAATTCATACTAATTCACGTGTTTTTTGTGTAGCACTACAACCAAAGAACATGCAATTCAAATTTGTGTGATTTCTCTCATATAGGATTAATTCAACATGCAATCATATTCAATTCCTACATTATTTCTATTTTAACATTATGTACACATCATGCATGCGACCCAAACAATGCGTACATGGTGGGGGGGTTGTTTCGTTGCAAAAGCAGTTGGTCACACCACAAACAAACATGCAACAATTAATCTAAATTCACGCGGTTTCCCCGCGATGCAACCAAACAATATTCGATGAAACTAAGCATGGCATAAACATATACAATACACACCATAGATTTTGGCTGCTTTGATTATTCGCAAGATTTTCAAAGTGCGGGAATATGAAAATTGTATGATTAGAGAGTGATGATCATCTCCAAATATATAGGATTGAGAAACAACGGTATTTGGATCCAATAACATTTGATTGCGTGTGAAAACCAAAAGAAATACTAGTAGTAACATACGGTTACACAATGAAGGATTTTTTGTTTTTGTATAAAAATGTATTGTCAATGAATTCTGAAAATTGCAATCCTATGAATTAAACAATCAGAAATCGTGTCAGACTAATTCCTACGTTTCGAGATTCTAGTACGGAGTATGATTTCTTTGAAGGGGCGCAGAGGGACGTGGGTAGCAATGTCTAGTCCCTGTCTTGTCTGTATACACTGTACTTACGTCAGACTAGTGTTGCTCATGAAGTCTTAATGTGGCGTACTCTGAAGCTAGATGCATCACCGTTTCCAGTCTCTGTCCTCGTTTTTTCGGCAAAATAGACAGAAATAACCCAAAGTCGAAAAGATTGGGAAAAACAAACTTTCGACATACTAGCAAGATTGGGTTATTTTTGTCCAAATTCTCGTTTTTTTCTCTTGGCTTCCCTACCCTTGAATCCATGTCACTTACGTGTGTTGCCCATGCATGCGTCATGTCCCACACTTCAGTGAGCACAAGTGACGTGATGTACGTACGCAAACTCCCAGCAATCTTCTTTGTCAAGAGAAGACGCATCAAGATTCAAGACCCGATCGCATTTCTTGCTTTCAGCCTGGGGTCCTCCATGTAAAAGTTAGGGATTTAGATGTAATTTCATGTTTATTTTGTGTGCTGTTGTAAACTGTTGATTTTTTATGTCCATTTGAATCTTGGTCAAATCCTAGGTTTGACCTAGATTTAAACAAGTTTAAAATATGAAAATGAAAAAGTAAGCCTGGATCCTCCTTAGTCAATCCAAAATGAAGCTTTTGGGAGGTTTTTGAAATTTCCATGTTTGAAACCCAAAACCACTTCTTTTCATGCTAGACTTCATAAGACATAGTTTAGGGATAGGGGTAGATACATGATTTGTCTGGTTTCAGTATGTCTAGAGCTTGTTTATCCACTTGAATGCTTACTATATGACATAAGAAGACTATGTGCTATGGTTTTTCATTTATCTATTTTTTTGAATTTTATGCCCATTTGAATCTTGGTCAAATCCCAGGTTTGACGAGGTTTTAAACAAGTTTAAAACTTGAAAATGAAAAGGTGTAAGCATGGATCCTTCGTAGTCACTCTAAAATGAAGCTTTATTTTGGGAGGTTCTCGAAATTTCCATGCATGCTTGAAACTCAAAACCACTTTTCTTCAAGCTTGACTTCATAAGACAAAGTTTAATTAGGGTTAGGGGTAGATACACGATTTTTCTGGTTTGAATATGTCTAGACCTTGTTTATCAACTTGAATGTTTACTATATGACATAATTAAGAAGGCTATGTACGTGCTTTGGTTTTTCATTCTTTAATTAGATTTTTGTCTGAATTTTTATGCCCATTTGAATCTTGGTCAAATCCTAGGTTTGACCAAGATTTAAATAAGTTTAAAACATGAAAATGAAAAGATAAGCATCGATCCTTCTTACTCGCTCTAAAATGAAGCTTTTGGTTTTTTGAAATTTCCATGTTTGAAACCCAAAACCACTTCTCTTCATGCTTGACTTCATAAGACGAGTTTAGGGTCGATAGGGGTAGATACATGATTTGTCTGGTTTGAATATGTCTAGACCTTGTTTATGAACTTGAATGCTTACTATATGACATAAGAAGACTATGTGCTTTGGTTTTTTTTATTTTTTTATTTTATGCCCATTTTAATATTGGTCAAATCCTAGGTTTGACCAAGATTTAAACAAGTTTAAAACATGAAAATGAAAAGGTAAGCTGGATCCTTCTTAGTCACTCTAAAATGAAGCTTTTGGGAGGTTTTTGAAATTTCCATGTTTGAAACCAAAAACCACTTCTCTTCATGCTTCATAAGACAGAGTTTAGGGTTAGGGGTAGATACATGATTTGTCTTATTTGAATATGTATAGACCTTGTTTGTCAACTTTTGAATGCTCTTACTATATATATATGTGACATAAGAAGACTATGTGCTTTTGTTTTTCATTTTTCTGATTTTTTAAATTTTATGCCCATTTAAATCTTGGTCAAATCCTGGTTTGACAATGATTTTAACAAGTTTAAAATATGAAAATGAAAAGGTAAGCATTGATCATTCTTAGTCACTCTAAAATGAAGCTTTTGGTAGGTTTTTGAAATTTCCATATTTGAAACCCAAAACCACTTCTCTTCATGCTTGACTACATAAGACAAAGTTTAGGGTTAGGGAGTAGATACATGATTTTTCTTGTTTGAATATGTCTAGACCTTGTTTATCAACTTTAATGCTACTATATGACATAAGAAAACTATGTGCTTTGGTTTTTCATTTTTCTGATATTTTTTGGAATTTTGATGCACATTTGAATCTTGGTCAAATCCTAGCTAGGTTTGACCAAGATTTAAACAAGTATATATAGAACATGAAAATGAAAAGGGAAGCATGTATCCTTCTTAATTAGTCACCCCATGCATGTTTGAAACCTAAAACCACTTATCTTCATGCTTGACTTCGTCATAAGACAGAGTTTAGGGGTTTTAGGGGGTAGATACATGATTTGTCTAGCTAGTTTGAATATGTCTAGACCTTGATTATCAACTTTAATGCTTACTATATGACATATAAGAAGACTATGTGCGCTTTGGTTTTTCATTTTTCGGTTTTTTTATTTTATGCCCATTTGAATCTTGGTCAAATCCTAGATTTGACCAAGATTTAAACAAGTTTAAAACATGGAAATGAAAAGGTAAGCATCGATCCTTCTTAGTCGCTCTAAAATGAAGCTGAATTTTGGGAGGTTTTGAAATTTCCATGTTTTTGAAACCCAAAACCACTTCTCTTCATGCTTGACTTCATAAGACGAAGTTTAGGGTCGATAGGGGTAGATACATGATTTGTCTTGTTTGAATATGTCTAGACCTTGTTTATCAACTTGAATGCTTACTAGCTATATGACATAAGAGGACTATGTGCATTGGTATTTCATTTTTTGATTTTTATGCCCATTTGAGAATCTTGGTAAAATCCTAGGTTTGTTGAGCAAGATTTAAACAAGTTTAACATGTGAAAATGATAAGGTAATTAAGTCTGGATCTTTTTTGAAACCCAAAACCACTTCTCTTCATGCTTGACTTCATAAGACGAAGTTTAGGGTCGATAGGGGGTAGATACATGATTTGTCTTGTTTGAATATGTCTAGACCATGTTTATCAACTTGAATGCTTACTATATGACATAAGAAGGCTATGTGCTTTGGTCTTTCATTCTTTCGATTTTTTTCTGAATTTTTATGCCCATTTGAATCTTGGTCAAATCCTAGGTTCGACCAAGATTTAAACAAGTTTAAAACATGACAATGAAAAGGTAATTAATCATGGATCCTTCTTAATTAACCAGCCAGTCTAATTAAAATGAAGCTTTTTGGGAGGTTTTTGAAATTTCCATGTTTGAAACCCAAAACCACACTTCTCTGCTTCATGCTTGACTTCATATATAATTAAGACAAAGTTTAGGGTTAGGGGGTACATGATTTGTCTGGTTTGAATATGTCTAGACCTTGTTTATGAACTTTTGAATGCTTACTATATATATGTATGTGACATAAGAAAACTATGTGCTTTGGTTTTTCATTTTTCTGATTTTTTTGGAATTTTGATGCACATTTGAATCTTGGTCAAATCCTAGGTTTGACCAAGATTTAAACAAGTATAGAACATGGAAATGAAAATGGAAGCCTGTATCCTTCTTAGTCACCCTAAAATGAAGTTTTTGGGAGGTTTTTGAAATTTCCATGTTTGAAACCCAAAACCACTTATCTTCATGCTTGACTTCGTCATAAGACAGAGTTTAGGGGTTAGGGGGTAGATACATGATTTGTCTAGCTAGTTTGAATATGTCCAGACCTTGTTTATCAACTTTAATGCTTACTATATGACATATAAGAAGACTATGTGCGCTTTGGTTTTTCATTTTTATGTTTTTTTATTTTATGCCCATTTGAATCTTGGTCAAATCCTAGAGATTGACTTCATAATACAGAGTTTAGGGTTAGGGGTAGATATACACATGATTTTTCTGGTTTGAATATGTCTAGACCTTATTTATCAACTTGAGTGTTTACTATATGACATAATTAAGAAGGCTATGTGCTTTGGTTTTTCATTCTTTAGATTTTTTGTCTGAATTTTTATGCCCATTTGAATCTTGGTCAAATCCTAGGTTTGACCAAGATTTAAATAAGTTTAAAACATGGAAATGAAAAGGTAAAAGCATCGATCCTTCTTAGTCGCTCTAAAATGAAGCTGAATTTTGGGAGGTTTTTGAAATTTCCATGTTTGAAACCTAAAACCACTTATCTTCATGCTTGACTTCGTCATAAGACAGAGTTTAGGGGTTTTAATTAGGGGGTAGATACATGATTTGTCTAGCTAGTTTGAATATGTCTCTAGACCTTGTTTATCAACTTGAATGCTTACTAGCTATATGACATAAGAGGACTATGTGCATTGGTATTTCATTTTTTGATTTTTATGCCCATTTGAGAATCTTGGTAAAATCCTAGGTTTGTTGAGCAAGATTTAAACAAGTTTAACATTTGAAAATGATAAGGTAATTAAGTCTGGATCTTTCTCTTAGTAACTCTAAAATGAAGCTTTTGGGAGGTTCTTGAAATTTCCATGTTTGAAACCCAAAACCACTTCTCTTCATGCTTGACTTCATAATTAAGACATAGTTTAGGGGTTAGGGGTAGATACATGATTTGTATGGTTTGAATATGTCTAGACCATGTTTATCAACTTTAATGCTTACTATATGACATAAGAAGACTATGTGCTTTGGTTTTTCATTTTTCTGATTTTTTTTTAGAATTTTGATGCACATTTGAATCTTGGTCAAATCCTAGGTTTGACCAAGATTTAAACAAGTATATATAGAACATGAAAATGAAAAGGGAAGCCTGTATCCTTCTTAGTCACCCTAAAATGAAGTTTTTGGGAGGTTTTTGAAATTTCCATGTTTGAAACCCAAAACCACTTATCTTCATGCTTGAGCAAGATTTGACCAAGATTTAAACAAGTTTAAATCATGAAAATGGAAAGGTAAGCCTGGATCCTTCTTAGTCGCTCTAAAATGAAGCTTTTGGGATGTTCTTGAAATTTCCATGTTTGAAACCCGGCCAAAACGACTTTTCTTCATGCTAGACTTCATAAGATCGACACGGGGTACATATATACATGATTTGTCTGGTTTGGATATATCTAGACCTTGTTTATCAACTTGAATGCTTACGATATGACATAAGAACACTATGTGCTTTTTGTTTTTCATTTTTTGTGCCTATTTGTATCTTGGTCAAATCCTAGGTTTGACCAAGATTTAAACAAGTTTAAAACATGAAAATGAAAAGGGAAACATGTATCCTTCTTAGTCACTCTAAAATGAAGTTTTTGGGAGGTTTTTGAAATTTCCATGTTTGAAACCTAAAACCACTTCTCTTCATGCTTGACTTCATAAGACAGAGTTTAGGGTTAGAGGGGTAGATACATGATTTGTCTTATTTGAATATGTCTAGCTAGACCTTGTTTATCAACTTTTGAATGCTTACTATATATATATGTGACATAAGAAGACTATGTGCTTTTGTTTTTCATTTTTCCGATTTTTTAATTTTATGCCAATTTAAATCTTGGTCAAATCCTAGGTTTGACAATGATTTAAACAAGTTTCAAATATGAAAATGAAAAGGCAAGCATGGATCCTTCTTAGTCACTCTAAAATGAAGCTTTTGATAGGTTTTTGAAATTTCCATATTTGAAACCCAAAACCACTTCTCTTCATGCTTGACTACATAAGACAAAGTTTAGGGTTAGGGGGTAGATACATGATTTTTCTTGTTTGAATATGTCTAGACCCTTGTTTATCAACTTTAATGCTTACTATATGACATAAGAAAACTATGTGCTTTGCTTTGGTTTTTCATTTTTCTGATTTTTTTGGAATTTTGATGCACATTTGAATCATGGTCAAATCCTAGGTTTGACCAAGATTTAAACAAGTATAGAACATGAAAATGAAAAGGGAAGCCTGTATCCTTCTTAGTCACCCTAAAATGAAGTTTTTGGGAGGTTTTCAAAATTTCCATGTTTGAAACCCAAAACCACTTAATCTTCATGCTTGACTTCGTCATAAGATAGAGTTTAGGGGTTAGCGGGTAGATACATGATTAGTATGGTTTGAATATGTCTAGACCTTGTTTATCAACTTTAATGCTTACTACATGACATAAGAAGACTATGTGCTTTGGTTTTTCATTTTTCTGTTTTTTTTTGAATTTTCTGCCAATTTTGTTTGACCAAGATTTAGACAAGTTTTACACGTGAAAACGAATAAGTAAGCCTGGATCCTTCTTAGTCACTCCAAAATGTACCAATTGATAGGTGCGTTAACTTTGCTTCATGGAAAAAATAATGTCATGTAAATGAGTTAACTTGGATTTCCTACCCTTGAATCCATAGGAAACTTTGTTCTAATGCACTATAATAATCAACCGAGTTTTTACACCAACAGGTCTGTCACTTACGTGTGGTGCCCATGCGTGAGGTCCCACACTTCAGTGAGCACAAGTCACGTGCAATAGGTACGCAAACTCCCAGCCATTTTCTTTGTCAAGAGAAAGACGCATCAGGATGCGTATTGGAAGTCTGTGGGTCCTTCTGGATCCTTCGGTCGTCCCTCTAAAAAAAAAATCTCTCTCATTCTCGGCCTCGCTCGACTCGCTCGCTCGCTCGCTCGCACCTCCTGCTCACTGACAAACCCTGCACAAAAGTCAACATCATCACCCGAAAAAGGGGAGACACCATAATTCTCTCCCTTCTTCTCTCCTTCCGAGTGATCCCTCTTCCTCCGAGTTTCACTCGACGGGCAAACACACATGTGCTGCATAGTAATAATAAAAAGGTAGAAAAATCGACCTACGAATCTATAATTAAATAGGTTAAACTAGGGTTTTGCCCAGTACTACAGATCAAGGTTCAAAAAATCCAACTACGGGGTTCGAACAACCCCATTTCTAATCCAAGATTTTTTCGACCTCATCCAATGGCCTCAAACTATAGGCCGGGTTAGCATCTAGTGCAGTATGTGTGAGAATGTATGCACTATGTGTGCTATAACTTGTGTGTCTTTCAAATTTGAACCAAATTTGAATAAGTTTGAAATATTTGAAATGGGGCTTTTGGCTTAAACGTTTGAAACCCAAAACGACTTCTCCTCATGCTAGACTTCATAAGACCGAGTTTAGGGTTAGGGGGTAGATACATGATTTGTCTGGTTTGAATATGTCTAAACCTTGTTTATCAACTTGAATGCTTACTATATGACATAAGAAGACCATGTGCTTTTGTTTTTCATTTTTCTATTTTTTAAGAATTTTATGCACATTTGATTCTGGTCAAATCCTAGGTTCAACCAAGATTTAAACAAGTTTCAAGCATGAAAATGAAAACGTAATCCAAGATCCTTCTTAATTAGTCACTCTAAAATATATGAAGCTTTTGGGACGTACTTGAAATTTCCATGTTTGAAACCCAAAACCAATTCTCTTCATGATTGACTTCATAAGACAGAGTTTAGGGGTAGGGGTAGATATACACATGATTTTTCTGGTTTGAATATGTCTAGACCTTGTTTATCAACTTGAGTGTTTACTATATGACATAATTAAGAAGGCTATGTGCTTTGGTTTTTCATTCTTTAGATTTTTTGTCTGAATAATTTTTATGCCCATTTGAATCTTGGTCAAATCCTAGGTTTGACCAAGATTTAAATAAGTTTAAAACATGGAAATGAAAAGGTAAAAGCATCGATCCTTCTTAGTCGCTCTAAAATGAAGCTGAATTTTGGGAGGTTTTTGAAATTTCCATGTTTGAAACCTAAAACCACTTATCTTCATGCTTGACTTCGTCATAAGACAGAGTTTAGGGGTTTTAATTAGGGGGTAGATACATGATTTGTCTAGCTAGTTTGAATATGTCTAGACCTTGTTTATCAACTTGAATGCTTACTAGCTATATGACATAAGAGGACTATGTGCATTGGTATTTCATTTTTTGATTTTTATGCCCATTTGAGAATCTTGGTAAAATCCTAGGTTTGTTGAGCAAGATTTAAACAAGTTTAACATGTGAAAATGATAAGGTAATTAAGTCTGGATCTTTCTCTTAGTAACTCTAAAATGAAGCTTTTGGGAGGTTCTTGAATTTACCATGTTTGAAACCCAAAACCACCGTACTTCTTTTCATGCTTGACTTCATAAGACAGAGTTTAGGGTTAGGGGTAGATACATGATTTTTCTGGTTTGAATATGTCTAGACCATGTTTATCAACTTGAATGCTTACTACTATATGACATAAGAAGGCTATGTGCTTTGGTTTTTCATTCTTTCGATTTTTTTTCTGAATTTTTATGCCCATTTGAATCTTGGTCAAATCCTAGGTTCGACCAAGATTTAAACAAGTTTAAAACATGACAATGAAAAGGTAATTAATCATGGATCCTTCTTAATTAACCAGCCAGTCTAATTAAAATGAAGCTTTTTGGGAGGTTTTTGAAATTTCCATGTTTGAAACCCAAAACCACACTTCTCTGCTTCATGCTTGACTTCATATATAATTAAGACAAAGTTTAGGGTTAGGGGTACATGATTTGTCTGGTTTGAATATGTCTAGACCTTGTTTATCAACTTGAATGCTTACTATATGACATAAGAAGACTATGTGCTTTGGTTTTTTATTTTATTTATTTTTTATTTTATGCCCATTTGAATATTGGTTAAATCCTAGGTTTGAACAAGATTTAAACAAGTTTAAAACATGAAAATGAAAAGGTAAGCCTGGATCCTTCTTAACTAGTCACTCTAAAATGAAGCTTTAATTTTGGGAGGTTTTTGAAATATATTTCCATGTTTGAAACCCAAAACCACTTCTCTTCATGCTTGACTTCATAAGACGAAGTTTAGGGTCGATAGGGGTTAGATACATGATTTGTCTGGTTTGAATATGTCTAGACCATGTTCATCAAATCCTAGGTTTGACCAAGATTTAAACAAGTTTAAAACATGAAAATGAAAAGGAAGCATGTGTCCTTCTTAGTCACTCTAAAATGAAGTTTTTGGGCAGTTTTTGAAATTTCCATGTTTGAAACCCAAAACCACTTCTCTTCATGCTTGACTTCATAATTAAGACATAGTTTAGGGGTTAGGGGGTAGATACATGATTTGTATGGTTTGAATATGTCTAGACCATGTTTATCAACTTTAATGCTTACTATATGACATAAGAAGACTATGTGCTTTGGTTTTTCATTTTTCTGTTTTTTTTTAATTTTTTGCACATTTGAATCTTGGTCAAATCCTAGGTTTGACCAAGATTTAAACAAGTATATATAGAACATGAAAATGAAAAGGGAAGCCTGTATCCTTCTTAGTCACCCTAAAATGAAGTTTTCGGGAGGTTTTTGAAATTTCCATGTTTGAAACCCAAAACCACTTATCTTCATGCTTGAGCAAGATTTGACCAAGATTTAAACAAGTTTATTAAATCATGAAAATGGAAAGGTAAGCCTGGATCCTTCTTAGTCGCTCTAAAATGAAGCTTTTGGGATGTTCTTGAAATTTCCATGTTTGAAACCCGGCCAAAACGACTTTTCTTCATGCTAGACTTCATAAGATCGACACGGGGTACATATATACATGATTTGTCTGGTTTGGATATATCTAGACCTTGTTTATCAACTTGAATGCTTACGATATGACATAAGAACACTATGTGCTTTTTGTTTTTCATTTTTTGTGCCTATTTGTATCTTGGTCAAATCCTAGGTTTGACCAAGATTTAAACAAGTTTAAAACATGAAAATGAAAAGGTAAACATGTATCCTTCTTAGTCACTCTAAAATGAAGTTTTTGGGAGGTTTTTGAAATTTCCATGTTTGAAACCTAAAACCACTTCTCTTCATGCTTGACTTCATAAGACAGAGTTTAGGGTTAGAGGGGTAGATACATGATTTGTCTTATTTGAATATGTCTAGCTAGACCTTGTTTATCAACTTTTGAATGCTTACTATATATATATATGTGACATAAGAAGACTATGTGCTTTTGTTTTTCATTTTTCCGATTTTTTAATTTTATGCCAATTTAAATCTTGGTCAAATCCTAGGTTTGACAATGATTTAAACAAGTTTCAAATATGAAAATGAAAAGGCAAGCATGGATCCTTCTTAGTCACTCTAAAATGAAGCTTTTGATAGGTTTTTGAAATTTCCATATTTGAAACCCAAAACCACTTCTCTTCATGCTTGACTACATAAGACAAAGTTTAGGGTTAGGGGGTAGATACATGATTTTTCTTGTTTGAATATGTCTAGACCCTTGTTTATCAACTTTAATGCTTACTATATGACATAAGAAAACTATGTGCTTTGCTTTGGTTTTTCATTTTTCTGATTTTTTTGGAATTTTGATGCACATTTGAATCATGGTCAAATCCTAGGTTTGACCAAGATTTAAACAAGTATAGAACATGAAAATGAAAAGGGAAGCATGTATCCTTCTTAGTCACCCTAAAATGAAGTTTTTGGGAGGTTTTCAAAATTTCCATGTTTGAAACCCAAAACCACTTAATCTTCATGCTTGACTTCGTCATAAGATAGAGTTTAGGGGTTAGGGGGTAGATACATGATTAGTATGGTTTGAATATGTCTAGACCTTGTTTATCAACTTTAATTCTTACTACATGACATAAGAAGACTATGTGCTTTGGTTTTTCTGTTTTTTTTTTTTGAATTTTCTGCCAATTTTGTTTGACCAAGATTTAGACAAGTTTTACACGTGAAAACGAATAAGTAAGCCTGGATCCTTCTTAGTCACTCCAAAATGTACCAATTGATAGGTGCGTTAACTTTGCTTCATGGAAAAAATAATGTCATGTAAATGAGTTAACTTGGATTTCCTACCCTTGAATCCATAGGAAACTTTGTTCTAATGCACTATAATAATCAACCGAGTTTTTACACCAACAGGTCTGTCACTTACGTGTGGTGCCCATGCGTGAGGTCCCACACTTCAGTGAGCACAAGTCACGTGCAATAGGTACGCAAACTCCCAGCCATTTTCTTTGTCAAGAGAAAGACGCATCAGGATGCGTATTGGAAGTCTGTGGGTCCTTCTGGATCCTTCGGTCGTCCCTCTAAAAAAAAAAAAAATCTCTCTCATTCTCGGCCTCGACTCGCTCGCTCGCTCGCTCGCACCTCCTGCTCACTGACAAACCCTGCACAAAAGTCAACATCATCACCCGAAAAAGGGGAGACACCATAATTCTCTCCCTTCTTCTCTCCTTCCGAGTGATCCCTCTTCCTCCGAGTTTCACTCGACGGGCAAACACACATGTGCTGCATAGTAATAATAAAAAGGTAGAAAAATCGACCTACGAATCTATAATTAAATAGGTTAAACTAGGGTTTTGCCCAGTACTACAGATCAAGGTTCAAAAAATCCAACTACGGGGTTCGAACAACCCCATTTCTAATCCAAGATTTTTTTCGACCTCATCCAATGGCCTCAAACTATAGGCCGGGTTAGCATCTAGTGCAGTATGTGTGAGAATGTATGCACTATGTGTGCTATAACTTGTGTGTCTTTCAAATTTGAACCAAATTTGAATAAGTTTGAAATATTTGAAATGGGGCTTTTGGCTTAAACGTTTGAAACCCAAAACGACTTCTCCTCATGCTAGACTTCATAAGACCGAGTTTAGGGTTAGGGGGTAGATACATGATTTGTCTGGTTTGAATATGTCTAAACCTTGTTTATCAACTTGAATGCTTACTATATGACATAAGAAGACCATGTGCTTTTGTTTTTCATTTTTCTATTTTTTTAAGAATTTTATGCACATTTGATTCTGGTCAAATCCTAGGTTCAACCAAGATTTAAACAAGTTTCAAGCATGAAAATGAAAACGTAATCCAAGATCCTTCTTAATTAGTCACTCTAAAATATATGAAGCTTTTGGGACGTACTTGAAATTTCCATGTTTGAAACCCAAAACCAATTCTCTTCATGATTGACTTCATAAGACAGAGTTTAGGGGTAGGGGTAGATATACACATGATTTTTCTGGTTTGAATATGTCTAGACCTTGTTTATCAACTTGAGTGTTTACTATATGACATAATTAAGAAGGCTATGTGCTTTGGTTTTTCATTCTTTAGATTTTTTGTCTGAATAATTTTTATGCCCATTTGAATCTTGGTCAAATCCTAGGTTTGACCAAGATTTAAATAAGTTTAAAACATGGAAATGAAAAGGTAAAAGCATCGATCCTTCTTAGTCGCTCTAAAATGAAGCTGAATTTTGGGAGGTTTTTGAAATTTCCATGTTTGAAACCTAAAACCACTTATCTTCATGCTTGACTTCGTCATAAGACAGAGTTTAGGGGTTTTAATTAGGGGGTAGATACATGATTTGTCTAGCTAGTTTGAATATGTCTCTAGACCTTGTTTATCAACTTGAATGCTTACTAGCTATATGACATAAGAGGACTATGTGCATTGGTATTTCATTTTTTGATTTTTATGCCCATTTGAGAATCTTGGTAAAATCCTAGGTTTGTTGAGCAAGATTTAAACAAGTTTAACATTTGAAAATGATAAGGTAATTAAGTCTGGATCTTTCTCTTAGTAACTCTAAAATGAAGCTTTTGGGAGGTTCTTGAATTTACCATGTTTGAAACCCAAAACCACCGTACTTCTTTTCATGCTTGACTTCATAAGACAGAGTTTAGGGTTAGGGGTAGATACATGAATTTTCTGGTTTGAATATGTCTAGACCATGTTTATCAACTTGAATGCTTACTATATGACATAAGAAGGCTATGTGCTTTGGTTTTTCATTCTTTCGATTTTTTTCTGAATTTTTATGCCCATTTGAATCTTGGTCAAATCCTAGGTTCGACCAAGATTTAAACAAGTTTAAAACATGACAATGAAAAGGTAATTAATCATGGATCCTTCTTAATTAACCAGCCAGTCTAATTAAAATGAAGCTTTTTGGGAGGTTTTTGAAATTTCCATGTTTGAAACCCAAAACCACTTAATCTTCATGCTTGACTTCGTCATAAGATAGAGTTTAGGGGTTAGCGGGTAGATACATGATTAGTATGGTTTGAATATGTCTAGACCTTGTTTATCAACTTTAATGCTTACTACATGACATAAGAAGACTATGTGCTTTGGTTTTTCATTTTTCTGTTTTTTTTTGAATTTTCTGCCAATTTTGTTTGACCAAGATTTAGACAAGTTTTACACGTGAAAACGAATAAGTAAGCCTGGATCCTTCTTAGTCACTCCAAAATGTACCAATTGATAGGTGCGTTAACTTTGCTTCATGGAAAAAATAATGTCATGTAAATGAGTTAACTTGGATTTCCTACCCTTGAATCCATAGGAAACTTTGTTCTAATGCACTATAATAATCAACCGAGTTTTTACACCAACAGGTCTGTCACTTACGTGTGGTGCCCATGCGTGAGGTCCCACACTTCAGTGAGCACAAGTCACGTGCAATAGGTACGCAAACTCCCAGCCATTTTCTTTGTCAAGAGAAAGACGCATCAGGATGCGTATTGGAAGTCTGTGGGTCCTTCTGGATCCTTCGGTCGTCCCTCTTAAAAAAAAAATCTCTCTCATTCTCGGCCTCGCTCGACTCGCTCGCTCGCTCGCTCGCCGCACTCCTGCTCACTGACAAACCCTGCACAAAAGTCAACATCATCACCCGAAAAGGGGAGACACCATAATTCTCTCCCTTCTTCTCTCCTTCCGAGTGATCCCTCTTCCTCCGAGTTTCACTCGACGGGCAAACACACATGTGCTGGAGAACATATCTAGTGCTACCACCCCTTTAGGTGCTACCGTGCTACCGTATAAAAAAACGTATTTTATACGTGTCAAAAAATTATACGAAAAATTGTGAGTGCTCATGAAGCATGTCCCTACAACATCCCAAAATTTCATATCCAAAAACGACATGGACACTGAGAAACAAAAAAGAGAAAATCAGCATGAATAGTGCTACCTAGTGTCACAAAAAGACAAATCAGAAAATGACACTATTCATGCTGATTTTCTCTTTTTTGTTTCTCAGTGTCCATGTCGATTTTGGATATGAAATTTTGGGATGTTGTAGGGACATGCTTCATGAGCACTCACATTTTTTCTATAATTTTTTGACACGTATATACGTTTTTATACGAGTTTCACTAGAGGGGCACTAGATACACATGTGCTGCATAGTAATAATAAAAAGGTAGAAAAATCGACCTACGAATCTATAATTAAATAGGTTAAACTAGGGTTTTGCCCAGTACTACAGATCAAGGTTCAAAAAATCCAACTACGGGGTTCGAACAACCCCATTTCTAATCCAAGATTTTTTTCGACCTCATCCAATGGCCTCAAACTATAGGCCGGGTTAGCATCTAGTGCAGTATGTGTGAGAATGTATGCACTATGTGTGCTATAACTTGTGTGTCTTTCAAATTTGAACCAAATTTGAATAAGTTTGAAATATTTGAAATGGGGCTTTTGGCTTAAACGTTTGAAACCCAAAACGACTTCTCCTCATGCTAGACTTCATAAGACCGAGTTTAGGGTTAGGGGTAGATACATGATTTGTCTGGTTTGAATATGTCTAAACCTTGTTTATCAACTTGAATGCTTACTATATGACATAAGAAGACCATGTGCTTTTGTTTTTCATTTTTCTATTTTTTAAGAATTTTATGCACATTTGATTCTGGTCAAATCCTAGGTTCAACCAAGATTTAAACAAGTTTCAAGCATGAAAATGAAAACGTAATCCAAGATCCTTCTTAATTAGTCACTCTAAAATATATGAAGCTTTTGGGACGTACTTGAAATTTCCATGTTTGAAACCCAAAACCAATTCTCTTCATGATTGACTTCATAAGACAGAGTTTAGGGGTAGGGGTAGATATACACATGATTTTTCTGGTTTGAATATGTCTAGACCTTGTTTATCAACTTGAGTGTTTACTATATGACATAATTAAGAAGGCTATGTGCTTTGGTTTTTCATTCTTTAGATTTTTTGTCTGAATTTTTTATGCCCATTTGAATCTTGGTCAAATCCTAGGTTTGACCAAGATTTAAATAAGTTTAAAACATGGAAATGAAAAGGTAAAAGCATCGATCCTTCTTAGTCGCTCTAAAATGAAGCTGAATTTTGGGAGGTTTTTGAAATTTCCATGTTTGAAACCTAAAACCACTTATCTTCATGCTTGACTTCGTCATAAGACAGAGTTTAGGGGTTTTAATTAGGGGGTAGATACATGATTTGTCTAGCTAGTTTGAATATGTCTCTAGACCTTGTTTATCAACTTGAATGCTTACTAGCTATATGACATAAGAGGACTATGTGCATTGGTATTTCATTTTTTGATTTTTATGCCCATTTGAGAATCTTGGTAAAATCCTAGGTTTGTTGAGCAAGATTTAAACAAGTTTAACATTTGAAAATGATAAGGTAATTAAGTCTGGATCTTTCTCTTAGTAACTCTAAAATGAAGCTTTTGGGAGGTTCTTGAATTTACCATGTTTGAAACCCAAAACCACCGTACTTCTTTTCATGCTTGACTTCATAAGACAGAGTTTAGGGTTAGGGGTAGATACATGATTTTTCTGGTTTGAATATGTCTAGACCATGTTTATCAACTTGAATGCTTACTATATGACATAAGAAGGCTATGTGCTTTGGTTTTTCATTCTTTCGATTTTTTTCTGAATTTTTATGCCCATTTGAATCTTGGTCAAATCCTAGGTTCGACCAAGATTTAAACAAGTTTAAAACATGACAATGAAAAGGTAATTAATCATGGATCCTTCTTAATTAACCAGCCAGTCTAATTAAAATGAAGCTTTTTGGGAGGTTTTTGAAATTTCCATGTTTGAAACCCAAAACCACACTTCTCTGCTTCATGCTTGACATTATTTAAACAAAGTCTAGGGTTAGACCTTGTTTATCAACTTTTGAATGCTTACTATATATATGTATGTGACATAAGAAAACTATGTGCTTTGGTTTTTCATTTTTCTGATTTTTTTGGAATTTTGATGCACATTTGAATCTTGGTCAAATCCTAGGTTTGACCAAGATTTAAACAAGTATAGAACATGGAAATGAAAATGGAAGCCTGTATCCTTCTTAGTCACCCTAAAATGAAGTTTTTGGGAGGTTTTTGAAATTTCCATGTTTGAAACCCAAAACCACTTATCTTCATGCTTGACTTCGTCATAAGACAGAGTTTAGGGGTTAGGGGGTAGATACATGATTTGTCTAGCTAGTTTGAATATGTCCAGACCTTGTTTATCAACTTTAATGCTTACTATATGACATATAAGAAGACTATGTGCGCTTTGGTTTTTCATTTTTATGTTTTTTTATTTTATGCCCATTTGAATCTTGGTCAAATCCTAGAGATTGACTTCATAATACAGAGTTTAGGGTTAGGGGTAGATATACACATGATTTTTCTGGTTTGAATATGTCTAGACCTTATTTATCAACTTGAGTGTTTACTATATGACATAATTAAGAAGGCTATGTGCTTTGGTTTTTCATTCTTTAGATTTTTTGTCTGAATTTTTATGCCCATTTGAATCTTGGTCAAATCCTAGGTTTGACCAAGATTTAAATAAGTTTAAAACATGGAAATGAAAAGGTAAAAGCATCGATCCTTCTTAGTCGCTCTAAAATGAAGCTGAATTTTGGGAGGTTTTTGAAATTTCCATGTTTGAAACCCAAAACCACTTCTCTTCATGCTTGACTTCATAAGACGAAGTAGGGACGATAGGGGGTAGATACATGATTTGTCTGGTTAATTTGGATATATCTAGACCTTGTTTATCAACTTGAATGCTTATGATATGACATAAGAACACTATGTGCTTTTTTTTATTTTTTTTGTGCCCATTTGAATCTTGGTCAAATCCTAGGTTTGACCAAGATTTAAACAAGTATAGAACATGAAAATGAAAAGGGAAGCCTGTATCCTTCTTACTCACCCTAAAATGAAGTTTTGGGAGGTTTTTGAAATGTCCATGTTTGAAACCCAAAACCACTTCTCTTCATTCTTGACTTCTTAAGACATAGTTTAGGGGTTAGCGGGTAGATACATGATTAGTATGGTTTGAATATGTCTAGACCTTGTTTATCAACTTTAATGCTTACTACATGACATAAGAAGACTATGTGCTTTGGTTTTTCATTTTTCTGTTTTTTTTTGAATTTTCTGCCAATTTTGTTTGACCAAGATTTAGACAAGTTTTACACGTGAAAACGAATAAGTAAGCCTGGATCCTTCTTAGTCACTCCAAAATGTACCAATTGATAGGTGCGTTAACTTTGCTTCATGGAAAAAATAATGTCATGTAAATGAGTTAACTTGGATTTCCTACCCTTGAATCCATAGGAAACTTTGTTCTAATGCACTATAATAATCAACCGAGTTTTTACACCAACAGGTCTGTCACTTACGTGTGGTGCCCATGCGTGAGGTCCCACACTTCAGTGAGCACAAGTCACGTGCAATAGGTACGCAAACTCCCAGCCATTTTCTTTGTCAAGAGAAAGACGCATCAGGATGCGTATTGGAAGTCTGTGGGTCCTTCTGGATCCTTCGGTCGTCCCTCTAAAAAAAAAAAATCTCTCTCATTCTCGGCCTCGCTCGACTCGCTCGCTCGCTCGCTCGCTCGCACCTCCTGCTCACTGACAAACCCTGCACAAAAGTCAACATCATCACCCGAAAAAGGGGAGACACCATAATTCTCTCCCTTCTTCTCTCCTTCCGAGTGATCCCTCTTCCTCCGAGTTTCACTCGACGGGCAAACACACATGTGCTGCATAGTAATAATAAAAAGGTAGAAAAATCGACCTACGAATCTATAATTAAATAGGTTAAACTAGGGTTTTGCCCAGTACTACAGATCAAGGTTCAAAAAATCCAACTACGGGGTTCGAACAACCCCATTTCTAATCCAAGATTTTTTTCGACCTCATCCAATGGCCTCAAACTATAGGCCGGGTTAGCATCTAGTGCAGTATGTGTGAGAATGTATGCACTATGTGTGCTATAACTTGTGTGTCTTTCAAATTTGAACCAAATTTGAATAAGTTTGAAATATTTGAAATGGGGCTTTTGGCTTAAACGTTTGAAACCCAAAACGACTTCTCCTCATGCTAGACTTCATAAGACCGAGTTTAGGGTTAGGGGTAGATACATGATTTGTCTGGTTTGAATATGTCTAAACCTTGTTTATCAACTTGAATGCTTACTATATGACATAAGAAGACCATGTGCTTTTGTTTTTCATTTTTCTATTTTTTTAAGAATTTTATGCACATTTGATTCTGGTCAAATCCTAGGTTCAACCAAGATTTAAACAAGTTTCAAGCATGAAAATGAAAACGTAATCCAAGATCCTTCTTAATTAGTCACTCTAAAATATATGAAGCTTTTGGGACGTACTTGAAATTTCCATGTTTGAAACCCAAAACCAATTCTCTTCATGATTGACTTCATAAGACAGAGTTTAGGGGTAGGGGTAGATATACACATGATTTTTCTGGTTTGAATATGTCTAGACCTTGTTTATCAACTTGAGTGTTTACTATATGACATAATTAAGAAGGCTATGTGCTTTGGTTTTTCATTCTTTAGATTTTTTGTCTGAATAATTTTTATGCCCATTTGAATCTTGGTCAAATCCTAGGTTTGACCAAGATTTAAATAAGTTTAAAACATGGAAATGAAAAGGTAAAAGCATCGATCCTTCTTAGTCGCTCTAAAATGAAGCTGAATTTTGGGAGGTT
Organism: Lolium multiflorum; assembly: GCA_030979885.1. Classification (NCBI taxonomy): domain Eukaryota; kingdom Viridiplantae; phylum Streptophyta; class Magnoliopsida; order Poales; family Poaceae; genus Lolium; species Lolium multiflorum. Next base: position 113,109,431 of record CM061749.1, on the reverse strand, counting down.
TTTGAAATTTCCATGTTTGAAACCTAAAACCACTTATCTTCATGCTTGACTTCGTCATAAGACAGAGTTTAGGGGTTTTAATTAGGGGGTAGATACATGATTTGTCTAGCTAGTTTGAATATGTCTAGACCTTGTTTATCAACTTGAATGCTTACTAGCTATATGACATAAGAGGACTATGTGCATTGGTATTTCATTTTTTGATTTTTATGCCCATTTGAGAATCTTGGTAAAATCCTAGGTTTGTTGAGCAAGATTTAAACAAGTTTAACATGTGAAAATGATAAGGTAATTAAGTCTGGATCTTTCTCTTAGTAACTCTAAAATGAAGCTTTTGGGAGGTTCTTGAATTTACCATGTTTGAAACCCAAAACCACCGTACTTCTTTTCATGCTTGACTTCATAAGACAGAGTTTAGGGTTAGGGGTAGATACATGATTTTTCTGGTTTGAATATGTCTAGACCATGTTTATCAACTTGAATGCTTACTATATGACATAAGAAGGCTATGTGCTTTGGTTTTTCATTCTTTCGATTTTTTCTGAATTTTTATGCCCATTTGAATCTTGGTCAAATCCTAGGTTCGACCAAGATTTAAACAAGTTTAAAACATGACAATGAAAAGGTAATTAATCATGGATCCTTCTTAATTAACCAGCCAGTCTAATTAAAATGAAGCTTTTTGGGAGGTTTTTGAAATTTCCATGTTTGAAACCCAAAACCACACTTCTCTGCTTCATGCTTGACTTCATATATAATTAAGACAAAGTTTAGGGTTAGGGGGTACATGATTTGTCTGGTTTGAATATGTCTAGACCTTGTTTATCAACTTTTGAATGCTTACTATATATATGTATGTGACATAAGAAAACTATGTGCTTTGGTTTTTCATTTTTCTGATTTTTTTGGAATTTTGATGCACATTTGAATCTTGGTCAAATCCTAGGTTTGACCAAGATTTAAACAAGTATAGAACATGGAAATGAAAATGGAAGCCTGTATCCTTCTTAGTCACCCTAAAATGAAGTTTTTGGGAGGTTTTTGAAATTTCCATGTTTGAAACCCAAAACCACTTATCTTCATGCTTGACTTCGTCATAAGACAGAGTTTAGGGGTTAGGGGGTAGATACATGATTTGTCTAGCTAGTTTGAATATGTCCAGACCTTGTTTATCAACTTTAATGCTTACTATATGACATATAAGAAGACTATGTGCGCTTTGGTTTTTCATTTTTATGTTTTTTTTTATTTTATGCCCATTTGAATCTTGGTCAAATCCTAGAGATTGACTTCATAATACAGAGTTTAGGGTTAGGGGTAGATATACACATGATTTTTCTGGTTTGAATATGTCTAGACCTTATTTATCAACTTGAGTGTTTACTATATGACATAATTAAGAAGGCTATGTGCTTTGGTTTTTCATTCTTTAGATTTTTTGTCTGAATTTTTATGCCCATTTGAATCTTGGTCAAATCCTAGGTTTGACCAAGATTTAAATAAGTTTAAAACATGGAAATGAAAAGGTAAAAGCATCGATCCTTCTTAGTCGCTCTAAAATGAAGCTGAATTTTGGGAGGTTTTTGAAATTTCCATGTTTGAAACCCAAAACCACTTCTCTTCATGCTTGACTTCATAAGACGAAGTAGGGACGATAGGGGGTAGATACATGATTTGTCTGGTTAATTTGGATATATCTAGACCTTGTTTATCAACTTGAATGCTTATGATATGACATAAGAACACTATGTGCTTTTTTTTATTTTTTTTGCCCATTTGAATCTTGGTCAAATCCTAGGTTTGACCAAGATTTAAACAAGTATAGAACATGAAAATGAAAAGGGAAGCCTGTATCCTTCTTACTCACCCTAAAATGAAGTTTTGGGAGGTTTTTGAAATGTCCATGTTTGAAACCCAAAACCACTTCTCTTCATTCTTGACTTCTTAAGACATAGTTTAGGGGTTAGCGGGTAGATACATGATTAGTATGGTTTGAATATGTCTAGACCTTGTTTATCAACTTTAATGCTTACTACATGACATAAGAAGACTATGTGCTTTGGTTTTTCATTTTTCTGTTTTTTTTTTGAATTTTCTGCCAATTTTGTTTGACCAAGATTTAGACAAGTTTTACACGTGAAAACGAATAAGTAAGCCTGGATCCTTCTTAGTCACTCCAAAATGTACCAATTGATAGGTGCGTTAACTTTGCTTCATGGAAAAAATAATGTCATGTAAATGAGTTAACTTGGATTTCCTACCCTTGAATCCATAGGAAACTTTGTTCTAATGCACTATAATAATCAACCGAGTTTTTACACCAACAGGTCTGTCACTTACGTGTGGTGCCCATGCGTGAGGTCCCACACTTCAGTGAGCACAAGTCACGTGCAATAGGTACGCAAACTCCCAGCCATTTTCTTTGTCAAGAGAAAGACGCATCAGGATGCGTATTGGAAGTCTGTGGGTCCTTCTGGATCCTTCGGTCGTCCCTCTAAAAAAAAAAAATCTCTCTCATTCTCGCCTCGCTCGACTCGCTCGCTCGTCGCTCGCTCGCACCTCCTGCTCACTGACAAACCCTGCACAAAAGTCAACATCATCACCCGAAAAAGGGGAGACACCATAATTCTCTCCCTTCTTCTCTCCTTCCGAGTGATCCCTCTTCCTCCGAGTTTCACTCGACGGGCAAACACACATGTGCTGCATAGTAATAATAAAAAGGTAGAAAAATCGACCTACGAATCTATAATTAAATAGGTTAAACTAGGGTTTTGCCCAGTACTACAGATCAAGGTTCAAAAAATCCAACTACGGGGTTCGAACAACCCCATTTCTAATCCAAGATTTTTTTCGACCTCATCCAATGGCCTCAAACTATAGGCCGGGTTAGCATCTAGTGCAGTATGTGTGAGAATGTATGCACTATGTGTGCTATAACTTGTGTGTCTTTCAAATTTGAACCAAATTTGAATAAGTTTGAAATATTTGAAATGGGGCTTTTGGCTTAAACGTTTGAAACCCAAAACGACTTCTCCTCATGCTAGACTTCATAAGACCGAGTTTAGGGTCGATAGGGGGTAGATACATGATTTGTCTGGTTTGAATATGTATAAACCTTGTTTATCAACTTGAATGCTTACTATATGACATAAGAAAACTATGTGCTTTGGTTTTTCATTTTTCTGATTTTTTTATTTTGATGCCCATTTGAATCTTGTCAAATCCTAGATTTGACCAAGATAATGTAAACAAGTTTAAAACATGAAAATGAAAAGGGAAGCATGTATCGTTCTTAGTCACTCTAAAATGAAGTTTTTGGGAGGTTTTTGAAATTTCCATGTAGGAAACCCAAAACCACTTCTCTTCATGATTGACTTCATAAGACAGAGTTTAGGGTTAGGGGTAGATATATTTATGATTTTCCTAGGTTTGACCAAGATTTAAACAAGTTTAAAACATGAATATGAAAAGTAAGCATGTATCCTTCTTAGTCACTCCAAAATGAAGCTCTTAATTAGGAGGGTTTTTGAAATTTCCATGTTTGAAACCAAAAACCACTTATCTTCACCATGCATGCTTGACTTTATAAGACAGAGTTTAGGGTTAGGGGTAGATACATGATTTTCAGGTTTAATATGTCTATACCTTGTTTATCAACTTAATTGATTGCGCGCATACTATATGACATAAGAAGATCTTGGTATTCATTTTTTTTGAATTTTTATGCCCATTTGAATCTTGGTCAAATCCTAGGTTTGACCAAGATTTGAACAAGTTTAAAACATGAATATGAAAAGGTAAGCATGTATGCTTCTTAGTCACTCCAAAATGAAGCTCTTGGAAGGGTATTTGAAATTTCCATGTTTGAAACCAAAAACCACATCTCTTCATGCTTGACTTCATAAGACAAAGTTTAGGGTTAGGGGTAGATACATGATTTGTATGGTTTGAATATGTCTAGACCTTGTGTTTATCAACTTTAATGCTTACTATATGACATAAGAAGATTATGTGCTTTGGTTTTTCATTTTTCTATTTTTAATGCCCATTTGAATCTTGGTCAAATCATAGGTTTGACCAAGATTTGAACAAGTTTAAATCATGAATATGCAAAATTAAGCATCTATATATCCTTCTTAGTCACTCCAAAATGTAGCTCTTGGGATGGTTTTTGAAATTTCCATGTTTGAAACCTAAAACCACTTCTCTTCATGCATGCTTGACTTCATAAAGATAGAGTTTAGGGTTAGGGGTAGATATATACATGATTTTCTGGTTTGAATATGTCTAGACCTTGTTTATCAACTTGAATGCTTACTATATGACATGCAAAGACTTGCTTTGGTTTTTGATTTTGTTTTTGAATTTTTATGCCCATTTAAATCTTGGTCAAATCCTAGGTTTGACCACGACTTAAACAAGTTTAAAACATGAATATGTAAAAGTAAGCATGTATCCTTCTTAGTCACTCCAAAATGAAGCTCTTAATTAGGAGGGTTTTTGAAATTTCCATGTTTGAAACCAAAAACCACTTATCTTCACCATGCATGCTTGACTTTATAAGACAGAGTTTAGGGTTAGGGGTAGATACATGCATGATTTTTTAGGTTTAATATGTCTAGACCTTGTTTATCAACTTAAGTGAATGCGCACATACTATATGACATAAGAAGACCTTGGTATTCATTTTATTTGAATTTTTATGCCCATTTGAATCTTTGTCAAATCCTAGGTTTGACCAAGATTTGAACAAGTTTAAAACATGAATATATATGAAAAGGTAAGCATGTATGCTTCTTAGTCACTCCAAAATGAAGCTCTTGGAAGGGTTTTTGAAATTTCCATGTTTGAAACCAAAAACCACATCTCTTCATGCTTGACTTCATAAGACAGAGTTTAGGGTTAGGGGTAGCCACATACATGTTTTTTTTGGTTTGAATATGTCTAGACCTTGTTTATCAACTTAATTGTATGCTTATTATATGACATAAGAAGACTATGTGCATTGGGTTTTCATTTTTTTATCCCCATTTGTTGAATCTTGGTCAAATCCTAGGTTGGACCAAGATTTAAACAAGTTTAAAACATGAATAATATGAAACGTAACCTGCATCGATCCTTCTTAGTCACTCCAAAATGAAGCTCGTGGGAGGTTTTTGAAATTTCCATGATTTTTCTGGTTTGAATATGTCTAGACCTTGTTTATCAACTTGAATGCTTACTATATGACATACACAGACTATGTGCTTTGTTTTTTTGAATTCTTATGCCCATTTTAATCTTGGTCAAATCCTAGGTTTGACCAAGATTTGAACAAGTTTAAAACATGAATATAAAAAAGTAAGCATGTATGCTTCTTAGTCACTCCAAAATGAAGCTCTTGGGAGGGTTTTCGAAATTTCCATGTTTGAAACCAAAAACCACATCTCTTCATGCTTGACTTCATAAGACAGAGTTTAGGGTTAGGGGGTAGATACATGATTTTTCTGGTTCGAATATGTCTAGACCTTGTTTATCAACTTAATTGAATGCTTACTATATGACATAGGAAGACTATGTGCCTTGGTTTTTCATTTATTTTGATTTATTTTGAATTTTATGCCTATTTTTATGCCCATTTAAACAAGTTTAAATCATGAATATGAAAAATTAGTCACTCCAAAATGTAGCTCTTGAGAGGGTTTTTGAAATTTCCATGTTTGAAACCAAAAACCACTTCTCTTCATGCATGCTTGACTTCATAAAGACAGAGTTTAGGGTTTGGGGTAGACAGCACGCGCCGACGCGTGGACGAAATTTATTCTCTGTCCCCCTGACATGCACTTGCCAGTGTCTTCAACAGTCTGACACGAACAGTGAAGCTTTTATGGAGCCCAGCGGAGAGGGGCTCCATTTCTCGAGCGGTAGCGAGGTGACATGCGGCCTAAATCCAAATTTAAACATTGCGAAAAAAATCTGAAACAAATCATGCACGTTCACAGCTCATATTAAGATAACCCCTAAAAATTTCAGATCAAAATTCGAAACATACATCGAGAAACAAAAAAGAGAAACTCAGATGGGAATAGTCTACAGAGAAACTCAGATTTGAATTCGGGAACTATTCATGACAGATTTCTCTTTTTTGTTTCTCGATGTATGTTAGTGGCAGTTAATATGGACCGGAGGAAGTACTAATAATATGAGGCATATTTTTGAGCTGGCCCTGTTTAGTAGAGTTTACATTTGAGAGTTACATCTTTCTACCACCATTATTTTTGATTTAGCTTGTCTTTTTTTGCCCACCATTTTATCGAGCAGGGTTAATGCAAGATCCATAGCAAACTAGCTTGTCATGACATTTTGTTGGCGGAGTGCATCTTCTCATGGCGAGCTAGCGACTTTGCCTACTAGAGTTTTTTTTTGTTGAACTACATTTTTTGGATTTTCCCATTTTATTTGTGCACAAGCTATGAGCCGCCCGCAATTCAGCACCATATATTGGCGGGATTTTCTAGTTCAGCACCATAAATTAGCAGGATGCTATCTTCCTACCTCGCTTTCATTTCCCCTATATCCAGCCCCACCCACGGACAAGCAAGGGCCTCTCTCCCTACCTCGCACCTAGTCCGTCTCGCTCCCTCTCAGTCCTCCATCCGTAGCCGACATCCACCGCACCGGAGCCAGCTCAGCGACGCCGTCAACCACACTCCGTCCGCTTCGTCGGATCTGCTTCCCCGACTCACTGGTTCATCTTACCGGCCGGCGAGATCGGTACACAAAGCGCCACCATGATCCACCGAACCAAACCGAACGGCCAACGCGCCACCTCCCCAGTCGACCAAGGTTGAACACTTTGTCCGGCAGCTTTTGTTATGTACTCCGTATTTGATTTCCGAGACTAGTTTATTGCTTGCTTCCACTGCTTGTTATTAGCATCTGTTTTTTTTTGTAATGCCTGCTAGATATTCCCCTCGAGAATGCCTACGAAGAATCTCGGAGGCAAAATATCTTGCAGAATATGATAATTGCAGCCAAGCTCGGCATACTGTGGAATGGGACAAAATCACCGCACCCCAAGTCGTTGCCGAGATTTTTCAAACGTGTGATGTGCCGCCAAAAGGACGATTCCGTGGGGCAGCTGCTGAAGAAGGTATTTAGCCGCACTGCTCAAATTTCATATGTCTTGTTTGCTGATTGATTTGATGAACTTTGATTTGCAGCAGCTAGCCACTGCTCATGTTCCTAACAAAGACAGTGAGCGCGCCAGTGATGCAGACATTGGTAGAAAGGAGGCGGGATTTGGTCCTATTGTTCTAGCAAGCAATCATTTGAGTGGCCGCCTAGGATCAGCACATCTGGATCCTCCTGAGCTCAACATTAAGGAGGTAATTTTATAATAGTGTTTTAAACATGACATAATCTAATGTACTGAAAGAGATCAAACTGTCAACAGGAGTGGAGTGGTATAGATGGTAGAGATATAGATATAGATTTCAGATTTCCTAATTTTTTCTTGAAAATAGGGTCGCCCCGGCCTCTGCATCCAAATGATGCACCCACCCTTTTATTGCAATGTTTTAGACTCCATTTAAGGTTTAGAAACTCATGGGTTGCTGAAAGTGGTGACATGAATCAACCAACATATTTCCTTTTAATCTGCTGATTGATTTTATGCATGGCAAATCGCAGAAGCAAGTGACTGCTCATGTCCCTGCCAAGCAGCATTGTAGCACAGATGTCCAGAGTTCCAGTGATGCAAACGTTTGTAGGAACAAAACAGAAGGATGTGGCACTGGGGAAGCTAAGATTAGGCGTCTTCAAAAGGACTTGGATGTGGCCACTTGGCGGAACAAAGAAATGAACCGAGGATGGAATTCTACAATTCAAGATGGCCTACATGCTGTTGCTGATCTGCAGAAGCTAGTGGCTGGCAACTTGGTTACCGCTTTGGCTGATGCAGATGTCCATGAGATCAACTGGACGATCTTGGAACAGGTGAAAGCACGAGCAGAAACTCTGCACTCATCTTTGCAGGTAGATGATTTTCAAAGGGTGATGCAAGAGCCGCTATATGAATAGATTGTTGTTTTCAGTTGATGATGTCCCTGGTTCTTTTGTTTACTTATGTGCTGGTAGTACTTAGGGGAACTAGCTTGTACAAGTATTTTTTTCCGATAAAGTTGTACAAGTAAATGGCACATGCTTCGCATGTTTGACCAATTAAGTTAAAAAGCTTCACAAAATCCTGCTATCATGTAGGCGGGCTTGCATTGGCTTTCAACCCAAGTGACTATTGACTGCAATCTGTAATATGTACCCCTCTGTTGCACTTAATGGTATCCAAGCCCTTGGGCCCCCCTCCTTTGTTAAAAAAAAGATCGAATTCTTATTGCGTCGAAGTTGTTTCACTAAAAAAAAGAGCCCTCACGTGCAAGGCACGTGTATATATACTAGTACTAGTAGAGATGGTACACCTAGACATAGAGATTTGTTTGTTTTAAAGATATTTTTAATTGTGTACAAGATGGAAAATATAACTTTAGGCTATCCACAATGTTGCTATTGCCAAATCTGATACGATGGTGAATTTGGCTTTGGTGTGAAATATAGCAATAGCTCCACAATGTAGTGGTTCCAAATATTTATAACGTGGGTCCCGCCATCAAGCTAAAACAACTCATAAAGCCAATATGGAACTACTCTCACAATGTAGGGAACTAGTTCCAAATGCCAAAAGTGAAATTTGGCATCGGAGCACCTATTTGCTCCGGTTCCCTGTTTTTCTGGTTTTGGAACTACCTCTACAATGTATGGAACTAGTTCAAAAAGCCAAAAATCAAATATGGAACCACTTTTGGCTACACGTTGTGGATGCTCTTAGCAAATTCCTAGTATTTTTCATGGTCGATGTAAAAAAAGTATTTTTCATGGTTGATGTAAAAAAACAAGTTTTTTTCATGGTCGATGTAAAAAAAGAGAGAAAACATGTCTCATAAAAAGCCTTATGGTTAGCACAATTTTTTTACGGAGTAACTCTTTTTTACATAGCCCAAATTACTATTCGATTTTTCCATTGAAATATTTTATGTGTATAAAGCAAGCGAAGAAGTACACATGCATTTTTCGTTTTATTCTTTTTTGACATTTCAAAATGTATAGAAGATGAATTTCGAAATAAAGAGATCATATGCACCCAAGAACCAACAAGCATATCCCCTTGAACCCGAACATACTCAGGGCCCTTTTGTTGTGCCTTTTTTTTTTGCCTTTTTGGCTTTTGGATTTTGGAAGCCAAAAACAAATATTATATTCTTTTGGCTTCCAAAATCCAAAAGCCAAAAAGCCACAGCAAAAGGGCCCTCAGCTTCAGACTTGGGATTTCGTAGGCTAGGGTTCCACAGTTTTCCAGCAACCAGTAATAATTTCAACTCTGCCCCAAAATTCCCGCCGAAATCCCCCCCCCTTCCAAAATTCAAAGCGATGTGAAATAAGTACAGTGTCGATCTTATCCCCCCGGACCGCTCAATTCAGACCTATCACCGGCGGCGCCGAACCCCGCATCTCTCTCTCACGCTTCCACCCTGCATGACCCACCGGATCATCTCACACGCCGGCGCCGGCCCACTGTCCCACTCCCACACCAGCACTACTGCCTTCTCATCGGCCACCGTAGTGACCGACGACGTTCCGCCGTCTCCCTTGCTTTTTAGCAAGCCGGAGTAGCTTCCACCTCCCCCACCCCCACCGACGACCACTGTACCATACGAGCTCCTCCGTAGCCGACTTCCACCGCCGCCTTGTCAGCGACAGTCACCATCGCCGGGTTCTCGTATCTTAATCCCCGACTCCTTCCGTCCACCGGACTGGAGAGATGGGCGCTTCCATGGTCGACGGCAGGAAACCAAAGCGTACACGCGCCGACTTCCAAGAAGGTTGATATGGCCGCATTCGTTATGCATGTGATTTCGAAAAGTATTTTTTTGCTTACTTGCACCGCCATCTCATTAGCATTTTTTTTGTAATGCATGCTAGATATTATTGCAATACAGAAGAATGAATTAAAAGAGAAACGGATACGGAATATATGTATAAGATATGCAAGCCGTGTGGGCACAAACATGTGTAACGCTATTGCCTCTAGTGCAAACCTGAACAAAATCGGAGAAGAACCCTTTCCCCTTCCCAAAGATAAAGAACAATGTTATGATTCACAATTTGATCATGCTGAGCCTCTTGGAGAGCTGACTCAGGAAGATGCCTTGCCTGACCATTCTCCTCAACCCCACCAGGTGATTTCTGTGTTTTTTTACTTTGAGATATCTGTTTTGCAACTTCCATGTGTTGTATACTTGTATCCTGAATCCCACCAAACATGTTCACATGCCACCTCTAGGTCTCCTTAATGCATCATATATATGTTTCAGCATGCACGTCATCCTTTACTGTTCTTCATTCTATTCCATTTGCATATCATCATATATGGGACTTCTGTAGACTGAAATATCGTTTATGTGTGCTAGGAATCTGCAGCTTCAAGTAAGAATTTCGCAGGAACCACCAATGAGAGGAAGACCATTCAACAGGCACCTGAATCGGTGATAGAACAGCGGCAACCAAAAAAGAAACCTGCTTCTGCTACTAGACAGTCTCAGCGATTCATGGCACCAGTTGAAGAAAATAACGAAAATTCTAAGAGTACTGAAATAAAAAAACGTGGTGAACACCCCAAGCGGTTGAATCAGCCACCTGTTACCAATCCAGTCAACCAGCGACAATCGGCAGCAGAACCAGTTTCCACAGCAACTTCTCAGCCACAATTGGCAGCAGAACCAGTTTCCACAGCAACTTCTCAACAACAATTGGCAGCAGAACAAGTTTCCACGGCAACTTCTCAGCCACAATTGGGATCAGCAGTAGCTGTGGTAGGAAATACTGCCCAAGGACACACTGTACCAGTCCCAGCTGACACAACCACAACTGGCCAAACACTGCTAGCACAACATCAACAAACTGTTGATGATCTCCCACTGACCCATATTAGTCCTGCCATAGACAACTCCCCTGAGGATGAGCCCCACACCGAAGAAGGTACATTTTCCAATGCTTATAGTTTCATTCTCCGTTATAAAGTTATACTTTATAGAGATATATATATAATGCTTATAGTTTCATTCTCCGTTATACCTACCTTGATAGCTTGATGTAATGCTTAACTTTGTAGTTGCACCACGATCAAGAAAAACGAGGGGCCCAACAGTAGGGAAAATGTTCGTAGCTAAGCTTGCTGGGATGGAATCAAGATTTCGCCTTTCATCTATCGTAGGTGGCAGAAGGCCACTGGACCCAGAAGAATCTTGTAAATTAGCATCGGATGTAGGAATTTTCGTCAGGAATGAAATTCCTATCTTCCCAACATGGAAAGAGCACGTAGACACCTCTGCGCATTTTGAAAAATTAGTGCACAGGTTACACGTAAGTCATCTTTCTCTTGGTAATGTTACTCATACTAGTATACCACATTGGCACGTCCCGTTCCTTCTAGCTTGTTGTTGGATCTATGTATATCACACCAACGGTTTATATTGTTGTGAACAGTTAAGGTTCGAGTTCGATGAGGACCAAGAGGAAGTAAAGCATGTTCTCAACAGTCTATTCTCAGACTGTCTGCGCCAGTATCGCAGCAGGCTAAAGAAGAAATACTTCACTGGAAAGATTACTGGGAGTGTTCCAACTATATCTCCTTTTAAGCAAATGACTGACAAACAGTGGGGAGATCTTGTGAAGCACTGGTCTGATCCAAAGAATATGGTATGATTTGTAAGACTGAGACCAGATCACATCTTGGATTCTTATTTATAGCAGTGTCTCACTAGTCTCCTTTTTGCAGAATTTGGCTAAACAGAATCAGGAAAACCGCGGTAAACTACTTTTACCTAGCCGTACGGGATCTCGTAACCTTATAGTGCACATTCGGCAAAAAGTAAGGACATGTTGTTTTATACTGCTATTTAGAAATATTTTAGTAAAAGATCATGCAGAGTATATACACCAGTGTGCAGCTTATATTATGATCCTCCATTTCAACCACGTTATTCGATTTATAAATGGTAGTACTAAAATGCAGATGTTACATAATGCAAGTAAAAGGGAACCAAACAAAGAGATGACTCTGCCAGAGATTTTTGAAGCATGCCAGAAGAACAAACTTGAAGTGATTGGAGAAGTCGCACAGAGTGTTCTTGTAAGTCTTCTCAAAGATTGAAATTTTGTGACGACTCACATCCCAACTTATAGGAGTAGTAAAGTACATGTCAATATGATATTATATATGTTTATTAAAATTCATGTGATGTGAATCAGACATGCCAAACTGTAGGAATAAAAGTAGGTCATACACATGATAAATCTACTATCAGCAAGTTTCTCTGTAGTAACTATCATGTTTACACATGTGTACGAACTGAATTTTTTGCAGGAAGATATGAAATTAGAGATGGCAAAAACCGGTAAAAACGGTCTGGAAAAAACCGATGAAGAATGTGTGAAGGCATTTTCTATGGCAATAAAAAAGAAAGGCATTGCCAAAAACACTTTCTTACGGAATGCTGGACTGCTGAAGTGCAAGTCCATGTCCAAGTCAAAGTATTTGCATGCTCAAGTTCTAAAGGAGCAACTCCAAGTAGAACGAGCTGCATCAGCTGCGCTAAGACTAGAAGTCGACAATTTTAGAACGATAGCAGCACAGAAGGAGGCCCTACTGGAGCAGGTTAGGAATGCTAGTAAGTAGTAAGAAGAGTATCTGCTAGATAATTGGAGATGAACGGGGACAGTGACAGGTCATTACCTTTGTCTTGTAAAATGGTTCCTTAGTCTGAGCATATTTCGTAGGTGCATTTATCTGCAATTGCTATGATCTTGGTGGTCGTTTCCTTGTTGTGATGTGGATTTTTTTGAACCGGAACCCTGCTGATTGTTAATATTATAAGTGGATTGCCTAGCCCTTTCCATCAGTTCTGACTTTTGGTTCCGTTGGCTCGTGGATGAAGCTTGACGTGGTATCAGAGCCCATAGTCTCAAGTTCGAGTCATCGCTTTCACAAACCTTCTCTTCTCTTCTCCCGGTCTAGCCTTTTCTGTCAGTTTGGACTTTTTGTTGCGATGTATAAAGTGGATTGCCTAGCCCTTTCCATCAGTTCGGACTTTTGGTCGCGTTGGCTAGTGCATTAAAGCTTGACACTGATGATTTTCTGTGATCCATTGATTTCCATCTTTCTACATACTGGTCTAGAAGCTTGTCAACTGGTCTGGTTCATTCATCGCTGTATTGAGTGCAATGAACGGAACAGTGGCTTCTCCTTTGTGTTGTGCTGCAACACAACAGCTGTTCCTGCTTCTGTACAGGTGAGTTGTGAACAGAGATACTTATGTATGCTACCAAATTTCGACTCCATATAATCAATAGCTTAACAACCCTCTAATTCAAAATCTCAACATTATTTCACACACTGAAATATTTTGTACGCGTTTTGAATTGGAGAACATGGGAACCGACTTTGGTTTCTGATTATGACTTGATGTGACCCTAGGCCCTGGATTCCTGAGCAGAAGGTATGTGTAAAAACAAAGAGATTACAAAGTGCTAATTCCCTTTTTTTTGTAAGTCCTGGTGGCATTGACACTCCTTTCTTACTTGCTATATTTTTTTGGTGTTTATATATAATAGAGAATTACCAGCTTATTGTCGAACCCGTTAGATTTTGGGCAATAATTGTTACGTGGCTGCTTCTTAATTAAAGTTTATCATGTCATGTAGATGGATTTGTGAAAGATGCAGCGGGTCGTTCTTCAGATCGTCTACATGGGATTCCCATCTACATGTATGTTCACGGTTTCATGGAGTACTTCAGCTCATAGCAGCCACATACGATCCTGCAAGATTTGCATTTTTTTTGACCTTGCAAGATTTGCATTCAATGTATCGCCAAGACGCGTCCGTGAGAACTCTAGAAACATCTTCGTCTGACTCGTTTTGGCGCGCGCTGTTCCCGAGCGAATCCAATGAATTTTGACCGTTCTCTTAAAAAAAAAGGAGCTTTGACCGTTGGATCAAGCGTTGGAGAACTGTTGTGCCAACGGCCAATAATTATGATCGTCGTAACCGATTTTCAACGTGATGATGAATTGATGTGACATTTGGCCGTACTAGTACGGTCTCATATTTTTGTATTACTTGGACTGTAGCCAAATTCGAAATCTCATTCCAGCGGCAAAACTTCCCGCCCGAAAAATACAAATATTTCACACGCTTCTAACTTCCCATTCTACCCTCGTAAAGATGACAACAATGTCCATGTATAAGTCGGTTGGTGGGGGGTCTACCCGTCATTTTTTTTCGATCACCACCTCCCTAGCTCCGGAAACTCCCCGAAAAAAAATTCATTTCCCTCACTCTCTCCTCTGAGACCACCCACCGGAACTTCCCAAGTCCCTCTCTCTCCCACCTCCACGACCACCGCACCGGAACATCCCCGCCGGACTTCCCTGGCCTACCCGAGGCCTCGCGATCCTCGTCATCCGGCTGCCTGCCGGAGCCGCTTCATCGACGCCGTCATCAACCGGACCGGATCATCCCCGCCGAACCTCGAAACCATATGCTCATCCAGCAGTCTACCGCAGTCGCTTCAGCTGCGGCATCGTCCACCCCACCGGAGCCGCTTCGCCGGATCCGTCGTCCACCGCATCGGATCTTGCTCACCGACACCGCTGTGCATGAACCGGATCTGCTTCACCGGCGCCGTGCATGATCTAAACTCTTCTACTGTCGCTTTTCTATTGCTTGCCTGCAAGTTCTTGTTTAATCTTGGGGGAACCTGTTTGTGCTAACGACGCGCCGTTACGTTTTTGCAGACGAGATGAGTAACCATGAAGTGTAATGGCCGTCTCTCCAACCCCAAGTAGCACATGTAGCGTACTTCATCACCGGATCTATCAACCCCAGGAAGATCTGCTGTGACTCCCACAGAGTGCTTCTCCTAATGTAAGTCCCTTGTTTTAGCGCCATGTTCTGGGTTCAGATGCTTGTTTGTCTGAAGCTCTTTTAGTTCATTCCTAGCTATGACCGTAACACCTTGCTATTTTCTACTTCATTGCTAACTTTAAGCGATTGAACATTTTGGTTTGCATTCCCTGCTCTGTAGATGTAGCCATCATAACTTCTATCTTGCTCAGTCGTTGTTACAAAAATTATACTGTAGGTATTATAGTAACATCCTGCTATTATTTAGTTCATGGCCAATTTTAAGTAATTGCACATGTTGGTTCGCATTCCCTGCTCTATAGCTTTTGGCATCGTAACTTCTATATTTGGTTTACATTCCCTGCTCTGTAGATCTAGCCATCATAACTTTATCTTGCTCAGTCGTTGTTACAAAAATTATGGCCTGCTACTATGTTGTTTGTGCCAATTTTTTACTCCATGAACATGTTGGCTTGCATTCCCTGTACTACAGGTGATGCCATTGTTTTGTATCTAGTTCATTGTAAGCTAACAAAGTAAGGACTTAGTTTGGCATGCTATCACTCTGCTATCTAGCCTGTAGTACAAATAAACTTGTCATACTACTAGATAATAATTTTGCGTGCCATCTTGTTCTTCAAAAGCTGCATTATTGACTTGTTTCTCTGACTTGGCATGACGCTCACATATGGAAAGCTGAACATATTGGTTTGCATTCCCTCTTATACAAGTTCACAGGTGATCCCACTATATTCTGTATCTGGTCCATCCTAAGCTCAAGCATTAACTATCCTCTATGTGTTGCTCATTACAAGTTTATATCCCGAAACATCTTGATTTGCATCCCCTTCACTATAAGTTCAGGAGTATTATTTAGTTCACTTGGCACATGTTGGTTCACATTCCCTCCTCTTTAGCTTTTGCCATCGTAACTTCTATTTTTGGTTTACATTCCCTGCTCTGTAGATGTAGCCATCATAACTTCATCTTGCTCAGTCGTTGTTACAAAATTTATAGCCTGCTACTATGTTGTTCATGCCAATTTTGTACTCCCTGAACATGTTGGTTTGCATGGGACTCGACAGTAGTAAGTCTGCTGTTTCATTCTAACATGCTCTGTTATATTGGCTGTTGGTATGCGGCATGCACTCTTTGTTTGCTTATTGTGCGCATTACAATGATCTTGTTATAACGACGAAATGATGAGTTCCAAATTCTTTGCCAAACAATATTGTAGTGTCATTGCCTTTCCATTGTTGCTGTCTTAACTTGTAATGTCTTTGTTTCAGATATAGGTGCTGCATGGACAACTTAAAAGATTGCCGGATCGCTTCATTGTATTGCTAGGTTTAATTACCATTCAATTTCTCTGGGTTCTGTAATATTTTTTCAATGCCTTGCAGCTGATGTAATATTTAGTTAGTTTTTATAGTTCTTTCGCGCATTTTTTCTTTGGTGCTTGTGGTAAGTGAGGCTATCCGACAGAAATCAATGCTGCGTAAATATTCTCAGTATCTAAATCACGAATTCCCATCCCTTAAACGGCCCAATTAAACGAAATCACATATGTGCCTGCCCGCAAAATCCTAAAGCGCATATTATGCCGGCATATAAACAACAACTAAACGGGCTGGCCCACTTACTTCTTGGGCCAGCCCATTTGATTTACGGTGGACCCCACACTAATTGGGCGGGCCCACTTGCTTTAAGGTGGACCCCACCAACTACTGGGCCGGCCCACTAATTAGTTGGGCCAGCCCATTTGCTTTTTGGTGGACCCCACATAATAAATGGGCCGGCCCTTTAAGAGGAAAGTGGGACCCACCTGTTTTTTGGCCCGCCCCAATATCTTGTTGGGCCGGCCCACTTCTATATGGTGGACCCACATACTAGTTGGGCCGGCCCTTTAACAGAAAGTGGGACCCACATGTGTTTTTGGCCGCCCACTATCTTGTTGGGCCACACTTGCTATATGGTGGTCCCACATACTAAATGGGCCGCCCTTTAAGAGGAAAGTGGGACCCACTGTGTTTTGGCCCGCCCACTATCTTGTTGGGCCCCCACTCGCTATATGGTGGACCCCACATACTAATTGGGCCGCCCTTTACCAGGAAAGTGGGACCCACTGTGTTTTTGGCCCGGCCCACTATCTTGTCGGGCCGCCCACTTGCTATATGGTGGACCCCACATACTAAATGGGCGGCCCTTTAAAGTGGGACCCACCGTGTTTTTGGCCCGGCCCACTATTTTGTTGGGCCGGCCCACTTGCTGTATGGTGGACCCCACAAACGAAATGGGCCGACCCTTTAACTGGAAAGTGGGACCCACTGTGTTTTTGGCCCGCCCACTAGCTTGTTGGGCCGGCCCACTTGCTATACGGTGGACCCCACACACTAAATGGGCCCCAACAGGAAAGTGGGACCCACCTGTGTTTTTGGCCCGGTCCACTTGCTTCTTGGGCCGGCCCAGCTGTCGGTGGACCCCATGTTAAATGGGCCGGCCCATTTAAGTTTTGACCAGTCAACCTTAGAGGTTAGGCCCGGCCCACGTAACTAATGGACCAGCCCAGCTATATAGTTGACCGGTCAAACTATGTCATCTGGCCCGGCCCGCTTAAGACGTGGCAGGCCTCGTGTGGGCCTACCATCTACCACGGGGTTTCAGCCGGTTAACGCCGTTAACTGGCAGTTAACGGCGTCTGCCACGTGTCAGTTTGCATGACGTCAGCAGTCAACGGGCTCCCGAAAACACTTCCGCAACGGTCCGATTTTCCGTGGCGGAAGGGCGCCCAAGCGCGACGGACCGAAAAAATCGTCGTTGGACTTTGCCTGACGCAGTTTCGACAACGGAACCCATATCGTCGGGTTAGGCCCATAGGCGACGAAAAATGCCCCTTAGTTGACGATTTTGGGACGTTGTCTATCAGAACTTTTCTTGTAGTGTATAGTTCTTGGTGTAATTGTGTTGATCTATCTTGCACTCTAAGGTTACTTAAACATGAATATCGAATATGTGGAGCTTGTTAACTCCGGCATTGAGGGTTCGTGTAATCCTACACAGTTAGTGGTGTTCATTATCCAACAAAAGAGTGTAGAGTGGTTCTATTATGTGATCATTGTTGAGAGTGTCCACTAGTGAAAGCAGGATCCCTAGGCCTTGCTTCCAAGCATCGAATCTCCGTTTGTTTACTGTTTTGTTGCATGTTTACTCGCTGCCATATTTTATTCAGATTGCTATTACCACTCATATACATCCATATTACTTGTATTTCACTATCTCTTCGCCGAACTAGTGCACCTATACATCTGACAAGTGTATTTGGTGTGTTGGGGACACAAGAGACTTCTTGTGGTTGCAGGTTGCTTGAGAGGGATATCTTTGACCTCTTCCTCCTGAGTTCGATAAACCTTGGGTGATCCACTTAAGGGAAACTTGCTGCTGTTCTACAAACCTCTGCTCTTGGAGGCCCAACACTGTCTACAAGAATAGAAGCTCCCGTAGACATCAAGCACTTTTCTGGCGCCGTTGCCGAGGAGAGGTAAAAGGTACTCACACTCCGGATCTCGGCTACTAAGCTATTTTCCGCGCCGTTGTAAGTACTCGAAGCTATTTCCTTTAGATCTGCAATTGCATCTTTTTGTTTCTTGTTTTTATTTTCACTAGTTAGGCATAATGGAAAACAACAAAAAAATTGGTGAGCTTTTTAATCTTTTTCCTAATTTAGAATTGTTTGATGCGAAAATTAAAAAACCTATGGAACCTTATTTACATGATAGTAGCAATGTTATTAGTATGAATGCAATTACTGCTAATGCTATGAAGAAGTCTAAGCTTGGGGAAGCTAGTTTACATAAAAATAATCTTTTTTGCTCCTCCGCTTTGGAAGAAATATTTTGCTCTGATAATGCTTTATCTCCCATATGCGATAACTCTAATGATGCTTCTGATATTTTAAATCCACCTGCTGAAAGTATTCCGTATAAAATACCTATGAAAATTATTGAACGTGTTATGGATAACCGCTATGAAGGGGATGGAACTGTCCATCCTGGAAATCATTTACTGTTTTTGCATGAATTATGCGGGTTATTCAAGTGTGCAGGTATCTCTATGGATGAAGTGAAGAAGAAACTATTCTCTATGTCGCTGTCTGGTAAAGCGGCGCATTGGTATAAACTGCTGAAGGACGGGCGCTCTCTTGATTGGAAGGATATTATGCCTCTATTTTGTTCTAAGTTCTATCCTCCAAGTGAAATTCACAAAGATCGAAACCATATATATAATTTCTGGCCTCATGATGGAGAGAGTATTGCCCAAGCATGGGAGAGATTGAAGTCTTTAATGCTCAAATGCCCCAATCATGAGCTTCCAGGTAATATCATCATTGATAATTTCTATGCAAGACTTTCTTTTCAAGATAAGACCTTGCTGGATACTACTTGTTCTGGATCATTCACGCGCAACAAAGAAGAGTTTAAAAGGGACCTTCTTGATCGGATTAAGGAGAACGCTGAAGATTGGGAGAATGACAAAGGTAAAGAATCAGGTATAAACTATGATTATGAATGCATTGAAACTTTTATGAATACTGATGAATTTCGAAATATGAGTGCTACCTATGGTCTTGACTCTCAAGTTGTTGCAAATTTTTATAAAGCTTTTGCTTCTCACATTGAATTGCCTAGGAAGAATTTTGATAAGTATCATGAACCTTTTAAAGACGCTTGCATGAAGGATGAAACTGTTATTAATGATTGCAATGAACATGTTCAAACTTCTGAAAATGCTATTTCCTATAAGCATGTTAATTTTTGTGGAATACATAGACCTTGTGGAATTAATCAAATTGAGGAAGAATATTGTATCCATCATAGGAATGAAAAAACTAGAAAGTGGTCTAGGGCTCTAGATGATCTTGGAGAAAAAGTGTGTGCCCTCTATCCTTTTATTTGTGAACTTTGCCATAGAGTTGGTCATTTTAATTTTCAATGCTCCTCCAATGATAATTCGAACCCCATGAGTGCTGCAAATTTGTATTGTGATGATGAAATTATTCCTAATCAGCATGATGAACTTACCTTATTTTTGAAGTGTGAAGAGTTATCAAGAAAAATTTCTTTGTTAGATATTAACGATCTTGATATTGATGATGTCCTGCATGGGTGTCTTTCTTATTGCATTGATAATAGCCATACAAATACTTACATACAAAATATTTTAGAAGATGACACCTTGCCAAAATATGATAGGACCGCTGTGTGTTTTCAACTAATTAATGAAAAGGAGGGATCCTCCCAAGTTTCTTCTATTGTTTCTAAAAGTAAATCAGGTTATGCGGACAAGCCACCCTTCAAGCCTCTTCCTCCTAAAGAAGGGAACGAGGAGAAGGAAGAGAAGAAGAAGAAGAAGAAGAAGAAGAAGAAGAACGAAGAAGAAGAAGAAGAAGAAGAAGAAGGAGAATAAAAAGAAAGAGGTAACGGCGTATCCCCGCGTGAATGAGATAACGCTAGGTAACCGTAAGTATGTTGCTCCTAATGATTATTGTGATAATGAATCTGAATACGATGATCTTCCTATGCCCTTTACATACATTAGCGATCATGATTTGAATGAGCACACTACTTTTGATATTACAAATCTCTGGGAAACTAATTCTGAAAATGATAATAATTGCCATAGTGTCAGTGCTATCCATGCTTCCTCCCATAATGATATAGAAAGCTCTAAGCTTGGGGAAGAGGTGTTTGAAAATCCTTTTGCTACTGGTCATTATGTTCTTGATACATCTCCTTCTAATAACAATGATGGTATGGTCATAGATAAACCGACTGTGAAAGATAACTATTCTATTTCTTATGATGACACTGTGCCTCCGATCTTTGATGATTATTATAAAGAATGCTATGATATAGGTTATAACTATCCTTATGAAACTTGTCATAGTCATGATTGGATTACCAAAAACAATTCTTTTAATATGCAACTTGTTTACCATGTTCAAATTCTTGATAATAATCTTGCTCCAATTACTATTAATGAGAATAACTCTTCTTATGCCAAAATTAATGATACTTCTATGCATATGAACCATGATAAGAATGTTTTAAGTGATGGTTATATTGTAGATTTCATCAATGATGCTACTGAAAGTTATTATGAGAGAGGGAAACATGGTTATAGGCATCTTAATAATATTAAGTTTCCCCTCTTTATGTTGAGAATCTTGAAGTTACTCGTGTTTTATCCTCTTATGCTTGTCACTTTGTTCTTCATGAATTCATTTGTGTACAAGATTCCTTTGCATAGGAAGTGTGTTAGACTTAAATGCTCTCTTTTGCCTCAACTCTTATTTCTTGCGAGTGCATCATTAAAACTGAGCCCATCTTAATGGCTATAAAGAAAGAACTTTTTGGGAGATAACCCATGTGTTATTTTGCTACAGTACTTTGTTTTATATTTGTGTCTTGGAAGTTGTTTACTACTGTAGCAACCTCTCCTTATCTTATTTTTATTGCATTGTTGTGCCAAGTAAAGTCTTTGATAGAAAGGTTGATACTAGATTTGGATTACTGCGCAGAAACAGATTTCTTGCTGTCACGAATCTGGGCCTAATTTCTGTAGGTAACTCAGAAAATTATGCCAATTTACGTGAGTGATCCTCAGATATGTACGCAACTTTCATTCAATATGAGCATTTTCATCTGAGCAAGTCTGGTGCCATTTTAAAATTCGTCTTTACGGACTGTTCTGTTTTGACAGATTCTGCCTTTTATTTCGCATTGCCTCTTTTTCTGTGTTGGATGGATTTCTTTGTTCCATTAACTTTCAGAAGCTTTGTGCAATGTCCAGAAGTGTTAAGAATGATTGTGTCACCTCTGAACATGTGAGTTTTTGATTATGCACTAACCCTCTAATGAGTTTGCTTGAAGTTTGGTGTGGAGGAAGTTTTCAAGGGTCAATAGAAGAGGGTGATATAATGTGATCGAGAAGAGTGAAAGGTCTAAGCTTGGGGATGCCCCGGTGGTTCATCCCTGCATATTTTAAGAAGACTCAAGCATCTAAGCTTGGGATGCCCAAGGCATCCCTTCTTCATCGACAACATTATCAGGTCACTTCTAGTGAAACTATATTTTTATTCCGTCACATCTTATGTACTTTACTTGGAGCGTCTGTGTGCTTTTATTTTTGTTTTGTTATCTTAGTTCTCTGAATAAGTTCATCCTTGTGTGGGAGAGAGACACGCTCCGCTGGTTCATATGAACACATGTGTTCTTAGCTCATAATATTCATGGCGAAGTTTCCTCTTCGTTAAATTGTTATATGGTTGGAATTGGAAAAATGCTACATGTAGTAATTCTAAAATGTCTTGGATAATGTGATACTTGGCAATTGTTGTGCTCATGTTTAAGCTCTTGCATCATATACTTTGCACTTATTAATGAAGAAATACATAGAGCTTGCTAAAATTTGGTTTGCATAATTGGTCTCTCTAAGGTCTAGATAATTTCTAGTATTGAGTTTGAACAACAAGGAAGACGGTGTAGAGTCTTATAATGTTTACAATATGTCTTTTATGTGAGTTTTGCTGCACCGGTTCATCCTTGTGTTTGTTTCAAATAACCTTGCTAGCCTAAACCTTGTATCGAGAGGGAATACTTCTCATGCATCCAAAATCTTTGAGCCAACCACTATGCCATTTGTGTCCACCATACCTACCTACTACATGGTATTTCTCCGCCATTCCAAAGTAAATTGCTTGAGTGCTACCTTTAAACAATTCAAAAGTTATTACCTCTTATTTGTGTCAATGTTTTATAGCTCATGAGGAAGTATGTGGTGTTTATCTTTCAATCTTGTTGGGCAACTTTCACCAATGGACTAGTGGCTTCATCCGCTTATCCAATAATTTTGCAAAAAGAGCTGGCAATGGGATTCCCAGTCCCAAATTAATTAACAAAAATAGACACTCCTCCATGGTATGTGATTGTTGGACGGCACCCGAAGGATTCGGTTAGCCATGGCTTGAGAAAGCAAAGGTGGGGAGGAGTGTCATCATAATAAAACTAAAATAAAAAGGCACTCCTTCATGGTATGAGATTGTTGGCAGGCACCCGAGGATTCGGTTAGCCATGGTTTGTGAAAGAAAGGTTGGAAGGAGTGCCACCCAAAATAAAATAAAATGGGAGCCACTCTTTGAAGGTTTGTCTGGCAAGGGGGTTAGAGTACCCGCTACCATTCGTTGACAACAACAAACACCTCTCAAAACTTTATTTTTATGCTCTCTTTATGTTTTCAAAATAAAAGCTCTAGCACAAATATATCAATCGATGCTTTCCTCTTTGAAGGACCTATCTTTTACTTTTATGTTGAGTCAGTTCACCTATTTCTCTCCACCCCAAGAAGCAAACACTTGTGTGAACTGTGCATTGATTCCTACATACTTGCATATTGCACTTGTTATATTACTTTATATTGACAATATCCATGAGATATACATGTTATAAGTTGAAAGCAACCGCTGAAACTTAATCTTCCTTTGTGTTGCTTCAATACCTTTACTTTGATTTATTGCTTTATGAGTTAACTCTTATGCAAGACTTATTGATGCTTGTCTTGAAGTACTATTCATGAAAAGTCTTTGCTTTATGATTCAGTTGTTTACTCATGTCATTACCATTGTTTTGATCGCTGCATTCATTGCATATGTTTACAATATGATCAAGTTTATGATGGCATGTCACTTCAGAAATTATCTTTGTTATCGTTTTACCTGCTCGGGCAGCAGAACTAAGCTTAGATGCTGATACGTCTCCAACGTATCTATAATTTCTTATGTTCCATGCTACTTTATTGATGATATCTACATGGTTTATGCATACTTTATGTCATATTTATGCGTTTTCCGGAACTAACCTATTGACGAGATGCCGGAGTGCCAGTTCCTGTTTTCTGCTATTTTTGGTTTCAGAAATCCTAGTAACGAAATATTCTCGGAATTGGACGAAATCAACGCCCGGTTCCTATTTTGCCCGGAAGCATCCAGAACACCCGAGAGCCACCAGAGGAGGGCCCTGTGGGCCCCAGACGACAGGGTGGCGCGACCAGGGCTGGGCCCGCGCCCCCTAGTGTGTGGGCACCCCGTGGCCCCTTCGACTCCGCCTCTTCGCCTATAAAAGCCTTCCCGACCTAAAAACACCGATGAGGACGAAACCCGAGAAAACCTTCCAGAGCCGCCGCCATCGCGAAATCAAGATTCGGGGGACAGAAGTCTCTGTTCCGGCACGCCGCCGGGACGAGGAATTGTCCCCGGAGTCATCTCCACCGCCTTCCCCACCGCCATCTTCACCGCCATCGCTGTCTCCATGATGAGGAGGGAGTAATTCACCCCCGGGGCTGAGGGCTCCGTAGCTATGTGGTTCATCTCTCTCTTTATGTGATCTAGTTGAATATCATCTATGTGCTACTCTAGTGATGTTATTAAAGTACTCTATTCCTCCTGCACGGTGTAATGGTGACAGTGTGTGCCTCGTGTAGTACTTGGTGTAGGCTATGATTGTGATCTCTTGTAGATTATGAAGTTAACTATTGCTATGATAAGTATTGACGTGATCTATGCCTCCTTCATAGTGTGATGGTGATAGTGTGCATGCTATGTTAGTTCTTGGTGTAATTGTGTTGATCTATCTTGCACTCTAAGGTTACTTAAACATGAATATCGAATACTGTGGAGCTTGTTAACTCCGGCATTGAGGGTTCGTGTAATCCTACACAGTTAGTGGTGTTCATTATCCAACAAAAGAGTGTAGAGTGGTTCTATTATGTGATCATTGTTGAGAGTGTCCACTAGTGAAAGCAGGATCCCTAGGCCTTGCTTCCAAGCATCGAATCTCCGTTTGTTTACTGTTTTGTTGCATGTTTACTCGC
Source organism: Lolium multiflorum (assembly GCA_030979885.1). Taxonomy (NCBI): domain Eukaryota; kingdom Viridiplantae; phylum Streptophyta; class Magnoliopsida; order Poales; family Poaceae; genus Lolium; species Lolium multiflorum. Next base: position 113,084,510 of record CM061749.1, on the reverse strand, counting down.
TGCCATATTTTATTCAGATTGCTATTACCACTCATATACATCCATATTACTTGTATTTCACTATCTCTTCACCGAACTAGTGCACCTATACATCTGACAAGTGTATTTGGTGTGTTGGGGACACAAGAGACTTCTTGCTTTGTGGTTGTGTTGCTTGAGAGGGATATCTTTGACCTCTTCCTCCCTGAGTTCGATAAATCTTGGGTGATCCACTTAAGGGAAACTTGCTGCTGTTCTACAAACCTCTCTCTTGAGGCCCAACACTGTCTACAAGAATAGAAGCTCCCGTAGACATCGACCTTAGAGCATCTCCGCCGTTCCCCAGCGCCCCCCAAACCGCGCCGGATCGAGCGTTTGGGGGACGTGTTTTGTTCGTGCCGCATTTGGGGGACGTTGCTCCCCAGCCGCGTCCCCCAAACACCGACCCCAATCAGAAATTCAAATAGATGCATTCAAAAGAGATCGTTCCCGCCGATTCGTCGCGATCAGAGTAGGGCGATCAAAGTACTGGGCGCGCGATCATATTACAGACCGGTGGTGCATGCTAATTAGAAGAAGGGGTTGGGACGGCGTCGTCCCTGAGTCGACGCAGGCCCGTCGATCACGATGACCTCGTCGCGATCTGCCTGTTCCTGTGCATGTCGTCTGTCCGGACGAGAGGCCGACGTGTGTATGATACGTCTCAATCGTATCTATACTTATGTTCCATGCTACTTTTATTACAATACTTGAATGTTTTATACATACTTTACATTATTATTACATTTTCCGGCACTAACCTATTAACAAGATGCCAAGTGCCGGTTGCTTTTTCTGCTTGGTTGTAAATCCTAGTAAGGAAATATTCTCGAATTGGACGAAATAAACGCCCAGGCCTATTTTTACACGAAGCTTCCACCGAAAGGGAGACGGCGGGGCCACGAGGTGGCCAGACACTGGGCGGCGCGCCCAGGTCCTGGCCGCGCGGCCCGTTGTCGGGGCCCTCGCGCGCCGGCCTACCCTTCCGCCTACTTAAAGCCTCCGAAACCCTGCCGAGAGCCACGATACGGAAAACCTTCCAGAGACGCCGCCGCGCGAATCCCATCTCGGGGATTCAGGAGATCGCCTCCGGCACCCTGCCGGAGAGGGGAATCATCACCGGAGGGGCTCTACATCATCATGCCCGCCTCCGGATTGATGCGTGAGTAGTTCATCCTTGGACTATGGGTCCATAGCAGTAGCTAGATGGTTGTCTTCTCCGCTTGTGCTATCATTGTTTAGATCTTGTGAGCTGCCTAACATGATCAAGATCATCTATTTGTAATGCTACATGTTGTGTTTGGCGGGATCCGATGAATATAGAATATTATGTTAAGTTGATTATCAATCTATCATATATGTGTTGTTTATGTTCTTGCATGCTCTCCGTTGCTAGTAGAGGCTCTGGCCAATTTGATACTTGTAACTCCAAGAGGGAGTAATTATGCTCGATAGTGGGTTCATGCCTCCATTGAATAGTGACAGAAAGTTCTAAGGTTGTGAATGTGCTGTTGCTACTAGGGATAAAACATTGATGCTTTGTCTAAGGATATTTATGTTGATTACATTACGCACCATACTTAATGCAATTATCTGTTGTTTACAACTTAATACCGGAAGGGGTTCATGATAACCTGAAGGTGGATTATTTAGGCATAGATGCATGCTGGATAGGTCTATGTACTTTGTCGTAATGCCCTGATTAAATCACATAGTAATCATCATTGATATGTATTGAATATTTATTTGTCAATTGCCCGCCTGTAATTTGTTCACCCAACATGTTAGTTATCTTATTGGAGAGACACCTCTAGTGAACTGTGGACCCCGTCCATTCTTTTACATCTGAATACATTCTACTGCCTTACCGTTCTTTGCAAACAAACACCATCTTCCACTCGATACGCTTAATCCTTTGTTTTCAGCAAGCCGGTGAGATTGACAATCTCACTGTTACGTTGGGGCAAAGTACTTTGATTGTATTGTGCAGGTTCCACGTTGGCCGCTTTACTGGTGTTGCGCCGCACTACATTCCTCCACCAACAACCTTCACGTGCTTCTTGGCTCCTACTGGTTCGATAACCTTGGTTTTTTACTGAGGGAAAACTTGCTGCTGTGCGCATCACACCTTCCTCTTGGGGTTCCCAACGGACGTGTACATCTACGCGCATCAGTGTAGCAGTAGAAGACGCGTCGGCCGGCTCTTGCTGCGCTGCCGCTGCCGCTGCCAGGGCCGCCGCGTCCGCCGCCGCCATTTTGGCTTCGATGTCGTCGAGGATCTGGCCTTTGAAGAAGTTGTGCGCCGCCCGCGTCCGGGGAGACATTCCCTCTGTCGACGTTCTCAGCAGGGACATGTCGTCCCTGCGTTTCTTGAGCTCCAACTTCTCCTCTTGCCTCTTGAGCAGCTCGGCCCACCTTTCGTCGGCCTTCTTGTGGCGGGAGAGAAAGGTCGAGGAGACGTCGGCGAGGCATTTCGTGATCGACGCCTGCGTCTTCTCAGACGACGCAGCGTCGGCCAAGGCGGCCTTGGCAGCCTTGTTGCCAGTAGGACGCCCTGTCGAAGTTGCCAGCGGCGCGTCCAGATCAATGGCGTCCTTCCCCTTGGACAGCGACAAGCGCGTCAACCGCCATTTCTCATTCATTTTGAGCTTGCCATAGCAATGCATGAGCACGAAAGACTTGTGACCTTCCGAGTTCTTCGAGTACAAATCCATGGCCCTATCAAACTAACCAAAGGAAGCAGAGTCATTTCATCGAACACAATGTAGGCGCTACGGATTATGGAAGAAAGAGTCGTACCAGTTGGGCGACGTCGGCGCCGCTGTCGCCTCTGGTCTCTAAGTCGTGATGGTACCCATGGAAGGAGTTCACCGACGCCTGGATGATGGCCCATCGCGTCGACATTGCCTTTTGGCTCCTCTTCATTGTCACTTTGTTGTAGTCGCTGTTGATGAGCTTGCGCTCATCGAACTCGGCCTTGATCCTCGCCCAATACTTCCCGTTGTTGTAGTCGCCGATGATGGATCCATGGCTCACCGTCGCCCACGACTCGCACAGACAAAGATCTTCCAGAACCGTCCACACGCCGTCCGCGTCTACCTCCATGAGATCATCGTCACCGGCACCCTCGTCGTCCTCTTCGCCCTCCTCGTCGTCCTCCACCCCGTCCTCTTCCTCGTCGTCCTCCTCCTCAACCCCGTCGTCCTCCTCAGCACCGGCGCCGTCGTATTCGAGCGGACCCCTGCGGCCGGTGAAAGGGTCGCCGTCCGGACCGGGTCCTGGCTCGCGCTGCTCGTACGCCGGGGAGTAGAGGTTGTTGGGGTTGAAGCCGCCGTGCGGCAGCGCATCCTGGTAGTGCGGCGACAAGTTAGGCGTCACGCACCCGGGAGTGGCGGAGGGGCCGTCGTTGTAGAAGGCGGCTTGCGACGGAGAGATCACTCCCGGAACGTACACCGGCATGGACGTACTCCATGGGCTCGCGTTGGTGGCGGCGATACACCCGGCCATTACGTGCTGGTGCTGGCGCGCCGCCTGAGCCTTCTTCTCCAGCTCCGCCGCCCTCCGTCCTTTCCGCTCCGCCGTCGCTTCCTTCAGGCTTCTTCTTCGCAGCCGGCGCCTTCCGCGGCTTCGCGAACGGCGCTTTCGCCCCTTTCGTCCCATTGCCCGGCGGCTTCTTGGCCGCTTTCTTCGCCATCTTTTTGGGGGCTGTCGGCGGCGCCATGGAATGGGGAGAGGGTAGCGGCGGCGGGTGGACGGCGGGAGGGAGAAAGAAATCGGCGGGATAGGAGAAATGAATCGGCGGCGGGATATGTGTTGGGAGGCCTGAAATGCGCGGCGGGATAGGCGCGATTTAGCGGGATAGGCGAGATTTGGCGGGAGTGGGAGACGAATTTTCCCTGTGTCGCTGACGGGTCGGTCCCGCCACTCCCCGCCTCGCCAGTCCCCGGCGTGCCCCGCCCCTGTGGACGGGACGGTCGGGTGCCGAACACAGACGAGAGCCGCGCCGGACAAAAATGGGTTTTGGGGACGCGGCTGAAACGCATTTGGGGACGCGACTGGAGATGCTCTTATCATGACGCGACGGCTTAAGGAGCAAACCCAGTCCGGACTCCGGAGCCGTGTCCGTGTGGCAATGTCAGTTGCCATCAAGCCCTCGGTACTAAATCAGTCGCCGCAGTGTTCGTGCGATCCACGTCTAGAAAATCCTTCTAGGACTTGCAGGTTTGTTGCGTTTAGCTTCGTGGTTATTTGTTGGATGGAAATCATCTTCAATGAGATTTCGTCGACATTCACTGAACCTCAGTGATTTCGGTAGATCCTGAAATAATTTCCTTTCTGTCAAACTATGTCAGACATCTCACTAATACACATAAGTTAGAAACAATTCATTTTTTTTTTCAATTTTTGAACGTTTAAATGAATTTTAAGAGAAAATTCAGCCTTTTTGGCTAAAGAGAAAACTGAAATCACTCCGAAAACTGAAATTAGGTAAGAATAAACACACATAAAGCAATGTTTGAAAGTAAAGGTGGTTTTTGAACTAAGGGGGAGATGCATGATGAACTCATGGCAGCGGCGGCACAAGGGAGAATTAAAAGGAGTTACTACCTCCGATTCAAAGAATAAGGCGCCCTCGTTTTGTTTGACCAAGAATTACTTCAAATATATAAAAATTGTTTGTATGAAATTAGCATCATTAGAAAGTGCTTTTCAATACGAATTCAACGATACTAATTATATATAATATAATCAAAATTGTGTTGCTCAATAATTTTATGCCATGTCAAAACGTCTTGGAATGCTTGTTGTACAGCACCAAGATTTTCTTGGGTTACATGAGTAGCAAAGTAATGTCAAGTGGGTCCGGCCGTTTTGTGTCAGAATAAGCCAAAACAAAACTCTGTAAAACTTGTAAAAATGTTGTACCAGGAGAACTTATTTTCGGGTGCGGATTTAATAGGTCCAACTTAGTTCACTGCTGTGTTGATAGTCTTAGGTATGTTAGACCATTCTTTTGTTTGCCAAACCATCGCACATTTCTCCATCGTGTATGTCCTTTCAAGTGGGTCCGTACAAAACTAGCAAAATATGACCCCATGTTTTCTCCCCATACTTATTGTAGTCCTCCTTTCCCCAGATATAAGTCCCAAAAAGCCCAAAACGGCACCAACATGCACGAAGCACGTCGCTGCCGTCGAATTTGCCGCAATGTCACCCAATACTCAGCCATTCGACCAGGAGGATGTGCTCCTTTTCTCACTTTGGACCCTTCTTTCTGTCTCGCTGTCAGGGGCGGATTTAGGTAGGGTTAAGGGTTTGATGATCGGCAACGATTTAGCTCTCAATTTCGGTTGTAACTGGTGTTGATAGTCTTAGGTATAGGGTTAGGGATTGCGAGAGCAAGAGCAAGCAGCCAATGACAGAACTTCTGAAAATCATAACTCCATTGCAAAGTACGAAATGTAGAACTAAGTAGAAGAATATCCACCACTAAGGACATATAACCATTTGCACCACAGACATATGATATATAGCATCATTGCAACTAATCAAGATAGATCTATCTCAAGCAGGACAAAATTGTTCAGAATATATCAAGTGATAAAGGTATGTGTTGCTCAATCTCAACCTCACTTGAAACTGCGCGTATGCTGAATTGCTGACTTTAATTTACTCCATAGCCATTTGATTGCTAAATGTTAAGCCTCCAAAGTCCCACCTGATACAGTATGTAATGAAATAGATTAAAATGCTTGCAAAGGCTAGGAGGCAGGAACACATGAATAAAACAAATATGCAGCTAATTTGATTAAGATGAAGTGAAGCATCTGAAAATAGCCAGGTTGTTTATATATACTAAATTCACATTTCGATATACCTGCAGCCATCAGATCAACTTAATAGCATACACAGAGGCTAAAAAAACAGGTATCAACTAAACAGGAGTCAGACAGGCAAAAGGGTGAAGTAATATAGTCCCACAAAGAGATTTAACTAAAGACTCCGCGCTCCTAGTTAATTACAGAACGCCTACTAATTTGTTCCAAAAGAAGTGAATGATTCAGCATTACGAAACCAATTAATGAATTAGTAAAAAGTATCCACTAGTATAATCACCTGGTGAAGCGTTGGCACACTAGTTGGAGATAATAGTGCAGGTACAGTAGTTTGCACAGAAGTAGCGCATTTCCTCAGATAGAGGGCCGGGCGTGGCCACCACACTTTGCACCTTGCGATCCCTGATATCAATAGCTAGGACCCATGATTTGGGGTGCCTCCAGTTCTCCCTCGCAGTCAGGTAAACAACATGCATGTCATTCCCGTTCATGTCAATAACAGGATCAGAGACATAAAGGTTCTGCAAGTCTATCGGCGGTAGCTCGGATTCCAGGTGGTCGCCGAGGAGGATGTCGGAAGCTTGGATCGTGCCGTCCATGTGCCAATCATCGTAGGAGTTACTCATCTCCTTGTTGGTCCAGGTGGTGATTGTCCAGTTTTCGATTCGGTGTCGAGGCGACCCAGTATGTTGGTCATACACAACGGGGGCAACCTTGAAAAGAACCTCAACTAACCTGAGATGTCCATCGATGAAGGCGATGCCACGGCTAGTTCTTCCAGATGCTAGCTCCTCGTCGCTCGGATCGGTGTCAGGTTTGGTCAGCTTCAGTGGGAGCGGCAGCGGAACGCCACGGAGGGTATGGTGACCGGAGAGCATGTCGCAGAAGAGGACGCCACGCCAAAGATCGACCCAACCGATGGTTCCTCCAAGAGTGAGCACAGTGGACGTACCATGTGATAACAGAAAGCGATAGTTGCCGGGGATGGCAATAGGGAAGTCCTCCTGCGGCGACTCGACGGACAGCTTCTTCGAGGTCCAAGCATTAGTCTCGGAGTCGTACATGCGAAGTGTAAAAAAGCCGTCCTCGAATTGAAGAGGAATCATCGAGGCGATGGTGTAGTGATCCTCTTCCCCACCGCGAGGGAAGATGCCAAACGGATGATACAGGCGGACCCGATGCGGCGGCGGTTGCGGCAGCAGCTCGAGGGACGGCCGGTTGGGGTCGGCCCGGTACATGAAGAAGTAGGACAGCAGCGCGGAGCGGGCGCGGCACTCAGGCCCGATGTAGACATGGAAGAGGATGAGGTCGTCCACCATGGAGAGCGTGGATGGGCGCTCTGCGAGAGCGGCGCCTGAGCAGTGCACGTAGAGGTTGGAGGGGAGCGGCGGGCGCTCGCGGACGAGGGAAGCGGATATCTTCATATCATCGGTAACTTGGCAGTGGGCGGTGGTTTCATTGGTGTTTTCGCCAACCTGGGCATACCCGTTGAGGAGGATCCAGGAGGACTCGCCGGAGGAGACGGTGGCGGCGGCGGACATTGTTTTGGATTCAGGGTTAGAAAGTCTCTCCGTCATCCCCGTACATGGGCGCTTGAAGCCAGTCAGGAAGCCTCACGTCTGCTCCGTCATCCGCGTACATGGGCCAGGCCGTCAGGCCCAATGCGGCGAGCTCAGCGCAACCAACGCGGTGGAACGACAAAGAGGCATGCTCGACAACCGTATCGATTGATCGGTCGGAAGTAGTGCCAGTCGCCTCCTTTGTACATCCATCCATGAAAACCAACTGAATTTCTTTTTTTTTGCGGGTTACCAACTGAATTTCTTCGCTCCAGTACCATGGGCGGACCCTGAATTTGTACATTTCAATAGGACGACCCTGCACTTTTCCTCTCGTGTGAGGTTCATTCTACACCCCTACTCGTGACAGGAGTGCGACTGAGCACACACAACTCCGCACATGCGGCCGGCGGTTGACGTACGCGAGGCATCAACGCATGCTCTTTCGCTCGGCGACATCTCACACTAGCGCAGTGCGAGAAGGCAGAAAATCGGCCCAAGCTCGGATGGTCCCGGGTAGGTTGGGCGCACGACAAGCACAAGATGATTCTCGTTTTAATTTATTGTTGTAATTGTAAAATTGACCATGAAGATGAATGGTGACATTATGTCCCTTTGGCAGAATCAATTTTACTTGTTCACGTTTTTCCTATTTGTATCTATATGATAGATTTTCATGTTTAATTTTGTACAGAAAAATTTATTTGAAAAACTAGCAGAGCACTTGCATACACTATATGATCACCAAACACATTTAAAGCAAGCATATCTAAGGTAATTTTATGTTCGTCTATTATTATTATAGTATATACGGTTCCAATACCATGTGTGTAGAGCACATACGTGTTGTAAACTTACTACGGAATCTAAGTTGCAAGAAAAATTCTGATGGTTAGAAAATTCTATAAGTATAGGTACCTAACAATAAATCAGAACCACAACCAAGATATATATTTGATTGTACGATTTATAGATCTCTATCAGGATAATTGTAGATATTAACTTATATACACCAACACACATACATACATATATAAATACACCATATAATTTTAGCAATAGGTGAAAATAGTTTAAGTAAAACTTTACTGCAACATAAATTAAAATTATCACAAGAAAACTATGAATTATATGTATACATTACAATTGTATATTGTAAGTAATCTAAAATTGTACTCCGTAAGACTATAATATGATAACGATAAGTTTAGTACAAGTACAAAAGTTATGTATAAAAGTTATGTACAAGTATACAAGTTATGACACCATGGGCAATCGGCACCAAGAACTAAACTACGGAGAACCGAACGAAAGAATTCATCAGGAATTTGTTTGAGCGAACAAAGAAAGAACAAGAACTAGAAATCTAAAAACCAAAGTGATTGTAAGGTTGTACCCTGGGAAAGAGGATCCCGGCCGCCTGGGGGTGGTGACTCTCCCTGTGCGCCAGGCCAGCATTGGACATAAACCGACGTCCTGTAGAACATGCAGAAGTACTCGGGCCTGCATCGGCGAGTGAAAATCGTGGGACAAGAACCTCGCAAGGTAAGGCGGTGGCGGAGGAGGAGGAGGGACACCGGCCATGGCGGGCGGGCGAGCAGGGTAAGAGCACGAAAGAAGCTGGGAGACTCGAAGAGAAGCTAAGTGCTTGTGATTGGGTTGGTTGGCCAAAGGCGAGCGCAAGGGAGACAGACGATATGAGATGAGGAAGAAGGGGGTTCCGTTATTTAAACGCCAGCGCTACAGCTAGTTTCCACTTGGAGTCGAATAAACAAAATCAGCCAGAAGGCCGAACCGACGTACTCGCATTCTTAACGATGAACATATCTCTGCCATCCATCAAGCAGCAACCAAGAAAGGGAGAAAGTGGTGGAAGGATGGATGAACTCCTGCTCGGCATTTTCCCCTCACCAAGAGTTCAAACCTGCCCTTTTGCTCTATAACTATAAGTACCTAGTTAGATTGTTGCGCGTTGATGGGAAAGGAGGATGACAGCGGTGATGACGGAGGTCCAGAAAAAGTAGACCAACGAGCTAGTGGCTATTAGACGGCAGCGGATGACCATCTCCAGACCTAAGGGATCTTTACACCGTTAGAAACCGGCTAGTGTTCTGCAAGTCACTTTTTTTCAAAACCAACCAATCATCTCCATCATGCATTACGCTGATGTGTTTGGATGATGCCGGGTTCTTTTACAACCCATGATGAACACCCTAGCTTAGCCATGTTCAATTTCTCGATTGATCAAAATTAGCTCAATTAACCTAAATTTTTGTGCCATGAAATACAATTAGTTCACTACAAGTAGGGTTTTAGTATACAAATTGTTACTCCTATTTCTCAAGCAAACCAAGAGCAAGCAGCCAATGACAGAACTACCGAAAATCATAACTTTATAGCAAAGTACGAAATGTAGAACTAAGTACAAGAATGTCCACCACCAACAAGAACAAGTAACCAGTTCACCACAAACATATGATATATAGCAACATTACAACCAATCAAGATAGATCTATCTCAAGCAGGATAAAATATATCAAGTGATAAAGGTAGTGTTGCTCAATCTCAACCTCACGTGAAACTGCGCATATGCTGACTTTAATTTAGTCCATAACCATTTGATTGCTAAATGCTAAGCCTCCAAAGTGAAATCGTGGGACATGAACCTCGCAAGGTAAGGCCGCGGAGGAGGAGGAGGGAGGGGCAGCTGCCATGGCGGGCGGGCGGGGTAAGAGCACCAAATAAGCTAAGAGACTCGGAGATAAGCTAAGTGCTCGTGATCGGGCTGGTTGGTCGAGGGCGAGTGCGGGGGAGGCATACGATATGTGATGGGGAAGAAGGGGGTTCCGTTATTTAAACGTCAGCGCTACGACTAGTTTCCACTTGGAGTCGGAGAAACGAAATCGTCTAGAATGCCAAACCGACATACTCTCATTCTTGATCATCACAACATATCACGGCCAGAAGGTTTAAAATATTTAAGTAACATGGGTTGAAATATTGTTGCTTTGATATTCCTATGCATTGGTCATATAATTATTGCAGATATTGTTGCTGAAATGCTCTTGTAGTGTTGATATTTTTGCTAATATATTGTTATAGTAGTGAAATGTTGATGACATTGCTGCTCAAATGTTGTTATAGTGCCTCAAATGTTGTTGAAGTGATTATTGCCAAATGTTGTCGAACTGCAGTTGTAATGCTGTTGTTATATTGAAATATTGTTATACTAATGTAGGTAGTGTCTAAACCCATGGATATCCATGGGAACCCGGATATCCGATGGGTTTGGATTTGGGGCGACATTCATGTCCATGTAATATGTGTTTATGTATCTATCGGTCAAAAAGAATCCTCTGTGGCTCAAGTAGTAACTAATTTCCACGAGGAGGGGGCCATGGAATACACTATTGTAGTAGCTGAAATGGCGGATTTGTAGGATAACGTAGCATAGAAAACAAAAATTTTCCTACGGCGAACACGCAATCCAAGCCAAGATGCAATCTAGAAGACGGTAGCAACGAGGGGATTGTCGAGACTAACCCTTGAAGAGATTCCAAAGCCTACAAGAGGAGGCTCTTGTTGCTGCGGTAGACGTTCACTTGCCGCTTGCAAAGGCGCGTAGAAGATCTTGATCACGATCGGTTCCGGCGCCACGAACGGGCAGCACCTCCGTACTCGGTCACACGTTCGGTTGTTGATGAAGACGACGTCCACCTCCCCGTTCCAGCGGGCAGCGGAAGTAGTAGCTCCTCTTGAATCCGACAGCACGACGGCGTGGGGTCTGGCGGTGTAGAAGTCCGGCGGAGCTTCGCTAAGCTATGCGGGCAATATGAAGTGGAGGAGCAAAGCTAGGGTTTGGGAGGGTGGCCGGCCACTCTATGGGGGCGGCCAGCTTGTGGTCTTGGGGTGTCCGGCCCCCTCCCCGTGGCCCTCTATATATAGGTGGGTGTTGGTGTCCAAGTCTTCGAATAAGACCCGAAACCAAAACCTTCCATAGGAGGGGGAAACCTAGCCCAACTAGGACTCCCACCCAAAGGTGGGATTCCCACCTCCCATGTGGGGTGGCCGGCCCCTATGGTGGAGTCCACTTGGGACTCCACCCCCACTAGGCTGGCCGGCCATGGAGGTGGAGTCCCTTGTGGACTCCACCTTCCTTGGTGGTTTCTTCCGGACTTTTCTAGAACCTTCTAGAACCTTCCATAGAACCTTCCGCATCATTTTATTCACATAAAATGACATCCTATATATGAATCTTATTCTCCGGACCATTCCGGAACTCCTCGTGATGTCCGGGATCACATCCGGGACTCCGAACAAATATTCGAACTCCATTCCATATTCAAGTTCTACCATTTCAACATCCAACTTTAAGTGTGTCACCCTACGGTTCGTGAACTATGCGGACATGGTTGAGTACTCACTCCGACCAATAACCAATAGCGGGATCTGGAGATCCATAATGGCTCCCACATATTCAACGATGACTTTAGTGATCGAATGAACCATTCACATACATTACCAATTCCCTTTGTCGCATGATATTTTACTTGTCCGAGGTTTGATCTTCGGTATCACTCTATACCTTGTTCAACCTCGTCTCGACAAGTACTCTTTACTCGTACCGTGGTATGTGGTCTCTTATGAACTCATTCATATGCTTGCAAGACATTAGACGACATTCCACCGAGAAGGCCCATAGTATATCTATCCGTCATCGGGATGGACAAATCCCACCTTGATCCATATGCTCAACTCATACTTTCCGGATACTTAATCCCACCTTTATAGCCACCCATTTACGCAGTGGTGTTTGGTGTAATCAAAGTACCTTTCCGGTATAAGTGATTTGTATGATCTCATGGTCATAAGGACTAGGTAACTATGTATCGAAAGCTTATAGCAAATAACTTAATGACGAGATCTTATGCTACGCTTAATTGGGTGTGTCCATTACATCATTCACACAATGACATAACCTTGTTATTAATAACATCCAATGTTCATGATTATGAAACTAATCATCCATTAATCAACAAGCTAGTTTAAGAGGCATACTAGGGACTTCTTGTTTGTCTACATATCACACATGTACTAATGTTTCAGTTAATACAATTCTAGCATGATATATAAACATTTATCATAAACATAAAGATATAAATAATAACCACTTTATTATTGCCTCTAGGGCATATCTCCTTCACTCCCACTTGCACTAGAGTCAATAATCTAGATTACATTGTAATATACCTAACACCCATGGCATTCTCGGGTGTTGGTCATGTTTTGCCCTAGGGAGAGCTTTAGTCAACGGATCTGCTACATTCAGACAGTGTGTACTTTGCAAATCTTTACTTCTCCATCTTCGATGTACTCGCGAATCGAGTGGTAACGCAGCTTGATATGCTTCAGCCTCTTGTGTGACCTTGGCTCTTGTGCATTGGCGATGGCACCCATGTTCTCACAGTAGATGACAAATGGGTCCAATGCACTAGGAACCACACCGAGCTCTACAATGAACCTCTTCATCCATACCGCTTCCGATGAAGCCTCGTCGCTATGTACTCCGATTCGTTGAGGATTTCGCCACCGTGCACCTGAGCTTGCCCAGCTTACTGCAGCACCATTCAATATAAACACGTACCCAGATTGTGACTTAGAGTCATCGGGATCAGTGTTCCAACTTGCATCGGTGTAACTTGTTACAACGAGCTCTTAGTCACCTCCATAACAAAGAAACATATCCTTAGTTCTTTTCAAGTACTTCAGGATATTCTTGACCGCTGTCCAGTGTTCCATTCGGATCACTTTGATATCTAGTCAAACTAACAAGATGTGCTATCCGGTCTTGTACATAGCATGGCATACATGATAGAGCCTACTGAGGCATAGGGGATCGACTCATCCTTTCTCTTTCTTCCGTAGCCGGTCCTTGAGTCTTACTCAAGACCTTGCCTGGTAACATAGGTAAGAATCCTTTCTTACTTTCGTCCATTCTAAACTTCTTCAGAATCTTGTCCAGGTATGTACTCTGTGATAGCCCTATTAGACGTCTTGATCTATCTCTATAAATCTTGATGCCTAATATGTATGATGCTTCACCAAGGTCTTTCATTGAAAAACTATTATTCAAATAACCCTTTACTTGCTTAATAGTTCTATATCATTCCCAATCAATAATATGTCATCTACATATAATATGAGCTACAGAGCTCCCACTCACTTTCTTGTAAATACAGGCCTCTCCATGACACCGTATAAACCCGAAGTCTTTGATCACCTTATCAAAACGTCGGTTCCAACTTCTCGATGCTTGCTTCATCCATAGATTGAACGCTGAAGTTTGCATACTTTGTCGCATTTTTAGGATCGACAAAACCTTTGGGTTGTACCATATACAACTCTTCCTCAATATCTCCATTAAGGAACGCCGTTTTGACATCCATCTGCCAAATCTCATAATCGAAAAATGCAGCTATTGCTAACAAAATCTCACAGATTTTAGCTTCGCTACAGGTGAGAAAGTCTCATCGTAGTCAACTCCTTGAATTTGTCGGAAACCCTTTGCGACAAGTCGAGCTTTATAGACAGTAATATTACCATCCATCTTTTTTCTCTTGAAGATCCATTTATTCTCGACAGCCTTTCGGCTATCAGGTAAGTCTACCAAAGTCCATACTTTGTTATCATACATGGATCCCATTTCGGATTTCATGGCTTCTTGCCATTTGTTGGAATCTCGGCTCATCATCGCTTCTTCATACGTCGCAGGGTCCTCATCATTGTTATCCACAATCATGACATTTAGACAAGGATCATACCAATCGTGAGTGGCACGTTGTCGATCTGCGAGGTTCATTAGTTTCCTCGTTCGAAGTTTCATGATCATTATCATTAGCTTCCTCTGTTGTTTGTAGGGGACAGAACATTTTCCGGTACTCGCTACTCTGATCAACGAGTAGAGATTCTTCAATCTCATCGAGTTCTACTTTTCTTCCAATCACTTCTTTAGTGAGAAATTCTTTCTCAAGAAAGGTTCCGTTTTTAGCAACAAAGATCTTGCCTTCGGATCTGTGATAGAAAGTGTACCCTATAGTTTCCTTAGGGTATCCTATGAAGACGCATTTCTCCGCTTTGGGTTCTAGCTTGTCCGGTTGTAACTTTTTTACATAGGCTTCGCAACCCCAAACTTTTAGGAACGACAGCTTAGGTTTCTTATTAAACCATAATTCAAACGGCGTCGTTTCAACGGATTTTGATGGTGCTCTATTTAAAGTGAATGCGGCTGTCTCTAATGCATAACTCCAAAATGATAACGGCAAATCAGTAAGAGACATCATAGAACGAACCATATCTAAGAGAGTTCGATTACGACGTTCGGACACGTTTCGTTGTGGTGTTCCCCGGTCAATTGTGAAAGTATTCCGCATTTCTTTAAATGCATGCCAAACTCATAACTCGATATTCACCTCCACGATCAGATCGTAGAAATTTGATCTTCTTGTTACGTTGATTTTCTACTTCACTTTGAAATTCCTTAAACTTCTCGAAAGTTTCGGATTTATGTTTCATGAAATAGATATACCCATATCTACTCAGATCATCCTGAAGGTTAGAACATAACGATAACCACGCGATGCTACGCTCATTGGTCCGCATACATCGGTATGTATGATTTCCAATAAGTCGGTAGCTCGCTCCATCATACCAGAGAATGGAGTCTTAGTCATTTTTCCCATCAGACATGCTTCGCATCTATCAAGTGACTCAAAGTCAAGTGATTCAAGTAATCCATCGGTATGGAGTTTCTTCATGCGTTCACTCCAATATGACCAAGACGACAGTGCCACATATAAGTAGAATTATCATTCAATTTAATTCGCTAGCATCAATGTTATGTATATGCGTATTACTACTATCGAGATCTAACAGAAATAAGCCATTCTTTTGTGGTGCTCGACCATAAAAGATATTATTCATAAAAATAGAACAACCATTATTCTCAGACTTGAATGAATAACCGTCTTGCATTAAACAAGATCCAGATATAATGTTCATGCTCAACGCGGGTACATAATAACAATTATTTAGGCTTAAAACTAATCCCGAAGGTAGATGTAGAGGAAGTGTCCCGACTGCGATCACATTGACCTTGGATCCGTTTCCAACGCGCATCGTCACTTCATCTTTCAGCAGTTGTCGTTTATTCTTTAGTTCCTGTTTCGAGTTACAAATATGAGCAACCGAACCAGTATCAAATACCCAGGTACTAGAACGAGAACTAGGGAGATCACCATCTATAATTCTTAGACAATATGCCTTCTCCGAAAAGCCGGTCTTAGATTCCAAATACTTCTCCTTGCGGTAATAACATCTCATCAGGCTTAGGGCCAGACACACCGACAGGAGGCGTGGCTTTCTTGCCACTCTTCTTGTTCTTGCCTTTAGACTTGCCCTGTTTCTTGAAGCTGGTGGTCTTGTTGACCATCAACACTTGGTGCTCTTTCTTGATCTCAATCTCAGCAGCTTTTAGCATGCCAAAGAGTTCAGGAAACTCCTTGTTCATGTTCTGCATATTGTAGTTCATCACAAAGTTCTTGTAACTTGGTGGCGTGATTGAAGGACACGATTAACCCCGTCTGTTAGGAATCACTATTCCCAAGTCACTGAGTTTCTTCGCATGCCCGGTCATAACGAGCATGTGCTCACTGATGGAGCTGCCTTCTTCCATCATACAGCTGAAAAAGTGTTTCGATGCTTCATAGCATTCCACGGCCGCATGAGTCTCAAAAATAGTCTTCAACTCTTTTATCAACTCATGAGGATCGTGGTGCTCAAAACGTTTTGAAGATCGGATTCCAGAATGGCACACTGAACTTGAGAGTACCGAGTTTTCCGAGTCATGTAAACATTCTTTACTTCATCGGTTTCAGTTTCTGCAGGGTCACCTAGCGTGCATCAAGCACATATTGCAGATTTCCGCCATTGAGGAAGATCCTCACATGACGGAACCAGTCGGTGAAGTTGCTACCGTTGCTCTTAAGCTTTTCTTTCTCTAGGAATTGGTTAAAATTGATTGAGGACGCCATATCTACAACATATTTGCAATAGTTTAGACTAAGTTTATGACAAATTGAGTTCAAATTTTAATTCTACATAATTAAAAATCTAGGTGAACTCCCACTCAAAACAATATCCCTCGCATTGTCTTAGTGATCACACGAACCAAATCTACCGCACCTAAACCCGATCATCACGAGAAAAGGTGTGATTTCAATGGCGAACACTCAAAGTGTTCATCATATCAATCATATGATTCATGCTCTACCTTTCGGTATCACGTGTTCCGAGACCATGTCTGTACATGCTAGGCTCGTCAAGGCCACCTTAGTATCCGCATGTGCAAAACTGTCTTGCACCCGTTGTATGTACTTATTGAATCTATCACACCCGATCATCACGAGATGCTTCGAAACGACACAGACTTGATAACGGTGCTACTAAGGATGAACACTTTATTATCTTGAGATTTTAGTGAGAGGGATCATCTTATAATGCTACCGTCGCGATCTAAGCAAAATAAGATGCATAAAAGGATTAACATCACATGCAGTTCATATGTGATATGATATGGCCCTTTTGTCTTTGCGCCTTTGATCTTGATCTCCAAAGCGTGGACATGATCTCCATCATCAACGGGCATGATCTCCATCATTGTCGGCGAAGCACCAAGGTCAATGGCGCCGTCTTCATGATCGTCCTCCATGTAGCAACTATTACAACTACTTTGAAATACTACTCAACATGAAATTTAAAGACAACCATAAGGCTCCTGCCGGTTGCCACAATAATGATCATCTCATACATATTCATCATCACATTATGGCCATATCACATCACCAAACCCTGCAAAAACAAGTTAGACGTTCTCTAATTTGGTTTGCATATTTTACGTGGTTTAGGGTTTTCGAGCAAGATCCAATCTACCTACGAACATGAACCACAACGGTGATACTAGTGTTGTCAATAGAAGAGTAAATTGAATCTTCACTATAGTAGGAGAGACAGACACCCGCAAAGCCACTTATGCAATACAAGTTGCATGTCAAGCGTGGAGCAAATCTCATGAACGCGGTCATGTAAAGTTAGCCCGAGCCGCTTCATCCCACTATGCCACAAAGATGCAAAGTACTCAACTAAAGATAACAAGAGCATCAACGCCCACAAACCATTGTGTTCTACTCGTGCAACCATCTATGCATAGACACGGCTCTGATACCACTGTAGGATAACGTAGCATAGAAAACAAAAATTTTCCTACGGCGAACACGCAATCCAAGCCAAGATGCAATCTAGAAGACGGTAGCAACGGGGATTCGAGACTAACCCTTGAAGAGATTCCAAAGCCTACAAGAGGAGGCTCTTGTTGCTGCGGTAGACGTTCACTTGCCGCTTGCAAAAGCGCGTAGAAGATCTTGATCACGATCGGTTCCGGCGCCACGAACGGGCAGCACCTCCGTACTCGGTCACACGTTCGGTTGTTGATGAAGACGACGTCCACCTCCCGTTCGGGCAGCGGAAGTAGTAGCTCCTCTTGAATCCGACGCACGACGGCGTGGTGTCGGTGGCGGTAGAAGTCCGGCGGAGCTTCGCTAAGCTATGCGGGCAATATGAAGTGGAGGAGCAAAGCTAGGGTTTGGGAGGGTGGCCGGCCACTCTATGGGGGGCGGCCAGCTTGTGGTCTTGGGGTGTCCGGCCCCCTCCCCTTGGCCCTCTATATATAGGTGGATCCCAAGTGTTGGTGTCCAAGTCTTCGAATAAGACCCGAAACCAAAACCTTCCATAGGAGGGGGGAAACCTAGCCCAACTAGGACTCCCACCCAAAGGTGGGATTCCCACCTCCCATGGGGGTGGCCGGCCCCCTATGGTGGAGTCCACTTGGGACTCCACCCCCACTAGGGCTGGCCGCCATGGAGGAGTCCCTTGTGGACTCCACCTTCCTTGGTGGTTTCTTCCGGACTTTTCTAGAACCTTCTAGAACCTTCCATAGAACCTTCCGCATCATTTTATTCACATAAAATGACATCCTATATATGAATCTTATTCTCCGGACCATTCCGGAACTCCTCGTGATGTCCGGGATCACATCCGGGACTCGAACAAATATTCGAACTCCATTCCATATTCAAGTTCTACCATTTCAACATCCAACTTTAAGTGTGTCACCCTACGGTTCGTGAACTATGCGGACATGGTTGAGTACTTACTCCGACCAATAACCAATAGCGGGATCGGAGATCCATAATGGCTCCCACATATTCAACGATGACTTTAGTGATCGAATGAACCATTCACATACATTACCAATTCCCTTTGTCTCGCGATATTTTACTTGTCCGAGGTTTGATCTTCGGTATCACTCTATACCTTGTTCAACCTCGTCTCCTGACAAGTACTCTTTACTCGTACAGTGGTATGTGGTCTCTTATGAACTCATTCATATGCTTGCAAGACATTAGACGACATTCCACCGAGAAGGCCCAGAGTATATCTATCCGTCATCGGGATGGACAAATCCCACCGTTGATCCATATGCCTCAACTCATACTTTCCGATACTTAATCCCACCTTTATAGCCACCCATTTACGCGGTGGTTTTGGTAATCAAAGTACCTTTCCGGTATAAGTGATTTGTATGATCTCATGGTCATAAGGACTAGGTAACTATGTATCGAAAGCTTATAGCAAATAACTTAATGACGAGATCTTATGCTACGCTTAATTGGGTGTGTCCATTACATCATTCACACAATGACATAACCTTGTTATTAATAACATCCAATGTTCATGATTATGAAACTAATCATCCATTAATCAACAAGCTAGTTTAAGAGGCATACTAGGGACTTCTTGTTTGTCTACATATCACACATGTACTAATGTTTCAGTTAATACAATTCTAGCATGATATATAAACATTTATCATAAACATAAAGATATAAATAATAACCACTTTATTATTGCCTCTAGGGCATATCTCCTTCAGGATTCACCTGCTACATTACAATACCTCGCTCCTTATACGGGAGCAGCCCTGGCTGAATATTTTATGTACCGCGAACGACATACTTTAATAGTTTATGATGATCTCTCCAAACAGGCACAAGCTTATCGCCAAATGTCCCTTCTATTAAGGCCGTGAAGCTTATCCCGGGGATGTTTTTTATTTGCATTCACGCCTTTTAGAAAGAGCCGCGAAACTAAATTCTCTTTTAGGCGAAGGAAGTATGACCGCTTTACCAATATTTGAGACTCAATCTGGAGACGTTTCTGCCTATATTCCTACTAATGTAATCTCCATTAGAGATGGACAAATATTCTTATGGATACCTTCATCGGCGGATCACACTGAGGATGATGGATATGGATTTAGTTTTTTTATGGATCAACATGGGTTTCCCCCAGCTCCATTTTCATTGAAAAAGAAGCCAAGTTTTATAGGAAAGGAAACATAGTTCAAACACAGGGGTTTTGGGGAGAGTGGCATTCTTTTTTGCTGGGGAAGTAGCTGCCATCCCAGCTACTTCCGAAATACCAGCAAAACAGAGAATACCACCACCACACAACTAACAAACATCAAGAAATAAACGTCTAGTTTCGATTACAGCTCAAGGAAACAGAACTCTACGCTGGCTTGGACGGTTTTTGCTCCGACACTTCCAAATGCACCTTTTCTTTCTTTCCCGGGGCACCTTTTTCACTTGGTGCTTCGATCAGGTTACCACATGGATCTTGTGAGATTCACCAGGGTTGTCCAAGAGGTAGTTCAATGTCGCTCGTCCTTCATAGCTTGAATTCCAGGTGGAGATCCAATCGAAGGAGGGGCACCTGAGGCAAAGTGGAGATTTTAAACTGGCTAGCAGCAGGTGCATGAACTGAGCGTTTTTTCCAGTTTCTAGATCCTTGAAAGGTTTCTTCCAATCTCGAAGGAGAAAGAAAACCATTTTCCACACCTGTTTCACATTAATCCATGTAGTCTTGTCAAGGTTATTCCTATTCAGCCATAAACCCCACATAACAGCAGAAGAAGCTACATTAAAATGCATGAAATTCTTATTACAAAGCCATTTGGAAGCAATGGATTCGAAATTGATAACATGCACATATAAGACTTCTTCAAACAGGTCCCAAAGGGATCTAGCAATAATACACTCAAACATAAGATGATGTACTGTCTCAAATTCAGCACACATCTCACAATCCATAGGTTTTGGTATAACTCTAGCTCTCAGGTTATCCCTAGTCATGATTTTGTTCTGAGAGAACAACCATAGGAAAACCTGAATCCTGGGAGGGATTTTAAGTTTCCACACAGCAGGTAAATAAATAGGGGTAATCCCTCTAAAATTGATAATAGCATACAAAGAACTAGATGAGTATACCCTAGAGGAATTGTATTGCCAATGAGTTG
The DNA here is from genome assembly GCA_030979885.1 of Lolium multiflorum. NCBI lineage: Eukaryota > Viridiplantae > Streptophyta > Magnoliopsida > Poales > Poaceae > Lolium > Lolium multiflorum. The sequence continues at coordinate 113,063,625 of CM061749.1, read as the reverse complement.
GTATTCTTCCTGGGAAAAGGAAATAGTTCTAGCAATCTCTAACAAATCATACCACTGATTCATCATATCATCAGTAAAGGTCCTTCTAAAGTTACCTCTGATCTCATGACCATCCCAAATCTCAAAAATGGTTTTATTTTGTTGATTAGAAATGAAATACAAGTCCGAGAATTGAGTAGCTAAGGGAGAGTTACCAAACCAAATGTCTTCCCAAAATTTTATGGATTTACCATTACCCACCTGTCATTTATATCCAAACTTTACTGCCTTAGAAGCCCACATAACTCCCTTCCAGAAGGTGGAAGGCTGGAGATCATGGCAGGACAATATATTTGGATTTTTTTGTGTTATATTTAGCATCTAAAACTTTCCTCCACAGAGCCCCCCTCACTATGGATGTATCTTTTAATCCAGGAACTAATCACACAGATATAAATCTTGTAAGTTTGGTATTCCCAAACCTCCAAAATCCTTTTTCATACAGATAGAAGGCCAATTGGCCAAATGGATCTTATGTTTTCCTTCTCCATCTTCCACATGAAGTTGGCCATCTGGGTATCTATCAAATGTAAAGCCCATTTAGGGAATTTTAAAAAGGAAAGTAAGTAAATGGGGATACTAGCTAGGCAAGCTTGGATAAGAATCCTTTTGTCAGCAGAGGATAGGAGTTTCCCTCTCCATACAGTGATTCTTTTGAGGATATTTTCAATGAGAGGTTGCAAATCTTCCCTCCTTAGTCTATCATGATGTAGAGGTATACCTAAATATTTAACAGGGAATCTCCCCATGACACACTGAAAAATATCTAGGAAGGGTTGTGTTTCTACAACATCCATGTTAATGGGGATAAGTTCACTTTTATGAAAATTCACTCTCATGCCAGAAATTTGTTCAAAATAGGTGAGGATCCACCTCAGGTTTAGAGCAACTCTAGGATCATTTTTAAGAAACAGTAAGGTATCATCAGCATATTGGAGACTGACGATTCCCCCAGGTAGAAAATTAGGGCAAATACCACTAGTAAATTCTCCTTCAGTTCATTTCACTAGCATTCTAGAGAAAACTTCTACAATGCAGTTGAATAAGAGAGGGGCAATGGGATCCCCCTGTCCGAAACCCTTCCCTGTTAGGAAGACATCACCCTCAATATCATTAACTTTTACTCCCACAGATCCACCCTGAGTAATATGTGTAATAAAACGAATGAAAGTGGGGTTGAAACCTCTAAGTTCTAGAACTTCATAAAGAAAATCCAAGTTAACCTTGCCATAAGCTTTTTCATAATCAAGCTTTAGACCTTTGTCTAGCTTTAGTGCTAAAGCTTGATTATAATCCCAAGGATGAAAATATGCAGTATTCCTATCTCCTTCTACAATATTCCTATCTCTAGATCTTTGTCTAGCTTTAGTCTCCTCAAGGATCCAAAAAGTATTTAATTCTCTAAGAATATAATCCCATCCCTCCCTTTCTATGGGAGAGAGAACACAAGTTTCAGACTTAATATCAAGAGCATCATACTCTAGCATCAAATCTTTCTTCTGTTTCCTAGCAGCAGCTTCAAAATTACGACTCCACCCTTTAGCAAACTTTCTAAACATTCCAAGCTTTGTTTACCAGATATCAACTACAGTATTACTATTAGCTTCTGTATTCCAAGCTCTATTAACCAAATCTGTGAACTCAGGAATTGCTAACCACCATTTCTCAAATTTAAACCCTCCTTTTTTTGGAATTCTAGCTTCACCAGAATCCAAGACTAGAGGAGTGTGATCACTACCTGATCTAGAAAGAGCTCTAGCACTGGCTAAAGGAAAATTACTGTCAAAAGAAGTAGTATAGAAAATCCTATCCAATTTACACATGACAGGGTTTTCTTGATTATTCCCCCAAGTATAATTTCTACCAGAGACCCCTATTTCCATGAGGGCCCATAACTCTATACAGGCATTGAATTTATCTGCCCATTTAAAATATATATTACCATTATTTTTATCCTCAATAAACCTAACCAACTTAAAATCCCCACCTATCATAGCAGGGCCCTCCCAGTTAAGGAAGAGTTCACGAAGTTCAGAAATGAACTCATGCTTTTTATCCTCATAAGAAGAACCATAAACAGTGGTAATTCTACAAATAAAATATTCCTTTTGTTCTTAACTGCAACACTAACAGAAAAAGTTTTGATCTCCCAGCTAGAACTTCTAGGAGATCAATGGAAATCCAGCGCTATAAACTTCAATGCGGTAGACGTTTTGTTCCTAATTTTTCCGGACCAAACCTCCGACCCAACGATAGAATGAATTTTTTTTTGCTACTCATAAAAAAAATCAAAAAGATGCAGAATCTCAATGCTACTTACCATATGCGTCCAAAGGAGTATTCGGAATAATATTCTTCTATAACACCCATTCTTGCGCGGGGTCTTACTAACAAATTAATGCCTACCAGGATACCACCAGCTGTACCTATTGCTGGCAAGTGATTCCAAACAAAATTCCTATTTTCTAAGATATTTTTCAAGAAAGAATTAGTAAATCCTTCCTTTTTAGTTTCTTGAAAGCCAATGTAATCTAGATTCAAAGGCACTAAGTTATCATCTATGAAAAGCTTCCTACCAGGAGCAGAAATACTCCTGCTGTTCCAGAAGCCACAAATCATGGATAAAACTTCTTGGGGTGCTTGCCCCGAGATTTCCTAATCACCTCTATCCATTCCTCAGCTAGCTCTTCTTGCTGATCCTTATTAGACAAGGAAACATCTTTAGGGGAAGAGCAAGCAGAATGCATACTATCGGTATCAACATCTATATTAACACCAACAATTTTGGCAGCATTATCTAAATCATCATATTGCAGAACATTAAAAAGATTACTAGACATTATACCTTTCATTCTGGGGATCTCCAAATTGTTGATTTTCTTCATCTCCTGAGCTTTCTCCATGATATTCTTGGACCTGTCAATCCTGCTGCTTTGCCTGACAGGCTGCACATGCCCCACAAGGAAACAACTCCATGATATGGATTTAGTTTTGGTATATCCGTCTAAACCTGCTCCATTGCCATCCTTGCCGGCGGCGCCAGGGTGCTTAGGCCTGTACAGCCTTAGGGTGCTGTTGAAGCAGGTAGGACGGCGACGGCTGAGGGATTCGCCTAGAGGGGACGACCTGAGGAAATGTACTTAACATATCACGCTACTCAACATAAGCCTAGGCGTGAACTTGCTCTGTCTTATGATCATACACTGCTTCCTTATAACGATTTTCCTCACGACAAAGCACTATGGTCAATGTACCAGGGGATGTCAAATCTGTCCAGCGTCACGCTGTGAATTAGAGAGTTTTCTAGAAAAAAAATCCAATTTATGATACATTAGACTCTGTTGTTGTGATCAAGAATGTCATCAATATTTACCCAACAACGTAGTTGTATATGTACATTTTACCGATTGCGGTTGAGTCCTTGCTACAGCTTGCCACAATATATAATAATGAAATTGCATTTTTACAAGTATGGCATCTTTGTATCCCCTGTTTATTCTGCATTCTGGACAAAGAGGAATACCAATTAATTATTCCTTCATCTCCCCCCTCTGCATTCTGCACCCGATAATCTGCCGCTGCTCATGTCAATCCCCAAGCCTGTGCAGAAGAAAGAACACCCAATGTAAGTGCTAGAACTTACTAATCAATAGTTTCGCCATTTTCAAGAAGCATGTCTTCTGATATCACAATTTGTTTGCCAGCCCGCATGCTTTGGCGGAACCATACCTGAATTCTGCCGTCGGAGGTTCCGACGACGAGGACGTCCCCGTCGGCGTCGACCGCCATGCATTGGACCCGGCAGCCGGGGCCGCCGGCCTGGAGTGCCCCGATCTTGATGAGCTTCTCCCTGGACCAGATTTCCACGGCGCCGTTCCTCGATCCCAGGTACACGAGGTCGGCGCTCACCACCAGCGACCGCACCTCCGCCGGCGACGGTATCGACCCGACGAGGTTGTAGTTCGTGCTGTTCCATATCTGCATTGCACTTGCATTAGCAGACATATCGAGTTCATTGAACAGTTGACTTAGGCCGGAGCAGAGCAAGGCGCACCTTGACGGACGCGCCGTCGAGAGAGGCGCCGCCGGTGTAAAGCAGGCCGTCGTGGAGCTGCAGGCAGTAGACGGGGTTGGACTTGCCGAGGATCCTCTTGTTCCCGGCCTGGATGACGGCCAGCGTCCCGGTGGCCAGGTCGACCTCCTGGATGCTGCCGTCGTTGCAGCCGCAGAAGAGCTTGCCGTGCAGGAGCGCCATGGAGCGCACGGACTTGCCCGGGTTCACCACCCTGGGGCTTCCGCCGTTCCAGCTCAGCGCCTTGACGCCGGCGCCCTGCGGCACGAAGCACGCCATGGCGGTGGCCACGGCCAGGTTCTGCACCGGGTCCCTCGTGTCGTGCACCTCCGCGCAGCGAAGGCCGTCCCGGAACTGCCACACCTGCTCGATCATGTAGGTAGAGGATCAAGCTTTATTCCGAAGTTTAGACGGTGTGACTATCCGTTGCACTGTCGAACAAACATATGTGTACCCACCCTTATAGTTCTGTCCATTGAACCGCTGTAGAGCTTCTCCTCCGATGGCAAGATTGACAAGCTGGTGATTGCCTTTGTGTGCTCTTGGGATTCCTGCACTAGCCGAAGGATGTTTTCACTTCCCTCCCAAACCTGTATGTCAAAATATTCAGACTTTAGAAACTGAAAATTGTTTTAATTTTTGAAGTTAGGAAATTCTGAAATAGAAGTAACAACCTTTAGTGTTCCGTCAGAGTGGCCGGAGAAGATGTAGTTCTTGAAGTACACGATGGACGTGACCTCGCCGTTGGAGCTGCAATCGGCTTGATTAAGCTCCTTGTGGTTCCACATGTCCTGCAGCAAGAACAAGAAGAAGATTCTTCAGCAAAGATAAATAAATCTTGCGAATTTTCTGTATAATTTTGCGCAAGATGATAAGCTGGGCATTACGATGCTCGACTCCTGGCCATCTGAGAGTAGCTTCAGCATCTCGAACGCGAGGCCGGACGATTTCTTCAGCTCTCTGAGTGTCCTGAGAACGTCCTTGATGTACGTCGCGATGTCCTGCATTCCTTCTGAAAACATTTCACACGTTTGGTAGGTTCAGATAGGAAGAGAACTTTTTAAAACTTCTTGAAAGATCAGTGAGTACAGTAACCAACCACGATCGTTCATGAAGCTCCTGAGCGCCACCATGGCGAGCGCCCTGTCGCTGCCGTGCTTGGCGGACCTGAGGACGAGCACGAGCTGCCGGAGCAGGCAGACCCTTGCGGCGCCGAGGACGCCGGTGTCTGGGAGGAGGGAGAGCATGTGGACGAGCCAGACGGCGCACACGAGGCTGGCGGCGAACAGCTCCGCGTTCTTGCTCTCGAGGCACTCGGACAGCGCCTCCAGCGCCAGCCCGAACTCGTGGCTCACCACCGCGTACGCCGTCTTCCTCTCCCACTCCCACGCCGCCTTGTCTTCGGCGGCCGCGTCGTCCTCGCCGCCGCCGTCCGCGCCGCGCACGACGCTCAGCTCCTGCGACTGCGGCGGCCGGTATCTCTCCTTCACCCTGGCGAGCTTGAGCAGGGTCGACCGGGCGAGCGGCCGCCCGGACGAGGAGAACTTTCCTGGCAGGTTCATGATTGTCTCGGCGGCGAGGAGCTGGCTCCTCGGGAAATCGGAGTTCTTGAGGCAGTCAGCGAGGCTGTCCATCGCCTCCTCGCGGTACATGCTTATCTTCCTCGGCTCCACCTGCCAAGCAGACGTGTTGGTCGTCAGGATTCAGAAGATTGAGCTGCGGATCACTCTGTAAACTGAAGAAATGTTGCAAACAGATATCCTCTGTGTTTACCAAGAGATCAAGCTGAAGAAGAAGCCCTGCCACGACGGGGCTCTGCTCCGGTGTGGTGGACTGCAGGTACACAAGGAGCGTGTGCATCATGCTGAAGGATCCTCCCTCTTTGATCGCCCGAAGAACACGCTCTGCTGCCGATCGCCTGAAGAAGAAACGGTGGTGGGTTCAGAGTTCAGACAAGGTTAGCAATTAGCAGAGCACACAAGGTTGCAAGAATGTGGAAATTGTTGATTTATTTCATTTAGATTGCGTACTTTTTCAGCTTGAGAATTTCGGAGAGGAACCGAACGATGTCGAACTTGTCTGCGTCGCCGACGACGTGGAAGGCGTCGAGGACGGGGCCCAGCGCCAGCTTGTCGACGATGCTGCTCCGGCAGTGGCCGTCCTCCGCGATGCACCTCAGTAGGATCCTCATGGCGGCCACCCTCACCTCGACCTGCTCGGCGTCCAAGACCAGAGCCGTGCTCCTCACGAACCTCTCGGACACCAGCGCGGACCTGGGCACCGTCGGCGTGCTGTCTCTGCCGTCACCGGCTTCTGATAGAATCTGGCTGAGGAGGATCACCGATGCGGCCTTGGGCTTAACGCACATGTTGAGCGCGTCTGCCTCATCAACTCGCCGGATGGCGGCCACCAGCGCCTCGGCCATGTCCATCTCGACGAGCTGCTCCACGGAAGGACTGAGAAGGTAGATGAGAACGACGGCCTCGACGAGCCCTTTCTTGAAGAGCGCGACGAGGCAGTCGACGTCGGTGTCCACCCGTGTCAGCGTCTGCACGACGCCGTCGTCGCGGGAGGCGAGCTCGGCGAGGAGGAAGACGGCCACCTGCAGCACCTGCGCGCTGACGGAGTTGAAGAGGATCTCCACGAAGCCGTTGATGACGGCGGGCTTGGCCAGCGCGGAGAAGAACGCGTGCTCGGCGGCGCCGGCCTCGCGCCAGAGCCGCTCGATCCTGAGCACGGACTTCTCCGACTCGGCCAGCTCCTCGGACGTGCAGAGGCAGGACACCGCGGCGCGGAGCTCGCCGATGGCGCTGTCCACGGAGGCCTGCACGATGACGCTGGTGGGCGAGGGCGCGCTCGCCTGGCTGCCGGTGTTGTCCGGGGACGGCGAGTTGATCTTGAAGGGAAGGGGCGGCGGGGCCTCCATCCTCGCGGAAGGCGTCCTCGCCACCGGCAGCGCGGGCGTGGCGGGAGTAATGGGCGTGATGGGCGGGGCCGGCGTGGCGGGCGGGTTCTGCTCGAGCCAGCCGGCGATGAGGCGCTTGAGGACGTAGTTGGTCTTGGGGAGGCTGCCGACGTTGAGGTGCTGGCGGGTGATGGGGCAGGTGGCGTTGCCGCGGTCGAGCCACTCCTGGATGGCGCGGCGCTCGTAGGTCTGGCCGGTCTCGAGGGTGACGGGGTCGTCGAACACCTGGCTGGTGATCGGGCACACGAAGTCCTTGGGCGTCGACGCCACCTGCTGCTGCCGCGCCAGGTCGCCGTAGCCTCCCATCGGGGAGCTGTATGTAAGAAAATCCGACAGGGGCCGCGATCAGAGCTTGTCTCGGTAACGCCGGTGCAAGCAGGCTGGAGAATGCTGTCTTGGAAGCGCGCAGGGTGGCTTACCTCGAGGGCTCCGGAGAGGAACGGGCCCAGCCGGCGCCGTCGTCATCGCGTGGCTGCGCTTTACGTGGCTTGGACAGAGGCGACGCCGCGTGCTTTTCCTACGAGACAAGGAAACAAGCATTGGGAACTCAGAATTGGAACGGAGATGTGGTTTCTCGTCTACGTATGCACGTAGCCAGAAATGGCTCATCAGCCGGAGAAGCAAACAAGGATTGTCTTCTTCCATGCTTCCGAGCAGCAACAAAAAAAAAAAAAAAGCGCTCTAAATGAAATAGCGTGATCCTTCCCTAAAGTTTATGCAAGGCTATGCAAGTTATAACATGTAGCATTCCATAAAAAATAGAAAATCGACAAGTATAGTATGCATATAAAGGATTTTATGAGCAAAAAATTATTCAGAATAATACATATGCATATAACTAATTAACCAAATACGTTTTTTCTTCCTCTCGTAAAGACAAAACATGCATGACGAAGACAAAAACTACGTTACTGAACATAACTAAGAAGTACAGAGTTAAACTAAACTAAGAACTATATATCTAAATCATGGTGTCTACGAGCCACAGCTACCATCACTGAACTACCTTTCAGTTCTGCCCAAGTTGGAAGAGAACCTGCAAGAATGAAACAAGATATGACGGCATGAGATCGAGCTCCTAGTCAAGGCGCACGTCCTCCTGATAATTCTAGTTGGGATGCACCACTTGGATACGGCCAGGCAGAGCTGGAGGAGAGTGGCGCTATTGTTGTAGCCGCCATTGCCGCAGCGCATTGGGAGTCGAAAGTGGTGACTGATTGGTTGCTGACTAATAGCGCGCTATTTTTTTCCATGGCAGGAACTAGTTGTAAAAACAATGCCATTTTCTTCTAATTGGTTTATTGCAAAATCAACTTCACAATTCGATGCTCGTGCTTTGTTTCCTCTTGAAGGCATTAATTAATTTGTGAGAACATCTGTTGTAGTTTAGGTGTTGCCAGGTGGTGGTTAGAGTGTTGCTGCTACGAATGATTGATTACAATGGTGAGTCTTTTTTCTTCTTTTTATTTTCTTTTTTAGTTGTGTGCATTTCTATGTGTTCGAGCATCTTGTTGGTGTAGAGGCTAGGTGTAATTGGTATTTTATGATATTAATATATTTTCTTTATCAAACAAAACTATCATTTTAAGAATATAAGCCACATAAAATTATACACGACAGGGCCTAAATTTAAACTCATTAAAGTGTGTAGGTTTTGCCCACCATTTACTAATAAAGAGTCGAAGGGGCCATGGACAGATTTGAAAATAGGTTAAGCATCCCAAGGGTAAATTGTTGTCATATGGACGTGAGTTTTCTTGATAAATGATCTATTCACCCAACTACTAACGTTTATTATGTCATTCTTTGATGTGCCCCTGAAGCTACACTATTTTTATTATTACAAATCCAGATTGGATATTTAAGTTGCAAAATGAGGATGGTGTTGTAGGAGTTTTCCTCGAATGTCACAACCGACAACATAACGATAACAGTAGTTCCAATTCTCATCATCGACTCAACCATATACCGGGAGTGAGTCAGTTAGTAGATATATTGTTGTCATTTCTGAGTTCCAAGAACATCGCCCTTCCTGGAGGCGTCGTTGTCAGAGTACCTCATTTGGTACCATTGGGTTGACATCATTCGTGGTTGTTGTAGTTGTTCTAATAAAGAGTGCAAGGGGTCATGGGCAGATTTAAAAATAAGTGAAGCATTGGTAAATTGTTGTCAGATGGGCGTGGCTTGTCTTTGTAAATGATTATTCACCAATCCACATGTTTATGATGTCATTCTTTGATGTGCCTCTGAAGTTACAATTTTTTTATTATTACAAATCCAGATTCTTCTGGCACAGTGATGACTCATAAGCATAAGAAGAAATATAGGTTAACAAAGTGAAGTACAATCTGCAGGCCAATAGAGCAAGGAGTATTTAGGTGGATAGTATTGAAATTGAAATCAAATGTTTACCCAGTTGTTTAAGTTGTAAAATGGGTATGTGTACTGTAGGAGTTACTCTCGAATGTCACAACCGACAGCATAACAACAACAGTAGATCTGACTCTCATCATCGACTGAACCTACCATGAGTGAGTCAATCAGATATATTGTTGTCATTTTGGAGTTCCAAGAACATAACACTTCATGGAGACGTTGTTGTTAGAGTACCTTGTTTTTTTACCATTGGGTTGACAATCATTGGTGGTTGTTTTAGTTGTTCTATTGATTTTTTTTTTCCTTTTTGTAATAATTTTGGTTGTGTGCATCCTCATTGTCTTCACTAGCTCTTGTTATGGTGTTGGTGCATATATCACATGTACTTTGTATCTTTTAAATACTGGTATATTATCGAAAAACAAGTGCCAACAAAACCTTCTTATTCTCCTTTATTGTCGATGATAGCACCACTGACAGATTTCGTAATATTCAAGTTTGTGTAGTTCTTTATATAGAGAAACTGCATTTTAAGTGTAGTTTCAGTTTTAAGATGTTCAGTCTCATGTGCTATAGACAATCAACAATTTCAACCGAAATAAAAATATTAAATTTATTGCCGTGTTATGGTTTGCGACCTGGATTTAATTTTTCACGTTCGCAGTATACTTAGATTGCCGTTTAATGTTATACTGAACTTATTTTAAAAGTTGAAGTTCACAATTTTCTACAAAGCAGATAGTGTACGGTATAGTATTAAGCAAACCAGAGTACCATTATATTTAATCTAAGTAATAGTACTAAATTTCAAAAATAAAATTTAAAAAATACTACGTTGATCAGTAATGGATTTATTGGTAAACTGGTTTCGTTTGCGGAGATTACGAAAAAACAGTTAACTCAACTACTCAACTTATAACAAGTGAAATTTTCGAAACACGCCCTAAAAAAATTACCATTTGGTGCTAAACACTAAGCGTCCTTTTCGAATGGTCACGGTGGGTTGGTTCACCACCTGAATTTTCATTGAAAAGTCCATAGAACTAGTTCTAGCTATTTCTCTCACCTTTAAGTCTCTTTAGCATCTAGGGATACGGATGCTCTAAATAATTTTCATTTAAAGAGGACTGTCATGCAATGCAGAAATGGAGCCTAATTCCTTCTATCTAGTACTTACTCATGCTTGACATGTTTCCGACCATTGTCGAGTTTGTAGGTGTTGTGGTGCCTTCGGGTTTATGATGTATGTTTTTTGTCAGTACTTTGTTGATTTTTTTTATAAAAGTAGTCAAGGTTCGTATGCTTCTATCCGATGCAGAGGTCGGGGTGGCACCCTCCATTTAAAAAAAAAAACTTACTCCTGCTTGGAAGATTGTCCTAGGCCGGCATCCAAACTAATCATGCAGTAATAATGTGTTAATCTAGCTAGTACAGCTAGTAGTCCGTACTAATCTCTTTTCGAAATCTCGGATTTTATATTGAACGACCGGCTTAATTAAGCATCAATTGAACATCTTTCGTTTCAGAATGCGTCAAGGTTCAGACATCATCTTAAAAAAAGGTTCAGCTAGTAGTCCGTACCAATCTTTTTTATCACTCGGATTCTATATTGAACGACCGGCTTAATTAAGTACCAATTGAACATCTTTCGTTGCAGGCCGCGTCAAGGTTCAGATATATCACAAAACAAGGTTCAGATATACTAGCACAAACCTGTTTGCCGGTGTATAGCTCGATGGAAGAATCCTCCGTGCTGTCATCAGAAGGCGTGGCCGGTGAGGGCTCTTCTCGGAGTCTAGGCGCTGGGCTCCATCTTCCCGATCTTCCGACCTGCGGTGACTGCCTTTGCTGCTGCACTATGAGGTGCGGCGACACGCGCTGCGGGTACAGGCTTGGCGGCCTCATCAGCTCCCTCCGCCCCTTGATGCTGCCCTGCCGCGGGTACAGGTCGCCCTCCGCCTCCGCCCACATCGGCTGCAAAATTTCGCGGTGAGCACGCTGAAATCAATGTGGAAAGAACGTAGTGTGTGCGTGTGCATGTAGAATGTTACATTGTCCCGCACGAAGCTGAGAGCCCCATCATCGGCGTCAGTCGAGGCTTCCTCGTCGCCGGCGCTCAGTTCGCCGTCTCCGACTGTGAATACAAGCTCCGGAGGAGGCGGCGGCGGCGACAGCCTTGCCGCCTCTCCGGCTTCGAGGATGTTCTTTAGGTAGAGCGCGTAGGCCTTGCAGTTGACGTCGAGCACCATCTCGTACTCTCGCTCCAGGCCCCTCATCTCCTGCGCCTGGGCGCCGCTCATGAGCGACAGCACCCTCATCGCCGACAGCGCGGCCGTCTCGTCGGACCTGCTGTCCTCGCGGAACTGCGCCGCGGAGGCCACGGCGGCGGCGACCGACGCGCGGCGCGTGGCGAAGTGGCGCATGACGGGGAGGAGGCGCGGCGCGAAGAGCGCCTCGAAGGCCGCGGGCGCGAGCTCGTGGCGCGCGAGCGCCGGGTCGAGGACGAAGAGGTCGAGCACGGCGGACGCGGCGGAGGGCGCCCCGCCGCGGCGCCGCGCGGCGGAGGCGATCGCGGAGAGGAGGCAGGAGAGCGGGGTGGCCGCGGGCAGGGACAGCAGGAGGCGCTCGGCTGCGCGGAGCGAGGACGGCGACGGCGAGGCGGACGGGGCCGTGTCGAGCGCGTCCGAGATGAGGGAGAGCGCCTGGAGCGTGGCGGCCGTGTGCTGGCCACCGCCGCCGTCCGCGGCGGCCGCGGCGGAGAGGAGGTGGCGCCGGAGGAGCGGGTCGGCGATGAGCTCGCCGAGGAAGGCGGAGGCGTGCGCGACGACGGCGGAGTACGTCGGCATCGGTGCTGCCATGTCTGCCTTGGCTGAGTCCACTCGCGTGCCGCCCGCGGTAGACACTCGACGATGGGGATGGTTTTGTTTCGACGGTCTTGGATATCCGAAGCTGAAATGTCCGAATTGGGCAGCTGTTTTCGGTGACTGACTGTGTGGACCCAGGAGAGATGACCAGGGGTAGGACTGGAAATTTACCGCACTGTGGGGTTTAAATTATGGCGGGACGGACGGACGGACTTGGTTCCCGGCCGGCAGGGGCCGGCAGCAGGCTCGCGGTCACGCGGCGCGTGGAGGGAGAAGAACGTTTGTACAAGGACCGTTCTAGCTGGAAAGTCTAACCCAAGTCTTTCTGCGTATAATTGTGTGAAAATGACTGAGGTTTCTTCCTCTGTGACCGTATAATTCAATCGAGCATGGTTAATCAATCAGGTACGTACAAGTTGTTTGAGCGTAAGAAACGTGAGGTTTTTCGATTTTGTTTGAATCGGTATGACAAATCTTTGTTGGGGGACAGGGAGGCTTTCAGTCATTGTCACCAAACACCTAAGCAGAGAAATGATCTGCCAATTGGAGCTAAGGGAGAAAAGATAAGATAGCCAAATCATCAGGTATACTATATGGTATCTTCACTTGCCATTTTATTACTGCTTTGGCTGACTGTTTTGTCGACGTTTGATGTGTGCGCATAAAATGTCAAAAAAGATGAGAAATTTATTCGTAACTGAAGGAGATATACCTCTCTTTCATAGTAGAGGAGACACCGTCGAAAAGATCGGCGAGATCCCCAGATTGTGGCGGAGTCGTAGTTGTTCATGGTGGTTGGAGGCGAGTTTGTCTCGCTTGTGGAACCGATTGAAGATATCAACGTTGTAGCTGGTACGGAGCTCGTAGCCAACAGACCTGAATAGATCGGGTCCGAGAGGCGAAGAGTACCTCGTGACCTGACGCGAAAGTTGATACTTCCGATCGTCAAATCCATCCCGTGGCCGAGGTTGTCGAAGATCAGGAGACGGCCAAAACGGATCTGGCCACCGACTCGAGTTGTTGCTTGGTGAAGAAAGAGCCTTCAAATTCATCACTCCAATCCCCAGATTTCCTAGAGGCGGCGCCAATTGACAATGGGTGACCTCGGCAATGTCCATGGTAATGGACTTGTGTATCAGGGAAAGAGGTGCGCTGGTGATTTTTACATCTTATCACACAAATAAGAGAGTCTGGTGTTATTGATGGAAAACACAAAATCACTAGGTTACTAGAATCGATCTAGGGTTACAACGAGTATGCCACGAGTCAATCCGGGGGTCCCCTCCCTGTTGGCTCCTTCCAGCCTTTTTATGCGAGGCTAGGTCTCGAAATCCAATCCGGGTCGATTACAAATAGAAAGATAAGCTTATGTCAATGTCAACTACTTGATGGACTTTTACTTGTTCTCTACGTTTGGTTCCTGGGCTTCGGGTGCTTCCAGGCCCTCTATTTTATTATGGGTTTCATGGGCTTCCTGGATTCATAAACTAGTAAAAAATCGTCAACGGAAATATCATTTCCAACGTAATATTTTACTCTGTGTACGTAACATTTCAAAAAATGTTACATCGTTTTGCATCATTTTTCTGTTGTATATCCAACAAATTTACCTAAATCATCCAACATTACATAAACACACATGAAACATAGATGCAATTTCTTGGCACAGAAAATTATGTACTACTTTGCTCATAATTATGCAAAAAAATGATACACATATGTAACAAATAGCAACATCGTATGTAACAACGATAAAATCCCAAAACTTGGCCTTCCTCAAAGACAATGGGCACGATGTCTGACTCGAGCTCGTCGGTGGCAAATCTAACACGCCCGAGATAAACCAGAGACAAAATACCTTACGAGTCTGCCACGCAAGAATTGCTTGTGAACAGTATATCCATGGAGACACCACACGCCCGATTTGAGGTTGCCAGCAATAAATCCGCCGGCGGCGGAGGAGAGCCCGCGGCCACGGAGGCCAACGCCAGAAGGAACATGCAGCGGAGTTGGAGATATGCCCAAGAGGCAATAATAAATTAGTGATTTTTATATCTTAATGTTCATGATAAATGTTTACATCCCATGCTATAATTGTATTAACCGAAACATTGATACATGTATGTTATGTAAACAATAAGGAGTCCCTAGTAAGCCTCTTGTATAACTAGCTTGTTGATTAATGGATGATCATGGTTTCGTGATCATGAACATTGGATGTTATTAATAACAAGGTTATGTCATTAGGTGAATGATATAATGGACACACACCCAAATGAGTGTAGCATAAGATCAAGTCATCAAGTTCAATTTGCTATAAGCTTTCGATACATAGTTGCCTAAGTCCTTCGACCATGAGATCATGTAAATCACTTACACCGGAAGGGTACTTTGATTACATCAAACGCCATTGCGTAAATGGGTGGTTATAAAGATGGGATTAAGTATCCGGAAAGTGTGAGTTGAGGCATATGGATCAATAGTGAGATTTGTCCATCCTGATGACGGATAGATATACTCTAGGCCCTCTCGATGGAATGTCGTCTGATTAGCTTGCAAGCATATGATTGGATCATAAGAGATGACATACCACGGTACGAGTAAAGAGTACTTGTCGGTAACGAGGTTGAACAAGGTTTGGAGATACTGATGATCGAACCTCGGACAAATAAAGTATCGTGTGACAAAGGGAATTGGCATCGTATGTAAATGGTTCAATCGATCACTAAGTCATCGTTGAATATGTGGGAGCCATTATGGATCTCCAGATCCCGCTATTGGTTATTGCTCGGAGAGGAGTCTCGACCATGTCTGCATAGTCCGCGAAACGTAGGGTGACGCGCTTAAGGTTCGATGTCGCATAGTAGATATGGAATATGGTAGGAGTTTGTTCGGAGTTCTGATGGGATCCAGGACATCACGAGGAGGTCCGAATGGTCCGAGAATAAGATTCATATAAGGAAGTTGATTTCTAGGTTTCGGAAAAGTTCGGAATTTTTCCGGTGAAAGACCGAAAGGTTCTAGAAGGTTCAGGTCCACCATGGGGCCCACGACCTAGGGGCCCACATGGGCCAAGGGGGTGCTGCCCAGCCCTAATGGGCCAGGCGCACCAAGCCTCAAGGCCCAGGCCGGCCAACCCCTAGGGTTTCCCAAAACCCTAGGGGGATCAACTGGGGGCAAGTCTCCCCTTTTCCAATCTTGGCCGCTGGCCTAATGGCTTGGAGGAGGGGCCAAGCAAAACCCTGGCCGCCCACCCCCTATATAAAGAGGGGAGGGGCAGCGGAGCCCTCCTTCATCCGGCCCGCCTCTCTCTCCCACCGATACCTGCTCCGGCAGGCGGCCCTCATTTTCCTCCTCCACCACCACCACCACGCCGTCGTGCTGCTGGGATTCCGAGGAGATCTACCACACCTCCGCCGCCCGCTGGAACGGGGAGGAAGGGCTTCATCGACACCGTACGCACGACCAAGTAGGTCTTGCTGGGATTGCAACACCGGGACGATCGTACACCAACAACGAGATCTAATCTCGTAGGCTTTGGAAATCTTCGAGGGTTTGTCTCATATCAATCTCGTTGCTCCGATCTTGTGGATTAGATCTTGGGTGTTCCATAGATTAGATCTTGGATTTATTCGTCTTTGCGGTAGGAAAATTTTTGTTTTCTATGCAACGAACCCCAACAAGGTATCAGAGCCATGTCTATGCATATATCTGTTGCACGAGTAGAACACAATGGTTTTGTGGCGTTGATGCTTTTGTTGCTTTAGTTTGTGTACTTTGCATCTTGCGGGATGGTGGGATGAAGCGGCCCGGGCTAACTTTACATGACCGCGTCTCATGAGACTTGCTCCACGCTTGACATGCAACTTGTATTTCATAAGTGGCTTTGCGGGTGTCTGTCTCTCCCACCATAGTGAAGATTCCAATTTGCACTTCTATTGTCAACACTAGTATCACCGTTGTGGTTCATGTTCGTAGGTAGATTGGATCTTACTCGAAAACCTAAACCACGTAAAATATGCAAACCAAATTAGATGCGTCTAACTTGTTTTTGCAGGGTTTGGTGATGTGATATGGCCATGATGTGATGATGATTATATTTGATGTATGAGATGTTCATTGTTGTATTATGGCAACCGGAAGGAGCCTAATGGTTGTCTTTAATTTTTGTTAAAGACCTGCGTGTCTATTCATCATGTAATAGCTTTGTCTCAAGTAGTTGTCATAGTAGCTATAAGTGATGGACAACCATGAAGCGGCACCATGGACCTTGGTGCAATGCTGGTGATGATGGAGATCATGATCATGTGCTTTGGAGATGGAGATCAAAAGCACAAGAAGAAAGGCCATATCATATCACATATTATGAATTGCATGTGATGTTAATCCTTTATGCATCTTATCTTGCTTAGATCACGACGGTAGCATTATAAGATGATCCCTCACATTAATATCAAGATAATAAAGTGTTCTCCCCTCGTATGCACCGTTGCTACAGTTCGTCGTTTTTAAGCATCTCGTGATGATCGGATGTGATAGATTCTACGTTCACATACAACGGTGTAAGCCATGTTGCACACGCGAAAATACTTTGCTTGACGAGCCTAGCATGTACGAGACATGGCCTCGGGACAACAGAAACCGAAAGGTTGAACACGAGTCATATGGATGATATGATCAACATGTTGATGCTCAACATTGAAGCTACATCATCTCACGTGATGATCGGTTTTGGTGTAGTGGATGTGGATCGTGTGCCACTTAACAACTATGAGGGATGTTGTATAAGTGGGAGTTCATTAGTAATTAGATTAAAACATGAACTAATTATCATGAACATAGTCTGAATAGTATTTTGAATTAAATTTGTAGAATTGGCATCCGTTATCTACCATGCGCTAGTCTTGTAATTGAGATAGAAATATTGTTAACTCTGACAAGTAACTTTACGGACTGGTACCGTATTGTTAAAGAATCAAGAAACGATTAAGTCCTATTGCAAACTTTTAGTAAACCTCACATTGCCGATTCAAAGAACAATGGTTTCAATTAGTACCTAAAATCATCTTGTCTCCGTGAAACTTGAAGTTCAAATCCGTTTGAAAAGTAAGGAGCTGGAAATTTTGTTTTCAGAAATAAGCAAGGTATGAGATATATATGATATCTAAGACCTTATTGCAAGATGATTGAATATAATCTAGTGAGACTACATAAACTCATAAGTTTTATGGGAATGTACGAAGGTTGAAGACGCCAGGCGTCTCGATCCTCCAACTAGTTGGGCACTAACGATATTCGCATATCCATGAAATGATCGTCCTTAGTATCCATCGTTGCTAAGACTCGTCGCTTCGAAGCATCTCGTGATGATCGGGTGTTATAGATTTTAGGTGTGCATACAACGGGTGCAAGCCAGATTTGCACATGCGAATACTATTAAACTTACGAGCCTAGCATGTACAGACATCTCGGAAAGTCGTCATGATTTGATGGATAAAATTATGAGTGAAATTATTCATCACATTAAAAGGTTACTAATAGTGAAATCTGGAACACTTGTCATGTGATGATCAACTTCAAAGTAAGAACCTCAAGGTTATTGGTATTTGATATGTCCAAAACGTATCTACTTTCCCGAACACTTTTGCTATTGTTTTGCCTCTAATTTGTGTATTTTGGATACAACTAACACGGACTAACGCTGTTTTCAGAATCGCTCCGTGTCTCGTTTTTGTGCAGAAATCCAACTTTCGGGAAAATCCTCGGAATTTCTTCAGATGGCCCTATTTTACCAAAATATTGACGGAGCCAGAAGGGCAAGGGAGGCCCGACACCACATGGCGGCGCGGCCAGGGGGCCGCGCGCGGCCATGTGGTCTGGCCCCTCGGCCGGTCTCCACGCCCCCTTGACTACTTATCGGGTTCGACCTAAAAACGCACGGGGAGAAGTCGACATCGCCAAACCCTCCGGAGAGCCGCCACATCGTGAAACTCCGTCGCGGGAGCCGAGTCTCCGTTCCGCACTCCGCCGGACGGGGTGGAGGAGATCTTCACCGCCATCACCGCCAACGCCTCTCCATCAACCAGCAATGTTTCCCCATCCATGTGTGAGTAATTCCCCGCTGTAGGCTGAAGGGGATGGTAGGGATTGGATGAGATTGGTCATGTAATAGTCATAAGATTGTTAGGGCATAGTGCCTAGTATCCGTAGAAGTCACTTTTATGATATTGTTGCAACTTGTTATGCTTAATGCTTGTCACTAGGCCCGAGTGCCATGATCTCAGATCTGAACATGTTATTTATTCATGAAGATATTCGTTGTTTATGATCTTACTCGCAAGTTGTATACACATGTCGCTGTCTGGAACCAATGGCCCCAAGTGACGAAATCGGACAACCGAGGATGGTAGTGATGTGAGGATCACATGTGTTCACGGAGTGTTAATGCTTTGCTCCGGTACTCTATTAAAGGAGTACCTTAATATCCGTAGTTTCCCTAGAGGCCCGCCACCGCCGGTAGGACAGAAGATGTTGTGCAAGTTTCTCATTGCG
This sequence comes from Lolium multiflorum, assembly GCA_030979885.1. Classification (NCBI taxonomy): domain Eukaryota; kingdom Viridiplantae; phylum Streptophyta; class Magnoliopsida; order Poales; family Poaceae; genus Lolium; species Lolium multiflorum. The sequence goes on along the minus strand of CM061749.1, from coordinate 113,044,757 downwards.
AGCACGTACGACTAAATATGGAACACATGCCTATTGATTGATTAGTACTTGGATACGTTTTATTATTATCCTGCAAATGCCCATGCTTTGATTGTTACATGAGTTTCTCTCATCCATGCAACGCCCGTTAAACTGTCCCCTATGCCTACAGTATTTTAATCTGCTGTTTACTATAATCACTACTGCTGTCTTTGTTTCACCGCTGCTGTTATTTCACTATTTCCACCGCCATAAAACTGTTACTATTGATAAACTCTTGCGAGCAAGTCTTTTTCCAGGTGCAGCTGAATTGACAACTCCGTGCTTACAAGTATTCTTTGTCTCCCCTTGTGTCGAATCAATAAATTGGGTAATACTTCCCTCGAAGACTGTTGCGATCCCCTATACTTGTGGGTCATCAAGACTATTTTCTGGCGCCGTTGCCGGGGAGCATAGCTTTATTTGGAAGTTCACTTGGATTGATATTGTTCGCTGCAAATTCTCCATTATGGGTAAACCTCGCGATACTAAGATCGCCATATTACCATCCACTACAAGAAAAGGTACAACTCTGAGTACCTCTGCTGCTCTTGATTCACCATCTGTGATTGATAAACTTGTTTCACCGCCACATGCTTCGCGTGCTGGTACTTCTGCTGAATCTGAAAATTCTCATAATATTGATAATGTTTCTGCTGTGCTTGATGATAGTGGTTCATTGGGATCTTTTCTAGATGCTACAATTGCTAAGTCTAGACAAATTGAAAATAAAACTCCTAATGCTGCTACACCTGTTAATTCACCTGAGTCTGTTGATTATTCTAGTGATGATCTTGATGAGGATTATGTAGAGCTTGATAATGATTTTATTGAAAAATGCAAGGCTACTACTGATGCAAGAAAAATTAAAAAGTTGCTTGCAGAACATGCTGTTAGATATAAACCATCTCCTGATCCTAAATTTGCCACATCTCCTATAAACATTAGGGATAAAGATTATGATTTTTCTCTTGACCTATCTCATATAGCTATTGTTGAGAAAACACCCTTTTGTGGTACTGAAAAATAAAGTGTTGTTGAACAATTGACTGAGTTATCTACTCTTAGTGGCGTGTTTTCTGATGATGTCAAGATGCGTACTTATTTTGTCGCTAAAATTTTTCCTTTCTCATTAAAGGATGATGCTAAAACTTGGTATAATAATTTGCCTCTGGTTCTATTAAAAGTCCAATTGACTTGTGTGATGTTTTCTTTCGAAAATACTTTCTGCTAGTGCTCAACATGTTGCTTTGCGAGAATTTATAATTTTGACCAGAAGATGGAGAGAAATTGCCCGAGGCTTGGGCTAGATTTTGCTCTCTTATTAGAGCTCAGCCTGACCATGATTTAGAAAAGCATGATTTACTTGATATATTTTATAGTGGACTAACTATTGAGTCTAGGGCATACCTGGATAGTTGTGCTGGTTGTGTTTTCAGGAAAAGAACCCCGAAGACGCGCTGAAGAATTATTGGCTAAAATAGGCCGGAATCATGATGATTGGTCTACACCTGAACCAACCCCGACACCGATAGTGAAGAAGAGGGGTATGATTAAATTAAATGATGAAGATATGAGGGAAGCCAAGAAGTCTCTTAAAGAGAAGGGTATTAAACCTGAAGATGTGAAGAATTTACCTCCTATTGAAGATATATGTGAGACAATTCCCCCTTCATCCATGATTGAGGTACACTCGCTTCAACACTTTACTAGGGAAGATATTCCGTATTCAAAATCTCCTGCTCAATGCTTAGATGAATTTGATAATTATATTGTTAAGCAAGAAAACTTTAATATGCGAGTAGAGAATCATTTAATGGTAAAATTCCCGAGCTATTAGTGAATTGCATGGTATTGTGGAGAGAACCTCCAATGATGTTAAGATACTTGTTAAACATTTTCAAATGGTTCAAACTCAAATTGATCAACTTACTAAAGTGCAAAATGACTTGTTGGGAAATAATTCTAAAGAAAAACATGCTTGTGAAGTAACAACTAGAGGTGGTGCTTCTACCCAGGATCCTCTATATCCTGAAGGGCATCCCAAAAGAGTTGAACAAGATTCTCAACTAATTAAAACTAGTGCTCCATCTAAGAAAAGGAAAAGAAACATAAGAATGTTGTAGAATCCTCTGAACCTGTTAATGATCCTAATAGTATTTCTATTTCGATGCTGAAACGAAAGTGGTAATGAACATGAGGAAGATAATGATAAGAATGATACTCCTGATAAAGAAGAAATTGAAAAGGAACCTGAAAAGCCTGCTAAAAATAAAAAGTACACTAAAGAAGACTTTATTACTGAGAAGCATGGTAATGAAAGAGAACCTTGGGTTCAAAAGCAAATGCCTTTTCCTGCTAAGAAACTAAAATCAAAGGAGGAGGAACATTATAATAAATTTTGTGATTGGATGAAACCTTTATTTTTGCAAATCCCTTTGATTGATGCTATTAAATTGCCTCCTTATTCAAAGTATATGAAAGATATTGTTACTAACAAAAGGAAAGTCCCCAATGAGGAAATTTCTACTATGCTCGCTAATTACTCCTTCAATGGTAAGATTCCAAAGAAGTTGGGCGACCCAGGTATACCGACTATTCCTTGTTCCATCAAGAATAATTATGTTAGAACTGCTCTATGTGATTTGGGAGCAGGTGTTAGTGTAATGCCTTTTCTCTTTATAAGAGACTTGATTTAGATAAATTGATACCAACTGATATATCTTTGCAAATGGCTGATAAATCTACTGCTATTCCTGTTGGTTTATGTGAAAATGTTCCTGTTCAAGTTACTCAAAGATTGCTTGATATTAACTGATTTTGTTGTGTTGGAAATGCCCAAGATGATAATATGTCCATTATTCTTGGAAGACCCTTTCTTAATACTGCAGGGGCTGTTATTGATTGCAATAAAGGCATGGTTACTTTCAATGTTGATGATAAGGAACACACTGTCTATTTTCCCAAGAGGATTGATAAAGTATGTGGAGTCAATACAATTTTTAATGTGAAAACTATCAAAGTGGGATCCATTGATTGTCCTATATATGAGCCTAAAGAAGAATATCAAACTCTTGTGATTGGATCCATATCAATTCAATATAAGGTAACATGATTGATTTGAGGTTTATTTCTTCTTATGTCATATAAAATTTATTTGGTAGCAAGACTTGATCAACCTTGTTAACAAGTATATTTTATTGCATAGGAGAGTTAAACAACACTTCTTTCTTTCTCTCCCTTCACCTATTTTACTTGCTGTAGCACTTTTATTTTGCAATATGCTTTAGTCATTTAAGATTTTAGAAATCATTTTACTGCGCAGTAATCATTAATTTAATACCCAGAAATGTGCATTTTTCAAAGTTCTCTAAAAATTACAAAAATTATACCGTTGGTCCTATTTTTCGACGAGGCACCTGGGAGCACCAGAGGATGACTGTGGGGCACCGGGGGTGCCACACCATAGGCTGGCGCGGCCAGCAAGGGGGCCGCGCCACCATGTGGTGTGGGCCACCCCTTGCCCCACTACACCATCTCTTTCTCCCAGCACCTTCTCTCTCCCGAAAAACTCGTACCAAGTTTCTCTCACTCGTGTTTCTGCTCAAGAACTCGCGATTTTTCGATCTCCTTGCTCAGCCCAGATTTGTCTGAAATTTGGCACATTTACTCCTTGGTATGTGACTCCTTTGATTGTCCAATTAGAATTTCATTTGGTTGAGTATATCTTGAATATTTTGCTGCTGTAGATAACATGTTTAGTGAGCTTGCATGCTTGTTCTAAGTGGTAGAAATTAGTTTTGATGCATGTTTAGCACTCTAGCAAGTTCCTATAGTAGTTCCCTTCAATTACACACCTTGAAATCAAATTTTATAATGATTGTTGAAAATTTCAGAAGGGGAAGATGAAGAAATTCAAGTTTGGAGAGTTGTTCAAGAAAGCAACAACCAGCACCGGTAGGCCCTCAAGGGCGTCTACTCAAATTAGGCGATCCTACAATGAGGATGTCATCGCGCCTAGCTTCGCGCCCGAGAGGACCATGGGGCCCCTAATGCTTCATCCTTCCCTTGTTATGAGTTTCTAACCAATGCAGGGTTATTGGATGACTTCTTCACCCTCGTCAACAGGGCAGGCCTAGCCACCTACGTGGGAGACGAGAGGGGACAATATACAGGCTCACCAAAATTTTCGTTGAGAGCTTCAAGTTCCACAACACGGAATATGAGCCGACAGTCGCATTCAAGATTTATGATATTCCTGTTACCATGAAATTGGAGGAATTTTGTTTTGCATTGGGTATTGCCCCTGTAGGTACAGCAAGGAGGATTGATGACAACCCTCGGGACTTGTTGGAGCTCTACCGAGGGATCACCGAGGATGATTGCCGCACCATCCAGCGAGGGAAGATAAGAAACATTCAACTCCCCGCTATTAAGTATTTCGCATATTACATTGGTACTAGCATTTTGGGTAGAGAAAATACTAGTAACATCTCTAGCTACCATCTTGCTTTCTTGAATGTTGCACTTACTGGAGAGACACCTTATCATCTTGGTTCTCTTATTGCTCGCCGCCTGTCTAGCAGGGGGCCTATTTTTGGAGGAACTATTGCATCACGCATTCTAACACATCTAGATATTCCTCTTGATTCTAATGATGTACCATTAACCCCTAGGAAGCTAGATATTGCTGCTATGAAGAGCCATCATTTTGTTACTACTAACTCCACTATAGATAATATTGTCTATAAAATGTTGTTTGCTGATGGGAATGAGAAAGAAATCCCTCTTCCCCAGCAGGGTTTGTTTAATATTGACAGGCAATCATGGTCGCTAACAAAGGAGGTGGTGGAGGAACATATGAAGATACAAGAATTCCACCAGCAACATGACTCCGAGAACGTCGAGCCCTCCTACGACTACACCGTCACGTACCCCGTTTTTCCTCCAGCACATACATGGAACCGGGTCGTTCTTCGTCATATTACGAAGACACCACTTCATGGGGACCGTGGGAATGAACTCCACTTAGGCCAAAAGCCTAAGCTTGGGGGGAGGTATACCGGCATCACTCATTCTTTGTATATTATGATTGCTGGATACTTGTACATACTTGTTTAGTCTTTTAGAGTGGTTTTCTAATGAGAGGGAGATGATATTTGGGGAAGTGCTGTCCAAAAACAGATTCTGTGCTGTTACCAAAAAATTCGTACGCACAGCCAGAACGTTATTTTGAGTTGCCAATTTTTGAGCATGTTCCCCAGGTTGTTATCTAACTTTCATTAGTTGAACACTTTTTGGTCTGAGCAATGGAAGATTTTTGTTAAATTCGATTTCTGTACTGCTGTCAGGATTTGGCAGATTTCTGTCATCCTGCTTTTCTGTGTTTCTGTTAGTTTGCATTCTTTTGTTTTCACTTTGTTTCTTTCCTAAAACACAAAAAGACCAAAAATATTTCTGTTGCTTCTCTTCACCATTTGTTTATTTGGTACCTTGCTCTTAGTTTGCTTTATTTGCTATCGTTAGTTTGCTATGAGAAAACCCAAAAGATTTTGCTTTGTTTGCTTGTTTTCTTTCGTTCTTATTTCTAATTCGAAAACGCCAAAAATATTTGCTGTTCTTCTTTGGTTTGTAAAGTTCATCATGAGTTCAATGGTCTTCGTGGCTGGAGCGTGGCTTTCATTTCATATTATCCAAGCTACACAAGTGAAAAGGCAATAATGACGATCTACGACAATCTGATTGTGGTGAGAGGCTGGTATGAACTCTATTTGCTTTCATTTTTTGTACATATACTCATCCATATGAGCATGCTTAGTTGGTTCATGTGAGGTATATGTTATTTGAGAAAGTCTAGTAGCTCATGATCTCTCATGTTTAGTTTCAATTTATTAATATGAGTAGCATGTCATGGATGTTTGCTTGCATTGTTTTATTCATAAGTAAGTATGGCATTGTGGTATCCTCCTCTGAATAACTCATTTATATCGACTTGGCACATGCTCACGCATGCATATGACTGAACAAAAAGTCAATTAAGCCTCGATGATTTATATTGCTTCAGAGTTATTGTATCACTTTTATGCCTCCGTTAATTTATTTTGCCGCAAGCATAATTATGACAATTACTGCTCTCTTGATTTGTCGCTCCTAGTCTTTTGCTAGCCTTCACTTGTACTGAGCGGTGACGCCGCTCGTGCTTCCAAACACCTGAAAACCAAGTTGTTCCATAAGTGTCCACCATAAATACCTATGCATGGCATTTCAAACCATTCCAAGTAAATTCTCATGCGCTACCTTTAAAACCTTCAAAATGCTTCTCAATTTGTGTTAATGTTTCATAGCTCATGAGGAAGTATGTGGTGTTTAGCTTTCACCTTGTCATTTACTTTTGACGGACTCTCATATGGACTAGTGGCACATCCGCTTATCCAATAATTTTGCAAAAAGAGCTGGCAATGGGATTCCCAGTCCCAAATTAATTAACTTAAATAGACACTCCTCCATGGTTTGTGATTGTTGGACGGCACCCGAAGGATTCGGTTAGCCATGGCTTGTGTAAGCAAAGGTTGGGGGAGTGTCATCATCATAATAAAACTTAAAAAAAAGGCACTCCTTCATGGTATGTGATTGATGGCAGGCACCCGAGGATTCGGTTAGCCATGGTTTGTGAAAGAAAGGTTGGAAGGAGTGCCAACCAAAAATAAATAAATGGGAGCCGCTCTTGTGAGTCCGGTTGATGAGGTAGTTAGTGTACCCATTACCATTCGTTGACAACAACAAACACCTCTCAAAATAATTTTACTCCTGCTTTACAAATGAAAAGCTCTAGCGCATGTTAATCCCTGCTTCCTCTGCGAAGGGTCAATCTTGTACTTTTTATGTTGTGTCTCCATTCTTTCTTTGAGCACTATCTTGAGAGCACGATTGTCATTCTTAGTATAATATGCTTGTCTCAAAATATGATTAATTGTGGTATAACTTTGATGCTTTTATCTTTGACAATCACTATTTCTAGTCTTTCTATGAACTCAAGAGGTGCCTCGGCATTTATGTTTTGCCGATCAAATACAGGCAAGCGAGATACCACTTTATCATATTCTCTTATGAACATTGCAATCCTGCTTATATACATGATTCATGGTGCTTATTATTAATTGTTGGTACCTCTCCATGATTGACATAGCTGTTGGATGATCTTATTTGCATGTATCTCATTATGAACTGCTTGAGTATTAGCCTTAGCATGAGAATATATACATCATATGAGCAAATGTGTTCGTGAAAGTTCTTTTATCGCTCAGTTGTTAACTGAATTGCTTGAGGACAAGCAATAAGCTAAGCTTGGGGGAGTTGATACGTCCAAAACGTATCTACTTTCCCGAACACTTTTGCTATTGTTTTGCCTCTAATTTGTGTATTTTGGATACAACTAACACGGACTAACGCTGTTTTCAGCAGAACTGCTCTCGTTTTTGTGCAGAAATCCAACTTTCGGGAAAATCCTCGGAATTTCTTCAGATGGCCCTATTTTACCAAAATATTGACGGAGCCAGAAGGGCAAAGGAGGTGGAGGCCCGAGGGCCCCACACCACATGGCGGCGCGCCCAGGGGCCCGCGGCCATGTGGTCTGGCCCTCGGCCGGCCTCCGACGCCCCTTCGGACTACTTATCGGGTTCGACCTAAAAACGCACGGGAGTCGAAGTCGCCAGAAACCCTCCAGAGAGCCGCCACATCGCGAACTCCGTCGCGGGAGCCAGAAGTCTCCGTTCGGCACTCCGCGGACGGGAATTGAGGAGATCTTCATCGCCATCACCGCCAACGCCTCCATCAACCAGCAATGTTTCCATCCATGTGTGAGTAATTCCCCGCTGTAGGCTGAAGGGGATGGTAGGGATTGGATGAGATTGGTCATGTAATAGTCATAAGATTGTTAGGGCATAGTGCCTAGTATCCGTAGAAGTCACTTTTATGATATTGTTGCAACTTGTTATGCTTAATGCTTGTCACTAGGGCCCGAGTGCCATGATCTCAGATCTGAACATGTTATTTATTCATGAAGATATTCGTTGTTTATGATCTTACCTGCAAGTTGTATACACATGTCGCTGTCCGGAACCAATGGCCCCGAAGTGACAAAATCGGGACAACCGGAGGGGATGGTAGTGATGTGAGGATCACATGTGTTCACTGAGTGTTAATGCTTTGCTCCGGTACTCTATTAAAAGGAGTACCTTAATATCCAGTAGTTTCCCTAGAGGCCCGGCTGCCACCGGCTGGTAGGACAGAAGATGTTGTGCAAGTTTCTCATTGCGAGCACGTACGACTAAATATGGAACACATGCCTATTGATTGATTAGTACTTGGATACCGTTTTATTATTATCTGCAAATGCCCATGCTTTGATTGTTACATGAGTTTCTCTCATCCATGCAACGCCCGTTAAATCCGTCCCTATGCCTACAGTATTTTAATCCCGTTGTTTACTATAATCACTACTGCTGTCTTTGTTTCACCGCTGTTATTTCACTATTTCCACGCCATAAAACTGTTACCGATAAACTCTTGCGAGCAAGTCTGTTTCCAGGTGCAGCTGAATTGACAACTCGTTAAGGCTTACAAGTATTCTTTGTCTCCCCTTGTGTCGAATCAATAAATTGGGTAATACTTCCCTCGAAGACTGTTGCGATCCCCTATACTTGTGGGTCATCAGTATTTGACCAATGGACCTAGAAGTTATTGAAGGTGAAGTGTTTTCTGAGAATTGGGAAAGCTAAAAGAGGAACTACAAAAGATTTTGGCAGAAAGAAAGAAAAAGACTAGAAAGTCTAGCTCAGGTGTATATAGATGATATACATGTTATGAATGCATTCCTTGTTTTGGTCACACAATGAAATTCTTGGGTAATTGTACCATATTGGTTGGTATGAGGTGTCATACAAAACAATGCAATACAAGAATACAATGGCCTAAGTGACTGACAAGGAATATGGTAGGAATGCACGTCTGGAACAAAATAAAGTGTTATTGTGTTCGTTGTTGGCATTTTACCTAGCCCTTCAGATTTATAATAAAGAACTTTATAATTGTTGTTTTGTTCTGGTTAAATGAAAACAATGAGTTGTTCAAATTATAACATCATTCCATGTACGATGGATAAGTTATTATAAATCTTTATGGTGAAGCACACATACATAACACTGACGCTAAAATGCCATAAGGCAAATGATGTGAATTCCACTCATTAGTGGAACCGCCATTTAGGTCATGTTAGAAAGGAACGCATGAAGGAACTCCATTTGAATGGATTTTTGGAGTCATATGATTTTTGAATCATTTGGCGCTTGCAAATCTCTTCTAAGAGAATGACTTAAATACCGTTCATAGGCCAAGAGTTGAACGGGCAACTAACTTAGTGGAAACATACATGGTGATGTATATGGTTCACTGGGCATAGTTGTGTGGGAGATTCTTCTACTTCATGAAAACTTCTAACAATGAATTGAGTATATATATGTGGATATATTCGATAAGGAAGAAGTTTGAAACATTTGAATGGATTCAAATAAGTTTCAGCATGAAGTGGAAATCATCGTAATAGAAAAGTCAAATATCTATGATTGGATCATGGTGGAAATATTTGAATTACGGGTTTTAGCGAACATCTAAGAGATTTATGAAATTGTTCTACAACTCACGTTTCTTGGAGTATCATAATGATGATGGAGTATCCAAGAGACGTATCCAAACCCGTTGGATTGATGTTGAGATAAAATAAAATGATGCCATTATACTTTTGTGGATCATGCTTTAGAGACTACCGCTTTTACACTGAATAGAGCATCATCATGATCCATTGAAATGACACCATACGAGTTATGGCATGGGTATAAACCCTAAATAGTCCTTTCTTAAATTTTGGTATGCATAGCATAAGTAAATGAGTTTACAACCAAAATCGGATAAATGTATTTGTTGATTATCCCATAAAATTGATTGGGAATTTTTTCCACTATAAAGTCAAAGACAAAAGTGTTTGTCGATATTTCTTACTTATTGCGAAGTATTTGAGTGGGAGGACAATGGAACTTGATAAGGTTCATGAACCTGAGCATGATGATCAGAGTAGCACAACATCGGAAATGGTTCCGGAAGCAGCTACGAAGATCATGGCTCCCATGTCTACAAAGTGTTATAGTCATGGAGATCAAAGTACTTATTGAACCTTGTAGATGTGGTTTATTTTATGATCAAATAAATGATTTGTGGACAAAGGATTGTTTTTGAACAATGATAAACCAACTACATACAAAGAAGTTATGATGGGCACTGACTCCGTTTAAATGGCTATGCGCCATGAAATCCAAGATAGGTGAATATTTGTTGAAAGTAAATGGATCTATAAAATTGATGGACTTGGATGGAATATCCTTGAAGAAGCTCAACTTGTCGGAAAGTTGTTTACGACAAAGTTCAAAGAGTTGACTACGATAAGATTAGATCTTCCGTAGCAATGCTTATAGTCTATGTGGATTATTCTAGTAATATCTACATATTCCTTTTATGAGATATGATAGTAGGATGGCAGAAATACATTCCTTACCAGAAGTGTGCATTAAGGATGTATACTAGATACAACCAAGAGTTTTTGCTGATCCGTGGAACACTAGACAAGTATACAAACTTCAATTGGATGAAGTGAGTATCATGGAGTTGGAATCTTCACCGGATGAAATAATCAAAGAGTTGTGATTTCATCAGAAATGATAAAGATGCTTGCATTTGCAAAAAAAAATTAAGTGGGAGCGCTGAGACATAGTTATAATATTATATGTGGATGACATATCATTGATTATAATTGATGTAATTATATACTTGATATGACTAAAAGGTTTCATTGAGAATTAACTTCAATGAAAGAATATGGACTCAAACATATTTAGTCTCAAGATCTATGAAGATAGATTGAAACACATAAGAAGTTTAAGTCAAAGTACATAGAATGAATATTGAAGTGGTTCAATATAAAAATATTAAGAAGGTGTTCTTTTCCATGTGAAGGTTTAACAGGACTTGATTGTATTTGACACTCGATGAGTAAAAAACACATGAGTGATTTTAGATCACGAATAATATGTACAAAGTCAGATGTCCTGTGCTCTAAAGTGTTACGAGCATATACCAGAATGATTCATGTAATGATCATTGGACAACAGTAAGAATATCCCTGAGTGCTTTAGAAGAACCAAGGATATATATATATATATATATATATATATATATATATATATATATATATATAGGATAAATACTTCCTACTCCTGGGTGTAACTACACCCACGTCTCATATACTACCATACGGAAGTATATAACATACTTTATTGGTTTGAGTATGTTCGTACACTATATCTAAGATACTCCATACCAACTTTGGTGAAAAAAATTAAATACACCCATAGTTTGCACTATATATACAAAATACATGCATATTTATACGTAAAGAAATAGCGTACGTAAAAAAGTGTACATACTACCTACAAAGTAGTATATATACTACCAAAATATTCTTATATACTTCATACTACATGTATATACTCTTCGGTATGATAGATACTACCTAGATTGTGTGAAACACACGTGGGAGTAACTACACCCGGGTGTAGCATGAATATGTCCTATATATATATATATATATATATATATTGTATGGGGTAATGACAAACAAATCGTTGTAAGGTGTTGCACCGATATTAGTTTGATCACATATAAAAATAAAATTTCAATCTCAATTAGGCTAATTGTTGTTTAAAAGGTAGCACAATGAGCTAGAAGAAGTCTATGCTAGATTTAGATCAGTTCTAAATGTTGTGAAGGATTCTACAAACGAAGGCAGAGCATGTCATTGTTTTGATAATGACTGAGGATGTTTAAGTCGAGGACTTCTTTGAGAACTTGGTGTAGTTCCGATAGTGTCAGAACTTTGAAGCTATATTGTATGTGACAATATTAGTGACTTATTTTAGACTGCGGAATTAAGGTTCCACCAGAGGACTAAGCATATACAATTAATGCCGACTCATTTGGAAAATGAGTGATGCGTTGAGACGCAAATGAATTGCAAAATACATATATTTCTGAACAGTCAGATCCGTTGACTAAAAACCTCTCTCGTGAGCAAAACATGATAAGCACCAGAAGGCCAAGGTGTTATATCTTTTCAAATGTAAACTAGATTATTGACTCTAGTGCAAGTGGGAGACTGTTGGAGATATGCCCAAGAGGCAATAATAAATTAGTTATTGTTATATCTTAATGTTCATGATAAATGTTTACATCCCATGCTATAATTGTATTAACCGAAACATTGATACATGTGTGTTATGTAAACAATAAGGAGTCCCTAGTAAGCCTCTTGTATAACTAGCTTGTTGATTAATGGATGATCATGGTTTTGTGATCATGAACATTGGATGTTATTAATAACAAGGTTATGTCATTAGGTGAATGATATAATGGACACACACCCAAATGAGCGTAGCATAAGATCAAGTCATCAAGTTCAATTTGCTATAAGCTTTCGATACATAGTTGCCTAAGTCCTTCGACCATGAGATCATGTAAATCACTTACACCGAAGGGTACTTTGATTACATCAAACGCCATTGCGTAAATGGGTGGTTATAAAGATGGGATTAAGTATTCGGAAAGTGTGAGTTGAGGCATATGGATCAATAGTGGGATTTGTCCATCCTGATGACGGATAGATATACTCTAGGCCCTCTCGGTGGAATGTCGTCTGATTAGCTTGCAAGCATATGATTGGATCATAAGAGATGACATATCATGGTACGAGTAAAGAGTACTTGTCGGTAACGAGGTTGAACAAGGTATGGAGATACCGATGATCGAACCTCGGACAAGTAAAGTATCGTGTGACAAAGGGAATTGACATCGTATGTAAATGTTCAATCGATCACTAAGTCATCGTTGAATATGTGGGAGCCATTATGGATCTCCAGATCCTGCTATTGGTTATTGCTCGGAGAGGAGTCTCGACCATGTCTGCATAGTTCGCGAACCGTAGGGTGACGCGCTTAAGGTTCGATGTCGCATAAGTAGATATGGAATATGGTATGGAGAAGAAGTTTGTTCGGAGTCTCGGATGGGATCCAGGACATCACGAGGAGGTCTGGAATGGTCCGGAGAATAAGATTCATATAAGGTAAGTTGATTTCTAGGTTTCGGAAAAGTTTGGAATTTTTCCGGTGAAAGACCGGAAGGTTCTAGAAGGTTTCGGAGGGGTCCACCATGGGGCCCACAACCTAGGGAGGCCCACATGGGCCGAGGGGGTGCTGCCCAGCCCTAATGGGCCAGGCGCACCAAGCCTCAAGGCCCAGGCCGGCCAACCCCTAGGGTTTCCCCAAAACCCTAGGGGGATCAACTTGGGGGGCAAGTCTCCCCCCTTTTCCCATCTTGGCCGCCAGCCTAATGTAGTGACCTCACCCGGTAGGGTGCCGATCCCTGTGCTTTATTGTGCTAGTCCCTGGATCAATCGCTAGCACACACAGTTTAAGATGTAATACCAAGAAACAAAGGTCTTTATTACATCGCATGATCCATATATACATAATGACTTACAAATTACATAGCACAAGGCTAGCATTACATCAGAGTTTTACAACGAACAAACATATAGCATGGACTCCTTCATCTTCATGTGCCACATGCGAGCATGTTGAGGATTGACCCGTAACCCTAATCATCGTAACTCACCCGTCTATCAAAATATCTGCAACAGGTAAAGTTACAGCCAAAAACATTTGGTCAATACTTTGAATGTATTGGCAAGATGTCACTATTTAGTGGACACAAATGGCGCCTAATACCTACATGTATATTTGGCTGGTGGAGTTTAGGCTCTTTGCAGAAAAGCGGGCATTTTCCCTATCTTTTGTAAACATCATTTGTCTTTGAAAATATAACCCTAAAAGCCTGAACCCATGTTCTCATCACGCTGGCTCACCAGGGATAGACACTAGAGTCCAGCTTAATGCTACCCAAGTTTACCCATCAAGTTTTATTATGAAATTGGGATGAGAGAGATCTTCCAACAGCTCCAGGTCCAATTGCTCAAAGATGTCCGTAACCGGGGACACGGCTAAGTACTTAGTTTTTAACACTCTGCAGAGGTTTGTACACTTTACCCGCACGACTTAGCCAACCCCTTTTCCACCATGATGCTCATTTTGCTCAAATGGTTGGGAGAAGACTAAGACGAGACTGTTTTCGGAAGTAAGGCCCTGAGCCCTCTGGACGGACCCGTACCAACCTACACATCTACATCTGCTGGTCACGTTGGGACAGGTCCCTACAACCTACTTAGTCAAAACAGAGCCCATATGACATGCGGCTATACAAGAATCTACTAAACATGAAACCTGTCCAATCTCTTTTGTCCCTGGGCGACGGACCCCACCAATTTTCACCGTGCAGACGCTCCACTCGTACCAATCCGCCCAGGTGGTTCATTCATCTTGTTGATTTCATTAGAGAAAAGCATAGCTTTTTTTTTCACATCAACTAAACCTATCATGAGATCCCAACCCCGAATCTACAAGCATGGCTAAGCAAAACTACTTACGATGGTGACAAGGAAGACAAAGGGGATCCTAAAACTACCATAATAGGATTAGCATAGCATATACTTTAATAAAACATCCTACACATGCAACATCTACTAAGAGAAAACTACATGCATAGAAAATATTAGGACATCATGAGTGACACTTGCCTTTTGATAGTTGATTATCATACACTTCTCGTAATCACACTCGTTGCAGTCCGTACGATCTATATGATAAAGTATCACAAAATAAACATACCACTCAAAAGCAAAGCAGCTAGCATACATAGATCAAATTAAGTAATTTGGTTTTACTATTTCTTTGGTTACTATTTAATGTGTGACAACGGTTTATGTTTTGCAAGAGACAGTTTGAGGATTTGGCCTTGAGGGTTTGATTTATTTGAATCAAATGGAGTCAAGTAGAATTGTGAAAGATAGTGCATCTATGACACTATTGGAAGTCTATGATCAATAAATCTAATAGGGACAAGGGATTGATCAAAAATGGTTGATAGATTGTGTGCTATGGCATAAATAGTTTTTGGTATCCAATGTGAAGTTCTTCGAAGTGGATGAGTTCAAATGGTTAAACAGATGTGGTATTAGGTAGTGTGTTTCAGTATCTTCTTTTTGCGAAACGGAAATCATTTTAAAAGGATGTGTATATATGAAGACAGGACTAAAATAAGGCTTAAATTCAATTTTCAATATACAAATTCGAAAATTTATTAATTTGAAAATGTAATACCACTAGATAGATAATTTTAATACGAATCCAACGCAAAAAGAATTATCTAAAACGGAGCTATATAGCTAGAGATATGGAATTTCAAAGTGGTGCCGTGAGCTAGTACAATATGTTGAACCGATCGATCTAATGATGTGCACATGTGAAGAACAAAGATACGTGACTGATACGGGCTGATACAGTTTTAGATTAAGATGGATCTTCGATTTAGGTCTATGATCTAGTGGTTCAACACTAAAGGTTTTAATCTGGAGACATGAAAAGATAACCGGAGGATGACTGAAACGAGAATCGTACCAGCGGCAGCAAGGAAAAAGACTTCTGGAGACGGACTCTGTCGTGCTGTTTCCCGCCGTTCCGGTGATCTTGTGTGCCGAGGAAGTAGTCGACGTAGTTCAGCTCGACGCCGGGAAGACGAGGATGCAGACGACGTGCGGCAGGCGACGGAAATCTCGGGGCGTCCTTGGCGACGAGGATGGCATGGCTCCGGGGACGGCATGAACGGCGACACGGTTCTGGAACTCGATGGTGAGATGTCGAAGAGCTTGATGAAGGCCATGGAGTCGTGGAAGGTACAGAGGATATCGAGTCAAAGAAATTGGCGTTCTTGGCGATGCTCGAGTGCGGCGTAGTTGCCCGGCGAAGTTGATGAACCGAGATGAGAGGGTGGACGAGTACGTCGTGGAGGCTCAGCAGCTTGAGCCTCTTGTTCCCTGGATCATCTCCACTCCTCTTCGTGGTCTTGGTGGTGCAGTAGTTTGGTTCCTAGTGGCCGGAGTCGCCAGGAACGCGAGCGAAGTCGAGCAGAGCTTGCGCGAGAATAGATTGAGTTGGGAGCTATGGATCGGGTGGCACCGTGGGATGAATAGAGGAGAACGGAGATGCGTCTGTCTAAGGCTGTAAAACTGTGTGTGCTCTAATTAACATGATTAATGGTAGATTGATGGATGCGACTACACGGTGGTCAGCCACTTTTTAGTCTAAAAAGTGGTCAGTTTGGACAGTCTATTTTAGGAAAGATTTCAAACTGTGTTTCTTTCCAGAAAAAGAAACCTAGCGTTCCACCTTGTATCTACAAAGCCACCCGGCGACTCCAGGCTCACGCGCTCACCCACACCGCATGCTTTCCAGATCCATGGACCGGTAGAAAAGTTACTTCCTACCACCACTGCTCGTCTGTATTGTTCGTTGTTTTCTAGTGTGAAGGTGGGATCAAGCTGCAACCGTTTTGCTCGTTGTGGTCTAGAGTAATCACCTAAGCAGAAGTTTATTTGAGGATATAAATGAAGCTGCATATGCTTTACCAATTGCTTACATCCCACAAAATGGCATGCGACTAGTAAAACATTGACTTACAACAAATAAAAATCAACTTACTTCCCGATAAATAAACATACATCTGGAGTAACATAGAATTATATCAGAAAATGTAAAAGCTACTTCTAGCTCAAAATATAAAGTTAATTTCATGCAAATATAAGATACTGTATGTCTAAAAATGTAGAGTTACTTCTGGCTCAAATTTAAAGTTACTTTGGGAGAAGTATAAGCTACTATAGGTCTCAAAATAAAGAGTTACTTCTCGCTCAGATATAAAGATACTTCGGTACCAGTAAAAGTATATGACTAGAGTTACTTCGCTATAAACATAGTTATTTCGGTACAGGTAAAAGCTTCTATATGACTCAAAATATAAAGTTACATCACTATAAAACATAGAGTTACTTCGGTACAAGTAAAAGCAACTACATAGCTCAAAATATAAAATTACTTCGCAATAAAACATATAGTTACTTCGATACAATTAAAAGCTACAATATGACTGGAAATATAGAGTTATTTCGATATAAAACATAGAGTTACTTCGGTACGTACAAGTAAAAGCTACTTAATTATGGCTCAGAGCACGTCTCAAGTCTAGGTGAAACACCAACTTGTAAGTGCACACACGGCTAGGAACGAGAACCAGCAGCGACACGGGCACTCAGGCAGCATCGACAGTCTTTGCTACCAGTTAGCAACGCGCTTGGTTAAACACGACGGGTTACTTAAGTACCGAGAGACCAAAAAAGATTTACGCTGTGGGTGGAGCAGCCTGGCAGGTAGCAGCTGGATGAAGGAAAGCTCGTACCCAGATGATTCATGGCTAAGTGATGCACGCCCTGCTGGCGAGGAGCCATGTTGGTTGTGCCTATACTACTCCACTACTGCTAATTCAGGAGAAACTCAGTTTACTCTTGCTTCAACCTAGAAAAGATCAACAATGAGTTTGACAGAGAACAATATGTAGACTATTATTAAAAGATCAAATAGGGCTGGCCCGTATATACTTTTATATGGCATCATTATCAAACAACATAATAACCTAAAAAGGTTTTGCAAAGAATCAGCAATATCATATAGAACTTACAATAGGTAAATGATGTGAAGACACCAGAAGCAGAACAGCTTGTTTTTTGACTGATGACGGGCTTAATCCAGTTGCAAACAAGGGTATTCGGTCCGATAGCAGACTCAAGTTCATCATATTTGTGTTTCTATTCATGAGGTAAAGAACAACTTTGCAGCAGTAAGTACAAATAAAGTTTATGGCAACGCCGTGTGTAGCAGCAGGTACTGTGGGCAATGCAGACTAACATCCAGACCAAACTACACTTACTCTTAATGAGTAGCCTAGTTCAGAGACAACAAAATCAAAAAAAGTTGCAGCAGGTTTGGGGCAAAAACTTTGACAGTGCAAGAAGTAACATCCAACCAACATGTAATTACTTTTACTCTGACACATGGATGTTACACCAAGAACACAAAAGAAAATACTTCTAACTTGACAAAGAGTAACATCCCAAGAACACATAATTACGTCTAGTCTAATATGTGGATTTACATCAAACTACACCAAAAAATTACTACTAGCTTAACAAGGAGTATCATCCCATCAAACATAATAGCTGCTAGCTTAGCAAATAGTAACATCCCATGAACATACAATTATTTCTAGCTTGGCAAAGACTAACTTCCCATCTACAGACAGTTACTTCTAGCTCAGTACATACACAAATGAACCACAATCCAGATTGTTCACAATGTTGAAACTAAAAATACTATAGCACTAATCATCCTTATACCAATCTCTGATACAGATACACAAAAGAAACTGAAGTGAACAAGAAATCATACACTGAAATTCAGAACGAAAAAGTGACCAGGAACTCGTCAAGTAGAAGAAAAACAACCTCTCATATGCACTGGAAAACCTTAGATAATCCTGCCACACAAAAGAATTATTGGTGGGTGAGATAAACTAGAACAACACGATGGGGAAAACTAACCTAAATCGCAATTCATAGATCTGCAGTTGATAAGTGCTACGAAACAAGCAACAATTTTTGTATGAATCAGGCAACAAATTCTCTACAGACGAACCATAATTGGTTGGAAAATAAACTTGACATGCAGAGTTGATAGTTATATAGCTATCGCGTTTGTGAGTCCGCGAGCAAGGATCTATGGCGGGGCCAGAGCACCTCAGCCTCACCTATATATCTCCGGCGAGTCCTCGAGCAAGAATCTATGGCGGGTCGACGGCAAATCGAGGACAAGCGACCACCAGCGGAACCCCTTCCGCGCCCACCAGCAGCAAAGACCCTCCATTCGCCTCCTGCGCGCGTGGACAGCAGCAACCATGCCCTCCCATGACTCGCGCCAGGCCGGTGGAGCCATATCCTCTTCTTGCCCGCGCCCGGCCGCCTGGGCCCTCCACCGCGCGCGGCAACCAGGACCCTCCACCCGATCTTGGCCAATACACCATCGGCCGCCGCCTTGGACCAGGCGCGCACCGAACCCAGTTGCTCGGCCGCGACGGATTCCAGTTTTAGGAGTCGACCGGAGATTGGGTGCGGCAATGGGCACTGTCGGCCTGAGCGGAGGCTAGCCGAGCTCGCCGGAGGCCGGTGATGGATTCAGGGCGGGGCGCGTCGACGACAGTGTATGGGTGCGGGGCAGGGCTCGCCGGCGGCTAGAGAATGGAGATGGATGTTGGACGGGTGCGGCGGTGGCCGGAAATGGATGCGAGGCGCACCGCGGGTTGGTACTGGCCACTGGGTGGAGATTTCGATCGTGGCCGGATAAGTACCGGGGGAGTGCGGGCCGCCCGATCACCATCGCGTGGACGCGAAGGGTGAGCACGCCGTAGGCCAGATAGTGGTCAGCCAGTTAATAGAATATCCCTTACTTGATAGCGAGCTAATGGGCGGCAGTTTCTGGTACAAATGCTAGCGTTTCTGGCTAGCTGTTGATCTGCTGTTGGTGCGCGCGGGGAAGGAAAGCAGCGCGACGCTTCAGCGTGCTAAGCCTGCTGAGCGCGGACGAGTTATTGGCGGGGCTAGAGTGTCGTACGTGGTCTCGTGTGTGCCTGCGATTGATTTGGGTGCAGCTCGTACAACATAAGGAAAAAAAGAAATAAAAGCCAGACGTGCTAGTGCAACTACACAAAGAAAATAAAGGAATGGGGAGAGAAGGCATGATTGGCTATTTGCTTTGTACATGAGAACATGCATGCACGTGCATGCGCGTGGCTAAAAAGGCAAGTCCAAAAGAATTTTAGGCAAGAGCGAAATAAAATGGAATTCACAAGTTAAAAGCATAACCAATAACAATACTACTCCCTCCGTCTACAAATAGATGTCTCAACTTTGTCAAAATTTAAATGTATCTAGACTCATTTTAGTATCTAGATACATTCAAATTTGTCCTAAGTTGAGACATCTTTTTATAGACGGAGGTTAGTAAGACATTAATCTTTTCTCTCGTATATAAAAATTGATTCGCGACAATTGATTTTACAACTCCCAGTTGATCCAAATAAATTTCAGAGAATTTATAAATTTCAAAATAGATATATTGGACCTAGGGAAATCCTATTGAGTCCAAGACCAAAATACAAAATATGTTGTGCACTTTGGCCTTATATGGCTACTTATGCAATATTTTGCGAAGGAGGGTTTTAGGGTCTTTGTTTCGTCGAATAAAACCATATATAGTTTCAAAATCTTAAATGTAAAATATGTTTGCTTTAAAATTCTCTTAAACCAAGTGTTTATGAAATTTCCATTTTTAATATTTTTAAATCTCTACTATTAAGAGCAAACTGGTGAATGCCTGGTGTCACATTTTTAGGATGGACAATAATACCCCTCCACGTCTTTATCCTACCAAGATGATTTATCTCAACGCAAAATTAATTGTCTAAAAAGGCTCACTCGCCCGAGAAAATATCGGCGCCGGCCCCATGGATCCACACTACCGCACATGCCGAGCAGCTCTCACGTCCGGGAGAAAAATCCGCTGCGTCTGTTGGCTCTGGATTTCTGCCTTATCTCAACTGTGATGTCAACGGCGCCCGATTTTCCTGCCACGCCCGCCCTTTTCTTGTTGGAAAATGCTTGAATTCCCCCGGACGATCCACGCCATCCCGTCCTCCACCGTGCTAGCTTGACACGCGTCACCATGGGCCCACACACGATGGATATTTCAGATCTCAGCCTTATCTCTTCCTTCCTGCCGCTCGTCCTCTATCTCCCGTCTGCCATGGCCATGGCCAGAACTACCATTTGCGCAACACCGCTCCAGCAAACATCGCCGGAAGTTTGAACCGCGGCGGCGCTCGCCAGCTCTACCCGCGCCTCTTCCCCGAATCTCCTCACCATTAGGGCCGCCTTTTTTCCATCTCCACCGCGCATGCTCCGTGCCTGGCCTCACCACCACCCCGCGCATGGCTTGCCGCGGCCGTTGTCGCCATGGATCTCCAGGCCAGCGTCGTTCTACAATTGCTCACCCGTTGCTACAAACGACCGTTCGTTCTGCTACAAATAAACTCCGGCGATGCTACAGAAGACCGGCAGCTCTGCTACAGGAGGCCGCCGTCGCTGCTACAGAAGACCGGCGGCCTTGCTACAAGCGGCCGCCGGCGCTGCTCCAAGCTTCCGCCAGCGCTGCTACAGAAGGTCGCCGGTTCTGCTACAAGCGGCATTCGACGCCGCTACGGAAGGCCGTCAACGGTGCTACAAGTGGTGGCCGACTCTGTTACAAAAAGCCGATGCTACGGGAGGCCGCCGAGTTTTGCTACAAGCGGCGGCCAGCTCTGCTACAAAAGGCCGACGGCGCTGCTACCTTCTACAAGAGGCCGCCGGCGTTGCTGGAAGTCGTTCGCCGCCGTCGTTCACTCCGGCGAACCGCCAACGACGCAGCGACGCTTCTTCAAGCCATCGCTATGGTCGCTGCAGTCTTGTGCCGCCCGTTGCTTCAAGCCTGCAAGGGGAGTGCTACAGACATGCCTCTCTTGGTGGAGTTCGCCGCTCACGGCGGAGCTCCACCGGTTGCTGTGGTGTTGATGTGCAAAGAGGATGATGGGACGGGTCCTCTTTTTTTCTTCCCTCCTGTAGTTTTGTTTTTGCGCATGCGAAACGACATGCGAGGAAAGTGACGAGGTCAAGGAAAGAGACAAATCTAAATGGTTGATTTCAACCGCATCGGACGGCTGCGGAACCGGGGGATCGAGGGGTTTTGATCCCCCGGGGGACGCTCAGCGTTTTCCTTTCTTGTTTTCAATCCCCAATTCCTCATCTTCGTGCCCACTACCTGTCCGTGCGTTCCTCCATGATCTGTCACCAAGCAGTCTCTCTTCCATGAGCTCTCTGCCACAACCCCGCCTCCCACCTCCCCTATATTCCAGCACACTGTTTGTGATGTCAGATCCGCTGGTTTTTCTCGAATCATTAAAATCAATTATTTATATGTAACTGGAGTTCCATGGTAAAAAAAAACTTGGAGTCCATGCCTAGAAATAATGATGAATCAGTGATACAATGTCGTCCCTGGCTTGGATATGTTTGATGAGGACATCCCTACCTCACTACTACCTCCGTCATTACCAACTGAAGATGAACCTGCTGTGAAGCTCAAGTCCAATGAAGTCAGGATTGGACCAATGACACGAGCTCGTGCGAAGCTACTTAAACAACAGGTGAACTTGTTCTTAAACGATACCTTGATTGATGAGAACTTTATACTACCTAAGTCCTATTACTTATGTATCATCGGGTATGAAGAGGAGACAAGCATCGCACGAGGAGAGGAGCAGCTGGACGTGAAGATGGACGTGAAGCTGGACATGGAGCTGGACATGAAGATATCTCATGGACGTGCGAGGGAGGAGCGGGAGGCATGCGCGAGAGGAGAAGAAGAAGTCCAGACCGGTCCAACCCGGCCGACTGCCGCCGGCCGCCCGGTCCCTCCCGTTCGACCGGCCGTCAACCGCCGCCAACCGGAGGAAGCCCCTCGTACCGACGGAAACCGGAAACCTCGCAGATTTCCGGTTGCTGACCGGTTGACCGACCACAGACCGGACCGGCCGGTCCACGCCCGTCGACCGGATTGCACCGACCAGTCCGAGTCGTCTCGACCAGATCTATTATGGGTCGGCTATTTTTGTACTTTTTGGACCTGAGGTCGTCCCAGACGCCTATATAAGTCCCTGGGATGCCCCACAAGTTGCTTTTGACCACGTTTAAGAAAAACCCTAGTTCTTAGTTGTTTGCTCTACAAAACTATTGAATCCCCTACACCATATTGCTTGGATATTGTGTAGATCCTGTTTAAGTCTTGTGTGATATGCTGTTCCATTGGAAATTAGACGGTTGCAACTTACCGCTTCGTGGTCGGCAGCTACGTGCGCAAGTGTGTGGAGTTGCGAATATCTTGCAGGGTTGAGAGCTGTTGCATCTGGCGACAGGGACCAATCGAGAGATCTCGTTGCGTCATACAAGTTATCATCCACTACATCGTCGTGTTTCTCCGCTGCCATCACCCCGTGATCATCATCACCTCCGTTGCTTACTAAGAAGATCAGGCCACCATATCATCTTGGTATCAGATTTCCAGTTTTCCTCGGTAAGCCATCCACAATCCACCCCATAGTTGAGTTGTGAGTGTTTTCCTATCCAGAAAAAGCCAAAAATATTTAGGGTTAGGGTTTGCCATAGCCATAGCTTGCACTAATTTCGAGTTTTAGTTGCTTTTCGTAGTTGTTTTTGCGTACCTTTATCTTTCTTCTAGTAGAATTGTTAGGGTTTGTGTTTTCTCTATCATCTAGTTTTTCTTCTAGTGTCAGTTTTGTTACTCCGAGTCCACATAGCGTACAATGTGCTTGTTCCCAACCATAGACACAGCCTTTCGATATACGTGACTAGGAACTTCCCCAGAAGAGACTAGTTTTACCGCTCGACAGGCTGCTCATTAGGTTTTTGGTGCTTTGCATATCTTGTTGGCCGTGTTATCAAGGAGTTGAGTCATAAAATCAAAAAAAGAGAAAATAGAAAAGAAGCAAAAAGAGCTACATAGTTGCGTGTGTTACAAAAAGAAAATACAAAAAAAAAGTGTGTGCTAGTTGAAATCAAGTGAAAGGCCTAAGTTTTCTTTACTGCATCCGTAGTTGAGCAATCTTGTGCCTGTCTCGTTGAGCTTTGCTAGCGTCTCTCTAGTGCATTGCAACTTTTCCTCCATATAGTTGCATTGCCCCATTATATCGCCTTGTGTGAGTATCATTGGTTGTCTACGGTCAGCGCTAGAGCTTGTTATTGGTGCAAATAGGTAGCCTACCTACAGCCCCACATATACCCTGCTTTGTCGTGTGATTGTTCTTATACCCTTGATATTCGCTTCGCTACATCCGTGCACTAGTTGTTACTACAAGTGGTAAGCAACACTAATTTACTTTGAACGGTAAGATTTCCTTTTCTTATCAGTTTTGAGTGAGCTGTGAGAGTACCACCATATATTTTTGATTTAGTGCACTAACCTACTAATCATGTCTGCTAGTGATCATAAGATTGTTAACCAGGAGAACAAGGATTCTGCAGATATTATTAATCGGAGGGAGTTTGAGGCTCTTCGTAATGAGATGCGACGTGAATTCCGCGCTCAGGATGATGAGCTTAAGGGCACAGACAAGATCAAACAAACACTGGATGCTACTAATGCAACTGTCACTGGATTGGCTGATCAAGTGACGGATATACAGCGCAATATTGCAGACATGCTCATCGCTATTGAGAATTTGACGCAACAACAACAACAAGACGATGACGAAGATCCTGAGCTTGAAGATGATGCACACAATGCTCGTGGTGCACCTCGTGGTCATCGTCCTCGTGGTTGGGTTCCACTTGGCCGCAATGGTCGTGGACAGGATGAAGAAGATGGATTGGGTAAGCCCAAGTTTTCCATACCCAAGTTTGAAGGAGGAGCTGATGTGGAAGAATACCTCACTTGGGAGCTCAAGATTGAGAAGTTGTGGAGCTTACATCCCAACTACTCTGAAGATAAGAAGATCAAGCTTGCTTCTTCTGAATTTGATGGTTATGCATTGCGTTGGTGGGATTCTTTGGTTCGTAACCGCGACGAAGATGGTGCACAACCTATCCGTACATGGCGTGCAATGAAGGAGGTTATGACTTCTCGTTTTGTGCCTACAAATTACATGCGGAATATATTTGATAAGCTAACACTATTGAGGCAAGGTGTGAAGACTGTTGATGAGTACTACATGGAGATGGAGATGCTTATGCAGCGTGGTCGTGTCCGTGAGTCTCTAGAGATGACAATGCAGCGTTTTCTTGGATTGAAGTATGATGTTAAAGGCATTGTTCGTCATTACACCTACACCAATATGAATCAATTGTTACATCATGCAAGAGAAGCTGAATCACAGTTGGCTGAAGAAGCAAAGGTTAAGGGACGTGCTACTGGAGCTGGGCGTTTTACACCCCGTGCGCCTCTACAGCGCCGGCGCCTTCGACGCGCTCCACTCCTTACTCTACTCCGCCTAGCAAACAGGTCTCCAATGTATCTAATGCAAAGAAGTCCGAATCTGCTGCAAGTACGAGTGGTTCTAGTATGTCTACAACGCGCAACCGCGATATGATTTTCCATACATGTGGTGGCAAGGGCCACTTCAAGAGATTGTCCTAACCGCAAAGTCATGTTTATCAATGAGGACAATGAGTATGAGACTGGAGATGATGTTGATCCAAATGCTCCAGATGATGATGACTATGACACTGATGGTGAAGATGCATATCCTTCTGATGCTCGCACTATTGTTGTGTCGCAGCGTGCTCTTAATGTGTTGCCTAGTGCATCTACTCAGCGCTGCAATTTGTTCCAAACTAAAGCTTTAGTTGGTCCTGACAAGGCTTGCAAGGTCATTATTGATGGCGGGAGTTGCCGCAATTTAGCAAGCAAGGAGTTATGTACCAAGCTGAAGTTGAAGTACCTACCGCACCCGCATCCATATTATATTCAGTGGTTGAGCGACAATGGTGAGATGAAGGTAAACCACATGGTGCGTGTTGAGTTTGCGATTGGACCGTATAAGGATTGCATTGACTTTGATGTGGTTCCTATGACGGTTTGTCACCTACTATTGGGTCGGCCTTGGCTCTATGACCGTTCTGTGCAACACAATGGCCGAGCCAATACATATCACTTGGAGTACAAGAGCAAGAAAATTAACTTACAGCCTATGTCACCACAACAAATTGTCAATGAGTCTCGTCAGAAGATTGAAGTCAATTTGGAGGATGCACCTCTAGATAGGCGAGAGAATTGTAATGTCGTGAGTGATATAACGAAAAGTGAGAGAGTGAATTCCTTAGTTTCATTAGCCACCAAAGAAGACATGAGAGAATTTAGTGAGGATCCTACGGCCATGCCTCTTGTGCTTTTGTACAGGGGTACGGTATTGGTTTCTAATGACATGACCCCTCTTCCTCTTGGTGTTTCTAATGTTTTGCAGGAATTTGGCGACGTGTTTCCGGAGGAGGTACCCGCAGGCCTACCACCATTGCGAGGTATTGAGCATCAAATTGACTTGATTCCCGGAGCTTCGCTTCCCAATAGGGCGCCATATCGCACTAATCCCGAAGAGACGAAGGAGATACAGAAGCAAGTACAAGCGCTACTCGACAAAGGTTATATCCGCATAAGCCTTAGTCCTTGTGCTGTTCCTGTTATTCTAGTTCCTAAGAAAGATGGTACTTGGCGTAGATTGTAGAGCTATAAACAACATTACTATTCGATATCGTCATCCTATTCCCGTTTAGAGGATATGCTAGATGAATTGAGTGGTGCTGCTGTGTTCTCTAAAATTGATTTGCGTAGTGGTTATCATCAAATTAGGATGAAAGAAGGGGATGAGTGGAAAACAGCCTTTAAAACAAAATTTGGTTTATATGAGTGGTTAGTAATGCCTTTTGGGTTAACTAATGCACCTAGTACTTTCATGAGATTAATGAACCATGTTTTGCGTGAGTTTATTGGCAAATTTGTGGTTGTCTACTTTGATGACATATTAATCTACAGCCGCAATGAATCTGATCATACTATACATATTAGACATGTTTTGCAAGTGTTGCGTGATAATCAACTCTATGGTAATCTTGAGAAGTGCACATTTTGCAAAGATAAGGTCATATTTCTGGGTTATGTTGTCTCTAAGCATGGAGTAGAAGTAGATGTGTCTAAAATTGAAGCTATTCAAAATTGGCCTACTCCCATGAATGTGAGTCAAGTAAGAAGTTTCCATGGTCTAGCTAGGTTTTATCGAAGATTTGTGCCCAACTTTAGTACTATTGCTGCACCTTTGAATGATTTGACTAAAAAGGGTGTTGTTTTTGAGTGGGGCGCAGCCCAAGATCATGCTTTTGATGAACTTAAGAGATTGTTAACTTCTGCACCGTTGCTTGCACTTCCTGACTTCAATAAGCAATTTGAGATTGAATGTGATGCTAGTGGTATTGGAATTGGTGGTGTGTTGATGCAAGAGGGTCGCCCAATTGCATATTTTTCTGAGAAACTTTCTGGTGCTAAGTTGAACTATCCTATTTATGATAAAGAATTGTATGCTTTAATTAGAGTTCTTGAGGTTTGGCAACATTACTTGTGGCCTAAACAATTTATCATACATTCTGATCATGAAGCTTTAAAATACCTGAAAGCCCAATCTACTTTGCATAAGCGTCTAGCTAAGTGGGTTGAGTTCATTGAGTCTTTTCCATACATTATTAAGCATAAGAAGGGAAAAGATAATATTGTTGCTGATGCTCTATCTAGGAAGAATATGCTATTAACTCAACTTGATGTTAAAATTCCTGGTTTAGAGATACTATGTGATTTGTATGCTACTGATCATGATTTTGCTGAACCATATCGCTTATGTGCTCTTGGTAAAGCATGGGAAAAATATCACATACATGATGGGTTCTTGTTTAGGGCTAACAAACTATGTGTTCCAGAATCGTCTGTGCGTTTGCTCTTATTGCAGGAATCACATGCTGGAGGTTTGATGGGTCACTTTGGGCGTGAGAAGACGCTACTCATGCTAGCTGACCACTTTTATTGGCCAAAGATGAGGCGGGACGTGGATCGATATGTGAGGAGATGCATTACTTGCAACAAGTCCAAGTCCAAGTCCAAGCTGAAGCCTCACGGTTTGTATACTCCTTTACCGGCACCTACTACACCATGGGAGGATATTAGTATGGATTTTGTGTTGGGTTTGCCGCGTACTAAGAGAGGCCATGATTCTATATTTGTGGTAGTGGATAGATTTTCTAAGATGTCCCACTTTATTGCCTGCCACAAGAGCGACGATGCGTCGCATATTGCTAACCTGTTTTTCAGGGAGATTGTACGTCTACATGGAGTCCCGAAGACTATTGTTTCGATCGTGACGTGAAGTTTATGAGCTACTTCGGAAGACGCTTTGGAGAAAGCTGGGGAACTGCTTTTCAGCACTACTTGTCATCCCCAAACTGATGGTCAAACGAAGTGGTGAATAGAACATTGTCACAACTGTTGAGATCCATGATCAAGAAGAACCCGAAGGAGTGGGAAGAGTGTTTGCCGCATGTGGAGTTTGCTTACAACAGGGCGGTACATTCTACCACGGAGCTATGTCCTTTTGAGGTGGTGTATGGTTTCAAACCCATTACTCCACTTGACTTGTTGCCTTTGCCCATACATGAGAGAGTTAATATGGAGGCATCTAAGAGGGCAGATTTTGTGAAGAAGATTCATGTGAAGACTAAAGAGTTGATTGAGAAGAAAGGCAAGAGCAATGCTGCAAGGATGAATAAGAAGCGCAAGAAGATGTTGTTCAAGCCTGGTGATTTGGTCTGGGTACATTTTCGCAAGGATAGGTTCCCGAAGCTGAGAAAGTCTAAGTTGAAGCCTCGTGGGGATGGTCCTTACAAAGTGCTTGCCAAGATCAATGATAATGCATACTCGATAGATCTTCCTGGGATGAGTTTGGTGTCAGTAATTCTTTCAATGTTGCTGATTTGACACCATATGACGGAGAAGACCTTGGAGCGTCGGGGTCGACGCCTTTTGAAGGGGGGAGATGATGAGGACATCCCTACCTCACTACTACCTCCGTCATTACCAACTGAAGATGAACCTGCTGTGAAGCTCAAGTCCAATGAAGTCAGGATTGGACCAATGACACGAGCTCGTGCGAAGCTACTTAAACAACAGGTGAACTTGTTCTTAAACGATACCTTGATTGATGAGAACTTTATACTACCTAAGTCCTATTACTTATGTATCATCAGGTATGAAGAGGAGACAAGCATCGCACGAGGAGAGGAGCAGCTGGACGTGAAGATGGACGTGAAGCTGGACATGGAGCTGGACATGAAGATATCTCATGGACGCGCGAGGGAGGAACGGGAGGCATGCGCGAGAGGAGAAGAAGAAGTCCAGACCGGTCCAGAACCCGGTCAGACCGGCCGCCACGCCGGCCGCCCGGTCCCTGGCCCGGTCGACCGCCGCCAACCGGCCGCCAACCGGAGGAAGCCTCGTACGGGACGGAAACCGGAAACCTCAGAGCTCCGGTTGCCGACCGTTGACCGGACCACAGACCGGACCGGCCGGTCCAGCCCGGTCGACCGATTCCACCGGACCAGTCCGAGTCTGTCTCGACCAGATCTATTCTGGGTCGGTTATTTTTGTACTTTTTGGACCTGAGGTCGTCCCACGCCTATATAAGTCCCTGGGACGCCCCACAAGTTGCTTTAGACCACGTTTAAGAAAAACCCTAGTTCTTAGTTGTTTGCTCTGCAAAACTATTGAATCCCCTACACCATATTGCTTGGATATTGTGTAGATCCTGTTTAAGTCTTGTGTGATCTGCTGTTCCATTGGGAATTAGACGGTTGCAACTTACCGCTTCGTGGTCGGCAGCTACGTGCGCAAGTGTGTGGAGTTGCGAATATCTTGCAGGGTTGAGAGCTGTTGCATCTGGCGACAGGGACCAATCGAGAGATCTCGTTGCGTCATACAAGTTATCATCCACTACATCGTCGTGTTTCTCCGCTGCCATCACCCCGTGATCATCATCACCTCCGTTGCTTACTGAGAAGATCGGGCCACCCCATATCAATGTTTATCCTCTAACTATACCTTGAGTTCTTCAGAAGTAAAGGCAAAAATACTGATACAAACAAATGTAGTATTTCTTATTTTCACGTCAAGCCCATCTTCTTAGGAGTACGACTTCCATTCACCAGTAAAAAAAACATCAGTCCCTTAAAGTAAGGGAATTTTGTGGACATGGGTAGTCCTGAACCCAATTAAACTTAGTACGGGACTAAGTTACATAGGTACACATCGCTCGATTAATTTTTGTACATGGGGACGCGATCCAATAAGCTTCGGTCAGATGGATTCGGTACGGTACCGTTGGTCGAGAAACGCGAACCCAACAGTTCTGAATTTTCAGCGGCATGTACGAAAGAGAGAAGATAAATCTATAAAGATAGAGATCAAAGGGAGAAACGGACTCAAAATTACGTAAAACCTTTGATCCACTGAGTTGTTTAACTAGTGGCCTATACTTTGTGCTTTGAGTTCGACTCCCGCCGACGCATTTCCGTCCGCTAGGATAGGTGTACTTATAGAGAGGAGAAATCCAAGGGAAAATAGATCATATCTTCTCCAACGGAAGGATCCATTGATTACCATGTTATATGCTTTGGAGTTGATGGAGATTGGATAACGAGGAACCGTGGGGAACGATAGAGGAGGGAAAAATGGCGATGATGAGCATTGATGGCGAGCGTTGTTTACTAGGTCACGGTAATTATTAATTGGGTCAAATCGGTGTTGCGGAGTTGGTGAACTTGGGTCAAGTAGCGACAATCGGGGACGCATTTCGGCATTGAATCCTACCGAACCGATCCTTGCCCCGGAATCCGATTCCGAGACGATGAATCAGGATTGTGGGATGGACTACCGTTTCGTTTTTCCGGCTGGTATGGTCTGGCCCTCTGATGATGAAGCTTTAGCTTTTAGAGATTCACTTGTTTTTGCCAATCAGCAAGGCTACCTGAACATCACCTTGTGAGTCCGACTGCTTTGGGAGGGAATAAAAACCCAGCAATCGATAATCGCGTCTATCCTTAGTGAGATTCAAGAACTTATTCCTTCTTTTGTGTTCTCCGATTTATGTTTTGCTACAAGAGCTGCCAACTCTGTAGCTTATGAATGTGCACGACATGCTTGTGCACAGGGTGTTGGCTCAGAATGAGTATATGCTCCCTCTATTTTTCTTAGTCACATCTTGCAAGCCGATTGTACAAATTTGGTTATGTTTTTATAAAGGGAAAATTTGCGACAAGACACCTTATCTTTTGGTGATTGTTGAAACACACCACCCCATTGTGTATTTTCCAGATATCATTACAATTATGTGGCACATTCGCCAAAACACACTATCTGACTAAAAATGGAAATTTTTATCATTTGTCTTCAGAACCATTCATCCCCAGAAAAAGTGCAAAATTCTTTTTTTAGCCAGGTGGTGTGTTATGGAAAAATTGTGTCACAGAATTGTAATGGTACTGGGCAAAGGCATAATTGGGTGATGTGTTTTGGAAAACGTTGGAAAATAACGGTGTCATGTAGCAAATTTTACCGTTTTCCAAAAAATAAATAGCGTCAGATCTGGGGCAAACGTAAGAGGAGGGCTAATACATTAGGAACCAGATCAGAGGTTTGAGAGGGTAGGTGAAGGTGTGCATGTGATGGCAGAGCGAGGTAGATTGAGATGATACAATGAGTGGAGTGACGCTGCAATGACAAAGATGTGCGTAGAGTTGAGGGGAAAAGGGGGCGTAAGAAGTGGCATAAACCTTGTCAAAGAAACCTTGAGATAGGATAAGGTAAATGGCGAGGTCATGCAGATAAGGATGGAACGATACGATAGTAGCCAAAGGTACAAATCCGAGGCCTACATTATACACCCGAAGGAGAATTTCACCGTGTAGATTTGTGGATTAGTAAAATATGTGCACACAAAGAAGAAATATTACAAATAAGATGTTGTTGGTCAAAGTAAGAACGTAGTGTACATATAACACGGTGCGGAGTTGATATAGAATGTGAGAGGGAGAAAGATAGCTAGCTAGATGTTAGGAATTTTTTTTTAATGGTTTCATACGTTGTATTGTTTCTCCGTGGCAACGCACGTGCAGTCAACTAGTACTACTAAAAAAGTTCTAATTCCTTGTGGGATTTCAATCAAAACAAGTATTTCAAACATTCTAATTTATTTATTTTAACAATCCAAAATTTGGAAAATTTTGGGATGTTACACCTAAGGGCTTGGAGGAGGGGCCAAGCAAACCCTGGCCGCCCCACCCCCTATATAAAGAGGGGAGGGGGCAGGGGGCGCAGCCCTCCTTCATCCCTGGCCCTCTGGCCGCCTCTCTTTCCCACCGATACACTGCTCGGCTTAGGCGAAGCCCTGCAGTTTTTCCTCCTCCACCACCACCACCACGCCGTGTGCTGCTGGGATTCCGAGGAGATCTACCACACCTCCGCTGCCCGCTGGAACGGGAGAGGAAGGGCTTCATCGACACCGTACGCGCGACCGAGTACGGAGGTGCTGCCGGATTGCAGCACCGGGACGATCGTCTACACCAACAACGAGATCTAATCTCGTAGGCTTTGGAAATCTTCGAGGGTTAGTCTCATATCAATCTCGCTGCTCCGATCTTGTGGATTAGATCTTGGGTGTTCCATAGATTAGATCTTGGATTTATTCGTCTTTGCGGTAGAAATTTTTTGTTTTCTATGCAACGAACCCCAACACGGAGGTGCGTGGGCGGAACTACTGCGACGTCTCCCCGCTCGTGGCGGTGGTTGGGGAAGTTACTCCTCCGTGAGCAGCGGAAATTCGTCGGCGTCACCTAAGATACGAGAAAGAGTGACAAATCATATAATGGCAAACATAACAACCAAATAGTGACCACATCATGTACTCCCTCCGTCTCTAAAAATAGGTAGGAGTACCTTATTTTTGTCTAGATGCGGATATATCTAGATGCAGTTTAGTTAGAGATATATCCATATCTACATAAAGTTGAGGCACATATTTGAGAAAAAACACAATTTGATCTATGAAGTTGTCCCGGATGTGCATTTCAGTCACGAACTTGCAAATCGTGAATTTTGGGTCGCGAAGTTGCCTCCGCACGAGTGTTTTGGTCACTCTGTCACAGCGACAGTTAGTTTGGTGACATGGCCAAATAGTTTTTATTTTGCAAATTGACCCCTAACATTTTGTTTTTTCTGGTTTTCTACTTCTTAATTTGACTTTTTACGAGGCAATTTGCAAAAAACAATTGGCCACGTCAGCAAACTAACACTGGCCATGACAGAATGACCAAAACGCTCGTGCGGAGCAACTTCTTGACCCACAGTTCATGATTTGAAAGTTCATAACCAAAGTGCAGATATAAAATAAAGGGGAGGTGGGACTTGTCATGTCTTTGAACCATAAAAGATTGGAACTTACACGACTCGTCGCCTCCTGGTACTCTTCCCAAGCCGCTCTCTTGAGGTCCCAGTCTGCTACAACCGTCAAATACTTCTCATAAGTGGCCGCGTAGGCGGCCTCAAAGTTAGCCTACAATTTCCAAGAAAAGGAGTCACGTCAATTTAGCCATTCAGGAATGAATGTTGGAAAGAAGATGAAAATGAGAAAACTTACATCGGTACGACGGTGTCGAGGAGGCGCGATCGGTGGGTCGCCGGCGGTGAGGGTAGACCTGATCTGCGTGAGGGTCCTCTGCGGCTTGATCACCCCACTAAGAAGCTTCGTACGGCCATGCTCCGCGCCGCGCCCCGCCACCATAATCGCTGTCAAGTCGGTCTCCTCCTGAATAGGATCATCCACCTCCGGATGAAGACCCTGGAACGCCGAGCAGTAGTTCGCCAACTCCTCTTCGGCATAGCCGAAGTACTCGTGATAAGGGGTGGCCCGATCTTCTCAGTAAGCAACGGTGAACACTTTGACAGCGAATGACGATGTGTATGATAGCTCTCGATTGGTCCTTGTCGCCAATGCAACAATCTCAACCCTGCAAGATATTCGCAACTCCACACTTGCGCATGTAGCCGCCGACCACGAAGCGGTAAGTTGCAATCTACCAATTCCCAATGGAACGACAGATCACACATGACTTTCAGATCTACACCAAATCAAGCAATATGGTGTAGGGATTCAATAGTTTTGCAGAGCAAACAACTAAGATCTAGGGTTTATCTTAAACGTGGTCTAAAGCTACTTTGGGGCGTCTGGGCACTTATATAGGAGTTCAGGATGACCTCAGTCGAAAAACTATGAAAATAACCGACCTAATAGATCTGGTCGAGATGACTCGACTCGGGTCGGGGGCCGGTCGACCGGGCCTGGGACCGGGCTGGCCGGTTCAAACCGGACCAGGGACCGGATGCTGACCGGGCGCGGGATGTGCTCTGCAGTACCCCGTCCGGTTGCCATCACGCGTCGTCCGGTTGGCGCCGGGCCGTGTCCGGCGTGTCGTCCGGTTGGACCGGACCGGTGACCGGGCGCGCCAGCGTGGCGGCCGGTCGGACCGGATGCTGGGCCGGCCTGGAATTCTTCTTCATCTCTTGCGCATGCCTCCCGCTCCTCCCTCGCGCGTCCATGGAATATCTTCATGTCCAGCTCCTTGTCCAGCTTCACGTCCATCTTCATGTCCAGCTGCTCCTCTCCTCGTGCGATGCTTGCTCCTCTTCATACCTGATCATACATAAGTAATAACACTTAGGCAGTATAAAGTTCTCATCAATCAAAGTATTGTTAAGGAACAAGTTCACATGTTGTTTAAGTAGCTTCGCACGAGCCCTTGTAATAGGTCCAATCCTGACTTCATTGGACTTGAGCTTCACAGCAGGATCATCTTCAACTGGCAATGACGGAGGTAGTAGTGAGGTAGGGATGTCCTCATCATCCCCCCCCCCCTTTAAGAGGCGTCGAACTCGACGCTCCAAGGTCTTCTCCATCATATGGTGTCAAATCAGCAACACTGAAAGAATTACTGACACCAAACTCATCTTCTGGAAGATCTATCGAGTATGCATTATCATTGATCTTGGCAAGCACTTTGTAAGGACCAGCACCACGAGGAAGCAACTTGGACTTCCGTAGCTTCGGGAACCTATCCTTGCGAAAATGTACCCAGACCATATCACCAGGCTTGAACAACATCCCCTTGCGCTTCTTATTCATCCTTGTAGCATTGCTCTTGCCTTTCTTTTCTATCAACTCTTTAGTCTTCAAATGTATCTTTCTCACAAAATCTGCCCTCTTGGATGCCTCCATATTGACTCTCTCATGTATGGGCAGAGGCAACAAATCAAGCAGAGTAATGGGTTTGAAACCATACACCATCTCAAAAGGACACAGCACTGTGGTAGAATTTACCGCCCTATTGTAAGCAAACTCCACATGCGGCAAACACTCTTCCCACTCCTTCAGGTTCTTCTTGATCATGGATCTCAATAGTTGTGACAATGTTCTATTCACCACTTCAGTTTGACCATCAGTTTGGGGATGACAAGTAGTGCTAAACAGCAACTTTGTCCCCAGCTTCTCCAAAGCGTCTTCCCGAAGTAGCTCATAAACTTCACGTCACGATCAGAAACAATAGTCTTTGGGACTCCATGTAGACGTATAATCTCCCTGAAAAACAGGTTAGCAATATGCGACGCATCGTCGCTCTTGTGGCAGGCAATAAAGTGTGACATCTTGGAAAATCTATCCACTACCACAAATATAGAATCATGGCCTCTTTTCGTAAGCGGCAAACCCAACACAAAATCCATATTAATATCCTCTCAAGGTTTAGTAGGTGCCGGTAACGGAATATACAAACCGTGAGGCTTCAGCTGGACTTGTACTTGTTGAAAGTAATGCATCTCTTCACATATCTATCCATGTCCCGCCTCATCTTTGGCCAATAAAAGTGGTCAGCTAGCATGAGTAGCGTCTTCTCACGCCCAAAGTGACCCATCAAACCTCCAGCATGTGATTCCTGCAATAAGAGCAAACGCACAGACGATTCTGCAACACATAGTTTGTTAGCTCTAAACAAGAACCCATCATGTATGTGATATTTTTTCCATGCTTTACCAATAGCACACAAGCGATATGGTTCAGCAAAATCATGATCAGTAGCATATAAATCACATAGTATCTCTAATCCAGGAATTTTAACATCAAGTTGAGTTAATAGCATATTCTTCCTAGAAAGAGCATCAGCAACAATATTATCTTTTCCATTCTTATGCTTAATAATGTATGGAAAAGACTCAATGAACTCAACCCACTTAGCAAGACGCTTATGCAAAGTAGATTGGGCTTTCATATATTTCAAAGCTTCATGATCAGAATGTATGATAAATTCTTTTGTCCACAAGTAATGTTGCCAAACCTCAAGAACTCTAATTAAAGCATACAATTCTTTATCATATATTGGATAGTTCAACTTAGCACCATAAAATTTCTCAGAAAAATATGCAATTGGGCGACCCTCTTGCATCAACACACCACCAATTCCAATACCACTAGCATCACACTCAATCTCAAATTGCTTATTGAAATCAGGAAGTGCAAGCAACGGTGCAGAAGTTAACAATCTCTTAAGTTCATCAAAAACATGATCTTGGGCTGCGCCCCATTCAAAGACAACACCCTTTTTAGTTAAGTCATTCAAAGGTGCAGCAATAGGACTAAAGTTGGGCACAAATCTTCTATAAAATCCAGCTAGACCATGAAAACTTCTTACTTGACTCACATTCATGGGAGTAGGACAATTTTGAATAGCTTCAATTTTAGACACATCTACTTCTACTCCATGCTTAGAGACAACAAAACCCAGAAATATGACCTTATCTTTGCAAAATGTGCACTTCTCAAGATTACCATAGAGTTGATTATCACGCAACACTTGCAAAACATGTCTAATATGTATAGTATGATCAGATTCATTGCGGCTGTAGATTAATATGTCATCAAAGTACACAACCACAAACTTGCCAATAAAATCACGCAAAACATGGTTCATCAGTCTCATGAAGGTGCTAGGTGCATTAGTTAGACCAAAAGGCATTACTAACCACTCATATAAACCAATTTTTTTTAAAAGGCTATTTTCCACTCATCCCCTTCTTTCATCCTAATTTGATGATAATCACTACGCAAATCAATTTTAGAGAAAACAACAGCACCACTCAATTCATCTAGCATATCCTCTAAACGGGGAATAGGACGACGATATCGAATAGTAATGTTGTTTATCGCTCTATAATCTACGCACATACGCCATGTACCATCTTTCTTAGGAACTAGAATAACAGGAACAGTACTAGGACTAAGGCTTATGCAGATATAACCTTTGTCGAGTAGCGCTTGTACTTGCTTCTGTATCTCCTTCGTCTCTTCGGGATTTGTTTGATATGGTGCCCTATTGGGCAGCGAGGCGCTGGGGATCAAGTCAATTTGATGCTCAATACCACGCAATGGTGGTAGTCCTGCGGGCACCTCCTCCGGAAACACGTCACCGAATTCCTGCAAAACATTAGAAACACCAAGAGGAAGAGGGGTCATGTCGTTAGAAACCAAAACCGTACCCCTGTACATAAGCACAAGAGGCATGGCTGTAGGATCCTCACTAAATTCTCTCATGTCTTCTTTGGTGGCTAAAAGCACTAAGGAATTCACTCTCTCACTTTCGTTATATCACTCACGACATTACAATTCTCTCGCCTATCTAGAGGTGCATCCTCCAAGTTTACTTCAATCTTCTGACGAGACTCATTGACAATTTGTTGTGGCATAGGCTGTAAGTTAATTTTCTTGCCCTTGTACTCCAAGTGATAAGTATTGGAACGGCCATTGTGTTGCACAGAACGGTCATAGAGCCAAGGCCGACCCAATAGTAGGTGACACACCGTCATAGGAACCACATCAAAATCAATGCAACCCTTATACGGTCCGATCTCAAACTCAACACGCACCATGTGGTTTACCTTCATATCACCATTGTCGCTCAACCACTGAATATGGTATGGATGCGGGTGCGGTAGATACTTCAACTTCAGCTTGGTACACAACTCTTTGCTTGCTAAATTGCGGCAACTCCCGCCATCAATAATGACCTTGCAAGCCTTGTCAGGACAAACTAAAGCCTTGGTTTGAAACAAATTGCAGCGCTGAGTAGATGCACCAGGCAACACATTAAGAGCACGCTGCGACACAACAATAGTGCGAGCATCAAGGATATGCATCTTCACCATCGGTGTCATAGTCATCATCGTCTGGAGCATTTGGATCAACATCATCTCCAGTCTCATACTCATTGTCCTCATTGATAATCATGACTTTGCGGTTAGGACAATCTCTCTTGAAGTGACCCTTGCCACCACATGTATGACAAACCATATCACGGTTGTGCGCAGTAGACATGCTAGAACCACTCGTACTTGCAGCAGATTCGGACTTCTTTGCGTTAGACACATTGGAGACCGGCTTGCTAGGCGGAGTAGAGTATGGTGCAGAGCGTCGATGGCGCCGGCGCCGCAGGTGGGGGCGCGCGAGGCGTGAAGCGCCCAGCTCCCGTAGCACGTCCCTTAACCTTTGCTTCGTCAGCCAACTGTGACTCAGTTCTCTTGCATGATGTAACAATTGATTCATATTGGTGTAGCTGTAATGACGAACAATGCATTTGATATCAAACTTCAATCCATTGAGAAAATGTTGCATTGTCATCTCTAGAGACTCACGGACACGGCCACGCTGCATAAGCATCTCCATCTCCATGTAGTATTCATCCACAGTCTTCACACCTTGCCTCAACAGGGTCAACTTATCAAATATTGTACGCAAATAATTAGTGGGCACAAACAAAGAATTCATCGCCTCCTTCATAGCAAGCCACGTGATAATTGGTTGCTCACTGATGCGCGTAGATGTACACGTCCGTTGGGAACCCCAAGAGGAAGGTATGATGCGCACAGTGGCAAGTTTCCCTCAGTAAGAAACCAAGGTTTAATCGGACCAGTAGGAGTCAAGAAGCACGTTGAAGGTTGATGGTGGCGAAATGTGATGCGGCGCAACACCAGGGATTCCGGCGCCAACGTGGAACCTGCACAACACAACCAAAGTACTTTGCCCCAACGAAACAGCGAGGTTGTCAATCTCACCGGCTTGCTGTAACAAAGGATTAACCGTATTGTGTGGAAGATGATTATTTGCGAAGAAAACAGAAAAACAAGTATTGCAGTAGATTGTATGCGATGTAAAGAATAGGACCGGGGTCCACAGTTCACTAGAGGTGTCTCTCCCATAAGATAAAAGGGTGTTGGGTGAACAAATTACAGTCGGGCAATTGACAAATAGAAAAGGGCATAACAATGCATATACATGATATGATAAATATAGTGAGATTTAATTGGGCATTACGACAAAGTACATAGACCGCCATCCAACATGCATCTATGCCTAAAAAGTCCACCTTCAGGTTATCATCCGAACCCCTTCCAGTATTAAGTTGCAAGCAACAGACAATTGCATTAAGTATGGTGCGTAATGTAATCAACAACTACATCCTTAGACATAGCATCAATGTTTTATCCCTAGTGGCAACAGCACATCCACAACCTTAGAACTTTCTGTCACTGTCCCAGGTATCAATGGAGGCATGAACCCACTATCGAGCATAAATACTCCCTCTTGGAGTTAAGAGCAAAAACTTGGCCAGAGCCTCTACTAATAACGGAGAGCATGCAAGATCATAAACAACACATAAATAATAGATTGATAATCACCATAACATAGTATTCTCTATCCATCGGATCCCGACAAACACAACATATAGTATTACAGATAGATGATCTTGATCATGTTAGGCAGCTCACAAGATCCAACAATGAAGCACATAAGGAGAAGACGACCATCTAGCTACTGCTATGGACCCATAGTCCAGGGTGAACTACTCACTCATCACTCCGGAGGCGATCATGGCGATGAAGAGTCCTCCGGAGATGATTCCCCTCTCCGGCAGGGTGCCGGAGGCGATCTCCTGAATCCCCGAGATGGGATTCGCGGCGGCGTCTCGGGAAGGTTTTCCGTATCGTGGCTCTCGGTACTGGGGGTTTCGCGATGGAGGCTTTAAGTAGGCGAAAGGGTAGGTCAAAGGGCGTCACGGGGGGCCCACACACTAGGGCCGCGCGGGCCAAGGCCAGGCCACGCCGCCCTAGTGTGGCGGCGCCTCGTGGCCCCACTTCCTTTCCCCCTCGGTCTTCTGGAAGCTTCGTGCAAAAATAGGACCCTGGGCGTTGATTTCGTCCAATTCCGAGAATATTTCCTTACTAGGATTTCTGAAACCAAAAACAGCAGAAAAACAGCAACTGGCACTTCGGCATCTTGTTAATAGGTTAGTGCCGGAAAATGCGTAAATACGACATATAATGTGCATAAAACATGTAGATATCATCAATAATGTAGCATGGAACATAAGAAATAATCGATACGTCGGAGACGTATCAGCAAGCTTAGTTCTGCTCGTCCCGAGCAGGCAAACGATAACAAGGATAATTTCTGGAGTGATATGCCATCATAATCTTGATCATACTATTGTAAACATATGTAATGAATGCAGCGATCAAAACAATGGTAATGACATGAGAAAACAAATGAATCATAAGGCAAAGACTTTTCATGAATAGTACTTCAAGACAAGCATCAATAAGTCTTGCATAAGAGTTAACTCATAAGGCAATAAATCAAAGTAAAGGTATTGAAGCAACACAAAGGAAGATTAAGTTTCAGCGGTTGCTTTCAACTTATAACATGTATATCTCATGGATAGTGTCAACATAGAGTAATATAACAAGTGTAATATGAAAGTATGTAGGAATCAATGCACAGTTCACACAAGTGTTTGCTTCTTGAGGTGGAGAGAGATAGGTAAACTGACTCAACAATAAAAGTAAAAGAAAGGTCCTTCAAAGAGGAAAGCATCGATTGCTATATTTGTGCTAGAGCTTTTATTTTGAAAACATGAAACAATTTTGTCAACGGTAGTAATAAAGCATATGAGTTATGTAAATTATATCTTACAAGTTGCAAGCCTTATGTATAGTATACTAATAGTGCCCACACCTTGTCCTACTTAGCTTGGACTACCGGATCTTCGCAATACACATGTTTCAACCAAGTGTCACAAAGGGGTACCTCCATGCCGCTTGTACAAAGGTCTAAGGAGAAAGCTCACATTTTGGATTTCTCGCTTTTGATTATTCTCAACTTAGACATCCATACCGGGACAACATGGACAACAGATAATGGACTCCTCTTTAATGCATAAGCATGTGGCAACAATTATTATTCTCATATGAGATTGAGGATATATGTCCAAAACTGAAACTTCCACCATGATTCATGGCTTTGGTTAGCGGCCCAATGTTCTTCTCTAACAATATGCATGCTCCAACCATTAAGGTGGTAGATCTCTCTTACTTCAGACAAGACGGACATGCATAGCAACTCACATGATATTCAACAAAGAGTAGTTGATGGCGTCCCCAGAAGCATGGTTATCCCACTCGAATGCTAGCTGCATTTGTAGTATTGTAGTTGCATACAGTCTGAACCTGTTGGTGTTATTCACCAACTGAATGCAGCTATAGGGGTTTCA
Organism: Lolium multiflorum; assembly: GCA_030979885.1. Lineage (NCBI taxonomy): Eukaryota > Viridiplantae > Streptophyta > Magnoliopsida > Poales > Poaceae > Lolium > Lolium multiflorum. The sequence goes on along the minus strand of CM061749.1, from coordinate 113,003,242 downwards.
CAGGCAAGCATATCTAGTCAGGGTAAATAATGTAGATAACTGCCATGGATGTTTATTTGAGGGATCCTTCAAATTTATCTGAATTTATGTGTTCACTTTGTCACCTTTGAGGCTTTGAGCAATCGACAATGAACATAGTAGAGCAAGTTACCTCAATGCCGTCTCTTCAGAGACAAAAGGCCTACTTGCTTGCTAAAATTTGCCCAGAATCATCAAAGGCTGAAGAGATAAATTCGGATTGAAGACTTAATCCAACTCAGAATATTTCATTGCTGAAACAGAATCAATCAGTACGGTGGTAAGGAGTAGATCCAATACTGAAATCATTCATTCTCTATTTTTTGATAGTCCAGTATAGTAGTACATCCATTTCTGAAACAGGAATGACCAGTCGATCCGAAACTCAACATATTTGTTTATGTTTGAGGTCCAATTAAACACTCACAAGTTTATGTTTGCGGTCCACCAGCATATTTGTTTTCAGAATTGACAGCTGCCCATAATATTCAACCATCTACATATTAGAATTTATTTGAGGGATCCTTCAATGCACATAAAATAAATTTGAGGAAACTGCATTGCAGATACTAAAGTTGCACTATGGTAAAAGCGCATATCTGTTAGTACAGTACTAATTCGATGAGCATCTACTAGTGTTTTAGTTTGCAACTCTGAAGCTCTCATTTCTCATTGACATGGATAACTCTGAAACTGAAACTCACCTGATAGTATCAGCATGGTAGAAACTCACCTGACAGTATATGCACCTGTGTTGATAATATCTCTTTGACAGGTACAATTTGCTCATAGTATGTAATGCCCATTTCTTCCTTTCTGGTTTTTCACAAACTATACATTAGCTGATAATTCTTATTGAGCATCTCAACTTATGTGCCCTATGTTCCTTTGAATGAACATTTTTCAGTGACTTAGATGAGGATATCAATGATGATGGGGAGGACTATGTGAGCAAGGAAGACGACTATGTGAGCGGAAGACGACTATGTTTGTTTCGAAGATGACTACATGAGTGATGAAGAAGACTTGCTGATTGAAGAAGATGAGTACGATGAGAAGAAAGAAAGTTAATTATTGTAAATATAATTCTCTTTTGAATTCCAAAAGTGGCCAGTTCCAGGTACGTTGATGTACAGACCAAAATCGACCATTGATGTTCTCTTTAAGTCTCAGCATGTTCTTGTGATATACTGTACTACGTAAATCATCATAGATTGATAGTTGACACAGACCTTATTGACATTTGCAGTGGATTTAGTGATATAAATTTATGAACTATTGTTATTTTTCATGGTTAATTTTCACTGCAATATTTTTGAACCATGGTTAAAGATCTCCTAGCTAATTGCGTACACAAAGCACCTAAACAGTAAATACCACCTTGTTTTAGTTGTGATACACATCTGTGACACTTCAGAGTCGTTTCATAGTGGCACAGTTGTTTTTCTGGTTTCCTGTAGTCTCGTTTCGGGGAATGCTGGAGGAAGTTTTTTGCTTTGTTAACTTGGGCTTTGCTTATGCACATCCATGATCACAGTTTGGGCAAAATTCACGAGTTTTTTACATATCATACAGTAGAATTTAATGTGCACATGGTGAATTGCTGCTGAAATCAATTCTGTAGCTTTAGCCTACCTGCTATTACCTCTGTTTACTTGGCTAAATCGTGCTTTTTGTAGTACAATTTTCATCTCTGTTTTGCTGAATCAAATTACTACTTCTCTCAATGCACAATGCTGAATACTGAAGGTGATGCTGATCACTGATGCTGTACCATCTCAGTCGTTTGGGTTCAACTGAAGGTGATGCTGCTCAGTGATGATGTTCGAAGTGGAAACATGGTGATGATTTTGACAGTATACAAACTGAGAGTGCCAAAATTTTTGTCTCCGTTTTGCTGAATCAAATTACTACAAACTGAGAGTGTCATAATTTTCGTTTCCGTTTTGCTCTGTGAGACATTGTGAGATATTATATTGAACATGGATTACATACTATGTTGCAGCTCTGTTTTACAGTGTGTAATTGATAATTACGCAACAAAGTGCATTGGATCCTCGTATGACAGTATATATGTTGGTACTGTGTGTTCTTATTCTTGTATGACAATATGAATGTTCATATTATGTGCTCATTCTTGTATGACAGTGAGCAGCACATGAAATGGGTTTTGAGGAATTTTGGAAGTGCCACAAAATAGGTTTTGGGGCACATCTCAAAGTGCCCCTAATTGGATTTAGTGGCACTTGGCAATGTGCCTCTAATTGGATTTAGTGGCACTTGGCAAAGTGCCCCTAATTGGATTTAGTGGCACTTGGCAAAGTGCCCCTAGTTGGATTTAGTGGCACTTTTAGAAGTGCCCCTAATTGAATTTAGTGGCATTTGAGAAGTGCCCCTAATTGGATTTAGTGGCACTTGAGAAGTGCCTCTAGGTAGTGCCCCAAATACCTTTAGAGATGCAAGTAAAGGTGGCACTTGAAAAAGTGCCCCTATAGCTAATTAGTGGCACTTTGGTTCAAATTTGTGGCACTTTGAAATGCCCCAAATCTTATACCGTGATATAGTGAGATGCCCTAATACCACACACATCAACCCCTTCCATGGAGAAAAGAAGCAAACCCTGATCGAAACCCGCACCTCCTCGGACGATCTGCTATGGCATCCGTCACATCTAAGCTCTCGCTGGCCACTCGCTTTGCTCTTCGCCAATTCAGCCACCGCCTCCGCTTCCGCCTCGCTGGAGATATTATCTTCACCATCTGGACGCGTCCGTTATTTGCATGCGCCAACGGCGCCGCCGGCAGCCCCTTGGATCCTCGCTTCCTACGCTGCGGCCTCGCGAATCTCCCCGCCGGTGAGGACTCAACCCGTTTGCCTGTGGGCGCGGAGCCTGAGGATCTCGAGGATGAGTACGACGACCCTTATTACCCAGGTAATCAACCAATCGTAGATCATGCGAGTCATGCTTACACACATTTTTTTTTTTCAAGGCTACCAAGCTTTGAATGAAATTGGGTACAATTCTGTCACATACTAGGTGACCCGGCTACCATTTTCAACTATGACGAAAGGGACCTCGCATCGGAAGAATCCCTGTGGGCTCTGTATGAGCGGTGGTGTAGCTTCCACAAAGTGGCGCGTAGCCATGACGAGATGAGGCGACGGTTTGATTGTTTCAAGACGAAGGCACGACACATTTACGAGTTCAACAAGTCTGGCATGAGCTACATCAAGGGACTCAATCACCTCTCTGATAAGTTGGATCATGAGTTTTTTTGCCGTCGGGTTCCGTTGCCCTCTCCCTCAGTGTATAAGAGCAGTCATGTGTTCTTCAATAAGAACGGTGAGGTTACGGCCTTCATCACTGATGGGATTCTACAAGAGGTGAACTCTCCGGCCCCAAGAACAGTAAAACCTGTTAAAATGACAAAATCGCCTGAAATCTAGATAAAGTGCAAATGTCATGCTTCTTTTATAGGCTCCCAGAGTATGTTAGTTTCCTTTTTCTCCGCAAATAAATGCATTTTAGATTTTGTTCTTAATGAGATTAATGAGAGACCAAGTACAATCAAGGTGAGCAGAAGTTGTGAGAAGTATATATAGAGGCTTGTATTTTAGATTGAGTTTCAAGCTTAAAAGTATTTTTTGTTATCAGAAGAGTAAGTAGTCTGGCTGTTGCATTGCTCTTTGGAACGATGCTACTTGGTAATACTCATGTCTTTATTTTTGAGGTGAATGCTATTGCGTTAAGTAAGTCATCAGGTATTGTAATGTGTTCTGCTACACGGAGGTTAACCTTATTTTAGCGGTCAACCTGACCAGGTTCCTCTTTCCCTTTTTTTTTTTTTTGATCGGAACACTTCCCAGAAATAGATGGCCCTTGGTGCGCTGGGTGCGAGTAGCGCGAACATCGGATCCCCTTCTTCTCCAGAGAAACAACCTGGAAACTAGCTGACCACCGTACACCATGAAGTTGTATCAGTATATCGCCAAATCTGGAGCTGCAGTTACATCCCAGGGAAAGAGTGCTTCCCCGTCCCAGGGTAGACCACCTGTAACTGTAAGCATTCTTCCACAAAACCCTACACCTTTCAAAACATGCATTCTTCCATCCACTGAATTAGTGGGATCAGAAACTCCAGATGTAAAGTTGATGAAGGCATATTTTACATCAGTGGATACTAGTCTCACCCTATTAGATTTATTAGGTAGACTCCACTTTGCCTGTGTTTGGGAGAGCTCCACTCCATCCAACTTCACTCCACCTTCCTACTTGACTCCACCTCTCAACTCTGAAGCTACAAAAAAGTGTTCGGCAGAGAAACTACGTCTAGCTTCAGAGTCAAAATTTACCCCTTGTTTCGTTTTGCTTCAGTTCATGCTCAGCACTTCCACAGATTATTTTGCCATCTTCACAAGAGCTGTATATACTCTGTTACAATCTTATACAACGCAAGAACAATATAGTGTTTAGAAGAATGTAACTATCTGAAAGTTCAGAGATGGTAAACCTAGAGGGGGGGGGGGGGGGGGAATAGGTTTCTACAAATTTTAATTCTTTCTTTGCAATATTAGGCTTTGCAGAATATAAAGATGAGCCTAATGCAAACTAAGTGAAGCACCCTATATGATAATACAAGTAACTCAAGCACGAAGGCTCTCACAGGCAGTTATATCACAAGTAAGGAGTTCGGTTTAAAGATAACCGATAGCACGCGGAGACGGGGGTTTATTCCCGTGTTCCCTTCCTTTGCAAGAAGGTACGTCGGGGTGGAGGTCCCACGAAGGATTCCCCAACGCCAAGAAGGCTCACCCTATTCTCTGGAGCCTATCCCACGAAGGAATAGCTCACTCACTTGTGGTAGACTTTGAGGTAGCCTCCAAACCTTCACAATCTTGTCAGGAGCAGCCCGGATGCTTCCGGACCACTCTTGCCCACCTAGGGTTTCCAAGGAACCCTAGAGAGCAAGTCTCTTGATGAATACAAGGGGGAACAAGATTTTGATTGGTGGAATGGTAGATCAAGGCCTCCTCTATCTTTTCCCCGGAGGGATTTGAGTTTGGGTGGAGGAGGAGGGAGAGCTGAAGGATTTGGAGCTCAACAATGGAGTATGAGAGAGAGAGAAATGTCTTAGCTTTTGCACTATGTTCCTTGCCCCTTCAAGCTGGAAGAAGGGGCTTATATAGTCGTTCCGGAAAAGTAGCCGTTTCTAGCCGTTTTCCACTTCAGAATCGAGCCACCCGTTAGCTGACCCGGTAGTACCGGGCCAGGTACCGGACTGCCCGGTAGCAGCATCCGGTGACCGGGCTGGCTGCCGGGTTTCCGGTAGCAGCACGTTTGTACCGGGCTGGTACAGAACCCTGGCGTCGGCTAGTCCGGTAGCAGCACCCGGTGTACCGGGCTGGCTACCGGAATTTCCGTTAGCAGCGCCCGGTGTACCGGGCTGGCTACCGACTTTTCCTAGAGCTCGATAATGACTTCGTCTTCTCGTCACTTCTTCCTTTCAGCATTTTTGGTGTGCAGATCATGTGTATGTGTGGCTTTGGCAAGCACTTCTTCAGAGACAAACGGTCAACACACCATCACTAGTTGAGAGCAACAATTGGGGGGTCTCTCTTCACCTTGCATCCTTCTGTCCAACTACAAAACCTTTCTTGCCGCCTTGCATTCCCATATGTGGACTAAAACCTGTGTACACACTTATAGATACTATTAGTCCACACAATAGCACCGGTGTCATTGTTAACCAAAATAATGGTTAAGGGTAAAATACCCTTACACTATCTGCCACAAGGACACATGTTCAGGGAGAGAAACAAAGGCTCTTGTGTTGTCCTCCCTTGGCAGCACGGAGAAACCCTAGAAATCACCACCGCCACCTCCCCGTGCAGCGAACGGCGGCGGTGGGATTGTCTCCTTCCTCGGCGGGGCTTGGACCAAGGGCGTCAACCCTCCTAATCTGCTCAGTTGTGGTGGCCTTCATGGCTGTTGGGGCGGCGCAGGGTTGGGCCTGGAGGCGATCCAGCCATCTGCATGGTGGTGCTTGGCCATGGAGTCTCGGGATGGGATCTTGGCAGGGCGGTGATGCGCGTAGATGTACACGTCCGTTGGGAACCCCAAGAGGAAGGTATGATGCGCACAGTGGCAAGTTTTCCCTCAGAAAGAAACCAAGGTTTAATCGAACCAGGAGGAGCCAAGAAGCACGTTGAAGGTTGATGGTGGCGAAATGTGATGCGCAACACCAGGGATTCCGGCGCCAACGTGGAACCTGCACAACACAACCAAAGTACTTTGCCCCAACGAAACAGTGAGGTTGTCAATCTCACCGGCTTGTAACAAAGGATTAACCGTATTGTGTGGAAGATGATTGTTTGCGAAGAAAACAGCAAAACAAGTATTGTAGTAGATTGTATGCGATGTAAAGAATAGGACCGGGGTCCACAGTTCACTAGAGGTGTCTCTCCCATAAGATGAAAGCATGTTGGGTGAACAAATTACAGTCGGGCAATTGACAAATAGAAAAGGGCATAACAATGCATATACATGATATGATAAATATAGTGAGATTTAATTGGGCATTACGACAAATTACATAGACCGCCATCCAGCATGCATCTATGCCTAAAAAGTCCACCTTCTGGTATCATCCGAACCCCTTCTAGTATTAAGTTGCAAACAGCAACATTAAGTATGGTGCGTAATGTAATCAACAACTACATCCTTAGACATAGCATCAATGTTTTATCCCTAGTGGCAATAGCACATCCACAACCTTAGAACTTTCTGTCACTGTCCCAGATTTAATGGAGGCATGAACCCACTATCGAGCATAAATACTCCCTCTTGGAGTTAAGAGCAAAAACTTGGCCAGAGCCTCTACTAATAACGGAGAGCATGCAAGATCATAAACAACACATAAATAATAGATTGATAATCACCATAACATAGTATTCTCTATCCATCGGATCCCGACAAACACAACATATAGTATTACAGGAGATGATCTTGATCATGTTAGGCAGCTCACAAGATCCAACAATGAAGCACATAAGAGAAGACGACCATCTAGCTACCTATGGACTCATAGTCCAGGGTGAACTACTCACTCATCACTCGGGAGGCGATCATGGCGATGAAGAGTCCTTCGGGAGATGATTCCCCTCTCCGCAGGGTGCCGGAGGCGATCTCCGAATCCCCCGAGATGGGATTGCGGCGGCGGCGTCTCCGGAAGGTTTTCCGTATCGTGGCTCTCGATCTGGGGGTTTCGCGACGGAGGCTTTAAGTAGGCGAAAGGGTAGGTCAAAGGGCGTCACGGGGGCCCACACACAGGCGGCGCGGCCAGGGCTTGGGCCGCGCCGCCTGTGTGGCCACCTCGTGGCCCCACTTCGTCCTCTTCGGTCTTCTGGAAGCTTCGTGCAAAAATAGGACCCGGGCGTTGATTTCGTCCAATTCGAGAATATTTCCTTACTAGGATTTCTGAAACCAAAAACAGCAGAAAACAACAACTGGCTCTTCGGCATCTTGTTAATAGGTTAGTTCCGAAAATGCGTAAATACGACATATAATGTGTATAAAACATGTAGATATCATCAATAATGTAGCATGGAACATAAGAAATTATCGATACATTGGAGACGTATCAGCATCCCCAAGCTTAGTTCTGCTCGTCCCGAGCAGGTAAACGATAACAAGGATAATTTCTGGAGTGACATGCCATCATAATCTTGATCATACTATTGTAAACATATGTAATGAATGCAGCGATCAAAACAATGGTAATGACATGAGTAAACAAATGAATCATAAAGCAAAGACTTTTCATGAATAGTACTTCAAGACAAGCATCAATAAGTCTTGCATAAGAGTTAACTCATAAAGCAATAAATCAAAGTAAAGGTATTGAAGCAACACAAAGGAAGATTAAGTTTCAGCGGTTGCTTTCAACTTATAACATGTATATCTCATGGATAGTGTCAATGTAAAGTAATATAACAAGTGCAATATGCAAGTATGTAGGAATCAATGCACAGTTCACACAAGTGTTTGCTTCTTAAGGTGGAGAGAGATAGGTGAACTGACTCAACAATAAAAGTAAAAGAAAGTTCCTTCAAAGAGGAAAGCATCGATTGCTGTATTTGTGCTAGAGCTTTTATTTTGAAAACATGAAACAATTTTGTCAACGGTAGTAATAAAGCATATGAGTTATGTAAATTATATCTTACAAGTTGCAAGCCTCATGCATAATATACTAATAGTGCCCGCACCTTGTCCTACTTAGCTTGGACTACCGGATCATCGCAATACACATGTTTCAACCAAGTGTCACAAAGGGGTACCTCCATGCCGCCTGTACAAAGGTCTAAGGAGAAAGCTCGCATTTTGGATTTCTCGCTTTTGATTATTCTCAACTTAGACATCCATACCGGGACAACATGGACAACAGATAATGGACTCCTCTTTAATGCATAAGCATGTGGCAACAATTATTATTCTCATATGAGATTGAGGATATATGTCCAAACTGAAACTTCCACCATGATTCATGGCTTTAGTTAGCGGCCCAATGTTCTTCTCTAATAATATGCATGCTCCAACCATTAAGGTGGTAGATCTCTCTTACTTCAGACAAGACGGACATGCATAGCAACTCACATGATATTCAACAAAGAGTAGTTGATGGCGTCCCCAGGAGCATGGTTATCGCACAACAAGCAACTTAATAAGAGATAAAGTGCATAAGTACATATTCAATACCACAATAGTTTTTAAGGCTATTTTCTCCCATGAGCTATATATTGCAAAGGCGAAGAATGGAAATTTTAAAGGTAGCACTCAAGCAATTTACTTTGGAATGGCGGAGAAATACCATGTAGTAGGTAGGTATGGTGGACACAAATGGCATAGTGGTTGGCTCAAGGATTTTGGATGCATGAGAAGTATTCCTCTCGATACAAGGTTTAGGCTAGCAAGGTTATTTGAAGCAAACTCAAGGATGAACCGGTGCAGCAAAACTCACATAAAAGACATATTGTAAACATTATAAGACTCTACACCGTCTTCCTTGTTGTTCAAAACTCAATACTAGAATTATCTAGACCTTAGAGAGACCAAATATGCAAACCAAATTTTAGCAAGCTCTATGTATTTCTTCATTAATGGGTGCAAAGTATATGATGCAAGAGCTTAAACATGAGCACAACAATTGCAAAGTATCACATTATCCAAGACATTTTAGAATTACTACATGTAGCATTTCCCAATTCCAACCATATAACAATTTAACGAAGAAGTTTCAACCTTCGCCTTGAATACTATGAGTAAAGCCTAAGGACATATTTGTCCATATGCAACAGCGGAGCGTGTCTCTCTCCCACACAGTGAATGCTAGGATCCATTTTATTCAAACAAAAACAAAAACAAAACAAACCGACGCTCCAAGTAAAGAACACAAGATGTGACTGAATAAAATATAGTTTCAGGGGAGGAACCTGATGATGTTGTCGATGAAGGGGATGCCTTGGGCATCCCCAAGCTTAGACGCTTGAGTCTTCTTAAAATATGCAGGGATGAACCACGGGGGCATCCCCAAGCTTAGAGCTTTCACTCCTCTTGATCATAGTATATCATACTCCTCTCTTGACCCTTGAAAACTTCCTTCACACCAAACTTCAAGCAAACTCATTAGAGGGTTAGTGCACAATTAAAAATTCACATATTCATAGGTGACACAATCATTCTTAACACTTCTGGACATTGCACAAAGCTACTGAACATTAATAGATCAAAGGAATTCATCCAACATAGCAAATACGGCAATGCGAAATAAAAGGCAGAATCTGTCAAAAACAGAACAGTTCGTAAAGACGAACCTGAAAGGTGCACTAGACTTGCTCAAATGGAAAAACTCAAAACTAATGAAAGTTGCGTACATATCTGAGGATCACGCTCGTAATTTTGCAGATTTTTTTGAATTTTCTACAGAGACTTGTGTCAGAATTCGTGACAGACAGCAATGCTGTTTCTGCGCAGCGATCCCAAATATAACATCAACTTTAACATTGAAACTTTACTTGGCACAAAAACATGATAAGGAGAGGTTGCTACAGTAGTAAACAACTTCCAAGACTCAAATATAAAACAAAGTACTGTAGTAAAAACATGGGTTGTCTCCCATAAGCGCTTTCTTTCAGCTAGGCGCAGAAAGTGTAAATCAAGTAACATCAAGAGTAGAAGCATCAACATCATAACTTGTTCTAATAATAGAATCAAAAGGCAACTTCATTCTCTTTCTAGGGAAGTGTTCCATACCTTTCTTGAGAGGAAATTGATATTTAATATTACCTTCCCTCATATCAATAACAGCACCAATGGTTCGAAGAAAAGGTCTTCCCAACACAATAGGACAAGATGCATTGCATTCGATATCCAAGACAACAAAATCAACGGGGACAAGGTTATTGTTAACCGTAATGCGCACATTATCAATCCTCCCCAAAGGTTTCTTTTTAACATTATCGGCAAGATTAACATCCAAATAACAATTCTTCAATGGTGGCAAGTCAAGCATATCATAAATCTTTTTAGGCATAACAGAAATACTTGCACCAAGATCACATAAAGCATTACATTCAAAGTCATTGAATTTCATTCTAATGATGGGCTCCCAACCATCTTCTAACTTTCTAGGAATAGAAGTTTCAAGTTTTAGTTTCTCTTCTCTAGCTTTTATGAGAGCATTTGTAATATGTTTTGTAAAGGCCAAATTTATAGCACTAGCATTAGGACTTTTAGCAAGTTTTTGTAAGAACTTTATAACTTCAGAGATGTGGCAATCATCAAAATCTAAATCATTATGAGCTACAGCATTGGGATCATTGTCCCCAAGGTTGGAAAAAATTTCAGCAGTTTTATCACAAGCAGTTTCAGCAGTTTTAGCAATTTCAGCAGCTTTTGTACGCTTTGCACTAGGAGTAGAAACATTGCCAACACCAATTATTTTACCATTGATAGTAGGAGGTGCAGCAACATGTGAATCATTATCATTACTAATGGTGGTAATAGTCCAAACTTTAGCTACATTATTCTCTTTAGCTAGTTTTTCATTTTCTTCTCTATCCCACCTAGCACGCAATTCAGCCATTAATCTTATATTCTCATTAGTTCTAACTTGGATGGCATTTTCTGTAGTAGTAATCTTATTATCAATATCATTATTAGGCATAACTTTCAATTTTAATAGATCAACATCAGAGGCAAGTCTATCAACTCTAGAAGCAATAATATCAATTTTATCAAGCTTTTCCTCAACAGATTTGTTAAAAGCAGTTTGTGTACTAATAAATTCTTTAAGCATGGCTTCAAGACCAGGGGGTACACTCCTATTATTATTATAAGAATTCCCATAAGAATTACCATAACCATTACCATTAGCAGAAGGATATGGCCTATAGTTATTACCAGATTTGTTCCTATAAGCATTGTTGTTGAAATTATTATTTTTAATGAAATTCACATCAACATTTTCTTCTTGAGCAACCAATGAAGCTAAAGGAACATTATTTGGATCAACATTAGATCTACCATTCACAAGCATAGACATAATCACATGAATCTTATCACTCAAGGAAGAGGTTTCTTCAACAGAATTTACCTTCTTACCTTGTGGAGCTCTTTCCGTGTGCCATTCAGAGTAATTTATCATCATATCATCAAGAAGATTTGTAGCCGCCCCCAAAGTGATGGACATAAAGGTACCTCCAGCAGCTGAATCCAATAAATTCGCGAAGAAAAATTTAGTCTTGCATAGAAGGTTTGGATGATCATCCAAGTAGTCATCCATGGGTTGGGCAATTCTTTACCAAAGTTTTCATTCTCTCCCATGCTTGAGCAACATGTTCAGTATCTAATTGCTTAAAATTCATTATGCTACTTCTCAAAGATATAATTTTAGCGGAGGATAATATCTACCAATAAAAGCATCCTTACATTTAGTCCATGAATCAATACTATTCTTAGGCAAAGATAGCAACCAATCTTTAGCTCTTCCTCTTAATGAGAAAGGAAACAATTTCAATTTAATAATATCACCATCTACATCCTTATATTTTTGCATTTCACAAAGTTCAACAAAATTATTAAGATGGGCAGCAGCATCATCAGAACTAACACCAGAAAATTGATCTCTCATAACAAGGTTCAGTAAAGCAGGTTTAATTTCAAAGAATTCTGCTGTAGTAGCAGGTGGAGCAATAGGTGTGCATAGGAAATCATTATTATTTGTAGTTGTGAAGTCACACAACTTAGTATTTTCAGGGGTATTCATTTTAGCAACAGCAAATAAGGCAAACTAGATAAAGTAAATGCAAGTAACTAATTTTTTTGTGTTTTTGATATAGAGAGCAAGACAATAAATAAAGTAAAACTAGCAACTAATTTTTTTGTGTTTTGTTTAGGTGCAGCAAACAAAGTAGTAAATAAAATAAAGCAAGACAAAAACAAAGTAAAGAGGTTGGGAAGTGGAGACTCCCCTTGCAGCGTGTCTTGATCTCCCGCAACGGCGCCGAAATTTGTCGCGTGCGCTGACGTGGGAGTTAGAAAGCTGTGGTGTAGCTTTTCTTCCCCAAAACGGCGCCAGAAATTTGCTTGATGCGCGTAGATGTACACGTCCGCTGGATACCCCAAGAGGAAGGTATGATGCGCACAGTGGCAAGTTTCAGAAGAAACCAAGGTTTAATCGGACCAGTAGGAGTCAAGAAGCACGTTGAAGGTTGATGGTGGCGAAATGTGATGCGGCGCAACACCAGGGATTCCGGCGCCAACGTGGAACCTGCACAACACAACCAAAGTACTTTGCCCAACGAAACAGCGAGGTTGTCAATCTCACCGGCTTGCTGTAACAAAAGATTAACCGTATTGTGTGGAAGATGAATGTTTGCGAAGAAAACAGTAAAACAAGTATTGCAGTAGATTGTATGCGATGTAAAGAATAGGACCGGGGTCCACAGTTCACTAGAGGTGTCTCTCCCATAAGATAAAAGCATGTTGGGTGAACAAATTACAGTCGGGCAATTGACAAATAGAAAAGGGCATAACAATGCATATACATGATATGATAAATATAGTGAGATTTAATTGGGCATTACGACAAAGTACATAGACCGCCATCCAACATGCATCTATGCCTAAAAAGTCCACCTTCAGGTTATCATCCGAACCCCTTCCAGTATTAAGTTGCAAGCAACAGACAATTGCATTAAGTATGGTGCGTAATGTAATCAACAACTACATCCTTAGACATAGCATCAATGTTTTATCCCTAGTGGCAACAGCACATCCACAACCTTAGAACTTTCTGTCACTGTCCCAGTATCAATGGAGGCATGAACCCACTATCGAGCATAAATACTCCCTCTTGGAGTTAAGAGCAAAAACTTGGCCAGAGCCTCTACTAATAACGGAGAGCATGCAAGATCATAAACAACACATAAATAATAGATTGATAATCACCATAACATAGTATTCTCTATCCATCGGATCCCGACAAACACAACATATAGTATTACAGATAGATGATCTTGATCATGTTAGGCAACTCACAAGATCCAACAATGAAGCACATAAGGAGAAGACGACCATCTAGCTACTGCTATGGACCCATAGTCCAGGGGTGAACTACTCACTCATCACTCCGGAGGCGATCATGGCGATGAAGAGTCCTCCGGGAGATGATTCCCCTCTCCGGCAGGGTGCCGGAGGCGATCTCCTGAATCCCCCGAGATGGGATTCGCGGCGGCGCGTCTCTGGAAGGTTATCCGTATCGTGGCTCTCGGTGTTGGGGTTTCGCGACGGAGGCTTTAAGTAGGCGAAAGGGTAGGTCAAAGGGCGTCACGGGGGGCCCACACACTAGGGCCGCGCGGGCCAAGGCCAGGCCGCGCCGCCCTAGTGTGGCGGCGCCTCGTGGCCCCACTTCCTTTCCCCCTCGGTCTTCTGGAAGCTTCGTGCAAAAATAGGACCCTGGGCGTTGATTTCGTCCAATTCCGAGAATATTTCCTTACTAGGATTTCTGAAACCAAAAACAGCAGAAAAAGAACGGCTCTTCGGCATCTTGTTAATAGGTTAGTGCCGGAAAATGCGTCAATACGACATATAATGTGCATAAAACATGTAGATATCATCAATAATGTAGCATGGAACATAAGAAATTATCGATACGTCGGAGACGTATCACTCACCATCAGCTTGGCGATTACGAACAAGTGCATCCCACCAATGGAATGCATAGCCATCAAATTCGGAAGAAGCAAGCTTGATCTTCCTATCTTCAGTGTAATTCGGATGTAAGCCCCATAACTTCTCAATCTTGAGCTCCCAAGTGAGGTATTCTTCAACATCAGATCCTCCTTCAAACTTGGGTATGGAAATCTTGGGCTTACCCAATCCATCTTCCTCATCTTGTCCACGACCATGGCGGCCAAGTGGAGCCCAACCACGGGGACGATTACCACGACCAGGTACTTCATCAGGGTCTTCATCTTGTTGTTGCTGTTGGTTTGTAAGATTTTCAACAGCCAATTGCAAAGTTTGAAGAGTGCGCTGAATATCTGTCATTTGATCAGCCATTGCAGTAACGGTCTCATTAGTAGCATCCAGCTTTTGGTTGATCTCTTGGACCTCTCCCCTAAGCCCATCATCCTCAATGCGGAATTCACGTCGCATCTCATTACGAAGAGCCTCATAATCCCTCCATGTGATCAGATCTGCAGCATCCTTGTCTTTCTGGTTAACAAGTTTAGCATCACTAGAAGACATGGTTAGTAGGTTAGTGCACTAAATCAAAAATATATGTGGTGGTACTCTCACAACTCACTCAAGACTGATAAGAAAAGGAAATCTTACCATTCCAAAGTAAATTAGTGTTGCTTACCACTTGTAGTAACAAATAGTGCACGGATGTAGCAAAGCAAATATCAAGGGTATAAGAACAATCACACGACAAAGCAGGATTGATACGTCCATTTTGCATCACTATTTTATATCATAATTTGATGTTGTTCATTGATATATTTCATATTTAGAGATGATACTTACGTTATTTCACCTATTTTGCATGTTTCATGATTATTGGAGAATTATTCACCGGAGTCAGGATTCTGCTGGAAAAAGCACCGTCATGACACCATATTTCAGAAGACCAACAATTGACGGAAATTATATGAAAAATCCTATTTTTCTAGAAGACGAAGGAGCAGAAGGGGAGCCGAGGAGGGCCGCCATGGGCCCCCCATAGGCCGGCGGGCCCTGGCACGCCGCGCCACCATGTGGGGAGGGGGCCCACATCCCCTCTGGCCTCCTCTCCTTCGCGTACATCTTCGTCCCGAAACCTAAGGCATGGGGAGTTACGGAGAATTGACAGCCGCCTCCGGGCGGAGAAACACCAGAGAAAAGAGCTCTCCGGCGGGCAGGAATCCGGGGAAATTCCCTCCCGGAGGGGGAAATCGACGCCATCGCCACCGTCATCGAGCTGGACATCATTGGGATCATCATCATCTTCTTCTTCACCATCTACACCGCCATCTCCACCGCTGCATCTCGTCACCGCTGTAACATCTAGGTTTGAATCTTGATTGTTTGATAGGGGAAACTTTCCCGGTATCGATTACTACTTGTTATTGATGCTATTGAGTGAAACCATTGAACCAAGGTTTATGTTCATATTGTTATTCATCATCATATCACCTCTGATTATGTTCCATATGATGTCTCGTGAGTAGTTCGTTTAGTTCTTGAGGACATGGGTGAAGTCTAGATGTTAGTAGTGAACTATGTTGAGTAATATTTAATGGTTTGATATTTAAGTTGTGGTGTTATTCTTCTAGTGGTGTCATGTGAACGTCGACTACATGATACTTCACCTTTATGGGCCTAGGGGAGTGCATCTTGTATTCGTTTGCTAATTGTGGGGTTGCCGGAGTGACAGAAACCTAAACCCCCGTTAGTATATCGATGCAGGAGGGATAGCAGGATCTCGAGTTTAAGGCTGTGGTTAGATTTATCTTAATTACTTTCTTGTATTTGCGGATGCTTGCAAGGGGTATAATCACAAGTATGTATTAGTCCTAGGAAGGGCGTTGCATTAGCATAGGTTCACCCACACAACACTTATCAAAACAATGAAGATTAATCAACTATATGAAGCGAAAGCACAAGACTAAAATCCCCGTGTGTCCTCAAGAACGTTTGGTCATTATAAGTAAACAAACCGGCTTGTCCTTTGTGCTAAAAAGGATTGGGCCACTCGCTGCAATTATTTCTCTCGCATTTTACTTACTCGTACTTTATTTATCTGCTATATCAAAATCCCCTGAATACTTGTCTGTGAGCATTTACACTGAATCCTTCATGGAAACTGCTTGTCAACACCTTCTGCTCCTTGGGTCGACACTCTTATTTATCGAAAGTACTACGATACACCCCTATACTTGTGGGTCATCAAGACTATTTTCTGGCGCCGTTGCCGGGGAGTGAAGCGCTATTGGTAAGTGGAATTGGTAAGGAAACTTTTACAGTACGTGCTGATTTTGTTTCTGCTTGCTGCTATAAGTCATTACTAGAACATGAAAGCGCGCGTTGCCGCGCCCGTCCCATCTTGTAAAAAAAATCATAAATATTTAGAATGTCTAGACAAATGAATGATCGAGAAAAATTAATGGTTTCTACCAAACTTATTGTTCAGAGTTTAGTTTTAGGTATAGGATGGTGTAATCTGTAATCATATGATTCCACAAATTGCAACCTAAGATATTCAAGGATGAGCTGGCGGAAATTTTTATTAGCATGGCATCCAGAATAATTAGGGATAAGTTTGAAATACGAAGGGACTAAGGCATGTAGATATGAAATATGTATGGTCCAAATTTTATATAAATTTGATCATGGATGAAGCCGCTCCAATACAAGCAAAAGGGAAAGTATAATTTTCTCGTGATCGCATAGCAGCTATTGGAACGGTAAGTTTCTTCATAACATGTGTGCTATATATGCTTCAAATGTGATCTTGAGACTTTTGAAGAGAGTCCTGGAAGCAAGACCACACACAGGACACGAACCAAGCTAACAGTAAATCAGAATTTTGGGTTCCTTGAGAATCTTTGGAAAGCTCCAAAATCGAACGAACTTTGCGAGTCATGTATAAATCTAAATATGGAAAGATGTATAGCATATATACTTAGTTATAGCACGAACCAATACCTCTCTAGAAAATAACTAAGAATCCGCAGTTCTGAGAACAATTGAAAACAACGTTTCCATTCAAGATTCTTATATCTAAAGTATCAACAAGCAAGACAAGGGAGGGTGATGGCAACTGGTATCCAGTGTTCAGGCTTTGATGCCAATGGAACTGCCTTTCACATGCCACAATTTGTACATGTTTAGTGACATGTGATTTGAAAAGAACCCATATCATCAAATTATATCATGAAGGAAATATGACAATAGAATTTATTCAGAAGATGCACACTTCATGCAGTGCCAGCGCCACCACGACAGCCTAACATTAGCATGTAGTATTTCTGAAAAGTACTGGAGAAGTCATAGGAAGTTATAGTAAGGTTTATACACAGTTTCTAGAAGCTATTCACTCAAATAGTAAAACCAACCATGTTATTTTATTGTTTTCTAACAGAAGGGGATCAGAACGGAAAGTATTTATGAGAGCACTCTTAAGGTTGATACAGTACATAAATTGTTTTCATGAGGGCACACTTCAGATTGTCCATAAACTTCACCCTCTAGCTGATCCTCCTCTCATCACTCAACTCACTGCAGAAGGTGATATTGGAACAAAAAAAAAGTAGATGTTTCTATGAACAAAATTGTAGATGTTTCTATCTCAATAAGCCGCTAGCAAGTTCGGCATACTGGAACAAAAAAGTGATGTTTCTATGAACAAAATTGCACATTACATAAGATCTTTGACCAGGACTTTCTTTTCCAAAACAATCAGAACCCAAAGAAGAACATGAACTAACATATACAACTTTATAAACGGAATGGATGTTGATCTGTGCTCCCTTACCTGTTCTTGGTTAGAGTGTTGCCTCTAATTGTATCAATGCTTCCTCTTGCATCTCCACGTACTCTTCAGGGATGCATCGTCTCACCTTGAACCTCCAGATTACTCCCCTTCTACATATTTGTCTGGGATAAAAAAGTTGAACAACTGGTGTATAGTGGATAAGAAATTTAAATAAAAAATAACAATGGACCAGTAAGAAGTAAAAATTGCATAAATGATACCGTCAGCAGCCATGGTAGTAAATGAAGGTCAATAAGTTTCTGTGATCAGTTCCGGAATAAAATCCCCAAGGAACAAGCACGTCAATCCCTGAAACAAATAACAACGAGTCACGTGGCTACCTTGGCGTCCATGAAATTATAGAGGAGGACGATGGAGGGCAAAATGAAAAGAAAAGAAATCCTAAGCAAGGAACATTCTAATGAACACTGGGAGCCGGGAGGCCGAAGGCGAAACGGAAGGCCGAAGGGGAAAGAAAGACGATACAAATCAAGTAGAGCATCCTGCCATGACTCTCGTACGGTGCACAAGTCAGAGCCAAGTTACAGAGAGCACCACTACTCAAAGATGAGGGTGAAATGCTAGGATAAGAGCTTAACTGATCTATGTGAACACGATTTGATCATCTGGACTCATACGCCGTCGAGGTTGCTAGGCCGTCTGTCTCTTCTGACTCCTCCTTTTGCACCAGGCGACGCCACTCCGTCATGTTGCGTCAGAGCTGCGGACGCCTGTTGACGACGCCGCTTCAGTCGCCAAATCCTCCTCATCGCCCGCCGTTGCTGACGCCATAAGTATTTGGCTTATCGCCGCCACCTCCATGATTCCTGTATAATCACCAACAAACAGTATGGGTTAGCCCCTCTGCAGTTTTGACTTTTGAGGAAACAGGATGAGATTAAACCGAGAGGATTAACATATGTGAAGCACCGGCTGGAAAGAGGTGGCAAAAAATAGTAACGCTGCACTCTTTACGGAGGGATCGGTAACGCTGCACTTAATCGCATAATAATGGTGGCGGCGCCGCGGGTCTCCTTCTACAACCGCTCTGCCTTCCCAAATGGAAATCACTTGCAAGGAAAGTTAACGAGCAGGAACTGGCCGTCCTGACCAAACATCATAGGCCCATATAAACATCTCCTACACGATTTCGGTGGTTTTGGCCCAGTTAACTGCAACGGGTCCAAGTCAGTTTTCGGAGCAGCAGCCCAGCTACGTTGGCAGACCCGTGATGCTAGCTGGATCCAGTCAAAACGAAGCAGCGCCATTGAGCATGACGAGTGGATGATCTGATACGTTCAAGACTAAGATCCGACGGCTGAGAGTGTCCAATCGCTGAGAAAGGGCCTTGGTGGTTCCATTTTACTGTTACTTAATAGAGAGATCCTCCCTTGAATTTCTATTTGGAAAATCTACTACTACTGCAACGGTAGTGGATGAGGCGCCAGGTGAGGAAGTAATACCATATAAAATACCTATGAAAATTATTGAACATGTTGTGGATAACCGCTATGAAGGGGATGGAACTGTTCATCCTAGAGATCATTTACTGCTTTTACATGAATTATGCGGGTTATTCAAGTGTGCAGGTATTTCAATGGATGAAGTTAGGAAGAAATTATTTGTTATGTCGCTATCTGGTAAGGCGGCGCATTGGTATAAACTGCTGAAGGATGGGCGTTCTCTTGATTGGAAGGATATTATGCCTCTATTTTATTCCAAATTCAATCCTCTGATGGCGTGTAACTCACACGTTCGTTGGGAACCCCAAGAGGAAGGTATGATGCGCACAGTAGCAAGTTTTCCCTCAGAAAGAAACCAAGGTTTAATCGAACCAGGAGGAGCCAAGAAGCACGTTGAAGGTTGATGGTGGCGAAATGTAGTGCGGCGCAACACCAGGGATTCCGGCGCCAACGTGGAACCTGCACAACAAAACCAAAGTACTTTGCCCCAACGAAACAGTGAGGTTGTCAATCTCACCGGCTTGCTGTAACAAAGGATTAAGCGTATCGAGTGGAAGATGATTGTTTGCAAGAAAACAGTAAAACACAATTGCAGTAGATTGTATGCTATGTAAAGAATAGGATCGGGGTCCACAGTTCACTAGAGGTGTCTCTCCCATAAGATAAAAGCATGTTGGGTGAACAAATTACAGTCGGGCAATTGACAAATAGAGAAGGGCATAACAATGCATATACATGATATGATAAATATAGTGAGATTTAATCCGGGCATTACGACAAAGTACATAGACCGCCATCCAACTGCATCTATGCCTAAAAAGTCCACCTTCAGGTTATCATCCGAACCCCATTCAGTATTAAGTTGCAAAGCAACAGACAATTGCATTAAGTATGGTGCGTAATGTAATCGACAACTACATCCTTAGACATAGAATCAATATTTTATCCCTAGTGGCAACAGCACATCACAACCTTAGAACCTACTGTCACGATCCCAGGTGTCAATGAAGGCATGAACCCACTATCGAGCATAAATACTCCCTCTTGGAGTTAAGAGCAAAAACTTGGCCAGAGCCTCTACTAATAACGGAGAGCATGCAAGATCATAAACAACACATAAACAATAGATTGATAATCACCATAACATAGCATTCTCTATCCATCGGATCCCGACAAACACAACATATAGAATTACATATAGATGATCTTGATCATGTTAGGCAGCTCACAAGATCCAACAATGAAGCACAATTAGGAGAAGACGACCATCTAGCTACTGCTATGGACCCATAGTCCAGGGGTGAACTACTCACTCATCACTCCGGAGGCGATCATGGCGATGAAGAGTCCTCCAGGAGATGAATCCCCTCTCCCAGGGTGCCGGAGGCGATCTCCTGAATCCCCCGAGATGGGATTCGCGGCGGCGTCTCCGGAAGGTTTTCCGTATCGTGACTCTTGGTACTGGGGGTTTTCGCGACGGGGCTTTAAGTAGGCGAAAGGGCAGGTCAAGAGGCGGCGCGAGGGCCCACACCATAGGCCGGCGCGGCAGGGCCTGGGCCACGCCGCCCTATGGTGTGGCCACCTCGTGGCCCCATTTCCTTCCCTCTTCGGTCGTAAGCTCCGTGCAAAAATAGGACCCTGGGCGGTGATTTCGTCCAATTCCGAGAATATTTCCTTACTAGGATTTCTGAAACCAAAAACAGCAGAAAACAGCAACTGGCTCTTCGGCATCTTGTTAATAGGTTAGTTCCAGAAAATGCGTAAATACGACATATAATGTGCATAAAACATGTAGGTATCATCAATAAAGTAGCATGGAACATAAGAAATTATCGATACGTTGGAGACGTATCAGCATCCCCAGCTTAGTTCTGCTCGTCCCGAGCAGGTAAAACGATAACAAAGATAATTTCTGAAGTGACATGCCATCATAATCTTGATCATACTATTTGTAAACATATGTAATGAATGCAGCGATCAAAACAAAGGTAATGACATGAGTAAACAAGTGAATCATATGACAAAGACTTTTCATGAATAGTACTTCAAGACAAGCATCAATAAGTCTTGCATAAGAGTTAACTCATAAAGCAATAAATCAAAGTAAAGGTATTGAAGCAACACAAAGGAAGATTAAGTTTCAGCGGTTGCTTTCAACTTATAACATATATATCTCATGGATATTGTCAACATAAAGTAATATAACAAGTGCAATATGCAAGTATGTAGGAATCAATGCACAGTTCACACAAGTGTTTGCTTCTTAAGGTGGAGGGAGATAGGTAAACTGACTCAACAATAATAGTAAAAGAATGGTCCTTCAAAGAGGAAAGCATCGATTGCTGTATTTGTGCTAGAGCTTTTATTTTGAAAACATGAAACAATTTTGTCAACGGTAGTAATAAAGCATATGAGTTATGTAAATTATTTCTTACAAGTTGCAAGCCTCATGCATAGTATACTAATAGTGCCCGCACCTCGTCCTACTTAGCTTGGACTACCGGATCTTTGCATGCCATGTTTCAACCAAGTGTCACAAAGGGGTACCTCCATGCCGCCTGTACAAAGGTCTAAGGAGAATGCTTGCATTTTGGATTTCTCGCTTTTGATTATTCTCAACTTAGACATCCATACCGGGACAACATGGACAACAGATAATGGACTCCTCTTAAATGCATAAGCATGTAGCAATGATTATTATTCTCATATGAGATTGAGGATATATGTCCAAAACTGAAACTTCAACCATGATTCATGGCTTTAGTTAGCGGCCCAATGTTCTTCTCTAACAATTTTGCATGCTCCAACCACTAAGGTGATAGATCCTTCGACAAGACGGACATGCATAGCAACTCACATGATATTCAACAATAGTTGATGGCGTTCCCCAAGCATGGTTATCGCACAACAAGCAACTTAATAAGAGATAAAGTGCATAAGTACATATTCAATACTACGATAGTTTTTAAGGCTATTTTGTCCCATGAGCTATATATTGCAAAGGTGAATGATGGAATTTTAAAGGTAGCACTCAAGCAATTTACTTTGGAATGGCGGAGAAATACCATGTAGTAGGTAGGTATGGTGGACACAAATGGCATAGTAGTTGGCTCAAGGATTTTGGATGCATGAGAAGTATTCCCTCTCGATACAAGGTTTAGGCTAGCAAGGTTATTTGAAGCAAACTCAAGGATGAACCGGTGCAGCAAAACTCACATAAAAGACATATTGTAAACATTATAAGACTCTACACCGTCTTCCTTGTTGTTCAAAACTCAATACTAGATATTATCTAGACCTTAGAGAGACCAAATATGCAAATCAAATTTTAGCAAGCTCTATGTATTTCTTCATTAATGGGTGCAAAGCATATGATGCAAGAGCTTAAACATGAGCACAACAATTGCCAAGTATCACATTATCCAAGACATTTTAGAATTACTACATGTAGCATTTTCCAATTCCAACCATATAACAATTTAACGAAGAAAAAACTTCGCCTTGAACATTATGAGTAAAGCCTAAGGACATATTTGTCCATATGCAACAGCGGAGCGTGTCTCTCTCCCACAAAGTGAATGCTAGGATCCATTTTATTCAAACAAAAAAAAAAACGCTCCAAGTAAAGAACACAAGATGTGACTGAATAAAAATATAGTTTCAGGGAGGAACCTGATGATGTTGTCGATGAAGAAGGGGATGCCTTGGGCATCCCCAAGCTTAGACGCTTGAGTCTTCTTAAAATATGCAGGGGTGAACCACGGGGCATCCCCAAGCTTAGAGCTTTCACTCCTCTTGATCATAGTATATCATACTCCTCTCTTGACCCTTGAAAACTTCCTTCACACCAAACTTCAAGCAAACTCATTAGAGGGTTAGTGCACAATTAATAATTCACACATTCAGAGGTGATACAATCATTCTTTTCACTTCCGGACATTGCATAAAGCTACTGGACATTAATGGATCAAAGAAATGAATCCAACATAGCAAAAGAGGCAATGCGAAATAAAAGGCAGAATCTGTCAAAAACAGAACAGTCCGTAAAGACGAATTTAAAGATGGCACCAGACTTGCTCAAATGGAAAAACTCAAAACTAATGGAAGTTGCGTACATATCTGAGGATCACGCTCGTAAATTGGCAGATTTTTCGAATTTTCTACAGAGAACTGTGCCCAGATTCGTGACAGACAGCAATGCTGTTTCTGCGCAGCGATCCCAAATATAACATCAACTTTGACATAGAAACTTTACTTGGCACAAAAACATGATAAGGAGAGGTTGCTACAGTAGTAAACAACTTCCAAGACTCAAATATAAAACAAAGTACTGTAGTAAAAACATGGGTTGTCTCCCATAAGCGCTTTTCTTTAACGCCTTTCAGCTAGGCGCAGAAAGTGCAAATCAAGTAACATCAAGAGATGAAGCATCAACATTATTATTCTTCATGCAAACACAACTTGTTGCAGAGGGTACTTTAGGTGCTCCATTATCTAAATTTTCTATGGTGGTGCTAGGATTTTAGCAATTTTAGGCCTATAATAATTCTTTTGTTTAGGCACTTTAGAGGCATACATGAATTTTTGCTCTTTACCCACATAAGCTTTCTCATTATACTTGAGAGAAGAAAAGGTTGAACCCAAGGTTCCCATAGCTTTTTCAAGTTCATCAATCCTATTGGTTTGATTATCATGAACAACACAAGTTCCTAGGACACTAATTCTTTCATCAATTCCTCCTAGGGATTTATCAAGTTCATCAGTTTTATCCAATAACATTTCCATTTTAGTTTCAATACTTGGAAAAATTTTCTCTATGGTTTCCAATTTTTTCATAACATACTCAAGAGAGATTTCAGTTTTAACTTCATTAACAGGTGGTATTCCAACTAGACTCTCAATGATGCAACTAGCTTCTAAAGCGGGAGTACCTAGGAAATTGCCTCCCGAAAGAGTATCAAGAACATACCTATTCCAACTAGATAGACCAACATAAAAGTTCCTAAGAAGGATAGTGGTGGAGTGTTTCTTAATGCACCTATGATGAGCATTACTAATTCTATACCAAGCATCTTTGAAACTTTCTCCACCTTGTTGCTTAAAAGAACGAACTTCAACTTCAGGATTACTCATTTTAGTAGCAATAAAGTATACTAGGCAAATAAAGTAAAGACAAGTAACTAATTTTTTTGTGTTTTTGATATAAAGAGCAAGACAGTAAATAAAGTAAAACTAGCAACTAATTTGTGTGTGTTTTGTTTAGGTGCAGCAAACAAAGTAGTAAATAAAATAAAGCAAGACAAAAACAAAGTAAAGAGATTGAGAAGTGGAGACTCCCCTTGCAGCGTGTCTTGATCTCCCGGCAACGGCGCCAGAAAAGAGCTTGATGGCGTGTAACTCACACGTTCGTTGGGAACCCCAAGAGGAAGGTATGATGCGCACAGTAGCAAGTTTTCCCTCAGAAAGAAACCAAGGTTTAATCGAACCAGGAGGAGCCAAGAAGCACGTTGAAGGTTGATGGTGGCGAAATGTAGTGCGGCGCAACACCAGGGATTCCGGCGCCAACGTGGAACCTGCACAACAAAACCAAAGTACTTTGCCCCAACGAAACAGTGAGGTTGTCAATCTCACCGGCTTGCTGTAACAAAGGATTAAGCGTATCGAGTGGAAGATGATTGTTTGCAAGAAAACAAAAAAACACAATTGCAGTAGATTGTATGCTATGTAAAGAATAGGACCGGGGTCCACAGTTCACTAGAGGTGTCTCTCCCATAAGATAAAAGCATGTTGGGTGAACAAATTACAGTCGGCAATTGACAAATAGAGAAGGGCATAACAATGCATATACATGATATGATAAATATAGTGAGATTTAATCCGGGCATTACGACAAAGTACATAGACCGCCATCCAACTGCATCTATGCCTAAAAAGTCCACCTTCAGGTTATCATCCGAACCCCATTCAGTATTAAGTTGCAAAGCAACAGACAATTGCATTAAGTATGGTGCGTAATGTAATCGACAACTACATCCTTAGACATAGAATCAATGTTTTATCCCTAGTGGCAACAGCACATCACAACCTTAGAACCTACTGTCACGATCCCAGGTGTCAATGAAGGCATGAACCCACTATCGAGCATAAATACTCCCTCTTGGAGTTAAGAGCAAAAACTTGGCCAGAGCCTCTACTAATAACGAGAGCATGCAAGATCATAAACAACACATAAACAATAGATTGATAATCACCATAACATAGCATTCTCTATCCATCGGATCCCGACAAACACAACATATAGAATTACATATAGATGATCTTGATCATGTTAGGCAGCTCACAAGATCCAACAATGAAGCACAATTAGGAGAAGACGACCATCTAGCTACTGCTATGGACCCATAGTCCAGGGGTGAACTACTCACTCATCACTCCGGAGGCGATCATGGCGATGAAGAGTCCTCCGGGAGATGAATCCCTCTCCAGGTGCCGGAGGCGATCTCCCGAATCCCCCGAGATGGGATTCGCGGCGGCGTCTCTGGAAGGTTTTCCGTATCGTGGCTCTCGGTCTGGGGGTTTCGCGACGGGGGCTTTAAGTAGGCGAAAGGGCAGGTCAAGAGGCGGCGCGAGGCCCACACCACAGGCCGGCGCGGCCAGGGCCTGGCCGCGCCGCCCTATGGTGTGGCCACCTCGTGGCCCCACTTCCTTCCCTCTTCGGTCTTCTGGAAGCTCCGTGCAAAAATAGGACCCTGGGCGGTGATTTCGTCCAATTCCGAGAATATTTCCTTACTAGGATTTCTGAAACCAAAAACAGAGAAAACAAGCGGCTCTTCGGCATCTTGTTAATAGGTTAGTTCCAGAAAATGCGTAAATACGACATATAATGTGCATAAAACATGTAGGTATCATCAGTAAAGTAGCATGGAACATAAGAAATTATCGATACGTTGGAGACGTATCATCCTCCAAGTGAAATTCACAATAACCGCAACCGTATATATAATTTCTGGCCTCATGATGGAGAGAGTATTGCCCAAGCGTGGGGGAGATTGAAGTCTTTAATGCTCAAATGCCCCATTCATGAGCTTCCTGGTAATATTATCATTGATAATTTCTATGCAAGACTTTCTTTTCAAGATAAAACCTTGCTGGATACTGCTTGTTCTGGATCATTCACACGCAATAAAGAAGAGTTTAAATGGGACCTTCTTGATCGAATCCAAGAAAATACTGAAGGATGGGAGAATGACAAAGGTAGAGTGTCAGGTATAAATTATGATTATGAATGCATTGAAACTTTTATGGATACTGATGAATATCGTAATATAAGTGCTACATATGGTCTTGACTCTCAAGTTGTTGCAAATATTTATAAAGCCTTTGCTTCTCATTTTGAATTGCCTAGGAAGAATTTTGATAAGTATCATGAACCTTATAAAGATAAAACTGATTCACCTAAAGGTAAATGTATTGAAATTAAAACTGTTGATCATGTTCTTCCTGAAGCTTATATTGAAAAAACTCCTTTCCCTGCTAAAATGAAGGAGTATTCTGTTATAACTAGTGTAGTTAATAAAAGTGCAAAGAAACCTATAGAACCTGAAGAACAAATAAAGGTTGAACCTGCTGTTGCAATAGTTAAAGATCTTGTGACTGAAAATGTGGAAGATGGTCATATTATTTTTTGTGAAGATGCTTCTAATATTGTTTCGCATCCTAATAAGTATAGGAAAGCCAGTGTTCCTGTGCTCTCTGTTCGAATTGGTGATCATTGCTATTATGGTTTATGCGACATTGGTGCAAGTATTAGTGCCATTCCTTATGAGCTCTACACGGAAATCATGCATGAAATTGGTTCTTGTGAACTTGAAGATATTGATGTGGTTATTCGGCTAGCTAATAGAGAAACTATATCTCCCATTGGTATTGTTCGAGATGTGGAAGTTCTATGTGGTAAGATTAAATATCCTGCTGACTTTTTGGTACTTGGTTCTGCTGCTAGTAAGTCTTGTCCTATTATTTTTGGTAGACCTTTTCTGAATACTTGTGGAGCTATTATAGATTGCAAGAAAGAGAAAATTGTTACTAAATTTGCTGGTGAATCTTATGAGTTTAACTTCTCTAAATTTGCCAAAACTCCTTATAAAGCTGATTTGCCTAATGATGATTTTAGAGTTGAACAGTGTGCATCTATTGCTCTTGCTCCTAATAATCCTTTGCAGCAACATTTGGAGAATAGTGAGAGTGAAGTTTTTAGGGAAGAAAGGGATGAGCTTGATGAAATTTTCCTTCGTCAACCTATTCTTAAACATGACTTACCTGTTGAAGATCTAGGTGTAACACCACCACCAAAGGAAGATCTTGTATTTGATTTGAAACCATTACCTGATAATCTTAAGTATGCTTATATTGATGATAAGAAAACATATCCTGTTATTATTAGTGCTAAGCTTTCAGATATTGAGGAAGAAAGGTTATTGGAAATATTGAAGAAACACCGAGGAGCTATTGGCTACACTCTTGATGACTTGAAGGGGATTTCTCCCGCTATTTGCCAACATGCCATCAATATAGAAGATGGTGCAAAACCTGTTGTTGAACATCAGCGTCGTCTAATTCCCAAGATGAAGGATGTGGTAAGAAATGAGGTATTAAAACTTCTTGAAGCAGGTATTATATATCCTATTGCTGATAGTAGATGGGTTAGTCCTGTGCATTGTGTTCCTAAGAAGGGAGGAATAACTGTTGTGCCTAATGATAATGATGAGCTCATTCCTCAAAGAGTAGTTGTAGGGTATAGAATGTGCATTGATTTTCGAAAAGTTAATAAAGTTACTAAGAAAGATCATTACCCTTTACCTTTTATTGATCAAATGTTAGAAAGGTTGTCTAAAAATACTCATTTCTGCTTTCTTGATGGATATTCTGGGTTTTCACAAATTTCTGTTAGAGCTAAAGATCAAGAGAAAACCACTTTCACTTGTCCCTATGGAACTTATGCTTATAGGCGTATGCCTTTTGGTTTATGTAATGCTCCTGCTACTTTCCAAAGATGCATGTCTGCTATTTTTCATGGCTTTTGTGAAAAGATTGTTGAGGTATTCATGGATGATTTTTCTGTCTATGGGAATTCTTTTGATAATTGCTTGCAAAACCTTGATAAAGTTTTGCAGAGATGTGAAGAAACTAACCTTGTTCTTAATTGGGAGAAATGCCACTTTATGGTTAATGAAGGAATTGTATTGGGACATAAAATTTCTAAGAGAGGTATTGAAGTTGATAGAGCTAAAGTTGAAGCAATTGAGAAGATTCCCTATCCTAGGGATGTTAAAGGTATTCGTAGTATTCTTGGTCATGCTGGTTTTTATAGGAGATTTATTAAATATTTCTCTAAAATTTCAAAGCCTCTTACTAATCTTCTTCAAAAAGATGTACCTTTCGTTTTTGATGATGATTGTAAGGAAGCCTTTGAAACTCTAAAGAAAGCCTTAACAACTGCTCCTGTAGTTGAACCTCCTGATTGGAATTTGCCTTTTGAAATTATGTGTGATGCTAGTGATTTTGCTGTAGGTGCTGTCCTTGGACAGCGAGTAGATAAAAAATTGAATGTTATTCATTATGCTAGTAAAACTCTAGACGCTGCTCAAAGAAATTATGCTACAACTGAGAAAGAATTATTAGCCGTAGTTTTTGCATGTGACAAGTTTAGATCCTATATTGTTGATTCAAAAGTCACAGTTCATACTGATCATGCTGCGATTAGGTACCTTATGGAAAAGAAAGATGCTAAGCCAAGGCTTATTAGATGGGTGCTTCTTTTGCAAGAATTTGATTTACATATTATAGATAGGAAAGGTGCTGATAATCCTGTTGCTGATAATTTATCTAGATTGGAAAATATTGCTTATGATCCTGTTCCTGTTAATGATAGTTTTCCAAATGAACAATTGGCTGTAATAAAGGTGAGCTCACGAGATAGTCCTTGGTATGCTGATTATGCTAACTTTATTGTTTCGAAGTACTTGCCTCCAACCTTTTCAGCTCAGCAAAGGAGGAAATTCTTTTATGATTTGAGGCATTATTTTTGGGATGACCCACACTTATATAAAGAAGGAGTGGATGGTATTATGCGAAGATGTGTCCCAGAATATGAACAACAAGAGATATTGAGTAAATGTCATGGTAGTGTTTATGGAGGACATCACTGAGATAGAACCGCACAAAAGGTTCTACAATCAGGTTTTTATTGGCCAACGCTTTTCAAAGATGCAAGGAAGTTTATCTCATATACTTGTCGCTGTTGATTATGTTACTAAATGTGCTGATGGTGAAACCTCTTTAAAAATGCTTTTAGATGTTATTTTTCCTAGATTTGGAGTACCTAGATATATTATGACTGATGGAGGTTCTCATTTTATTCATGGTGGTTTTAGAAAAACTCTTGCTAAATATGGTATTAATCATAGAATTGCTTCAGCTTATCATCCTCAAACTAGTGGGCAAGTAGAGTTATCAAATAGAGAAATTAAATCTATCTTGGAAAAGACTGTTAATAAATCTAGAAAGAATTGGGCTAGTAAGTTAAAGGAAGCATTGTGGGCTTATAGAACTGCTTATAAAAATCCTATGGGAATGTCTCCTTATAAAATGGTTTATGGAAAAGCTTGTCATTTACCTTTAGAATTAGAGCACAAAGCTTATTGGGCTGTAAGAGAACTTAATAAAGATTTTAAACTTGCCGGTAAGAAGAGGTTGCTACAATTGAGTTCTTTAGATGAATGGAGAAGTGAAGCTTATGAAAATGCTAAAAAATTTAAGGAGAAGGTTAAGAAGTGGCATGATAGAAGAATTATTAAAAGAGAATTTAATGTTGGAGATAAAGTCCTATTGTATCGGTCTCGTCTCAGATTTTTTGCAGGGAAATTACTCTCAAAATGGGAAGGACCATATGTCATTGAGGAGGTGTATCGTTCAGGGGCAATTAAAATTAGTTCTCTGCAAGGTAATGCCACACAAGTAGTGAATGGACAAAGACTCAAGCATTATATTTCTGGAGATTCTTATAATGAAGATATTGATGTTATTCAAGTGATGACTCCGGAAGCTTTCATCAAAGACCAAATTGACAGTTCTGCAGAGTTCGACTTTGAATAGGTAACAGTTTTAGTAATAAAAAGTCCGCGTTTAACTTTCCGAACAATATTTCTGCTGTTTTTATGGAAAATATGAAAACTTACGAGATCGAAACGGAGTGGAGGCGACGCACGAGGGCCCGTCACCATAGGCCGCGCGGCCCCACCCTGGCCGCGCCGCCCTATGGGGACAGCCCCTCGGCGTCCCGTTTCCACTCGTTTTCGGCCTGGAACCTTCCTTTTGTCGTAAAAATATTTGCTATATAATCCCCCGGATCCCCAGAGGTCCGTATATCGTTTTCTCGTCGTGTTTTGTTTTGAGCTGTTTTCTGCCAGGATCTGTTCTTGATCTAGAAGCACCATGGTCTCCAACAACAAAGACAAGGGGCCTTGGGAGGAAGAGATGGATGAAGGTGTCAATAAGGAAGTGAAGAAGATAGCATCAGCAAAAAGAGAGCGGGAAGCTGCGGAGAGTAAGCCAATCTTGGTGGGATCGGTTAACACTGGACGTTCTTTTTCTCATAACTTGCAGGGACTTCTTCCGCCTGCTCTTAGCCTCAACTCTTTCCCTTGTGTGGAGGAAGCAATACGGGTTACCGATGAGTTTTGTGATCAATACCGTGCTCTAAGAAGGGAAGTGGAGATACTTCAGGAGGAGAACAAGCGACTTCGCAGAATGCTGGAATATTACTCGATTCCCATCACAAGGCCGCCACCGCCACATTTGGATAACAACGAATCTCTTCGAGTTTTAGTGCAGAACTGCAAACTGAGAAGCTGAAGCTGAAGGAGATCTTTAAGAATCGCAAGAATCCACCATCATCACCACCGAAGGAGTAATTCATCATCGGTATTGGCATCCCCTTGGCTTGTTCCAAGCTTGGGGGAGTGTCGCGGTATCACATCATCACTATCTTTATCTTTTACTATCAAGTAGTGTCATATCATGAGTAGGGAAGTTATCATATAGAATAGTTTGCAGTGTGGAAGTATCTCTCTTAGTTGGTTATCTATGTATCCGTTGGTGTGAGTTATCATTATGGAATATTAATGAGAAGTCTTATCATTTACTTTTTGCACACCTTATTTTAGTTTGCAATTTCTGTTATATGATCACTCTTGACATTAGTATTGATATCACTTTGGGAGCATCAAGTAAATCTATTTGGTTTTGGCAAACTTAGCATTGGTCAATAGCAACAACACCTTGATGTTTAATTAGAAAAGGGAAATACATGTAGACATATTACTTTATTATCTTTCTGCTAATGAGTTTAGTATTCTGAAGTTAAAATTGCTTGTGCTTACAAGAAAGATGCATGATTGTTTCTATCACATGTATATTTGTTTGTTTCCCTCAACCTTTATGCTTGCTACCCAACCTTGCTAGCCCAAGACCTGTATTGAGAGGGAATGCTTCTCATACATCCATAACTTTAGACCAAACCCATGCCATTTGTGTCCACCATAACTACCTACTATGTGGTATTTTGCGCCACTCCAAGTAAATAATTCATGTGCTACCTTTAAATAATTCAAACTATATTACTCCTTATTTGTGTCAATGTTTTATAGCTCATGAGGAAGTATGTGGTGTTTTATCTTTCAATCTTGTTGGGCGGACTTTCACCAATGGACTAGTGGCACATCCGCTTATCCAATAATTTTGCAAAAAGAGCTGGCAACGGGGTTCCCAGCCCCAATTAATAACTTTCATTAATAATTCTCTTCACATGTTTTGCCCTGATTTATCAGTAAGCAACTTAATTTTGCAATAGACAATCCTCCATGGTATGAGAAATGTTGGAAGGCACCTGAGGATTCAGTTAGCCATGGTTTGTGAAAGCAAAGGTTGGGGGGAGTGTCATCCATAATAAAACTAAAATACATGTGTATACAAAAGAGAAGGGGATGATCTACCTTGCTGGTAGAGATGACGTCCTCCATGGGAGCCGCTCTTGGAAGGTCTGTTTGGCAAGGGGTTAGAGTGCCCACTACCATTCGTTGACAACAACAAACACCACTCAAAATTTTACTTTTATGCTCTTTATATGATTGCAAAACTTGAAAAGCTCTAGCACATGATTTAATCCCTGCTTCCCTCTGCGAAGGGCCTATCTTTTACTTTTATGTTGAGTCAGTAAACCTATTTCCCTCTATCTTAAGCAAGCAATTGAGTTGTTGTGAACCAACCATTTATGCTATGATTTAGTTAGTCATGCCTTTTATGCTTTCTTGTTTAGTACAAATTTTATCTGAATGAATATGACTTTGAAAGTTATCAATGATTATGAGGAGATTGTTATGATTAAGGATGAGAACCCTGCCATATAAATTCTGATATGAAAGCTTTGTTTAGAAGATAAGTACAATCCGTTAATAGTTCTCTGACCAAGAACAAAGTTTGCCATAACCGTTTATGATTTCCTATGCACCTCTATTTGTGATTTCTCTTTACTTATTTCAAGTTGAGTTATATGAGGAGGATGTTTACTAGAATATCTTGTGTGAATCAATATGATGCTTCTTGTCCGTATTTTATTTATCGACTCTTCACTCCATAAACATGTGGTCTTGTTTATTGAGCTCAGTTTCGCTTGGGGACAAGCGAGGTCTAAGCTTGGGGGAGTTGATACGTCCATTTTGCATCACTATTTTATATCATAATTTGCTGTTATTCATTGATATATTTCATATTTAGAGATGATACTTATGTTATTTCACCTATTTTGCATGTTTCATGATTATTGGAGAATTATTCACCGGAGTCGGGATTCTGTGGAAAAAGCACCGTCAGACACCATATTTCGGAAGACCAACAATTGACGGAAATTATATGAAAAATCCTATTTTTCCGAAGACGAAGGGAGCCGAAGGAGAGCCGAGGAGGGCCGCCATGGGCCCCCCATAGGCCGGCGCGGGCCCTGCCTGGCCGCGCCGCCATGTGGGGAGGGGCCCACAGCCCCCTCGGCCTCCTCTCCTTCGCGTACATCTTCGTCCCGAAAACCTAAGGCACGGGGAGTTACGGAGAATTGACGAGCCGCCTCTGCGGGGCGGAGAAACACCAGAGAGAAAAGAGCTCTCGGCGGGCAGGAATCCGCCGGGGAAATTCCCTCCCGGAGGGGGAAATCGACGCCATCGCCACCGTCATCGAGCTGGACATCATTGGGATCATCATCATCATCATCTTCACCATCTACACCGCCATCTCCACCGCTGCATCTCGTCACCGCTGTAACATCTAGGGTTGAATCTTGATTGTTTGATAGGGGAAACTTTCCCGGTATCGATTACTACTTGTTATTGATGCTATTGAGTGAAACCATTGAACCAAGGTTTATGTTCAGATTGTTATTCATCATCATATCACCTCTGATTATGTTCCATATGATGTCTCGTGAGTAGTTCGTTTAGTTCTTGAGGACATGGGTGAAGTCTAGATGTTAGTAGTGAACTATGTTGAGTAATATTTAATGGTTTGATATTTAAGTTGTGGTGTTATTCTTCTAGTGGTGTCATGTGAACGTCGACTACATGATACTTCACCTTTATGGGCCTAGGGGAGTGCATCTTGTATTCGTTTGCTAATTGTGGGGTTGCCGGAGTGACAGAAACCTAAACCCCCGTTAGTATATCGATGCAGGAGGGATAGCAGGATCTCAGAGTTTAAGGCTGTGGTTAGATTTATCTTAATTACTTTCTTGTATTTGCGGATGCTTGCAAGGGGTATAATCACAAGTATGTATTAGTCCTAGGAAGGGCGGTGCATTAGCATAGGTTCACCCACACAACACTTATCAAAACAATGAAGATTAATCAACTATATGAAGCGAAAGCACTAGACTAAAATCCCCGTGTGTCCTCAAGAACGTTTGGTCATTATAAGTAAACAAACCGGCTTGTCCTTTGTGCTAAAAAGGATTGGGCCACTCGCTGCAATTATTTCTCTCGCATTTTCCTTACTCGTACTTTATTTATCTATATCAAAACCCCCTGAATACTTGTCTGTGAGCATTTACAGTGAATCCTTCATCGAAACTGCTTGTCAACACCTTCTGCTCCTCGTTGGGTTCGACACTCTTATTTATCGAAAGTACTACGATACACCCCCTATACTTGTGGGTCATCAAGGATATATGTGGGGCTGTGATAACGCGTGAAGAACACGTCCGTTGGGAACCCCAAGAGGAAGGTGTGATGCGTACAGCAGCAAGTTTTCCCTCAGCAAGAAACCAAGGTTATCGAACCAGTAGGAGATGAAGGCCACGTGAAGGTTGTTGGTGGAGGAGTGTAGTGCGGCGCTACACTAGTGATTCCGGCGCCAACGTGGAACCTGCACAACACAATCACAGTACTTTGCCCCAACTTAACAGTGAGGTTGTCAATCTCACCGGCTTGCTGAAAACAAAGGATTAAACGTATGGTGTGGAGAATGATGTTTGTTTGCGAAGAACAACAGAGAACAAAGATTGCAGTAGATTGTATTTCAGATGTAAAAGAATGGACCGGGGTCCACAGTTCACTAGTGGTGTCTCTCCAATAAGATAAATAGCATGCTGGGTGAACAGGTGGGCAATTGACAAATAAAGATTCATATACATATCATGATGATCACTATGAGATTTAATCAGGGCATTACGACAAAGAACATAGACCGCCATCCAGCATGCATCTATGCCTAAAAAGTCCACCTTCGGGTTAGCATCCGCACCCCTTCCAGTATTAAGTTGCAAACAACAGACAATTGCATTAAGTATGGTGCGTAATGTAATAAATAAAAATATCCTTAGACAAAGCATTGATGTTTTATCCCTAGTGGCAACAACACATCCACAACCTTAGAACTTTCTGTCACTGTCCCAGATTCAATGGAGGCATGAACCCACTATCGAACATAAATACTCCCTCTTGGAGTTACAAGTATCAACTTGGCCAGAGCCTCTACTAGCAACGGAGAGCATGCAAGAACATAAACAACACATAAATGATAGATCAATAACCAACTTGACATAGTATTCCATATTCATCGGATCCCACCAAACACAACATGTAGTATTACAAATAGATGATCTTGATCATGTTAGGCAGCTCACAAGATCTAAACATGATAGCACAAGAGGAGAAGACAACCATCTAGCTACTCCTATGGACTCATAGTCCAAGGATGAACTACTCACGCATCAGTCCGGAGGCGGGCATGGTGATGTAGAGCCCTCCGGATGATTCCCCTCTCGGCAGTGCCGGAGGCGATCTCCCGAATCCCCGAGATGGGATTGGTGGTGGCGGCGTCTCTGGAACTTTTCCGTATCGTGGCTCTCGTACTAGGGTTTTCGCGACGGAGAGTTTAAGTAGGCGGAAGGGCAGCGCAGGGGGCTCTCGAGGGGCCCATGCCATAGGGTGGCGCGGGCCCCTCCTTGGTCGCGCCGCCCTATGGTGGCGGCTCCTCGTGGCCCCACTTCGTATCCTCTTCGGTCTTCTGGAAACTCCGTGGAAAAATAAGACCGTGGGCTTTGTTTCGTCCAATTCCGAGAATATTTCCTGTGTAGGATTTCTGAAACCAAAAACAGCAGAAAACAGAACTGCGCTTCGGCATCTTGTTAATAGGTTAAGCCGGAAAATGCATCAAAACATCATAAAGTGTGAACAAAATATGTAGGTATTGTCATAAAACTAGCATGGAACATAAGAAATTATAGATACGTTGGAGACGTATCAAGCATCCCCAAGCTTAGTTCCTACTCGCCCTCGAGTAGGTAAACGATAAAAACAATAATTTCTGAAGTGACATGCTACCAACATAATCTTGATCAACATTATTGTAAAGCATATGAGATGAATGGAGTGATTCGAAGCAATAGATTGCTAACAAAAAGACAATGACTAAACAACTGAATCATATAGCAAAACTTTTCATGAATAGTACTTTCAAGACAAGTATCAAAAAGACTTGCATAAGAGCTAACTCATAAAGCAATAGATTCTTAATAGAAGGTTTCGAAGCAACACAAAGGATGATTAAGTTTCAGCAATTGCTTTCAACTTGTAACATGTATATCTCATGGATAATTGTCAACATAAAGTAATATAACAAGTGCAATAAGTAAACATGTAAGAATCAATGCACACATTGACACAAGTGTTTGCTTCTAAGATAGAAAGAAGTAGGTAAACTGACTCAACATAAAGTAAAAGAATGGCCCTTCGCAGAGGGAAGTATGGATTACTATTTTTGTGCTA
Source organism: Lolium multiflorum (assembly GCA_030979885.1). NCBI lineage: Eukaryota > Viridiplantae > Streptophyta > Magnoliopsida > Poales > Poaceae > Lolium > Lolium multiflorum. Next base: position 112,966,315 of record CM061749.1, on the reverse strand, counting down.
GAGCTTTTATTTTGAAAACATAGAAACAATTTTGTCAACGGTAGTAATAATTCATATGTGTTATGCATAAAACTTCCTACAAGTTGCAAGCCTCATGCATCGAATACCAATAGTGCCCGCACCTTGTCCTAATTAGCTTGGATTTACATGGATTATCATTGCATAACATATGTTTCAACCAAGTGTCACAAAGGGGTACCTCTATGCCGCCTGTACAAAGGTCCAAGGAGATAAATCGCATTTGATTTCTTGTTTTTGATAGATCTCAACTAAGGACATCCATACCGGGACAACATAGAAAACAGATAATGGACTCCTCTTTAATGCATAAGCATTCAACAACAGATAATATTCTCATAAGAGATTGAGGATTAGTGTCCAAACTGAAAACTTCCACCATGATACATGGCTTCGGTTAGCGGTCCAATGTTCTTCTCTAACATATGCATACTCAAACCATTTGATCATGATAAATCACCCTTACTTCAGAAAAGACAAACATGCATAGCAGCTCACATGATATTCAACAAAGGTGTAAAAATTTGATGGCGTCCCCAGAAACATGGTTACCGCTCAACAAGCAACTTATAAGAACTAAGATACATAGCTACATATTCATCACCACAATAGTTTTTAAGCTATTTTCCCATGAGCTATATATTGCAAAGACAAAGGAATGGAATTTTAAAGGTAGCACTCAAGTAATTTACTTTGGAATGGCATAAAAATACCACATATAGGTAGTTATGGTGGACACAAATGGCATAGGTTTTGGCTCAAGGTGTTTGGATGCACGAGAAGCATTTCCTCTCAGTACAAGGCTTTGGCTAGCAAGGTTGTTTGAAGCAAACACAAGTATGAACAGGTACAGCAAAACTTACACAAGAACATATTGCAAGCATTATAAGACTCTACACTGTCTTCCTTGTTGTTCAAACACTTTTACCAAAAATATCTAGACCTTAGAGAGATCAATCATGCAAACCAAATTTCAACAAGCTCTACGGTAGTTCTCCACTAATAGATTTAAACTACATGATGCAAGAGCTTAAAAATGATCTATGAGAGCTCAAAACAATTGTCAAGTATCAAATTATTCATGACCATATGAAGCATTTTCTGTTTCCAACCAAATAGCAATTAACGAAGCAGTTTTCAGCCTTCGCCATGAACATTAAAGCATAACTAAGAACACAAGTATTCAATATGAAAAAGCGGAGCGTGTATATCTCCAATACAAGGATTGTGGGATCCAACTTTATTCAAACCAAAACAAAAAAAAAAAAAAGACGCTCCAAGTAAAGAACATAAGATGTGACGGAATAAAAATATAGTTTCACTAGAAGTGACCTGATAAGTTGTCGATGAAGAAGGGGATGCCCAAGGCATCCCCAAGCTTAGATGCTTGAGTCTTCTTGAAATATGCAGGGATGAACCACGGGGCATCCTCAAGCTTAGACTTTTCACTCTTTTTGATCATATTGTATCATCCTCTTCTCTTGACCCTTGAAAACTTCCTCCACACCAAACTTTAAGCAAACTCATTAGAGAGTTAGTGCATAATCAAAAATTCACATATTCGGAGGTGACATAATCATTCTTAACACTTTTGTACATTACGCAAAGCTACTGAAAGTTAATGGAACAAAGAAATCCATTCAACATAGCAAAAGAGGCAATGCGAAATAAAAAGGCAGAATCTGTCAAAACAGAACAGTCCGTAAAGACGAATTTTTCTGAGGCACTTAACTTGCTCAGATGGAAAAACTCAAAACTAATGAAAGTTGCGTACATATCTGAGGATCATGCACGTAAATTGGCAGATTTTTTGATTTTTCTACAGTGATAAGGACGCGAATTCATGACAGACAGCAAATCTGTTTCTGCGCAGTAATCTAAATCTAGTATCAACCTTCTATTAGAGACTTTTCTTGGCACAAAAACATGATAAGGAGAGGTTGCTACAGTAGTAACAACTTCCAAGACTCAAAAAAACAGTAGTAAAATAAAACATGGGTTATCTCCCAAGAAGTGCTTTTCTTTAACGCCTTTCAGCTAGGCGCAAAAAGTGCAAATCAAGTATTATCAAGAGAAGAAGCATCAACATTATTACCTCGGGCTTTACGCCTACCCTTCTTACTCTTATTCTTACTCTTTGGTTTAGGAAATACATGACCGCCTCCCGGTGTAGAGGTGAGTTTTAGGGTGCCTTTTCCCACATCTATGGTTGCTCCCAATAGTTTCAGCAGGGATCTTCCAAGTGTGATTTGTCTTGTTCCTACACATTCAATAACAAGATAATCAGTGGATACCGTTCTTCCAAGAATGGTTGTGAACACACCCTCGGCTATTCCCTTAGAAATTATAGCAGAGTTATCAGTAAGAGTTATTCCTTCTCCACCTTCAGTAAGTCCCCAGAGTGTCAAAGATTCATAAATACTCTTAGTCATAAGGCAAAATTCAGACATAATATCACAACGGGCATAAAAAGTTTCACCACCAATAGTAACTTTAATAGTAGGGTCCCACATTGAAGGTTCAGAGTTTACTAAAACATGATCAAGACGCTCACGAATCTGACTATACCCTTCTTTCAAGCAAGATGTATTTGTCTCAAGAGTGTTTAATCTATTATAAATACTAACAAGAGATGAATCAAAATTATTAGCTGAACTATATGATGCAACCAATTTTTTTATGGCATTAAAAGCTTGATCCCCATCGCAATGAAGGAAATCTCCTCCCACTACAGCATCTAAGGCATATCTATAGCGAAGAATAAGCCCAAAATAAAAGTTACTAAGAAGCAGACTTAGAGTCATTTTAGGTTCAGCTTTACGATAAGAATAAAAAATTCTAGACCAAGCATCTTTAAAACTCTCCTCATCCCCTTGTTTAAAAGTAAAGATTAATTCCTCAGGTGAAGAAGTAACAGGTACAGAGCTAGACATGATAACAAAATAAACTAAATGTAAGTAACTAATTTTTTTGTGTGTTTTTTATATTAAACAAACAAGACTGAAAATAAAGTAAAGTAAAGCAACTAATTTTTTTTGTTTTTGATATAAAGCAAACAAGACAGAAAATAAAATAAAGTAAAGCAAGACAATATACAAAGTAAAGATATTGGATGTGAGACTCCCCTTGCAGCGTGTCTTGATCTCCCCGCAACGGCGCCAGAAAAAGAGCTTGATAACTCGTGAAGCACACGTCCGTTGGGAACCCCAAGAGGAAGGTGTGATGCGTACAGCAGCAAGTTTTCCCTCAGTAAGAAACCAAGGTTACCGAACCAGTAGGAGATGAAGGCCACGTGAATGTTGTTGGTGGAGGAGTGTAGTGCGGCGCAACACCAGTGATTTCGGCGCCAACGTGGAACCTGCACAACACAATCACAGTACTTTGCCCCAACTTAACAGTGAGGTTGTCAATCTCACCGGCTTGCTTAAAACAAAGGATTAAACGTATAGTGTGGAGAATGATGTTTGTTTGCGAAGAACAACAGAGAACAGAGATTGCAGTAGATTGTATTTCAGATGTAAAGAATGGACCGGGGTCCACAGTTCACTAGTGGTGTCTCTCCAATAAGATAAATAGCATGTTGGGTGAACAAATTACAGGTGGGCAATTGACAAATAAAGATTCATATACATATCACGATGATCACTATGAGATTTAATCAGGGCATTACGACAAAGAACATAGACCACCATCCAGCATGCATCTATGCCTAAAAAGTCCACCTTCAGGTTAGCATCCGCACCCTTCCAGTATTAAGTTGCAAACAACAGACAATTGCAGTAAGTATGGTGCGTAATGTAATAAATACAAATATCCTTAGACAAAGCATTGATGTTTTATCCCTAGTGGAAACAGCAAATCCACAACCTTAGAACTTTCTGTCACTGTCCCAGATTCAATGGAGGCATGAACCCACTATCGAGCATAAATACTCCCTCTTGAGTTACAAGTATCAACTTGGCCAGAGCCTCTACTAGCAACAGAGAGCATGCAAGAACATAAACAACACATATATGATAGATCAATAATCAACTTGACATAGTATTCCATATTCATCGGATCCCACAAACACAACATGTAGTATTACAAATAGATGATCTTGATCATGTTAGGCAGCTCACAAGATCTAAACATGATAGCACAAGAGGAGAAGACAACCATCTAGCTACTGCTATGGACCCATAGTCCAAGGATGAACTACTCACGCATCAGTCCGGAGGCGGGCGTGGTGATGTAGAGCCCTCCGGTGATGATTCCCCTCTCCGGAGGGTGCCGGAGGCGATCTCCTGAATCCCCCGAGATGGGATTGGCGGTGGCGGCGTCTCTGGAACTTTTCCGTATCGTGGCTCTCGGTACTAGGTTTTCGCGACGGAGAGTTTAAGTAGGCGGAAGGGCAGCGCAGGGGTTTCGAGGGCCCACCCCATAGGGTGGCGCGGGCCCCTCCTTGGCCGCGCCGACCTACGGTGGCGGCTCCTCGTGGCCCATGATACGTCTCCAACGTATCGATAATTTCTTATGTTCCATGCTACTTTATTGATGATACCTACATGTTTTATGCACATTATATGTCATATTTATGCATTTTCTGGAACCAACCTATTAACAAGATGCCGAAGAGCCAGTTGCTGTTTTCTGCTGTTTTTGGTTTCAGAAATCCTAGTAAGGAAAAATTCTCGGAATTGGACGAAATCACCGCCCAGGGTCCTATTTTTGCACGGAGCTTCCAGAAGACCGAAGAGGGAAGGAAGTGGGGCCACGAGGTGCCGACACCATAGGGCGCGCGCCCGGCCCCGGCCGCCGACCTATGGTGTGGGGCCCTCGTGTGGCCCTGCGTTGCCCTTCCGCCACTTAAAGCCTCCGTCGCGAAACCCCGAGCCGAGAGCCACGATACGGAAAACCTTCCAGAGACGCGCCGCCGCGAATCCCATCTCGGGGATTCAGGAGCCTCCGGCACCCGCCGGAGAGGGGATTCATCTCCGGAGGACTCTTCATCGCCATGATCGCCTCCGGAGTGATGAGTGAGTAGTTCACCCCTGGACTATGGGTCCATAGCGTAGCTAGATGGTCGTCTTCTCCTAATTGTGCTTCATTGTTGGATCTTGTGAGCTGCCTAACATGATCAAGATCATCTATATGTAATACTATATGTTGTGTTTGTCGGGATCCGATGGATAGAGAATACTATGTTATGGTGATTATCAATCTATTGTTTATGTGTTGTTTATGATCTTGCATGCTCTCCGTTATTAGTAGAGGCTCTGGCCAAGTTTTTGCTCTTAACTCCAAGAGGGAGTATTTATGCTCGATAGTGGGTTCATGCCTTCATTGACACCTGGGATCGTGACAGAGGTTCTAAGGTTGTGATGTGCTGTTGCCACTAGGGATAAAACATTGATTATATGTCTAAGGATGTAGTTGTCGATTACATTACGCACCATACTTAATGCAATTGCCTTTTTGCAACTTAATACTGAATGGGGTTCGGATGATAACCTGAAGGTGGACTTTTAGGCATAGATGCGTTGGATGGCGGTCTATGTACTTTGTCGTAATGCCCGGATTAAATCTCACTATATTTATCATATCATGTATATGCATTGTTATGCCCTTCTCTATTTGTCAATTGCCCGACTGTAATTTGTTCACCCAACATGCTTTTATCTTATGGGAGAGACACCTCTAGTGAACTGTGGACCCCGGTCCTATTCTTTACATAGCATACAATCTACTGTTTTACTGTGTTTTACTGTTTTCTTGCAAACAATCATCTTCCACTCGATACGCTTAATCCTTTGTTACAGCAAGCCGGTGAGATTGACAACCTCACTGTTTCGTTGGGGCAAAGTACTTTGGTTTTGTTGTGCAGGTTCCACGTTGGCGCCGGAATCCGGTGTTGCGCCGCACTACATTTCGCCACCATCAACCTTCAACGTGCTTCTTGGCTCCTCCTGGTTCGATTAAACCTTGGTTTCTTTCTGAGGGAAAACTTGCTACTGTGCCCATCATACCTTCCTCTTGGGGTTCCCAACGAACGTGTGAGTTACACGCCATCAAGCTCTTTTTCTGGCGCCGTTGCCGGGGAGATCAAGACACGCTGCAAGGGGAGTCTCCACTTCTCAATCTCTTTACTTTGTTTTTGTCTTGCTTTATTTTATTTACTACTTTGTTTGCTGCACCTAAACAAAACACAAAAAAATTAGTTGCTAGTTTTACTTTATTTACTGTCTTGCTCTTTATATCAAAAACACACAAAAAAATTAGTTACTTGTCTTTACTTTATTTGCCTAGTATACTTTATTGCTACTAAAATGAGTAATCCTGAAGTTGAAGTTCGTTCTTTTAAGCAACAAGGTGGAGAAAGTTTCAAAGATGCTTGGTATAGAATTAGTAATGCTCATCATAGGTGCATTAAGAAACACTCCACCACTATCCTTCTTAGGAACTTTTATGTTGGTCTATCTAGTTGGAATAGGTATGTTCTTGATACTCTTTCGGGAGGCAATTTCCTAGGTACTCCCGCTTTAGAAGCTAGTTGCATCATTGAGAGTCTAGTTGGAATACCACCTGTTAATGAAGTTAAAATTGAAATCTCTCTTGAGGATGTTATGAAAAAATTGGAAACCATAGAGAAAATTTTCCAAGTATTGAAACTAAAATGGAAATGTTATTGGATAAAACTGATGAACTTGATAAATCCCTAGGAGGAATTGATGAAAGAATTAGTGTCCTAGGAACTTGTGTTGTTCATGATAATTAAACCAATAGGATTGATGAACTTGAAAAAGCTATGGGAACCTTGGGTTCAACCTTTTCTTCTCTCAAGTATAATGAGAAAGCTTATGTGGGTAAAGAGCAAAAAATTCATGTATGCCTCTAAAGTGCCTAAACAAAAGAATTATTATAGGCCTAAAATTGCTAAAACTCCTAGCACCACCATAGAAAATTTAGATAATGGAGCACCTAAAGTACCCTCTGCAACAAGTTGTGTTTGCATGAAGAATAATAATGTTGATGCTTCATCTCTTGATGTTACTTGATTTGCACTTTCTGCGCCTAGCTGAAAGGCGTTAAAGAAAAGCGCTTATGGGAGACAACCCATGTTTTTACTACAGTACTTTGTTTTATATTTGAGTCTTGGAAGTTGTTTACTACTGTAGCAACCTCTCCTTATCAATCATGTTAGTATTACTGAAGATTTTGAAGATAGACACTTGGTAGAACTTGCACCTACCTATGAAATTGCTGCTGCTGCTTTAGTTCGCATGTTGGAAACTAAATTTGTTAATCTCAATCCTATAATCCAACACATGTTTCTTACACTTGGTGATATGGAAGAAGGGGAAAAGAAAGATTTTGTTTTAGAAACTCTTCTTAGAGAATTTGGTGGTCTAGCAAGAGAGGCTAGAAAGGTCTTTGCTAAATTTAATATGCTAGGTTCTCATACTAATTTTGTTGGTCTCCTTGAAAAAATGGACATGGATAGAATAAGGTACACTAATAATATTGATGATGGTGGGGAAATCAAAGCACCAATACCATGTAAACTCCTAGCTATGAATGATGCACTAGAAAATAACTATGATTGGCTTGTTCCTGAAAATTTGTTCGATGAGAATAGCAAGCCCAAGACTAATGAAAAGGGAGACGCTAAAACTTATGTATCCAATATACTATGCTTGGTTGAGAAAACTCCCAACACCCCCTGGTAATAATGTTGATGCTTCTACTCTTGGTGTTACTTGATTTGCACTTTCTGCGCCTAGCTGAAAGGCGTTAAAGAAAAGCGCTTATGGGAGACAACCCATGTTTTTTTTTACTACAGGAATTTTTTGTTTTGTTGAGTCTTGGAAGTTGTTTACTACTTTAGCAACCTCTCCTTATCATGTTTTTGTGCCAAATAAAGTTTCTATGTTATAGTTGATGTTATATTTGGGATCGCTGCGCAGAAACAGCATTTCTGTCTGTCACGAATCTGGGCACAGTTCTCTGTAGAAAATTCGAAAAAATCTGCCAATTTACGAGCGTGATCCTCAGATATGTACGCAACTTTCATTAGTTTTGAGTTTTTCCATTTGAGCAAGTCTGGTGCCATCTTTAAATTCGTCTTTACGGACTGTTCTGTTTTTGACAGATTCTGCCTTTTATTTCGCATTGCCTCTTTTGCTATGATGGATTTATTTCTTTGATCCATTAATGTCCAGTAGCTTTATGCAATGTCCAGAAGTGAAAAGAATGTTTGTGTCACCTCTGAATGTGTGAATTATTAATTGTGCACTAACCCTCTAATGAGTTTGCTTGAAGTTTGGTGTGAAGGAAGTTTTCAAGGGTCAAGAGAGGAGTATGATATACTATGATCAAGAGGAGTGAAAGCTCTAAGCTTGGGGATGCCCTCGTGGTTCATCCCTGCATATTTTAAGAAGACTCAGCGTCTAAGCTTGGGGATGCCCAAGGCACCCCTTCTTCATCGACAACATCATCAAGTTCCTCCCCTGAAACTATATTTTTATTCATCACATCTTGTGTTCTTTACTTGGAGCGTCGGTTTGTTTTGTTTTTGTTTTTGTTTGAATAAAATGGATCCTAGCATTCACTTTATGGGAGAGAGACACGCTCCGCTGTTGCATATGGACAAATATGTCCTTAGGCTTTACTCATAATGTTCAAGGCGAAGTTTCTTCTTCGTTAAATTGTTATATGGTTGGAATTGGAAAATGCTACATGTAGTAATTCTAAAATGTCTTGGATAATGTGATACTTGGCAATTGTTGTGCTCATGTTTAAGCTCTTGCATCATAAGCTTTGCACCCATTAATGAAGAAATACATAGAGCTTGCTAAAATTTGATTTGCATATTTGGTCTCTCTAAGGTCTAGATAATATCTAGTATTGAGTTTTGAACAACAAGGAAGACGGTGTAGAGTCTTATAATATTTACAATATGTCTTTTATGTGAGTTTTGCTGCACCGGTTCATCCTTGAGTTTGCTTCAAATAAACCTTGCTAGCCTAAACCTTGTATCGAGAGGGAATACTTCTCATGCATCCAAAATCCTTGAGCCAACCACTATGCCATTTGTGTCCACCATACCTACCTACTACATGGTATTTCTCCGCCATTCCAAAGTAAATTGCTTGAGTGCTACCTTTAAAATTCCATCATCCACCTTTGCAATATATAGCTCATGGGACAAAATAGCCTTAAAAACTATCGTAGTATTGAATATGTACTTATGCACTTTATCTTTTATTAAGTTGCTTGTTGTGCGATAACCATGCTTCTGGGGAACGCCATCAACTATTGTTGAATATCATGTGAGTTGCTATGCATGTCCGTCTTGTCTGAAGGATCTATCACCTTAGTGGTTGGAGCATGCAAAATTGTTAGAGAAGAACATTGGGCCGCTAACTAAAGCCATGAATCATGGTTGAAATTTCAGTTTTGGACATATATCCTCAATCTCATATGAGAATAATAATCATTGCTACATGCTTATGCATTTAAGAGGAGTCCATTATCTGTTGTCCATGTTGTCCCCGTATGGATGTCTAAGTTGAGAATAATCAAAAGCGAGAAATCCAAAATGCGAGCATTCTCCTTAGACCTTTGTACAGGCGGCATGGAGGTACCCCTTTGTGACACTTGGTTGAAACATGGCATGCAAAGATCCGGTAGTCCAAGCTAAGTAGGACAAGGTGCGGGCACTATTAGTACACTATGCATGAGGCTTGCAACTTGTAAGATATAATTTACATAACTCATATGCTTTATTACTACCGTTGACAAAATTGTTTCATGTTTTCAAAATAAAAGCTCTAGCACAAATACAGCAATCGATGCTTTCCTCTTTGAAGGACCTTTCTTTTACTTTTATTGTTGAGTCAGTTTACCTATCTCCCTCCACCTTAAGAAGCAAACACTTGTGTGAACTGTGCATTGAATCCTACATACTTGCATATTGCACTTGTTATATTACTTTATGTTGACAATATCCATGAGATATATATGTTATAAGTTGAAAGCAACCGCTGAAACTTAATCTTCCTTTGTGTTGCTTCAATACCTTTACTTTGATTTATTGCTTTATGAGTTAACTCTTATGCAAGACTTATTGATGCTTGTCTTGAAGTACTATTCATGAAAAGTCTTTTTCATATGATTCACTTGTTTACTCATGTCATTACCTTTGTTTTGATCGCTGCATTCATTACATATGTTTACAAATAGTATGATCAAGATTATGATGGCATGTCACTTCAGAAATTATCTTTGTTATCGTTTTACCTGCTCGGGACGAGCAGAACTAAGCTTGGGGATGCTGATACGTCTCCAACGTATCGATAATTTCTTATGTTCCATGCTACTTTATTGATGATACCTACATGTTTTATGCACATTATATGTCATATTTATGCATTTTCTGGAACTAACCTATTAACAAGATGCCGAAGAGCCGGTTGCTGTTTTTTTTTGGTTTCAGAAATCCTAGTAAGGAAATATTCTGGAATTGGACGAAATCACCGCCCGTCCTATTTTTGCACGGAGCTTCCAGAAGACCGAAGAGGGGAGGGGGGCCACGAGGCACCGACACCATAGGGCGGCGCGGCCCAGGCCCTGGCCGCGCCGACCTATGGTGTGGGGCCCTCGTGTGGCCCCCGCGTTGCCCTTCCGCCTACTTAAAGCCTCCCCGCGAAACCCCGACCGAGAGCCACGATACGAAACCTTCCATAGACGCCGCCGCCGCGAATCCCATCTCGGGGATTCAGGAGATCGCCTCCGGCACCCTGCCGGAGAGGGGATTCATCTCCGGAGGACTCTTCATCGCAATGATCGCCTCCGGAGTGATGAGTGAGTAGTTCACCCCTGGACTATGGGTCCATAGCAGTAGCTAGATGGTCGTCTTCTCCTAATTGTGCTTCATTGTTGGATCTTGTGAGCTGCCTAACATGATCAAGATCATCTATATGTAATACTATATGTTGTGTTTGTCGGGATCCGATGGATAGAGAATACTATGTTATGGTGATTATCAATCTATTGTTTATGTGTTGTTTATGATCTTGCATGCTCTCCGTTATTAGTAGAGGCTCTGGCCAAGTTTTTGCTCTTAACTCCAAGAGGGAGTATTTATGCTCGATAGTGGGTTCATGCCTTCATTGACACTGGGATCGTGACAGTAGGTTCTAAGGTTGTGATGTGCTGTTGCCACTAGGGATAAAACATTGATTCTATGTCTAAGGATGTAGTTGTCGATAACATTACGCACCATACTTAATGCAATTGTCTGTTGCTTTGCAACTTAATACTGAATGGGGTTCGGATGATAACCTGAAGGTGGACTTTTTAGGCATAGATGCAGTTGGATGGCGGTCTATGTACTTTGTCGTAATGCCCGGATTAAATCTCACTATATTTATCATATCATGTATATGCATTGTTATGCCCTTCTCTATTTGTCAATTGCCCACTGTAATTTGTTCACCCAACATGCTTTTATCTTATGGGAGAGACACCTCTAGTGAACTGTGGACCCGGTCCTATTATTTACATAGCATAAATCTCTGCAATTGTGTTTTACTGTTTTCTTGCAAACAATCATCTTCCACTCGATACGCTTAATCCTTTGTTACAGAAGCCGGTGAGATTGACAACCTCACTGTTTCGTTGGGGCAAAGTACTTTGGTTTTGTTGTGCAGGTTCCACGTTGGCGCCGGAATCCGGTGTTGCGCCGCACTACATTTCGCCACCATCAACCTTCAACGTGCTTCTTGGCTCCTCCTGGTTCGATTAAACCTTGGTTTCTTTCTGAGGGAAAACTTGCTACTGTGCGCATCATACCTTCCTCTTGGGGTTCCCAACGAACGTGTGAGTTACACGCCATCACCCCACTCCGTATCCTCTTCGGTCTTCTGGAAACTCCGTGGAAAAATAAGACCGTGGGCTTTTGTTTCGTCCAATTCCGAGAATATTTCCTGTGTAGGATTTCTGAAACCAAAAACAACAGAAAACAGGAACTAGCGCTTCGGCATCTTGTTAATAGGTTAGTGCCGGAAAATGCATCAAAACATCATAAAGTGTGAACAAAACGTGTAGGTATTGTCATAAAACTAGCATGGAACATAATAAATTATAGATACGTTGGAGACATATCAGGCTGTAGGTAGGCTACCTATTTGCACCAATAACAAGCTCTAGCGCTGACCGTAGACAACCAAAGATACTCACACAAGGCGATAAATGTGGAAATGCAACTATATGGAAGGTTGCAATGCACTCGAGAGACGCTAGCAAAGCTCAAAGGAACAGGCACAAGATTGATCAACTACGGGTGCAGTTAAAGAAAACTTAGGCCTTCACTTGATTCTACTAGCACTTCACTTTTCTTTTTTGTATTTTCTTTTTGTAACGCAACTATGTAGCTCTTTTGCTTCTTTTTTTTATTTTTTTTATTTTTGACACAACTCCTTGATAACATGGCCAACAAGATATGCAAAGCACCAAAACCCTAATGAGCAGCCTGTCGAGCGGTAAAACTAGTCTCTTCTAGGGAAGTTCCTAGTCACGTATTTCGAAAGGCTGTGGCTATGGTTTGAACAAACACACTGTATGCTATGTGGACTCGGAGTAAACAAAAACTGACTCTAGATGAAAAACTAGATGATATAGAAACACAAACCCTAACAATTCTACTATATGAAAGATAAAGATACGCAAAAACAACTACGATAAGCAACTAAAACTCGAAATTAGTGCAAGGTATGGCTATGGCAAACCCTAACCCTAATATTTTTGGCTTTTTCTGGATAGGAAAACACTCACAACTCAACTATGGGGTGGATTGTGGATGGCTTACCGAGGAAACCTGGAAATCTGATACCAAGATGATAAGGGGTGGCCCGATCTTCAGTAAGCAACGGTGGTGATGATGATCACAGGATGAACACAGCGGATGAACACGACGATGTAGTGGATGATAACTTGTATGTGCAACGAGATCTCTCGATTGGTCCCTGTCGCCAATGCAACAGCTCTCAAACCTGCAAGATATTCGCAACTCCACACACTTGCGCACGTAGCCGCCGACCACAAAGCGGTAAGTTGCAATCTACCAATTCCCAATGGAACGACAGATCACACAAGACTTTCAGATCTACACCAAATCAAGCAATATGGTGTAGGGATTCAATAGTTTTGCAGAGCAAACAACTAAGATCTAGGGTTTATCTTAAACGTGGTCTAAAGCTACTTTGGGGGCGTCCTGGGCACTTATATAGGAGTTCAGGACGACCTCAGGTCGAAAAACTACGAAAATAACCGACCCAAAATAGATCTGGTCGAGACAGACTCGGACTCGGCGCCGGGCCGTCGACGGGCTGGACTGGCTGCGGTTCAAACCGACAGGGACCGGATGCTGACCGGCGCGGGATGTGCTCTGCAGTACGTCCGGTTGCCATCGGCGCGTTGTCCGGTTGGCGCCGGGGCGTGTCCGGCGTGCGTCCAGTTGGACCGACCGGTGACCGGGCGCGCCGGCGTGGCGGCGGTCGGAACGGATGCTGGGCCGGCCTGGACTTCTTCTTCATCTCTCGCACATGCCTCCCGCTCCTCCCTCGCGCGTCCATGGAATATCTTCATGTCCAGCTCCTTGTCCAGCTTCACGTCCATCTTCATGTCCAGCTGCTCCTCTCCTCCTCGTGCGATGCTTGCTCCCTCTTCATACCTGATCATACATAAGTAATAACACTTAGGCAGTATAATGTTCTCATCAATCAAAGTATCGTTTAGGAACAAGTTCACCGTTGTTTAAGTAGCTTCGCACGAGCCCTTGTAATAGGTCCAATCCTGACTTCATTGGACTTGAGCTTCACAGCAGGATCATCTTCAACTGGCAATGACGGAGGTAGTAGTGAGGTAGGGATGTCCTCATCAACTCGGCGAGGGCTGAGGCTGGCTCAGATCGGGCTGCTTCAGCTTCATCTTCTGCCACCCTCCCACCTCGGTGAGAGGCTCCCCGAGTTCCGCCTCCTGCACAACAAAAGAAATGTTATGTGTATCAAGTAGTAATATTGGGGGAAGTAAATGCAAGTTTTTCCATGTATATATGTACCTTGTGCTTCCTGTAGCGCTCAGTGCTGCGGCTTCCTGTTCTGGCGGTTCCTCCGGTTCTAGCGGAGGCGATTCTGGCATGTAGGCATCACGGAGATCATCTAGCAAGTATCTAATCCCATCGTCCTCATTGCCATCGATCCGCTGCCTCATCACCTCACCTCTGTCACGTTCGTACTGAGCAAAGTCGACACACGTGACGTAATCAGGCATATACCCATTCAACCAAAGATGTTTAGTCATATCATCCTTTCCCTGACGATGACGCCTCTTGCAACGAGCGCAAGGGCAACTTGGACGAACGCCTGACTTTGAACCACGCGCTAACTCCTTCACTAATAAATTGGTCTTCCATACCCACTCATCTGTCATTTCAGTCGAACTAGCACGGCCACTGTACATCCACCCATTATCAGCCATCCTCTGCTTTATTGGGAGACAAACAACAAATAGTACCATGAAATTAAATGCATCATATTTTTATTTTACCGGGCGAAACGCATGCATCAACCTACATCTCTACTAGGTGGGCTCCTAGCAGCCGCCGGATCCGTAGATTGAGTACGTTCTCAATGCTCTACCCCGGTCCGAGACAGAATTTCGGCAGCACCTCCCCGCTGTTCTCCCGATACACGTCTCGGCAAAAAGCCGAGAGGATGTGCATCAAGAGAACAACGGGGAGGCGCTACCGAAATCCTGACTTGTACCGGGGTAGAGCACGTGAACGTAACCAACTACGCATCCGCCGACTGTCCCGTAAATGCCGCAAGCGTTACGGTTGAAAATATGCCGACCACTAATGCATATTTATCCGCGTAACGCTCGCGGACGGGAAGTGACACCTAGGTTACGCAACTTTACTTGGAAAATGAATCTAGTGATGTAAAAATGTGGAGGAGGTGGAGGTTTAGCTCACCCTCGGCGATGTCGGCGACCGTCTCGAATCGCCTCAAGCAGCGGGGATCCGAGGTCGGTTTAGACAACAACAAATTCAAATTGTTAAAATGATATTTCTATTTCTATTTTCCATTTCTATTTCTATTTGCTATTTTCCATTTCTATTTCCATTAGCTATTTTCCATTTCTATTTCTATTTCTATTTGCTATTTTCCATTTCTATTTCTGTTTGCTATTTTCCATTTATATTTCTATTTGCTATTTTCCATTTTTGTTTCTATTTGCTATTTTCAAATTGCAACAATTAGTAATTAGTAAAATGAAAAACAAAAAACTATACCTACTCCACCGGGAGCATCATTTCTGCAGGCCGGGGTGGAGGTGGTGGCGAGACGGGTGGCGCGGCAGGGCAGGGGAGCGGCCGCGGTAGGGCAGGGGAGGCGTGGCAGGGCCCGGTGGCGCGGCAGGGCCCAGTGGAGCGGCCGCAGCAGGGCAGGGGAGGCGCGAAAGGGCAGGAGAGCCACGACAGGTCAGGGGAGGAGTGGTGGAGCAGGCGCGGCGGCGGCGAGATCTGCGGAGGGGAGGCGGCGACAGAGGAGCAGCAGGCTCGGCGGCGGCCGGATGTGCGGCAGGCGCGGCGTCGGCCAGGGGAGGAGGGGGTGGCGGCGTGCGGGGTTGGAGAAGGGCGTGGCGGCGCGTGGGGTTGGGGGAGGAGTGGTCTGTGACCCGGACTTGGTCCGGCTCGACCAGATAAGCAGCCCTAGCTGTGCCGATGGCTAGGCCGTCGGCATATTTTTTTTCCTTTTTTTCCTTTAATTTTTTTTCTATTCAGGAGTACAATCAAGTAAAATATATTATTATAGGGAGACACACACATTTTGGGGCCATTCCGACCTTTCGATGCTCGATTTCTGATGAAACCCTAGTTCTGTTGACCGCGCGATCTACCCCTTTGACTACATCCCAGCTGGGGTCCCCTGGTGGGCCTATGTTGATTTGGTTGTAATATGATGGGGTTCGTTGCATGAAAAACAAAATTTTTCTACCGCAAACAAACAAAACTGTAATATCCCAGGTATTGGGGTTACAAATATAGAGGAAACAGATGTGTGCATTGCATTCATGCATAGAAAATCCGGGGAATTTTCGCGCTTTTGCTTAAACTCATCAAGGTGATCGAGGTTTCTCGTACGTCGGTGGAATTGAGTTAGTACTCGACGTGACTGCAATAAACTTCGACATGACCTTTGTGGAACTATTTGATTTTGAGAGAACACAATTTGAATTCAATTCAAAATTGAATATTAGAAATCCAAGTAATAATTTGAAATGGAATTCGAATTCTAAATTATCATATAAGTTTTAAAAATGTTTAATCAAACAAAATAGATAAAGTGCTTAACATTTAATTACATCATCCAATATTTACAAGTTTCATAAAGACAAGCAATTTAAGAATAAGGATATTATACAATAAGGAAAGCATTTCTTTATTGATATTAACACAATAATACAATGTTTTTACAAATGAATAAATAAAAATGAAATTACAAATATAATTACAAGTTCTGAAAAACAAAAGTAAAAGCCTAAACTAAGTCTTGATCATCATCTTCTTCTCAAATTGAAACCTGCACAACAAAGTCAAACAAATGGTAATGCCAAATGGCAGAGGATTAAAAAAATAAAAGAGGTAAAATAGAGGTAGATATTTTCAGCCGAGCCTATCCAACTTTGCTTAGAAGCAAAGCAACCAGCAGCCACACATGCAGCTTACACAACACAGGGTTGTGCTGTCGACCAAAGGCAACACTAGGCCATCATATAAAAGCAAGTCACTTCAGATCAAAAGAGCTGCTGAAGCCTCACTCCCGTATACATCCATTGACCAGCTCAAGAACCTCAAGAACACATCTCAGATCAACAGCTAAAACCATAAATCATTCCCAGGCAGTCACTTAGGAAATCATTAGACTACATGAAGATCACAGCCAAAGCTGCAACAAGAGCCATGGTGAGATAATATCCTAGATGGAGCCGATTCCACCCCAAGGAGGAGAAGAACACCAGGACCAGCAGCAAAACCAGACCAACATCAGGCAAAGCTACATATTGGAAAAGGAGAGAGGTATACCAAAATCATGGAGCTTATTATTTGGATCCCTTCCCAAATAGCATCATCTCATCCAAATCAAATAGTTTATCAAACATAAATTGTTGTGATGATTTTAACATCATCTGATCACAGTTATGATCCAAGCCTAATAAATCACCCTGCATAACTACCAACAACACAAATCTTACTAAGTAATAAACATCCCTGTGCACACTCCTAGGAGGCACCACAGAAAGTATTAAATCCTAGTAGATAGCATATGGGTAGTATTTGCAAGCAATGAACTAGACAAAGATCAAACTATAAATCATCAGTTTAAGTCATGAGAAGTGATTCTCTCAGATCTGCACATAAGTGCTATGCAAGATTCATCATAGAGAATTTTAGGCACCATAGTATCTGTTCTTATTTCCATCTGTGCCTCAACTTATGCATCACTGGCTAGGCAACAAATAAAGCACAAGTATCTGTTCTTATCAAAGGTACATCTTATAGTAAAATATATGCCTGGATGAAGGAATCATCCAAATAGGGGCATCATCAATATATAGCAAACCTGTAGAGCAGCCAGTTATTAATGAACATACTGTAGGAACCCACTTAAGGTCAAGGAAATCACCCCAGGCCAACCAAGTAGTACATAGCTACAGCAAATCCACATCAATCAAGCAGATAAGCCACCAGGATAATCATCAAGTAAACTATCCTCTTCTAGCAACCATAATTGCATCCTATATGTATACACCCATCAATAAGTTACACAGGTGTGTAACTGGAATTTCAGTATGATGAATGTTCTATTTGGACAGTAGAAGCAAACCAGTAAGCTATATCTTCCAGGAATGAGCAACCCATTCAAATTCAAGCATCTCCCTGTAGCATTGCCTAGCTATTGAATTAGTACTTGTCAATCCCAAGTAAACCATACACCTGTAAGAAACAAGACTTGCTCCTTACATAATTAAACCACTAAGAATAGTCAACTGAATGCAAACATTTAGTTTTGGCAGAGTTAAGGTACCACTGAAATTACATGTGCTGGGATGAGTACTCATTCAAATGGAGGCACCTAATTAAGCCTATTTCACCTATCAGTGAATTTATTACTTGACTAGCTCAAGTCACAGAGCACAATAATCAGCACATATAATTACTAGAACATGATCAACTGAAACCAATCTTTAATTAGCTCCACTATAACCCGAAAATATACCACACACAAGCACAAGACGCCAGGACATGGTCATAGGCAGAGTGGAGAGGAGAGGAATAGCTCACAGTAGTGCATACGAGTAGAGGAAGAGGCCGACGCCGGGGTTGCGTCCGCGGCACCGTCCCGCCGGCGTCGAGGTCGAGGATGCAGTGGGAACAGCAACATCACCACCACAACCACACCCTGCCAGTAATTCAGCACAGCAGCGCATCGGAGGATGCCAGGGTAGCAGGACACTGCCATCCTACCAGCTTCGCGGTAGCAAACCCCAGTAGTGGAGATGAGGGCGAGGCCACACCGAAGAGCAGCGGCAGCGGAGAGGCCGGAATCGGCCGGAGCCAGCGCAGGCGCGTGAGTACTGGACCAGGTGGCGATGAAGGGAGGCTGGCGGAGACGGCCGTGGCGGCGCCACCTTGACCAACGGCAGCGCTCGCCGAGGCCGGCGATGGCCGAATCGGCCGGCAGTAGCTAGGGTTCTCAGGTTGGCGGCGTGGGTGCGAGTGGCGGCGTCACGAAAGTGAGGAGAGCGGAGGTCGACCGTGTCGGGCGAATGCGCAGCGGCGCCGGTGTCCGGCGGCGAACAAGCCAACCCGCGGGCTAGGGTTAGCCGCGGGCGCGCGTGAGCAAGGAGGAGACTCCGAAGAGGGGAGTCGAAGGAGGATACCGTGGCAGAGCTGGGAAGCCGGTCGGCGACGGCGGATGCGGCCGGCGACGGCGGGCATGGCCGGCGGCTGACCGGAGCAGCCTCGGCAGGTTCGCAAAGAAAGGGGAATCGAGAGGAGAAGAGCCGCGTGCGTGGTGGGATCGACGGGGTATGCGTGTGCGCGTGAAGGCTGATTTGCGTGCGTGTGCGCTTTGGCTGAGCCCAAATCGATTCGTGTGTCATCCGTATACGTGTACCGTGTACGTATTTGCTTCTATTGAACCCTAGCTTCAGCTAAATAAACTAACTAGCTCTAGCCAGATCCTTCCTAAATATAACACAAATTCAATGCTAAAATGTTTGAAAGAGTATTTTAACCTCAATTAAATAAATAAGGTTTTGTTTTGCTTAATCATAAGTTAATAAATAAAAGTTGTTATTTGATTTTTAATAATTAACAAAAGAAAGATATAAAAAAATCCAAATAGAAATATTTTTGACAACAGAAAAGTCGTAAACAGAATAAATAAAAAAAAACCATTTAAAGTCTAAAATAAAATAATACATATTTTCTTCTAAATTTTAGAATTTTAAATCTTAAACTATTAAAACCTATATACTAAAAGAAAAATTCTTATTTATATTTTTCATATCAAGAAAATATTAGATATTACTTTGTATTAAAATACAACAATTGTCTCTTTATGGTTATGATTAATCATATGAAAACCCTAATTCCCTATTGGATGAAATCACAACCTTGTCCTTTTATTTGGAACCCTAAAACCCTAAATTCATTTAGGAACCCTAGTTCCTTTAATTTATATGTGAATCCTAATTACCCCTAAAACCTAAACCCTAGATTATAGTATATGATCTTGTCACCCTCTTTACATTCATAGATCCATAGTAGCAACTAAATACTTGTCATGTCTTCATAAAATAATAGAGACCTATCCCTAATAAATTGGTATTTCATATTCCCATCCAAATCAAACCTAGATGATCAAATAGGATCAAACAAGTCAAAACCCTAGATCCTATTACCAAAGTCATCATCCTTATTTATCCCTATTTACCATCACACCATTGTGATGAACTCTAATAGCCACCATGCCTAATATTCTGCATCATTTACCATACTCACTAAACCCTAATAGTGTTAGGTGTTTATAAACCATCCTATTTAGGAATCAACTATTCTTTACTTAGTGAATCCAATAGCAAACCTAGACAACCTCAACCTTAATTGAAATACTTCTTATTGCTTAAATATTATATTCTTCAAAAGTTATCCTTTTGAAGAAATAAAGAATCATCATTAACCCTACTTAATAGGACCTATAAAACCAGACTATCGATCACCAATAAGATATACCACCTTAATAGCAACCGTTGATAATTAAGATGCTTATGCTTAATTAAGACCATACAAGCCCTAGTAGCTGATGAATCCAACTCTGTTGTGATCCATCAACTCCTTACTCCAGAAACTAATTGGAACCATAGGAAACCATAGAACCCCACCAACCTAATTATCATACTTGTTCTTTATTAAAGAACATGTTCTTCAAAAGTTATTCTTTTGACGTATATGACAAGCAATCATTAACCATGCCATATAGCACTAAAACTAACAACTGTTCTTTACATATGAACTTTATGCCAATTATAATTCCTTGTGTGCTCAATTGATTATTATGCTGCATTATATAACCTGTATATGATACCAAGTAATCGCACCTGAATAAGAACCTTGTTTGTGGATCACTCTAAAAGTGCAACACACCCTAAACAAATCACTACACTCACTAATCCTAAATCATCGGGATTAGGTCACGCTTAGATCGATTGCATCTCATACTTATGCATTATTGCATCCTTGCCAATCTTTTAAACATCGTCCTTACCGGACGATGATGCTATTTCAGAATTTGGAGTTATTGCGTACTGAAGACCTTGACTGCATAATCTTGCAGTCAAGAAAGGCAAGTTCATCGCTTGCTCATGTCATTTGAGTATTTTTACCAAATTACTTGCAAAGTACTATGTTTATCACTATTGCATAAAAAGCAAAACCACTATTTTCATAACTATGAATATGACTATGTGGTGGGCAATGGAACCATGGATTGTGTTGATATGGTGGAGGTTCCATTGCAAGGGTTTATATCCATCTAGGATTAAACAACAAATGTCGTCCAGTGATTCTTGTGCCGTAATACCCGTGTTAACCATAAGATCTGGAGTGGGACGGTAGCCAATTGTATTTCCACCTCTCGTACATCAACGGATGCGCTTACCGTAGCGTTGTGTCTTGCGGAGCAACTTGAGGGTGGGGAGCCCCTTCTAATTCCCCACGGTATAGCAGTGCTTACCGTAGCGGTTGCGACTTGCGGAACAACTTGAGGGTGGGGATCCCCTTCTAATTCCCCACGGTAATGTGGTCTATGATGGGTTGCAGCTACCGGCGAAGGAGTTTGGTTAACGAGTCCCAAGTTGTCGTGGTCGGGTCCATCCTTAATGGTGTAAGAGGACCGACGAGGACCCGGGGTCGGGGTATGCAACAAAGGGTGGGTGTGCGAGGTAGCGGAGGAATATGAACGGCTAGGACCTTATACCGGCCTCACACCAAAGGAAGTGTGGACGGGGAATATGCCTTGGCACCAAGGTTAAGATCTCTTATGGGTAAAGCAACACACCTCTGCGAGTGTAACGAATGACCGTCACTCCTGTTCGGGATATGGAGCAAGACGCCGGAAAGGAACTCCATGAAGTTCTAGTCAACCGGTGAAGACTGACGGACATAGCTCTTCCGAATAAAGCAACCTTTTGAAGAAATGATTACAAAAACCTGCATAGCCTTGGACTTTCTGGTCCATGGTCGTAGCTAGTGCATTAAACACCTCTTTCCTATAATGAACTTGTTGAGTACGCTCGTACTCATCCCACTCTTAAATCCCCTGCTTATATGGAGGCATCAAAGGAGGATCTACAGTGCAACTCGAAGGCCGAGGAGTCAACAACTACTTCAAGAGACAGGACCATGTCAGGAGAGTCAGATACCACATTCAACAAGGAGAAAACCTAGATTAGCAATAGAAAGGAACTAGCTTCCTAAACCTAGCTCCTATTTAGCTAGAATCTATTCTTAGCCTCTATAGCTAGTTAAATACTCTACAAATAGAGTTCGTGATAGGATTAAACTACGAGTCGTTCTTCTGGAGTTTATTTGCATTTTTACCTCATTGTAAAGTAGGAGGCTGTGATGATATTTTGTAACAGAGTCATTGCTGTAACTCTATAGACATACCTTGGACCCGCATATGTTTCTGTTGTACCACTCTGAGCGATATAATACTAGTGGAACGGTGTTTCATTGGTGTTATATCAGACTTGCATACTACACCATGCAGTGGTATGCCGGGTCACCACAGTTGGTATCAGAGCAAATGCTTTGATCTTAGGATTAAAACCCTTTAAAGGAGACCTATAGGATTGGTAGTGTCTATAGGAAGTTGTCTTAGCTAAACCAAATTCTCTTATGACTTGAGATGGATATTCACTTGAGAATAATCCTGACACACTTGAGTCAAACCTTCTTACCTACCTTTCTTAAGCGAAATTAGTTAGCTAATCCCAAACATGTAGCACACCATTGAAGTCTTAAAACAATAGAGGAGTAGACCACAGTTGGTATACAATACAGTCCAAAGAGAGGATACAACCATAAGGAAGATATCCTATTGGAAGATGTGTACCAACACATGTTATGGTTAAGTAAGAGTTATCCAGACCTATAATAGGAGTAATATCAAGTGATGAAGATAAGTAAGATATCTTACTAGAAGATGTATGCCAAAGACAAGTAATGGGTAAGTAAAATCTATCCAAACTGGTGAAACAACTGATAGTAAGGGATATATATGAGTTAAATGAGGTAGTCTAAACCATGATGAGTCAATCATGGGAGGTAAGGAAGAGTTATAAGAATAAAAATATGTCTATCTACATGGTAGAGATAGTAATCATATAAGATTCACCTGCGAATCATTATGTGATGAAGTAGAACATCATAAATATTTAGGAGGAGTACAATAAGAAGTCAGTTGTTCAACAATAGTGTAAGATTGTGTTTCAAAACCATGGGAGGTGTGCCAAGCACATCATGACCATAGTCTTATAATAGAAACGCTTGGAAGTATAGTAGCTATATCCTAATAAATATGTATTCAGAGTAGCCATGTTAGAACTAAATGTATCATAGGAAGTAGTCCTCAATAGCACGTATATATGATATACTATTTAGTTAGTACTTCCAAACAAAACTAGGTTAACCTCCACTATTCCAGGCCACTTTGTTTCAAGTTTATCTCCTTGCAAATGTGCAATCATGATAAATGTTGAGACAAATAGTAGAAATTCACGTATTCGTGCTAAGTATCACGATATAAACCTATCTTATGTGGTGTTATATACTACACATCAGAGCCTGATGTTTAGAGATGTCTTACTCAACTATTATATTCAGGCCTATGATGATGTGTATTATAAGCACAAAGCTGAATCTTCTTGGATTTTATTGGATTTTAATTGTTTGACTAGATCCATACATGAAGTTTGACTTTGATATGCAAGTGCATGTTGCAATATCAAGTTCTCACTTGATGTCATAGATCTAGAGGGTAATGGTATTCGTGTGAGGAAGTGACGAATTCTAAAGATTCTAAAGACAAGATGAAGGTTCATCAGAAGAAGGAAGCAAAATTGTGGGAAGCAACCACAAAACTCCGAAGGAAGTATCAACCAAAACTCACGCTTTGCCTCAACAGAGGAGTACTTTAGTACGGAAGAAGCATGAAGGTGAGAAATCTGGTGATTATGGTGAAGCTGAAGCAGATCCATAATTAATATAGAAAAGGGAATGCATGGGAAATCACTTTGGATACTATATTCATAGTGGTTTTCTTGCAAAATAAACCCTGAAGAAAGGAAGATGATATATGAAATCATAGCAGATATAAGAAGACCATAGTTGATATCAGAAGACCATAGTTGATATAGGCTCAATACTGCGAGATAAAGTAGAAGATGTCTCGTCCAGTTAATCAGAACCTATAATAGAATCCATTTTTAGATATCAAATAGCCACAATTGATATCAACTAGTCCATAATTGGATTCTTCATACCAAGAAGTTGTGAACAAATAAAATTTTGTCAACCAAATAGCAATGACATATAATCATTTAGTCGAAGAATTAACATTGGATGTCCACAATTGAGTGGATGCACCACAGATATTCTTCACAAGACCTAGAAGAGTACAAACCATAAAGCTATACTTAGACCAATATTCCAACCATCAATCCAATGGTTGGAAGAAAAGGAGTTGAAGACATAAGAAAACTCTAAGGGGTAGAGTAAAGATTGAGTTGGATGTACAGTAACTCAATACTTTAAGCTATATAGAAGCAGAAGGTCTGAACGAGAGGAAGTTCGATCTTATTTTCATAAGATCGTTGAACACTACTTTCAGAAGTATGTCAGACCAGAAGCCGAGGTTTATACCTCGAGGAAGTAAGAAGGGGGCAATAACTTGAGAAAGTGAGTAATATTTACTCAGAAATACGATAGCTCAAGTCAGCTAAGTTTAATGAAGTTGGATGAAGGAAATACCATAGACCAGATATAGCTCAAATAGGCCAAAGACCGAAGGAGATTGACCATACCAAAAACTAAAGTTCATTTGGAAGATTCCTTTCATAGAACCTAAAGGATCCAAAATAGTTAGAAGTATCAATCATAATCCATGATTGGATGGACTAAATGAGTCTAACTTTCTTAGTAAAAGGAACCGTCAAAATCATTTCCATGGTAAGTACCTTACTAAGTACCATTATTGCACTTTTGGTAGTAAGGGAAAACAAAGACCTATTTAGCAATTAGGAGTTTATTATCAAATTAGCCTTTAAGTTAGACCAGCAGCACCAAAAGAAGTCTCAATCATTGAATCTTCAATGAGGAAGGAAACAAGCTTATAGAGTTGGAAGAAATCAAAGAATTAAAGTAAGAACCATGGTTCAGAGACAAACCATAATGGATTCCAGGAAGAATCTGGACAAGGGATATATTCAATTATATCCAGTAAGATCAATACGGAGTTCGAGAAAAGTCGTAGTCTGCACAAGTCAGATCCACACTCCGAAACGTGAGAGAGTTCAAACTTCGAGGACGAAGTTTAGTTTAAGGGGTAGAGACTGTAATATCCCAGGTATTGGGGTTACAAATATAGAGGAAACAGATGTGTGCATTGCATTCATGCATAGAAAATCCGGGGAATTTTCGCGCTTTTGCTTAAACTCATCAAGGTGATCGAGGTTTCTCGTACGTCGGTGGAATTGAGTTAGTACTCGACGTGACTGCAATAAACTTCGACATGACCTTTGTGGAACTATTTGATTTTGAGAGAACACAATTTGAATTCAATTCAAAATTGAATATTAGAAATCCAAGTAATAATTTGAAATGGAATTCGAATTCTAAATTATCATATAAGTTTTAAAAATGTTTAATCAAACAAAATAGATAAAGTGCTTAACATTTAATTACATCATCCAATATTTACAAGTTTCATAAAGACAAGCAATTTAAGAATAAGGATATTATACAATAAGGAAAGCATTTCTTTATTGATATTAACACAATAATACAATGTTTTTACAAATGAATAAATAAAAATGAAATTACAAATATAATTACAAGTTCTGAAAAACAAAAGTAAAAGCCTAAACTAAGTCTTGATCATCATCTTCTTCTCAAATTGAAACCTGCACAACAAAGTCAAACAAATGGTAATGCCAAATGGCAGAGGATTAAAAAAATAAAAGAGGTAAAATAGAGGTAGATATTTTCAGCCGAGCCTATCCAACTTTGCTTAGAAGCAAAGCAACCAGCAGCCACACATGCAGCTTACACAACACAGGGTTGTGCTGTCGACCAAAGGCAACACTAGGCCATCATATAAAAGCAAGTCACTTCAGATCAAAAGAGCTGCTGAAGCCTCACTCCCGTATACATCCATTGACCAGCTCAAGAACCTCAAGAACACATCTCAGATCAACAGCTAAAACCATAAATCATTCCCAGGCAGTCACTTAGGAAATCATTAGACTACATGAAGATCACAGCCAAAGCTGCAACAAGAGCCATGGTGAGATAATATCCTAGATGGAGCCGATTCAACCCCAAGGAGGAGAAGAACACCAGGACCAGCAGCAAAACCAGACCAACATCAGGCAAAGCTACATATTGGAAAAGGAGAGAGGTATACCAAAATCATGGAGCTTATTATTTGGATCCCTTCCCAAATAGCATCATCTCATCCAAATCAAATAGTTTATCAAACATAAATTGTTGTGATGATTTTAACATCATCTGATCACAGTTATGATCCAAGCCTAATAAATCACCCTGCATAACTACCAACAACACAAATCTTACTAAGTAATAAACATCCCTGTGCACACTCCTAGGAGGCACCACAGAAAGTATTAAATCCTAGTAGATAGCATATGGGTAGTATTTGCAAGCAATGAACTAGACAAAGATCAAACTATAAATCATCAGTTTAAGTCATGAGAAGTGATTCTCTCAGATCTGCACATAAGTGCTATGCAAGATTCATCATAGAGAATTTTAGGCACCATAGTATCTGTTCTTATTTCCATCTGTGCCTCAACTTATGCATCACTGGCTAGGCAACAAATAAAGCACAAGTATCTGTTCTTATCAAAGGTACATCTTATAGTAAAATATATGCCTGGATGAAGGAATCATCCAAATAGGGGCATCATCAATATATAGCAAACCTGTAGAGCAGCCAGTTATTAATGAACATACTGTAGGAACCCACTTAAGGTCAAGGAAATCACCCCAGGCCAACCAAGTAGTACATAGCTACAGCAAATCCACATCAATCAAGCAGATAAGCCACCAGGATAATCATCAAGTAAACTATCCTCTTCTAGCAACCATAATTGCATCCTATATGTATACACCCATCAATAAGTTACACAGGTGTGTAACTGGAATTTCAGTATGATGAATGTTCTATTTGGACAGTAGAAGCAAACCAGTAAGCTATATCTTCCAGGAATGAGCAACCCATTCAAATTCAAGCATCTCCCTGTAGCATTGCCTAGCTATTGAATTAGTACTTGTCAATCCCAAGTAAACCATACACCTGTAAGAAACAAGACTTGCTCCTTACATAATTAAACCACTAAGAATAGTCAACTGAATGCAAACATTTAGTTTTGGCAGAGTTAAGGTACCACTGAAATTACATGTGCTGGGATGAGTACTCATTCAAATGGAGGCACCTAATTAAGCCTATTTCACCTATCAGTGAATTTATTACTTGACTAGCTCAAGTCACAGAGCACAATAATCAGCACATATAATTACTAGAACATGATCAACTGAAACCAATCTTCAATTAGCTCCACTATAACCCGAAAATATACCACACACAAGCACAAGACGCCAGGACATGGTCATAGGCAGAGTGGAGAGGAGAGGAATAGCTCACAGTAGTGCATACGAGTAGAGGAAGAGGCCGACGCCGGGGTTGCGTCCGCGGCACCGTCCCGCCGGCGTCGAGGTCGAGGATGCAGTGGGAACAGCAACATCACCACCACAACCACACCCTGCCAGTAATTCAGCACAGCAGCGCATCGGAGGATGCCAGGGTAGCAGGACACTGCCATCCTACCAGCTTCGCGGTAGCAAACCCCAGTAGTGGAGATGAGGGCGAGGCCACACCAAAGAGCAGCGGCAGCGGAGAGGCCGGAATCGGCCGGAGCCAGCGCAGGCGCGTGAGTACTGGACCAGGTGGCGATGAAGGGAGGCTGGCGGAGACGGCCGTGGCGGCGCCACCTTGACCAACGGCAGCGCTCGCCGAGGCCGGCGATGGCCGAATCGGCCGGCAGTAGCTAGGGTTCTCAGGTTGGCGGCGTGGGTGCGAGTGGCGGCGTCACGAAAGTGAGGAGAGCGGAGGTCGACCGTGTCGGGCGAATGCGCAGCGGCGCCGGTGTCCGGCGGCGAACAAGCCAACCCGCGGGCTAGGGTTAGCCGCGGGCGCGCGTGAGCAAGGAGGAGACTCCGAAGAGGGGAGTCGAAGGAGGATACCGTGGCAGAGCTGGGAAGCCGGTCGGCGACGGCGGATGCGGCCGGCGACGGCGGGCATGGCCGGCGGCTGACCGGAGCAGCCTCGGCAGGTTCGCAAAGAAAGGGGAATCGAGAGGAGAAGAGCCGCGTGCGTGGTGGGATCGACGGGGTATGCGTGTGCGCGTGAAGGCTGATTTGCGTGCGTGTGCGCTTTGGCTGAGCCCAAATCGATTCGTGTGTCATCCGTATACGTGTACCGTGTACGTATTTGCTTCTATTGAACCCTAGCTTCAGCTAAATAAACTAACTAGCTCTAGCCAGATCCTTCCTAAATATAACACAAATTCAATGCTAAAATGTTTGAAAGAGTATTTTAACCTCAATTAAATAAATAAGGTTTTGTTTTGCTTAATCATAAGTTAATAAATAAAAGTTGTTATTTGATTTTTAATAATTAACAAAAGAAAGATATAAAAAAATCCAAATAGAAATATTTTTGACAACAGAAAAGTCGTAAACAGAATAAATAACAAAAAACCATTTAAAGTCTAAAATAAAATAATACATATTTTCTTCTAAATTTTAGAATTTTAAATCTTAAACTATTAAAACCTATATACTAAAAGAAAAATTCTTATTTATATTTTTCATATCAAGAAAATATTAGATATTACTTTGTATTAAAATACAACAATTGTCTCTTTATGGTTATGATTAATCATATGAAAACCCTAATTCCCTATTGGATGAAATCACAACCTTGTCCTTTTATTTGGAACCCTAAAACCCTAAATTCATTTAGGAACCCTAGTTCCTTTAATTTATATGTGAATCCTAATTACCCCTAAAACCTAAACCCTAGATTATAGTATATGATCTTGTCACCCTCTTTACATTCATAGATCCATAGTAGCAACTAAATACTTGTCATGTCTTCATAAAATAATAGAGACCTATCCCTAATAAATTGGTATTTCATATTCCCATCCAAATCAAACCTAGATGATCAAATAGGATCAAACAAGTCAAAACCCTAGATCCTATTACCAAAGTCATCATCCTTATTTATCCCTATTTACCATCACACCATTGTGATGAACTCTAATAGCCACCATGCCTAATATTCTGCATCATTTACCATACTCACTAAACCCTAATAGTGTTAGGTGTTTATAAACCATCCTATTTAGGAATCAACTATTCTTTACTTAGTGAATCCAATAGCAAACCTAGACAACCTCAACCTTAATTGAAATACTTCTTATTGCTTAAATATTATATTCTTCAAAAGTTATCCTTTTGAAGAAATAAAGAATCATCATTAACCCTACTTAATAGGACCTATAAAACCAGACTATCGATCACCAATAAGATATACCACCTTAATAGCAACCGTTGATAATTAAGATGCTTATGCTTAATTAAGACCATACAAGCCCTAGTAGCTGATGAATCCAACTCTGTTGTGATCCATCAACTCCTTACTCCAGAAACTAATTGGAACCATAGGAAACCATAGAACCCTAATTATCATACTTGTTCTTTATTAAAGAACATGTTCTTCAAAAGTTATTCTTTTGACGTATATGACAAGCAATCATTAACCATGCCATATAGCACTAAAACTAACAACTGTTCTTTACATATGAACTTTATGCCAATTATAATTCCTTGTGTGCTCAATTGATTATTATGCTGCATTATATAACCTGTATATGATACCAAGTAATCGCACCTGAATAAGAACCTTGTTTGTGGATCACTCTAAAAGTGCAACACACCCTAAACAAATCACTACACTCACTAATCCTAAATCATCGGGATTAGGTCACGCTTAGATCGATTGCATCTCATACTTATGCATTATTGCATCCTTGCCAATCTTTTAAAACATCGTCCTTACCGGACGATGATGCTATTTCAGAATTTGAGTTATTACGAAGACCTTGTGCATAATCTTGCGGTCAAGAAAGGCAAGTTCATCGCTTGCTCATGTCATTTGAGTATTTTTACCAAATTACTTGCAAAGTACTATGTTTATCACTATTGCATAAAAAGCAAAACCACTATTTTCATAACTATGAATATGACTATGTGGTGGGCAATGGAACCATGGATTGTGTTGATATGGTGGAGGTTCCATTGCAAGGGTTTATATCCATCTAGGATTAAACAACAAATGTCGTCCAGTGATTCTTGTGCTAATACCCGTGTAACCATAAGATCTGAGTGGGACGGAGTAGCCAATTGTATTTCCACCTCTCGTACATCAACGGATGCGCTTAGTAGCGGTTGTGTCTTGCGGAGCAACTTGAGGTGGGAGCCTTCTAATTCCCAGGTATAGCGGTGCTTGTAGCGGTTGCGGCTTGCGGAACAACTTGAGGTGGGGATCCCTTTAAATTCCCACGGTAATGTGGTCTATGATGGGTTGCAGCTACCGGCGAAGGAGTTTGGTTAACGAGTCCCAAGCTGTTGTCGTGGTCGGGGTCCATCCTTAATTGGTGTAAGAGGACCGACGAGGACCCAGGTCGGGGTATGCAACAAAGGGTGGGTGTGCGAGGTAGCGGAGGAATATGAACGGCTAGGACCTTATACGGGCCTCACACCAAAGGAAGTGTGGGGAATATGCCGGTTGGCACCAAGGTTAAGATCTCTTATGGGTAAAGCAACACACCTCTGAGTGTAGCAGCGTGACCGTCACTCCACATTGCAGGATATGGAGCTGAACGTAGGAAGGAACTCCATGAAGTTCTAGTCAACCGGTGAAGGCTGACGGACATAGCTCTTGAATAAAAGCAACCTTTTGAACAAATGATTACAAAAACCTGCCTTGGACTTTCTGGTCCATGGTGTGCATTAAACACCTCTTTCCTATAATGAACTTGTTGAGTACGCTCGTACTCATCCCACTCTTAAATCCCGCTTAGGTATGGAGGCATCAAAGGAGGATCTACAGTGCAACTCGAAGGCCGAGGAGTCAACAACTACTTCAAGAGACAGGGACCATGTCAGGAGAGTCAGATACCACATTCAACAAGGAGAAAACCTAGATTAGCAATAGAAAGGAACTAGCTTCCTAAACCTAGCTCCTATTTAGCTAGAATCTATTCTTAGCCTCTATAGCTAGTTAAATACTCTACAAATAGAGTTCGTGATAGGATTAAACTACGAGTCGTTCTTCTGGAGTTTATTTGCATTTTTACCTCATTGTAAAGTAGGAGGTGTGATGATATTTTGTAAGAGTCATTGTTGTAACTCTATAGACATACCTTGGACCCGCATATGTTTGTTGTACCACTGAGCGATATAATACTAGTGGAACGGTGTTTCATTGGTGTTATATCAGACTTGCATACTACACCATGCAGTGGTATGCCGGGTCACCACAGCCAATCTTCATCATCTCGAACCACTATCCTCGGATTACCCCCTCAAAGCCCGAAGAAGGTATCCGTAAACACACATTGTTTGACAAGTTTTACGATCAGGTTCATGTTCTCTATGGTCTCCACGTCCGTTCCCAAGTCGTCCATAACCGCGGACACGGCTTTTCGAAAAGATTTAACCCTGCAGGGGTGCACAATTTTATCCACACGCGCCAACCGACTCTTAGTGCCAACGTTTGAGCTCTCTTCCTTGGAAAGCCGGCAGAGGGTGGTTGACCACGACCTTTACCTTGCTGTCGCCGAGACCATGAGTCACGCGCTAAGGATTGTTCCGCCGTAACGGGTCAAGTCCCGAAGTCGGTCCTTAACGATGTGTGCCGAGGTGGGTTTCCCCAGGGCCGCAACCCCAGCCACCACGACCACGCTTACCTACCTGTTATGTACCTTTTCCCCCAAGCAAAAATGCAATGCATATGTCCAGGTAAAGCGCAAACTATGTGACTCATGGAATCTACTAGGCAAGTTATTGAGTCGAGAGGGTACCATAATAGGGCCTCGTGTGGTTGTACGCTCAGTCTTGGTTCAAGAGGCGAGAACTCGCATCCTAGGGTCGGCAGAAACGAAACAACCCACCACATCCCAATGTGGCCTTTCGTCTGAGCCTTTAATCATGTTTAACACTCATCTCTATACTTACCACGTCAACCTGTCATGCTAGATTCATTGCATTGTAAGGCTCCAGTCCGAAGACCGGAGTAGTAGCGTAACAAACTAAGCATGGCTAAGCATAAAGAGATAAAGGCTCACGCGACGCACACATGCCAAACCTAGGTATGCTAGGAGCAGTGGATCAGGGTATTGAGGCTACAAAGGTCGGACATGCAACAAATAGGGTAACCCTACCTATCGATAAAAGACAGTTGAAACGTGTGCAAAATGTAGTAGCCAGAAGTAAAAGCATTTCGAAAACATATATGAACCAGGCTAGGGCTTGCCTTGTCCCTCAGCTGATGAGTACGGCGCTCGGTGGTGCTGCGCGCTCTCCGCGCTCAGACCGCGCGTCGGGACGCCCCCGCTCCGCGCCGCCGGCGCCGGGCCGCCGTGGTCAACCACCGGCGGTTGACTCCGGTGGGACCCGGCCGTCAGCCTTTTCTTTTTATTTTTGTTTTTGTTTTATCATTTCTGTAAATGAATAAAACTATGACAGGTGGGACCGGCTGTCAGATATTTAATCTTTTCGTAAATGTTTTGGAAATTAATAAAACCCTGACAGTGGACCCCTCCTGTCATATATTTAATATTTTCCAGAAATTCCAGAAAATAGATAAAACTTGTAAATTCAATAACTTATTCATTTTAAATCTGAAAAATATGTATAATATATCAAAATCTTCAGAAAAATAAGATCTACACTTTAGTATCAAAAGCATGCATTGTTAAACAACTTTGAACCCTGTCTTTAATAGGAGAACAAAAGAACCCTTTTCTTTATTCATGTGGTTTATGGAAATGCTAACCCTAGGGCATTCCAAACCCATTTAAATTGCCTTCCATGTGTAGGGGTTATTCTCAATAACTTTAACATGTCATATCATCATTGTTGTATGCGCATTGCATCGATGCCATGTGTTGATTGTTGTTTTACCCTTTCCGGTGTTTGCTTCTTCGCGATCGATAGAGTACGAGTCTGAGACAATGAGGATCAACAACAGAGATGATCAATTCCTATCCATCGACAAACAATTCAAGCAGAAGATCTCGAAGATCCATATTGGTTTGTCAGGGACAAAGGCAAGCCCTAGCCTGGTTCATCTATGCTTTCGAAATGCTTTTACTTCTGGTTCCTACATATTGCACACTATTCAACTGTCTTTTATCGATAGGTAGAGTTATCCTATCAATTGCATGTTCCATCCTTGTAGCCTCAAATCCATGATCCACTACTCCTAGCATAACTAGGTTTGGCATGTGTGCGTCGCTAGAGCCTTTATCTCTTTATGCTTAGCCATGCTTAGCTTGTTACTACTACCGGTCTTCGGACTGGAGCCTTACAATGAAATGAATCTAGCATGGTTGACGTGGTAAGTATAGAGATGAGTGTTAAACATGATTAAAGGCTCAGACGAAAGGCCACATTGGGATGTGGTGGGTTGTTTCGTTTCTGACCCTAGGATGCGAGTTCTCGCCTCTTGAACCAAGACTGAGCGTACAACCACACGAGGCCCTATTATGGTACCCTCTCGACTCAATAATTTGCCTAGTAGATTCCATGAGTCACATAGTTTGCGCTTTACCTGGACATATGCATTGCATTTTGCTTGGGGGAAAAGGTACATAACAGGTAGGTAAGCGTGGTGACATACCACTGCATGGTGTAGTATGCAAGTCTGACATAACACCAATGAAACACCGTTCCACTAGCATTACATCGCTCGAGTGGTACAAGAAACATTTGCGGGTCCAAGGCATGTCTATAGAATAACATACAGACTCTGTTACAAAAGATCAGCATAGCCTCCTACTTTACAATGAGGTAAATCTTCAAATAAGCTCCAGAAGAACGACTCGTAGTATATACCTAACACGAACTCTATTTGTAGAGTATTTAACTAGCTATAGAGTCTAAGAATAGATTCTAGCTAAATAGGAGCTAGGTTTATGAAGCTAGTTCCTTTCTATTGCTAATCTAGGTTTTCTCCTTGTTGATTGTGGTATCTGACTCTCGACATGGTCCTGTCCCTTGAAGTAGTTGTTGACTCCTCGGTCTTCGAGTTGCACTGTAGATCCTCCTTCGATGCATCCATATCTAAGCAGGGGATTTAAGAGTGGGATGAGTACGAGCGTACTCAACAAGTTCATTTTAGGAAAGAGGTGTTTAATGCACTAGCTACGCCATAGACCAGAAAGTCATAGGCAATGCAAGTTTTTGTAAACATTTCTTCAAAAGGTTGCTTTTATTCGAAGAGCTATGTCCGTCGGCCTTCACCGGTTGACTAGAACTTCATGGAGTTCCTGGCCGCGTTCGCGATTCCATATCCGGAACAGGGTGGAGTCACGATTCGTTACACTCTGAGAGGTGTGTTGCTTTACCCATAAGAGATCTTAACCTTGGTGCCAACCGGGCATATGTTCCCGTCCACACTTCCTTTGGTGTGAGGCCCGGTATAAGGTCATAGCCAATCATATTCCTCCGCTACCTCATACACCCACCCTTTGTTGCATACCCCGACCCTGGGTCCTCGCCGGTGCTCTTATACCAATTAAGGACGGCCCCGACCACGACAACAGTTCAGGTCTCTACCATGAACTCCTTCGCCGGCAGCTGCAACCCATCATAGACCGCAATAACCGTGGGGACTTCTTCGGGACCCCCACCCTACCACTTGTCCTCTCTTGGATCAAGGGTACCACTTGTCCTCTCTTGGATCAAGGGTCTACGGTAAAGCGCATCCGTTGATGTACAAGAGGTGGAAATACAATTGACTATACCGTCCCATTCCGATCTTATGGTTAACACGGGTATTACGGCACAAGAATCACTGGACGACATTTGTTGTTTAATCCTAGATGGATATAAACCCTTGCAATGGAACCTCCACCATATCAACACAATCCATGGTTCCATTGCCCACACATAGTCATATTCATAGTTATAAAAATAGTGGTTTTGTTTTTTATGCAATAGTGATAAACATAGTACTTTGCAAGTAATTTGATAAAAATACTCAAATGACATGAGCAAGCGATGAACTTGCCTTTCTTGACTGCAAATTATATCAAGGTCTTCGATGCAATAACTCCAAATTCGAAATAGCATCATCGTCCGGTAAGGACGATGTTTTAAAGATTGGCAAGGATGCAATAATGCATAAGTATGAGATGCAATCGATCTAAGCGTGACCTAACCCGATGATTTAGGATTAGTGAGTTGTAGTGATTTGTTTAGGGTGTGTTGCACTTTTAGAGTGATCCACAAACAAGGTTCTTATTCAGGTGCGATTACTTGGTATCATATACAGGTTATATAATGCAGCATAATAATCAATTGAGCACACAAGGAATTATAATTGGCATAAAGTTCATATGTAAAGAACAGTTGTTAGTTTTAGTGCTATATGGCATGGTTAATGATTGCTTGTCATATACGTCAAAAGAATAACTTTTGAAGAACATGTTCTTTAATAAAGAACAAGTATGATAATTAGGTTGGTGGGGTTCTATGGTTTCCTATGGTTCCAATTAGTTTCTGGAGTAAGGAGTTGATGGATCACAACAGAGTTGGATTCATCAGCTACTAGGGCTTGTATGGTCTTAATTAAGCATAAGCATCTTAATTATCAATGGTTGCTATTAAGGTGGTATATCTTATTGGTGATCGATAGTCTGGTTTTATAGGTCCTATTAAGTAGGGTTAATGATGATTCTTTATTTCTTCAAAAGGATAACTTTTGAAGAATATAATATTTAAGCAATAAGAAGTATTTCAATTAAGGTTGAGGTTGTCTAGGTTTGCTATTGGATTCACTAAGTAAAGAATAGTTGATTCCTAAATAGGATGGTTTATAAACACCTAACACTATTAGGGTTTAGTGAGTATGGTAAATGATGCAGAATATTAGGCATGGTGGCTATTAGAGTTCATCACAATGGTGTGATGGTAAATAGGGATAAATAAGGATGATGACTTTGGTAATAGGATCTAGGGTTTTGACTTGTTTGATCCTATTTGATCATCTAGGTTTGATTTGGATGGGAATATGAAATACCAATTTATTAGGGATAGGTCTCTATTATTTTATGAAGACATGACAAGTATTTAGTTGCTACTATGAATCTATGAATGTAAAGAGAGTGACAAGATCATATACTATAATCTAGGGTTTAGGTTTTAGGGGTAATTAAGATTCACATATAAATTAAAGGAAATAGGGTTCCTAAATGAATTTAGGGTTTTAGGGTTCCACATAAAAGGACAAGGTTGTGATTTCATCCAATAGGGAATTAGGGTTTTCATATGATTAATCATAACCATAAAGAGACAATTGTTGTATTTTAATACAAAGTAATATCTAATATTTTCTTGATATGAAAAATAGAAATAAGAATTTTTCTTTTAGTATTTAGGTTTTAATAGTTTAAGATTTAAAATTCTAAAATTTAGAAGAAAATATGTATTATTTTATTTTAGACTTTAAATGGTTTTTTTTTGTTATTTATTCTGTTTACGACTTTTCTGTTGTCAAAAATATTTCTATTTGGATTTTTTTATATCTTTCTTTTGTTAATTATTAAAAATCAAATAACAACTTTTATTTATTAACTTATGATTAAGCAAAACAAAACCTTATTTATTTAATTGAGGTTAAAATACTCTTTCAAACATTTTAGCATTGAATTTGTGTTATATTTAGGAAGGATCTGGCTAGAGCTAGTTAGTTTATTTAGCTGAAGCTAGGGTTCAATAGAAGCAAATACGTACACGGTACACGTATACGGATGACACACGAATCGATTTGGGCTCAGCCAAAGCGCACACGCACGCAAATCAGCCTTCACGCGCACACGCATACCCCGTCGATCCCACCACGCACGCGGCTCTTCTCCTCTCGATTCCCCTTTCTTTGCGAACCTGCCGAGGCTGCTCCGGTCAGCCGCCGGCCATGCCCGCCGTCGCCGGCCGCATCCGCCGTCGCCGACCGGCTTCCCAGCTCTGCCACGGTATCCTCCTTCGACTCCCCTCTTCGGAGTCTCCTCCTTGCTCACGCGCGCCCGCGGCTAACCCTAGCCCGCGGGTTGGCTTGTTCGCCGCCGGACACCGGCGCCGCTGCGCATTCGCCCGACACGGTCGACCTCCGCTCTCCTCACTTTCGTGACGCCGCCACTCGCACCCACGCCGCCAACCTGAGAACCCTAGCTACTGCCGGCCGATTCGGCCATCGCCGGCCTCGGCGAGCGCTGCCGTTGGTCAAGGTGGCGCCGCCACGGCCGTCTCCGCCAGCCTCCCTTCATCGCCACCTGGTCCAGTACTCACGCGCCTGCGCTGGCTCCGGCCGATTCCGGCCTCTCCGCTGCCGCTGCTCTTTGGTGTGGCCTCGCCCTCATCTCCACTACTGGGGTTTGCTACCGCGAAGCTGGTAGGATGGCAGTGTCCTGCTACCCTGGCATCCTCCGATGCGCTGCTGTGCTGAATTACTGGCAGGGTGTGGTTGTGGTGGTGATGTTGCTGTTCCCACTGCATCCTCGACCTCGACGCCGGCGGGACGGTGCCGCGGACGCAACCCCGGCGTCGGCCTCTTCCTCTACTCGTATGCACTACTGTGAGCTATTCCTCTCCTCTCCACTCTGCCTATGACCATGTCCTGGCGTCTTGTGCTTGTGTGTGGTATATTTTCGGGTTATAGTGGAGCTAATTGAAGATTGGTTTCAGTTGATCATGTTCTAGTAATTATATGTGCTGATTATTGTGCTCTGTGACTTGAGCTAGTCAAGTAATAAATTCACTGATAGGTGAAATAGGCTTAATTAGGTGCCTCCATTTGAATGAGTACTCATCCCAGCACATGTAATTTCAGTGGTACCTTAACTCTGCCAAAACTAAATGTTTGCATTCAGTTGACTATTCTTAGTGGTTTAATTATGTAAGGAGCAAGTCTTGTTTCTTACAGGTGTATGGTTTACTTGGGATTGACAAGTACTAATTCAATAGCTAGGCAATGCTACAGGGAGATGCTTGAATTTGAATGGGTTGCTCATTCCTGGAAGATATAGCTTACTGGTTTGCTTCTACTGTCCAAATAGAACATTCATCATACTGAAATTCCAGTTACACACCTGTGTAACTTATTGATGGGTGTATACATATAGGATGCAATTATGGTTGCTAGAAGAGGATAGTTTACTTGATGATTATCCTGGTGGCTTATCTGCTTGATTGATGTGGATTTGCTGTAGCTATGTACTACTTGGTTGGCCTGGGGTGATTTCCTTGACCTTAAGTGGGTTCCTACAGTATGTTCATTAATAACTGGCTGCTCTACAGGTTTGCTATATATTGATGATGCCCCTATTTGGATGATTCCTTCATCCAGGCATATATTTTACTATAAGATGTACCTTTGATAAGAACAGATACTTGTGCTTTATTTGTTGCCTAGCCAGTGATGCATAAGTTGAGGCACAGATGGAAATAAGAACAGATACTATGGTGCCTAAAATTCTCTATGATGAATCTTGCATAGCACTTATGTGCAGATCTGAGAGAATCACTTCTCATGACTTAAACTGATGGTTTATAGTTTGATCTTTGTCTAGTTCATTGCTTGCAAATACTACCCATATGCTATCTACTAGGATTTAATACTTTCTGTGGTGCCTCCTAGGAATGTGCACAGGGATGTTTATTACTTAGTAAGATTTGTGTTGTTGGTAGTTATGCAGGGTGATTTATTAGGCTTGGATCATAACTGTGATCAGATGATGTTAAAATCATCACAACAATTTATGTTTGATAAACTATTTGATTTGGATGAGATGATGCTATTTGGGAAGGGATCCAAATAATAAGCTCCATGATTTTGGTATACCTCTCTCCTTTTCCAATATGTAGCTTTGCCTGATGTTGGTCTGGTTTTGCTGCTGGTCCTGGTGTTCTTCTCCTCCTTGGGGTGGAATCGGCTCCATCTAGGATATTATCTCACCATGGCTCTTGTTGCAGCTTTGGCTGTGATCTTCATGTAGTCTAATGATTTCCTAAGTGACTGCCTGGGAATGATTTATGGTTTTAGCTGTTGATCTGAGATGTGTTCTTGAGGTTCTTGAGCTGGTCAATGGATGTATACGGGAGTGA
Organism: Lolium multiflorum; assembly: GCA_030979885.1. NCBI lineage: Eukaryota > Viridiplantae > Streptophyta > Magnoliopsida > Poales > Poaceae > Lolium > Lolium multiflorum. The sequence goes on along the minus strand of CM061749.1, from coordinate 112,926,927 downwards.
GGCTTCAGCAGCTCTTTTGATCTGAAGTGACTTGCTTTTATATGATGGCCTAGTGTTGCCTTTGGTCGACAGCACAACCCTGTGTTGTGTAAGCTGCATGTGTGGCTGCTGGTTGCTTTGCTTCTAAGCAAAGTTGGATAGGCTCGGCTGAAAATATCTACCTCTATTTTACCTCTTTTTTTTAATCCACTGCCATTTGGCATTACCATTTGTTTGACTTTGTTGTGCAGGTTTCAATTTGAGAAGAAGAAGATGATCAAGACTTAGTTTAGGCTTTTACTTTTGTTTTTTCAGAACTTGTAATTATATTTGTAATTTCATTTTTATTTATTCATTTGTAAAAACATTGTATTATTGTGTTAATATCAATAAAGAAATGCTTTCCTTATTGTATAATATCCTTATTCTTAAATTGCTTGTCTTTATGAAACTTGTAAATATTGGATGATGTAATTAAATGTTAAGCACTTTATCTATTTTGTTTGATTAAACATTTTTAAAACTTATATGATAATTTAGAATTCGAATTCCATTTCAAATTATTACTTGGATTTCTAATATTCAATTTTGAATTGAATTCAAATTGTGTTCTCTCAAAATCAAATAGTTCCACAAAGGTCATGTCGAAGTTTATTGCAGTCACGTCGAGTACTAACTCAATTCCACCGACGTACGAGAAACCTCGATCACCTTGATGAGTTTAAGCAAAAGCGCGAAAATTCCGGATTTTCTATGCATGAATGCAATGACATCTGTTCCTATTTGTAACCCCAATACTGGATATTACGTCTCTACCTTAAACTAAACTTCGTCCTCAAGTTTGAACTCTCTCACGTTTCGAGTGTGGATCGACTTGTGCGATCTACTTTTCTCGAACTCCGTCGATATATAATTGAATATATCCCTTGTCCAGTTCTTCCTGGAATCCATTATGGTTTGTCTCTGAACCATGGTTCTTACTTTAATTCTTTGATTTCTTCCAACTCTATAAGCTTGTTTCCTTTCTCATTGAAGATTCAATGATTGAGACTTCTTCTGGTGCTGCTGGTCTAACTTAAAGGCTAATTTGATAATAAACTCCTAATTGCTAAATAGGTCTTTGTTTTCCCTTACTACCAAAAGTGCAATAATGGTACTTAGTAAGGTACTTACCATGGAAATGATTTTGACGGTTCCTTTTACTAAGAAAGTTAGACTCATTTAGTCGATCCAATCATGGATTATGATTGATACTTCTAACTATTTTGGATCCTTTAGGTTCTATGAAAGGAATCTTCCAAATGAACTTTAGTTTTTGGTATGGTCAATCTCCTTCGGTCTTTGGCCTATTTGAGCTATATCTGGTCTATGGTATTTCCTTCATCCAACTTCATTAAACTTAGCTGACTTGAGCTATCGTATTTCTGAGTAAATATTACTCACTTTCTCAAGTTATTGCCCCCTTCTTACTTCCTCGAGGTATAAACCTCGGCTTCTAGTCTGACATACTTCTGAAAGTAGTGTTCAACGATCTTATGAAAATAAGATCGAACTTCCTCTCAGTTCAGACCTTCTGCTTCTATATAGCTTAAAGTATTGAGTTACTGTACATCCAACTCAATCTTTACTCTACCCCTTAGAGTTTTATTATGTCTTCAACTCCTTTTCTTCCAACCATTGGATTGATGGTTGGAATATTGGTCTAAGTATAGCTTATGGTTTGTACTCTTCTAGGTCTTGTGAAGAATATCTGTGGTGCATCCACTCAATTATGGACATCCAATGTTATTTCTTCGACTAAATGATTATATGTCATTGCTATTTGGTTGACAAAATTTTATTTGTTCACAACTTCTTGGTATGAAGAATCCAATTATGGACTAGTTGATATCAATTGTGGCTATTTGATATCTAAAAATGGATTCTATTATAGGTTCTGATTAACTGGACGAGACATCTTCTACTTTATCTCGCAGTATTGAGCCTATATCAACTATGGTCTTCTGATATCAACTATGGTCTTCTTATATCTGCTATGATTTCATATATCATCTTCCTTTCTTCAGGGTTTATTTTGCAAGAAAACCACTATGAATATAGTATCCAAAGTGATTTCCCATGCATTCCCTTTTCTATATTAATTATGGATCCGCTTCAGCTTCATAATCACCAGATTTCTCACCTTCATGCTTCTTCCGTACCAAAGTACTCCTCTGTTGAGGCAAAGCGTGAGTTTTGGTTGATACTTCCTTCGGAGTTTTGTGGTTGCTTCCCACAATTTTTCTTCCTTCTTCTGATGAACCTTCATCTTGTCTTTAGAATCTTTAGAATTCGTCACTTCCTCACACGAATACCATTACCCTCTAGATCTATGACATCAAGTGAGAACTTGATATTGCAACATGCACTTGCATATCAAAGTCAAACTTCGTGTATGGATCTAGACAAACAATGAAAATCCAATAAAATCCAAGAAGATTCAGCTTTGTGCATATAATACACACCATCATAAGCCTGAATATAACAGTTGAGTAAAACATCTCTAAACATCAGGCTCTGATGTGTAGTATATAACACCACATAATATAGGTTTATATCGTGATACTTAGCACGAATATAGGGCATTCTACTATTTGTCTTGACATTTACCTGAATTGCACAATTGCAATGAGATAAACTTGAAACAAAGTGGTCAGGAATAGTTGTGGTTAACCTAGTTTTGTTTGGAAGTACTAGCTAAATAGTATATCATATATACGTGCTATTGAGGACTACTTCCTATGATACCTTTAGTTCTAACATGGCTACTCTGAATACATATTTATTATGATATAACTCCTATACTTCCAAGTGTTTCTATCATAAGACTATGGTCATGATGTGCTTGGCACACTTCCCATGGTTTTGGAACACAATTCTTGCACTATTGTTGAACAACTGGCTTCTTTATTGTTCTCCTACTAAATATTTATGATGTTGTACTTCATCACATAATGATTCTCAGGTGAATCATATATGATTACCATCACTATCATGTAAGTAGACAAATTTTATTCCTATCACTCTTCCTTACCTCCCATGATTGACTCATCATGATCTATACTATCTCATATAGCTTATATTTATCACTTACTATCAGTTGTTTTACAAGTTTGGATAGATTTTACTTACCCATTACTTGTCTTGGTATACACCTTCTAATAGGATATTACACATATCTTCATTACTTGATATCACTCCTATTACAGGTCTGGATAACACTTGCTTAACCATAACATGTGTTGGTATACATCTTCCAATAGGATATCTTCCTTATGGTTGTATCCTCTCTTTGGACTACCATGTAGTGTATACCAACTGTGATCTACTCATCTATTGTTTTAAGGACTTAATTATGTGCTACATACTTGGGATTAGCTACCTAACTTCACTTAGAAAAGATAGGTAAGAAAGTTGACTCAAGTGTGTCAGGATTATTCTCAAGTGAATATCCATCTCAAGTAAAAAAATTTGGTTTTATCTAAGACAACTTCCTATAGACACTACCAATCCTATAGGTCTCCTTTAAAGGGTTTTAATCCTAAGGTCAAAGCATTTGCTCGATACCAACTGGTGACCCGACATACCACTGCATGGTGTAGTATGCAAGTCTGACATAACACCAATGAAACACCGTTCCACTAGCATTACATCGCTCAGTGGTACAACAGAAACATTTGCGGGTCCAAGGCATGTCTATAGAATAACATACAGACTCTGTTACAAAAGATCAGCATAGCCTCCTACTTTACAATGAGGTAAATCTTCAAATAAGCTCCAGAAGAACGACTCGTAGTATATACCTAACACGAACTCTATTTGTAGAGTATTTAACTAGCTATAGAGTCTAAGAATAGATTCTAGCTAAATAGGAGCTAGGTTTATGAAGCTAGTTCCTTTCTATTGCTAATCTAGGTTTTCTCCTTGTTGATTGTGGTATCTGACTCTCCTGACATGGTCCTGTCCCTTGAAGTAGTTGTTGACTCCTCGGTCTTCGAGTTGCCTGTAGATCCTCCTTCGATGCATCCATATCTAAGCGGGGGATTTAAGAGTGGGATGAGTACGAGCGTACTCAACAAGTTCATTTTAGGAAAGAGGTGTTTAATGCACTAGCTACAGCCATAGACCAGAAAGTCATAGGCAATGCAAGTTTTTGTAAACATTTCTTCAAAAGGTTGCTTTTATTCGAGAGCTATGTCCGTCAGCCTTCACGGTTGACTAGAACTTCATGGAGTTCCTTTCCGTTCGCAGTTCCATATCCGGAACGGGGACTAGTCACGTTCGTTACACTCTGCAGTGTGTTGCTTTACCCATAAGAGATCTTAACCTTGGTGCCAACCGGGCATATGTTCCCGTCCACACTTCCTTTGGTGTGAGGCCCGGTATAAGGTCATAGCCAATCATATTCCTCCGCTACCTCATACACCCACCCTTTGTTGCATACCCGACCCTGGGTCCTCGCCGGTGCTCTTATACCAATTAAGGACGGCCCCGACCACGACAACAGTTCAGGTCTCTACCATGAACTCCTTCAGTGCAACCCATCATAGACCGCAATAACCGTGGGGACTTCTTCGGGACCCCCACCCTACCACTTGTCCTCTCTTGGATCAAGGGTACCACTTGTCCTCTCTTGGATCAAGGGTCTACGGTAAAGCGCATCCGTTGATGTACAAGAGGTGGAAATACAATTGACTATACCGTCCCATTCCAGATCTTATGGTTAACACGGTTACGGCACAAGAATCACTGGACGACATTTGTTGTTTAATCCTAGATGGATATAAACCCTTGCAATGGAACCTCCACCATATCAACACAATCCATGGTTCCATTGCCCACCACATAGTCATATTCATAGTTATAAAAATAGTGGTTTTGTTTTTTATGCAATAGTGATAAACATAGTACTTTGCAAGTAATTTGATAAAAATACTCAAATGACATGAGCAAGCGATGAACTTGCCTTTCTTGCAAGATTATGCAGTCAAGGTCTTCAATGCAATAACTCCAAATTCTGAAATAGCATCATCGTCCGTAAGGACGATGTTTTAAAAGATTGGCAAGGATGCAATAATGCATAAGTATGAGATGCAATCGATCTAAGCGTGACCTAATCCCGATGATTTAGGATTAGTGAGTTGTAGTGATTTGTTTAGGGTGTGTTGCACTTTTAGAGTGATCCACAAACAAGGTTCTTATTCAGGTGCGATTACTTGGTATCATATACAGGTTATATAATGCAGCATAATAATCAATTGAGCACACAAGGAATTATAATTGGCATAAAGTTCATATGTAAAGAACAGTTGTTAGTTTTAGTGCTATATGGCATGGTTAATGATTGCTTGTCATATACGTCAAAAGAATAACTTTTGAAGAACATGTTCTTTAATAAAGAACAAGTATGATAATTAGGTTGGTGGGGTTCTATGGTTTCCTATGGTTCCAATTAGTTTCTGGAGTAAGGAGTTGATGGATCACAACAGAGTTGGATTCATCAGCTACTAGGGCTTGTATGGTCTTAATTAAGCATAAGCATCTTAATTATCAATGGTTGCTATTAAGGTGGTATATCTTATTGGTGATCGATAGTCTGGTTTTATAGGTCCTATTAAGTAGGGTTAATGATGATTCTTTATTTCTTCAAAAGGATAACTTTTGAAGAATATAATATTTAAGCAATAAGAAGTATTTCAATTAAGGTTGAGGTTGTCTAGGTTTGCTATTGGATTCACTAAGTAAAGAATAGTTGATTCCTAAATAGGATGGTTTATAAACACCTAACACTATTAGGGTTTAGTGAGTATGGTAAATGATGCAGAATATTAGGCATGGTGGCTATTAGAGTTCATCACAATGGTGTGATGGTAAATAGGGATAAATAAGGATGATGACTTTGGTAATAGGATCTAGGGTTTTGACTTGTTTGATCCTATTTGATCATCTAGGTTTGATTTGGATGGGAATATGAAATACCAATTTATTAGGGATAGGTCTCTATTATTTTATGAAGACATGACAAGTATTTAGTTGCTACTATGAATCTATGAATGTAAAGAGAGTGACAAGATCATATACTATAATCTAGGGTTTAGGTTTTAGGGGTAATTAAGATTCACATATAAATTAAAGGAAATAGGGTTCCTAAATGAATTTAGGGTTTTAGGGTTCCACATAAAAGGACAAGGTTGTGATTTCATCCAATAGGGAATTAGGGTTTTCATATGATTAATCATAACCATAAAGAGACAATTGTTGTATTTTAATACAAAGTAATATCTAATATTTTCTTGATATGAAAAATAGAAATAAGAATTTTTCTTTTAGTATTTAGGTTTTAATAGTTTAAGATTTAAAATTCTAAAATTTAGAAGAAAATATGTATTATTTTATTTTAGACTTTAAATGGTTTTTTGTTATTTATTCTGTTTACGACTTTTCTGTTGTCAAAAATATTTCTATTTGGATTTTTTTATATCTTTCTTTTGTTAATTATTAAAAATCAAATAACAACTTTTATTTATTAACTTATGATTAAGCAAAACAAAACCTTATTTATTTAATTGAGGTTAAAATACTCTTTCAAACATTTTAGCATTGAATTTGTGTTATATTTAGGAAGGATCTGGCTAGAGCTAGTTAGTTTATTTAGCTGAAGCTAGGGTTCAATAGAAGCAAATACGTACACGGTACACGTATACGGATGACACACGAATCGATTTGGGCTCAGCCAAAGCGCACGCGCACGCAAATCAGCCTTCACGCGCACACGCATACCCCGTCGATCCCACCACGCACGCTGCTCTTTGGTGTGGCCTCGCCCTCATCTCCACTACTGGGGTTTGCTACCGCGAAGCTGGTAGGATGGCAGTGTCCTGCTACCCTGGCATCCTCCGATGCGCTGCTGTGCTGAATTACTGGCAGGGTGTGGTTGTGGTGGTGATGTTGCTGTTCCCACTGCATCCTCGACCTCGACGCCGGCGGGACGGTGCCGCGGACGCAACCCCGGCGTCGGCCTCTTCCTCTACTCGTATGCACTACTGTGAGCTATTCCTCTCCTCTCCACTCTGCCTATGACCATGTCCTGGCGTCTTGTGCTTGTGTGTGGTATATTTTCGGGTTATAGTGGAGCTAATTGAAGATTGGTTTCAGTTGATCATGTTCTAGTAATTATATGTGCTGATTATTGTGCTCTGTGACTTGAGCTAGTCAAGTAATAAATTCACTGATAGGTGAAATAGGCTTAATTAGGTGCCTCCATTTGAATGAGTACTCATCCCAGCACATGTAATTTCAGTGGTACCTTAACTCTGCCAAAACTAAATGTTTGCATTCAGTTGACTATTCTTAGTGGTTTAATTATGTAAGGAGCAAGTCTTGTTTCTTACAGGTGTATGGTTTACTTGGGATTGACAAGTACTAATTCAATAGCTAGGCAATGCTACAGGGAGATGCTTGAATTTGAATGGGTTGCTCATTCCTGGAAGATATAGCTTACTGGTTTGCTTCTACTGTCCAAATAGAACATTCATCATACTGAAATTCCAGTTACACACCTGTGTAACTTATTGATGGGTGTATACATATAGGATGCAATTATGGTTGCTAGAAGAGGATAGTTTACTTGATGATTATCCTGGTGGCTTATCTGCTTGATTGATGTGGATTTGCTGTAGCTATGTACTACTTGGTTGGCCTGGGGTGATTTCCTTGACCTTAAGTGGGTTCCTACAGTATGTTCATTAATAACTGGCTGCTCTACAGGTTTGCTATATATTGATGATGCCCCTATTTGGATGATTCCTTCATCCAGGCATATATTTTACTATAAGATGTACCTTTGATAAGAACAGATACTTGTGCTTTATTTGTTGCCTAGCCAGTGATGCATAAGTTGAGGCACAGATGGAAATAAGAACAGATACTATGGTGCCTAAAATTCTCTATGATGAATCTTGCATAGCACTTATGTGCAGATCTGAGAGAATCACTTCTCATGACTTAAACTGATGGTTTATAGTTTGATCTTTGTCTAGTTCATTGCTTGCAAATACTACCCATATGCTATCTACTAGGATTTAATACTTTCTGTGGTGCCTCCTAGGAATGTGCACAGGGATGTTTATTACTTAGTAAGATTTGTGTTGTTGGTAGTTATGCAGGGTGATTTATTAGGCTTGGATCATAACTGTGATCAGATGATGTTAAAATCATCACAACAATTTATGTTTGATAAACTATTTGATTTGGATGAGATGATGCTATTTGGGAAGGGATCCAAATAATAAGCTCCATGATTTTGGTATACCTCTCTCCTTTTCCAATATGTAGCTTTGCCTGATGTTGGTCTGGTTTTGCTGCTGGTCCTGGTGTTCTTCTCCTCCTTGGGGTGGAATCGGCTCCATCTAGGATATTATCTCACCATGGCTCTTGTTGCAGCTTTGGCTGTGATCTTCATGTAGTCTAATGATTTCCTAAGTGACTGCCTGGGAATGATTTATGGTTTTAGCTGTTGATCTGAGATGTGTTCTTGAGGTTCTTGAGCTGGTCAATGGATGTATACGGGAGTGAGGCTTCAGCAGCTCTTTTGATCTGAAGTGACTTGCTTTTATATGATGGCCTAGTGTTGCCTTTGGTCGACAGCACAACCCTGTGTTGTGTAAGCTGCATGTGTGGCTGCTGGTTGCTTTGCTTCTAAGCAAAGTTGGATAGGCTCGGCTGAAAATATCTACCTCTATTTTACCTCTTTTTTTTAATCCACTGCCATTTGGCATTACCATTTGTTTGACTTTGTTGTGCAGGTTTCAATTTGAGAAGAAGAAGATGATCAAGACTTAGTTTAGGCTTTTACTTTTGTTTTTTCAGAACTTGTAATTATATTTGTAATTTCATTTTTATTTATTCATTTGTAAAAACATTGTATTATTGTGTTAATATCAATAAAGAAATGCTTTCCTTATTGTATAATATCCTTATTCTTAAATTGCTTGTCTTTATGAAACTTGTAAATATTGGATGATGTAATTAAATGTTAAGCACTTTATCTATTTTGTTTGATTAAACATTTTTAAAACTTATATGATAATTTAGAATTCGAATTCCATTTCAAATTATTACTTGGATTTCTAATATTCAATTTTGAATTGAATTCAAATTGTGTTCTCTCAAAATCAAATAGTTCCACAAAGGTCATGTCGAAGTTTATTGCAGTCACGTCGAGTACTAACTCAATTCCACCGACGTACGAGAAACCTCGATCACCTTGATGAGTTTAAGCAAAAGCGCGAAAATTCCCGATTTTCTATGCATGAATGCAATGCACACATCTGTTTCCTCTATATTTGTAACCCCAATACAGGGATATTACAGTCTCTACCCTTAAACTAAACTTCGCCAAGTTTGAACTCTCTCACGTTTCGGAGTGTGGATCGACTTGTGCAGACTACGACTTTTCTCGAACTCCGTCGATCTTACGGATATAATTGAATATATCCCTTGTCCAGATTCTTCCTGGAATCCATTATGGTTTGTCTCTGAACCATGGTTCTTACTTTAATTCTTTGATTTCTTCCAACTCTATAAGCTTGTTTCCTTTCTCATTGAAGATTCAATGATTGAGACTTCTTGCTGTGTCTAACTTAAAGGCTAATTTGATAATAAACTCCTAATTGCTAAATAGGTCTTTGTTTTCCCTTACTACCAAAAGTGCAATAATGGTACTTAGTAAGGTACTTACCATGGAAATGATTTTGACGGTTCCTTTTACTAAGAAAGTTAGACTCATTTAGTCGATCCAATCATGGATTATGATTGATACTTCTAACTATTTTGGATCCTTTAGGTTCTATGAAAGGAATCTTCCAAATGAACTTTAGTTTTTGGTATGGTCAATCTCCTTCGGTCTTTGGCCTATTTGAGCTATATCTGGTCTATGGTATTTCCTTCATCCAACTTCATTAAACTTAGCTGACTTGAGCTATCGTATTTCTGAGTAAATATTACTCACTTTCTCAAGTTATTGCCCCCTTCTTACTTCCTCGAGGTATAAACCTCGGCTTCTAGTCTGACATACTTCTGAAAGTAGTGTTCAACGATCTTATGAAAATAAGATCGAACTTCCTCTCAGTTCAGACCTTATGCTTCTATATAGCTTAAAGTATTGAGTTATTGTACATCCAACTCAATCTTTACTCTACCCCTTAGAGTTTTATTATGTCTTCAACTCCTTTTCTTCCAACCATTGGATTGATGGTTGGAATATTGGTCTAAGTATAGCTTATGGTTTGTACTCTTCTAGGTCTTGTGAAGAATATCTGTGGTGCATCCACTCAATTATGGACATCCAATGTTATTTCTTCGACTAAATGATTATATGTCATTGCTATTTGGTTGACAAAATTTTATTTGTTCACAACTTCTTGGTATGAAGAATCCAATTATGGACTAGTTGATATCAATTGTGGCTATTTGATATCTAAAATGGATTCTATTATAGGTTCTGATTAACTGGACGAGACATCTTCTACTTTATCTCGCAGTATTGATCCTATATCAACTATGGTCTTCTGATATCAACTATGGTCTTCTTATATCTGCTATGATTTCATATATCATCTTCCTTTCTTCAGGGTTTATTTTGCAAGAAAACCACTATGAATATAGTATCCAAAGTGATTTCCCATGCATTCCCTTTTCTATATTAATTATGGATCCGCTTCAGCTTCACCATAATCACCAGATTTCTCACCTTCATGCTTCTTCCGTACCAAAGTACTCCTCTGTTGAGGCAAAGCGTGAGTTTTGGTTGATACTTCCTTCGGAGTTTTGTGGTTGCTTCCCACAATTTTTCTTCCTTCTTCTGATGAACCTTCATCTTGTCTTTAGAATCTTTAGAATTCGTCACTTCCTCACACGAATACCATTACCCTCTAGATCTATGACATCAAGTGAGAACTTGATATTGCAACATGCACTTGCATATCAAAGTCAAACTTCGTGTATGGATCTAGACAAACAATGAAAATCCAATAAAATCCAAGAAGATTCAGCTTTGTGCATATAATACACACCATCATAAGCCTGAATATAACAGTTGAGTAAAACATCTCTAAACATCAGGCTCCGATGTGTAGTATATAACACCACATAATATAGGTTTATATCGTGATACTTAGCACGAATATAGGGCATTCTACTATTTGTCTTGACATTTACCTGAATTGCACAATTGCAATGAGATAAACTTGAAACAAAGTGGTCAGGAATAGTTGTGGTTAACCTAGTTTTGTTTGGAAGTACTAGCTAAATAGTATATCATATATACGTGCTATTGAGGACTACTTCCTATGATACCTTTAGTTCTAACATGGCTACTCTGAATACATATTTATTATGATATAACTCCTATACTTCCAAGTGTTTCTATCATAAGACTATGGTCATGATGTGCTTGGCACACTTCCCATGGTTTTGGAACACAATTCTTGCACTATTGTTGAACAACTGGCTTCTTATTGTTCTCCTACTAAATATTTATGATGTTGTACTTCATCACATAATGATTCTCAGGTGAATCATATATGATTACCATCACTATCATGTAAGTAGACAAATTTTATTCCTATCACTCTTCCTTACCTCCCATGATTGACTCATCATGATCTATACTATCTCATATAGCTTATATTTATCACTTACTATCAGTTGTTTTACAAGTTTGGATAGATTTTACTTACCCATTACTTGTCTTGGTATACACCTTCTAATAGGATATTACACATATCTTCATTACTTGATATCACTCCTATTACAGGTCTGGATAACACTTGCTTAACCATAACATGTGTTGGTATACATCTTCCAATAGGATATCTTCCTTATGGTTGTATCCTCTCTTTGGACTACCATGTAGTGTATACCAACTGTGATCTACTCATCTATTGTTTTAAGGACTTAATTATGTGCTACATACTTGGGATTAGCTACCTAACTTCACTTAGAAAAGATAGGTAAGAAAGTTGACTCAAGTGTGTCAGGATTATTCTCAAGTGAATATCCATCTCAAGTAAAAAAATTTGGTTTTATCTAAGACAACTTCCTATAGACACTACCAATCCTATAGGTCTCCTTTAAAGGGTTTTAATCCTAAGGTCAAAGCATTTGCTCTGATACCAACTGTGGTGACCAGGCATACCTGCATGGTGTAGTATGCAAGTCGACATAACACCAATGAAACACCGTTCCACTAGTATTACATCGCTCAGAGTGGTACAACAGAAACATTTGCGGGTCAAAGGCATGTCTATAGAATAACATACAGACTCTGTTACAAAAGATCAGCATAGCCTCCTACTTTACAATGAGGTAAATCTTCAAATAAGCTCCAGAAGAACGACTCGTAGTATATACCTAACACGAACTCTATTTGTAGAGTATTTAACTAGCTATAGAGTCTAAGAATAGATTCTAGCTAAATAGGAGCTAGGTTTATGAAGCTAGTTCCTTTCTATTGCTAATCTAGGTTTTCTCCTTGTTGATTGTGGTATCTGACTCTCCTGACATGGTCCTGTCCCTTGAAGTAGTTGTTGACTCCTCGGTCTTCGAGTTGCACTGTAGATCCTCCTTCGATGCATCCATATCTAAGCAGGGATTTAAGAGTGGGATGAGTACGAGCGTACTCAACAAGTTCATTTTTAGGAAAGAGGTGTTTAATGCACTAGCTACAGCCATAGACCAGAAAGTCATAGGCAATGCAAGTTTTTGTAAACATTTCTTCAAAAGGTTGCTTTTATTCTGAAGAGCTATGTCCGTCAGCCTTCACCGGTTGACTAGAACTTCATGGAGTTCCTTTCCGGCCGCGTTCAGCTTCCATATCCCGAACGTGGGTGGGTCATTCGTTACACTCTGCAGAGGTGTGTTGCTTTACCCATAAGAGATCTTAACCTTGGTGCCAACCGGGCATATGTTCCCGTCCACACTTCCTTTGGTGTGAGGCCCGGTATAAGGTCATAGCCAATCATATTCCTCCGCTACCTCATACACCCACCCTTTGTTGCATACCCCGACCATGGGTCCTCGCCGGTGCTCTTATAATTAAGGACGGCCCCCGACCGACAACATTCAGGTCTCTACCATGAACTCCTTCACCGGCAGTGCAACCCATCATAGACCGCAATAACCGTGGGGACTTCTTCGGGACCCCCACCCTACCACTTGTCCTCTCTTGGATCAAGGGTACCACTTGTCCTCTCTTGGATCAAGGGTCTACGGTAAAGCGCATCCGTTGATGTACAAGAGGTGGAAATACAATTGACTATACCGTCCCATTCCAGATCTTATGGTTAACACGGGTATTACGGCACAAGAATCACTGGACGACATTTGTTGTTTAATCCTAGATGGATATAAACCCTTGCAATGGAACCTCCACCATATCAACACAATCCATGGTTCCATTGCCCACCACATAGTCATATTCATAGTTATAAAAATAGTGGTTTTGTTTTTTATGCAATAGTGATAAACATAGTACTTTGCAAGTAATTTGATAAAAATACTCAAATGACATGAGCAAGCGATGAACTTGCCTTTCTTGGCTGCAAGATTATGCAGACAAGGTCTTCGATACGCAATAACTCCAAATTCTGAAATAGCATCATCGTCCGGTAAGGACGATGTTTTAAAAGATTGGCAAGGATGCAATAATGCATAAGTATGAGATGCAATCGATCTAAGCGTGACCTAATCCTGATGATTTAGGATTAGTGAGTTGTAGTGATTTGTTTAGGGTGTGTTGCACTTTTAGAGTGATCCACAAACAAGGTTCTTATTCAGGTGCGATTACTTGGTATCATATACAGGTTATATAATGCAGCATAATAATCAATTGAGCACACAAGGAATTATAATTGGCATAAAGTTCATATGTAAAGAACAGTTGTTAGTTTTAGTGCTATATGGCATGGTTAATGATTGCTTGTCATATACGTCAAAAGAATAACTTTTGAAGAACATGTTCTTTAATAAAGAACAAGTATGATAATTAGGTTGGTGGGGTTCTATGGTTTCCTATGGTTCCAATTAGTTTCTGGAGTAAGGAGTTGATGGATCACAACAGAGTTGGATTCATCAGCTACTAGGGCTTGTATGGTCTTAATTAAGCATAAGCATCTTAATTATCAATGGTTGCTATTAAGGTGGTATATCTTATTGGTGATCGATAGTCTGGTTTTATAGGTCCTATTAAGTAGGGTTAATGATGATTCTTTATTTCTTCAAAAGGATAACTTTTGAAGAATATAATATTTAAGCAATAAGAAGTATTTCAATTAAGGTTGAGGTTGTCTAGGTTTGCTATTGGATTCACTAAGTAAAGAATAGTTGATTCCTAAATAGGATGGTTTATAAACACCTAACACTATTAGGGTTTAGTGAGTATGGTAAATGATGCAGAATATTAGGCATGGTGGCTATTAGAGTTCATCACAATGGTGTGATGGTAAATAGGGATAAATAAGGATGATGACTTTGGTAATAGGATCTAGGGTTTTGACTTGTTTGATCCTATTTGATCATCTAGGTTTGATTTGGATGGGAATATGAAATACCAATTTATTAGGGATAGGTCTCTATTATTTTATGAAGACATGACAAGTATTTAGTTGCTACTATGAATCTATGAATGTAAAGAGAGTGACAAGATCATATACTATAATCTAGGGTTTAGGTTTTAGGGGTAATTAAGATTCACATATAAATTAAAGGAAATAGGGTTCCTAAATGAATTTAGGGTTTTAGGGTTCCACATAAAAGGACAAGGTTGTGATTTCATCCAATAGGGAATTAGGGTTTTCATATGATTAATCATAACCATAAAGAGACAATTGTTGTATTTTAATACAAAGTAATATCTAATATTTTCTTGATATGAAAAATAGAAATAAGAATTTTTCTTTTAGTATTTAGGTTTTAATAGTTTAAGATTTAAAATTCTAAAATTTAGAAGAAAATATGTATTATTTTATTTTAGACTTTAAATGGTTTTTTGTTATTTATTCTGTTTACGACTTTTCTGTTGTCAAAAATATTTCTATTTGGATTTTTTTATATCTTTCTTTTGTTAATTATTAAAAATCAAATAACAACTTTTATTTATTAACTTATGATTAAGCAAAACAAAACCTTATTTATTTAATTGAGGTTAAAATACTCTTTCAAACATTTTAGCATTGAATTTGTGTTATATTTAGGAAGGATCTGGCTAGAGCTAGTTAGTTTATTTAGCTGAAGCTAGGGTTCAATAGAAGCAAATACGTACACGGTACACGTATACGGATGACACACGAATCGATTTGGGCTCAGCCAAAGCGCACGCGCACGCAAATCAGCCTTCACGCGCACACGCATACCCCGTCGATCCCACCACGCACGCTGCTCTTTGGTGTGGCCTCGCCCTCATCTCCACTACTGGGGTTTGCTACCGCGAAGCTGGTAGGATGGCAGTGTCCTGCTACCCTGGCATCCTCCGATGCGCTGCTGTGCTGAATTACTGGCAGGGTGTGGTTGTGGTGGTGATGTTGCTGTTCCCACTGCATCCTCGACCTCGACGCCGGCGGGACGGTGCCGCGGACGCAACCCCGGCGTCGGCCTCTTCCTCTACTCGTATGCACTACTGTGAGCTATTCCTCTCCTCTCCACTCTGCCTATGACCATGTCCTGGCGTCTTGTGCTTGTGTGTGGTATATTTTCGGGTTATAGTGGAGCTAATTGAAGATTGGTTTCAGTTGATCATGTTCTAGTAATTATATGTGCTGATTATTGTGCTCTGTGACTTGAGCTAGTCAAGTAATAAATTCACTGATAGGTGAAATAGGCTTAATTAGGTGCCTCCATTTGAATGAGTACTCATCCCAGCACATGTAATTTCAGTGGTACCTTAACTCTGCCAAAACTAAATGTTTGCATTCAGTTGACTATTCTTAGTGGTTTAATTATGTAAGGAGCAAGTCTTGTTTCTTACAGGTGTATGGTTTACTTGGGATTGACAAGTACTAATTCAATAGCTAGGCAATGCTACAGGGAGATGCTTGAATTTGAATGGGTTGCTCATTCCTGGAAGATATAGCTTACTGGTTTGCTTCTACTGTCCAAATAGAACATTCATCATACTGAAATTCCAGTTACACACCTGTGTAACTTATTGATGGGTGTATACATATAGGATGCAATTATGGTTGCTAGAAGAGGATAGTTTACTTGATGATTATCCTGGTGGCTTATCTGCTTGATTGATGTGGATTTGCTGTAGCTATGTACTACTTGGTTGGCCTGGGGTGATTTCCTTGACCTTAAGTGGGTTCCTACAGTATGTTCATTAATAACTGGCTGCTCTACAGGTTTGCTATATATTGATGATGCCCCTATTTGGATGATTCCTTCATCCAGGCATATATTTTACTATAAGATGTACCTTTGATAAGAACAGATACTTGTGCTTTATTTGTTGCCTAGCCAGTGATGCATAAGTTGAGGCACAGATGGAAATAAGAACAGATACTATGGTGCCTAAAATTCTCTATGATGAATCTTGCATAGCACTTATGTGCAGATCTGAGAGAATCACTTCTCATGACTTAAACTGATGATTTATAGTTTGATCTTTGTCTAGTTCATTGCTTGCAAATACTACCCATATGCTATCTACTAGGATTTAATACTTTCTGTGGTGCCTCCTAGGAGTGTGCACAGGGATGTTTATTACTTAGTAAGATTTGTGTTGTTGGTAGTTATGCAGGGTGATTTATTAGGCTTGGATCATAACTGTGATCAGATGATGTTAAAATCATCACAACAATTTATGTTTGATAAACTATTTGATTTGGATGAGATGATGCTATTTGGGAAGGGATCCAAATAATAAGCTCCATGATTTTGGTATACCTCTCTCCTTTTCCAATATGTAGCTTTGCCTGATGTTGGTCTGGTTTTGCTGCTGGTCCTGGTGTTCTTCTCCTCCTTGGGGTGGAATCGGCTCCATCTAGGATATTATCTCACCATGGCTCTTGTTGCAGCTTTGGCTGTGATCTTCATGTAGTCTAATGATTTCCTAAGTGACTGCCTGGGAATGATTTATGGTTTTAGCTGTTGATCTGAGATGTGTTCTTGAGGTTCTTGAGCTGGTCAATGGATGTATACGGGAGTGAGGCTTCAGCAGCTCTTTTGATCTGAAGTGACTTGCTTTTATATGATGGCCTAGTGTTGCCTTTGGTCGACAGCACAACCCTGTGTTGTGTAAGCTGCATGTGTGGCTGCTGGTTGCTTTGCTTCTAAGCAAAGTTGGATAGGCTCGGCTGAAAATATCTACCTCTATTTTACCTCTTTTTTTTAATCCACTGCCATTTGGCATTACCATTTGTTTGACTTTGTTGTGCAGGTTTCAATTTGAGAAGAAGAAGATGATCAAGACTTAGTTTAGGCTTTTACTTTTGTTTTTTCAGAACTTGTAATTATATTTGTAATTTCATTTTTATTTATTCATTTGTAAAAACATTGTATTATTGTGTTAATATCAATAAAGAAATGCTTTCCTTATTGTATAATATCCTTATTCTTAAATTGCTTGTCTTTATGAAACTTGTAAATATTGGATGATGTAATTAAATGTTAAGCACTTTATCTATTTTGTTTGATTAAACATTTTTAAAACTTATATGATAATTTAGAATTCGAATTCCATTTCAAATTATTACTTGGATTTCTAATATTCAATTTTGAATTGAATTCAAATTGTGTTCTCTCAAAATCAAATAGTTCCACAAAGGTCATGTCGAAGTTTATTGCAGTCACGTCGAGTACTAACTCAATTCCACCGACGTACGAGAAACCTCGATCACCTTGATGAGTTTAAGCAAAAGCGCGAAAATTCCCCGGATTTTCTATGCATGAATGCAATGCACACATCTGTTTCCTCTATTTGTAACCCCAATACCTGGGATATTAGAGTTGTAACATCCCTGTTTTACCAAACCCTAATTAGGAATTGTTTGTGCATTCATGAGCATCATTTAAAATGCATTAAGAAAAATTTGCAAATAATAAAGTGGAAACCCTAGGTTTATGCAAGTCTTTCTTTATTTGAAATGCCTTTTAAATGTTCAAAATAAAATATGTGGACTTTCAATTATTGTTAGGAAGGCCACAAAATATTTTCCCTAAAATATCGAGTTATTTCCTAACTCGAAAAGGTTGCAAAACTATTTAAAGGTTTATTTCTAGTGCTGTTTTAAAGTTTCCAGAGAAATCCCAAAAGAGTAGGGGGTTTTTCAGAAAATCCCCTTTGTCCTCTTCCTCCACGCAGGCAAGCTGCTGCCTGGCAGAGCTCCGTCCGTCGATCCCGGCGAGGAGATGCCCGCCGCCGCCAAAGCTCCTCCAGGGGATAAGAACGCCACGGCGCCTCTCACCCTCGCCCCGTCCCTATCCTCTCCGTCTCCCTGGCTCTCTTCTTCCTCTCTCTGCGCGCGCCCGAACCCTAGCCCCGCTCGGCTCGGCCGCCGCCTCGCGCCGCCTCTCCGGCCAGCCCCGCGCCCATCTGAGCACGGGATCAGCTCCGCCTCCCCCTCCAGCTCCTCCCCGTTGAAGGAATCGACGAGGGGAGGCCTCAAACGCCGCCGCCAACCTCTTCTTCCCCGCAGCCGGCGAAGCTTCCGGCGACCGCCGCGGCGCCTGCAGGCCTCCCCCGGCCTCGCTGAGCCCTCCACGACGCTCCTGGTGAGCTGCTGGTGCTCCGGCACCCCGTCGCCCTCTCCCTCTCCCCCTGTACTGGCCCCGCACCGTGCACCCGTGCCCGGCCTCCGCGCTGTTCGCCGCCGCGGCGTCTCCGGCGACCCTTTCCAGGCGGCGCCGCCACGAGGTGCTCGCCCGCGCCGAGGCGCTCCCAACGCGCCAGACCGCGTGCTCGGGGACGCCCTGGAGCCCCCGCGCCGCTCCTCACCGGCGCCGGCCGCCGTGGTCAACCACCGGCGGTTGACTCCGGTGGGACCCGGCCGTCAGCCTTTTCTTTTTATTTTTGTTTTTGTTTTATCATTTCTGTAAATGAATAAAACTATGACAGGTGGGACCGGCTGTCAGATATTTAATCTTTTCGTAAATGTTTTGGAAATTAATAAAACCCTGACAGTGGACCCCTCCTGTCATATATTTAATATTTTCCAGAAATTCCAGAAAATAGATAAAACTTGTAAATTCAATAACTTATTCATTTTAAATCTGAAAAATATGTATAATATATCAAAATCTTCAGAAAAATAAGATCTACACTTTAGTATCAAAAGCATGCATTGTTAAACAACTTTGAACCCTGTCTTTAATAGGAGAACAAAAGAACCCTTTTCTTTATTCATGTGGTTTATGGAAATGCTAACCCTAGGGCATTCCAAACCCATTTAAATTGCCTTCCATGTGTAGGGGTTAATCTCAATAACTTTAACATGTCATATCATCATTGTTGTATGCGCATTGCATCGATGCCATGTGTTGATTGTTGTTTTACCCTTTCCGGTGTTTGCTTCTTCGCGATCGATAGAGCGAGTCTGAGACAATGAGGATCAACAACAGAGATGATCAATTCCTATCCATCGACAAACAATTCAAGCAGAAGATCTCGAAGATCCATATTGGTTTGTCAGGGACAAAGGCAAGCCCTAGCCTGGTTCATCTATGCTTTCGAAATGCTTTTACTTGGTTCCTACATATTGCACACTATTCAACTGTCTTTTATCGATAGGTAGAGTTATCCTATCAATTGCATGTTCCATCCTTGTAGCCTCAAATCCATGATCCACTGCTCCTAGCATACCTAGGTCTGGCATGTGTGCGTCGCTAGAGCCTTTATCTCTTTATGCTTAGCCATGCTTAGCTTGTTACGCTACTACTCCGGTCTTCGGACTGGAGCCTTACAATGAAATGAATCTAGCATGACAGTTGACGTGGTAAGTATAGAGATGAGTGTTAAACATGATTAAAGGCTCAGACGAAAGGCCACATTGGGATGTGGTGGGTTGTTTCGTTTCTGCCGACCCTAGGATGCGAGTTCTCGCCTCTTGAACCAAGACTGAGCGTACAACCACACGAGGCCCTATTATGGTACCCTCTCGACTCACTAACTTGCCTAGTAGATTCCATGAGTCACATAGTTTGCGCTTTACCTGGACATATGCATTGCATTTTGCTTGGGGAAAAGGTACATAACAGGTAGGTAAGCGTGGTCGTGGTGGCTGGGGGTTGCCCTCTGGGGAAACCCACCTCGGCTCACATCGTTAAGGACCGGCTTCGGGACTTGACCCGTTACGGTGGAACAATCCTTAGCGCGTGACTCATGGCGACAACAAGGTAAAGGTCGTGGTCGACCACCCTCTGCTGGCTTTCCAAGAGAGCTAATGATCTGGCACTAAGAATCGGTTGGCACGTGTGGGTAAAGTTGTGCACCCTGCAGGTTAAATCTTTTCGGCCGTGTCCGATTATAGGACGACTTGGGAACGGACGTGGAGACCATAGAGAACTTGAACCTGATCGTAAAACTTGGCAACCAATGTGTGTTTACGGATACCTTCTTCGGGTGTTGAGGGGGTCCGAGGATAGTGGTTCGAGATGATGAAGATTGGTGGATACAATATGATGATCAAATAGAGCTAGAGATATCGCTCTCTTATCCCCTTCTAAAGATTCTGAGTAGTCGAGCTTCTCCTCCTCTTGTTTAACAAAGGAAAATTACAAAAAAGCCTCGCATTCCTGCTTTGCTAAAAGGTTGTACTAAGTCTTGCTGAGTCCCTGTACTCAGCTTTGCATGCTTTTGTTTCAGACGAAGTTGCTCTGACAGATGGTGGTTTCTAGTCGACATCGACGAGTAGCTTGGGGTTCCCAGGTGGCAGCCTGGAATCTATGGGCTGGGACGTCGCCGTTATGCTCCTGGCCTCTTAGGCCTTTTGCTATCTTGCTATGTCTAATAGCATAACTTTGCTTCCGTTGATTGATGAATGACAGGTCAGTGACCTCTGCTTGTAATGCTTTGGTTCTTCGCTCGGTTATGAGCTTGTATTACTTTTTGAGTCGTAGAGTCACTGTTGTGTTACCGATTCTCTCACTGTAGTCTCTTGAGCTCTAGGTTAGGCTTATGTGGGACGAAGATCTGGTATTTGTCTAACCCGATCCCGGGTGCCACAGGTTTTGGTATCGAGCGGGTGCTGTAGGAAGCCCTTTCTACTGGTCGATGTTGAGTCTAGTGTTTGTGAAAACTATTTAAAAATTAAAAGTATTTACGAAAATCTAAGTAGGCTTCTTTTTACTCCTTATCTGGTATCGCTCTAATTCAAAGGTTCCTTACCTTGTGTTGATTTGAAAGTTTTTCTATCTCTTCTATTCTTTCAAACTTAGGTGCCTCAAGGGCAGGTCGCTTCTAACCAATTGACTTAGTGCAGAGTTCTCTAGAGTCGTGTGTGTTCGGTGCTTCCTCTTTGTTTTGTTTTGTTTCAACAGAGAGATTTCCTTTCCATCATGATCTCTCTATTTTGTGGGTTCCACATCATTCTGTTCTAGGCTTCAAGGTTTCCTTTCGCCTTGTATGCCTCCTTTTTATTTGCTTTGGTAGTTTGGAAGTTTTGCGTCGCTTCTAAAAGCTACACCGTGATCACTACCTCGTAGTGTCCTCCGTGTCACTCATTTGGTGGTTACCCCTTTCTCTGCTTGTAACCATTGGACTTGAACCGAAGGTCCCCGATTGTGCTAGATTCTAGTATATGAATCTTAGTTCATGAAGCTGGCCTTTAACCCAAGATCCATGCCGTTGAACATTGGTGTTAATGTTAAACATTACATCGGGATGGTTAAATCCAACTCAAGCTAGTCTTCAAGATTGTGGTTATTGTCGTGTTGAACTGCGGCAATAATGGTCTTTCCCTTCTACTAGTTATCACATATGTTCTTTCATCAAACCAAATGGATCACGACAAGAGTGCTCTTTGTGAGTCTCGCATCTATGTCTGTGACTCTGCCACACCTCCCTTTTCAGCATGAGTTTCACAAAAGTGTTATCTTGTGCATCTATATCTCAGGGAATTCTGATCCTCATCATGTTTTTCCTCTTTAGTTGCTTTCCGACCTTTGTCTGCTAGTTAGCAGCCAAGTTGTAAATGTGCATTGATGTTCTCCAGTGTATATTACTCTTGTGGTTCGTCAATACATTCCACTTCGGTATGTCAGGAGAAACAAACTCCAGTACCTCGTCCATTTCTAAGACTTGGTCAAAGTGTTGTATTCCGCAGATTAAGAAGTCTCGTTAGCTTCTGTTCTGTTCTACCTTAGAGTATCACACCCTTTTATATCTACAGGTCGTGCTAAGTCTCATGGCCTTATTGATGAAGTGATGCTCTTTCATATCTTTACTCACCCTTTCTCCGAGTTGTCTATGCTTGGGAATATTGGGGTTTGCGTATTGATGTGGCCATCTGAGATTCTTAGCAATTGTTATTGCTTGGAGATCCAAGGACATTTGTGTCATTCTTAGCATGATTGGTTCACCAACTAATTAAGCGAAGTTTGATCGTGCTGCCAAGTCCATTTGTTCAGGCGCACATCTTCGGCCAAAGAGTTAGGTTTATGCCGAAGCTCTCAAGACCATATCATGTTGCTTTGTAAAGCAAGTTTCCCTCTTGAATTCAGTGATATACCGGTGGTTCGTGATATTCTAGTTGTCTTTCTAGAAGTATTACCATGTTGTTACATGACCGTGTTATCGAGTTCATGAGTAAGTCAGTTCTATGAGCTACTCCTTTCTCCAAGAAACTGTACTGGATATCCAGGACTAATTGGGTGAGCTTAAACAACAACTTGGAGAGTTGAAAGACAAAAGCTCTATCCGACTTGATCCTTCTTAAAGGGATGTCTAGTGTTGTTTGTGTTGAAGTCCGAAAGTATCTCCTTTATGTATATGCTATCTCCCCCCATATTTGATTTGAGTTTGGGCTATCGTCAAATCAAACTCAGTTCCAAGGACTATCTTGATGATGTTTATACTCATGGTGTCTCGTCTGAGTATACCTTCATGTCCTTTGGTCTGACCAATATTTAGGCCGAGTCCATATAGAATATGAGTCCCTCATTGGAGTATCTTAATAATTTTGTTATTGAGCCCATCGATGACATTCTTGTTTCCTCCAAGTTTAAACAGATTCATAATGGACAAGTGGCACTAGTGTTGGAAACTTTTGAGAACCATCTTTGTGTCATCATGAAGTAAGTGTTCTGGATGTTAAAAGTGACCTTCTCTGGTTCACGTGCATATGCTGAAAGATGTCGCCGTGGATCCGAGTAGAGTTCCCTTTGTTTCCCTCGGGAATCATCGCAAGTCGGTCAGGCATGTGCGAAGTATTCTTGAGATGGAAGGTTGTTACCTCCATTCCTTGAAACGTTCCTCTATGCACCCTGCCACCGATTGATTTAAAAAAAGAGAAGAAGCTTAAGAACTTCAAAATCTTCTTTGATGTCCCCATAAGGACTCACTTGTGTTACATTGGAAAGTTCATGTGCACACAATTGTCTTTGACAATCGCAACCACATGTATTACGCAATCTAGCTCAATCCTTTGGAGCTTGACATTGTGGTCCATATCTTGAGAATCCAGCAACTTTACCTTGGTGGTAACTGTTGCAAATCTTCTATTCGGACATCCTGAGTCTGAAATATCGTTACACCTAACCTAAGCTGAATTTCAAGCGGCAACGATGGTTGGTGTTTCTCAAGGATTCATGCCATAGGTCTCTTTGTAATCCTGGCAAGATTGATGTTGTGGCTAGCACAATTAGCCGGAAGATCTAGGGCTATAGTCTTTTGAAACAACTAGAGTAACCACTCTCCATAAGGATCTTATGTGACTCATTCTAGGAGTTGCCCTTATGATGTCTTTTCAAATTCCGAAGTCTGAACTTCATTTGATGACCTACTGAAGGCTCATCAATAGCCTAAAACTGGTGTCTATAACATCAAGGAGTTCTAAGCAGAGTTGCTAAATGTCCCTCGGTCAATCCCTCGAAATCGTTTCTCTGGTGACAACAACTTCGTTGGAGAAATTTCAATCTCCGCTGATCCTTGGCACTTCCGTCGCTAGTACCCTTCCCCTTCCTTTGGTTTGTACCGGAACTTCTGATCAATTCACACGTTGTGTGAATTCGTCAACCATCTAGGCCCCAGCCTTTTGAGTAACAATCGTTTCAGGTACCCATAGCAAAAGAGTGACTATGATTTTGAAATCCAAAGTTGCTCTCGTCTGATACTCATCCGTGCTTCTACGAGTCACCCTCTCTAAGAGTGCCTCATTATGGTATCAAAGGCAGTTTAACTCTTCGCTACCTTGTCCCTTCGTATTCTTGTAAAGCGTTGAGCAATTGCCTACCAAAATTTGAAACTTCTTTCATCTCCTCCTTTACCTTGACGTGTTTCATGTTGTCAGCTCAAGAGTTGTTTCTAAGCACTCCTTCCATGAGTTGATCATGAGATACTCGATCTTTGTGAAGATCCACCGTCTAGTCTTATTCCCTCTTTCCTTTAGGTGCTGTTGAGCAACAACCTCAAGGGAAGAAAATGAAGCGCTTCATTCGTGGTGTGGTGGATCAGCTTCATTCATGGTGTTGTGGGTCAACCTCTTCATGGTGTCATGGATCAACTTCTTCAACAGAGAGGATCATCACGGTATTGACAAGCTCGTTGAAGACCGGTGTAGTCCTTGTTACTTTCTCTTTTCCTACCTTAGGAATCTCGGGGACGAGATTCTTGTAAGGGGGATAGAGTTGTAACATCCCTGTTTAGCAAACCTTAATTAGGAATTGTTTGTGCATTCATGAGCATCATTTAAAATGCATTAAGAAAAATTTGCAAATAATAAAGTGGAAACCCTAGGTTTATGCAAGTCTTTCTTTATTTGAAATGCCTTTTAAATGTTCAAAATAAAATATGTGGACTTTCAATTATTGTTAGGAAGGCCACAAAATATTTTCCCTAAAATATCGAGTTATTTCCTAACTCGAAAAGGTTGCAAAACTATTTAAAGGTTTATTTCTAGTGCAGTTTTAAAGTTTCCAGAGAAATCCCAAAAGAGTAGGGGTTTTTCAGAAAATCCCCTTTGTCCTCTTCCTCCACGCAGGCAAGCTGCTGCCTGGCAGAGCTCCGTCCGTCGATCCCGGCGAGGAGATGCCCGCCGCCGCCAAAGCTCCTCCAGGGGATAAGAACGCCACGGCGACTCTCCCTCGCCCCGTCCCTATCCTCTCCGTCTCCCGGCTCTCTTCTTCCTCTCGCGCGCGCCGAACCTAGCCCCGCTCGGCCACCGCCTCGCGCCGCCTCCCGGCCAGCCCCGCGCCCATCTGAGCACGGGATCAGCTCCGCCTCCCCCTCCAGCTCCTCCCCGTTGAAGGAATCGACGAGGGGAGGCCTCAAACGCCGCCGCCAACCTCTTCTTCCCCGCAGCCGGCGAAGCTTCCGGCGACCGCCGCGGCGCCTGCAGGCCTCCCCCGGCCTCGCTGAGCCCTCCACGACGCTCCTGGTGAGCTGCTGGTGCTCCGGCACCCCGTCGCCCTCTCCCTCTCCCCCTGTTCTGGCCCCGCACCGTGCACCCGTGCCCGGCCTCCGCGCTGTTCGCCGCCGCGGCGTCTCCGGCGACCCTTTCCAGGCGGCGCCACCACGAGGTGCTCGCCCGCGCCGAGGCGCTCCCAACGCGCCAGACCGCGTGCTCGGGGACGCCCTGGAGCCCCCGCGCCGCTCCTCACCGGCGCCGGCCGCCGTGGTCAACCACCGGCGGTTGACTCCGGTGGGACCCGGCCGTCAGCCTTTTCTTTTTATTTTTGTTTTTGTTTTATCATTTCTGTAAATGAATAAAACTATGACAGGTGGGACCGGCTGTCAGATATTTAATCTTTTCGTAAATGTTTTGGAAATTAATAAAACCCTGACAGTGGACCCCTCCTGTCATATATTTAATATTTTCCAGAAATTCCAGAAAATAGATAAAACTTGTAAATTCAATAACTTATTCATTTTAAATCTGAAAAATATGTATAATATATCAAAATCTTCAGAAAAATAAGATCTACACTTTAGTATCAAAAGCATGCATTGTTAAACAACTTTGAACCCTGTCTTTAATAGGAGAACAAAAGAACCCTTTTCTTTATTCATGTGGTTTATGGAAATGCTAACCCTAGGGCATTCCAAACCCATTTAAATTGCCTTCCATGTGTAGGGGTTAATCTCAATAACTTTAACATGTCATATCATCATTGTTGTATGCGCATTGCATCGATGCCATGTGTTGATTGTTGTTTTACCCTTTCCGGTGTTTGCTTCTTCGCGATCGATAGAGCACGAGTCTGAGACAATGAGGATCAACAACAGAGATGATCAATTCCTATCCATCGACAAACAATTCAAGCAGAAGATCTCGAAGATCCATATTGGTTTGTCGGACAAAGGCAAGCCCTAGCCTGGTTCATCATATTTCGAAATGCTTTTACTTGGTTCCTACATATTGCACACTATTCAACTGTCTTTTATCGATAGGTAGAGTTATCCTATCAATTGCATGTTCCATCCTTGTAGCCTCAAATCCATGATCCACTGCTCCTAGCATACCTAGGTCTGGCATGTGTGCGTGGCTGGCCTTTATCTCTTTATGCTTAGCCATGTTTAGCTTGCGCTACTACTCCGGTCTTCGGATGGAGCCTTACAATGAAATGAATCTAGCATGACGGTTGTGGTAAGTATAGAGATGAGTGTTAAACATGATTAAAGGCTCAGGACGAAAGGCCACATTGGGATGTGGTGGGTTGTTTCGTTTCTGCCGACCCTAGGATGCGAGTTCTCGCCTCTTGAACCAGGACTGAGCGACCACACGAGGCCCTATTATGGTACCCTCTCGACTCACTAACTTGCCTAGTAGATTCCATGAGTCACATAGTTTGCGCTTTACCTGGACATATGCATTGCATTTTGCTTGGGGGAAAAGGTACATACCGGTAGGTAAGCGTGGGCTTCGGGTACGGGGTTAGAGTCCCCGGGGAAACCCACTCTGGGCCACATCAGCATATGAATCGCCAGACTTGACCACGCTGAACAATCCTTAGCGCGTGGACTCAGTCTCGCGACAAGAAGGTGAAGGCTGGTCAATCGCCTTCGCTGCTTTCCAAGGAAGAGAGCTAATGATCCGCACTAAGAATCGGCTGGCACGTGTGGGTAAAGCCAGCACCCCGGGCAGGTTGGAATCTTTCGAAAAGCCGGTGTCCGCTGCTATGGACGACTGGGAACTGGACGGGGAGACCATAGAGAACTTGAACCTGATCGTAAACTTGGCAACCAATGTGTGTTTACGGACACCTTCTTCGGGTTTTGAGGGGGTAATCCGATGATAGTGGTTCGAGATGATGAAGATTGGTGGATACAATATGAAGATCAACAGAGTCAGAGATATCGCTTCTTTATCCCCTTTTAAAGACTCCTCGAAACAGTCGAGCTTCTCCTCCCTGTTTAACAAAGGAAAACCGCTACGTTAAAGAAGCTTCGCGTAAAGCCCGCATTCTCGCTGGCTAAAAAGGTTGTACTAAGTCTTGCCGAGTCCCCCCGATCGGGCCTTGCATGCTTTTGTTTCGCAGTCGCTCCAACAGATGGTGGTTTCTAGCCGACATCGACGAGTAGCTTGGGACCTGGTGGCAGCCTGGAATCTATGGGCTGGACGTCGCCGTATGCTCCCGGCCTCTTAGGCCTTTTGCTATCTTGCTGTTTATAGCACAACTTTGCTTCCGTTGATTGATGAATGATAGGTCAGTGACCTCTGCTTTGGTTGTTCGCTCAGTCATGAGCTTGTATTACTTTTTGAGTCGTAGAGTCACCGTTGTGTTACCGATTCTCTCACCGTAGTCCTTGAGCTCTAGGTTAGGCTGCAGGCCGACGAAGATCCGCATTTGTCTAACCCTCGATCCCGGAAGCATGGTGTTTGGTATCGAGGTAGTTGGTCAAGGTAGTTTGTGTTAATGTAATTTTGTGCCAAAAGCCCCTTTAAAATTTGGCTCAAAATACCCTAAACAACCTAAATTTTGGCCCTGTTTTTAAGTTTTCGAAGAAATCCCAGAAGGACAGGGGGGTTTTCGCAAAACCCCCTTTGTCTTCTTCCCCAGGCAGGCAAGGGCAGCGCTGCCTGGCGTGCTGCTGGCCGCCCGATGCCGCCGTCGGCCGGGATGGCTCCCGCCGCCCCCCTGGCCGCTTTAAAACCCCGCCGCGCCGCCGTGGAGAACCCCTGCACGCCACTTCCTTCCCCCTCTCCTCTTCTCTGCGCCCCGCGGAGCAAACCCTAGCTCCGGCCGTTCACCGTCGCCGCCGCTCTGAGCCGCCCCGCACCAAGCCGCCACCGCCAGGAGCTCCGCGCGACGCCCTCTACCTCCTCCACCCACGCGCGCAAGCAGGGGATCCCCGAATCCCCCGACGCCCCCGTCCGGCCCTCCGCCGCCGCCGAGCTCCGAGCTCCCCTCGCCTCCCCGACGCCACCACGAGCTCCATCATATTCTGTCTCTCCGGTGCCCCTCCGCCGCTTCCCGCTCCCGTAGCCCTCCGCCGTCGTGCGCCCGCGGAAGCTCGCTCGTCGGCCGCGCCGCCGTGGTCGCTTCCGCGAGCTCATTGGAGGGCGGCGCGAACCCTTAGGCCCGCCCAGCCCGCGCAAGCGAACGCGCTGCTCGCCGCCCCGGCGCTCGGCGTCGAGGCCGAGCCCGACCGCCGGCCATGGCCACCATGACGCCATGCTGGCGTCACATGACATCAGCCGGCCTTTCTTTTTATATTTTTTGTTATTTTCTATTTTATTTATTTATATGACATGTGGGGTCTGCTTGTCAGTTTTATCATTTCTGTAAATATTAAAACTGAGTGGGTCCAACTTGTCATACTTTTATTATTTTCCATTTAAATTGATTAAATCTTGTTTAATTCATAATTAATTCATTTTAATTCAGAAAAATATGCATAATATATCAAATTGATCAGAAAACATTTCCTATTTGTTTATACATGTTTCACATGATTGAACCAATTAAATGTGGAGTTTAGTAGAAAACCCTAATACACCCTCTCATATGGCGGTGTCCGCTGCCGGAACCCTTTAATCTGACGATGCACCTAGGGTTTACTTAATCCTTTAATATGACATGTCATTCATATTGGATGCGCATTGCATTATGCCATGTCTTGATTGTTTATTTCCCTTTCCGGTGTTTGGTTCTTCGCGAATAGGATCTGAGCCGGAGTCCGACGTCAACACCACCGAAGAACCTTACTCATCAGCTGAGGGACAAGGCAAGCTAGCCTGGTTCATATATGGTTTTGAAATGCTTTTACTTCTGGTTCCTACATATTGCACACGATTCAACTGTCTTTTATCGATAGGTAGAGTTATCCTATCTATTGCATGTTCTACCTTTGTAGCCTCGATACCCTGATCACTGCTCCTAGCGTACCTAGGTTTGGCATTTGTGCGTCGCGAGAGCTTTATCTCCTTATGCTTAGCCATGCTTAGTTTGTTACGCTATTACTTCGGACTGGAGTCTTACATTGAAATGAAACTAGCATGACAGGTTGACGTGGTAAGTATAGAGAGGTTGTTAAACATGACTAAAGGCTCAGACGAAAGGCCACATTGGGATGTGGTGGGTTGCTTCGTTTCTGCCGACCCTAGGATGCGAGTTCTCGCCTCTTGAACCAAGACTGAGCGTACAACCACACGAGGCCCTATTATGGTACCCTCTCGACTCAATAACTTGCCTAGTAGATTCCATGAGTCACATAGTTTGCGCTTTCCCTGGACATATGCATTGCATTTTTGCTTGGGGGAAAAGGTACATAACAGGTAGGTAAGCGTGGTCTAGGTGGCTGGAGGTTGCGGCCTCTGGGGAAACCCACCTCGGCACACATCGTTAAGGACCGACTTCGGGACTTGGACCCGTTACGTGAACCATCCTTAGCGCCACCTGGTCTCTGCGACAAGAAGGTAAAGGTCGGGTCAACCACCTCTCATTGCTTCAAGGAAGAGAGCTTATACGTTGGCACTAAGAGTCGGTTGGCACGTGTGGATAAAATTGTGCACCCCCGCAGGCTAACCTTTTCGGTGCCGTGTCCGCGTTATGGACGCACTTGAAATGGATTCCAGGACTATAGAGAACATGAACCTAATCGCAAACTTGGCAAACAATGTGTGTTTACGGATACCTCTTCGGGTCTTGAGGGGGTAATCCGAGGATAGTGGTTCGAGATGATGAAGATTATGGATAATATGATGATCAAATAGAGATAGAGATATCGCTCTCTTATCCCCTTTAAAGGTTCCGAGTAGTCGCTCCTCTCTCCCCGTCTTACAAAGGAAACCGGCTTTACTTAAAAGAAGCTCCACGTAAAGCCCGCATACCCGCTTTGCTAAAAGGTTGTACTAAGTCTTGCCGAAGTCCCCGTACTCAGCTTTGCATGCTTTTTTTCAGACGTCGCCGACGGTGGTTTCTACGTTAACATCGACTAGTAGTTTGGGGTTCCCAGGCAGCAGCTTGAGACTTATGGACCTGGGACGTCGCTTTATGTTATGGCTTATTAAGCCCTTTGCTATCTTGTTATTTAGAATAACATACTGATACCAAAACCTGTGGCACTCCCGGGATCAAGGTTAGACAAATACCAGATCTTCATCTGACACATAAGCCTAACCTAGAGCTCAAGAGACTACAAAGGAGAGAATTCCAGAATACGTCGTGACTCTACGACCTGTGTAATACAAGCTCATAATCGAGCGAAGAACCAAAGCATTACAAGGAGAGGCACTGACCTGTCATTCATCAATCAACGGAAGCAAGTTCTACTAGACATAGCAAGATAGCAAAAAGGCCTAAGAGGCCAGGAGCATAACGGCGACGTCCCGGCCCATAGATTCCAGGCTGCAATTGAACCTCTAAGCTACTCGTCAGATGTCGACTAGAAACCACCATCCGTCGAGCAACTTCGTCCGAAACAAAGCATGCAAAGCTGAGTACAGGACTCCAGTAAGACTTAGTACAACCTTTTAGCAAAGGTAATGCGGGCTTTCTGGAGAGCTTCTTTTGCGTAAAGCGCTTTTCCTTTGTTAAACAAGAGGAAAGAGAAGTTCGACTACTCTGATTTAAAAGTGATAAGAGATTATATCTCTAGCTCTATTTGATCATCATATTGTATCCACTAATCTTCATCATCTCGAACCACTATCCTCGGATTACCCCCTCAACACCCGAAGAAGGTATCCAGAAACACACATTGGTTGCCAAGTTTTACGATCGGTGTTCAAGTTCTCTGTGGTCTCCACGTCCGTTCTGCGCTCGTCCATAACTGCTGACACGGTTTTCTTAAAAGATTTGTCTGTGGGTGCACAACTTACCCACACGTCAACCGATTCTTAAAAAGCGATCATTAGCTCTCTCTTCCTTGGAAAGCCTAGCAGAGTGGTCGACTACGACCACCTTTGTTTGTCACGAGACCATGAGTCACGCTGCCTAAGGATTGTTCCGTCGTAACGGGTCAAGTCCCGAGGTCGGTCCTTAACGATGTGAGCGAGTGGACAGATTCTAACCCTCACCCACCACGACCACGCTTACTCACCACACTCTTTTCCTACAAAATGCAATGCATATGTCTAGAAGCGTAAACTATGTGACTCATGGAATCTAATAGTGTTAGTGAGTCGAGGGTACTCATAATAGGGCCTCTCGTGTGGTTGTACGTCAAATTTTGGTTCAGAGGCGAACTCGTATCCTAGGTCGGGCAGAACGAATAACCCCACCACATCCCAATGTGGCCTTTCGTCTGAGCCTTTAATCATGTTTAACACTCATCTCTATACTTACCACGTCAACCTCGTCATGCTAGATTCATTTCTATTGTAAGGTCGAAGACCGGAGTAGTAGCGTAACAAACTAGATGGCTAAGCATAAAGAGATAAAGGCTCTAGCGACGCACACATGCCAGACCTAAGTATGCTAGGAGCAGTGGATCATGGATTTGAGGCTACAAGGATGGAACATGCAATTGATAGGATAACTCTACCTATCGATAAAAGACAAACTGAATAGTGTAATATGGTGGAAACTGTGGCGCAATTGCATCTCCATTGGAGACGGACATCGTTTCTTTGTCCCCCATAAACCAATATGGATCTTCGAGATCTTCTGCTTGAATTGTTTGTCGATGGACAGGAATTGATCATCTCTGCTGTTAATAACTATTATCCAGATAAAATTCATCGATCGCCAAGAAGCAAACACCGAAAGGGTAAAACAACAATCAACACATGGCATCGATGTAATGCGATACAACAATGATGATATGACATGAAGTTATTGAGATTAACCCCTACACATGGAAGGAAATTTAAATGGGTTTGGAATGCCCTAGGGTTAGCATTTCCATAAACCACATGAATAAAGAAAAGGGTTATTTTGTTCTCCTATTAAAGACAGGGTTCAAAGTTGTTTAACAATGCATGCTTTTGATACTAAAGTGTAGATCTTTTATTTTTCTGAAGATTTTGATATATTATACATATTTTTCAGATTTAAAAAATGAATAAGTTATTGAATTTGATGTTTTATCTATTTTCTCGAATTTTCAGAATAATAAAAATATGACAGTCGGACCCACTCGTCAGGGTTTTATTAATTTCTAAATATTTAGTCAAATTCAACATGATTCAGATATGTTTCAACATATATGAACCGGTACAGGTCGATTCATCGATCATCCCATTACGCATGTGGCGAGAAAGGAGGCGTCATGGCATCTCTGGCGTGGCGCTTGTGCGGCTGCTCGTAGCTGGGCGGCGACAAGGAACGGTCGAGTTAGGGCTCGTTTCACGGGGACACGCGAAAGAGGAGAGGGGGAAGTGGTGGCGCAGGGTTCTCCACGCCGCGCCGGGCGGGGTTTTAAAGCGCCAGGGGGCGGCGTGGAGCTAACTCCGCCGACGGCGGCATCTGGGCGGTGTTAAGACGCCGTGCACACGCTTGCCTGCTCGGGGGAAGAAGACAAGGTTTTGCGAAACCCCCGGTCTCTTCCGGGATTTCTTCGAAAACTTAAAACAGGGCCAAAATTTAGGTTGTTTAGGGTATTTTGAGCCAAATTTTAAAGGGGCTTTTGGCACAAAATTTTGTTAACACAAAATTTTATTTGCTTTGGTAGTTTGGAAGTTTTGCGTCGCTTCTAAAAGCTACACCGTGATCACTACCTCGTAGTGTCCTCCGTGTCACTCATTTGGTGGTTACCCCTTTCTCTGCTTGTAACCATTGGACTTGAACCGAAGGTCCCCGATTGTGCTAGATTCTAGTATATGAATCTTAGTTCATGAAGCTGGCCTTTAACCCAAGATCCATGCCGTTGAACATTGGTGTTAATGTTAAACATTACATCGGGATGGTTAAATCCAACTCAAGCTAGTCTTCAAGATTGTGGTTATTGTCGTGTTGAACTGCGGCAATAATGGTCTTTCCCTTCTACTAGTTATCACATATGTTCTTTCATCAAACCAAATGGATCACGACAAGAGTGCTCTTTGTGAGTCTCGCATCTATGTCTGTGACTCTGCCACACCTCCCTTTTCAGCATGAGTTTCACAAAAGTGTTATCTTGTGCATCTATATCTCAGGGAATTCTGATCCTCATCATGTTTTTCCTCTTTAGTTGCTTTCCCTGCTAGTTAACAACCAAGTTGTAAATGTGCATTGATGTTCTCCAGTGTGTATATTACTCTTGTGGTTCATCAATACATTCCACTTCGGTATGTCGAGAAACAAACTCCAGTATCTCGTCCATTTCTAAGACTTGGTCAAAGTGTTGTATTCCGCAGATTAAGAAGTCTCGTTAGCTTCTGTTCTGTTCTACCTTAGAGTATCACACCCTTTTATATCTACAGGTCGTGCTAAGTCTCATGGCCTTATTGATGAAGTGATGCTCTTTCATATCTTTACTCACCCTTTCTCCGTGTTGTCTATGCTTGGGAATATTGGGGTTTGCGTATTGATGTGGTCATCTGAGATTCTTAGCAATTGTTATTGCTTGGAGATCCAAGGACATTTGTGTCATTCTTAGCATGATTGGTTCACAACTAAATAAGCGAAGTTTGATCGTGCTGCCAAGTCCATTTGTTCAGGCGCACATCTTCGGCCAAAGAGTTAGGTTTATGCCGAAGCTCTCAAGACCATATCATGTTGCTTTGTAAAGCAAGTTTCCCTCTTGAATTCAGTGATATACCGGTGGTTCGTGATATTCTAGTTGTCTTTCTAGAAGTATTACCATGTTGTTACATGACCGTGTTATCGAGTTCATGAGTAAGTCAGTTCTATGAGCTACTCCTTTCTCCAAGAAACTGTACTGGATATCCAGGACTAATTGGGTGAGCTTAAACAACAACTTGGAGAGTTGAAAGACAAAAGCTCTCTATCCGACTTGATCCTTCTTAAAGGATGTTCAGTGTTGTTTGTGTTGTGTCAGTATCTCCTTTATGGATATGCTATCTTCCCCCATATTTGATTTGAGTTTGGCTATCGTCAAATCAAACTCAGTTCCAAGGACTATCTTGATGATGTTTATACTCATGGTGTCTCGTCCGAGTATACCTTCATGTCCTTTGGTCTCAATATTTAGGCCGAGTCCATATAGAATATGAGTCCCTCATTGGAGTATCTTAATAATTTTGTTATTGAGCCCATCGATGACATTCTTGTTTCCTCCAAGTTTAAACAGATTCATAATGGACAAGTGGCACTAGTGTTGGAAACTTTTGAGAACCATCTTTGTGTCATCATGAAGTAAGTGTTCTGGATGTTAAAAGTGACCTTCTCTGGTTCACGTGCATATGCTGAAACCAAGATCCAATCTAGGAAAAACGTCAGATCTAATCTACTAGATTGAAGCAACGAGACGGATTGGATCTACATACCCTTGTAGATCGCTAAGCGAGATTGAATCTCGTGGTGGATGTAGTCGATCACCTACGCTTGCAAAAGCGCCGTAGAAGATCTTGATTGCAAGCATACTGGCAGTAATTCCTCCGTACTCGGTCACACGCACAGCTCGATGAAGACACCTTCTCCTTGTTCCAGGCAAGCGGGGAGATGTGGTAGATGGAATCTAGTCCGGCAGGACGACGGCGTGGTGGTGGTGGAGAGTTTCCGCGGACAGGGTTCGCCTGTACGCGTTGGGTGGAAGAACTAGGCAAAAGGTGGAGCAAACGGAGCAAACCGGAGTAGCCTTAAAATCAATATTTCACGCGACCTGCACGTAGCTTTTATAGGCTGGTAAGGCGGCCGGATTGCACTTGGCGTGCTAGTAACAAACTTTGCCTGTTTGGAAATCGCACGCCCCGCCGACGTGCCAGCCAGATCGATCCAATCGATCGGCAAGCCAGCAGCCAACCAGCGATGGCTTGGGCGTGATGGCTTGGCCCTTCATGCATGTGTGCGGCCGGCCGGCCGGCCCAGCTGGCCGGGCCTGCCTTTGCTTCCTTTTTTTTTCCTTTCTTTTGCTTTGATAGTATGTCTATACAGGGTCTATAAATTGGCCCATTAGCAAAACTTCATACAGACTACTTTTAGTCTTATATTTATTTCTATTAAATAAATACATATTAATAATTAGTAATTCATTTAATTATTAATTATTAATACTCTTCCCGGAACAATTCCGTAACTCTCCAAAACTTTTCCTTTAATCCCGAAACTACCCCTAGCAACATCGCAACCTTAAGTGTGTCACCCTACGGTTCGAGAATGTGCAGACATGACCGAGACGCCTCTCCGATCAATAATCATCAGCGGGATCTGGAGATCCATAATGACTCCTACATATTCAACGATGAACAATGTGATCGAATGAACCATTAGCATACGATACCGATTCCCTTTGTCAGCCGATATTTTACTTGTCCGAGGTTTGATCATCTGTGTCACTCTATACTTGTTCAACCCCGTCTCCAACAAGTACTCTTTACCGTACCATGGTATGTCGTCTCTTTTATGAACTATTCATATGCTTGCAAGCTGTCGAGGATATGACCACCGAGAGGGCCCAAAGTATACCTATCCGTCATCGGGATGGACAAATCCCACCGTTGATCCATATGCCTAAGCTCATACTTCCGGATACCTAATCCCACCTTATAACCACCCATTTACGCAAAGGGCGTTGATGTAATCAAAGTACCTTCTTCCGGCATAAGTGACTTACATGATCTCATGGTCGAAAGGACTTGCAACTATGCATCGAAAGCTTATAGCAAATGAACTTAATGACGGGATCTTAGCTACGCCTAATTGGGTGTGTCCATTACATCATTCATAATGACATAACCTTGTTATTAATAATATCCAATGTTCAAGATCATGAAATTATGATCATCTATTAATCAACAAGCTAGCTATACAAGAGGCTTACTAGGGACTCTTGTTGTTTACATAACACACATGTATCAATGTTTGCTAATACAATTATAGCATGCTATATATAAACATCCATCATAAACACAAAGATATATAATAACCAATTTATTATTGCCTCTTGGGCATATCTCCAACAGCCTCCCACTTGCACTAGAGTCAATAATCTAGATTACATTGTAAGGTACCTAACACCCATGGCATTCTCGTGTTGGTCATGCTTTGGTCCTTGGGAGAGCTTTAGTCAATGGGTCTGCCACATTCAGATCGTTGTGTACTTTGCAAATTTTACTTCCCCATCTTCGATGTACTCGCGAATCGAATGAAAACGCAGCTTGATATGCTTTAGCTTCTTTTGTGACCTTGGTTCTTGTGCATTGGCGATGGCACCCATGTTGTCACAATAAATGACTAGTGGGTCCAATGCACTAGGAACTACACCAAGCTCAACAATGAACCTCTTCATCCATACCGCTCCTGATGCGATGCCGCTATGTATTCCGATTCAGCTGAAGACTTCTCCCGTGCACTGCTTTGAGCTGCACCAGCTTACCGCAAAGACCATTCAATATAAACACGTACCCAGACCGAGACTTAGAGTCATCGATCGGGCACCCAACTTGCACCTAACTTGTTAAATGAGCTCTTTGGTCACCGCCATAATAAAAGAAACATATCCTTAGTTCTTTCAAGCACTTCCAGGATATTCTGACTGCTGTCCAGTTGTTCCATTCCCGGATCATTTTGATATCTCGCTAGTCAAACTAACAAGATGTGCTATATCCGGTCTAGTACATGTAGGGATTCGTTGCATAGAAAGAGCCATCTGCCGAGGCATAGGGGATCTCATTCATCCTCTCTTTCTTCGTCAGAGTCGATGAGTCTTCCTCAAGACCTTACTCGGCAACATCGGTAAGAATCCTTTCTTACTTTCATCCATTCTAAACTTTTTAGAATCTTGTCGGTATGTACTCGGTGAAAGCCCTATTAGGCGTCTTGATTTATCTTGATAAATCTTGATGCCTAAAATGTACGCCGCCTCACCAAGGTCCTTCATTGAAAAACATTTATTCAAATAACCTTTAACACACTTAATTGTTCTATATCATTCCCAATCAATAATATGTCATCTACATATAATATCGGGAATACACAGCTCCCACTCACTTTCTTGTAAATACAAACCTCTCCTGGCACTGTAGAAACCCGAAGTCTTTGATCACCTTATCAAAGCCGGTTCCAACTTCTTGAGCTTGCCTCAGTCCATAAATTGAACGCTAAAGTTTGCATACCATGTTAGCATTTTTAGGATCGACAAAACCTTGGGTTGTACCATATACAACTCTTCCTCAATGTCACCATTAAGGAACGCCGCTTTGACATCCATCTCCTGCCAAATCTCATAATCGTAAAAAAATGCAGCTATCGTTAACAAAATCCCTCGCGTACTCTTAGCTTCGCTAAGGTGTGAGAAAGTCTCATCGTAGTCAACACCTTGAATTTGTTTGAAACCCTTTACGACAAGTCGAGCTTTATAGACGGTAACATTACCATCAGCATCTGTTTTTTGAAGATCCATTTATTTTCAACAGCCTTGCGGCTATCAGGTAGATCTACCAAAGTCCACACTTTGTTATCATACATGGATCCCATTTCTGATTTCATGGCTTCTTGCCATTTGTTGGAATCTAGGCTCATCATTGCTTCTTCATACGTCGCAGGGTCTTCATCATCGTTGTCCACAATCATGAGATTTAGACAAGGATCATACCAACCAGGGTGGTACGTTCCCTTGTCGACTTGCGAGGTTCACAGCTACCCGTCGAAGTTTCATGATCTTTATCATTAGCTCGTTACGGTGCAAAGTGCACAGAACATCTTCCCAAAGATTGCGTTACTCGATCAACGAGAAGGTTCGTAACTCGTCGAGTTCTACTTTCTTTCCAGTCACTTGAGAAACTCTTCTTCAAGAAAGGTTCCGTTTTAGTAACAAAGATTTTGCCTTCGGATTTGTGATAGCAACCCTATTGTTTCTTTAGGTATCCTATGAAGACGCATTTCTCCGCTTTGGGGTTCTAGCTTGTCCTATTGTAACTTTTTTACATAGGCTTCACAACCCCAAACTTTAAGGAACGATAGCTTAGGTTTCTTATTAAACCACAATTCATACGGTGTCGTTGCAACGGATTTTGATGGTGGCCCTATTTAAAGTGAATATCGCTTGTCTCTAACGTGACAACCCCAAAAAAAGATAATGGCAATCAAGAAGAGACATCATAGAACTTAAACCATATCTAAGAGAGTTCGATTACGATGTCTTTGGACACACCATTTCGCTGTGGTGTTCCATGTGTCAACTGTGAAAGTATTCCGTATTTCTTTAAATGCATGCCAACTCATAACCGATATTCGCCTCCGCGATCATAACAGGAACTTGATCTTCTTGTTACGTTGATTTTCTACTTCACTTGGAATTCCTTAAACTTCGAAAGTCTCGGATTTATGTTTCATGAAATAGACATACCCATATCTACTCATCTACTCGTGAAGGTTAGAACATAACGACAACCGCGAGGCCACACTCATTGGTCCGCACACATCGTATGTATGATTTCCAATAAGTCCATAGCTTCGTTCCATAATACCAGAGAATGGAGTCTTAGTCATTTTTCCCATTAGACATGCTTCTCATCTGTCAAGTGACTCAAAGTCAAGTGACTCAAGAAGTCCATCGGAATGGAGTTTCTTCATATGATTTCCAATAAGTCTGTAGCTCGCTCCATAATACCAGAGAATGGAGTCTTAGTCATTCAATTTAATTCGTTTAGCATCAATGTTATGAACATGTGTATCTACTATCGAGACTCAATAGAAATAAACCATTCTTCTCAGGTGCATGACCATAAAAGATATTATTCATAAAAATAGAACAACCATTATTCTCGGACTTGAATGAATAACCGTCTTGCATTAAACCGATCCAGATATAATGTTCATGCTCAACGCACGCACCAAATAACAATTATTAAGGTCTAAAACTAATCCCGATGGTAGATGTAGAGGGAGCGTGCCGACAACGATCACATCGGACCTTGGATCCATTTCCAACGCGCATCGTCACTTCATCCCTCGCTAGGCTTCGTTTATTCCGTAGTTCCCGGCTTTCCAGTTACAAATGTGATAAACCTAACCAAAAGATTTCAACACCAGAACTAGTACGTAGAACCAAAGAGATTGATCTATAACATGCATATCGTATATACCTTTCTTCTTCTTGGCACTGCCGCTTCGCCGCATCAGCCAAGTACTTGGGGCAATTCCGCTTCCAAAGTGACCCTTCCCATTACAGCATTAGCAACAAGATTTGTGTTTAGTACACCCTTAGTTTTCAGATGTTGGCACTTTCTTGCCGCCCTTCTGAGGTCCTTCTTAGGTTTACCCCGCTTCTTGAAAACTGGTGGTCTTGATGACCATCAACACTTGGTGCTCTTCTCCGTATCTCAACCTCAAGAGAGCTTCAAAGATGGAGAAGAGTTCGGTAACTCCCTGTTCATGTTCGCATAATGTAGTTCATCACGAAGTTCTGTAACTTGGTGGCAGTTGATTGAGAACACGATGAATACCCACCTATAGGGATCACAATCCCCAAGTCATCGAGCTTCCTCGCGTGTTCGGACATAGCGAACATGTGCTGCTCACTAACGAGCCAGTTCTCTTCCATCATGCAGCAAGAACCGCTTCGAGGCCTCATAGCTCTCCGACCGCATGAGTTTCAAAGATAACTTTGAGCTCACGCATCATCTCGCAAGGGTCGTGGTGCTCAAAACGCTTTTGAGCTCGCCTAGGCTGCATAGGATGGCACACCGAACTTGAGAGTACACTTTAGCCCGAGCTTCAAAAACATTTTTTTTTCGGATACTACAAGAGGTGGTGTGGAACCTAGCTGGTGCATCAAGCACATATTGCAGATTTCCGCCATTGAGGAAGATCCTAACATGACGGAACCAGCCGGTGAAGTTGCTACCATTGCTTTTAAGCTTCTCTTTTTTCTCTAGGAACCGGTTAAAATTGATTGAGGGGACGCCATGATCTACAACAATTATTTGCAATAGTTCTCTTAAGTTTATGACAAATTGATTTCAAAGTTTTTAATTTAACAAAATTAAAACTAGGTGAACTCCCACTCAAAACAATATCCCTCACATTGTCTTAGTGATCACACGAACCAAATCCACCACACCAAGCCCGATCATCACGAACAAGATGTAATTTCAAGGCGAACACTCAAAGTGTTCATCATGTCAATCATATGACTCATGCTCTACCTTTCGGTATCCCGTGTTCCGAGACCATGTCCATACATGCTAAGGCTCGTGAAGGCAACCTTAGTACCCGCGTGTACAAAATTGGCTTGTACCCGTTGTACGCACATGTAGAATCTATCACACCCGATCACCACGAGATGCTCTGAAACGACAAGTCTTAGCAATCTGCATACTAAGGATGAACACTTTATTATTATCTTGATATTTAGTGAGGGATCTATCTTATAATGCTACCGTCGTATCTAAGCAATATAAGATGCATAAAAAGGATTAACATCATATGCAATACATATGTGATATGATATGGCCCTTTTGTCTTTGCGCCTTTGATCTTCATCTCCTAAGCACGGACATGATCCTCCATCATCAAAGAGCATGATCTCCATCATCGTCGGCGAAGCACCAAGGTCAATGGCGCCGTCTTCATGATTGTCCTCCATGTAGCAACTATTACAACCTCTTTGAATACTACTCAACATGAAATTAAAGACAACCATAAGCCTCATTGCCACAACACAATAATGATCATCTCATACATATTCATTATCACATTATGGCCATATCACATCACCAAACCCCTGCAAAAACAAGTTCGACGGTTCTAATTTGGTTTGCATATTTTACGTGGTTTAGGCTTTTACAAGATCCAATCTACCTACTAACATGAACCACAAAGCGGTGATACTAGTATTGTCAATAGAAAGAGTAAATTGGATCTTTACTATAGTAGGAGAGACAGACACCGCGAAAGCCACTTATGCAATACAAGTTGCATGTCGAGTTGGAGCAACCAAGAACGCTAACATGTAAAGTTGGGGCCCGAGCCGCCATCCTTACTCATGCCGCAAAGATGCCAAAGTACTCTAACTAAAAGACAACAAGCATCAACGCCCACAAACAATTGTGTTCTCCTCGTGCAACCAATCTCATGCATAGACACGGCCCTGATACCACTGATGGGGTTCGCTGCAATGAAAAACAAAATTTTTCTACCGCAAAACAAACAAACCAAGATCCAATCTTGTAGAACGCTAAGATCAAATCTACTAGATTGAAGCCACGAGCGAGACGGATTAGATCTACATACCCTTGTAGATCGTTAAGCGGAACGAGATTGAATCTCGTGGTGGATGTAGTCGATCACTTCGCGCTTGCAAAAGGCCAGAGAAGATCTTGACTGGCACATGGGGCTTGGAAATTACATTTGGCCACAATGATAACATGTAGACACCCTCCTCCTTGCCCTGGAAGAAGCGGGGAGATGTGGTAGATGAGATCTAGTCCCAGCAGGACGACGGCGTGGTGGTGGTGGAGCGTTTTGGTTGCGGCGTCACCAGTACGCGTTGGGTGGAAGAACTAGGCAAAAGGTGGAGCAAATGGAGCAAACCGGAGTAGCCTTAAAATCAATATTTCACGCGACCTGCACGTAGCTTTTATAGGCTGGTAAGGTGGCCGGATTGCACTTGGCGTGCAAGTAACAAACCGCGCGAGGCTACACTCATTGGTCCGCACAAATGAGTATGTATGATTTCCAATAAGTCTGTAGCTCGCTCCATAATACCAGAGAATGGCTCAGGTATCGGTTGGGCTGATAGCTCCATGTATCTTTGGTATAGTAGAAGATGTAAAGCGAATCTAATTTCGCACGCTTGGTGCACGTCCACATTAGAAAGCCCCGGACTATAAATATGTACCTAGGGTTTATGGAATAAACAACAACCAACGTTCAACACAAACCAATCTCGGCGCATCGCCAACTCCTCCGTCTCGAGGGTTCCTCCGGTAAGCATCATGCCGCCTAGATCGCATCTCGC
Source organism: Lolium multiflorum (assembly GCA_030979885.1). Lineage (NCBI taxonomy): Eukaryota > Viridiplantae > Streptophyta > Magnoliopsida > Poales > Poaceae > Lolium > Lolium multiflorum. The sequence goes on along the minus strand of CM061749.1, from coordinate 112,884,254 downwards.
GATCTAGCAGCACATGTTTATTCGTTTGCGCGCGTTTGCCTGTGACTTAAGCCTTTTTTGATGGCGAGCAACGTAGTATCGTAGACGCGTTAGGTTAGCATCGTTCTTAGCATCATATGCCCGCGTAGTGCACCCTTGCGCGTCTAGCCGTCCTTGTGCCTCGTCATGGGTGCAGGGCGGCACCCCGCTTGATCTTTATTTAGTAGATCTGGATCCGTTATGGTCGCTCCTTGATTCATCAAGGATTAGTTTAATATCTCGCAATAGTTAGGCCTTACAAAGGTGGGGAGGACCACCGGCATGCAGGGTGTAGTTTGTTGCCCCTAGACAGGACGTCCCGAGGATCAACCTAGTGTTGGCTTTTAGCCTTGTCTAGCTGGCGCACAAGCACTGCAAGGTGAGCGTAGGCTCAATCGGTGAGTAGGATGATCCGATTGTGCGGTGAAAACCCTAACGTCAGATCTCTATACGCTTATAATGATCAAGCAGGACCACCATATATTCGCCACCTTGGACGATCAAGGTGAACGGCCTCCCCGAGCCGATTCACAGACAACCTCGAGAGCCATCAGTCAGATGCACGTAGCGTGTGTGCTCCGTGGCAAACCAAGCGAGGCATCATCCACACCTTCCCCGACTGCATAGTCGTGCACGCCTCAGCGACCCAGCACGGCTGCTGCCGCATCGTGAGGTGCCAGCTTTATGGTTGCCGCTTCCAGGGACCTGGGCCAGCTGCAGCCCTAGTCATTCCCGGCTTCTACCGTGTTGCCGCCATGCGACGGACGCGTGTTTCCTCTGAACTTCTCGCACGCCCCGTGGGACACCTCAACGACAAATCATCAACATCCACCACATCGCCACCCACATCCGAGATGGCGGAAGAGGTCAAGCACGAGGGCCTGGCCGACGACCTCAAGAGGAAGCATAACAAGGCCGACAGTCCTCGAAACCGAACTCATCGGGCCTTGCAGCACCTGCTTCACACGGCACCAGTTCGACGAGGCACACACGTCCTTTGTCTATGCATTTATACGCATCGACTCCCGCCACTCCATAAGGGGAACCTGTGGTTCTCGTCATTAAATATGGCAGGGTTCGTGATTCGCCACAGACGCCGGACAAAGCGGGAGAGCAGCCACGCCGTGGCAGAGAATGAGGGAGCCGGGTCCGCGAGGACCGGCCCCAAGACGGCACAACCACAGACTGCCAAGGAGGAGGTGAGGAACCCACAGCGTCCACGCTCGTTTCCCGAGCACCTCCTCAAACATCAGCCATACGACCACATCACCACACAAGGCGAGCAAAGAGATCATCGGTCTGATGCGATTTCCGAGTACTTGCTGACTAACGGGCCACGACGACGGGTATGAACGTCGCACCGGAGGAAGGTCTGAAGAGCTCTGACAACGAGGGAATGGACTGCCTCCTTTTTCGTATTAGACTGGCCGGATTCGAATGAGCCGCATTACCAACAATCGGGCAATTGCCCTGGAATGTAAACGAAGAAGAAGGGTATGTTAAGGTGTCCGTGGTTCCGAGCGCCTGGGACTCTCTCCCCGCTTTGGAGCGAAGCGCATTTCAGTCCGCTCGTGGTTTTGATCACGAGGAACTAGAGGATGGTGATGAAGACGGCATAAGCATCATCGCCAAGATGGTGTCCCCGACGACTCAACATTCTTAAACGAAGGTTCAAGGACACGCGGCGTTGAAGAAGCCGAAGCGGTATATTCGCGACGCTGAGAAGAAATTGACTGGCCGCCAAAATTCAGTAACCTGGATGAAGAGTGGTCCGCCACAAAGGAAAGAGGGCGCCTCTAGGCAGGGCGGTCGGCGATGAACATCGCCGTGAATTACCATGGTTTTTATCCTTCGCGAATTTAGCGCCCAAGGTTATATGAAGCACTGCGGGTACAATCGATCGGCGTCTATCGCCGGTCATCTTTCGAGAAGCCGCGAAAGGAGTTGCTGGTGTATCTAAAGGCTCAGATTATTTATGTTGCTATCAATGGGCAGCTTGTCAATAAGATGTTGGTAGACACCGGAGCGGCAGTTAACATTATGCCATACTCCATGCCACGTCGGTTGGGACGCTCCAACTCGGATTTGATCAAAACCAATGTAACGCTGAGCTTATCTTCAATGGGGCTGGACATCCGACGACAAGGTGTTCTTTAATGATCCGACCGCAGGAAGGAAGACTATCCCCACGACGTTCTTTGCCGACAGCAAAAGTACCTATGCTGTAATATTAGGGAGGGATCGACGCTAACTGTTGCATCCCATCCACGATGCACCAATGCTTGATACAAGGGGATGGAGATGAAGTGGAGTTCGTTCATGCAGATGACTCCCGAGATTTCAACAGCCGGTATGGGTATTTGGGAGGCATCAGGTCAAGAACCGCTCTCGGATCAATTTGGACGACTGCGAACGCATCGATGTAACAAAGAACGGGTAAGATTAGTTCTATCCACTGGGCTGACCGTATAACGGGAACAACATCGATGAGCGGATGGTCAAACAGGCTGATCCTGCGATCGCCCCAAGGGTTTGTGGAAGAACATCATAAAACCTTTCACTGGGCAAGCAATGTGGAGGCCGATTCCAGCACTGCGGCCAAAATTATCCCCACCACTTGCCCGCCTGGGATTGATATTTGACTCCAAAGCAGGATCAGCTCGAAGAGCCTATTACCATCAATTACTTGACAAAACGCTCTCGGGGGCACATTTAGGATGGTGCACGGAGTTGGGGACTGTCGTCGTTTCCAAAGAGAACACCAAGTGTGGGGGCTTATACATAAACAAATCGCCAAAAAATTTAAGACATCAAACTGAGCACGCCTGATGCACGCCATCGCAAGCCATCGTGCACGAGGCTCCACCGGTGGCTCCTTTCAACAAAATGATTGATACCCCAAGCGGATCATGGTGTTGACAATGTCGGTCGCAGCCTGGAAGTAAGATGTCTCTTCCGAATCGTGGAGAATAGTCAATGATGGGCGTATTGGCCGCGCATGTCACGGCCGAAGGGGGAAAACGTTGGGAAACATCTTCACCAAGGGTTGCATCAGCCAAAGACGCGGGACTTGAACGGAAGAAGCTCGGGGGCACACTGACCCTGAAGGGTCCTTCATTATAGGAAGCCGTATTTTTTCTCCAAATTGCCAGCCCACATCTCAGCTTGCCCTTCAAGAATGATGTGGTCGTGGGTCACCGTGAATATCGGTGGCCTACATATAGACCAATTGAGCGACACGCACGGGGCTTTGTGATGGGCACCTAAAACCAGATGACCAGCCCGCTTGGATTGGCTAGTAGGGCTCGTAATCTTGTTGAGGACTCATGGGGCAAAGCCGACGCCGGCGGCCATTGCTGGCTTGGAGAAAGCCACGGAGCATCCATCACCAAATCGGTTAGCGCAAGTTTGCGGATCAGTCTAGGGTCATGAGAACAGCCGATGATCTTGAAGAGCCGAATCATTCTAGCCGAGCTATTCGCACCAGAAGCTGCATCAGTTCGCCCAAGGGGATGAGCTAATTAAGACAGCAAGGTGGATCCTCGGTTCAAGGGAACTGCTGACCCTTCCCAAAATTTGCCAAAGGCTGGCTCCTTGAGCCTAACACGGTGATACAGTTGGGAAACCGATAATGGCTCAATCAGCTTGTCTGCTTTTATCCTCGCCTGAGCTAAAGCTCGGGGGGCAGCTCGCCCTTTAAGGATTCCTTGTTGGAGCCGATTTGGTTAAAATCGGCTTGCTCTGCATCGTAACTCGTCAAGAGGGGGTGAGTTATTGCAGACGGGAAGGGCCGGAGATAATGGGAGGAAGCAACGATCGCTGACGGACTTTGGACCAGGCGAGACTACGAAGAGATGAGGCATTATTAGGACAGTGGCGAAAAGGTTCTGGTAGATGAGAATGCCGCTGAGGTCCATTAGTCCGTGTGGTTGAGTTTGCATTTCCAGGATCTAGGATTTGCGCGATTGCGGCTCGTCCTAGGGGTGGAAGTCTGATGGATCTACCCCGAGTTTATCATGAGAGTCCGATGCGTTGCCATCGGCTCCTTAAAGCGCCGACCAGTTTGGCGATCGGCACGGCATAAAGAGCAATCGGCTAAATTATCATAAAAAAGGACGACAGGATCGAGTTGGGGAAGTTCTCCATTGATTAACTAGAGTTCTTACATAAAGAGCTGATTGCCCTCAAAAGAAGATCCTAGGGCTACATTGCCTGTCTACTACTGATGGCCCCGAGCTAAGATCCTATCTAGGGGCTGTCGCCTTCGCTGCCGTCGCCATCATCACCGGCTGCTTGCGCCAAGCTCCGCCGCTGTCGCCGTCGCCGTAGCGACCGCCGCGGCGTGACCTCTCTGTCCTCGTTCATCGCCGCTGCCGTCGCTGTCAAAATCGCCGAGATCGCTGGGCCGGGGGCAGTGGCGCTTGGCCGGCGGGTCGTCGTTGGAGGAGCTGTCATCTTCCTCCTCCTCCTCCGCCTCCTTTCTGGGAGAGGGCCTGGCCCCAGAAGGTGGCCGGGCTGCCGCTTCCTTCCACCGCTCTCCTGGCAAGGAAGGAGAGGTCGTTTCCCTGCCGGCCGTAGATCGGTCGTCCTCTCGACTGTGGAGAAGTCGAAGCTTGGGCTCATCCCCGGCCTCGGCGGGCGTGCCAATGTTGGCCGCGTTGAGCTCTCCGGATTCCATTCTCGCGCCGGCTCATGGGAAGAGGAATACTCGATGGGAGAGCCCGGGAGGAAGAAGAAGAGGACATGGTGGCGCAGGAGGGTTTTTGGGGGTCGATGCGAAGGAGATGGTGAATAAACTCGTATGGAGTGGTTAAATAATCTGGACATAGTGGGGAGTTTAATGCCTGCTAGCTTAAGGACGTGGAAACCAACCATTAAATCGTGCAGAAAGGTGTGGAGGCAAGATGCCATCATGAAGAAAACTGCGACGGTCTCGCCACGACGGACCCGGCGAGGAAGAGCGTAATGATTTTGGAAATGTCGTTATCAAAACCAGGGGCATGTGTTATCACCAGAATTTGACCAAGTCGAGGTGGGCCGCGATCAAGACGAGCTTGAAGATATATGCGTGAGACACATAGAGAATCGTCTTGTATCGAAGGCTAGTTAGCCCATGTATTCTGTGTAGTAGGTTACGGTGAAAGTTAGAATCTATCTCTCGCACGGTTTGGTGCACGTTCCACATTAGAAAGTCCCCTGACTATAACATGTACCTAGGTTTGGTGTGAATAAACAAATGTCCAACACCAACACAAACCAATCTCGCGCACGTCAACCTTCGTTCCCGAGGGTTCCTCCTGTACATCATGTTGCCTAGATCGCATCCGCGATCTAGCAAGCATAAGCTCGCTCTGGGTTGTTCATGCGTTGCTCAGATCGAAGCCTTTTTTGATGGCGCAGCGACGAGTTAACAGACGTTGTTAGGGTTAGGCATCGTTCTTAGCATTATATGCCTTCGCGTAGGCAAATTCCCTTGTTGCCTAGCCGTCCTTGTGCCCTTCGCTTGATGGGTGCGGTGGGCGGCACCGCTTGATCTTTATTTAGTAGATCTGATCCGTTATGGTCGCTCCTTGATTCATCAAGGATTAGTTTAATATCTCTAAAAAGTTAGGCCTTACAAAGGGTGGGAGGATCCAGGCATGCAAATGGTGTAGTTTGCTGCCCTAGACAGGAGTCCCGAGGATCAACCTAGTGTTGCCTTAGGCCTTGTCTAGGGCTGCCTTACGTTTACCGTAGGTGAGCGCGAGGCCCAATCGTGAGTAGAATGATCCTATGCGATGAAAACCCCAGATCGTCGTGGATCTCATACGCTTTATATTGATCAAGCAGAAGCCTATATTCGGCCACCTTTGACGAATCATGGGTGAATCGGCCCCTCGAGCCGATTCACGTGGACAACCCGAGAGCTGATCGAGGCTCGTATTTAACGTGTACGTGTGCCCTGGGAAACCAAGCGAGGCATCATCCACCTTCCCCGACTGCATAGGTCAGCACGCCCTTGCGACCCAAAGACGGCGCGCGACCAGAGGCTTTGCGGGCCGTCGCCGAGGGATCGCGCCCGCAGCCCTAGTCATTCCTGGCCACCGTGTTGGTACTGCTGTCGCGGGTGGTTTTCGACGCTGAATAGAATCGCACGCCCTGCCAGCCAGATCGATCCAATCGATCGGCAAGCCAGCAGCCAACCAGCGATGGCTTGGGCGTGATGGCTTGGCCCTTCATGCATGTGTGCGGCCGGCCGGCCGGCCCAGCTGGCCGGGCCTGCCTTTGCTTCCTTTTTTTCCTTTCTTTTGCTTTGACAGTATATCTATACAGGGTCTATAAATTGGCCCATTAGCAAAACTTCATACAGACTACTTTTAGTCTTATATTTATTTCTATTAAATAAATACATATTAATAATTAGTAATTCATTTAATTATTAATTATTAATACTCTTCCCGGAACAATTCCGTAACTCTCCAAAACTTTTCCTTTAATCCCGAAACTACCCCTAGCAACATCGCAACCTTAAGTGTGTCACCCTACGGTTCGAGAATGTGCAGACATGACCGAGACGCCTCTCCGATCAATAATCATCGGCGGGACCTGGAGATCCGTAATGCCTCCTACATATTCAACGATGAACAATGTGATCGAATGAACCATTAACATACGATACCGATTCCCTTTGTCACGCGGGATATTTACTTGTCCGAGGTTTGATCATCGGTATTCTATACCTTGTTCAACCTCACCTCCTGACAAGTACTGTATGTGATCTCTATGAACTATTCATATGCTTGCAAGCTATTCGTGACGTACATTCCACCGAGAGAGGGCCCGTGGAGTATATCTATCCACATCGATGGACAAATCCCATCGTTGATCCATATGCCTCAAGTCTACATTTCTCCGGATACCTAACTTCACCTTATAATCACTCATTAACATGAAGTATGCTTTTGATGCAATCAAAGCAATCCTTCCGCATAAGATTATATGATCTCATGGTCGAAGGATTGGTAACTACGATTTAAAGTCTATAGCAAAAATGAACTTAATGACGGATCTTATGCTACGCCTTTAATTGGGTGTGTCCATTACATCATTCACATAATGACATAACCTTGTTATTAATAACATCCAATGTCCAAGATCATGAAACTATGATCATCTATTAATCAACAAGCTAGTTATACAAGAGGCTTACTAGGACTCCTTGTTGTTTACATAACACACATGTATCAATGTTTCGGTTAATACAATTATAGCATGGTATATAACATTCATCATAAACACAAAGATATATAATAACCAATTTATTATTGCCTCTTGGGCATATCTCCAACAATATGTACATGTGATAACAACTATCAGCTCATATGACTTCGTTTACTTCGCCAACTGTGCAAAACGGGGCCACCGTGACATGCAGTATGGCCATATCGGGCGCACGGGTGCACCCGTCCGCCAACGCGCTAAACGGAAAACATTTAGCACATAAAATGACGCGTCATAGACCTAAAACATTTTTCCCGCATTTATTGAGCGGGCTAAACCGTGGCCCTGGGCCAAATCTGGCCGGCTCAACGGATCTGCGGGACACCCCAGAAGCGGGGGGATCCCCAGACAGCTAGCGCATATGGCATGTGATAGGTGGTGCGTAGGAGGTATCCTACCACTGCGCGGAGGTCTCGCGCAATACTGAAATGCGCACCATGTAGCTGCTTCACAAAAAAAAGGCCTTCCGGAACCCCGAAAATGGAAACACCGTCGCCCGTGGGTCGGATTGGAAATCCGCGACCGTAGCCTTTCTTCCCATCTAGGGCCCACGCACGTGCCAAATATGGCCTCGTTCCGACAAACTATGTGGTACAACGGGCCGCTTCCTACTTATTTCCCCTAAAAGCCATAGAACAATGGACTTACAATGGATCTACCCCTATAGCTTTCTCCGTCTGACGGTTTAACAATGGACTTCTTTATTTGTTTTGGTTTGTTTAGGATATATGTACATGGAAACCATAGGTTGGGCATACTTTACTATAAACTGTCTGCTTGAGCCGTACCAGACCTCCGGCTACGGATCCTGGATTTTCACCAAGTGCTGGCCCATGTTTGCGAAACATCAAAGCCGGGTACATGCAAGGTTAGCTAAAACCCTACATCACACTTGTGCACATATGATAGGGACATATGCAAGTTTTGGAGCGGTTCCAACGTTCCGGTGATCTGTAGAACCCTAGGCGGGGACCCCAGCAGATTCACCCCTATAGCTTTCTCCATGTGACGGTTTAACAATGGACTTCTTTATTTGCTTTGGTTTGTTTAGGACATATGTACATGGAAACATTAGGTTGGGCATACTTTACCATAAAATAGGCTCCGTTTGAACCGTACCAGGAGTTTCCACATACAGATCCTGGATTTTACCCCTACAGTCTATAATCTGACTGAGTTTTGGGACCATTCCCACCCTCTGATGCTCGATTTATGACGACACAAAATAATGATACACTTAAGACCTTGAGAGAACCACACACGATACAAAATACTTAAATAACTAGACCACACACAAACCAAAGCACTTAAAGAACTAGACCACACACAAACCAAAGCAATTTAAAGAACTACACCCACACACGCACAAAAAGCACTTCAAAACTACACTCACACACAAACCAAAACACTTAAAGAACTAAACCCACACACGAACAAAGCACTTAACACTAGGTCGACACATGACCCCGCTAGACATACGGACTCGACACACACACATACTAATCAGGTTGTCGAAATCTTCGTCCTCGTTGGGGGTGTCCTCTGAAGCGGTACTGAGAGGTCCCACAACCACCGTTCATCATCTTCCCCCCATGTCGACGCCCCTCCTTTGGCGCACTCGCTTCATATTCGGCCCTCCTTCCGCCGCTTTCCCGCCCTCCTCCCTCTCATGTACGTCTGTTTCTCCTTCCAGAATGCGCGTGTGGCGACGTCTCCTGATGGTTTCTGTACATCGTGCCATGAATTGCTCGTCCGCCTCGTATCAATCCACGTTGGTCATCTCTCGACCGCCGCGCTTCACCCTCTGAGCGAAGTAGCGGCTCAGTAGCAAGACTCTGGGCTTCCGGCCGAGACCTGACCTCCGAGCCCACCCGCGCGAACGACCAAACCTCCGCCGCAACGCGTATGCGGCAGCCTCCCCGTGCAGAAGGTGCCTTCGAGCCACACATGCACACCACCGGCGGATAGCCGCGAAATGGCTCGCAGCCCGCTGGCAACGCCGGTGAAGCCCGTGTTGCTACTTGACGAGGAGCCATCTCAACGGCAGCTGAGCTCAGAGGATTTTGTGGTGCTTTTGTATGAGAGAGTTGATGAGGAGAGAAATGTTGCTGGTGATGTTAGTGGAGAAGACATGGCTATATATAGGCCGACGAGGGACTGAAACAGCGGGAATACTTGGCGGGAGAGAATGGGCGCGAGAAGACTGGCGGGAAAAAGGGCGGGAGAGAAGGAGCGGGAATGGCGGGAAAAAGAATTGCAAGGAAGTTGTGCCGACGGCCTGGCCGGCGGCACAGTTTGACGCTGTTTGCTGCCCGCCGACGCCGTTCTCGGTGGCCGTCATTGGCCCTACCAGCCGCCTATGTGCCGACGGTTAGGAGTCGTGCCGCCGCACAACCAGGCATGTGCCGCATACCAGCGGTGCCAGGGCGGCCGCGTCCCCACAGTCCCGTGCCGACGGCCGTGCTGTGCCGACAGCCACTTTACTGGCCTGACGGCGTGGGCTCCTGTACGGAGGCCGTCGGCCCAGGTTCTGGCTGTCGGCACCTTGGCGGGCTCCCGTAGTGGACTGGACCGCTGCCTTCGAAAGGTGGTACTTGCACGGAGGAACCGGTGCCGCCTTCGCCGCCGGAGGCTTCTTCGCCCCGCAGACGGTGCTGCCGCTCGGACGCAGCTGAGCTCCGGAGGAGCTCCTCTTCTTGCGTCCCTGCTTACCCGCCATCCTTGATCTGATCCTCGTCGCCTCGCCTAGAATATTCGCCGACCAAGGGGATTCGTGGAGGATCTACCTTTTAATCGATATAGGAGATGGCCGTGTTGTCTCTTGGCTAATAAAAGTTGGGGACAAAAACCCTAGCCTAGCTCTAGTCCCGGCGATTTTTTTAAAATAATACACTTTTTAATATTAATTCCAAAAATAATATTAGTTTTTAGCGATTTTCAGAAATAATACACCGTCGGGTTCGATGAACCCGAGATTCGAATATCGGGGTAAAGGAGCCCGAGTTTGTAATTTCAGGGCTGAGGAACCCGTGATTAATTTCTGTAATTAAGTCTCTAGCTCAGCTTGTTGATTGCTTGTAATTATCCTCACTATATTCTTTTGTACGCTATTATGCAGAATGAAGATTCTCGAATGCAAAAGATGGAGAATCTATTACATTGGGTTCATTGATCCATATACCGTTAATTTTGTTACGGTACGAGACCACGTCAAGGACACATAGGCTAACTTGCTAAGATGTTTAACTAAACAAAATTCCAGAACGGAAATACTATTTTCTTACAACTTTAAGTGAGTGTTACTTTCTTGTATACATTTTATTTTTCCTACTCGATGTTAAGTGTAACCGATGAGTTATGCATGCTTGCACATATAAATGTGCGCATGTTCGTGCTAATCATTCAAGTTGATGATGGAAAAGTTGATATCATGGACTAATTAGATAAAGACCCTGAGGACTACAACAAAATCGTTTTTATGCTCCAGAGGTAATTTCAATCATTATCGCAATATATCGGCCTCTTTCATTCATTTCCTGATATCAAGTAATTAATAACGCCTATTTGCAGGGCCCGCAGGTGTTGGAAACGTTTCATCAAGGAGGTTGTCGGTGACTGGAAACATGAGCTGCATTTTCCATGGATCCCGATCCATGGTACTAGGCCCACGCATGCATCTCTTTAATTCTAGTTTCAATACCATTATCATGCTTGATTATTATTCGATTAAATTCTATTCTCGTAAATTGCTTGAGGAAGGAACATGGGACTAATTCATGTGAGTCTACGTTTGCGAGTTCATTCACATGACGACTAGTGAGCGGTGAAGAGATCTAAAACACCTTCAAATACATAAACAATATTCGCAATTTTATTTTATTACCATCATATGTGTTGAGATATATATGATGATTTGATTTGATATATATACACATCACTCATATATTCATATTGATATCCTTCTTTAAAGACCGAAAAGATGCAGGATAAGATTCTACCAAAGAACCGCGTACTAGCAATTCAAGAGGAATTAGCGGGATTTATGCTTACGGAGGTCATATTTGCAACCGGAGAATATCATTGCCGGTAATGCCTCCATGTAATTTAATGATCTCCATGTAATTAAATAGATAATATACCGTGTGTGTATGTATGTATGTATGTATGTATGTATGTATGTATGTATGTATGTATGTGCGTATGTATGTATGTATGTGCAAACATATAATGTATGTACCCCAACTCATATGTATGTATGTATGTATGTATGTATGTATGTATGTATGTATGTATGTATGTAAGATAAACTAGATGACAACCCCACGCGTTGCAGCGGGAAATCATGTTGAACGGTTGTTTGCTCCACAAACAGAGCACATAAAATGGTGACATAAAATTCTAGACAGAGTAAATTACACAAAACTACCACAATTGGGGCAGTGGTAACGAGTCAGTACCATTCTTGGAATTTTTTGCTAAAAACTACAACTTCTGTGACATAGCGTAACAAATCGAGCAAATAGTCGTCTAACGACATTTTAACAGCAATTCTAACTACTGGGTCCATCTGTAAGGCTGAGCTGGCAGCTTATGTGTACCACAATCTGAGATTGACGTGGGGCCCACCTGTCAGGCCCATCTTTTTTCCCAATCCCCTATTCTTCTTCCTCCTCCGGCCAAATTCCGGCAGGGATGGCGGCTGCTGGGCAGCGCGGCCCGCGCGGCGTTGCTACCCAACGTCCGGCGTGCGCCCGCGCCGGCGACCCGTGCGCGCCACCACAGCCAGCACCGCTGACCGGAACCGTGCCAGCGCCGCCTCCCAGCGCTTCTTCCTCCCGCAGCAGCGTACGCCGCGGAGGGTGTGGGGGCGGCGAAGCTGGCGCCCTCGTCCAGCTCCACATCAGACCAGGCCAGGGACGGCCGCGGGCGCACCTCCGGCCAAGATCCCAGCACCGGCCAAGGACGACCGCGGGCACAGGTGAGGTCGGGGACAGGGAGGACGCGGACGCGCGCGGCATGTCCTCCAGGTCGAAGGTGGGTTGGGGAGAGCTCCGGTGGAGTAGGCCGAACGGGCGCGCCGGTGGAGTAGGCACCCAGCTCCACCATGAGCGCCGGCGGCGCGCGGGGGGTCTGTAGGGCGAGGTGCACGCGGCCGCGGCGCCGGCCAAAGATGGTGCCGGTGACGCTCGACCCCATGGTCCTTCCGAAGAAGCTGTCGCCCTCCTCCATGGTCTTTCCTCCGCCACGGCCAAGATCCAAGTGCCAGCCAGGGACAGCCGCGGGCGCCGGCGAGGTTGGGGACGGGGAGGACGTGGGCGCCGGCGAGCTCAGGGACAGGGATGACTTGGGCGCCGGCGAGCTCGGGTACGGGGAGGACGTGGGCACTTGCGAGCTCGGGGACGGGGTGGACGTGGGTGCTGGCGAGATCGGGGATGGGGTGGAGATGGGTGCCAGAGGCTGCCAGCGAGCTCGGACGGTGCGGCAAAGAGTTGCTCGGGTCAACGCCAGGAAAAAAGGAAAGAGAAAAAAATAGAGGAAGAAAAAAAATTGGGGAAAGATGTGGGGCTGACAGTTGGGCTCCACGTCCAACTCATCTTCTCCTCCATCTGTATCGCCAACTCAGCACCGACAGATGGGGCTCACCGTCAGGATTGCTGTTAAAATGTGCTTAGACAAGAATTTGCTCGATTTGTAACACTATGTCGCAGAAGTTGTAGTTTTTAGCAAAAAATTCCAAGAATGGTACTGACCCGTTACCACTGCCCCAGTTGTGGTAGATTTGTGTAATTTACTCTTCTAGACATAATAATTATTTATGGGTATTGTGTAAGAAATACATTATATAGAGCTGTAAAATCATGTACTGAATAGTATGTCCATATAGAGTGTTTAACAACATTTTGTTGTTAAATCCGAACAGTTAGCTGATTGAACATGAATTACTTCTATGTCCTATGTCCTACATGTAAAGATATCTGTGGACCGAGCATACATATTTGAGTGGACCGAGCATACACCACCAATATTTTCACAGTACCTCCATGTTCCATTAGACCCATGTGCAAATAAATTACAACGAAAATGATCTACAAAAGTTCAACAAAATCATCGGTGACAAAGCATTACCTATTTGATCTTTCCAGGTGAAAATAAAGCTTAATTATAATTCTGGGTACCGCCCAGAAATGAAGTGGGGCAAACTATCTAGTTGACTAACTCCAACATTTAATATATAGTTGTACATTCTAATATTTACCAAGCATATGCAAATTATTTGCCAGAAAATCTGAAAATTCTATTTGTGTCAGTCGCATAGCTCTATTCAGTTAGATATTTTATGGTATCAAATTTTGTTATCCAGTCATTTCCCATGAATAGTTTTTTTATACCCAACACTACTAGAAAAACAGGCTTCCGGTGAGCCCCATAAGTCGCGAAGGTAAAGGAGCCGTGACTAATGGTACCTTTAGTCGCGGTTCGGGAGGCGAACCGCGAGCAAAGGCCCGCTCCAGGGCGCCGTGGCCAGTCACAGACGTAAGTGAAGCGTTGCTGGCTGTGCCAACCGTACTACAGTGTTCGAAGGCCTTTAGTCGCGGGGACTAACCAGGTCAACCGGGACTAAAGCCCTCCCCTATATATACCCATCCAACGAGCCAACACTTAGCCATTTGTGCCATTCTCTTCACAAGCTTCACAAGTGGGTGTTAGGTTTGCTTTTGGTTCCTCTTATTATGCACATAAGGTGTTTGATGAAATGCCCCAAAAGAGCATGAAACAAACATGATATGAAGTGTTGGAGCCACACTTGAGCTTTCTCATTTATTTTTTCCTCCTCGATCGGGGTTAGCAACTTGAACCTTTGATGTGTCGTTGATAAAATGTGCATGTGTGTGTAGTTCATTGTTTAATTTATATTGTTTTATATAGTTAGTTTAACAAATGCATGATGGTTAATTATATATTTTATATTATAATAATGCGTATGAATCGACAATGGATGTACGGTAATCGACTCTCCGGCGAGTTCACTACGACGTGGGTTTGAATGATTTCCGTAGTGGCTAATGCTAACAAGCAGGGGGGTTTTGTTATCTGTTCATGTGTTAACTGTAAGAATCATAAGGGTTACTCTTCCTCAAGAGATGTTCACTTGCACCTGCGCACGGTTTTATGCCAAGCTATAATTGTTGGACCAAACATGGAGAAAGAGGGGTTATAATGGAAGAAGACGAAGAAGGGGATGATTTCCGATGAAAGCTATCTTGCTTATTTCGGTGATACTTTCATGGAGGATGCCACAGAAGGGGAAGGTGAAGGGGAAGGTGAAGAAGAGGCACGGATGATCCTGCCGATGATCTTGGCCTGACCATTGCCGATGCACGAGACGGCCATGAACCGAAAAGAGAGGAGAATTTGGATCGCATGTTAGAGGATCATAGGAAGGCGCCTGCATTCTCGGATGCGAGTGATGGTCTGAAAAAGTCGGGCCGCACACTGGGATTTGGTCGAACAAGGCATTGCAGGTGTAGTCGACTCGCATTTAAGCACTACTAAAATGTTAGAATATGTTTCCAAAGAATAACGAGTTGCCCGTCAAAGACGCATTTAAGTAAAGAAGGTGTCTGCCTCTAGGTTTAGAGGTTCTCAAGATACATGCATGCATCAACGATTGCATCCTCTACCGCTGTGAATACGAGAATTTGAATGAATGCCCTGTAACACTGCATTGCGTTATAAGATCGGAGGCGAATGACCCTCGTGACGATGTTGAGGGCCAGAAACCCAGGAAGAAGGTTCTCGCCAAGGTGATGTGGTATGCTCCTATAATACCACGGTTGAAACGTTTGTTCAGGAACAAAGAGCATGCCAAGTTGTTGCGATGGCACAAAGAGGACTGTAAGTCGGACGGGGGTTGAGACACCCCACAGATGGAACGCAATGGAGAAAGATCGATGAGAGTTCAAAGATTTTGCAGCCTGACGCAAGGAACATAAGATTTGGCCTAAGTAATGGATGGCATGAATCCTTTGGCGAGCGGAGCTCCAGCCATAGCACCTCGCCCGTGACTCTATGCATCTACAACCTTCCTCCTGGTTGTGCATGAAGCGGAAGTCCACAGGATGTCGCTGTCATCCACAGTCCGAAGCAACCCTAAGAACGACATCGATGTGTGTACCTAAGGCCATTAGTTGGTGAGCTTTTACAGCTGTGGGCAGACCCGGTGTCCGGTGTGGGATGAGTACAAAGAAGAGGAATTTGACCTACGAGCGTTGCTTTCACTAATCATCAACGATTGGCCTGCTCTTGTGTAACCCTAGGGATGCTCAAATAAGGGGATACACGCATGCACGCATCGCGTACATGACTGAAAGAACATTTGCCAAATGGTAAGAAGAACGTGTACCTTGGGCATCGTCGATTTCTTCCGAAAGGTCATCCAAAGAAGAAAGAAAGGCAAGCATTACAACGGTGAAGCTGATCACCGGAGAAGCCTGCGGAACACACCGGTGCTGAGGTATTTGATATGGTAAAGGATTTGAAAGTCATCTTTGAAAAGGGTCCTGGCAAGTTCCGAAGGGAGCCGACGGGCACGTAGCCATGTGGAAGAAGAACTATATATTTTGGGAGCTTGAATATTGGAAAGTCCTAGAAGTCCGCTCCGCAATCGACGTGATGCACGCGACGAAAAATCTTTGAACATCCTAAGCTTCGGGGCGTGTATGGGAAGTCAAATGATACAAAGGAAGCACGGCAGAACCAGCAACGTTTTGAAAGACCCCGATGACCGGCATCCGGAACGGTCTCAAGGTCGCTACGCTCTCACCAAAGAAGAGAAGGTCATCTTTTGAATGCCTGAGCAGTAGGAAGGTCCCGTCTGGATTCTCGCCCAATATAAAGGGAATAATAAACATGGCGGAGAAAAGTTCCAAAACCTGAAGTCTCACGACCGCCACGTGATTATGACGCAATTGTTTCCGATTGCTTTGAGGGCTCCCGCCGGAAAATGTTCGAGTAGCCATTGTGAAGCTATGTGCATTCCTCACTGCAATTTCTCAGAAGGTGATCAAGTTCTACCACGGTTACATAACGATGTGGTCCAATGTCTTGTCGCTTCGAGTTGGTGTTCCCGCTATCCTTCTTCAATATTATGACGCACCTTCCCGGTTCACCTAGTCGATGAGATTTCCATTCCCGGTCCCGTATTCCTACACAATATGTTCCCTTCGAGAGGTTCATGGGAGTATTAAAGAAATATGTTTGTAACTGTCTAGGCCACAAGGAAGCATCGCCAAGGGCTAGGGCAACAGGAGGTAATTGAGTTTTGTGTTGACTTTGTTCCCGACCTTAAGCCGATTGGTCTTCCTCAATCGCGCCACGAGGAGACTAAATGGAAAAGGCACGATCGGAAGGAATCAACGATATGTATGGACGGCCATTCTCCGACTGAAGCACACCACACAGTCCTGACCAATTCCAGCTTGGTGGCTCCGTAATTTGAGAAACACAAGAATATTTTACGCTGGGACAACCCGGGAAGCCTCAATCCTGGATTAGGAAGGCTCACATGGAGACTTTCGGCACTTGGTTGAGAAAACATTTAATGAGTGACAATAAGGTTGTAGACCAGCTGTACATGTTGGCTAAGACACCACCATCTTCGACTATAACCACTTTCCAAGGGATAGGTGATAAATGGGAATACATTTTACACGATCGCCTGAAGATAAAAAGAGCACCAACCAAAACAATGGTGTCCGCTTGATGCAGGAACCGAGAATGGGCAAAAGGTCATATATTATGGTTACATAGAGGAGATATAGACCTGACTATGGACCCTCCTTTAGGTTCCCTTTGTTCCGAAATGGTTCAAGCTAACAGAGGTGGGGTAAAGGTGGACCAGCACTAATGGAATGACAATGGTGGATTTCAACAATCTTGGTTACCTTGATTTAACCATTCGCCCTAGTTAAAGATGTCGCTTCGTGCTTTTCTAAGTGTGAAGGATATGAGTAGCAAACCGAGGAAACGAAAGATAAAAAACGAGTACATGCGATGATTCAAAGCGCTACATTGTTCTTTCAGTGAAAAGAAACATCGTGGGAGTGGAGGACAAGACAGTCATGTGTCATAAGATTATAATATGTTTGCTGAAATCCGCCCTTCAAAGTGAACACCGATCCAAGCATTAAGTTAAATGATGAGATGCTCCATGGATACGGCCAATCGTAAGCAGTGACACAAGGGAAGAAATGATGTGTAATAATTTATTATTGTACCAAACTTTGTTGAATGAATCATGTGAATTATATTACCCGATGTGTTTGGTGTCCATTTTCGAATGATTCAATTGACTGGAGATAGCACTGATGATACATGAAATTTGGAGTGACTAAGTCATACTCCCGCATACATGAAATTTGGAGTGACTAATCCTCCATACATGAAATTTGGAGTGACTTAGTCATACTCGCCCAGGCGTATAATATGCATACTGGTAGTCTTAGCCGCCGCCGTTGTACCGGTAGTCGCCGCCTCTAAGTTGCCGCTGCGGCTGCTGCTGTCAGCTGGCTGCTGCTGGCTGCTGGCGGGCGGCGCTGTGGTTCGAATCGAGGGTAAGCAGTGGGGATATCGCGCCGTGATGTAGTCCATGACGTCTGCGTAGTCCCGGCCGTACCACCACAGGCTTTCACTTCGCCGCCTCGTGGAAGCTCTGTGAGGCGCATCGTCCCTCATACCCGTGCGCCTCTCACGCCGATTGATGAAGAAGGCGGCCCAAGTATGCTGGTTATCGGGATGCCAGCGGGGCGGTGGATCCATCCGTCGGCCTCCGGCGTGGGAGGTCGAGGTAGCAGTGGTTCGTGATGGCCGCCGCGCGCGCACTCCTTAGGGACGGGAGGGACTTCAAGAGGCCACGGCGCTTAGGGCTCTGCACGCCCGCAGGGACGCTGTGAGCCCAGAGGGCAAGGGTAGTTCGAGGCGCAAAGCTCCTCCACCCGCTGGTAGGTTTGGGTGCTGTGGAAGCCATGAGAGAGTGATGAGAGATTGTAGAGATGTAATAATGCCAAGCCGGGTTACCTATATGTAGTGACAAATGGCGGGAAAAATGGAGCGGGAAAGTAAAGAGGCGGAAGAAAGAGGCGGGAAGAAAAGGAAGACAAGGAAGAAATGGCGGGAAGAAAGAGGCGGGAAGAAAGTGACGGGAAGAGAGGCGGGAAGACAAGGAAGAAATGGCGGGAAGACGAGGCGGGAAGAGTGGTCGCGGAAGACACAAAGGGAAGAGGGGCCGCGCCGAAAGACAAAGAGACACGTGTCGGAAGAACCGGTGGGAAGATTTTATTTTTCTGAATTTTGATATATTACTTGTATTTTTAAGATTTTTTAAATGAATTAGTTTTATTTTTCTGAATTTTTGATATATTACTTGTATTTTTAGCATTTTAAATGAATTAGTTTTTTTTTCTGAATTTTTGATATATTACTTGTATTTCTTAAGATTTTTAAATGAATTAGTTATATTTTACTGAATTTTTTATTATATTATTTGTATTTTTAAGATTTTTAAATGAATTAGTTTTTATTTTTCTGATTTTTTGATATTATTTGTATTTTTAAGATTTTTAAATGAATTAGTTTTTTATTTTTCTGAATTTATTGATATATTATATGTATTTTTCTGTATTTTAAATGAAACTAATTTGAAAAGAGCTTTGGTCGCGGTTGGGGTCACTAACTGCGATCAAAGGTATTTTCCATGTGGAAACGAAAACTCCGCTGGAATATCTTTGAAGTTAGTCACCAACCGTCGACTACAGCCTTGAATGCCAAGCCAGACCCCAACCGCGACCAAAGGTCCCTACTATAAAAGCTCGCGCCCGAACTCGCTACGCCCATCGTTCTTCCCTGCGCCCATCGCTTCCGCAAAGCAGCCCACCGTCGCGACGTACGTCGCGCGCTCGCGAACTCGCTGACGCGCGCTCACGATGACGCTAACGATGACGTCATTGCCGTCACACAAGGCTCGAGTCGCCGCTAACGTGTGTACTGTCGTTGCCTTTCTCGTCACAGGTGCGCGTCGTCGCCCGGCCCGCACGTACGCCGCCGCCCTTTTTCCGATCGCCGCCGCACGCGCGTCGCCGCCCTTTTTCGATCACACAATAAGCCAAGGCTATTCGATCCGCACCGTCGCTGCCGCTTCGCGCTCGACCCGAGAGAGAGAGATCTAGGATCGTAGGGAGCAGAGAGAGGGAGGTCGTCGTCACGATTTTTTTTCTTTTTTTGTGTTTTTTTAATTCTTTTATTTTAATCAGTTAATTAGTTTAACAAAAACGGTAAATTAACAAAAAAGTAAAACTTGGATAATTAACAAAAAAAAGTAAAACTTGATGTGACAGAAAATATATTTCCAAGTGTTAAAAAACACATTTCAATTGTTTTTTTAATTTAACAATTTTTTTACATGTACATCTCCAAAAATATATGTGTTAGCTAGCTTTCATGAAAATGATATTTTTTGTAGTCTATGAAAAAGAGAAAATTTATCTTGTGACAAGTTTTTGTTTTAGTTTGGATCGGTAAATTTGACTTAACAAAATTTGACTTAACAAAATTTTGCCACCGCCGCCTTTTCTGGCTACCGGCCATCACGCTTTCTCCTTTTGCCACCGCCTCTTTTCACACCGCCACCGCTGTTCTTCTCTCCTTTTGCTACCGCGCTCTTTCGCTACCTCGCCACCGCGCCTTTTCGCTTTACCGCTTATAATCGCTTCTCCTTGTTACCGTTTCATACTGTTTACCGCTTCTCTTTTCGTATTTCTAATTAATTAGTTTTTACTACATGTTTTCGTGGATCGATATATGATGACGATAGAAGCTGACCAATATGGACAACTATGATCCTGACGTCAAGACCATATGTTCGCATCATAAACGTTTATATTCAATATATGTCGACCGGACAAGAAGAAGATGATATCTCTTCTTATCCGAACTTTGACGGTGAAGATGAAGGGCGCCACAAGAAGATGATGCCAAGAAACGCTTGTGAAACTTACCATCTTGAATTGGAAGGCAACCACCTCCGCACGAGGTATATATATACATTGAGTCTGGTGATACAAACTAATCCATTTGAATAAATATGTGTACCAACGCGCTACGATTTTCTTTTCGATTTTAGCTCACGATCGTCAAAATCGAAAGTACGCCGCCGTCAAAGCGCAGCGCAACCAAGACGATGAAACCAAATCTAAACATGCAAATTAATGAAAGGTCGATACAATGGCAGTGTCACGCTGAGCCCAAAGTAAGAACGCCCACCAAGTTTATCGCCCAATGCGAGCCGCTTGTTAGAGACAACGCCTTGATCACCGCCTGTGGAGTGGAATGAGCCAAAAGAAGGCACGCCTCTAGTTTCTACTTTTGTCGATAAGAGAACAAAAAAGATTGCTTCAAGAAGCTTATAGAACATTTCGTTCTACCTCCGAATACAGCAGATAGCGGCGAGGCGGTAACAAGATTCAGAAAAACAAGGAGAGGTGCAAGATAGTCAAACAGTTTTTTCTAAGATGGCCGACGATTCCGGAAATACAAGCAAAAACTAGGCCATGACTTTGTCAAGCAGGGCAAGACTCCGGTTTTCGAAGGACAATATGAGAAACTGCAACATGATTGGCCAGAATTTGTGAAGCAAAGGAAATCGGATGAGTTGAAATGTCGAACAAAAATAAGAAGAATGCGGCCAAGAAGGAGTACAATCATATTATGGGCCAGGAGGGTATCGCTTGTGAGCCCAGGTGGGAGAAGATGGAGAACGAGCGAGGAATCCGTCCAGGTACGGAGGGATGTGAACGGGCGCTGCAAGCCGTACGGCATGGGGGATCGCCGAACCCGGAGACAGGGGGTGTTTATCAAGGCAAAATAATTAAACCCACCCAAAATATTGAGGCAATGAGGGATGCTCAAGAGGGAGGATCAAGTTCAACAGAGAGAACGACGCCTCCGACAAAAGCCCTCGGGAATCCCGAACACGCGAGGACGTGTACGAGGCATGCTCGGGGACATTCCGTGGAAAGGAGAACGATGACCCGTACGGTTGCAGAGTCGTAAGAGAAAGATGGATCGGATGCAGATGTTGTGGCGAAGCTGGTAACGGAAATGGATGTGATGACGAAAACCGTGAGTGTACTAGTAGCCGAAAGAGATGCAGCTCGCGCGCAGCATGAAGATCATCCAATGGATCTCGGAAGCCAGCAGCGGAGAAGCAGCAGCGTGGCTTCCACGGAGGCCCCACCGGCTGGTGCACCGACGATCGAAATTACTGCACCGGAGCCTCTGGTGGTCGAAATTACTGCACCTGAGCCTCCTCGCTACCCCGTGGACGATATAAAGGAGATGAAAGCATGTCATCTGTATTATCCCATCGGGAACATGTCCATGAAGGTAGCCATCGCCAGTTTTAACTGGAGCACTCCACCACAACAACCCCATTCCGTTATGAAGGTGTCGTGTCACATGGAGGACATAGTCTGGAAGGGTTTGAGGACTGACATTGACATTGCTGCTGACCTGGCGCGATGTTTGGAGATGTTGCGCCGCTCATTCTATATGTACAGTTTTACTGCCTGTGCGAGGGCGCCAAGGCAACAAGTCCACCCTCCTGGGTGGTGGCGGCGCGTGGTGCTGGTGGTTCACCTACACCCTCCTTCACGTCGCACTCGACGCCGTCCCCTCATCTACCTCCTGGCGGTGCGACGCCGCCCCTGGCCTCCGTCCGCGGGTGATCGTACGCCGCCCCAATCCACCTCCGCGGCTAAGCAGAGGCGCCTCCGTGCCATTAACCCGGGAGCCTTATGTACCTGCAACCACAAAGATACCAGAGCCATCACTAAAGCCTCTCACCCCGAGGCCTTGGGAACTTAGTGTGGAGCAAAATGCAGCGGTCGTGGCTGCTCAGGATGAGAAATGGCAGGCGGACTGCAAGAAGAAAAGAGAGCCCGAGCCCAAACAAGTATTTTCTGAGAAGGAAAAGAGCTGGGCCAAGTCATTTTTGAACACACCGTCCCAGGCCGCGAAGAATCTCCCTGACGACTATGAACGTGAATCCCGAGTCACACTCGCGTCGGGGGAAACAAGCTGCCCAGCTCGGGGAACAAAGTAAACCCCCGCTCATAATGAAAGCCGCAGGTCCGGAGGTCGCGCCCGATGCTCACAGCAGCAGCTGCGCACAGCGGTGACTGGGACTGTAGCGAGAAAGCCAAAAGAACAAGCGGCGTACTCTTAGGTCCACTGCAGCATTAGGCCTTGATGATGTGGCAATGAAGGACGTAGTATTTGCATATGTGGCTGATGGTCCTCTGCCGAGCCCGTGCAGGAAGAGGATCTACCTCGACAAATGACAAAACTGCTAAATTGGTACAAGGAAGCTGTTATAAAACTTAAAATGCGCCCGAGAATATATTTACGTGAAGTTAGACTCGAGCATCACTTCAAACATTACTATATAACAATTCATCGGAGGGAATTGTTCCAGCTGTTCAATCTGCGCTAGCTCGACAAATCTATCATCAGCTGCTATGTTCTGTAAGTGATTTATTAATTTCTACCCATCTCGTTCATTGCCTGCACTATAAATATATATATTGTCCTAACTATCTTGTTGTGTACGCTATTATGCGGAATGAAGAAGCTCGAAATGCGAATAAGGCACACCCATGATGTTGGGTTCATTGACCCACAAATCGGTAATTCAATGGGTTACAACACCACCCCAAAGACGTGGAGGGTGACCTATGGATGTTTCTTACAAAGCAGAACTCAAAAGTGATATTCTATTTCCTTACCATTTTGGGTGAGCGTTTCTGTGCACATTCTCCTTTGTTTACTCCATGCATGGTATGTGGCTAATCGATGAGTTATGCATGACTGTGTATGTATCGTGTCCGCAGGTTCCACTGGATTCTGCTAGTAATTCAAATTCAGACCTCCACAGTTCTCGTCCACGACTCTCTGAATATGGATACGAAGCTTTGGGCCGACATGAGAAAAATGATGCAAAAGTAACTACTTTCATTCGTTTTCGCTCTTATATCGATCGGCCTATTTCATTCATCATTTCCTAATATCAAGTAACTAATTAATAACTCTCTTGTTCATTTAATTTTCCTTGTCTCGTAGGGTTTGGAGACGGTTCGAGATCAAAAGGTCGTGAATTCAAAAAAAGAGCTACATTTTAAAAGGGCAAAGGCTGCGGACCGGGGACATTCAGCCACCAGGGACCAATATCTATTTGGATACTATGTTTGTGAGAGGATCCCAGAGATACACCACCAGCTGCCCTGAGAACAACACCAGAGGAATAACGACGACGTCACTCCGTGTCGTTCCGACCACTTCAAGAGAACTAAATGATGGTTCGCTGCAGAAGTCATCGATCCTAGAGGAGAACACTGTGTAGAGGACGTAGAACTTATATGCACTAACATGTATGGAAACTTGTTCAAAATTGTATATGGTCATCCGATATTGAATATATATTGTATATTCCTCTGAATTCTTTTTGGTTCTAATTTCAAATTTGTTTGAAATTGTACATTCATATGCATGTATGTAGTACGGTAGAATATGTGAAACTCCTTCAAAATTAAAACCCAAAAGAAATAAACAATACAAATTAAAAACAAATCCGTATTTAGGTGTAGGGGGTTAACCCTAAATTGTTGATAATTAGTCGTTGTTGGTCGAAGAACTGCGATCAAAGGTTAACTCTCCGCTCTGGCGCTCGTCGCTTTATCGTGACGGGCTCTTTGGGTTCGTAAGGAACCGCGACTAAAGGGGGGGCCTTTAGTCGCGCCTAATTGGTCGCGGTTGCGCAACCACGACTAATGGCAGTTGCCAACCGCGACCAAAGGCCAATTTTCTACCAGTGCAAATTAGGACATCTCAATAAAAAAGCTCTAGGCCGTATATTACATAACGGCATGGTTGTCAAAGATTAAAAGATGAAGCTGTGAATGCCATGGGTCAAATTGTTCTTCCTTTTCCTTGTACAAATCAGAAAGAGATCGTCTGTGGTCTATTTCTCCCTAACCTGCAGCATAGAACAACTGTTTTCCTGTATAAATAATTGACGTGCATAATAATCCATGGAAAATAATCTGAAAGGAACTACTAATTAAATCCAAGAACGTACGCCTGAGAAAATGTGGTACCAACGTACATTTAAATTCTTGATTCATCCGTTCTCTGTACAATCACACAAAATGACCAAATACTTGTAGATTCAGAGCTCAAGATCTGGTGATAGTAACTTAGTAGCAGGGAAAATTAATTAGCCGACTGTTCTCGGTCTTCAACTGCACCAAATAGAAGATCTGGATCAGGAATAGGGAATCATATAAAGTTTTTCTTTCCCTAGTAGCATAGAAATAGGATCCAAGAGAAGCCTCCGTCAGGTTCCAGAACTGGGCTGATGGAGATCCCATCTGCAAGGAAATAAAACGCAGAACAGCAACATCATTCATCAACAATGCAAATATGTCGGCTCAATTTATCAAATCAGACAACTTTGATCGATTTTTCATATTTGCTAGTGAGGTCTTTTCTGCAAATATCAGGGGCCTATGTGTAATTTTACTTTCTTATAGGGTCCTTTGTAATAATTTGTACACCCACCGACTGGAATGAATGGAAGCTTCTTCACCCTTCAGGTGCGCTCCGTGTTAAAAAAAAAAAATCAAACAACTTGGTGGTCAGAACAAAGTAAACTATATTATCACTACCCATGCCAATCGAGTCATCCTGAGAGGCAAGAAAACTTCCCATGCTAATCGAGTTACCGTGAGAGGCAAGAGAAAATCTATCTGCAAGAGAGAGAAACATGTTTAGACGCCTTCGACGTTCTATAGCGTCAGGCAAGATAGAGAATCAAGCTTGAGGGAGATCGACTGTATCTTCCAAATTGTGAAGCACCTAAAGAAGTCGAGAACCGAGGTAGAGAAGATGCATAAGAGGAAGGCAATATATCTCAGGTAGAGGCCACAACCGGATGGACTCTTATGGAAGTGCAGTCATGGAGGCCGGCCGGCCGGGCGATGCATATGATGCGTCTCGATGGAGAGCGAAGTCTTTATCGGCACCATTATCCCTTCGGCTGCCTCCGCGGATTTATTTTCCACGATGTATGCGCACACATGGATGTGAGCGGGAGGGGAAGAGACGCTGGTGGTTTCTTTATGAGTGGAGGATGAAGGAGACGGAGTGGGGGAGAGGAAGAGGGTCCGCCATCTTTTGGTTTCTCGGAAGGATCAGCTGAGCATGGGCAGGCTAATTTTTTTTTGACAGTTCATGGGCAGGCTATTGAAAGTTGGGCTGGCCGTTAAACGTGCACTTGCAGATCGCGCGCGTGTCTAAATTTGATCGAATGAATCAGATTATTCAGGTGACGTGGCTTACTGACAAATCAGCTTGCAAACATTAAATGCACATAGTGGGGATTAACTTTATAGATATTATAGATTAAATTATATATGCATCAACGTGTACAATATGTAGTAGCATAGAATATGTATACGAAAATTTGTTTGAAATAAAAATGAATTGAAACACAAATGAAAAAGTTAAATGGTAAACACAAAATGAAAATGAAAAACACAAAATAAAGATCATCTAGCTCTCGACCGCGCACTCGACACGTGGAGGCCTTTAGTCTCGGTTGGTGTTATCAACCGGGACTTAAGGTTCTCTAGCCCCAGCCCTTGACCGCAGCCATGTGGAGGCCTTTAGTCCCGGTTTGTGGGCAACCGGGACTAAAGAACGGGGAACGGGCCTGTAGTCCCGATTTCATAGAGCTCATTCCCAACCGGGACTAGAGTTTCTTTTTCTACTAGTGTTAGGACTAAGGGACATAACCAAAGCAGCATGCCTTTGCGAGATCCTATTTGTTTAAACGTTTGACTTACATTGATGACGGGCAAGAAACACCCTCCAGCGAGGACCGCCGGTAAACCTCCGGCGAAGGAGACCATGACGAGGACCTAACAGGTGGGCGTCGTCGTCTTCCGTAGATGAAGAACTCCAGAACTTGCCTAGGGCGGGCGGCGTCGCCAACACCACGACAGCATCGCCGCCTACGTCGTCAGAGACCTCTAACGGCTCCATCATGACTTCACACATATGAAAGTTTCCTTAACTTGTGCTTCCTACAATCCATATTACTTGCCACGAATATATCTAGAATTAAAATGTGTCTACATACATCTATATTAGTGTGATTAATATGAATCGGAGAGAGTATCACATCCAATTATTAATTTATTTTCTCTGCAACTTGTGCGATCACCAACCTGAAACTGTGAAATCAGCTAGGGAAAGTTGGACGCGCAAGACATACAAGTGGTACAGAACTACATATCTACTCCCTCGGTTCATCTTTGACTAAAACCATAACAAAAATTATGGAACAAAGGAAGTACTGAAGAGTGGAGAAAAAGAGGGAAAAATCTTGATCTTTAATACTAGTCCATTCTATTGTATTACACATCTACAAATGCAAAAAACAAAACGCGCACATATAAAATTTCACCTAACCTGTATCACATCCAATTATTGATTTATTTCTCTGCAAATCGTGTGTTTAACAACTTGCAACTCTGAAATCAGCAAGGGCAAGTTGAACACGCAAGTGGTACAAAACTATATATCCACTTCCTCTGTTTCCACAATTCTCATAGTGGTTTTAGTTCAAATTTAAACTATAACCACAATAAGGAATGATTAAACAGAGGAAGTACTACAGAGGCGAGAAAAGAGAGAGGTGTAAAACAATGATCCGTTGTGCATGTGCACGGATCTGCAGCAGCTGGCTAGTCACCGCCCTATTGCTCCTTTAGCAGCGGCACAAATTTGAGCATGACGTCCACGGCGTTCTGAGCGGCGATGCTGATGAACGTGCTGGCCTCGTTCCCGAGAGCTGACCCACCCCCCGCCAGATCCGACAGCGAGCGGATGGTGAGGAACGGGACACCCTGCTGGTACGCGACGAGCGCGACGGCGGCGCTCTCCATCTCGATGGGCGTGCACTCGAACTTGGTGCGCAGGAACTGGCGGTACCGTGCGTTGTCCAGGAACACGTTGCCACTGCACCCCCTGCTGACCCGCACCACCCGCGGCGCGCGGGGCAGGCACGTCGTCGTCCCGTTCACGCACGCCGGCAGCTCCATCCCCTCCAGCTTCGCCGCCAACGCGTAGTAGCGCTTGCTAGCGCGGACCCAGAACGCGTGCTGCCGCTCCTCCGGAACGCCCGACGCCGGGAAGATCTCCTCCGGCTGGTACCAGATGCTGTTGAGCTCGTTCGCCGCCAGCGCTGGGTTGCCCTGCCCAACTGTGTAATCGGAGAAGTTGAGGAAGCCGTACTCCCGTGTGTAGTCGCCGGCGGCCTCCAACGGCAGCTCGTTCTCCTTCCCGTCGCCGTAGCGCTGCCAGTTCCAGAGGGAGAGGTGGGCCCAGTACTCGGGGATGGTGACGTCGCCAATCTGGAGGTCCTCGTTGGCGTTGCCGGCGATGCCCCAGTGGACGATGCCCTTCACCCGGAACAGGCTCAGCAACATCTGGGTGGCCAGCCCGGCGTTAAGCTGCATCAACCTTTAACGGTTAAACAAATGAAGTAAAATATATTTACTTCTTTTATTTTACTCCTTTCAACCCTAAGTACTTATCGCAGGTTTAGTAAAGTTAGACATATCTTAGCGATATTTTACAGGAGGGAGTACCAAAGACGCGTGCGTATACCGGTATACGTATAGACACATACCATGCTCAGCCCTGTCATGACCATGACAACGTTTTGGCCTCCGATGGCTCCGAAGCGGAACCTTCGTCCTTCAAACAAAAAACAAGGATTAAGTTAGCCGTGATTAAGAAAGTTGCTCCATTCTCGTAAATTAAGATTTGTTTGATCTGTTAGTACCATGGTTACATGTTATGTGCGTTTTGGCAGTATGGTTGCAAACCATTCAACATTTGATATGATTTTGGAATCTAGTAGTTCATGCAGCTAGCTCGAGCAGGTTACAATGTCCCGGTGTTACGAGAGTAGTAGCGTGTAAAGACTCTTCAAACACGTGTGGTTGTTTAGGTCATGCATGCACTAGCTATTAATTCTTTGGAACATTCAGTGGAGCACAAAAATCATCATTTTTTTATAGGACAACCTCCTTAAGTTACTGATTTTTATGCAAATCAATGACTCCGACTAAAACTTTTTTACAGTATAGTCTATTGTATACAGTTAGAAATATTCTCAATAAATTTGTTTCTCTGCATGTAGTTTTCCTTCTCTCCCTGAATCGTGACGGCACACATGAGGAAAAAGATTGGTCGTTGCCTTGTGACTGTGTAGATGACTGAGAGGAAGATGAGAAGACATTTTTTTGTGATTGGCCAGCTGGATTGGACGAAACTAACCTTTCCAGAAAAGATTATGTTATGGCGGTGTAGGGAAGCACTCCAGTTTTCTTCTATGGACATCACTCGATCAATCATTCTAATCTCTGATTTTTTGGTCAGAGATTGGTGCGATTCATTAGTTTTTCACATGAAAGCTGCGTGTGTCAATAACTCAATCTCGGTGACCCAACCAGCTGTTGACATTTCAAGCTTAAGTTAACAAATCACGTGGACGTGGTGCTAGAGTCGATGCATGTTATGCAAAAGAAAATACCTATACGGCGTAAGTAGACACGACTGAACAACATGACAAGTCACCTATCGATGTTACTTATACTATTTGAGCAACGTAACATAGTCCATCGCTGCTTTATAAGCTCATTACGTGCTTTGAGTAAGATAAATGCTACACAAATTATACTATTGAATTCATGTTTTTAAATAAATCAATGATACAATTTTTTAACATATATATCATATTTTGTTGATCAAATTTAATGGCTAAAGTTTTTCTCGGAGCGTGTTATAGAGGGAGTAGACAGAGTGCAGTAAAGAAAGGTCATAGGAGGGAAGTTCAGCTAGCTCCACGTGTACTCGATATGTAAGAGTAATTTAAAATCTTGTATAGAATATGTTTTTTTTAAAGCTTACATGTATATCACTATCACGGAATGATATGTGTGCCTGTAATGTTGGTCAAAAAGTTCAGATCGTTTCCTGTTTCGTGCAAATAATTGTTCGAGGGGGTTGTAAACATAAAAGGCAGTAAACACTTTTCAATATATTTTTCTAGTATCGCTAGTCATATTCGTTAAGAAAAATTTATAGACACGGGCATAAAGTTTTGGCTCTTGGAAGCATAGGCTTCTGAATGAACATTAAATTTAAAAAAAGGAAAAAAATGAAAATTCTGAAATTTTATTTACCTATTTTGGTTACTATGGTTTGTGTTTGTGCACATTTTCATGAAGAAATAAACATGTATCTATGTATGTTTCCTCAATAAAAGTGATAAATATCGGTACTCGAAAGCAACAAATTTGGCACTCAACTTATCTTTTTAGCGCATGCCATGATATTTCCGTTTTTCTCGCCAAATAATTACAAATAAAAAACATGGGCTTCTCTAAAAAAAATCTTCATATTTTTTTACCCTGAAATTATGTTTCCGCACGCATAAGCATATGCTCATAGGAGCCAAATTGCATTTCCGGAGCACAGGGCTATGTGATTTTCTCAAGAACTTTTGGGACTGTTCCATCGGCGAGTTTTTTGGCTGTGTCTATCTTGTTCTACATATGCTGCGTGTAAGCTTTTTTTTTTTACCTGCTTGAGGCGAACATTTGAGGTCAAAAACCCCTTACCCAAATTTTCTTGGTAAGTTCTCTTGAGCCCCCTGCGTCCGCATCTCATGCTTATTTGATGTATGGGGTAGCACAGCAAAGGAAATCATCATAATTTGCTTGTGATTAAGTGTGGTCGATATGTACCTTGGACGTCGAGGTTGGGGATGGTCTTGCTGGCCACGAAGCTGGGCGAGTTGAGCACGGGCACCATCTCGAAGGTGTTGGGAACGACGAGCCCGACGAATGGGCCGTGGCGGTTCGCCCTGTTGATGGCGGTCCACGTCTTCCCCGAGATGTAGCCCTCAGCCGCCGTGGCCATTAGCGCCACGGCGACGAGGACGACGGCGCCGGCAAGGAGCTTCTGCCTAACACCACCCATGGTCGATGGCGAACTAGTTGGAGGCTGCAGCTATATATGTAGTTTCTGACCAAGCCTCACACGATCTCTGTGACTTGTCTGTGTGCTGTGCTTGATTTGCGTGTGGGTGTCCTTGCGTTGATCAACTGGCACTCGTACGTATAAATAGCGAGCTGAAGTTTGGTGAGATTGAGCCGTGCCGAGATGCTACGGAGTAATCTAATAGAATGAAATCCAGTCACGTGGCGCGCGAGGTTTCATACAAATCCAATGGGGTACTAAGAAGGTCAAGGACTTGAAAGAATAAAAGAGCAATGTGCTAAAAGCATACATGGAGAGAAATGCCGCTAGTCGTAAATTATTTTGGTCGAGGGGAGGTTATTGATCGATATATACATTTTGTCATTAGTTCCAAGCTAATAGCTACAAGTTGCAATATAATACTATACTTCAATAATTATAAATTCCCTCTTTAGAGCGTTTTAAAGATGTAATCCATCTTGTTCTCCCTCTTCTTTGCGAGGCACACAATTTTCAGATTTTAACTTTGACCAATGATTAGTCAAACACTAGATATAGATTATCTTATACAAAATCAATACCCTGGAAGTTTGATTTTTCACACATGGGGATGACTATTCCTCAAAGAAGGACTTTGAACTAGTTATTTCTAACTTCTTTTTTTGCAAAGGGATGATATATTAATTCTCCGAACTTACATAAAGGACCAGAACCAAAGGAAAAATTACAAGGAAGCCCTCTGGATCCCGACGACGACGACGAGCCGGAGCTGACGATGGCGCGCCGCTGCTGAAGCTCCCCAAACATTGGATCGCCGGAGCCCACCACACCGCAGACGGGAAGTCACCGAGCACCGCCTCCGAAGAGACTACTGCCGGGAACGCCGGCGCCGCCGCGAAGAACCTCTGTATCATCCACTTATTGAACTGCATCCAGATCCACCGCATACCTGGATCTGGCCGTGGTGCAGGGAAAGTCGCACGCAGGTCAGTGAAGCCCCAGAGAACTCCATCGCCGGAGGGGATCTGCGCGGACACCGGACGAACCAACAGCACCTCCGCCTCCGAAGCGCCGCCGGCCGGACACCTGCCAAGCCCTACCATGAATACACGCCGTGAGACGGTCTTCCCCCACCCTCCCGCCGCCGGAGCAGCCGACGGAGGGGAGGGAACCCATGCCTCACCGGCGGAAGAGGTGGACCGGCGGTGGACTCTCAAAATCGCCTCTCAGATCTGTATCGGGAGAGGAAAGGGAGGGCGACACTGATTTAGACATATATAGTTACTTTACATACGAAGCTCATTCACATCCATTTTCGCATCCCTTTGAACTGGCACCATCTCGACAATTAGGGACCATGGTTTTTTAGTGTTATCTTGGAGTAGCTATATCTTAATTGCCTAAGATAGCAAAATCATTAATACAAACCCAACAATACCAGTTTTGTATCACATCATCAACATTTATTCATTATGCTGAAAGTAAATCTTGCGAAACTTGTTCACCAAATGAGGGGAGAGAGAGAGGTCAAGTCAACCAAAATCATGGACAAATATTTACATAATATAATACAGTTGATTACATAGACACTCAATGATTTTTTTTTTGAAGGAAGACACTCAATGATTTGTCCTTGTATTCACTATGTTTGAGAAGCACGTCACCGGGAAATCGAGTCTACGATCTTGTAAAGATCGTATCGCACGTCGCTAGCACAGTAATAAGATGCCCTACTAATTAAACAACTTGTATTTTATAGTTTGTGTCATCTGAGCAGTGAGCAGTGAGCAGTTCCCGATCTTAATAGTACTATCATAGTGCCCTCGTGCATGGCGTGGGATGTGTAAGATATATCTACGTGCTCAGCTGCTCACACACATTTTATGGGCAAACCAAAACCTTGACACTACCACATGGTGTGTTAATTGATCAGTTGGTGGGTACGTACTTCTGATCGCTTTGTGTGCGTTGTTCTTAGTAAAAGTCTAACAAACAAGCTGCAGCTTCGTAGCTTCGATGTGATCGAGCCTCGCAAAAGCTGAGACTTGTCTGTGTGCCGTGTTTGGTGAGATTGAGCCATGGCCCGTGGGGAGTACCAATGAAATGGAATCCAGTCAGCGCGCGAAGTTTCATACAAATCCAATGGTTCGTACAAATATCAAGACTGGCAAATAGAAGAAAGAAGGAGCAACTTGCTAAAGTACTATAATCCTAAAGAATTTCCATATCACAAAACTACTTGTTGGTGGAGGTCGATCCTACGTGGGGAGATGCCGCTACTTGTAAGAGTTAGTAATCATTTTTGTCAAGGGGAGGTGATCGAGATTGATATGGACACGTACTTGGCTTTGTATTTGATCCCAACTTGGTAGTTATTTTTCTTCAAAATGGGAGCATAGCTCTGGCCTCTGCATCAATTACTGAGGAGAAGAAACGGCCAACGCACAATCAAATGAGCTGGATTATGACAAGCGGAATTGGCGCTTTCTAAAAGGAGTTGTCCTTGTTACTCACATAAACGATATTCCCTTTCCTCAACCCTCATGGAATGAACTAACTCATATGCAGTGAGCATATTATCAGAGACATCCCTCACGATAGCGAACTTGAAGAAGAAGTTGTTTCAACATCTACTTTATCCAAGTGCAATAATGCTTCAAGTACGGGTTTTCAAATTCACCACACTGTTGCAACAAGGCTACTTGTCCCTTGACTCAGATATAATTATTCCTGAGTTGATTTATAAATAGTTATTCACATTGTAGCCTTTGTAGTTGCATCAAATATCGATGATTAGACCAGATTATTTTTGGTTCTGACTTAGCAATAGTCATTTCTTAGTTTCCTAAGATAGCATAACTGTTCAGTTCATTCAAATAAAAAATAGGAAAATTGTAAACATGAGCACAACGATGCCAATTTTGCATCACATCATCAACATGAATGAATCAAAATTAAAAGTGAAGCTTGAGAAACATGTGCGCCGTATCAGACAGAGAGAGTGCTAAAGTCACACACCACACCATAGGATAAAATACATAAGACACTTGATTAGTTCACAGGTACTCGATGATTTGGTTTTATATTCACATTCTCTTCCAGCACGGCTACTATGCGCGCGAATATGCGATTGTCTCTGAACTCAACGGGTACGTCGAGCTAGCACAGGAGGAATAATGATTGCCCTACTAAACCGGTTGCGTTCTGCAGTGTGTGTTATTTTATCAGTTCGCTGTCTCAGCAGTTAATTACTACAGTATACCAGTAATCTCGTGCATGGCGTGGGATGTGTAGGAATAGGATATTGGTAAGCCTACAGACATTGTATTAGTTGATTGTTTCGGGATACGTACGCTGGCCGCTGTTAGCCTGTTAGTGACAGTCTAACAAATAAGTAGATCGATCTTGCGCTAACTGTAACAGCCATCAAGCCATCAAACTAACTACGGCCAGCAGACAATCAGTATACCACATCAGATCAAACAGACTACCGAGATAGAAGTAGCGCGTATACCAGCTTACCTTGGTTCGGTGTGCTGCGTGCGGCATGCTGTCACGCCTTAGACAAGAGAGGCGCCACCAAGGGAGTCAAAGGACAATAAGAGTGGCGCCAGGGGTGGGTGTGTTAAATTAAAAGAGTGGGACCAAATGTGGGTCGTGTGTGTGGCCTGTGTGTTATAAGCAGAGTAGTTGTATCAAAAACGGCAAGTCTGAAGAATGAAATGGAATCGAATATCTCCTTCTCTCTCGTTTCCATTTGATCTTCTTTCTTCCTCGCCAAGCATCGGGCGAGAAGGCCAGGACCTCACGCCGGCAATCACACCGGCAAGGGGGTTGTTACACTTGGTATCAGTTTCACTCGATTCTTGGGCGAGTTCGCTGTGCGCGTGTGATTTTCTCCTCCTATTTTGAGTTGTCATTCCTGAGTCGGGTAGCAGTTGGGGGAAACTTTGATTTCGGTCGATTTGGACCTCGATTGCGGTAAATCCTCGCTTTGGTCGACTCGATCATGCAGGAGAACGCCACGGCGCCGCCCAAACCATCTGCGCAGACCAAACTAGTCCTTGATGCGATGGGGGAAGCGACGGATGCAACAGGCGCGGCGCTCAAACAGCTCCAGACAAGCCTGGATCTACTCCACGGCGTTGTTGCCGGAGTCAACACGGCGGAACAGCAGATGCGTGCGCAGCTCGACCACCAGGCCGCGGCGATCTCCAACAGCGCGACCAAGCACGACGACACGGCGTGTATTCTTCAGGCTCTGATGGCCAAGCTGCACATCGGCGAGGCGGGCGCGTCTGATAAGCCACCCGCAGAGGAAGAGGAGCCCGATCCCGGTGAGGTCTTCAACTCGGGTCACTCCACGCTCCACCCCACGAAGCTACGGTGGATGGGCAACACCGTCGGGGCGTCGGCGAGCAGGCCCGGGCGGCCATGTGTGCAGTGTGTGCGAGCTGCACAGGCCCCCAAGATTTTGGGGGCCCCAAATTTCTATCTAGGTCTATACATTTATTATTTATATCGGTTTTGCTAAGTCTCAGTCAACTAAGTTTTTTAATTCTAAGAGCATCCAGCCGTTGGGGCCCCCCAAATCCGGCGCTATTTAGCGCCGGATGGATCTATTTTTGGCTCTGGGAGGCCCATTTTCCTGGGCGAGCTCCATGGTCGCCTTCACCCACCGCTGCGTAGCGATGGTGTCGCCGGAAGGCAACCGTCGGAGTGCCCTCGTCGCTTGAACCGCCGTAATGGTCCGCGAAGTCGTCGTCGGGAACGGTCGAAGTCGCCTCGAAATTACAACCGCCGTAATGGAGCATGAACTCCGAGAAAGAGCAACCGCCGCTCTTCGTCCAGAGAACTACATATACGGTTTCGAACGGCCGACGCCATTCATCTATTCTCTCCTCACCATCTTCTGTCAACCATGAGCGATCGGTCGGGCCATCGGACACCAACAGCGGGAAGCCGCCAGATGGCGACATTGGTGGGATCGCGTTGCATCGTCCAGCAGCGACGATTCCCCCGCCGTCCAGCGAAGACGAATGGGGACGACGACGAGGAGGACGAGAGGAGGCCGGAGTCGGCCGGGGCAGGCCGGTAGCAGCCCGAGAGCCGGGCCGAGAGCCGGCCGAGGAGCAGGCCGAGGAAGAAGCCGAGGAGCAGGCGGAGGAGGAGGGACGCAGAGGCGAAGGCACCTTCCTCCGACGAGAAGGTGACGAGCCGGAAGCGTCGCCGCCACGACGATGAGGCGGGGCCATCTAGGAAGAAGTAGTAGTTTAAGTTTGTTTTTAAGTTTTTATATGTAATTTTTATGTTTATTCGAACTATATATAGTTATGTTTATTCGAACTATATATAATTTGACTATGTTGAGAGTTTAAATCTGCTCGACGATGGTCTTGCCGTAGATCGGAAGACAAGGGTAGTGTCGTAGACGGGGAAGACGAGGTATAGCCGAGAAACCCATGCCATTGTCGCCGACAGTCGGGCCACCAAACGTTTCCTCGCATTTTCTCTCATCCGGAGTCCCCGAGCGCGGGGCCGGGGATGGCGTGGGATCGCCGGATGAAATTAGGCCCAATTCCGGACGAAAACGAGGAACCGGAGGCGCGACTGGGCCGATTTACGCCGTTCGGATGGAAAAAAGGATCGCCGGGAGCCTCGTCAGGGGACGAGTGGAGATGCTCTAAGTCAATTACAAACCGTTCGCCTCTTGGCTCTTCAGTCCTCGGCTATCCCAAATTTCCGATCGATCCGCTGCCTGATTCGCGTAGCAAGTAGGAAGCCAGCGACGTCTCCTTGACCCCTGCGACGCCGCGGCGACAGACAACGGACGACTGGAGCTGCGATCCATCTGTCCGACGAGTCGACGACTGGACGAGGTAATTCGATTTTTCTCATCTTGATCGCTGATCAACGTTACAGACTTACAGTATGCGGCTGGAGGGCTGGTCTTTTAATTTATTATTTTAATGTTTCTATGTACTGTTCCACAACCAATGATCTGTACGTTGAGTTGAAGTTTCTTCAAGGATTCATTCCAAATGAAAATATGAGGCCTGTTGAAGTTCTGAATTATCTGAAGCGGCATGATTGTTTTTCCAGTGTAAGTATTGCACATAGAATTGTGTTGACCATTCCTATAACGGAGCTTTTCTAAATTGAAGCTGTTGAAGCCATATATGTATACTACAATGACACAACAAAGACTCAATGATTTGATGGCAATATCACTCGAGTGTGAAATATTGGGGAAGATTGATTGTGAAGATATCATTAAAGATTTTATCTTGAAAAACCCTAAAAGAATGATGTTGTTCAAATAAACACTATGCAACGTGGAGCGGAATAGGTATGCTTCTTAATTTATATCCAATTTCCTATATTAAGACATATACATTATATTTGTTCAATAGTTCAAATTTTCTTGTAAAATAGGGTCCCCATTTTAGAGTTTCGCACAGGGCCCCAAATTTTGCCGGCTCGTCCCTGTTGGCGAGTACGGGCGCTCACGGAGGAGGGTTCATGGCGTAGGGGGACCGCGGCATGGAGGGATTTCTGGGTGGCGTTGGCGGCGGTGGAGGAGGTGGCATTGGCGGCGGTAGAACTGGAGGCGTAGGCGGTGGTGGACTGGGCGGAGCTGGCGGCGGTAGACACCATCAGGCAAACACCGACAACGGCAGCCGCTCCCAAATGCCGAAGATGTACTTCCCGCGTTTCTCTGGTGATCATCCTCGGATCTGGCGAGATCAATGCCTGGATTATTTTCGCGTGTTCAACATCAACCCCATGCTATGGCTGACTACGGCCACTCTGCACCTGGATGGAAACGCTGCGGTGTGGCTGCAAGCATACAAGCAGCGTCACGAGCTCTCAGGCTGGCATCAGTTCATCACTGCAGTAGAGGCTGAATTTGGGGGAGACGATCAGCGCAAGTTCATGAAAACCTTGCTGCGCTGAAGCAGACTGGCTCAGTAAATGAGTACATTATGGAATTTTAGAGGCTTATGTATCACGTGTCTATGTTTAATCCACATGACGACACAAATTTCTTTATCTCTCAGTTCATCCAAGGACTCAAGTTTGAGCTACGAGGTGCTGTTGAATCACACATCCCAGACACATTGGAGAGGGCCTATCTAACTGCAAAAGTCCAGCAGGAGTTACTGGACGATGCTCCAAAGAAAATGCAACGTCAATATGGGCGTTCAGAGACAACAGTAGGCAAGTTTGATATGCAACCTAGGCCAGCTCTGAAATTTGCCACTGGTGACTTGTGGAAGGATAGACAGCTTCGCGATTATCGCAGAGCAAATGGATTATGCTTCAAGTGTGGCGAGAAGTATGATCCAATGCACGTGTGTGGCCAGAAACAAGCAGCTACTCTGAATGCAATGGAAGATGGGGAGGGTCCAGTACTATTGGCTGAAGAAGTACTAAATATGCTCGAACTGCAAGATGTTGCAGAAGCACAGCTCTTGAGCCTATCTATCCATGCCATGGCAGGCTTAGAGGGCGCATAGACACTTAGGCTCAGAGTAATGGTTGGGGACCAGGTATTCATAATTCTTGTGGATTCTGGAAGCAGTACTTTTATCCATTCCCATCTACTGACTAGGACACATTGTGAAGTCCAAACCGTGCCATCTATTGCTGTCAAGGTAGCCAACGGCGAATACATGTATTCCACACAGATGGTACCAGAATTTACTTGGTGGTATCTGTTAGGATTGATCTCCACCGCACCAGAGCCCAACGGCTCTGGCACGACCCTTGACCTTGTCCGCGTCCTCGATCGGGGGCACCCAACCGCTCGCTGGTTGGGGCCCCTGTCGCCTGCACTATATAGATGGGGCCAGTGGCACAGATCACAAGGTTGCTCTGAGCTGCCACTCGCCCCACCAGACGACCCACCGATTAGGGTTAGTGCAGTGCCGACCGGAAGCTCCGCCGCCACCTCTCTCCCTCAACCTCACGCCGTCATCGTCGCCATCGCCACCATGACGACTTCGACAGGTTCGTCCTCCTCGCAGGGACAAGGTAAACCCACAGTACCAGTATTCGTTTACAGACATAGTAATACCCGGCATTAGATCTACACCTAGATGATCCTATCAATACAACATTGGTATCAGAGCAGTACTAGTGCGTAGATCTCATGGTTTTTTTCGGGTAGAAAAGAAATCGAAAGCAAACCCTAGCATCCCTCCGACCAAAAGAAAAGTTTAACCGGCCGAGACCCTCAGGCTCGCCGGCAAAGTACTGCGCCGCCACTTGGCCGCGCCGCTCCTCTCGATCCCGATGCGCATCGGCATGCCGAGGCACCGGGAAGAAGAGCAACCTCTCTTGCGGCTGATGCTGCGAGACGGGCAAAGAAAAGATCTTACCAGACCTTACCGTCGACGCAGCTGCTGCTGCCGTTCGTCGTGGCTGGCAAAGGGCACCGCCTCCGGTTATCTTGACGGCGGTGCGCTCACCCTCGGGTGAACGCACACCAGCAAGAAAATCAGGGGGGCGCCACCGCCTGCCTCCGTTCCTTGGCCGCCGCGCCGGGATCTGGTGGAGGAGGATACAGAAAAGGGGAACTCATCCCCGGCCGAAACCTGGGAGAGGAGCTCGCCCGCGAGGACCTCGGGTGGGGAGGAAAAGAAAGAGGCACCGACTGGCCGCCGCCGAGGTGGATTCTCGGCTGCCGCCGGGCGCAGCCCGGCCATGGGCGGCTGAGATTGGTCTTCCGTCACGAGAAGAGACAAGAGAAGGGGACGGGGGAATCGTACAGGGTTTTGAAGGCACAGCTTTTTGGGTATTTTATACCACCTAAATAGAAGGTCACCGTCGGATCGATCCGACGGCCGCAGCGTCGCGGCCTCTCCGCGTGGCTCCGTGGGCGGGCCGGCGGGGCTCCGCTCGTCAGGTCACAAGCCAAAGCCGGCAAGGTGTCGCTGGCGCGCGCCGTGCTGTACGTAGTGGCGCAGTGCCTCGGCGCCATCTGCGGCGTGGGCATCGTCAAGGGGATCATGAAGCACCCTTTCGACTCCCTCGGCGGCGGCGCCAACATGGTGGCAGAGGGCTATTCGATCGCGTCGGCACTTGGCGGGCATTTTAGGCAATTTTTGGGCTGTTTTTTGGCCAATTTTTGTCTAGTTTTTTTCCTAACAAATTGAACCAACGAGATATTTGTTTTAGGAAATGAAAAGTAACAGTAATGTCTCTGAAAAGTTGAAAAGTTAATAGTTTAAAGTTAAAGTTTCCACTGCAATAGTAAAAGAAGCATTTTTGTCAAGTTTTTTCCTGAGCAAATTGAACCAACGAGATATTTGTTTTAGGAAATTAAAAAGTAACTGAGATGCTTCTAAAAATTATAAAGTTTAATGATTTCAAAGTTTCCGCTGCAAATAGTTAAAGATGCATTTTAAAGATGCAAATAGTTAAAGTGATAATCAAAAGTTTAAAGAAATGATTAAAGTGATTATTGTGATGATTATGGTTGTGTTATTTTTTTGACCAACGTTATTAATGACATGATCATGATTTGTTGCAAAGAAGAGCATTTATCTCTATTTTTGCCCAACGGTGATATAGATTTAATTGCATAAACAGTTGTATGTTCTAATTTTGACCAACGTTGGATTATTGCATGCAATTGTTGTTATGATCTCATTTCATTGTGGTTTAAAGGAGGGTACTACTTGATGAGCTCATCAAGGATGTTCCAACTCTCAGAGGTGACAACTACAATGAATGGAGAAAGAAGGCTTCCATTTGTGCCGAGGTGGACCGGGTCCACACCGTCAGACCAAAAGATCCAGTCAGAAATGACAAGGATAATGATGCTGCATGGCAGAATAAAAAGTGGCTAAGTGCCATTTGTAAAGAATACAATTGAGATCGCTATTGTGGGCTCAATTGCAGAGTGTGCTTCCGTAGGGAAGTATCTTGAAAGAATAAAGAGCGAGTTCACTGGTTCTTCAAAGATATGTGCGACCATGCTGTAGCAACTGGTATTTAAAAGTACACATTGACAGAAGGACATGGCAAGTGTGTCATATGGTGTAATAATGCTTATGTGGGTATTATTGTCTGTGTGTAAAGTGAATGAGAAAAATTGTTGTCGTGTCGACAAAGAACAAAAGAAAAGAAAAGAATTGATGAATCGTCGAAACATGGCATTGTCGCTTAGGCCATATTTCGAGGGGGGGAATAGAAAGGCTTGTTAAAAATGGTATTCTTCCTCCATTAGAATTCTCAGCCATAGAACAGCACATCGATTGCATTAAAGAAAAATTGTAAAGCAAATTAAAAAAGGGTGCAAATCGATGCACCGCAACACTAGAAATAATTCACACCGAGATATGTGGATCATGTGAAAAGTGTGGATGGCTATGATTCGTTCATAACATTCACGAATGATTACTCCCGATATGGTTATATTTATCCAATAAAAGAAAGAACAGAAGCGTTGGATAAATTCAAAATATTCAAAGCTCAAGTTGAAAATCAGCATGATTAAAGAATAAAGATAGTCAGGTCCGATCGTGGAGGAGTACTACGGTCGACATACTCCATATGGCTAAGTCCCTGGACCTTTGCAAGGTTTCTCACAGAGACTCGAATAGTCGCCCAGATGATGTCGAACCTCAACAGAATGGGGTAGCTGAAAGGCGCAACCGTACCCTTATGGATATGGTGCGCAGTATGATGAGCTATTCCACCCTACCATTGGGATTGTGGATTGAGGCGTTAAAACCGCTATTCACATTCTAAACAAAGTACCACAAATCGGTGCCCAAAACGCCGATGAGCTATGGACAGAGAGTGCCTTCTCTAAACCACCCGAAGTGTGGGGAGCCCTGCTGAGGCCAAAGTATTCAATCCAACATATCGCAGTTAGATACCAAACACTATCTGCCATTTTATTGGCTATCCTGAAAAGTCAAAAGGTTATCATTTCTACTGTCCAGAGAAATACACAAAGTTTGTGAAAACGAGACATGCTGTCTTTTTAGAGGACGAATGATGAGGGGGAGCATGGTAGCTAAAATTGATCTTGAGGAGAAGAGGGTGCATGCACCTAATCCGATGACTCAGAGCCATTTTTTGCGCTACCATGTGCACTTGTACCGACGATCCCTGCGATTGTAGTGACTCCACCCATGACAACGATGCGTGAAAATTCGGAACCTGTTCGTCACGAGCCGAATGAACCATTTGTTGAGCATGAAAGGGAGCAACAACAGCCACCTCCAGAAGCTGAGCCACAAGTTGAGGAACAGAATGATCAAGAGAATGTGGCCCCTAGAAGGTCTATAAGAGCTAGAAAATCAGCCATTTCGACTGATTACAAAGTTTACAACACAGAAAGAGTTCATATGGAAGGTGATCCCACTTCATATGAAGGAGCCATGAGAAGCCCAGATTCATCAAATTGGGTGGAGGCCATGGAAGACGAAATGAGATCGATGAGTACCAACAATGTTTGGGACTTAGAGAATATTCCTAAAGGAGCCAAAACAATAGGCTGCAAATGGGTCTACAAAATAAAAATATGACTCCAATGGGAATGTCGAAAAGTATAAAGCACGACTTGTGGCAAAAGGATTTACACAAAGAGAAGGATAGATTACAATGAGACATTTTCTCCGGTCTCATGTAAGGATTCCTTCAGAATCATCATGGCACTAGTTGCACATTTTGATTTAGAGTTGCATCAAATGGATGTAAAGACGGCATTTCTAAACGGGGTTTTAGAAGAAAATGTCTACATGAAACAACCCAAGGGTTTTATCGTGAAGGCAAGGAAGAAATGGGATGCCGCCTAAAGAAATCCATTTATGGATTAAAGCAAGCCTCGAGACAGTGGTATATAAAGTTTAATGAAACAATTAAGAGATTTGGATTTAAAGAAAATATTGAGGATAATTGCGTTTATGCAAAGTTTAAAAGTGGGAAATATATTTTCCTAATCTTGTATGTGGGTGATATTCTGCTTGCCAGCAGATGTTAGTCTACTGCAAGAGACAAAGAAGTTTTTGTCCTCAAATTTTGAATGAAAGATCTTGGTGAAGCGTCTAATGTTTTGGGCATAGAAATTCACCGAGATAGAAACAATGGAGTATTAGGACTATCGCAAAAGGCTTATTTAGAAAAGATTCTAAGTAAGTATAATATGCATAAGTGCAATGCCACACCTGCCCCTATAGTCAAGGGCGACGCTTTGGGAAACATCAAAGTCCACAAAATCAATACGAGCTCGATCAAATGAAAGCGTTCCATATGCTTCGATTGGAAGCCTACATTATGCACAAGTGTGCACTCGCCCTAACTTAGCATTTATCACCGGAGTACTCGGTAGATACAAGAAAATCCAGTTTTGAACTCTGGAAAATGGTAAAGAAGGCATTGCGTTATGTGAAAGGCACAAAGAGTTACATGCTAACATACATAAGATCTGATTCCCTAGAAATAAGAGGGTATTCAGATGCAGATTTTGCGGGGGATAAAGATGATAGAAAATCCACATCTGGATATATATTCACCCTCGCAGGGGAGCTATTTCGTGGAGAAGCTCCAAACAGACCATAGTTGCATCATCCACGATGTATGCAGAATTTATAGCATGTTATGAAGCCACGGGGCAGGCATTATGGTTAAAGAAATTTATACCCGACTTGAAAGTGGTAGATTGTATTGACAAACCACTAAAGATGTATTGCGACAATGAGCCCGCAGTATTTTATGCTCACAACAACAAGTCGAGTACAGCTACTAAACCAATTGAGGTTAAGTATTATGTTGTGAAACACAAGGTCCAGGATCAAACAATAAGTCTCGAGCATATAAGGACAAAAGATATGCTTGCGGATCCGCTAACGAAAGGCTTACCACCCAACGTGTTCAAGGAGCACGTAGCCGGCATGGGTTTAAGGGAAAGTCTTACCTATCCTAGATCATAAGAGGCCCAAAAGTAAAAGAATTTGTTTCAAAACAGAGAAGTGCATTGTGGCTGTCTGATTCTATCGGCAATAGAGCTGTGACGATGAAACATGCCCTATGGATCCAAAATGAAACGAATAAAATGAAAGTATAAAGTTAAAAGAAAAGTTGAGATAAAGGGGGAGAATGTTAGGATTGATCTCCACCGCACTGCAGCCCAACGGCTCGGTACGACCCTTGACCTCGTCCGCGCCCCGATCGGGGGCGCCAACCGTCGCTGTTGGTGGGCCCTCGTCGCTGCACTATATAGAGTGGTGGGGCCATGCGCCGTATCACAAGGTTGCTCAGCCGCCACTCGCCCACCGCACGACCCACCGACCAGGGCAAGGCAGTGCCAGGCTCCGCCGCCACCTCTCTCCCTCAACCTCACGCCGTCATCGCGCCATCGCCACCATGACGACTTCGACAGGTTCGTCCTCCTCGCAGGGACAAGGTAAACCCACAGTACCAGTATTCGTTTACAGACATAGTAATACCCGGCATTAGATCTACACCTAGATGATCCTAT
This sequence comes from Lolium multiflorum, assembly GCA_030979885.1. Lineage (NCBI taxonomy): Eukaryota > Viridiplantae > Streptophyta > Magnoliopsida > Poales > Poaceae > Lolium > Lolium multiflorum. The sequence continues at coordinate 112,840,312 of CM061749.1, read as the reverse complement.
CAATACAACAGTATCACGGTACTACTTTTGTCACGCCGATGCGAGTCTTGGACCTGGGAGCTTACGATATCATTCTTGGCATGGACTGGCTCAAGCGACAACCCAATGACAACTGGCTGGGCATAGAAGTTCATTTCATTCCCTCACAATGGTACACAGGTGACATTGCACGGTTTGAAAACATCTCCTGCAACAACCATCCAAGAAGTATCAGTTGAACAGCTCGTTAAATGGATGAAGGGGAATGATGTGTGGGCTATGGCGATCATCCATCATGACAATGTTGAAACACCTGTTGCTCAGTACTGTCCATATCAGATCCAAAGGTTGCTATCAAAGTTTCATGCTATTTTTGTTGAGCCCACTGACTTACCGCCACCAAGGGAGTATGATCACGCGATTCCTCTGAAGGCGGATGCAGCGCCGTTCAACTCCAGACCGTATCGATACTCTCCATCCCACAAGGACGAGATGGAACGCCAGGTCGCGGCGATGCTCAAGGCAGGAATCATAGTGCCAAGTATGTCACCCTTCGCATCTGAAGTGTTGCTCTTGCAAAATAAATATGCCACATGGAGGTTTTGTGTGGATTATCGTCGGCTCAATGAGCTCACAATAAAAAATGTATTTCCCATGCCCGTCATCGATGAGTTGCTGGACGAGCTAGCCGGAGCAAAAATCTTCTCCAAGCTAGATCTCCAGGCAGGGTACCACCAAATCCGGATGCTACCATGTGATGAAGCAAATACAGCATTTAAAACCCATCAAGGTCACTACCAATTCCGAGTCATGCCGTTCGGTTTGTGCAATGCACCGGCGACTTTTCAGTGCGTCATGAACACGGTGCTGCGACCCTGTCTCCGGCGATGCGTGCTCGTGTTTATGGATGACATATTGTTCTACAGTGCATCGGTGGAAGAGCATGTTCAGCACCTCCGCGAGGTACTCCAATTGCTGCTCGATCACCAGCTGTTTGACAAGGAGAGCAAATGCTCGTTTGCGTGCGACACTTTGGAGTACCTGGGACATATTGTGTCAGCAAATGGTGTGGCCACAGACCCTCGCAAGACACAGGTAATGCAAGATTGGCCTCTGCCGACCACAGTGATAGAGTTGCGGGGATTTCTTTGCCTAACAGGTTACTATCGCAAATTCGTGAGAAATTATGGAGTAATTGCACGACCACTCACAAATTTGCTGAAGAAAAAAGGGTTTCACTGGGATGCGGCGGCTAGAGTGGCATTCGAAGCACTCAAATTGGCCATGGTAACTACTCCAGTGTTACAACTACCAGATTTCTCTAAGAAATTCGTGGTGGAGACCGATGCCTGCGACACAGGGATAGGCGCTGTGTTGATGCAGGATGATCACCCACTGGCCTTCTTGAGCAAGCCATTGAGCGCGGTCCACCAGCAACTCTCGATTTACGAGAAGGAGTTCCTCGCGCTCTTGATGGCAGTCGATCGCTGGCGCCCATATCTCCAGCGAGACGAATTTTTCATTCGTACTGATCACCACAGTCTCTGTTTTCTTGAGGATCAAAATTTACAGTCGCCACTACAGCGCAAAGCCATGGCGCGGCTCATGGGACTGCAATTCCATATCAAATACAAGAAAGGGGCGGAAAATCATGCCGCAGATTCCCTGTCTCGGGTAGGACATCTCCTCGCAATCCAAGCTTGTTTAGAGGCCCAGCCGGCCTGGCTCCAGGAAGTCGTGAACTCCTATGCTACGGACCCTGATGCTCAGCGCCGACTAGCAGAGCTAGCTCTACAAAGCCCAGATGAGCATGGATGCGAGCTCACACAAGGCATTATCAGGTTCCACAGACATATCTAGCTCGGGGCAAATTCTGCTGTCCGAAACCAAGCTCATTGCGGCACTGCATTCTAGCGCAGTTCGAAGACATTCAGGTGTGCAAGCCACCTATCAGCGTATCAAGAGGTTGTTTGCATGGCACGGGCTTAAAGCAGCAGTGAGTAACTTTGTTCAACAATGCAGTGTTTGTCAACATGCAAAACACTCAACGGCACATCCTCAAGGGCTACTCCAGCCGCTGCCAATACCAGATGGCGCATGGCGTGAATTCACAGTGGACTTCGTGGAGGGCCTGCCAATGTCTGATGGGGCCAATGTGAGCTTGGTGGTCGTCGACAGGTTCACTAAGTATGCGCATTTCCTCCATCTTCGTCATCCATATACTGCACCTCAAGTGGTTAGAGTGTTCATTGATGGCATCGTCAAACTGCACTGGATGCCTCGCTCGATTACCTCTGATCGAGACTGCATCTTCACCAGTAACTTCTCGAAGCTGGTATTTAAGACGCTGGGGACAAAGCTCAATTACACCACGGCATATCATCCGCAGACAGATGGGCAGAGCGAAAGGGTCAACCAATGTCTTGAGATGTTTCTGCGATGCATGGTCCAGGATGCACCCAAGCAATGGTGGCGCTGGTTGCCTCTCGCGGAATTCTGGTATAACGCGACAGTGCATACGTCCATTGGTTGTTCACCTTTCAAAGCTCTCTACGGCCATGAGCCAAACCTGGTTGCGATGCCAGAGCTGGACACTATTGCAGATCCCACAGTGGCTGGCATGGTCACAGAGAGAACTCAACAACTCGAGCTCCTGAAGAAGAACCTGGCAGCCGTGCAGCTAAGAACGAAGACGTTTGCGGACAAAAATCGAACTGAAAGATATTTCAGGTGGGTGACCAAGTACTGCTCAAGCTTCAACCATATGCCCAGGCTACTGTGATCAATAGGCCATATCCAAAACTAGCCTACAAGTACTTCGACCCCTACAAGATACTGGACAGGATGGGGCAAGTCTCCTACAGGCTGGAGCTACCAGAAGCCACTAAGGTACATAACGTGTTCCATGTTTCTCAGTTGAAGGAGTTCAGGCCTGATTACACACCTGTGTTTGCTGAATTACCTAAGCTACCAATGCTCGACACTACTGATACTGCACCGGAAAAGATTCTCAATCGGAGGCTGGTCAAGAAGGGAAATGCTGCTCGGCCACAGGTGCTCATCAAATGGCTTCATTTGCCTGAAGACACTGCAACTTGGGAGGATTGGGACACACTGAAAGCCAAGTTCCTGAAGTGCTTGCTTGGGGACAAGCAAGTGATCCTGGAGAGGAACCTGTCACGCCTTAGACAAGAGAGGCGCCACCAAGGGAGTCAAAGGAGAATAAGAGTGGCGCCAGGGGTGGGTGTGTTAAATTAAAAGAGTGGGACCAACTGTGGGTCGTGTGTGTGTGTGGCCTGCGTGTTATAAGCAGAGTAGTTGTATCAGAAACGGCAAGTCTGAAGAACGAATTGGAATCGAATATCTCCTTCTCTCTCGTTTTCATTTGATCTTCTTTCTTCCTCGCCGAGCATCGGGCGAGAAGGCCAGGACCTCACGCCGGCAATCACACCGGCAAGGGGGTTGTTACACATGCAGGTCGGGCAGTGGCCCGCGGGCGACGGCGATCACGGTGATCACACCGCTGGCGAGAGGCACGCATGAACGACAGCTGGCGGAGAAGGAGGCGCTGCTCGCCGGTCCACCACCACAACTGGACGGGACTAGAAGGTTCAGAGTCGTCTTCCGCCCACCAGGCCCAGTCGTTCCCGTGTGCTCCATCCTTTTGGGCCAGACCCATTGAAGTGATTCGCTTCGCCAGCGCCTACTGTTTCGTTCGCTCCGCGTTTTCCTTTTTCTCAGTTCCTAAATCTGAATAAATTTCAAAATCTCTCCCTAATAATAAAGCAAAAAGGGTTTCCGTCGTCCGTCCGGATATTTACGAATTTACCCCTAACCATGTACAGGAATTACCCACCATTGCCACCCACAAGTGAAAAACGGTTCATGTTATTTTTTTTCCTCCCCAGACCAACTGCGAGCTGACTTTCCTCTCATCCTCATCTAGCGGCCGCGGGCACGCATCGGGAGGATACACAACACGGCGGTCGGCGGCCTCCACAAGGTACAAAACTTAGCGCACTTTGACTGCTGCGTCCCCAAGGTTCAATTGAAGGAAGAGGAGCTCATCATCTGGCGAGTCCAGCGGCAGCTCCGGCGCGGCCGCAATGGATGGATCTGGTGGCGGCACAGTTGGGCCAATCCCCACATGCTAGAGGCTCTGGTGGCAAGCCACATCGTGGAGGAGGCGAGGAGTCTACGATTCGAGTAGGCGCTCGCACGCGGCAGCGAACGGCCGTGCAGCAGTTCTTAAAGGCGTGTTGCGCCGATTTTTTTGTTTTTGCCTGCTCGCTGTCGAGGACGGTCGGCCCACCCTCGTGCTTTCTTCCATCTCTCAGCCTCTCATCGAAAGGAGAAAGGGCTCCGGCCAGCTTTGGGCACTGTCACCGGAGATGGAGGTCCTGCCCTCGTGGACGCCGACGCTGACATGGTCCGTGGCGAGATACCGGGCCTGCATCACGAGACCTTCTCAAGCATTCGCTGCATCGACCAGGGCCGACGGCGTCTCCATCATCTCATTCACACACGCGTGTGCAGGCAACTCCGACACTTGCATCCCGCGCAGCCAGCAGCGGCTCTCCCACCCCCCCGCATCCCGCGTGGCATATTCGTCCCCCGTCAGCATCCCCCGCGCTGCAACCTGGGCCAGGCGCCAGCAGCTCGAGTGGAGAGAGCATTTCAATACGCTCGATTTGCTATAGACAGTATTTCAGTGTACTGAAACAAATCCAATGTTCAGTTAGCATTTTCGTTGTTGCTAGCTACTAACAGGTCAGTGAATGCCAAATTGTCAATTCAACTTGGACCGTAAATGATTGACGATGCTTGGATCACTCGCTTGGTCATGTGTTGTGTTGTTGATTGGATATATGTTGTTCGTATCTATCTGTTTAGAGAAGCACTTTATAATCGTTGTATTTTACAGTGTGGAAATTTTACAGATAAGGATAAGCTATTGTTTATACTTGAAAAATATTATTCAAGTTTTACTTCATGATAGATTTTTGTGTAACATTAGAACTAAAATGTGTAGAAAATAGTTGTGAAATTTCATGTTATGTATCTCTTGGTTAATCTTATTTTCATTCATCAGAAAAGGTAACCATAATATCATAGTAATAAGAAATTGTATTTAGAAGAAAACATCAAATAAATAATGTATTCGTCTTCCAAAACAGAGCAAAATGGTTGTAATCCTTTTACGAATTCAAGCGGAATTGGAGAGCCAAGGTGATTCTATGCAAACTTAGTCACAAAAAACCGGTATATGACCATCGAACATATCGTTAATTTCATCGCCTAGCTCGACGGAGATCAAACTGCTGGATGTCACACACATATTCTTAATTAGGTGTATTTCGCTAACTCATTACTGATCTACCGGCAATGTGATGACGTAGTAAGCATGGGTTGCCGTCTTAATTCTCTCGTGTTTTGTGTTTTGCGTAGATCAATATGGCAAGAAATTGAGATTATAGTATTGTATCCGATGCAACGCACGGACATGTTTGCTAGTTAAACAAAATTCGAATCTGATCAAATTCCAAAAATAACCAATTCTTCAACTTTGAATAGTTTTCAAATCAGGAAATAAAATCAGATCAATCCAAACCCGAAAAAACAGCGGAAAATCGCAAACCCGCGAAAAATCACCCGTAAAACCGTGAAAAAAGGAAACCGTACGGTGAAAAACTGTCAACGCGCCTGGCCTAGAATTAGGGAGAACGAAGGAATAGGGGCTAACTGGCCCAATAAGCGACAAATACCCATGTGCCTCTACTTCAGACCTTCTCGTCTCAACTTCTTTGTATTCCAACCAAATGTAATGTTCGTGTATCTCAAAATAAATGGTCTGACATTCAAGATGGAAAATTTCCCGTGTTCGAATCAGAAAAGGATGTTCAAGCATAATGTTTACGAATGTATTCATGTACATAGTAAGCAAAAAAGAAACATGTATCTCTTATGAAAAAAGGAAAGGTAGAAATAAAGCAAATACATAGAAAATAAATAAGAAAAAGAAAAAATTGTGTGAGTAACACTATTTCACGCTACCTTCCACGGAGGGCATAAGGTCATGTACAACGGGGGCGCTTAGCCCAGGCGCTAGGATGGTAATCCCAGTCGATCGGCGGTTATGCTTGAAAATCCAAGCGTCTGAGTGGAATCGATCCAAAAAGAGGAGGCAGACGCTTTTCGCTGATGAGGACATCCCTACCTCACTACTACCTCCGTCATTACCAACTGAAGATGAACCCGCTGTGAAGCTCAAGTCAAGTTAGGATTGGACCAATAACACGAGCCCGTGCGAGAAGCTACTTAAACAACAGTGAACTTGTTTCTAAACGATACTTTGATTGATGAGAACTTATACCGCCTAAGTCCTATTACTTATGTATCATCGGGTATCAAGGTGGTATGGCATCGCACGAGGAGAGAAGCAGCCGGACATGAAGACGGACGTCAAGATGGCCGTGAAGCCGGACATGGAGCTGACATGAAGATGGTTCTGCTGGACGCGCTGAGGGAGGAGCGGAGGCATGCGCGAGAGGAGATAAGAAGTCCGTGCTGGCCTCCGTAATTCAGCTCAGAAGCTCGTCCCGTCAAGCTCCGGTCTCTGCTCCGGTCGATCGTTTAATCGGATGACGATCGATTTAAGTTTCTCGTATCGACGAAACCGGAAATCTCTGCAGCTGTCTCGCTCAAGTTGATCAGATCTTCATAATGGATGGTCCGGTCTACAGCTCAAGTTGACGTCGGGCTAACCGATCGGCTGTCTGCGCTCTGGCTGATCGATCCTGCATCGACGCGTCCGAATCGTCTCACTCGATCTATTCCGGGTCGGTTTTTACCTTGTATTTTTCGACCAGAACTCGTCCCACGCCTATATAAGTGCCTTGAACGACCCTCTAGCTGTTTTAGACCACGTTTAAGATAAACCCTAGTTCTTAGTTGTTTGCTCACCAAAACACGAATTTCTACACCATATTGCTTGATATTGTGTAGATCCTTTTTAAGTCTTGTGATCTACTGCTCCATTGGGAATTAGACGGTTGCAACTTACCGCTGCGGGTCGGCGGCTACGTGCGCAAGTGTGTGGAGTTGCGAATATCTTGCAGTGTTGAGAGCTGTTGCATTTGCGACATGGACCAATCGAGAGATCTCGCTGCTCATACTAGTTATCATCCACTTCATCGCCGTGTATCCGCTGCCATCACCCGCGATCATCATCACCACCGTTGCTTTCTCTGAGAAGATCGGGCCAACCCATATCATCTTGGTATCAGATTTGAGTTCCCTCGGTAAGCCATCCACAATCCACCCCATAGTTGAGTTGTGAGTGTTTTCCTATCCAGAAAAGCCAAAATATTTAGGGTTAGGGTTTTCCATAGCCATAGCTTGTACTAATTTCGAGTTGTTGGTTTTCGTAGTTGTTTTTGCGCACCCTTTATCTTTCGCCTAGTATAATTGTTAGGGCTTGTGTTTTCTCTATCATCTAGTTTCTCTTCTAGTGTCAGCTTTGTTACTCCGAGTCCACATAGCGTACAAAGGTATTTGTTCCCAACCATATAGACACACTTTTGATATACGTGATTAGAACTTCCCCGGGAAGAGACTAGTTTTACCGACAGTTGCCTATTAGGGCTTTGGTGCTTTGCATATTTTGTTGGCCGTGTTACCAAGGAGTTTGAAATACAAAAAAAAAAGAGAAAAATTGAAAAGAAGCAAAAAGAGCATAGCTGCGTGTGTTACAAAAGAAAATACAAAAAGAAAAGTGTAGTGGTAGTTGAAATCAAGTGAAAGGCCCAAGTTTTCTTTACCGTATCCGTAGTTGAACACCCGTGGCTCTGCTGAGCTTTGCTGCCTTCTTGCATTGCAACCTTTCCTCCATAGTTGCATTGCCCCATTATATCGCCTTGTGAGTATCTTTGGTTGTCTACGGTCAGCGCTAGAGCTTGTTATTGGTGCAAATAGGTAGCCTACCTACAGCCCCACATATACCCTGCTTTGTCGTGTGATTGTTCTTATACCCTTGATATTCGCTTCGCTACATCCGTGCACTAGTTGTTACGACAAGTGTAAGCAACACTAATTTACTTTGGAACGGTAAGATTTCCTTTTCTTATCAGTTTTGAGTGAGTTGTGAGAGTACCACCATATATTTTGATTTAGTGCACTAACCTTAATCATGTCTGCTAGTGATAATAAGATTGTTAACCAGGAGAACAAGAATTCTGCAGATATCATCACATGGAGGGAGTATGAAGCTCTTCGTAATGAGATGCGACGTGAATTCGCACTCAAGATGAAGAACTTAAGGGAACCATTCAGGAGGTTTCCCAGAAGCTGGATGCTACTAATTAATGAGACCGTTAACAAGATGCAAGATCAAATGACAGATATTTAGCGCAGTATTCAAGCTTTGCGTCTCGCTATTGAGAACTTGACTGTACTACAACAACAACAACAAGAAGATGATGAAGATCCTGAACTTGAAGATGACGCACACAATGCTCGTGATGCGCCTCGTGGTCATCGTCCTCATGGCTGGGTTCCACTTGGACGCAATGGTCGTGGACAAGATGAAGAAGATGGATTGGGTAAGCCTAAGTTTTCCATACCCAAGTTTGAAGGAGGAGCTGATGTTGAAGAATACCTCACTTGGGAGCTCAAGATTGAGAAATTATGGAGCCTACATCCACACTACTCTGAAGATAGAAGATCAAGCTTGCGTTTTCTGAATTTGATGGTTATGCATTGCGTTGGTGGGATTCTTTGGTCCGTAACCTCGATGAAGATGGTGCACAACCTATCCGTACATGGCGTGCTACATGAGGCAATACTTCTCGCTTTGTGCCTACAAATTATATGCGGAACATATTTGAGAAGCTAACACTATTGAGGCAAGGTGTGAGACTGTTGATGAGTAATACATGGAGATGGAGATGCTATGCAGCGTGTGGTTGTGTCCGTGAGTCTCTAGAGATGACAATGCAACGGTTTTCTCAATGGACTGAAGTATGATGTTAAAGGCATTGTCCGTCATTACAGTCACACCAATATGAATCAATTGTTACATCATGCAAGAGAAGCTGAATCACAGCTTTACCGGGCTAGCTAAAGGTTAAGGACGATACGGGCTGGGCGTTTTACACCTCACAACATTCTACAGCTACCGGGCGCTTCGACGCGCTCTCCGCTCCTTACTTCTACTCCGCCTAGCAAAACCGGTCTCCAATGTATCTAATGCAAAGAAGTCCGAATCGGCTGCAAGTACGAGTGGTTCGGTGTGTTCACAACGCGCAACCGCCGATATGCTTTGCCATACATGTGGTGGCAAGGGTCACTTTCGAAGGGAGTTGTAACCGCAAAGTCATGTTTATCAATGAGGACAATGAGGATGAACTGGAGATGATGTCGATCCAAATGCCCAGATAATGATGACTATGACACCGATGGTGAAGATGCATATCCTTCTCGATGCTCGCACCATTGCTGTGTCGCAGCGTGCTCTTAATGTGCATATGCATCTACTCAACGCTGCAATTTGTTCAAAACTAAAGCTTTAGTTGGTCCCGACAAGGCTTGCAAGGTCATTATTGATGGCGGGAGTTGCCGCAATTTAGCAAGCAAGGAGTTATGTACCAAGCTGAAGTTGAAGTATCTACCGCACCCGCATCCATATTATATTCAGTGGTTGAGCGACAATGGTGAGATGAAAGTAAACCACATGGTGCGTGTTGAGTTTGCGATTGGACCGTATAAGGATTGCATTGACTTTGATGTGGTTCCTATGACGGTGTGTCACCTACTATTGGGTCGGCCTTGGCTCTATGACCGTTCTGTGCAACACAATGGCCGTGCCAATACATATCACTTGGAGTACAAGGGCAAGAAAATGAACTTACAGCCTATGTCACCGCAACAAATTGTCAATGAGTCTCGTCAGAAGATCGAAGTCAATTTGGAGGATGCACCTCTAGATAGGCGAGAAAATTGTAATGTCGTGAGTGATATAACGAAAAGTGAGAGAGTGAATTCCTTAGTCTCATTAGCCACCAAAGAAGACATGAGAGAATTTAGTGAGGATCCTACGGCCATGCCCCTTGTGCTTTTGTACAGGGGTACGGTTTTGGTTTCTAACGACATGACCCCTCTTCCTCTTGGTGTTTCTAATGTTTTGCAGAATTCCGCGACGTGTTTCCGGAGGAGGTGCCAACAGGACTACCACCATTGCGTGGTATTGAGCATCAAATTGACTTGATCCCCAACGCCTCGCTGCCCAATAGGGCGCCATATCGAACAAATCCCGAAGAGACGAAGGAGATACGATATCCGGACAAGCGCTACCTGACAAAGGATACATTCGCATAAGCCTTAGTCCTTGTGCTGTCCCTCTGTGATTCTAGTTCCTAAGAAAGATGGTACTTGGCGTATGTGCGTAGATTGTAGAGCTATAAACAATATTACTATTCGATATCGTTATCCTATTCCCCGTTTAGAGGATATGCTAGATGAATTGAGTGGTGCTGCTGTTTTCTCTAAAATTGATTTGCGTAGTGGTTATCATCAAATTAGGATGAAAGAAGAGGATGAGTGGAAAACAGCCTTTAAAACAAAATTTGGTTTATATGAGTGGTTAGTAATGCCTTTGGGTTAACTAATGCACTCAGCACTTTCATGAGACTCGATGAACCATGTTTGCGGAATTTATTACAAATTTTGTGTTGTGTATTTTGATGACATATTAATCTACAGCCGCAATGAATCTGATCATACTATACATATTCGACATGTTTTGCAAGTGTTGCGGGATAATCAACTCTATGGTAATCTTGAGAAGTGCACATTTTGCAAAGATAAGGTCATATTTCTGGGTTATGTTCTAAGTATGGAGTAGAAGTAGATGTGTCTAAAATTGAAGCTATTCAAAATTGGCCTACTCCCATGAATGTGAGTCAAGTAGAAGTTTTCATGGTCTAGCTGGGTTTTATCGCCGTTTTGTGCCCAATTTTTCTACTATTGCTGCACCTTTGAATGATTTGACTAAAAAGGTTGTTGTCTTTGAGGGGGCGCAGCCCCAAGATCATGCATTTGATGAACTGAAACGATTGTTAACTTCCGCACCGTTGCTGCACTTCCCGATTTCAATAAGCAATTTGAGATTGAATGTGATGCTAGTGGTATTGGAATTGGTGGTGTGTTGATGCAAGAGGGTCGCCCAATTGCATATTTTTCTGAAAAACTATCTGGTGCTAAGTTGAACTATCCTATCTATGATAAAGAATTGTATGCTTTAATTCGAGTTTTGAGGTTTGGCAACATTACTTGTGGCCAAAAGAATTTATCATACATTCGATCATGAAGCTTCAGCCACCTAAAGCCTAATCTACTTTGCTAAGCGCTTCTGAAGCCAAGTGGGTTGAGTTCATTGAGTCTTTCCATACATTATTAAGCATAAGAAGGGAAAGATAATATTGTTGTGCTTATGCTCTATCTAGGAAGAATATGCTATTAACTCAACTTGATGTTAAAATTCCTGGTTTAGAGATACTATGAGATTTGTATGCCACTGATCATGATTTTGCTGAACCATATCGCTTATGTGCTCTTGGTAAAGCATGGGAAAAACATCACATACATGATGGCCCTGTTTAGCCAACAACAAACTATGTGTTCCAAATAATCGCCTGGTGGGCGTTTGCTCTTATTGGCAGAATCACATAGTCGGAGGTTTGATGGGTCACTTTGGGCGTGAGAAGACGCTACTCATGCTAGCTGACCACTTCTTATTGGCCAAAGATGAGAAGGGATGTGGACAGATATGTGAGGAGAGGCATTACTTGCAACAAGTCCAAGTCCAAATTAAAGCCTCACGGTTATACTCCTTTACCGGGACCTACTACACCATGGGAGGATAT